>BSBM01000008.1:12287500-13570000 GCA_027924585.1 Larix kaempferi
CAGATTGAGGTGTTAAACACTTGACAGTGTTTAGATCTCACCTTGGAATTCAACAGACAGATGTTTGTCGCAGATATTCTGCTACCAAAGTCCAAGCACAAATCAAGAACAAGACACATGTTCTTACTCTCAAATGTGTTGGTCATCTTGTTTGCATGCCTGACAAATTTCTTGGCCATCCTACACACGTTCCCAGCAACAAACATAACTAAGAAGCTCGCATCACAACTTGTCAATGTTTTGTTTCGGTACGTTAACCATGACTCACGAGCTTTCACTATTTCACAAATGGTGAACGTTATTCATTCTTTAAATATGTTTTATGATAGAGTGAAATTGTGAAATACATTTTATTGAATTAAAAAAGAATTATTAAATAATATTAATTATAATTTTAAATATTTTACATTATTTTTAGATTGAAATATTTTATAAAGTTGAAACATCAATCATAATTTTCATAAAAATTAATAATATCAATATCGACAAACAAAGGAAGAGAAGTGAAACAACACTTCAATATGTGAATACTAAGCTTTCCTGTTAAATGTTGTAAGGTTGGTGCATTGAATGCAGCCAACTCGCAATGAATAATACTGAACAAACTCCCTTTGAATCTACTTATTTAGAATTATGAAAATTGCATTGCCATTTCATTTGCTATCTACATTTTAAAATCGGTAGGTGTTTGATAAATGATTTTTTTTTATATCATTTTGTAAATGTATACATAGGATTGAAGATGCGGGAAAATAGGCTTAATTGAGATGTTAATGGTGATTAGGGTTTGATGTACATTCACAAGTACCTTTTAGGACACACGACACTTTAGTTGTCAAATAGAATTGAAAAAATAAGAATTATTTAATTTGACTGATCATTTGAAGTACTTAGACAATGATTTTTAAGATTATACAAAAAAAAGATATTTCAAACAGAATAAGTTTTCATAATATTTAATTTTTTATTATAAAAAATTAATTGTTTAAAAATTCTATGAAATAATTTGGAGCCTTATTTGGCCTCAAACCGAGGTGAGGCTACTTTTTATTATTAGTCCCTCCAGCTGTTGTGTTGCATGCCCTCCGGTATCGTTGTGTTGCATGCCTCCACATGTTCTGTTACATGTATTCCACTTTTTCGACCTAAAGTCGATGCATGGTATTATTCATTTTAGCGTTCCCTATGTCTGAGCTCTACACCTTCCCAGATATCCACCAGAAGTTGTGCCTGGTATATCCTCTGTGATGTGCTATTGCAACTCATATAAGTTTTGTGTTGGTACCTCTGACAACACTATATCAATCACATATCAATTTGATCCCACAAGTTCACTATTTCTTACATCTCTGAGTCTGGTAAACGAATATCAATTAGTGGAATCGACAACATGCACCGATCTCCTAAAGTGGCCTATGTTTGGGCCACTAGTAGCCTACTGGTTGCTTCTATCGCCCTAGTTTCCAAGTGATATACGTTTCGAAAGGTATATACACTATGAGAGAAATGTATATCAAACAATTTAACCATGGCGTAGATGATCTTCGTATTGCATTCGGTCTAGCATTCTTCTGCAAGCCTCATGACCATCACTTTGCAGTTAGTTGGTGCGCTTTTCTCTTTTTTTTTTTTTTTTTTTGCGTTCTCGGCATTAGAATAATGGTTTTTGTGCTCATGTACCAGTCCTCCCCTTACGTCCTGGCGATTTTCTTTCTTTTCACATGAATTTATTCATTCATAACGACCCCAACACTTAGCTAGATCTGTAGTGTGCATGTTAGACATGTGTTGGGGCCATTTGTTGGTGGCATTGTGCATGTCCAGATGTTGAATGCTCCTGGTAGTGTGCTGGAGTTATTGACTAACAGTGGCAGTGTGCTCGACGCCTTTTCCCTTACTACCTCTTCTACTATATGCTGCTTCAAACCCATTGCGATAGAATCCCAGGGAAATATGTGGCGTCTTCCATGAGGATGAGTTTGGATGGTGTATAATTGGTTGCACCTCTTCTTAGATGGTAAGTATCTTTCTGCTTCTATTTTTATTTCAACAATATTTCAGATATTTCGGTGTGGTTAAATTATTTATTCAAATCATGTTCAAATCATATTTTCAAGCTGCAAAAAATCTATTCTCCTCTTCTAGTTGGTTCCTTCTCTTACTCTCTTTACAAGCCAAAGATTCCAGCTGACTATTATGTTGCTTGTTGTTATTATCCATCTGCGTCTCTTTGTTATTATGCTCTACAAAGTCCTTTGAGCATATCTTTGCCTACATAGTTAGATTTTGTAAAACCCCCGAAAACCTTGATATCTTTTCCCACAAAACAAACTTACAAAGGAACCAACATACCCAAATTGTATTGAAAACATGGACAAAAAAAGGCATGGAAAAAGGGTTAGATTGAAAGGTACCCACCTGGTTAGATAAGTGCTAAAAATTGAAGAGGGTTGAAATCTAGAGAGTTGTGCCTTGCTTTAAAACTTTAGTTGTAAAATCCTGTAATAGGTATAAACCCCATTATTATCTAGAAAAAACGGTTATGCTCTTATACGTGATAACAATAGCCTTATCCAGAACAGAAAAAAAAAAAAAAAAAAAAAAAAAAAAAAAAAAAAAAAAAAAAAAAAAAAAAAAAAAAAAAAAAAAAAAAAAAAAAAAAAAAATAAAATAATATTGGTTATGCTCTTTTGCAATGAATCCCATAACATTTTTATGACCTAATAGAAATAGACTTACTCCATCATGTATGAGTGAACAGTGGAATAATATCGGTTGGTAATGTTATAATAAACTTTTAATGTGAAATGAAAAACTAAGTTGAGGTTATAAATTTTAGCAAATTATCTTTCTGTCTAGTGATTTTTTATGGCGATGGCAACATTGAAAATGGCCAATTCGTTGGGTAGTTTGTATTTGAAAATTTATATGAATTTGAATGCTTAATGAATGAGGGATAGATATGAATTGAAAACATGAAAAAAAGATAATTCAATGGTTTATAAATATGAGGGTTAGAATCCATTCTAAATACGACAAGCCTTCAAAATTAATGTAGTTTTCTCTTGCACTTCAACTTGGATGTGTTTATGTTTGGAATAGTTTTCCCTTGGTCTTTTAAAGAGCACTGAACTGCACAGAAAATAACTAGAATTGTATATTGTTCAAGCATCATCTTCGTACCTTGAACGTATGGAGAATACCTTTATAATTGATTTTAATTGATGTAATTGATGTTTGGTCATAACATATGGCTCCAAGTCGAAGACTGAAGAGCTTCAGGAGTTTGAGGTTCTTAAAGATGATTATGTAGTCAATTGGCACTTGAGCCATCTTAAAAGTATCCTAAATCGAACAACATAAGAGAAGAGGTTTCATACTATTACAGTGAAGAACCAACACCTTGCATACATGGTGAGGCTTTTTCATGATGGACAATATTTCCCTGAAGTTGCAATGAGGGAAGGAAATCTGTCGCGTCCCCTCCCGTGGATCCAACATAAGGAAGGGAACATGACTGCAGATCTTGGGATTTTACACAAAACTTAGCCCCATTCATCATGAATAAAACAAAATGGCATTACAATACAATGCATATGTGTGCGGATGCAATTCAAGCAAATATACACAGCGGAATAAAACATCATCCACACACCTTTCACAAGCATCTATCATATCAAGAACAATCATCCATTAATTAAAGCTGTGCAGAAGTAAATACAATTAAGAGGATATACTTATCTCACTGTAATACTGTCCCAAGCAACTAGCTGTGTCGTTACAACGTTCCACCCAACCATAGGTCTCTACCCAACTTGTATTATTTCAACACTCAGAGACCACCCCCGAGTTGGGCATGATATCTACAAGGAAAAGGGACTCTCAAGCTCAGCACAGCCCAAAGCAATGGATACCCATCTCAACCCCAACATTCTCCTACACACAACAACTAAAATATTGGGCATGGATACACATTTTCAACAATGGAATTACAGAATAGGGTCTATGGGTTTTCCCCAAATCGTGGCACACCCAAAACGGATTGTGGGAAGAGGGAATCAACCCCAGGGAAGAAAACCTATTTCTCCCACAGATGTATGAGCATACAGTGGGCCAAAACGACCTCTATAAAGCCCCAAAATCGATTTATTCTCTTCCCCACCGTTAATCAAAACAAAAATGCCCTTCCCAGCTAGGAAAATGGAGGAAAACACAACAAAACCATGGAGGAAAACGCCCAGGTAGCTCCAAACTCGTGAGAGAGCAAAACAAATGGTGAAGAATGGCTTGGGGAGCAATTTCGTGGCTCCTCCCTTCTTAAGAAGCCAAGCACGGATTTCTATTAAGGGTGGCTTGCCCATACCCGAATTTGGATAGCCATACCTCTCCATTCCCCAAGGCATTAACTACCTCAACCAACTCTTGGGAGAAATGAATGATTGGGTACAAAATTCAACATGGGTAGTTGAGGGTTTTATGGGTTCTCTCATTGACACTTGGCTTGACTTGATTGGCTCAAGGGTTTGAATATTTCCCTCCCAATTCCTTGTAAACATCATGCCCCCATCTCTTATTGCATTGCATAGCTAGTTGTGGGCATTTATACTAAAATGCATATTTACAATTTCCATGGCTCACTAGCACATGGGTAGCATAATACCGAATACTTTCCTCTTCAAGATCGAGTGTTCACTTGCAGGGCCTTGGCCTTGAGCTCCAAAATAGGAATCATACATAATATGCATACAATATTTACATTATAGCCCAAAATATCCTAAGGGTCAAAATGGGGACATTACAAAATCCCCTTTTACATCACGAATATGTCATTTGAATATCATGTGCAAATTCAATTCCTATCAGTACCATGAGCCATTTTTCTTGGTTGATAAATACAATATTTTTAGTGTGATATCTAGTTTGTAGTTGTGATCTGTGCATTATGGGTCTTAGATTTTTTATTAATTTTTGTCTAGAGTAACGATAATAAAATTTACTTACAATCTAAATGCTTCCGAAGAGTTCCCTTTGGCACATACTCCACAACAACTATTCGGTCCTGTTCATCTTCCAAGCAGCCAAGGAATCTGACCAGATTGAGGTGTTCAACACTCGACAATGTTCATATCTCACCTTGGAATTCAATAGATAGATGTTTGTCACGGATATTCTGCTACCAAAGTCCAAGCATAGATCAAGAACAAGACACATGTTCTTACTCTCATTTGTGTTGGCCATCTTGTTTGCATGCCTGACAAATTTCTTGGCCATCCTCCACACGCTCCTAGCAACAAACATAACTAAGAAGCTCGCATCGCAACTTGTCGATGTTTTGTTTTGGTACGTTAACCACGACTCATGAGCTTTCACTATTCCACAAATGGTGAACGTTATTCATTCTTTAAATATGTTTTATGATAGAGTCAAATTGTGAAATAAATTTTATTGAATTATTAAATAATGTTAATTATAATTTTAAATATTTTACATTATTTTTAAACTGTAATATTTTATAAAGTTGAAACATCAATCATCATTTTCATAAAAAATAATAATATCAATATGGAGAAACAAAGGAAGAGAAGTGAAACAACACTTCAATATGTGAATACTAATCTTTCCTGTTAAATGTTGTAAGGTTGGTGCATTGAATGCAGCCAACTCGCAATGAATAATACTTAATAAACTCCCTTTGAATCTACTTATTTAGAATTATGTATATTGCATTGCCATTTCATTTGCTATTTACTGTTTAAAATCGGTAGGTGTTTGATAGATGATTTTTTTTATATGATTTTGTAAATGTATACATAGGATTGAAGATGCGAGAAAATAGGCTTAATTGAGATGTTAATGGTGATTAGGGGTTGATGTAAATTCATAAGTACCTTCGAGGAAACACGACCAAAAAATAAGAATTATTTAATTTGACTAATAATTTGAAATATAATAAAATAGATATTTCAAATAGAATAAGTTTTCATAATATTTAATTTTTATTTATAAAAAAAGTTAATTGTTTAAAAATTAAGCTTTTAATTAAGTTTTTTTTAAATGTATATGTTTATGGCACACAACACTATATAAGTAACTCTTATAATTGACCTAACCATCCATAATATTTGGTGGATTTTGTTTCCTAACGGTCCATAATATTTGGTGGATTCCATTTTCAAACGTAATGATTAAAAGTAGCACACTCCTAAATACTTCAAAGGTATTATTAGACAACTAATCCTTCAATCCTCCAACTAAGCTCTAAGTTCTTAGTTCTTGTGGTGGGTATCACATAGCATAAGACTACATTCCAAAGCAGCAAGTCCTTGCATGTTAAATTATGTCGGTAGACGTGTGCCAGGGCTTTTGTTCATGGAAGTGTGCTCCCATGCTGGACGCCTTTCGGGGAAGATATCGATGAGAGAGATATGCGTGGAGAGACTTTTATCATCCTTCAATAAGCTAAAATCAACCGGCACCTACAAGCATGAAATCATGTCCTAAGTCAAATCAAGGCGAATAATCTCATGGCTAAGTTTCAAGGCCAATAATCTAATGGCTAAGTTTGAATGTAGAGAAATTATATGAAAACCGATGATTAATGTTGAGGCTAAGAAGACAATGAACATGACAACCAATATCACAATATGATTAGTGGTTTTGATTATTATTATTTTTAATAATGCAATTCTAAGCAGAGACTTGAAGCTCTGCTTCTATCTCCCTTGTTATTAATGTTAAGTGTTTTTCTTCTATATTATTGTCCTTTCTTTCCCAAATTTGCTTTAAGAGGCAGACAACTTTGCTGTTAATTTTTGTTGGAGTAAGAGAGATGTATAATTTCTTCCATATTATGTCCCTGACATTTATGTTTCCAGTCAGGGATATTAATCGGTAGTGGTTCATTCCAAATTTTTGCCTCTACTAAGCTTTTAACATAGTTAAGAGGAATTTAGATTTTTTAAATTTATTTAAATAACAATTTTTCGCAGTTTTTATTGGCTTCATGTGCTATGACGTAGGCCTGGTTCGCGTGCCCCAGGCCCCGATGGCGTGCTTGCGTCATAGCTGGTTTAGTCCGGGGGCTCCATGTTTTGTACTAGTTTGCAGGGCGATTAATGGATGGTCAATCGAAGGTTTTTTTGTTGTCCTGCCGTGCCATTTCCTCCATTTCCTCGCCTAAAATGCTGGTGCTATTACCAATTCACCGCCTCGACTTGCCTCATGCTGTTCATCCCCGCGGCCTACCTTTCGGCCTACCTTGAGGATCCCTTGAATTGATCACCATTACCATATTTTATGAATGTCAATTAAGGATGGAGTTACTTCTGTCAGATCACAGTTAATGAAGTTGCCTCACTCTCCCTTGCATTAATTCATCCTGTATTTTCCATGGCACCGGGCACGCATCCATTCCCTCTGGTTGTTCCAGATTTCGACCCTCTTAAACCTTCCCTTCGATTCGTTCGATCTGTGTCTCGCCAGCTATCCATCGTTCGATGGCATTACCCTCTACCGAAATCGATGGTGCTTGATTTGTACCGATTACTGTAAAAGCATGCGCCCTGATGTCGTCTTTGTGTCTTATTTAAATTGCTTGCATCTCGCAAAATTCATTTTTTCTGATTGTCGCGCTTGAGAATTATCTCGTTACCTTCCGTCTCTCTTCTCCCCGAGGGTTACCGGTTCCGTGTGTGCACAACACAAATTACTCATCCATGGCCTTCAAGCATCATAGAAGCATGCAAGATCGCCCAGTTCGGACTAGACGTTCCAAGTGTTTTTGAAATTCAGTTGTGTTGCCCTGGTCTTTCTCATGGTCTATTTTGCACCGGTAAAGTCCTTTTTATGGTTTTTGTGCTGTTAGTGTTGACCTTTATCATGTGTTGACAGTTGTTGGATTTCTTTTGCAGTATTTTCTTGCTTTGCATGTAGATAAATTCAGACTTCTTGAGTATTCTATTTTAAAATTTTGGATTAATCTCTTGGTGGTTTAGTGGTGTAGTACTGCCCAGTTTTCGTTGTTTATTCTTCTCTATATGCATGTGCATGACAATGCCTCTTCACCATTAGGTACCATCATGCCATGCCACTCTTTTAATGTCTGCCTTCACTCAAGTTATAGTTACATTTATCATAGGAATGTGAATTCAATTAGCTGCTCATTGGACCATTATGTTGCTTGGCTTGTGATTCTGGAAAGTTGATTTGATAAAATGTGAGAGCTCTATTATTGCTCATGAGGGTTATGTTAAAATAGCGTTTGGTTTAGGTGATAGACTCCAGCCATATTAGGATGTCTTCTACGCAAGTGCATGGGTCTTTCTTTTCCCCTGCTGAGTCTGGTGGAAATGCGAGTTTCTTCCCGTTTCATGTGTGTTTCCCTACAATGGTGATGTGTGGTTGAAAAAAAAAAATTGAATAATGTTCTTTGACAATATTTTAAGCAATAAAAAGGAAAAAATAAAGAAAACAGAGAATCATGTTTTTATATAATAGAATGCTTACAATATACTTGATGTTGATGTGAATGGGTTTCAATATGATTTAGTTTGGAATATTTTTTTTTGTTTTATATGAATTTGTAGAGGAAGATCTCTCTCAGCATTCAGTTTCAGGGGTCAAGGTATAGGTCTCACAGTTTCCCTAGCTCTTGGTGGTTTCTGTTTCAGGTGGCATCGCCCAAGTAACTATATTGGCGGCAAGCAATCCTGTTTATGGGCCTGGGCCCAGCCGTTGTTTCTTCTCCTCGCCCGCCTTTTTTTGGCCCAGCCTGCTAGTAACGAAAAGCAAGCAGTAAGGCTGCCGTAACAATGCGAGTAACGAACGATAAGCGAGCAAACAACAATCTCATAATCCTAGCTTTGCTCTCCCCCTAGCTGTGTTAAACGTGGTGAAATGCAGTTCTTAAATAAATAAAGCATCACTTTCGGTGTTCAGTTGGGGCTGAATTCATATATAAAGGTTCAAAATGGGTTTTCGCAAAGCTAAAATGTAAATAGAATCTTTTTATCAGGTAACTATGTTTGTCTTCCCCATTATAATTCCCCACCAACCAGCAAGACTAGCTTTTAACGTGTTTTTAATAATTATATAGTTAAATCTTATTTATTAAATAATTTATATAAATAGAAATCATTCATATATTTATATAAGTAAATAAATAATTCGCTGAAAAAAAAAATTTATATTTTAAAGTTTTAACATGTAGATTCAAATTTGGAAGTTTTAAGTTTATAATATTTTTAACAAAGTTAATATTATTGGTTCGTAATAAATTTTTAATATAATTAAAAAATAGTTAATAAATCTTTATAATAAAGAAAGCTACCTTTTGAGACAATACGTCCAATCTACGTAGTAAACTCAACCAATTTTCTTTATTTTGTTCCGGAGTATGATGCTTCTGTATAAAACCTTATATCAATGTTTCCACACTTGGCAGCTCCTTTTCGAACCGGTGAGATCTGCTTCCAGCAGGTGTCCTTCCCTAAATTAAACAGAATCGCTATCTTAAATGCCTTCCTTTGTCCATGTCAGTCATGCGAGCTTTTTGGGAGCTTTGTTGAATCATAGTTATATGCCGAGCCAGTTAATTTTCGTCATTTATGTTCGTAATTGAGTGACTTATTGCCTGACAGAATGCTGAGCCAGTCGCTACTTTGTTTTCTGTAGTCAATATTTTTGTTTCTATCAGTGTTTTGTCATTCAGGTTGAGTGAAATTTATTTCCGAACAGTCCATAGCTGTAATTATTACTCCTGGTTTTTCTAAATTTTACTGATTAGAGAATCGATCTGTGAATTATAATAATCTATCTTGCGGGACAATCTTTCTATGAAATTTTGAGTCTATTTAAATTTTTAAAAAAATCATTTAGAAAGATTTTAGTAAACCGTTTGTTCTTTTCAATATGTGATCCATTGGTTCCTTCAATATAGATGCCTTATGTATGTTAAATATCTACCGGTTAGTATATAAATAGATATACAAAGTCGTTTTAAAGTGCTCAAGTCTATTCATGTGATAAAAGATAGACTCGTCATTTCAAAGTGCTAAAGCCTGATAGACTCGTCATTTCTAAGTGCTAAAGTCTATTCATGCGATGAAAGAGTATTCTCTTGTTACAAAAGAATATTGATTATGTATCGAGTTTATACATTAAAAGAATTTTTGACATTGTCGGACATTGAAATTTTATTTTGAAAAGTTTTAGAGTTAATATATGTTATATTTTGGTTTATTTTATTTTTAATGTTAGGAATTTTGATGTTTTAAATTATCTTAATTATATGAAAGGTTATATGGTATAGAGTCATCCTCTTTAAATGATATAAAAGTTTTATTTAAAAGTTTTTGAAAATAACTTAATTATGTATGATGAAATATTCATTTGGAACTTTATATATATATATATATATATAAGATTTTAGTATTAATAAAATTTATATTTTTATTATTATTTAAATTAGTTTAAAATTTTCTATTTATTTAAAATTTATTAAAAAAATAAATAATAAAAATATATAATTATGATAAAAATTTATAATTTTAAAAATTGATCTTTTCAATATATGTATATTTAAATTTATCATATCTAAACTCTATAACATATTAAAAATGCAAATGGCTATGTATCAATATTTAAATTTATCATAATCTAAACTTTATAACAAATTAAAAATGATCATACCTATTCTCTTAGTATTATTAAATTTATATTTATATTATGATTATGATAATTTTTAATTTGTTATAGAGTTTAAGTTATTATATATATTCAAATTCTAAACTTTTATGTTTAAAATTAACATAATCTATAATCTAAAACAGATTTTAGTATTAGTCAAATTTAAATTTAAATTTTTAGTTTGTTTATAGTTTAGGTTATGGTAATTTTAAAAATTATGATCATATAGATACATCTATAAATCGTCATTAAGATTTGTCTAGGTCATCTCTTTAAAAGCTAATGAAGAGAATTAGATAAAATATACATATTTTATTTGAGAAATTACTCTTCAATCATTTGAGTACCCTTTCTTGGTTGACACTCAATTTCTCACAAGGAGGATAGATCATTAAATATTAATATTATGGGCTCATTTTTGTACCAATGACATAACAATTATTCACTCTGTAAAACCTTAATTTTTTATTTTTTAAAACTTCTTCAATTTCTTACGAGGAGGATAGATCATTAAATATTAATATTATGGGCTCATTTTTGTAACAATGACATAACAATTATTCACTCTTTAAACTTTAACTTTTTATTTTTTAAAACTTCCAAACAATTCTAAGCTAATGTCCAAGTTTTATCATTCTTAAAACTATGTTTTATAGTTTTAATTATATTTAAATCTTATTAAAAGAATGACTTATTTTTAACAGATTCTATTTATGATTTTATAATGTGTAGTATATCAATCTTTCTTTATATTGTACAGTCCAAAGTAAACAAACATTGATTATGGTCTTACAAAGCAAACAAATTTAAAATTGTTTATTAAATTCTATAAACATAGCTATAGTACAATTTTTTTAATATTACTAAATTGTATAGTAATAGATTTTTCAATTTCCTGGTCTACAAAATTGTGTCCCTTTCCTTCATCAATTTAGATGGTGGATCAACATGAGTCCTACTCTCTTTTGTTGCTTTACTATTGGAAAGGATTTACATTATCTTCTCTCATGCATCTTCTTCCCCATTTTGGTTTTTGGTGACAATATTTTGCACAAGCTTGAGCTTCAAAAGGCTTTAGACAATTCCTTCCTTGAATATTCCTATTCTTTTGCCATATTATATGCATATAAAATATCTTCATAAAATTATACCATCATGCTAATAAACATGGACAAAAAAAAGGAAAAGTTTCCTTACTTTTGTAATTAAATCAGAAAATGAACAAACCTTTGTCCAGAAAACTCCTTGCCTTTATATGTGAAGCTTCCCAAAACAACCAACCTGACATTAAAGTGCCCAAACATTTATGCATCCATCTTAAATTTATTAATGACGTTGACATAATAAATTGTCCTTCATTGTTTTAGTTTTTTTATTATCTTGTGAAATTTATGATAATTAGAATTGGAGCTAATTTCTTAATCATTCATGGAAAGGCACAAACTTTTCTTATCGTTTTTTTTTTTTTTGAATTTTATCAATTGTTGACCAACTAATATTGTGCAATTATAGCTTATTTGGTTGCAATGAACACATAGTTATAATCTTTTCCAATTTGATTTGCTTTGCTTTGTGCATTGTCCCATGAGTGCCATCTCCCAATTCCTCATTGACTTCATACCAATCCATTTCTTCGTTGGAAGTTTGATGGAAATAACAGAGGTCAAAAGCTCAGAACACTATTAGTATTATTCAATTTGAAAACCATCGGTGGCATGGATAGAAACAAGAGAAATAGCTGCAAAGCAGCTAGTCCCTGCTTTAGAATTATGTTTACTTTGTCTAATTAATTAAAAAAATATTTTATTTTATTACACAAAATTTAGTTTTAAGTGTATATATAAATCTTGGCACATTATAGAGCTCTTAGCAAAATTTGAATGAAAAAAGAGTTCTTAGCAAAATTAAATTTATTACAAATATTCTTTGTATCTACTCCACTATGTTAAAAATAGCAAACAATGAGCGATGTTGATATGGCTCGTAGCCACCCTTTTTCGTAGTTGGTGTATCATTTGATTTGAACTCATTTCTGTCTTGAATCAAATATAGGAAAAGATCCACGAAATGAATTGAAAGTAGACAAACATATTCATGTTTTGCCATTTTTTTGGTTTTGAGCGTTAGTATCTTGAAGTAACAATAAATTGCTTTTGTTAATCTTCTCAACTTTGTTTTTTGGTTTTGAGCGTTAGTATCTTGAAGTAAGAATAAATTGCTTTTCTTAATCTTCTTAACTTTGTTAATACTTATGAGACGATGTTAAGCAGATTGGCAGTGTTTAGTATTTTGAGATCCCGATGAAATGATACACTATGACAATTAATTAATTATGTGTGTGTTGAATAGAAAACTATATATCTAAATATTAATAGAAAACATATCTTGAATAGAAAATAAACCATGGAAAATTAAGCATACATATATCAAATTAAATTGTTTATTTAAAATAATTATTTATATATTTAAATAATTTCAACACTAAAATTTAATAAATATAATTTCATTAAAATAATAATATAAAAATAATGTTTATAATAAAAAATTAAACTATTTTAGAATAACAATTAAATATATATATGTTTTCAAAATTTTGTTGGAAAAAAATATCTTTTAACAAAATATGAAACATGTATAAATAGAAAATAATGTACTTTTATATATACACTAACCTATCATAAAAATTTAGATAAAGTATACACATATTTTATAAAAATATGTTTTAAAATATTTAAAAATAATACTTTATACTATTCTTTTATTTAAAAACTGTATTTCAAAGTATATAAAAATGTGTTTTAAAATACAATACTTTATACCATTTTTTTATTTAAAAAAATTATTTCATAGTAAGATTCTACACATGAGTTACAAAGCTGTCTATGTAATTTTAAAAAGGATTAGATTTCCTTAGGTTATCGCATGTATTACAACTACTTTAACCCTTGTTTGGGCTAAACAACAAATATAATTAAGGTGCTAAAAGGAAGAAACACAAACGAAATTGCCATCTCTTAATACTTTCACTAAAAATAATATTACAAAACTCTATCGGTGACACTCAAGTTTTTAAATAATTGAGGTTATGGCTATGAGCCTAACCTCGTCTAGTTTATGGGCTGATAAGATGTTATCGAACTAGAGTGATTGGCTCTAATTTATGGGTTCTTGATCAATGTTGAAGACAGTTATTTTATGTTCGCATGGCAAGGAATGTGTATTTTCAAAGTAATTGATAGTATGAATCTATTTGTGCTTTGGGCACCAACTTGATCATCTAGATTTTTCCATAAAATTAAAAATAGAGAGCATTATGAAGACATATTTGATGCTAGGATTAACGTAAAATAAACTAGATGCCTAAACCATATTATAGGCATGGATAAAAGAATGTTTTTCATAAATTTATTTTATCAAAAAACCAAAAAAAATACTAGGGAATTAGAATACCCACTAGGATCATATTTTTGTTAAACAACTTTTTAATTTACATATATTAATTTTACTACTAAAATAAACATATATTTCTTTTTACCGAGTCCAAACAATTTAGTATTATTTTTTTCTCAATATTAAAATATACTCTTGTTAATTTGTTGTTTCCTATGGAGATGGGAGTATAATTGATTTCAATGTGTCCATGGATGTGAAAATAACCACATCGAACAATGGAACAAGAAGAAATGGTCAACTACTAGGGAAGATGCCTCATGCTTGCCACTTATACCTTCCTTTCAAAAATAGTTTTTAGAGTTTAGAAATAGTTGCACTTGCCACTTATACCTTCCTTTCAAAAATAGTTTTTAGAGTTTAGAAATAGTTGCGGCTATTGTGTTATCGGTGACCATTCTGTCATGTGTACTGGCATGGACTGGCATAACATGGGAGTATTGTAAAGAGGATGTGAGACTTCCCCCAAAAAAACGAAAAAAACGATAGTGTAGTGTGATGTGTAGTTTTGACATGAAGAACATTATGAAAAGAATAAAATAAGTGTACAAGTGTTGAATGCATACACCCATATGCCTGAGTCCATATATGAACATGTGGCACGACGTTGACGTACTAACCCTTACTACTTCCCTGTCTTCATTTTCTTTTTTTTGTTTTGCTGGCTACGTTGGTTGGTTGATGAATACCACTTGGTTGGTAGTCGGTTCACCTACATACTAAGAAGAGAGAAGGAAAGCTAATGAGTGAAGCAATCATTCACTTTGTTTCGTGAAACGTTGGAAGAAGCTGCTCAGTTCTCACTGGTGAAAGAAATGTTGAAGGATAATGGGCAATCAGGTCCTTGTTTAAAACAATTGTAAGGAAAATAATGGTTAAAACTCATTTTCATACTGATTCAGTTAAAAATATGATCAAATAGATGCAAGCACTACAACTACCTCTTTAAATTGAATTAAAGAATTCCCATAGCCTCTGTTACATAGGTGGTATTTATTGTCCACATTACTGTCTACCGAATGAAAGAATCTAAATTCACATTTCCATTTGAAAGATTCCAGGGCTCCCATAATATGACTATTTTGTCGTTTTACTATTAACATTGTTTACAATGATCTCAAATTTAGTGGATATCACATTAACTTGTAGTCAAAAATACAGGCTCGAAGTCTTTGAATTCTAGGATACAAAATTATTTTTGGGTGATGCAGGATTTCCAATCTGCCAGGGATGCTCCTGCATCATCTCTTTACTCCTTCATGTGATGTGAAAGTGGCCAGAAGCTTGCCTTGTGTGATGCAATTTTTTTTTTTTTTTTTTTTTTGTTGAAAACAGATGATTCATTTAATTAGAAATAACAAAAATGAATCCAATGTCTCCTAGTATCATAGATGGAAGAAATTCTGCAGCTCCTATGAGCTTTTGGTTCTTGAAAGAAATGTGAGACTGGCATAGTATAAATAAGAGTTTTTCTTATCCAAAATCTTCGTTGCAATTGTCTATTAAGACGACACATAACAATATATGATTGTGCCCCCGATTCTCTTTGCTTTGCGCTATTCTTCAGATGACATTCTTATATATTTTATCTTCTAGGCTTTTATAGATTGATAGTGCAATTATGCTGTTGATACATACCACTTTATAATAGTTGATACATACCACTTGATACATACCACTTTATGATAGTGCAATTATGTATATAAGATTTTAGTATTAATAAAATTTATATTTTTATTATTATTTAAATTAGTTTAATTTTTTATTTATTTAAAATTTATTAAAGAAATAAATAATAAAAATATATAATTATGATAAAAATATATAATTTTAAAAATTGATCTTTTCAATATATATATATTTAAATTTATCATATCTAAACTCTATAACATATTAAAAATGCAATGGCTATGTATCGATATTTAAATTTATCATAATCTAAACTTTATAACAAATTAAAAATTATCATACCTATTCTCTTAGTATTATTAAATTTATATTTAGATTATGATTATGATAATTTTTAATTTGTTATAGAGTTTAAGTTATTATATATATTCAAATTCTAAACTTTTATGTTTAAAATTAACATAATCTATAATCTAAAACAGATTTTAGTATTAGTCAAATTTAAATTTAAATTTTTAGTTTGTTTATAGTTTAGGTTATGGTAATTTTAAAATTATGATTATATAGATATATTTATAAATCGTCATTAAGATTTGTCTAGGTCATCTCTTTAAAAGTTAATGAAGAGAATTAGATAAAATATACATACAAATATACATATTTTATTTGAGAAATTACTCTTCATCCATTTGAGTACCCTTTCTTGGTTGACACTCAATTTCTCACAAGGAGGATAGATCATTAAATATTAATATTATGGGCTCATTTTTGTACCAATGACATAACAATTATTCACTCTGTAAAACCTTAATTGTTTATTTTTTAAAATTTCTTCAATTTCTTACGAGGAGGATAGATCATTAAATATTAATATTATGGGCTCATTTTTGTAACAATGACATAACAATTATTCACTCTTTAAACTTTAACTTTTTATTAGTCCCTGCAGGGATTATAGCGATGGTCGCCACATTTCTTTGACTTTTTCTGTTTTAATTTTTGAGGTTAATGTTTACTAAGGTTTTTAAAAAATTTGGTATTAAAATTAATTTTTTTAAATTAAAAATATTTTTAAATTTTTTCTAATTAGATAATCTGATTTTGTGATTGGTGAAGTACACTGACTTGACAAATTTTCCCTGCGGTGAAAAATAATTATCAAATTATAAAATAATAAAAATTGAAAAAAAAACAAAAACATGCCACATTTATATTAATTCATTAATGAAATGCTTAAAATGTAGCATTTTCATTGGTTGATACGACCGATATCATCTTTGCCATTATTATTTTGCAGTCATTATCTTTTCAATCATTATCCCCGACTCCCATTGACTTACATGTATTCAATTGTTGCACTAATTCCTCTTACAAACCTGCATTCAATTTCCAATTTCCTATTTCTGAGGCGGTCGAACTAACTGAAGATCCAACTCTTATCAACCTGCATTCAATTTCCAATTTCCTGCGAATGTTTCTGAGGCAGTCGAACTAACTGAAGATCCAACTCTTGATCCCATGAACTGAAGACCCAACTCTTGATCCCATGTATGATCAAATCCTATGCTCAGCTGAGGCGGTCGAACGAATTGAAGACCCAACTCTGTATCCCATGTATGCTCAGATCCCATGCAGATCCCATGGGCAACGCTTGCAACAGCAAGAAGATTGTGGAAGATTGTGGACGCGCTTGCAACAGCAAGAAGATTGTGGACATGGAGGTTAGAACATCCAACACCCTCGACAATCTTTTGGTGCATGAGTATTTCCCAATGCAAAAAATATTGCTTGAACAATAATTAAGTCAAATAGGCATGAAAATCCTTTAGGATTTTTTACTTTCTCAGTAGATGGTTTTCTTGCCTCTCCTGCATCATAAACACAACAAAAAAAAATCAACTTCTTATAGTCCAGTGGTTCAATTATGAAATTAAAATTAAAAAAAAATGATTTGCCATCTTAAAGACTAGTATGAAAAACAAATTATAAAACATTTCTGTAAAATTGATGCACTTACAATTTTTAATTTACATAAGAAAACCTAACCATATTTGTAAAAAAGAATAACATGAATTGTGTAGAAACATAACAGGCATTTTGTCATAATACCCATCTCGCATGGTGGAAATATTTAATTACTTGAGCCTTGAGGAAACTAAAACATGGCGGTCTGCAAACAAACATGCACATATATATACTGAGCTTATGCAATAGCACAAGGTGAAAAAAATGGTCAATTGGGCTAAGGGTAATTTGGTATGTTGGCATTAAATCTATAAATGATTATGCTATGTTGCTATGCTCTTTCCTCGATGGGAATAAATTGAGACATGCAAGAACCAAGGAAATAAGTCTAATAAGTAGAGGGGATTTTTACTCTAATATATCGGTTGGACCTTACCAGAGAAAGAAGCGCGCTCTGCTAAGTTCTTGCATACAAATACATTGCATTTTACTGATTGAGATACTGTTGGAGCTTGTTGAATCTTGTTGAAGACCTAAAACACGTCAATGAGGAATGCATACTGGTAGAAATGTTACAATTGTTGCTTTGATATGGTAATGATGAGTTTTATCCTCTGGGGCATTGTCAATCCTCCCAGCAATCATTAAGCCCTGCCACAAGCAAAAAATAAGGCATAAGAAGCTAAAATACAGTAGTTGGAAACCATCGCTAAAATGCCTAATGCAAAAGCCTGAAAATGAATACCACCAACCTGTAAACAAGAAGACAAATCCAATTTCAAAAAGAGCAATCAGTTAGCTAAGCGTTATCGACCACTATTAGCATAGATAGAAGACTCTATGCAAAGCAGAAATGTGAGTAAGGTATTAAATAGAACACAGTTATTGTAATTGTTCGGGCAAAAGATTATTTTGAAAGGAAAACATCAATGTTTTGTTATATCATAGAATAACCAGTTTCGTGCTTGCCCTCCCATTTGAATGGAGTAACCAAGCATATTTCACGGCTGAACCAACCCACTTCCGTTAGGGTTTCTGAATTTATGGCTGGTAAAACAAATTGCCGACCCATCAACAAATCCTTGTAGACGTTGTCCATAAAATCATCGCTATGCTCCCTGAACGACCGATAGAGCTGACCAATCTTCCACGGCATTTGTGTGATCTAGGGGAGGTTACCATGTTATTTTACAAGCTGTTGAAATCAATGGAAGAGAGCCTCAATAAAATTCTTATACAGGGGGATTCCAGCGAGTTTGGGGATGACCCGCAGATACACTGAGCAAATAAAAACAGTCTCTCGAAGACTACTGCAAATGCGGGAATGAATTTTTTTTAGGATTTGAGACCTATTCACAATTTCCTCTTCATCCAGATGTATACACATGGCCCACATGCAGGCTGGGTGCATGCAAGGCTGGGTACATTGAAGTGATAGTTTATATTAAAAAATAACTTATATTATTTATGAAGGAAAGCCAACTACTCCCTGCTTCTCTCTGTTTGCTAATCACTCTCTCTTGCTTGCTTTCTGGCATGGGTCTACCTCCTCTCTAGCTGGCTTGTTTTTCTTGTCTCGTTGTTGTGTTCGTGGAGTGGGCGTATCGATACATGTCTTTGCCATCCTATGTGAGAAATCATCTCTAAGAAATATCTCTACATTCGCTTCAACATATTAGTGCAAGTAGTTATCGAAAGAGAAATTATTTAGCACTTTTCAACAGTTCTCCTTGGAGTGGAAACAGTAGTCTGATATATAAGGAAAGGTCTTGGAAGGCAGGACTGGCTGCAAGTTCTATAATTACTTAAAATACCATTATAAGGGAACGCCGCCCAAATACAGGATTGATAAACATGTAGTTCATATAGTGGGTGGTTTATTTAGGATTCATAATTCTCTAACTATGGTTAAAACTAATGAATACTAGCTCCTTTTACTAACTCCACTTTTAGAAAAGACCTTTAACGAGCTTTTAGAAATTTCGAACTTCCACTGCCAGGCACGTCACTACCTCATGCAATGCAACCCGTGGCTTCTCCAGTGGGAACCCTACTTAGGTGACACCTTACCCCACCTCCTTCAAGTCATGATTTTCATTACTTAGACAACTGTAACGAAGATTTTGATGACAACTGATTGAACATACCACCTCAGGCGCCATCTAGGGAGTTTCCCATCAAATCTGTGGCGTGGAGGCACCGTACACCTATTCTGGGAAAAGAGTAGCAAGTCGCTTATCACAGCTCGGAACTCTCCAGAGTTTGTGCAAGGTTTGGAGGCCTGCAATACCTATGATGGTCCGATCCATTCTTGAATCTCAAGGAACCTTGTAGAAGTTTATTTTTCCAATTTATATATCAGGTAAAATTTCCAATTTTTTGTAAGTCTAGAGGCCAAGTCATCTATTGGAAACTCATTTAAGAAATCAGCTAAGTGTACATCTATTGGAAATTACTAGACGCATTTAGAGTTTATGTATTCCTGAGACACACGGGCTATCTTATGATGAAGAAGAACCTGCACACTATCGAGGCGATATATATTTGTAATGGTTCTTGAAAGGTCAAATTATTTGTTACATTCACCATGAAGCAGTGTCACCATTCATTATGACTGATAGAAGATTGCGGGTATTCACGATTATTGAAACGTAACTATACCTTACATGCGTATGGAGGTTATACATGTTGTGTCAAGAAAGAATATCTCTTAAACATTTTATTTAATTTTATAATTAGGGTATTCGACTATTTAGTTCAAGAGAGGTTCTTATATAAACTAAATGAAGGACATACATCATGGTTGAGATTCCGGGAAGATAACAGCCGTAACCCTATCTGGTTTTCTTTACAATTACAAACTCTGTTATGGAATGGATCGAAAACTCAGATCACATGGTACTGTATGGTCATGGTTTTAGATCGAACCACACCGAGTTTTGGTCAGGGTACTGTATTGTCATGATTGATTGGCCTTTTTCCCAGAATTAACAATAGAAATGCATTTCGATCTCTGAAAATCTCTGTATTCAATTCGAAGGAATGTATTTCGATCTCTGAAAATCTCTGTATTCAATTCGAAGGAATGTATTTCGATCTTTAAAAATTGTTGTATTCAATTCTAGAACTGCTTGGCATTTTCCAAATCTATGGCGTAATTTGCAGTTTGATCCATTGAAAAATATCTGTGATATAATATGGATCGGCGCTTCCAGTATCATATTTGAAATTGTATTCGATTTATTCAAATCTCTGTCACAATTCAAAAAAAAAAATGATCGTCGTTTTCTCCCAAAGTCACAACCCATTTTGTAAATTTGGTTCTCCATTACAGGTGGCGACCTCAGTTCCACAACTGCAATCTCAGATCTATCCCCAAAATCCATGGCGTTCCCTGAATTTTGTGTTTTGATTTAAATTGGACTTTAGAAATCTCTGTGAGTTTTAGTAAATTTGCGTTTTCCAGATCTGTAATAAAAATTGGATCTAAACCCTTGCATCTTGTGTTTACTCTGTTTGATTGCTTATTTATTTGATTGTTGTATATAAATAGGATTTTAAACCAGGATCCGATTTATGGAGTCAAATTTAACGCAGACGAGCGTATCCAGTTCCATCTCGTGTATACTCTGTTTGATTTGCTGTGCTGTGGCAGTGAATCGACATGCCATTCGGTATATCTATAGCTATGTCCTCATTTAGTATTTTTTTTGTTTTACCTTCATACGATTACATGTGCAATCTATGCGTGGGTATTTAATGTGGATTCTCTGTGCTTTAAACGTGGAACCCCGGTGTGAATCATCTATTTCGAACTCTGCGAATCAGGCCTTATCATAACGCTGCTGTTGAATGGACAGATGTAAAGCATATCACGGTCAAGTAAAAGATAACGAATAAGAGTATTTTCAAAACATTGAATGTATGATATCACAATTAGCTAGGATTGGTATTTCTTTTAAATATAAAAGTATAGAGGTGTTGTGGATTAAGAAGAAGTTAGAATTGATGTTTGTCCTTACCTTAAAGCATAGTGAACATAAGTACTCAACTATGTAGTAGCAATCTCTTAGATAGGAAATGTTATATTTTTGTTTTACCATACGGAAATCACACAATGGAATTGTCGTATTAGCATTTGATTTCCCTTTTAGTAGTATATGTTTTAATTCTAGAGCTACATTAGTGAACCGCACGAGATCTGTGTTCAGTTCATTCGGTAAAGAATTTTATACCTAGATTCACCATACTGAAAATGAGTCACTGACTGATTCGTCCATCAGAAGGAAGACCTGGTTGCTACGCTTCCTGGTATGTTTTCCTTCAAACCAATATCGTTGAATTTCTAAAACATTCTTGTATACTGCTGCATGTAATCTCCCATTGATTGGAAACCACACTGAGTCTTTAAAAAAACTACAAATTACAAATATCACATATTAAAAATTAAGTAATATTCAATACATGATATTACCATGTCACAATGAATGATATTACGTTTAAATATAAAAAAACTACAAACTACAAATATCACATATTCAAAATTATCTAGTATTTCATGCTCTGGTGCAAACAAATAAAAATTAAAAGGATTTCTATTGATAACAAAATAAATAGAACAGTAAAAATTTAGAAACAATGAAAATTACTTTTCAAAAGCACCACTGGGCAATAGTGTAAACAGATGGAGTTTCGAAGTTACATGTTAAACAATCCATACACCACGTACTCAAATGCATGTGATACCAGTATATTTCTTGGACACCTTTAATGGGAAAAACCAACAAAAATTAGAGTCACACCTCTATCTTTCCCATTGTGTTTCTTAACCTTGTTCTTGAAAAAGGCTGTCATAAGGGAGAAATCTGCCCAAATTAAGTGAAATCTATAAACAAACTATAAACATTATTCTAAAGCAGGGACTAGCTGCTTTGCAGCTATTTCTCTTGTTTTTTAAAACTTCCAAACAATTCTAAGCTAATGTCCAAGTTTTATCATTCTTAAAACTATGTTTTATAGTTTTAATTATATTTAAATGTTATTAAAAGAATGACTTATTTTTAACAGATTCTATTTATGATTTTATAATGTGTAGTATGTCAATCTTTCTTTATATTGTACAGTCCAAAGTAAACAAACATTGATTATGGTCTTACAAAGCAAACAAATTTAAAATTGTTTATTAAATTCTATAAACATAGCTATAGTACAATTTTTTTAATATTACTAAATTGTATATGCGAAAATAATGAATGTACTCAGTTTTATTTATATTTATTTAGTTTAGACAATAACGTATTTTTTTTTTCTTCTTGTCGACAAAATTTTTTTTCGTTTGGTTATTCGGCCAAATAACCTTTGTTGTAAATAATGGTTCCCTTATGGTAAGAGGTTATTCGGTCAAATAATTATTCGGCCGAATAACCTCTGAAACCTAAAAACTTCACGTTGCTGCACAGTTTTCAGGTTTTTCCATTTTCGGAAGGAAAAAACAATCTCTTACACTACAAAACGAATGTCGGACTTGATACCATTAGTTTCATCACTGAATCTACTTTCCGTATGTATAGATTTTGTTGTGTATAGGTGAGATATGATCATTTTAATTTATTTTTTTCTTAACATGTGTCGAGTTTGGTTTGATCCTTTTTCAAAATGCATTGAAATGAAAAATCCATAGCTTTAAAAATACACCACCAAAAAAATTGAAAAAAATATGGTGCAGCTAATTGGTGTGTCTACTTCAAAAGGGTTTTCATATATATTTTAGTTTTATAGTCAATTGAGAGAAAAATTTTGCGACAAAAAACATGTTTAAAATCAATAAGGTTTTCCCATTGATCGAATTCAAAAAAATATAATAATTAGTATATAGATCCATTGGTTACAAACTTATAGTCATGCAGTATAATATTGTGTGTAGATTGTCGTAGCATATTTTGTTTTTGCAAAAAACAGGTTTAACAATGATTTTACGATTGCGACAAAACATGACTATTTTGTAGTCCTCTCATTTTATAAGAACACACTTTCAAACATTTTCCAAAACAAAATATCAAATCTCAATAAAAAAAATTAAAAAAATTATAAATAGAAAGCTAACATAATTCTCTAAAAGTTTTCTTTTTAGTGAAAAGTGAAATTCCAAACAAAAATATCACTTTTATTCACCCAAAGTTGAAAAACATGAAAAAATCAGATTTATTTTCTCACGAGACCCCCCAAAATAGACACCCATCTTCATGGATTCACCGTATATAGTAATAGATTTTTCAATTTCCTGGTCTACAAAATTGTGTCCTTTTCCTTCATCAATTTAGATGGTGGATCAAAATTGTAATGACCCTTTTTCAAAATTCTATTAAAATGCCAATTTTTTCACTTTTTCCCCAATTTCGACCTTTGACTAGTTTAACTGTTTTGACCTCCAAATCAACCCAAATGCTCCCAAATCTTCTGTAGGAGTGTATGAATGGTATTTAGACTTGAATATCAGGTTCAGGGATATTTTATGGCCCTCCAAATACTGCTGCAAACTTGATTTGTATTCTGATCAATATAGGTAATTTTGACTAGTAATTTGTGCATCAAATCCCCCCCGGGTAACACTGAAAATGGCCTTCTAAATGCCTCCAAACTCCCACAAATTTATGAACAGAGGTATATAATGTGTTAAGCATGTGATTAAGGTCTCATATTCACCATTAGTTGATTTTTTACTACTGTTCTAACTCTCTCACATTCAATAGCAAAAACCCCCAATTCGACCCTTGGGGAAATGACACTATTTCACCTCCCAATACAACTAAACTGAGTAAAAATGATTCAAATGCTCAAGTACAGTACATGAAACTTGTAGAAGACATCCATGGCAGTATATTGATCACAAATATATCAGAGAATCATCCATCCATTCGAAATAATCAATATTATAGTGTCATACATCAAAGCATTGGGGAAATGGACATTGTTTGCTCATTAATCAATAGTTTTGCATACAACCAGTGGGTATTTCGACCTGAGACTTTCTGAATATAAATAACAGAGGATATGAAGCTATTACAATCAGAAATATGTAATGAGAAGCTCTCTCAAGAATCACAAGTGCTCACCAAAAACGCCCTCCCTCAAGGAGCATGAATATGCCTTCAAAACTGGAAACAGTGGAGAGAAAGTGCTGCACTAAACCAAACCGTGAAACTTCCTGTAGCTGATACCTGCAAATACAAACTCCATTAAAGCACCATGAAATACCTGAGTGGCCTCTCCAAACATCAACTTGGATGGGAATCTTTCACCCTCGAAATTGGCTAAGGCAAGAAACTAGTCATCCACTAGCTCTCTCTTCACAAATGTAATTTTTCTCAAATCATCAAAATCCATTCTCATTCTTCATTTCTACATTTTATAACCAACATTAGCCTTCTAAGGGTGGAAATCCTCTCAATAGATTCAATAGATTTCCATTTAGGAAATATTCCACATTTGCCACTTATCTCCTAGTTCCAACCTTCCATCTTCTCCCAAATTCGATTTTGAGTCTCTTTGGCTTCTCCAACTCCCAAATTCGTCTTCCTTGAGCCTATTTTTGGTGCTGACATGTCATAGTGGTCAGATGTCAGAGGTCAGGTCTGCAATTTTGTAGTGCCCCTAGACTTGTGTAGACATTGAGGGCACCTGCTGAGTGACCCGGCTGATTGAAACTTTAATTAAATAACCTTTTGACCTTATTTTTGAGGATGTGTATCTGAACTGTTGAGGTAAATAAATAATTGCATATGTTAAACGATTAGCTATGACTATGGAAAATTATGTTGATGGATAATGCTTAACGACTAGCTGTATGGTGATTATGTATTTGGCGACGAAAGGTATATTGGATAAGATAAATGAGCAGTTTGAATAAATCATAAATGTTTAACAATACTAGAGTTAGAAACCAGATGATGATTGTTGAGAATAGTGCTACTAATAATTTGTTGTGAGAAGTGTGTGTAGAAACAAGTGAGACGGTTCACCAACGGACACACAAAGGAACATGAAGGGTCGTAGAGTACGGGTAAATCACACACAGGGGAAGCGACGACGATGTCGACTCCCGACAAGAATACCACGCATGAGCAGATAAGCATTGATCCGCTTGCTCAAGAGGAATGCGTGAGGGCGTACGAGGTGGGCCACGACGGAGTTGGTCACGTACGAGTTGAGGGGCGCGCAGTGAGAACGAACTCACTCCTCAGCGCCATTAGTCCCTAGATAGCATGTAGACGGAGGATGGATGGTAACGATTCCTAAAATCCCTACAAGAGTTCCCACAAGTCAAAACGGAAATATGGTGGCAGAAGGACCCAACGATGAGGTACCCTGTCGAGAACGGAAAGAATGGACGCAAGGACCCAACGAGGTGGTACCATGCCAAGGAATGGAAACCATGGATGATTGGACCCGACGGAGTGGTGCCATGTCAGAGAATTAAAAATTAAGGAACCAGGAGCCCAACGACGCGGCACCGTGATCCTAGTGAGTTTGATTGTTAAATTAAAATGCATAAAAACTTAGGAGAATAACTCTAGATTATTACTTAGCAAATGCATAACAATAGCTTAGACATTTACACATGAATGGTTATTTTGTTGAGCATTTAAAATAATAGAAATTATTATTTAGGAGCAAAATAGATTAGACACCTAGTCAACTAAAAGCTAGGAGTTGATTAAAATATCTGGGGGACAAACTAGAGCAAACTTAGGGATGTAGGTGCACTTCCCAGAGAAACTGACACTTGGATGGGTGAGTGTTTCAATTAATTAAATAATTATAAATATTTAATTATGCATGAAGCGACATGTGTCGCAAGAGATTTCCCTTTATAAGGAAGGTTTAAGGAATGGGTAGGGGGCCCATAAGTTGGACGATTGTCGTAATTTTCGAATGCCTCAAAGACTTGCTGCTATCTAAGGGTTTGGCTAAGAAATCCTGGTGGGAAGGGAAGCCCAAGCTGAATTTCTGAAATACTTGTGTGAACTCTACGGCCCGATTAGCTCGGGGGTCTGGAAGGAAGAAGAGTACTTCCAGAGTGGTTGGGTGGTTAACCGAGGTGTCCGTCGGTGAATTGTTGAGATCTCCAATAGCAGGACAGCGAGGACAGCTTCAACACTCCTTCAGAACTTCGTACGCGGCTGTCGGAAAGGTATGTGCAGTAAATTATGATTTATATCAGTCTGAAATTTAATTGAATAATATTATCCGAGTATAGTTCTGGTTACAATTATGAATCGTTTTGAAAGGAATACTGGAAAACATTGTTTGGTTTAAAAGTAGGAGAATCGCTGCTGAATTAATTTGACATTGATGATTAGATCGAATTTCTTTTTCAGTTTAACGTTATACCAATTTCTTTTGTGGGGAAACGATCTGGATCGACTCTGTCTATTTAATTACAGAGCTCGGTTTCATAAACCAGTAAATTTGAATGTTAAAAATTTAGCTCGATTCTTATTTCTATTTTAAAGTCAATCAGATTCCTTTTTCAGTTTAACGTTATACCAATTTTTGTGGGTATCGCTTTTCAATATTGTTTTCTGTATATTATATGGTCGATCTAATGAATCTGTGTTAATGTAATTTTAAATTCTGTTATCAATACACGTTTTACATTCTTAGTTATATTTCTGGCATTGGAAACCATAATACCCTGTTTAAAGGAGAAATCGTGGATCCCAAATCACTGAACATTGTTTATTTCAACCCTGTGAAAACTATTGATCCGTGAAAGTAACGTCTTTCATCTTGAGATCTATTTCCTGTTTCGATTTCCAGAAACTGATTTTATTGTTTATAAATTGTATTATCATAGAGGTAAATCTTATTGAAGATTCGTGCTACTGCTAAATGGTTTTCAGAAGTCGATCTTGATCATAGATCGCACTTCTGATAGACTGACCTAGCAATTCATTTTATTATGATTTATTGAAGAATCGTCTAGTTATTAACGGGAGAATCTAAATGTCTGGCTCTATTTCCTCTTTTAATATTCAGAAGTCGATTCTTTTATTTAAAGTTCTCTGTACATTTCTAATTCCTGATCTGGAAATGGCGATTCTGTCTAGCTATCATTGGTACAAATCCGATGGTGCCCAATTCTTCAGCCAGAAATCTGTTCTTCTTGGGACTATTCACGGTTGAATTTGATTTTGGATCTTAGATTGATAGCATTGTAAATCTGGCGTATGTGCATAATCCTCCCAGTATCCCAATTGATAGCAATCCCCTGTGATAAACGTTTGCAGAACTTGATTATGCCCAATTCTCCAGCTTTATAGAAAATTGCATTTGACCTTAATTAATTCTGTGACCGATTAAGAGGATAGGCATCCTGACTGTTTGCAGAAATCGGTAATCATTTATTCATAACTGATGAGATTGGATCTTGACGATTTAATTTTGAAAAAAATTCAGGGTATTCAAAACCCAAACCTGGACGTTTTTCCTCTGCCTATCCATCCATAAAATCGATTTGTATTTATGATTTTAACCTGGCAATTGAGGCGTTTTCCATCTGCAAGTTTATCTATTAGATCGATTCACTACCTTTATCAAAGTCTTGAACCCTGGATCGTTGTTCTCTATTTCCTTGTCATTCTGAATTATTTTGACTTCTGAATTTATAGCTGGGAATTCATTTGTGTTTGACCACGGTTTCACTCTGTGTTATGACTGTATTGATATCCGAATATTACTGTGTAGCTATTTCAAATTCTTTTGACGTTTCCAGATCTAATTTGTAAAATTACAAGTTCGCCATCAATTCCTTGGTTCTTTTATCTTAAACTCGTAGTATGAATCTGTTATTCACTCGCACGATCCACAGATCGAACCCTGCTCGCTTTCACCTTACAAACCTTGAAATGGATTTGAAGACGATCTTCCCTTGACTATCGTAATCCAGTGTCCTTCACGGCATCATTCCCTCGAAGTCAAGGTTATCCCGTTCAATCCGATCTCCATAGGACTCGGCTATTGATACTGAAGCTCGGCAGTTGTTTGTATTTTTAAAAATAAACTAATTTTACAGTAACCAGTGCAGTAATGAAGAAATTAATATTATAATGAATTTTGGTTAAAATCTTTATTATATGATCACTTATTTTTAAATTTGAAAAACAAACAAAGAGTTGCTCAATCTTATGTACGAGAAAGTGATATTATAACGAATAGCTTTTTGTTATATTATAATGGATGGTAATTGCAATGATATTAAAATGAATGTGGTCACAATCTGTTGTATATATTATAATGAATGCTAGTTATAATTAATTAATGAATGTTAGTTATAATTCTTTCTTTTGTTATATATTACAATGAATGCCAGTTATAATTTAATGAATGTTAGTTATAGTTCTTTGTTATAGGACTACAAATATAATGAATGTGGTCACAATCTGTTGTATATATTATAATGAATGCTAGTTATAATTAATGAATGTTAGTTATAATTCTTTCTTTTGTTATATATTACAATGAATGCCAGTTATAATTTAATGAATGTTAGTTATAGTTCTTTGTTATAGGACTACAAATATAATGAATGTGGTCACAATCTTTGTTATATATTATAATGAATGCTAGTTATAATTGATGAATGTTAGTTATAATTCTTTCTTTTGTTATATATTACAATGAATGCTAGTTATAATTAATGAATGTTAGTTATAGTTCTTTGTTATAGGATTACAAATAATGGAAAATAATTGCTCTCAACGGTTGCTTATGCAAAAGATAGTAATATGATATATGAATAGTATTTGGTTTTATTATAACGAACGTTAGTTACAATTCTTGTTATATGATTACTTTTATGGTTATTTTTAAATAGAAAAAGAATCATTCTAGGAATGGAAAGCAATTAAGGATATAAATGAATGTATCATAATTACATTATTAGAATGAAAGGCATTTGGAGAACACCGCCACAATAACTCCCCTTTATGTTTATTTATGATATATCACATTCTACATCTTGGTTAATAGAACGTCTTATAATTATTTTGTGGTTAAAGGATTTCATTGTATCTAATAATATTTTAATTTGGATTATTTTGTGGAAGTAGATATGCATTTTCATTGGTGTTAAAAGTAATGTCATATGTTTTATAAATAGGTTTAAGAAAATGTATTCAATCACGTTATACTTAGATACACTGCACTAAGTTCCAATACATTAGTAAGCTGGAGTGTTACTACTTCTTCCCTTAAATTATCCACCTAATCACCATGGTATATTGGATTACTTTAGTAACACTTTCGATTTGTCATGGACTAAATAAGTTAGGCACATGTCTTAACCTATTAAATAGGAAGGTAATTGTTATTATTATTTTTTTATCGCTAACGAAAAGAGTAGTTGAATTTTTTTTTGGATGTTTAAAAAAAAAAAAAAAAAAAAATTCGCTTACCTTGAAGAACCCTACAAATTTGTCATAGTTGTCATAGATACTCCATCATTGGTGTCATAGGGGCTAGGGAATCTAGCCCAAGTGTCCATAAACTTCTACTTTGACTCTTTATCTTCCATGGAGGTTACCAATCCTTCCCAATTCGACCTAAGATGCTCAATGACATGTGTTATGACTTACCAACTCACCCAAAAGTGTTCACATTCCCATTAATTCGAATTTGCAAAAGAGAGATACCATGTATTATGAAAAATCAAGCTAGTGTGGGTCCCACCACCTCCATATGTCTCCAAAACCACTTGCCACTTAGAATTTATCTTGAATTTATTTATTCACCATATTTATTAAATACTTGAATCCCTCTAATGTCTAAATATCATTTATTAGCTTCCTTATTACCATCCCACATGTGCCCATCCAACCTAGGAAACTAGTAGGATTGATGGGATTGTCTTACTCTGCACTTATTTGAATGGGGACATTACAAACATGAGTCCTACTCTCTTTTGTTGCTTTACTATTGGAAAGGATTTACATAATCTTCTCTCATGCATCTTCTTTCCCATTTTGGTTTTTGGTGACAATATTTTGCACAAGCTTGAGCTTCAAAAGGCTTAGACAATTCCTTCCTTGAATATTCCTATTCTTTTGCCATATTATATGCATATAAAATATCTTCTTAAAATTATACCATCATGCTAATAAATATGGGCAAAAAAAAGGAAAAGTTTCCTTACTTTTGTAATTAAATCAGAAAATGAACAAACCTTTGTCCAGAAAACTCCTTGCCTTTATATGTGAAGCTTCCCAAAACAACCAACCTGACATTAAAGTGCCCAAACATTTATGCATCCATCTTAAATTTATTAATGACGTTGACATAATAAATTGTCCTTCATTGTTTTAGTTTTTTTTATTATCTTGTGAAATTTATGATTATTAGAATTGGAGCTAATTTCTTAATCATTCATGGAAAAGCACAAACTTTTCTTATCGTTTTTTTTTTTGAATTTTATCAATTGCTGACCAACTAATAATGTGCAATTATAGCTTATTTGGTTGCAATGAACACATAGTTATAATCTTTTCCAATTTGATTTGCTTTGCTTTGTGCATTGTCTCATGAGTGCCATCTCCCAATTCCTCATTAACTTCATACCAATCTATTTCTTCGCACAAGTTTGATGGAAATAACAGAGGTCAAAAGCTCAAAACACTATTAGTATTATTCAATTTGAAAACCATCGGTGGCATGGATAGAAATAATGCAAGATGTGGTAATACAACTCACATAGTACAACTTTCATCAAAGAATGTCTTAGAAATGCACCAACAATGATGGTTTTTGATTTGACCTCCATCGACTATCCACAACTCCAAGCAAATAGCTCCTCCTTACAACTTTTTGTAAATAGAGCAAGTGACAATGTCAGGGACATTGCCACCACGTGGCTCTTGTTTAATGTGGAATTTACTTACCACTTGAAAAATTATAAAATATTAAATAAATAAAAAATATATCAAATTTAATGTAAAGAACCATAACTATATTCAATTTGATATAAATAGTTTTTTAAATTCAAATTTTTTTAAAATAGTTATTTAATACTCTTACTCTAATATATGAGTGTTTTCATGCAATTAATTTAGAAAACCAAGAACTCACCGTTGAGCCTATGACACAATGATGTAGTCGATATTGAGGTTTGAATGCTTTCATAATTGCCATGCAAGGACCTCTCAGTTTTGTAATTTGCAATCCCTTAGATACATGCAAACTCTCAACAAATGCAACAAATTTTCATTTAAAATAATTCATTTATATCTTGAGCCCCAAACACAATAAATGCAACCTACAGAGTAGAGAGTACATGATGCTTATCTAAGCGCACCGTCAAAGTACTTTGATCAATGCTGAAAGTGACAACATAGCTTGAACACCCAATAAAAAATTAAACAAATAAAACAAACTAAAATATATAAATAATTTGTAAATTAAACTATAGACAAAATAGTAATATACCAAACCCATCACCATTCAATGTCCTCATATACTTCTAATAATATATCTCATTTATAACGATAATGGACATCTACAATTCTTCTAAAATAATTTAATAAAAATAAACCTTAAAAAAATCTAAATCTAAATTTTAACATGTTTAAACTACTACAATTTCATTTTCAATTTTAAAATATAATCTTAAAAGATCCAAATCAATAATATATCTCTTAAAAAATCCAAATCCTAACACGTTTAAACTAATACAATTTCATATTTAATTTTAAAATATAATCTTAAAAGATCTAAATCAATAATATATCTCATTTATATTTTACCATTCTTCTAAAATAATTTTAAAACGTAACTTTAAAAAATCCAAATCCTAACATTTTTAAACTACTACAATTTCATTTTTAATTTTAAAATATAATCTTAAAGAATCCAAATCCTATGTTTAAACTATAAAATTTTATTTTTAATTTTAAAATAGAATCTTAAAAGATCTAAATCCTAACATTTTTAAACTACTACAATTTCAATTAAAATAAAAAAACGAATTCGATTATTAAAACCGAACATTAATAAAAAATTATCATTAGAAGAGTCTAGAAGTTGAACGTGTCTGATACTCGAACACCCTGACTGAAAACACGACTTAGACTTTGTTGCACACGTGGCCAGCAGAGAGAAAAGGAGTAACCTTGACAATTCCATATGGGAAAGGTTTAACATGAAATAGCAATTTGGTCCACGTGGAAATATATTCTCTTACTTGGTAATAACGGTCTAAAAAGCATAAAGTGATAGAGAAGGAAGAGGGAAGTAAATATATTTCTTATTTTTTTAGTGATGACAAAAATAAGAGAGAAAAGCCTACACGGTGGATGGACGGCCACGCTGCCTGCGAGGCAGTGTCACGTTTTTTCTTCCGTCACACGCGAATTAGCCGGCCCCAATTTTCCTTTTGTCACGAGGGAGACTTTACGCGGTGTTCTAACAGATCAACGTTGTCGCCAAACAGGCCGGCACCTGCAAATCCGGCGAGAATAGCGCTATTCCCGGGACCCGCCCCCTTGAAGTGGTTTACCGTCCGGTATTTGTTCAGTTGATGTCGGTCTTTTAGGAGGGGTAGGTGCACAGGTGTCATAGGGTGATTCGGTGCCTTGTCGAAATCCGTCGATGTGTCGTAAAGCGTCTGGCGAGGGGAAAAGAACTGATTCAGTTGTCTGGCGTAAGACTTCTGTCGAGGGGGAGGGAAATTTTCATCGCCATCGCTGTATATAACGGCTTAGCTTCCGCCGGCAACAAACCCTCGGTTTCCCGGTAACTAAGAGCAACCTCATGGCGGGCGCCGATGGGGACTCGAACCCGGACTCTCTCGCTTACTGTTATTATGAAGTAATTCATGCATTTTTTCTGAATGGATTTTATACTTTTCCAGACCATTCCCCGCGACAGTCCGGAAAGAGCATCTGTCTCAACTCTGCAATATTTCATCACATGTTTGTATGTTAATGTTAGGCGTTGCAGTAGCAGAAGAAGAGAATCGGCGTTGAGCGGCGATGAAGAAGAAGGCGCCGGGCAATCAACTCCAACGACACCATCGATGGATGTACAAGTTCGGGTTCCTATTCATGGCCGCCGTTTTTGTTTTCTTCATGTTTAAGCTGCAGGCGCAATTTGCGTCCCATTTAACTTCAAATCAGGCGCATGTAATCAAATCTCTCTCCATTAAGCCAAAGCTCGGCTTTCTTTTTCTTGCGCGGAATCGTCTTCCTCTGGATTTCATGTGGCAACAGTTTTTCAAGGTTTAAATTTTAACCTTATGCCTGTCCTCAAAATTTTAAGGAATTACTGTTTTTGTACGTTTTTCATCGTATAACCTTAAAATACCTCATATATTACGATGAAGGCAGAAGAATCTGTAATTCCTGCACTATATCTGAAATTTAGATCAACTGTATGTAAGAAACGCATAAAAGCTGAACATTCTTCTGTTATTTTTGAAGAACAGAGCATTGCACTAAAAAAACCATTGTAAAGATTTTGAGTATGTAACAACACCAAGCATGCATACAAAAAGAGGATAACTAAATGGTGATCTATATCTTTTTGTTTAAATTGACAAATGCTGAATAGTTCAAAGCAAGCTTGAATTATTGTTTTTAATGTAATATGCTGGTGAGGGTCGGTAGAGGAGTCTAATTTTTGGAGCATTGGAAAAAATTAAAGGTCATTGCGATAAAGATATTTTATTATTTTTAATGGGGGAATTATGAATTGTATGGTGGCTTTGTGCAGGAAGCAGAGGAGCATAGTTTTTCGATCTATATTCATTCAAGACCTGGGTTTGTGTACAATGAGATCACAACAGTATGTACATTTTGTTACGGCCGGCAGCTTAGTGACAGCATACAGGTATGTGATTTATCCATATGTTGCATGATAGATATAGGGCCCTTCTAATGAATTGGACAACCGATTTAGCCATCTGCAAATCGCACTTCAAAGGATCCGCATTAGCATGCACTTTTGTTGTAGGTGTAGTTCCGTCCTTACAGTAGCCATGTTTCTTGCACTGCAAATCTTAGCAGCAGTGCACATGATAACATATTCAGATCAGATCAATCTGATAATTTTTTTTGAAGGGCATGGCCAGCAGAGAAACTGCGAACAAAGCACTGCAAAGGTTATTGAAAATGGTTCACACTAGTATGTATATCTGCATTTGGTTGATCAATGGAAATTTGTGCAGGTACTTTGGGGAGAATCCAGTATGATAGAAGCAGAGCGTATTCTACTAAGGAAAGCACTCGAGGATCCAGCTAACCAGAGATTCATTTTGGTGTCAGATAGGTAACTATTTGTTTGCTTTCTAAAAATGGTAGCCACAACATGTGTTCAGGTATAGTGTAATTTACAATAAAAAAATAGCAAATAGCTTTGGCAACATGCTATGAAGGGCTTTAGTTTACTCTGGTCACAGTTACAGGTGGGGCATTGCCATCTTAACAACTCACAAGATCTGGAGAAAAGAAGTGTAGGAGATTTAAGCTATCAAGCTTTTCCATCCATCACCGACTTTCAACAAAAACTTGAAATAGTTGGAAATCTTGTAATGTGTTAATACGTCTGTGTTGGTTGGGCCGTGGTCTAGCGGTAAATCTGTGGAAGTTTACCACTGTTAGACCAGGTTCAATTCCCAGTGCATTCTGTATAGATGGTTCTACTTGAGGATTCCGGGAGTGACATATACCACGGAGATTGACCTCATTCTGGCCCCAAAAATGGCAGTCTGTGTTTAAAAGTTACTTGTGGTATTGGATTTTCCCTATTCATTAATATCTTATATCATAGTAATGCTGAGCATGAGACTTACATGCTGCTGGTTTTTTCAATGGTGTAATCCCTTTTTGGGATGGTAGCCTCCATTAATTGATCCTCAAGATGTGTAATCCCATTCGGAGAATTATGTATGTGTTGAGAACGTCATAAATATCTAGGATTAAATCTCCAATAATAGGCACAATAGCTTTCTGGTTGTCCTATTTGTCCAGAATTGATGGTTTAGTCCATCTCTAAGGTTGGTGAATTTCTAATTATACTGATGAACCTGTTTTTGCAAATCAGATCTTCAATGGCTTGTATCTCTTAGGTTTCAGCTTCTTATAGACAACCTTGAAATCTTTCTTTTGGCAAATGCAACTATACCTGATGTCCAGTGCTTGTCATGACTCATGCCTGGTTTTATACCTTTGTTTCACCTGCAACAAATTCTATCTTGCTTCTCTTCTTATTAACATGGTTTTCTCTATCCCGAAACAGTTCATACCACATTAGCAGTCAGGATTCCTCCTCCAGATCTTGGCTACGGGTTGCAGCACCCTGGCAGCGGGACAGATTTCAGACATCCTTTAGCCACATTCCAAGATTTGTTGAGGATGACAAGTCCTAGATTTTTGTTTGCATGCTTCATGATGATGTTGGCAGCTCTTCTAATGCTTCTAACGGATATAAGCAACCTTGTTGGCATCATAGGATGATTACTGAGGACACTGAAGGCTATCCTTTCTTAAGAATGGCAACATGTTTTCTAATGGTGTTTTCTAGACTCTAGAGGTATGTAGGCTTTGTTAGGGTGCCAACAGGGGTTTGGGATATGGAAAGGATAGCTGGAAATTTTTTCTTCTCCTTCTTCATTTTTTTAAGGTTTTGTTTGGCCAAAATACCATTGAAGGGGAAGATCTCTAACGAAATGTTAATCCTTAGACATGCTATCGACAGGCATAGGGGGAGTGGGTGGGATGTGTTAATTATTTGACTCAATATCAATTCTGATTTTTCTTCTCAATAATTCTTAAACTCAGAAATTATAAACAGGAATACTGATACTTTTAACCAATGGTGCAGCGGAAATAAACACAAGAAATCATTCACACATTTGACACAATTATTTTACCCTGGAAACTCCAAAGGGGAAAAACCAGCATTCAATGTTCTTCTTTTATTAGCTCACAAAGGAAAATCAGAAATTTTACAATCATGGAACTTGTAACTCAGTCCCACTGGAAAATCGACCTCTCTGGCAAAATTGGCACTAGGAGAAAGTCGTCCCACTGAAGATGAAATTGGCCGAGGCAAATTACCTTGCGTCACCCCTTGCATCACATGTACGACAGCCGTACGGATTCTCCCTGCGGCTGTACGGTTCGTCCCTTGCATGGTTCGGCTGGGTTTTGGCCTCTCTCTCTCTCTCTCTTTCAGCTGGATTGTCCCCTTCTCAAATCAGCTTCTCTTCCTTACAAAAATCTCTTCTCACTCTTCCTCCGTATCCATAGAGTCTCTCACTCTTCACTTGAGAGAGTCTCTCTCTCAAATGTCTCTTGATCTTGTGTGTCTTTCTCCTCTTCTTAGGCTTTCTTATATAGCATCTCAATGACCAAAACCCTAACCCTCAATCCCCAAAGTGATTGATGACCAAGATTAGATCTTGAGCCTCACTTAAGATCAACGACTGCGACTTAATCTTAAGTTCATCTTTTAGTCATTAGCCAACATTAAGTTGATATTGTGCTTTTCCTAAGTTAAACTAGGAAAGGGATATAAAAGTCACTTACTAAATAATTAAGCAACTACCTAGAGAGTAAATGGACAACTTCTGCATACTTGACACCTAGCCTATGCAGAAGCTCCTGTACGAGCTATAATCATCAACACTCCCTTCTAGCGAGGAAGGAGTTCTGCACCACTCCCTGCTTATCTCTGAAGAACACAAACTTGCCCTTCATCAAAGTCTTGGTGAGAACACCTGCAACTTGCTCATCTGTAGGAATATACTGAAGCTTCACTGCACCCCTTTGCACTTTTGTCCTTGATGAAGTGATATATATGATCTCTATATGTTTGGACCTGCCATGAAACAATGGATTCTCCAAGAGTTTTATACAACTATGATTGTCACAATGGATCATCGTAGGCTCCAACTCTAGACCAAATAAACTTGTGAGCATCTTGTGAAGCCAAATGGCCTCACAACTTGCCAAACTCGTTGCCATGTACTCATCCTTTGCTGAACTAAGTGCCATTGATGTCTGCTTCCTACTAAACCATGAAATCATTGCCGATCCCAAGCTGAAGCAGCACCTTGAAGTGCTTTTCCTGTCCATTGCACTCCCTGCCTAGTCTGAGTCTGTATAGCCTTGTAACTGCACTCCACCATTCCTGACATACCTCAGTCCATACTCCACTCTACCTCATAGATACCTAAGCACATGCTTCGCTGCAACCCAATGTACCCTCGTCGACTCAACCATAAACTTGCTTAGTGTAATGACCTTGCGCTGCACGCCATCAATAGTGGCGTGACGGAGGGCTTGTCGGGATGCATTACTTAAGGATGCACGACAAGACCATGGCGAAGGGCGCGTCGAGATGCATCACTTGAGTGCACGGCAAGTCCAAGACATTTTGGTAGCCCTGGTGGCCGACTGTTGGTTGTAGCCTTAGTCGGACAAGACGATGTACTAGTGCGTTTGATCGCTAGGAGGGCCATGGATGATGTCGAGTTGAGTAGGACGAGACAAACCGGCGAGGCACTGCGTAGCAGGTTCGGCGGCGGAGGATGGCGCAGTTGGCAATGCAATGTGCGATGTTGCTACCATGCTAAGACAATAGCGTTAAAGGTTGCAATGTTGGTATGGCCGGGGGTCGGGACAGTACCTTCAGGCACCATGGTGAGCGCATCGTCATGCATTGGGAAATCGATCGTTCAAGTGTTGGCTTGGGGGTGGCAATGCGACAAACCGCATTGTCTAAGGTTGGGTGGCGATGTTGTTAGATGCATCGTCTATGGTGAAACGAGCACTTGACATTTCGCACAACTCTATGGTGTCTGACTTGGGTACAGTCAGGCTGGTTTGGGTAAGGCACAGTCTGGGTGATTCTTGTGGTTGATGGCCAAGCCCAACTAGCAAGATCACGCTGGTGCCGCGTCTGTCTAGACTTTCGGATTGTATGGGAGGTTCGAGATGGATAGAAAAGTCTAGGCCCGTGATGGCCAAGCCCAACTAGCAAGATCACGCTGGTGCCATGTGTGTCTAGACTTTCGGACGGTATGGGACGCTCGAGATGGATAGAAAAAGTCTAGGCTTGTGACACTCAGGGTATTCACAACAAAGCATATGTTTGGCCTAGTGTTGACCAAATACATCAACAACCAATCAACTGCCTGTACAATGTAGGATCCACCAACTCAGACTCAAAAGCATCCAACTTCTTTAGGTTGGTGATCATAGGTGTAGACATTGTTGAATTTTGTACTTAGGAAAGTGTTCCCCTGGTGATTTTTCCCTAGGTCACTAAAGGGGGACAAGTTAAATAACCCTTGCATTAATTACTTGAGAAAAGTAATTAATGTCACTTTAGAGTTATAAAGTGACTTTTCAAATTAATTTAAGTGGGAGTTGAAAAAAAATTAATTAATGGAGAGAAAAGTGACTTTTTCTCATCCATTGATGTGGAAACACTAGATTAAATGTGGGCCCTTGATCTAGTGCTCTTTCAGCTACCCCAGGAAGAAGAAGTGACAAGACAAGGGAAAATTATAAAAAGGGAGTTCATTCCTCATTTTTTCTCACCACACCAAGAGATTTGGAGCAAGGTCGAGTTGCTTGAGAGGAGCAAGAGAGTTGGAGAGGAGACCAAGTCGACTTCTTGAGAGGAGAAGAGCACAAGTTGGAGAGAGAGAAGACTAGCATAGATTTCAGGACATCTTCAGCATTCTACAGTAGCACAAAAATCAATGTACCAGGCACACTAACTGAGGAGGTGGATTGAGCACGCATTCCAATGTGACTGGCATGATTTTTGAGGGTAACAGTTTCAGTATTTTTATGCAGTCCTGATCCAGGAGGATCATCTCATCGTCGATCAGATTTAAACTCTTCAAACAACAGTTCAAAGGTTACCGTGGTAAAGAGCTCGTCGACAGCTTTCCGTCAACGCTTGTTTCGTGTGAAATGACCTCCAGATGAAGAAGTTGTCAACAGTTGAAGTTTTGACAAGGATGGTTAAAAATGATAAAAGTGGTTAAAATTGGTTTAAAAAGGTTAAATATGGTTATAAGTTTTATGGTTTATAAGGTATGTGGGAGCCATGGGAATTGAACCCAAGACCTTCGCCAAGGCCACCACAAAGCTCCATTAGTCAACTATCAAACATGGTTCAAATTTTATTAAGGTTGGTTTAATATTGTAAAATGGGGGGGGGGGGGGGCAAGGGCATAGCTCTTGACCCCATGCCAACATCGAGGTCCCCATTTCAAACCATGTATTAGAACCATTTTAAACCATGTATTAGAACCATATTAAACCATGTTATAGACCATATTATTATACTATATATTAAACCATAGCGCTAACCATATTCAAGTGGTGGAACCTTATCCAAACTTACCACCGAACCATAACATAACAAACCATATCATATATCGAAACCATATCAAATGCCACATGTTAAACCATTTTATAACATATTAATACAATATGCGCAACATATCAAAAAGCGCGTGGAGGGAGGAGAGGCTCGTGGGTTTGACCTCGGGACCTCTCCCCAAATAGCGCTGCGCCTTATCACTGGGGCACCGTCCCACCGTTGAGTGGTAAGCGGCGCGAATATGTTTTAAGTTGCAAGCGCCCAAAAAGCTGTAAAACCCACAGAAAACCAAGCCATGGCCCATGTTTGCAGTTTCTACACAGCACAGGTTGCATAGTAAACAAGGCAGGGTACATGCATAGTTCCCAAGGCGTAGAAGCCATTAATGGGCACGGATCTCGAGGCAGAATCTGTACATAGTGCTGTTTTGTCTTATTTGTAGAAGTGTTTTCTTGTTTTGCGTGCTAGAGGATGTTTCAGGCAAAGGTATTCGAGTTTATACTCGTTTTTCTCATAATTTCGAGCCAGACGCAATGGTTCAGTCTGTTTCTGAGTCTGACAGACAGAATTCAGAAGTGTTTCCAGAACACTCAATATGTAACCTTTGGAGACTTAATAAGATCAACCTTCCCATTGGAAGCGGCCCAGAGACGTACCCTGAGAAGGGTGAACTCCGTTATCAACTCTTGTCTTCATTTTTTGTTTTGCATATCTCTTTTATTTGCTTATGTGCTTCAAATATGCTCTTTAAATTTGTCATTTAAGCCTCTTTAATGGATCTTAGCATTTAAACATTCACATGCAAATATTGGTTATAAAGATCCTGGATAAATTTTCAGATCAAGTCTGTACAGTCAGTCTGTATAACATGCTTCTGTGATGACTGGGTGCAATTTTTGAGTGTGAGGGCACAAAAATCGAGGGACACTTTTGCTATTACTGTGAGCACAAATTTCAAGAAGGAAAGATTGATTTTGGGCACGAAAATCGAGGAAGGTACAGATTGAAAGTTGATAGTTTGTACAAGGCTGAGAAGGCATGATTTTTGAGATTGTTTACTCAGAATTTGAGGCAGCTTCGCCTTCAACACTGTTTTTGAGGCAGCCTGTTAGTCTATCAGTTGAGATAAGTTGTTATATAAATTCTGTTGTACATTTTATTGAAGAAAAGAAATAATAAAAACTCTCATAGGTTTTCCCTTTGGGGTTTTTCTTAGGCTATTGGCCAAAAATTTCTAAGTTTTATGTGTGATCTCAGTTTGCTGTTCGTTAATATTTTCCGCTGCAAATTCACTTTACGAGTAGTATATCAGCCTACAATATTTGTGCATTTAATTTTAATTAAAGTGGTTGAGACTAGTTCATTATTGAGGTTTGATATTAGAGTTTTGTAAAGTGTTTGACCATTTTCTCTACATGAGAAAAAGGTCTGTTTTCTAACAGACATAGGCCTGCAATCCTCCATCCCGAATCTCCTCAGAATATCAATTGCATATTTTCCTTGTCCTAGGAAAATCTCACTTGTGTGCTGCCCTCCAATCCTAAAAAGTAGTGCATCACCCCGATGTCCTTCATCTCAAACTTCGAAGTTAGATCACTCTTGCATATCTCAATGAGATTCTTTGACCCTGTAAGAAATAGGTCATCCACATAAAGTACCAAGATGAGTGGATCATCACATCAAGCATAAAATATAGGTTGGGATCCGTCTCACTCTTGATGAAGCCCATAGCCAACAGATACCCATCAATCCTTAAGTACCAAGCCCTCGATGCTTGCTTGAATCCATATAATGCCTTCTTCAACTTGCATACATGAGAATCTCTCCCATGCACCTCAAAACCCTGAGGTTGCTCAATGTACACCTCTTCCTCAATTACTTTGTTGCGGAAACCCGTCTTCACATCCGTTTGATGTATCCAGACCATCTCTGAAGCAATAGATATAACAATCCTGATAGAAGTATACCTAGCTACTAGAGCGAATGTCTCCTCATAGTCTACTCCATCCTTCTGGGAGAACCCTTTAGCCAAGAACCTTGCTTTGTACTTCTCCACACTGCCATCTGCAACATGCTTGATCTTAAAGATCCATCTTGAACTAACCACCGATTTCCCTTCTAGCCTCGGAACAATGTCCCACACATAATTCTTCATGATGGATGCATACTACTCCATCATGGCATCCCTCCACACTTGATGTCCCGTTGCCCCCTCAACATTGGTAGTCTCGAAATCAAATGATGTTACTCATGAGTGCCATGTAACTCGAAAACTGTCTTGGTGGTCTGTTCTGTTTGAAAGTACTCCTAGGAGCCTCCACATGCTCTTGAGCATCTCTCAGTGTTTGCTCTAGCCATCTCGGCCTCCTCCGACATAAGTAGAAGGAGCCTACAACTCCTCCTGATCTGAAGACCGAGTCCCTATACCTACTGGTGCCGGTCTCTCCTCAACCTTCGGAGCCTCTTGGTCCTCATCCTCTACCACTACTGGAATGGTGTTGTGTGACTTCCTAAAGGCTCGACTCTCATCAAACCGAGCATCCCTCCTTACTACTGTCTTCCCTAGTGCTGGAATATATACCTTGTATGCCTTTGAAGTCTCATCGTATCCCACAAAAAATCCTTTGAAGTCTTGTTGTATTGCACAAAAATTGCCTTTCACCTGAGGTTCCAACTTCTTCCTCTTCTCCGATGGTACATGCACATACACTGGACATATGAATATACGCAAGTGACCAATCTTTGGTCTTACCCCTGTGAATGCCTGATGAGTCTTGTTCCTCATCCTTATTAGGACTCCTGTTCTGAATGTACACTGTCGTGTTGCATGCTTTTGCCTAGAGAAACATAACATGGGAAATCTTCATCATGGATCATTGCCTTGGCAACTCTAATGATGGCCCTGTTCTTCCTCTCAACAATCCCATTCTGTTGCGGGTTATAAGTATTGTCAGTTCTTCTTAATTCTTGCCTCCTTGTAGAAATCCTTGAACTTGTTACTTGTATACTCACCTCCATTATCTATTTTGTGAACTTTTGATCTTCCCCTCTGTCTGGTTCTCCACGAGAGCCTTAAACTCCCGAAACCGACTGAAGACCTCATCCTTGGTCTTCATAAAGTAGATTCACGTCCTCCTAGAGAAATCATCGATGAAGGCCATGTAGTAGTTGTAACCTATCAACGAGGCTATTGACATAGGACCATATATATCTAAGTGCACCAGATCCAATATCCCCTTGGACTTGTTATCACTATTAGGAAAGTTGGTCTTGGCATAGTTGCCAAGTGCACATCCCTTGCATACACCCTGTTGCTCTACACTGAACTCCGGAAGACTAGTGACTATCTCCCTCAATATCAATAAAGCTCTGTAATGCAAATGACCCATCCTCCTATGCCATAACTTGCACAAATTGTCATCATCACGATGAACCAATGCATGTACCGCCTAAGCCTTCAACATGTACAAGTTCCCCACTTTGCTCTGTATTACTCATCCTGTATCTGAACTAGAGCGTTTTGCCATAACAAGTACCTATCCATCCTGAAAGTAGACAACATATCTCTTGTCCTCAATAGCCGAAATCGCTATTAGGTTCTTCGTTAGCCTTGGTACATATAGCACATCCTTCACCTCCAAAGGATCTCCTGAACTACGATGTTGGGAGCAGGGAGCGGGAGCGAGAGCGAGAGCGAAAAGCGAAATTTTCAAAAGCTTCCGTTTCGGGAGCGTTTTTTATATAATATATATTTTAATATATTTTGATGCATATAAATTAAAAAAAAACATGTATTATGCCAAATTAGCTATAGAAAACATCAAAACATAGAATCTAGATATTCATATAACCATTTAGTACACATTGATATAACATTAATCATCTAATCTTCTATATTCTAGGAGCTATAACTTATAACATTGTCATTAAATGATCATCATCAAATCATCAATCATCAATCATCAACAACATCAACCTTCAAATTTCAACATATAATATTTGCCATCAAACTAGGCCATAATGTTTACAAAATAGGCCAACTGCCAAAATAAACATGAAAATGAAATACAAACTACAAAGTACTATGAATCTACTAAGCTTTTTGCTTGCCACGAGTAACTTCCAATTTCTTTTCTCGTGTTCTAGGTGGAATAGGTGCTGGTGGAAGTGATTGTGCAACATGAGAAGAAGATTAATGGCCCCCACGGGTTGAAATTGGACGTTGTGAAGTTAAAGGCAAAACTCCTGCATCCGGAAAGCTGCTTCTGCTTGGGGGTGGCATCTCTGTATGGGTAGTCTGAATTGGATCATCATGATCACCCAATAGTTCAGCCTCCAAGCGCTCTAATGCTATAGCTCCATCCTCCACATCAGCCTCCTCTGGATTGTTGTCCCAAGTCAAAAATGTTCTATCATTCTTGGCCGCCTCACAACAATGGGACAACAACCTCAAGTTGTAGTGCACATAAACCAAGCTTTTTGCGTTATCTACATTCAAACTGTTTCTCTTTACACTGTGGATGAAGTTGTAGGTGCTCCAACACCTCTCTGTAGAAGAGCTATTAACAACCTGTGATAGCACCCTCAGCGCCAATTTATGCAAATATGTAGCTCCAGAGCCATGCATGTTCCACCAATGGATAGGATCCAATCTGTCTCGATCTTTGGTTGCAAACAGGGAACCAAAGCGTCCATGCTCACTTATGTATATGCTCAATTCAGTTCGTACTTGAGCACACTCTTCCTCATCAGGGACCAACTTCTCTAATGCTTGCATATACCCAGCAGCAACCTCTGGATCTGTGTGGGGTTTTTTCTTAACTCCACCCCCAAGTGTAGGTTGGGCCAACCAAATTGGAGAATAGTATTTTGGGGTGAGGACATATGCAAGGGCATGGAGTGGAACATTTAGATTATCCCACGTTTTGACCACATGTTTATGAATGTGGTCATACAAGACTCCATCTCTTTGCTCAACAATGTCTTTGATTTGACCAAGCATGCTATCCATCTGCTTCTACACCTCCCCAATCACCGACTGATCTGTATCTGCAAAATGAATCATGTTATAAACTGGCTTGGTGAACTGCAGAACATACCTAACCTGTGACCAAAAATGACCTTCAAGAACGGTGTCCTCCACCTCCTGAAAGTCACTTCTATTTGATGCACTTGCAGCTCTGTCTTTCAATTCCTGCCATGGATCACTTGAGACCATACTAGCCAATGCCTCTCTTACCTTCAAAAGCCTCTTGAAGGTGAGGTAGTAGCTAGCAAATCTAGTCTTTGCAATCTTCAATAGCTCCAACTTAGAGTGATTATGAAAAATGTGGTGGGCCATGCTATGACTGGTAATAAATTTTATCATTTTCTTACCTCTCTTGTACAAGGCACCAATCCATCTATAACTAGGGTCCTTCATCTTAACAATATCATGCATCAAAAGGTTCAATGTGTGAACCAAACACCCTGACCAAAATATTTTGGGATACTTATCCTCGATGATTGCTCCTGCTGCCTTACAATTAGCAGCATTATCAATGATGACTTGAATGACATTGTATGGCCCAATCTCCTGAATGGTTTTAAGTAAAGGTTGTGCAATATTAATAGCGGTCTTGTAGCGATTTGAGTAGTCATGGGCTGAAAGGAAGACTGCGCCGCTAGCAGAAACGCCAAGAATATTTATCAATGGCTTGCCTTTAACATTTGTCCACCCATTAGATACAATGGATACCCCATAGTTGGACCAATCATTTGTGAACTTTCCAAGAGCACTATTGATTTTGGCTCTTTCCCTGTCAAGTCCCACGGTTCTAGCTTTGTCATACCCAGGGCTTCTGTATCCTTGAGGGCCACCATTGATGGCTTGTACCATTTCATGCCAATAGGGTGAGCGAAGAACATTGAATGGCACACCACATGCATAGAGAAACCTATAAACTTTTGAATCCACATCATCTCTACAACCTTGGTCAAGGAAATCGGATAATGTTCTTCGTATAGGCGAGACTCCATGAGGAGATGAGGCTCCCGATCGAGCCGATGATGATCCAGCTCCACTACCAAACATTCTCTGTGGGGATTCCGAATCAACCCTCGATCTCTTGGAGTTGTTTTGAGCGGCCTCTTCTTCCATCTTGTGTTTGCTTCTCTCTTTAGCTCCCACTTTGTCACAAGTTTTGACCCCATGAGACTTACCTACATCGCATGGCATAACCCCACACAAATGCTTTCTCACCCGTGTATATGAACCTGTGTATGTTTTCCCACAATGGGGGCATCCAAACTTTGTGGTTCCAGCCCCTCTCCCTCCCCCTTGCCCTGTCACATACTTCCAAAAAGGTGTTGTGTCTTTTTGTTTTTGCCCCACATCACCCTCATCCTCATCATCATCACCCTCTTCCCCTTCCTCCTCTTCTCCTTGGTATGCATCACTCTCTACCTCTTCCCCCTCATCACTACCACCACCACATCTACTTCCCAACACCATCATAATGAGAAGAAGTGGAATGAAAAACCAAAACCACATACCCATCATGTTTCTTGATTCAAGATGAGAGTCACTTGTTCCCTGCAATAGAATGATGGAGAAGAAGAAATTGGAAAGAGTAGGAGAAGAGAACATTGCAAGTTTTCCATTTTTTAACATAGTAAAACAAAATTGCAAAAACAAACAAAGATGAGTTTTTAGAGCCTACCTTTTAGCTCTTCAATGGTGGTTGAATGTCTCTATGGAAGCTTCAATCTCCCTTGCAAGCTCTCCCCTTCAATCTCCCACTCAATGCTCAAAGCTCTCAAACAACTAGCAAACTCACTCCAAGCTCAAACTCTTCCCAATCAAGCAAATGAGTAATGGAATGAGGCAAACTCACTCCAAGCTCAAACTCTTCCCATTCACCCTTTATTGGCCCAAAGTGACCTAGCCCACCAAAAAAAAACCCCCCAAAAAATCCAAAAATCAATTTTTTTTTCCAAAAATCTGCCTTGTCCACGGAATCGATCTCAGGATCGTTTTAGGGTTCGATTTTTATGCCCGGGTTTGATGAGGGTTTTTTTTTGCCCAATTCTCGATTTACAAAATCGATTCCGGGCGGAATCGATGAGGAATCGCGATTCCGGAATCGATTCCGTTCGGAGTGCTAATTGGGATTGATTCAATGGGGGGGGGTCGATTCCCAGCAGCGTAGCTCCTGAATCTAGGTGAAATTGAATATCCCCAATCCCCTTAACACTATACTTGGCATCATCACCAAGCTCTACATGTAGCTCTGAGTCCTCCTCTGTGATACTGGTGAACACATCTCGTAAACCTGTCATATGATGTGAAGCTCCACTGTCCATGAACCATGCATCCTTTCCCAAGGTGCTAGAAAGACAAGACACTAATGAGAACTCCTTCTTAAGCTTTGTAGTGAACTCACTCACCTGTGTGTCTACTGAGGCTGCAACTTGTGTCTTTCCCTTGTTCTTCTTCTTGTTTGGACATTGACTTGCATAATGACCAAACTTGTGACATGCAAAGCACTTGACTTTGCTCATGTCCTTCTTCTCGTCATGAGTGGAAGCTTCTCCACTTGTATTCTTTTTGGCCTTCACTTTGCCCTTCCTTGCATGACTCGCAAGAGCAACATTCTCCTCATCATCATCACCTTTTTGTTGGCTTCCATATAGGGACTCCTCTCGAGTCTCCTCCTGGATGAAGTCATCCCATAACCTCTCCCAGCTAGGAAGTTTTTTTCGTGCAACAATACCTTTGACAAAAGGCGCACATGGCTTAGTGAAGTCATTCGGGGCTACTCTTACCAACTCTGGATCTGTCATTGTCTCCCCAACTGCCGCCAACTTGTCACGCACTTGTGTGATCTTGGTGAGATAAGAAGCTATTGTATCTGATTTAGACATCTCGGTGCTTCTTAGTTCCTCTTTCAGCACCATCTTCCTATTGTGGTTATCACTCTGGTATACAGATGAGGGCTTGCTGCTTATAACAATCTGAGACTATGTTGCTCTAAACTCCTGTTGCTACAGGCTCCCCTAATGCCGATATTGATCTGGGACATACACCTCTTAACCATTTCTGACTCTAGATTCTAGAATCTTACCTGTAGTTTCCACTTGCTTAAAAATGGGTGCTGAAATTCTTCAAACGTAGGTTTCTTTCTGCTGTAATTTGTTTGTACCTTGCCGTATAGCAGGATATAAGTTTTGACAAATCTAGGTCTTGATCCCTCCTGATCCCTCTTGTTTGAAAACATTCAATCATTGAAGCAGCCCTCCACTGATGCATTCTCCTGCCGAAAAACTCTTCAACATGCATGAGCATTTTGATGGATAACATGACCAACTCGATTTTCAGCTGCATATTCACCAATAGCAACACCATTGCCATAACCAAAGGCACCAAAAAGAGCTCCACACACCAAGCAAGCATCCTTCTCTCAACCTTCCAGGATCCACCATCCAAAAAACACCCAGGCCACTCTTGCTAGAGAGTCTAGGCCTTACTGGGCTCTGGTACAAATATAAAGCAAACACATAAATATGCACCAATGGTTTATCTTGGAAACCTTTTATCGGGAAAACCAGCCTCAAAAATATATCTTTCATTACCCTTGACCAATCCAGCCAACACCGGCCACATGAGGCATCATATAATGGAGTTTTTCAACCCTTTAAATATGCTTCTTCACATCTAATACCATAGGCAAATACCATGGGTCTGTAAACCACCAACGGTATACCCATCATTGACCGAATCAAGGTTATCTTAATTACTCTATAACCTAGTCAAGATTAACCCAACATCATGTAGGTGTGCTGGACCTGGAGGTACACATATATTAGGAGGGAGCATTAGAGCATTGCAGGCCTTTGGAGGAGCATTGGAGCATTGGAGGCCTTTAGAGGAGGAGCGTTGGACCCTTCTTGAGGGGTACTCACCTTGGGATCCTCACTTGGTGGATTTGCATACCGGGGAACTTGACTTGTGTCACTTAGAGTTGGAGCACTCTAAGTGTGCTCTACAGCCCTTGGAAAACATCTTCAACATTATACTCTGCCTCTGAAATAGAATGAGCAAAAATGTCCTAGAATTGCATGCTAGGTCCAATCTGAAATCTGCCTTCGTGGATTCTACTTTTTATGCTAAAGATAAGATACAGGAATCTGGAAAATTTGCTACAAGTCTTCATGTTGTGGCACTGGTATATCCTTTCAAAGGCAGGCACAATTATCAAAACATGATTTCGAATTTCCCATTCATTCTACTGAATCTTCAAGCATTTCCCTGAAAAGAGTTGGATGTTTTCTTCCAAATATGTGCAAACATGACCCTTAGGTAATTCGTTTCCCCTCTGAATACAGATGAGGGCCTGCTGCTTATAACAATCTTAGGGTATGTTGCTGCAAACTCCTGTTGCTACAGGCTTCCCTAATTCTGGTATTGATCTGGGACATACACCTCTTAACCATTTCTGACTGTAGAATCTTATTTGTAGTCTCCACTTGCTTAAAAATGGGTGCTGAAACGCTTCAAACACAGGCTTCTTTCTACTGTAATTTGTTTGTACCCTGCTGTCTAGCAGGATATAAGTTTTGACAAATCTGGGCCTTGATCCCTCCGGAATCCTCTTGTGTTACACAATTCAATCATTGAAGCAACCCTCCACTGATGCATTCTCCTGCTAAAAAACTCTTCAAAATGCAAGGGCATTTTAAGGGGTAACATGACTAACTCGATTTTCAGCTGCATATTCACCAATAGCAACATCATTGCCATTACCAAAGGCACCAAAAAGAGCTTCACACACCAAGCAAGCATCCTTCTCTCAACCTTCCAAGATCCACCATCCAGAAAACACCCAGGCCACTCTTGCTAGAGAGTCAAGGCCAACTGGGATCTGCTACAAATATAAAGCAAACTCATAAATATGCACCAATGATATATCCTGGAAACCCTTTATTGGGAAAACTAGCCAAAAAATTAGATCTTTCTGTTTCATTATCCTTGACCAATCCAGCCAACACCGGCCACATGAGGCATCATATAATGGAGTTCTTCAACCCTTTAAATATGCTTCATCACATCGATTACGATGGGGAAATACCATGGGTTACCTGATAGGCTAATACCATGGGCACCACCAACGATAAACCCATCATTGACTGAATCAAGGGTATCTTAATTACTCTATAACCTAGTCAAGAGTAACCCAACATGATGTAGGTGTGGTGGACCCGAAGGTACACATATCTTAAGAGGGAGCATTAGAGCATTGGAGGCCTTTGGAGGAGGAGCATTGGACCTTTCTTGAGGGCCACTCACCTTGGGACCCATGTTTGGTGGATTTGCATACCTTGGAACTTCACATGTGCCACTTAGAGTTGGAGCACTTCACATGTGGACCTATCTTGTGTTCGGTTAGGTTGTTTCTTGTGGACATGGTCCACTTTATTATTGTTGGCCTCCCTCACCTTTCATTGCACCGAGATCCACTTTATTATTGTCGGCCTCCCTCACCTTTCATTGCGCCGAGAGGCGCTCTACAGCCTAGTATGAGGGAGATCTTGTAACATGTGAGTGTTTGTCGAGTAACAAAATAATACAAAGTAAACAAAAAAGAATAATACAAAGTAAAAAGCAATAAATATTTTGTCGGCCATAAACAAAAAAGAATAATACAGAGTAAAAAGTAAATATGAGACTTAAACTAGAGACTTTAGAGCTTAGGATTAGGTGGTAAATATTATGTCCGCCATAAACAAAAAAGAATAATACAGAGTAAAAAGTAAATATGAGACTTAAACTAGAGACTTTAGAGCTTAGGATTAGGTGGTAAATATTATGTCGGCCATAAACAAAAAAGAATAATACAGAGTAAAAAGTAAATATGAGACTTAAACTAGAGACTTTAGAGCTTAGGATTAGGTGGTAAATATTATGTCGGCCATAAACAAAAAAAATACAAAGTAAAAAGTAAATATGAGACTTAAACTATAGACTTTACTTTTTACTTTTATTACAAAGTAAAAAGTAAATATGAGACTTTAGAGTGTTTGTCGAGTTGTCGAGTAACAAAATAATACAAAGTAAACAAAAAAAATGATACAAAGTAAAAAGTAATAAATATTATGTCGGCCATAAACAAAAAAGAATAATACAAAGTAAAAAGTAAATATGAGACTTAAACTAGAGACTTTAGAGCTTAGGATTAGGTGGCTCAAGTATTGCACTCAATGAGCTATTCAAGGAGAGGTTTGCACCTCGGGAGATTTGATCCCTCTCGGCGCTTGATAGAGCCTAGGATTTGGATCTAGGCTGGTATAAATAAAGGAGAGTCTTTTAATTCATCTTATCAATCACATGCTTGTGTTAGAGATGTGAGAGCAAAGCGACCTTGTCTCTTTCATTTTACTCTTCTTCATTGTACTTTTTTCCTTATTTGTCTTGAGCACTGGGGTTCTTGAGGACTCACAAGGGAAGCTAAGGTTTGGGAGAAACCCTAGAGAAGCAAAGGGAGCATTTGCTCTTGTAGTTCTTGTGACTCGTGAGTGAAGAAGACTAGGGTTTGTGGCATTTGGAAACTCTAGTACTACTTGGAGTGTTTGATATGGAGAAGATGGTGGAAGACTATTTTGTTTTCTCTTTACACTTGTGGGATGTAAGTGTAGGTGCCAAAGGGGACTTGCCGGTGTATAGTACTTGCTTGTTGCAGACTTTTGGTGGAGCAACCAGCGTTAGTTGCGAGAGATTTGCAGCTAGGATGAGTTGGTGGCTAGGGTTTCCTATTTTGGTGGATGCTCTAGCTAGAGTTTGGAGAGCTTGACTTGTATCAGCTTGTATTAAACTGTTAGTATGTACTTGTACTTCATCTTATCTATGTATATGAAGTGTTACAACTGTCCAAACTTTGTGTACTCGCAGATTTCATTTTCAGCTTATATTATCTTGATGATTGAGTAGTTTCTAGTGTTGGTTATACACACTGATTTGACATAACATTGAGCAGATTTTGTTAAGTGATTTGACAAACATATAGAAGCTAAAGGGGCAGAATTACTGCTGTAATAAATCCGCTGCTATTAGTTGTTTTCAGATCTGTTATATGCATGGAAAGTTTGCCCAAGTGATGGAACCTTGTTCCATTGAAGTACACTTGTTTGGTATTGATGCATCCTGCCATCACACATTTCGTTAATAGCTTCTTTTTTCTTCAAGCCATCCTTACTTGTATGTTGGAGTTGAATATAAGAATCAAGATAAAGATAAGATAAATATATTAATGTCCAACAAGTGAACAAAAATGTAGGTCAATTGGACTGAAGAAAAAAGTTACAATCATCAATAAACACTTGCAAGAGTACCTAAGTCTACTTAGAGAGCATAAAGTAAGCTAAAGTAACTAATACATGAGAAATGTATGAAAGACATGATCAAGTAATGTTGAAAAAAATAAAGAAAGAAGAGGAGCATGGGCTAGATATATTATTGAGGCCTTAGCTCAAAATATCAACATCATAGATGGGAATAGGAGTAGGGACGAAGGGAGGAGAACCCCTGTAACCACCGGTTGTTGAAAATGGGCTAATGCAAAATTCGATGATGCCATTTGAATAATCTAGAGAGTACCCAAGGGGTTTGGGTTATGACTGTAGGTCATTATTGAAACTCCCCTAACACTCAAAAGTCGTTGGAAAGAATATGGTAATTGTTGAATTTTTAACATAGCAGTATAATTTTTATCTCTTTCAAATTGATTTCATAATTCATTTCATCCCACAATTATGCTTGAAAGAAATATCACCATTCATTTGCAGTGGAACTAAAACAAGGATCACTCAAAGAAAACCATGCACAAGAGATACAAAGATTTATCCTGGGAAACCTAATAGGGAGAAAACCCAACAAACTTTTCTCAGACGAAATCAATCCAATACAAGTACAATACCAATCGTGAAGATGAACCTTAGCACAAGAGAGGTTCGCCCTCCTTCACAAGAAACCCTAGTAAGGGTAGCCAATCTTCCAAGAGAATAAGAGAACCTCAAAAATTTACTTCTTGCATTAGCTAGGCCTTCCTAGGAGATGCGCACAAGTTGAGAGAGAAGATGTTTTGAGTGAATGATAAAATGAAGAGTGGAAGCACTTTATTTATATTCTTCCATTCACTAGAAGTTTCCTCAATGGGGCCGACTTGTCTTCCTTCACTGGGGCCAACTTGTACTTTTGGTTCTTCATCTTCATTTATCTTCAAGCCGACATGCCTTCTTGCCTTCATTTTCGTCTGGAACTTCTTCAATGCTATCTGGGACTTCTTCAATGGTTTGTCTTGACTTCTTGGATATTTCTTCATCATAGAAAATTTCTCCTCGTTGATGTCCATCTCCTCACATGTAGATCAAATTCACACATAGAGCTCTAATGTTGATTTGACCATACTCTAAGAACTCCCAAACACTTCTTAGTGCCAATGTCAAATTTAACATTAGATTAGACTTTGCCTATTACACAAGGGGATAAGATCCCCTATAACATAGATAAGTCAGCTCACTCTAGTTAGAATAGATCACTCCTATTATAGAGCACTCCCACATATAGTATGCAATGTGACCACTAGCCTTCCTTCACTCTAGTCAATCCACATGACTAGACAAAGGCTAAGCATCCGAGCCTCAATACACATGTGACATAGTCAATACACATGACTAATTAGGGCTACAACGGGGCCATTCTCTACCAACCATAGGTCAATACACATGACCACTCTAGGAGAATGATTTGCAGAATGTTTGCCTGATGCCGGAACCATGGAGAAACATCAACAGAACAATACTTTGTGTGGGGTCAGTCTAGCTAGGTCTCATAGAGCTAGGATGTATGTTGTCTTAATGAGATCCAAGTTGAGAGCTCCATTGTGAGTGGAGCCTCATAGAAGCCCTAGTGGGTACTGATTGACTGGTTGTAGGTCTAGAGGAGATGCAAGGTCTCATTAATATATAGGTTGATTCCACATAGGATTTTTCACATTGCTTATGGTCATCTTCCATCAAGATTGAGGGGAAAAAGAAGTATCAATCTTATAGGGTTTGTCTTGAGTGGACCTTTTCCTTTTCTTGAGATCTAATATGCTCTGCATGTACAAAGCTAGACACATTTAGTCACAATGCTTGAAGAGGATGAAATTTTTTGATGAGTGCTATGCTAGTTTGTTTAGCAAGAAACAAGAAGGGAGGCTATTGCTAAACTAGTTTATTGATTCTTTCTGGGATGGAGTAGAGTAGGCTTGTTCAGTTAGTGAACCTTTGGCAAAGGTTTTTTGCTTGGTTGTTGGTGATAAGCTCATAATGGGCTATCTGTACAAGGCTAGGGATAAGGCCAAAGAAGCTATCCAAGCTCACTGTGGGACCAAGGATCATGAGGGAAAGCTCAAATACATAATTATTTAGGATGTGATTGATGGTATATGGAACAATATCCTCCATTCATTTAGAAGGGTTCTTCCTCATCCTCTCTTTCTCTTATCCCCGTGATTTTAATTTTGATGGTGAAGTTTTGGAAGGATCTTTTTCTTGTTTAAAGTTTAGTTCCTAATCCAAATGATCATGTAATTATACAGAGAGAGATGGAGTTGTGTAAGAGGGCCATCAATTTTTTTTGGTTTTGACAAAGCAGTTAGGTGAAGGAAAGGTTCGACAACTTGAAAGAAATTTTAATTTTAATTGCATTTTTAACCCTATTTGGTAGTGGATGGAAATGGATTTTTATTTTCTTATTTATTCTAGATGTTTGATGGAGAAACTATGTTGGAAAAAACTAGCTTTACAAAAACTTGCCATTTTGGTCTTGAGCCATAGTGTATCTAAAAAAATACACTCTAAAAGCACAATGGGATGGAATATCAATGTCTAAATGATATGGTCTTTCTCTACTACAATCTTTAGTGGTGGGTGATGTAGTTGATGAAACTAGCTTATGTGGAGTCCATTTCCTTAAATAACAGTAACTGCATGTCTGACTAGTTTTTGGAGATTGAAAGGCTTGTTATGGAGGAGTCTCTTGGATGGTTAGACGAGGAGGATGAGTAGGAGTAGGTGGTAGTAGAGGATGCCGTAGAGAAACCGTTATAAGAGGAGCAGACTCAAGAGAGGCAGGTGCTAGTCTCAATTCCTACGACTGCCACTAGAGGTTCAATTTTGGGTACATGACTCATGATATTTTGCTACTAGAGGACCCATTATCTTTTCCGTAAAAGGGGCAAAGGGATTTAATAGTAGATTGTAGATGAATCATAAGTGATATTTATACTATATTAGATGTAATATTATTTTACAATTAATGTGCGATGTATCGCTTGACATCTAACATGTGTTATCTTTGTCTTCTTTTCATATTTATGTCGCACTGTGACTATTTGATGTCGTTGTTGGTTTATATTTGAATTTATGTGAAAAAAGTGAATATATTTTGCATTTTTAAATGCTTGCCAAGCTTTATTGAGTTTTGTTGATTTTTTATGGAGTTTTACGATTTCTAGAGTTGATGACCCTTGCCAAGTTTTTGTTGGGTCGAAGTTTTGCATCGTCAGTTCAAGCATCTCATCACCACTCAGCGATATGCTTGGCCATATCCTCAACCTAAACCTACTATTCACCATTGGGTTCCCATTGTTTAGTAGACCTACAAGAAAAATACTAAATTGTTTGTGCATATGTTTCTTAGGGTTTTGAACATGACAAACTTAACTCTTTGATGCACAATTTTGAATCTTATCTACATGCAATCAAACATGACAGAGATGCACCAAATTCTTATCGTTGAAGCTCACATGGAGGATTAGGCCCTCACATGGTGGTAGACCCACACCCTCTAGGTTGCAACCAACAAGCAACCTTTGAGTAACAATTGGGAGGACTTCAAGGATGCCATCTGCAATGGGTTCTATATCTTAGGTTACAAGGATGTGTTGTTTGTGAATTTGTTCTAACGTGGGCGAATTCTGGGATAAATCGTCCAATAGTTTATTGATGTCATCAACAAAATGCCATCAAACTAGAGGTAAGTGAGTCTAAATACATTCTTCATGTCAAGTTTATTTTTTGTTTATTACCTTGGCTTTAGAAGGACCTTGAACTCTTATCTGTTACATTGAAGGAGCATGCCTTCCAACGAGCTTTAAAGATTGAATCCAAGCTATAAAAACCTAAGCCCTCTACTTCATAAGCAATCAGCTCCCGTTTCTCATTCTTTTGCCACTTCCAAGGGGCAACCCAACAACAGTGACCAAAATATAGGTTCCCTAAGCCTCGCACCTGTTGTTAGGACATGCAAGAAGCGAACTTGGTGTTCATACCACAAGGATTGTGAACACTTGGAAGATGAATGTTCAATGCTAAAGGCTAAGATCAACTAAAAGGCTCATGCATTTCTTGTTGAGCAACAACTTCTTGGAGGTCAACAGTCCCACTTCTACAAATCAATGAGTCATTATTAGTGTTGATGGCCATAGGCAAGACAAGTAATGATGAAGAGGCTCTATTCACCCAAAATTGCTAGATCAAAGAACAGTTAGCTTCTATAATTATGGGCAATGGTAACCAGAAGAATCTTGCATCTCTACATTTGGTTGCAGACTTGACACTACCAACCACACCTGATTCCAAACCATAACATCTTGGATGGGTTAAGGAGTTTGGACAACCTACAATTATCACTCAGAAGTTATGAGGTTGCTTTCTTGCAGATTGACATTGGACAACTAAGAAGTAAATGTGTTCAATCAAAGGGTGATCATGGATAATATTGAATCCAAAAGAGAACATGGTTTATTGGGTGTTAGAGTAGATGCATGATGTTTTCCCAAGTTTTATGTGCTCAAGAAGTTTTGTTTTTAGAGAAGTGGGGCAAAACTTTGTATTGTTGATGTGGTTGGTTTAATATCATTTATTCTAATGTCCTGTTTCCAAAATTTTCTTGCAGTTGCGTACCTTTGTACAACTTCAGCTATACGTATGATTATGTAATGGCATCTTCAAAGAGTTTTGTAGACAGGTGAGGGAGCATGGCATTTGAAGTTCATGGATGCACATATATGGGTGCCATCCTTTATCTATATTGTATTAGTTAGCTAGGTCAGCCAAGAATCTTTATTCTTTAGACTATTTTCATTTACAGGAGATTTCATTTTGTTGTTTTGGTTTGACTCTGTTATCTTCTTAATACTATTCTTAGAAACCTCAGTTGAAGGTGTAAATGGGGGAATCAGTTGACTTCAATTATTGTCAGAAAATTTTCAAATATTTGATGTATTTTAACTATTATTTATGAACAGCTTCCTAGATCCAAAAGGTAGTCGGTACAATCCAAAAATGGCTCCAACCATTCAAAAGGACAAATGGCGGAAAGGATCTCAGGTTAGTTAGTTCTTTTTGGATTCTGTTGGATTAAATGATATCTAGATTGGATCAACTCAATGAAAACTAGATCAGAGATTGACTGAACACTTATGCTCATCTAATTTCATATGATCTTTGCAGTGGGTTACGTTAATAAGAAAGCATGCGGAGGTTATGGTCGCAGACAATAAGATCTTTCCAGTTTTTAAGCAACATTGTAAGGTAATCCCAAAATCTTGTTTCATTGAACAGAAGGTATTGAGTAAATCCCAGTTTCAGAGTGATACAGACCTAGGTTCACCTTTGCTATCTATCCCCATACATATAGCATTTTAATTCTCAGGAATTGACTTTACGGCATTCAACTCTTATCCATGAACTCAATTTCTTAGGGCTGGGATTACATCTACACAGTTGTACATAGGCCCCAACATCAAAGGTGCATGAATTGGGTGTCTGCAAGGTTTCTGCCTCTTACTAGTTTGGATGCAGTTTGGGATTCACACTTCCAAAATCTTGGTTGATTGGTGTACTTGAGGGGCAATATTTTCTGATGGGGATGGCAGATTTGGAACCAAGATTAAAAAAAACAAAAACAAAAGAAACTTGCTCATTTGACTGGATTAAAAAATTCAATAAAACAATCTCTTCTGATCCTTTGTCTTGTCATCAGTGAACAACCAATATCAAAGCCTAAATTTTGATCTGTTAGCAACTTGAGTTCAATTAATTAGAATTCAGAATTTTCTCTGCATTTTGTTTAACTGTCACTTTGAAGTTCAAACTTGAAAGTGCTCTTTTAGGAGCTGTGCTTTAGATTGCTTTTATCATTCTTTTTCTATTTTTTATTTTTTGGAGACCTTCGCTTCTCGAGAGTATCCATGGTTCTGATTGTGGGCCTGGGAATTGGGCTATTATAATTTATAACCCACCCATGCACTCAATGGAAGAAAATCTGAACTCATGCAACTAAACCTGAATGCGCACTTGCACCTGAATTGCCCAGCGCTCCAGATTTGCAAATCTTCGACATTTGATCTTGGTAACCATACTCTGTAAAAAGGAGCTCAACTTTTCAGAGCTTCCTTTTGGGGTATGTGTGTTTGTGTATTTATATGTATTGAAGAGTAAAGGATCCTAATTCTTTGGATAGGGTTCTCTAGTCATTTAAATATTCTAGATGGCAGGTTGCTAGGTTAAGTGCTGCAGAGAGACCTGTGTACATGCACACTTAGAACATGTTATAACTTTTAATGTACATTTAAGAGAGAGACTGTAAGCATAAGCAAAGAACTCAGTAAATATTCCTGGAATTGTTTACCTCATCATTTAGCGCTCTTGTATTTCACATTCTTCAGGAAAACGTTTCTGTTTGGCATGAAATTTTGCTAGGAAAACATTCTTAGGAAACTGTGTCGAAATGTAACCTCAACAGTGAACCTTTATCTTTTGTTCTCTGAATCTTCCACTCGTCATGAGTCAAAACACCTGACATCAATTACATTTTGTTGGGATTAATGGTCAAACTATGTTTCTGTTTTGAAAAATATACTTCTAAATTTTTAATATATACGGAATTTTTTTTATATCAGCATCAGAAAAAAGAAAACAGAAGGGTATATAGAATGGTGATTATATCCTCTTCCTTAATTTCAAATTGATGAAGCATCCACAGGATACATAATATGAGATTAAAGTGGTAAACTCCATCATATATTTTGAGAAGAAATTTAATACATCCTGTCAAGGGTCTCTGTTTTGAACTTTCATCACAGCTGCAATGCTGATTGTTTGACAATGACATAAAATTTGTGTAAAATCAATACCATTTCCTCCTGTCCTTGCAATTGTGCCTCAAATATCACTCCCTGCATTTTTTTCCTTGAGAAATCTGAAATACTTCTTGACGTTTCATTATGTAGAAACTGTTTTTTGGAATTCATGGTTTTGCAAGTTGTTGTTAATTAGCGGTTTAAGGGTTGTAATGTTAATGTTATGGAAGAAATATCCAATTGCAATGCAATAGCTGTTGACAATTTCCTGTGAAAGTAGCAATACATAACAATACCTCACACTGTTTTTCTGTGAACTGTAAGACAGTTTTTCTATTGTATTATGATATGGTGTTTTTTCGTAAGTATTGTTATAAATTCATTATGTGCAGAACTTTGTTTCTGAATCCTATTTTTGGTTTATTTCAGTTACTTCTCTAAGGAATCTAAATGGCATTTTCCTCTGAAAGTAGCAATACATAGCAATACCTCACACCATTTGTTTGTAAACTGTAAGACAGTTTTTCTATTGTATTATAATTATGGTGTTTTTTCACGAGTCTTGTTATAAACTCACTATGTGCAGAACTTTGTTTATGAATCCTACTTCCGGTTTATTTCAGTTACTGCTCCAAGGAATCTAAATGGAACTTTGAGAGTAGTTTAAAACTTTAATCATAAGCTTATGATACATTGCGTAGAAAACAAATCAAGAATGTATGCTGATGGACTTCATTTTTTCTGGTTCATGCAGAGGCGCCCCCTACTACCAGAGCATTTGAGAAAGCAGGCTCAAGTAAGCTTGATTACATATGGTTCCACACATTATGAAGTAGAATCTGGAAAAGAGATTGCCTATATATTTTGTTTGCCAGAAAAAAAAAGATGCTTTATTAGAGAAAACAGGTGATGATCCTGTGATTTCATCAAGCCATTACTTACTCATGAAAATATGTCGCATAGTGAGCCATTAACAAAACTACAGGGCCAAAGGAACATTGCTGATGGTACATGAGCAATTCTATGCTTAATACAAAAACTGCCAAGATTTACCCAGCAACTACAACTATGGCATTACTACTTGTCTATCAAGCTATAGAAACCAGAGAGGAACCCAAAACTGTCCAAGGGTTCAGATTGATCCTCGAAGAGGGAGAGTTTACTGCCAACCTTGACAAGAGGGAGCTTGGTGGACTCATTAACTAGCTTCCAGAATTCAGCTTGTCTTTCATCATCTGGTCAGCCCTCCCACTCACCATTCAGCTGATACGATAAAGCTGTTGAATGATGTCCCACAATTCTGCCATTAATTGATCCAAGGAACTGGTGTGCTGATGGGGAGAATTCTGGGCTGAGTGCACTTCTGACAGCCACACTCAGCTGCAGATGGAAAACTGTTTCCATTTGAAATGAGAAGCTATCGATATAGGAGAATGTTTGGTCCATGTCCTTTTGCTTGCCCAAGAGGTATGGTCTTGGAGCTGTGACCGCCCAGGAGCTAAGTGATTGGATCAGATCTGTGTTGTGATCAAGGGGGCATGGGAAGGATGCCATCACTTGAGATAATCACCTGGATGAACTTAGCTCTGCTGGGAAAATGCCTGGTCCCATGCATGATCTATTTCAGAAGTGAATGTTTGAGAGTTTGTATATAAGTGAGGGGGGTGGGATTGAATGAAACAGAGCCTCTGGAGACTATGGCCTTTCTGATGATCCCAATCTGCCTCATTGTTTGCTGCCTGGAAAATGCGACTGAATTTATCTAATCTGATTGCATTTAAAATGAGAAGCTATTGATATAGGAGTAGATGGGTTGGTCCTGTGCCCTTTCTCTTGCCCAAGAGGTATGGTCTGGGTTCTGCAACCATCCTTCAAATCACTCGAAGCTGATTGATTAGGTCAGATTTGTGCTGTGATTGAGGGAGCCTGGGAAGGACACTGTCACCTGAGATAGTCACACATATAAACTTTGCCCTGCTGGGATAATGCCTGATCCCATGCACTGTCTATTTCAGAAGTGAATGTTCAAGAGTTTGTATAAGTGAGGGCGGGACTAAAAGAAACAGAGCTTCTGGATACTATGGCTTTGTTGGTGATCCAATCCGCCTCTGTGTTGGCTGCCTGATGAATGTGACTGAATTTAAGTGAACCAAATGCTAGTTCTTTTTCTTTGATCCAGTGTATAACTCATGCCATTTCCATGACAAGGGATTAGCTTTTCCATTAAGTGAGTCTATTATAATCTTTGAGTCTCCTTCAAAAATAATGTTGGTCAGATCCAGTGTTTCTGCCATGTCTACACACTCCATGATTGTTGTGAATTCTGCTTTGTTATTTGATCATGATGCACCCAGGAACCTGTGGATGATCCATTCTATTTTGTGCTCTTGTGTTCTGAGGATGCTATTGACCCCAACTACTCATGGATTGTCTTTTCATGCTACATGAAAATTAAATTTAAGTCATCCCTGCTTGGGGGGGCTTCATTCCGCTTCCTTTGAAGGAACGAGTAATTCAGCACTGGAAGATGAATACTTAATGATGTCGGAATGATATTTTCCTCCCCATTGAGGTCATGAGAGTGTGGATGAATAGACAAGACCCATTTAAAGTTTCACTTGATGTTCTTCCATATAGCCTCCGACAATGGGGATTCTTCTTTGAATATTCTTCTATTTCAAGCTTTCCATAGTGACCAGATAATGAAACCTGGAGCGATAGCTAATAGAGTTTGAAGAACAGGGGACTTCCAAGGACGTTTGCCTCAAATGGTGAAAAGAGAGAGGATGTTCCAAATCATTACATGGAGGAATTTTACTTAAGCTGTGCTAGAAATCCCAGTCTTGCTTTGCAATGTCACACACTATTAGGATATGGGTGCTATCCTCCTGTGCTTTAATGCAAGAGATTGTGTATAAATATTTTGGATAATATATTAACTCTTATCGTATGTTACACTAGTTTCTGGAATTGGGGAATGGCAGGGATGGGAGACAAGTGTCGGTGCTATCCTCCTGTGCTTTAATGCAAGAGATTGTGTATAAATATTTTGGATAATATATTAACTCTTATCGTATGTTACACTAGTTTCTGGAATTAGGGAATGGCAGGGATGGGAGACAAGTGTCCAGGATGGCTAGAACACACCCCCAAACTTTTCAGGGGATGGTGGGTTTAGGGGTGTGCTCTACCTGTTCAGGACATTCGTCTTCCATCCCCGCCATTTTCCCTTTCCAGAAACCAGTATATATAGAAATTAATAACTATTAAAAAATATTACTGTTTGATTTTTAGAAGGCCGATTAATCTATTAATAGGCATTTCTGTTTTCATTTTTGTGGTTATCCATTCACCCTTCTATCCATTTTTGAAACAATCTTGTCTCTGCCAGCTGAAACACAATTGCAAGAGATATGACTGGCATAAAAGAATAATGCAATTATATGATAGTGACACATAGGGGCATAATACATTTCGGTTTCCTAAAGCAAAAGTTCTTTCGGATCTCTTTTTGGATCTCCACTAAAAATAAGGCATGGCAAAGACAAAGTTCAGTATACATACTCCGAATTTTGTTCTTTAGAGTTAGGGTAGTCATAGCATAACAGCTGTCTCAATTTTAAACCAGTTCCAATTTGCATAAGACACATTGCTTTCATCACGTTTGTCTAAATCATTGGCACTAACCTCCCTTGCATGCATGAGATGTCAACAGACAACAGTACTTAGCCTTCTGCAAATCAGAATGGAATCTATACAGTAGTCAGAATGGAATCTAAACAGACATGCTTGGAACATCACTGAAATCTGCCTGGAATGCTATGTTACCAGGATCTGGATATATATGGCAGATTTTTGAAAAGCTAGGATACACTGAGTACAAAAATAATAATAATATATTTTTAAAAATTAAAAAAAACATGTTCGAAGTTCATAATCAAAACCATTCATGAATCACAACATTAGATCTGAGTTCATTTGATACATTATAAATCTGAACACGGAAATGATACATCTTGCCTCATAGAAAAATGATAATAATAAATACAAAAATGAGTCTCATCAATGATCACTCTTCTAATATGATAATGTAGAGTAGATCGAACTCCATATCTGAAAGGTCAACATCTTTGTCATCTACATATTGCAACTCTACATCATGAATAGACGACGGGGGGCCGGGAATGTTGTAAGTTGCAGCAGAGGGTTGGACTAGTGGTGGAACATCCTCAAGTAGGTTGAGAACCTGAGGTGATTCATGGCATTCAGTGTTATGTTTAAGCCAGAGATATCAGGCTCCACATTCCACATCTTGCTTGGACCTTTCTTGTACTCTGGATTGGAATGCAATAGAAGGTGGAGGTTGGAATGAACGCACACAAGGTCCTTAGCCTTCGCTGCTCCCATTCTGTTTTGCTTCATTAAATGGATAAAGCCATATGTACTCCAATTCCTCTCAGCAGGTGAGGAACTGGCAACCTATGAAAACATCCTGGTGGCCAAAAGTCGAGAGATGAATACTATCCCCACCATGGAAGCCCCACTATGGAAATAATAGGATCAAGATGGCCCCCGATCAGTGTTTCAGATCCATGGTTAGTGGATTTGAAAAGTCACTAGTGGATGGTACAAATTCTCTGAATTCTTCACAGACTTCAATTGCAATTCCCACATCTCGATATATCTTTCTCAAAGGTGTTTTATATGCCTATATCACTTAAGAATCTTTGTTTGGCACTATTCTTCCAAGTAAAGACACAATTTTGGAATGATAATATTTGGGGTGTAGTGAATAGGCCAAAAGTGTTGATGTTTCTCCAGGGTGCAGCATTGGGCAGGCATTCTACCAGTTTGGTCATGTGATTTGACCAAGGAGAATGATACATTCACTCATGGAAAATGGCCATGTGATTTGGCTAGTGGTGAATGGCCCAAGTGTAGCCATGTGATTTGGCTAGGTGTGAATAAGGCTTGAGGTGCTTGCACAGCCTTGCTTAGTCATGTGATTTGACTAAGCGTGAATAAGGCTCGAGATCACATTACATATACTGTGAGGGAGTGCTCTATTCTATATTAGAGTGTTTGACTTGTTTATTTGATAGGGGCCTTCATCCCCTTGTGGAATATACAAGTTTAGTTTAATGTTAAATTGACATACGAAGAAGTGTCCGGGACTTCTTAGTGGGTCTATTCAACATTAGAACTCTATGCGTGAATAGATGTGCATGTGAGGAGAATAATAACATCAGCATTCATGGACAACTTTTCTTAGCAAAGAAGAAATAGGCAAGGAGACAAGTCAACCATTGAAGAAGACTCGGAAAGCATTGAAGAAGACTCGGAAGGCATTGAAGAAGCCCATGAAATATTGAAGAAGAAGAAAGGACAAGTCGGTCCTGAAAATAAAATGAAAAGTGAAAATAAAAAGTACAAGTCGGCCCCAGTGAAATAAAGGTGACTTGATGTGTATAAATAAGCAACTAACATTTCACTTTTCATCATCACTTCACATCTTCTCTTCCCAGCTAATGTGCACTTTTCAAGAAGGCCTAGCAAAGGCACAAAGAGAAAATTAATTGGGTTCTTATCATCTCTAGAGGTTCGCTATTTCAAGCTAGGGTTTCCTCATGAAAGAGGACACTCTCCTTATGTGCTACGGTTTTATCTTCATGGTGATGTACCTGAATTATTGGACTGATTTCTTCTAAGAAAAGTTGATTGGGTTTTCTCCCAAGTTTGGGTTTCCCAGGGTAAAATCCTTGTGTCTATTGTGCATGTCTGTCCTTCTATGATCTTGTGTTTCTACTGCAATTTAAGTTGAAATTTTTAGTGTGCAATTATTCAATGAAAACAGTGGGATCAAATGAATGTTTGAAATCATTAAGAAATAATTGTCAAGATCTGAAAATTGGTTTTCTACTGCTATAAGTAAAATTCAACATGGTATCAGAGTAGTTTTGAAAAACAACCCTTGAACAACTTTTTGCCCTAAAGGGTTGAAAAAGCAGGTCCAAAAAAGTAGGGCTGAAAAGCAGGTATGAAAAAGCAAATCCGAAAAAGCAGGTCCAAATTTGCAGACTTGGAGATTACGAAATGAAGGTTTCTAAGAGTTCAAGCTAGCAAGAAAATCAAGGAGTAAAACTGAATGTTGTTTTGAGATTTGAAGAAGTGTTTGATTGATGATTTTTAAGGTTGTACCGATGCACATTTTCATGGGTATAGTTGCATACTTGGAAGATATTTTTTAGCCTAGTCTAAGAACAGATCTAAGGGCAGATCTGAAGCATATTTAAAGGTTTTCAGTTGTATTGACACCCTTTCAAGGATATATCTGGAGTATCTTTTGATGCATATCTGAAGCATGCTTGAAGGATAGACTACAGATTTGGGAAGACATTTAGCCGATTGTTGTGCAGAGGTTAAAGGGCTCAGGTAGAGAACTTGACGAGAAGAAGATCAAGGTTTTAAGGTCAGATAATGGAGGAGAGTATACCTCCAAGGACTTCAGTGATTTCTGCAAGGAGGCATAGATCAAGAGGGAGTCAACAACAAGATAAGTATTTAATGCTTTAAGCAATAGGTTTTATTTATTTGAAATTGAATTGATATTTTGTTGATGAATAACATAATTGTTTGATTAGTATTGGTTAACTCTTGTGGACAAATTTTGTCATGTATTGCAGGACAAGTCCATTGTGGAAGTTGTCAACACGATGATCCATGATCAGGGTCTACCCATGTTCTTATGGGAAAAGGCAACTAGTACTGCAGTTTATGCTCAAAACAGGAGTCCTCACCGGATATTGGGAGACAAGACACTCCTGAGGAGGCATTCACAAGAGTGAAGCCAGAGATCAGTCACTTGAGGATCCTTGGTTGTCCAGTATACACCCATGTGCCGAAGAAGAAGAGGGCGAAGTTAGAACCTTTTGGGAAGAAGGGTACTTTTGTGGGATACAACGAGACTTCGAAGGACTACAGGATTTACATTCCAAGACAACGCCATATTGAGGTTAGTCAGGATGTTACTTTTGATGAGGAGGTAGTCTTCAGGAGGTCTAGAGGATCTCACATGGAGATTGATAGTGAGGAGTCAGAGGCTCCAAGGGACGAGGGTACAAATCCCTCTAGTCCAGTTATTCATCCTTTAGACTATCAGGGGGAGTTAGTAGAGCCAACACAACTAGTGGATATACCTAGAGATGTTGCCGTGACCAAGAAGACTAGCATGGATTTGTGATACTTTTGAGGATGCAGAGAGGCATGCAGTTCCCAGTGGTACTTTTCAAGGAGAGCAAAAGACCTTAGAGGTTCTTGAGTCATATATGAGTCACATCATTGATTCTGAGCCTTCCAGGAGGAAAACATGATAGTAGGTTTGGAAGGTTGACATGATGGAAGAATATCAGTCCATTATGAAGCATGATGTGTGGGAGACAATGCCGAGACCTGAGGGGAAGTCAATGGTGACTTCCAAGTGGATCTATAAGATCTAGAAGGTTGACATGATGGAAGAATATCAGTCCATTATGAAGCATGATGTGTGGGAGACAGTGCCAAGACCTGAGGGGAAGTCAATGGTGATTTCCAAGTGGATCTATAAGATCTAGCATGCAGTCCAGATTAGCATCAGCTATTGAGTCAACCAATTGCAATCTTAAAGAGAGTCATGGATGGTATTCCATGTTCTAGAGGGAGCAGGAGGCTTGTCTCAGTAAGACCCATTTGGTGGGAGATGGCACAGATGGATACACAGGGATCAACAGTGCAGAAGGCAACAGTTTGCTTCAGTGTAGGATACTTGGATGTAGAGGAATCATAGTGTCCAGATGTAGAGGGAGCAGGATACTTAGATGCAGATGGAGTAGGATGCTCCAACACAAAGGGAGTAACTGCAACATAGTTGTTGATGATGGAGGAGGTGCCTTAGTTAGGAGTACCTCCCTCACTAAGAAGAAGTTGGCTTCAGAAATCGAGATGAAGGATCTTGGCTTGATACATTATTTCTTGGGATTGGAAGTGTGGCAAAGATCAGGTGAGATCTTCCTCAGTCAGGGGAAGTACACATATGAGATCTTGAGTAGATTCAGTGTGATGGACTGCAAGTCCATGGCTACACATATGGTGACAAATCTGAAGAAGCTGAGTGATTCTGCTTCAGATTTAGATTTGGTGGATTCCACTATATGCAGGTAGGTGATTGGATTTTTGATGTACTTGGTTAACATCGGGCCAGATATTTGCTTTGCAATGAGCACCTTGAGCTAGAGCCGAGGCATGTACATTGGGTTGTGGCGAAGCTTGTGTTGAGGTACCTGTGTGGTATAGTTGGATATAGTTTGAGATGTCTCAGGTGGTGAAGTGAGGCTGCAGAGATATACAAATTTTGACTGGGTAGGGAGTGTAGTGGATAGAAAGAGCACCTTGAGGTGCTACTTCAGCTTGAGATCAACTATGATATCCTGGTTTAGCAAGAAGCAGACTTCTGTAGCACTTAGTACTGCAGATGTGGAGTATATCGCAGCCAGTGTCGTAGGTCACATTGCAATGTAGCTTCTTGCAGGACTATTTGATCAAGAGATCAAATATCACTTCATCCGAGATAGGGTGCAGAAGGGAGCAGTGCAGCTCCAGTGCAAACAAGTAGGATCGAGCAAACATTTTCCCAGATTGGTCATGTTGATTTGACCAAGGGAGCATGATACATTCACTCATGGGAAATGGCCATGTGATTTGGCTAGTGGTGAATATCCCAAGCATACATATCCACAGATGAACAACATTGGGCAGACATTCACCTTCGGAGCCGGAGTCATATGGCTACTGGTGAATGGCCCAGATACTGTGATGGTTCTACAGATGAGCAACATTGAATGGCCTAGACATCGTGATGGTTCTATAGATGAGCAACATTGAGCAGACATTCTCTCAGATTGGTCATGTGATTTGACCAAAGGAGAATGTTACATTCACTCACAGGAAATGCCCATGTGATTTGGCTGGTGGTGAATGGTCGAGGCGCAGTCTTTATCCAGATAGCTATGTTGATTTGGCTAGGAGTGAAAGACATGAGATGCGGATTGAGGACATTCTCACCAAGTAAGTTTGTGGTGATGTAGAATGTCTCCCTCGCGGAGGGGGAGTGTTGATGTTTCTCTAGGGTGCAACACCAAGCAAACTTTCTACCAGATTGGTCATGTGATTTGACCAAGGAGAATGATACATTCACTCACGGGAAATGGCCATGTGATTTGGCTAGTGGTGAATGGCCCAGGTGTAACCTTGCTTAGCCATGTGGTTTGGATAGGTGTGATAAGGCTCGAGGTGCTTGCACAGCCTTGCTGAGTCATGTGATTTGACTAAGTGTGAATAAGGCTTGAGGTCACATTGCATACTCTGTGAGGGAGCTCCGTGAGGGAGTGATTCTATATTAGAGTGTTTGACTTGTTTATTTGATAGGGCCCTTCATCCCCTTGTGGAATATACAAGTCTAGTCTAATGTTGAATTGACATACTAAGAAGTGTCTAGGACTTCTTAGTGGATCTATTCAACATTAGCTCTATGCGTGAATAGAGGTGCATGCGAGGAGAAGAATAACATCGCCATTCATGGGAAACTTTTCTTAGCAAAGAAGAAATTACCAAGAAGACAAGTCAACCATTGAAGAAGACTCAGAAAGCATTGAAGAACCTTGAAAAGCATTGAAGAAGCCCAGGAAATATTGAAGAAGAAGAAAAGAAAAGTCGGCTCCGAAAATAAAATGAAAAGTGAAAATAAAAAGTATAAGTCGGCCCAAGTGAAATGAAGGTGACTTGATGTGTATAAATAAGCAGCTAACATTTCACTTTTCATCATCACTTCACATCTTCTCTTCCCAGCTAATGCGCACTTTTCAAGAAGGCCTAGCAAAGGCACAAGGAGCAAATTACTTGGGCTCTTATAATCTCTAGAGGTTCGCTATTTTAAGCTAGGGTTTCCTCATGAAAGAGGACACTCTTCTTATGTGCTAGGGTTTTATCTTCATGGCGATGTACTTGAATTATTGGACTTATTTCTTCTAAGAAAAGTTGGCAAGGTTTTCTCCTAAGTTTGGGTTTCCCAGGGTAAAATCTTTGTGTCTATTGTGCATGGCTGTCCTTCTATGATCTTGTGTTTCTGCTGCAATTTAAGTTGAAATTTTCAATGTGCAATTATTCAATGAAAACAATGGGATGCAATGAATGTTTGAAATCATTAAGAAATAATTGTTAAGATTTGAAAATTGGTTTTCTACTACTATAAGTAAAATTCAACAAAAAGGTTTAGTGGCATGGTTATTTTGTTCCACCTTCTGGTAACTATGTTCATTTCATTGTAAAATACTTGAAAGGGGTAACTTTTAGTTGCCTCGATAATTTCCCTTATCCTCTCTAGCATACTATCTGTGTTTTCATAGACTTCCCCCAAGCAAGGCATATTTGTATCAAAGGTCCTAAACATGGTCAAGATTGGTTTTGTAAACTACAAAAGGTATTGGACCTTGCCCCACCATACATCCTCAAGAATGATGGATTTGATTTTTTTTCCCCCTATTAGAAGTGGAAGTACCCCATGATTCCCAAGAGGGTCGATGTCCATTGCTTATAATGCTTATTTGACCTCCACAAGCCTCTTTATGACTAGAGTGCATGAGACAAAATGGGTTTCAACAACCTACATAAGTTTTGAAAATCCAAATATCAAATCAGAAATCATATACAATTAAGGTTAAGAATTCATAATACAAATAACACTGATTATAAAGGGGGTACCTCTAGTAGCTCCAACTTGGCAAAACCTCGTTATATGGCTTTGGACATTGAATAATTGGTGATGAACATTTGAATCTCCTTTGATGCTACATATGGTTCATTGATTCACTCAATCTTGCCAATCTTGGCAAGCATAAGGTTCAACAAATGCATCACACAAGGAGTCCAAAAGCTGTGATCATATCGACCCTCCACAATCAAGCCTACAACTCTACACACCTGTGTGTTGTCCATGATCACTTGGACAACATTCTATGGCCCCACACTTTTTATTGCATTGAAAATAATATTGGAGATGAACACTGCGTCTTTCCCCAATCCAATGCAATCAATAACCTTCAAAAACATTGTCCCTTGGGGGCATATTACAATAACATTAATTAAAGGGCATTTTTTTTGGTCTCTCCATCCATCAGAAGCGATGGACACCTCTGTTTCCACCTATGTATTCCAGATTGATTGTAACTATCTATCCATTGATTGTCTTTTTGATGTCAACAAAATGGTGTGGACCTTTTCATAACCAGGGCTCTTGTACCCTTTTGGCACTTCATTGACTGCCTTAATCATTAGTTGCCAATAAGGGGAGTGCTCCAAATTGAATGCTAGGCCATTTGCATAGATGCAATGAGCTACACACTCATTAGTTACTTATCTTCCTTGGTTATTGAATGCTGCTTCAAGAGGTCCCAGAGTAGGCCTTTTATTAGTTGTGATAGCTGGTTTAGATGGCAATGGAGGCCTGGATACAAAGTCTTGTATAGAGTTTTTTCCCTTAGCGTGTCTCCTATCAGCAGTGTCTTGCAAAGACACATAGAAGTTGCATTTTGCAGTACTCAAACCTGGTCCATGTTTTTCCATTTGCAGCATTTGGACCAATGCATATCAACACCCCTATTCTATTCTGCCCATTGAGATGGCCCTTCATCCTAGTGTATGAGCCATTTCGGATGTTTTTGCATTCACTGCATGTCCATTTGTATGAACCATCCCCAGGACTTTTGCCGAGAATTTTCCCATTCCCCCATAAAGGATACCTTGGGTCTTTATTGACAATGGATTCCTGTGGTAGATTTGCCGCCTCACTCTGCTGTGATGGTTTCATGTTTATAGCATTGCATATATAGTCAGGTATAACATATAAATTATAACACACCTTGGTAGTGACAAGTAAACTTAACAGTAACATTGAAAACTTTAAAGTAATGTTTAAAGCAATGATCTAATAAAGCATTGAAAGCATGCAGACATAGATGCATGCATACATAAAGGATGGGTTTCGAGAACAAATTAAGGAATATAAATGCATTGATAGTCTTGACTCTTAAGCTCAGTCTATTCTACAGTTGGAGGTGGATTTAACAGATGTCATGTTAATATAGTCAACAAACGTTCAACTCAAAGTCAAGCCTAGTGCTTAAGCAGTGATGAAGGTGGACATCACATCAGCATAACACTGAACAGAGATAACTTGATAAGTTACTTTCAGACTTCAGCCCATACAATAGAAATATAATCTAATTTCTATGTATCATCCCTAAGGCTATTACTGCTCTACATGTAAATACTACATGGCAAATTTGTTCAAAAAATTAACATTCAACATTTGTCATTTTCTATTCCAATTTGTTTTCCAAGGATGATGAATCATGAGAGGACTCAGAACTATAATGTCAAAAATAATTTCGATTTCCACACTAGAAGATACAGTAGACACTGCAAAAGACAGGATCCATTGCATTTTAATTTATATCCAAACAGAGGACTGGTCAGTGTGATGTCAGGACTGTACAGTGTGATGTCAAACAGAATTTCCACAGGGGAAACTACAGTAGAGTCTAGACATCAAGAATCACTGAACAATGAATTTATATGTATGGGAGTATGTGGAAGTGGTGCAACACTGGAAATTTATATATAGTGCTTATTATTAAAGAATAAATACTAAACTCCGACAGTGAACAGGCCCACAGGGATAAGTAAACTACTAAATGGTGAAAAGAGATAGTTATTAATAAGTGAACAGTTAAAAAATATAGTTGAAGGCTTAAACTAACAAACTGAACAACAAACAGTCACACTGTCAAAGTCATAATTGTAACCTGTAGCTTGGTGATTCCTTGGGCTTGCTGTGGTGATTCCTTGCTGCCTGTTGCTGCGTTTTCTTACACAACTAGAACAGTGTCTCTCTTCAGTCTTGGGATTATCGCCGTTACACAGTTAGAACAGTCGCTCTTACACAGTCAGAATAGTTGCTCAGCTTCTTGGAAGTTTCAACAATCCCTTTGTATATTGGAAATGGGGTAGGGGCCTTATTATAAGGAGGCAGCGGAATTAGGGTTTAGACAAGTGTCAAAACCCTAAAAGAAAACAAAAAAATTAATTTTTAAACAATTTTCATTGGGATCCATGTGTGGTGGTGTGTCTGCCTGTCAGAACTGCCTCCAAAACCATGGGATCTGCCTTTGATAGGATGGAAACGCCTCCTGTGCATAGGATTCGTCTCTGCAAATTTTGGAACCGGGAGGATGGTAGATCCTACATGGATCTAGGCATTTTGGAACTGGATCCAATTCGGAACCTCAGATCGACAGATCCCCTACATACTCCCCTGTGGATCTGGTAACACTGTTGGAATGTCCCTGAAATCTTCTTGGACTGTCTTGGGTGTGGCTAGGAAGTCCCTGCATCTCCTACAAAGTCTCTGACAGTTTTGGAACGTTTCCTAGGTGTTCTGACGTCTGAAATGTGGAAATGAGGGGCAGAAGGGTTTTTGGGTGGGGGGGACATGTTTCTATGCAACATAGCTCTTATGATGAAATGACAACTTCATATATTCTTTTCCTGCAAAACATCTTATAAAGCAATATTGTAGAACCCAAACTCAACAATGACTTGATGGGGGTCCAAAATCATCCATTGGGGAAAAACTCCATATATTTGAAAGGGCTTCAATATGATCAAGCATGCTCAATTTCAACAAGTGTGGGTTTATGGATACCCATCACAGGTGCACCTAGAAGATGAGACAAACTTGCAAAATATCTCCTTGAATCCCCACCAAAAGCACCAAAAAAGTGCCAAAGAAGAAGGGTGCTGGTGAAATAGAGGGATGAAACCCTGAAAACTGTGCACTGCCCCAATTTTTTTGAAAACCCTAATTTTAGACTCGAAACAACCCTAAAAACAGGTTGAAAGCCCTAAAACCAGCTCAATTTTTACTGGCCACAACTCCAAATTGGCTTCAAGTGAGTGGTTGAATAAGGAAGAGGAATTTCACACTCGTTTTGATACCATGTTGAGATTACAAGAGAGAAGGATTGAATGGAACCATCAACAAACCCTAAATCAGCTTGAACAAAGCACATCTTAAAAAGAAGAAACGATGAACCCATGAACAAGAGAAACACAAAATATGGTGCCCATAGGCCAATGAATCATTGCTATAGGTTAAACTTTTAAAGAATCAATCACTATGAATCATTATGATAAGATGATACAAATGAGAGTTTGAGTTGTGTATTTATACACAACTCAAATGAGGCGTCCCTTCAAGAGGGGGTTATTGGCCCACAAAATAAGGGCATACACCCCAAGAGGGTGACTAGGCCTCTTGCGAAGTGTTACTTTAGAATATATATATATTTTCAAGGAAAACCTCCTTGGGAGCCTGCATTTTACAGATGTTACCCATGTAAAACCTGTCGATGTTGATTAAGACACTTGACCCTATAGGGACATTGAATGAGGCATACAATAGAGGCAACTAGCTTGGGGGATTGACCCTAAAACCTCCTGCATGAAGCTCAAAGCGCTCAACCATTCAAACTAGCTCACTGAACTATATATATATATATACATATATATATGTCTGTGTGTCTGTGTTTGTGCTAGTAAAACCTTGCAGGATGCCCCTCTCTCCCTTGGAATATCCGGATGGAGGACAGCCTTACCTCTAGCCACAACAGTGGCTGGTAACCTTAGGGATTCGACCAGATTTGAACCTATGACCTATGGCCTCCCCGTCAACATGTCCTAGGTGGATGGTTCAACTGATTGAGCTAATCCTTGGAGCTATATATATATATATATATATATATATATATATATATTGCCAAAAAAACGAAGAACATAAAATTCAGATCTCCAAATATATTTTGCCCCAAAGTGCTCTCACAAACTCAGAAATGTACACTGCTATACAAAACTCAGAAATGTGTGTTTTAGAATGGGAACATGATATTCTATAGGGAAAAGTGAGGGCTTTTGATCCCCACACTCTGCCTTTTATTTTATTTTTTGTTGTCTTTTTTGGAGGATCCACAAGCGTGGCTTTTCTGGAAATGGATCCCAAGAATATCTTCTGGACTTTCCAAACTAAAAACAGATCCCTAATGGATCCAGGACCAATCTGCAGAAATGAGGATCTTGGATCATCTAGAGTCCATGGGTGGATTTGGTAACATATTGTTGAGGAAATGAAAATAGAAAGTTTACACGAATTACTGATTTCGATGCTCATTTTCCTAGAAAACTGATAGGCAGTTACCATGTATGGGATCCTTTCACAATGCAGGATCTGCAGCTCTATTACTATGCTGTCCAAGTGCCAGTTTGTGATAGAAACATGCAAGCATAAAGAAATGGCACAATCAAAATGGTACTTGCATTAATGGGAAGAATTACAACATCGATTTCAGTTACATGTGAATATAAAGGTGCAGTTATCTTTTCTTTGATTTTTCACTTGACACCTCACATACCGGTGTGTCAAGTTACTAATTTATTTACTTCTACATTGACACACATAAATCCACAATTTATTTATTTACAACAAATTTGAGTTTTACAATGACAATTATTTCCAGCATTCTCACTATGCATTCTGTGCAGTGTGAACTAATCTTCCCTCATCTGTCAAATCCTTCTAACTGACAGGTGGCAAAATATCTCACTTATTTGTGTCATCTGGTCATCACATTTGACGTTAAACCTTTCTGCAGCATTTAGATGCCTGTCTTTTTCTAAAATATTTCAATAATATAGATTTGCCTATCAAATTGCTCTTGAAAGAAATTTTTCTTTCTGCCTGTAAACCAAATGCTGCTTCTTTTCTCTTTATTTTTAACCTTTAAGATTGATATCCGTGTTCTAATTGCTTATGACCTTGTATGTTTGCTGTGAATATCCAGCCTAAAGTGGTCCAAAAAGAGCATGATTGTATACCAGATGAACATTATGTGCAAACATTGCTAGCTGTAAGTATTTTTTTTTACTTCATCAAGGAATCATTTTCTTCTTTGCAGTTAGCTTTCTTTCTCAGCATTAGTTTGAAAACTTGTTTAATATTCCCATATTTTTTGGAAACAGTGTAGTTATGTTTCTCAGTGAAAGGAAATTACAGTGAATTTATAATATTAGAGCCCTCTATGTAATATTTAGGAATGTATTACACTCTTTTTTGGCATAAGAAAATTCAAGTGGAGTTGGGCCTGAATTTTTGAGAAGTGTTCCTGGTGTTTTATTGCCATGTTCCTGGTGTTTTATTGCTTATTTGGCTTCAATCTGTTTTTTTGACTCCTTTGCTTGTTTTCTCATATTTAGATGAGAGGTCTTGAGGAAGAACTTGAACGCCGAACTATCACCTACACTTTGTGGAATCAGTCTACCAGCAAGCTTGACATGAAGGGATGGCACCCTGTTACATTTAAACCTGCAGATGTTGATGCCAGACTTATTAAGAATATAAAGGTACTATGCAAAATTTTTAACTGCACTTCAGGCACTAACTAGTTGACCCTTTGAAATACTATTTTTTAAGTTTTCTTTTGTATTTCGTTTAGAGATGTTTTGCAGGTTGGCATGTATCTTTCTATTAAGTTTCCATTTTCAGACCTAGTTTAAAAGTTGATTTGTCAACTGTACAAATGGTAGATCAGAAACATCACAAGCTGTGATATATGGCATGTCTGACATGGCTAATTCATACTATATTTAGATATATTTTTGAGTGAAAATAATCATATAGAATATGTAGATACCTTTAACTGACTTAATCTATAAAGAAGGTTTCCTTTTTGTGGTCGATTGTGATGATTTACCTGCTCTTAGAAGCTACACAAAATTAGCATATTATATCTGTAGAAATGTTGGGCTCCAAACGGCGGGATAGGGGATGAGATCATGCTCAAGTAAACTGCTAGCTAAATCTGGGAGAATACGAAGGGATAGGATTATGCACAAAGCAGTCGAGGCTGCTGTTAATACTGATGTTTGAATTTCAGGTACTAGATTTGTATCCAAAGACTTCTAGTGTCTGCGTTTTCTAATGGTTTGTGATAATTTTTAGTGGACCTAGATTATAATGTGGATCTTAAGATAATCTATGTTGTATGAGTATATGGAATGAGGGAATAGGTGTTTGAAATGGCTGGAAGTTCCTTCCAAATTTCTAAGGAATGATAAAAAATGTAAAGTATTACAAGATGCTTCCTTACACTTAACTGCTGAGCATAGGGCTTCTGAATCTGTTATTTTTCAGCCACTGATCTGGAGTGTTTTGGCTAGTGGCATTGCCCTAAGGAGTGCGGAACTAGGGTTTCCAGATCTGATTTTTTCAGCAGGTGATCCAACGATTTTTGGCTAGTGGCATTTGCCTTGGCTGCAGAACTAGGGTTTCTATATCTGACTTTTTTTGTTCCAGCAACTAATCCAGAGTTATTTGGCTAGTTGCATTGCCCCAAGGACTGCAGAACTAGGGTTTTAATATCTGACTTTTTCAGCAGTTCATCTAGAGATGTTTGGCAAGTGGCATTGCCCTAATGGCCGCAGAACTAGGGTTCCTGGATCATCTCTTCTTTTTGGGTTTAAAATCCTCTTTCAAAGCCAGCGCCATCTTATTCAATTTGCGGCAAAATTTCTTCTCTCTAAGGCTTCATTCTTCAGATAAGGCTTGCTCTATCTTAGTGCAGATTCAGTATACTGTTAGTTTTTTGTAAGAAGCTGGTACTTTTTCATCCATCTCTAGGCTTAATCAAGGTGGCTTTTGCAGACATATTTGCACCATCTTTGAACATAATGGACTTGAAGTGGGTGTTTACCCAATTACATGGGGCTACTTATGATAATTGGATTGGCCAGATAAATAAGAAAGTTAGAAGCCCTATATGCTTTTCCTGTCATAATAAGATGTGAGGGGGCCTTGTTTGATTGTTCTGCTGCTAACTATGTTAGTATGTTGGCATTTGGAGGGTGCTTATTGCCCCCACTAGCAGGAATAAGTAGGAAAAAGAGGTGATTGCCTTAATAGGTCTGAAGGATCCCTGCAAGGCATTGTATGTAAGGGAAACTGCCTCTCTAAGGCATAAGGCCAAGCATATCTAATTTGGATAGTGGAAGAAACTAGGCAAGCATCCACTCGAGTCTATATAAGGATAAGATATCAAAGTAAATGGAGCGCCTAAAATTGAAGTGTTGCTTGGTCTCAATCTCTTGAAGGGAACATAGTTAATAGATCTTGTCCTTTCAAGGGATAAAATTGTCGATTTTGATCCTCAACCACTGTGAGCAAACCCTAAACTTGGCAAGAGTGGTTTGAAGCTCATGTGACTAGTGTTGCATCAAATAGGTGGGAAGAACACTAAGGCCAACCTCATTTTGCAAAAAAATGTGTCTTGTAGAAGGTTAGCTTGGAGTTGAGAGGTCGGGAGGGAGAGACCCAAGTAACCTAGTTACATTGTCAATAGATGTCCACCTTGATTTCTTTGTTAACCTCCCTTTTAGTGGGAGGAGATGAGAATGTGTGTCTAAAGAAAACATAAAAGGGGAAGATGATCAATGGAGATATTAACATATTGTAGGAATAAAGAAACTTTAGAGCACCAACTCCATCTCCATTCTGAGTGGCTCTAGGAAGAAACCTTCTCTAAAGAGGAGAGGGACAAGTAGGGTTACCTCTTTGGACCTAAAGTTGAATCCCCCAAAGACCAAATGAAATGAAGATAAGGATTAGTCTGAAGATGCTATCAAGACATAGTAGATGGGAACCAAACTTGACTTGGATAATGCATTGAGGAACAATTTGGTTGCAACTAGGTCATCCACTAGAGCACAATAGTTTGGACTTTGGACTACTTGTAGGTGCGCCCACCCAATTGGCGCTAAGTTATGGCCACAAAGAATAATGGGATTAATAATGGCATTAAAGGGTTACATTTGAGATAGGATATTGAAAATGGTTTGGAAGAATTGATGTTCAAGCATTGATAAGGCCAGGTATCCCTTACACAAATGTGATTGAGAAGTTGACCTCATATTGAATAAGGGCCTATTAACTATACACCCAAGTAGGTATCAATCGTACAATGATCTCAATTGGATCCCCTCTTGTAGAAGAAATGGAGCTTGGATAAAGAAATTCTTTGAGGTGTTCAAGACCATAACTTTAGTCTTGTTAAACTCAACTTCAAGCTGTAGATGATCAGAAAAGTGTGTGAATGTAGTGTAATGTCTCTGCTATAGGGCAATGATGTTGGTAGAACCACATCATCTACAAAGAGGGGTGATGAAATTAGAACATGGTGTAGGGCATAACCATCATCAACATGCATGTTATCCTTGAAGATCTCTTTGAGCTCATTAATATAGGTCCAAATAATGTAGAGAGGTTTCCCTTATAGGGTAGGGGGATTTCCCCACCTATTTGAATCAAAGTTACATATATCGTGTCGGCGAATATATTGCCGAGGGTCCGGAATGTAACTTATCGGCAACATTGACGAAAATATCGAAAAATATCGGCAAATGTCGTAAAACCTCAAAAAAATAGAAAAATAACCATTTTTTCATTTGTTTTTAACATCTAAAGGAACAACAACATCAAATAAACACATTGCTACATAAATATGAAAATACAACTAATATATAAGATGCATAAGATGACAAATTGTGAATCATGATCACATATTAACAATAAACTGAAAATACTAAAATATGTTCCTGATAGAATGATTCAAAATCACCTCAAATGATCAAAATAAATGTATCTCATGAGATGAATCATCATGACTCATGAGGCATCTAGATACTACATAGTATAATGATAAATAATACGAATCATCGATCCTCTCTACCCCTTTTACGGGCAAGGGGCACCAAATTCCTCTGGAAGCAGTAGGCGGTCCTGTAGATGCTCTGGATGAGCATGGGGTGGAAATGGAAGCTCCAACTGCTTGGGCTATGGTGGAAGGTAATGGGACTGAGGTGGAAGCCAATGTGAGCTGTCTCCTCCCATAACTCCATATCATCAAAATCATTGCCTATATTGGGATCCTATTCATCAATAGCACCCTATGCCCCCCTCCTCTAGACTCTCGCCCTTACATCTACCTCTAATCTCGAAGTTGATCCTCCAAGGACATTAGTCAACAGACTCAACACCCTACAATTTTGATGAAACTTCCTAATCCAATTGTTAAAATAAGGTAGAAAAGGCTCCCATGCTTAATAAGTGATTTTGCTTGAGTGAAGGGTACACTTTTATTAAGGTCGTGTGAGAGGAGTTCAACAGTCAACACCACCAACATCAAGGTACATAGAGGGGTTGATGTGGTTGATTAAATGCCAGTCCCATACCCTCATACATGATAGAATCCAGTGGAAATGTTGCAATCTTGAAATCCCGAAAACTATTAAGTCTGTTGAATTCTGAATGGGATCCAAAATTCTACTTTTTGCATATGAAGTCCGATGAGGTTGGAACCACTCTCAAACATCCTGAAACAATTAATGGTAATGTTAAAAATTTAAGTAAAAGGATAGAAAATGAAATATAAGGAGAATGCCACGTAAAAGGATAGAAAATGAAATATAAGGAGAATGCCATGTAAAAGGATAGAAAATGAAATATAAGGAGAATGTCACTTTTTACTATAAGAATTCAATATTACCATTTAATACTACCAACTACTACTGAATAGGGTGATATTTTTCATTAGCCAGTCATTTTTTTTTGGAAACGTGGCCTTACAGACAAAATCTGTATCGGAAACGTGTTTCCGTATGGAGGGGATGTGTTTCCATCTCGGGAAACGTGCCTGTCCATACGGAAACGCGTTTCCATGCCGTATGGTACGCGTTTCCAGCAGGAAACGGCCTGGGGACGTGGGGGGGGGGGGTGGCGTTTCCTGCAACATAGCATCAAGGTGAAGAAGTATGTAGCTCCCCCACTAGAACAAGTAGTCATAGGTTCACAAAGGTCAATATGAAGTTATGAACCAATAGCTGAGAATTAGGGCTAACATCCACTGTAAAATCACCAACTCCTGGAACATACAGAACGTCTTCATATGTGGTGGGTTCAATAATAATATCATCAAGGAAGGCACAATGGGAAAAATGCACTACCAAAAATGTACTGCAAGTCTGCAACAACGGTCCTAAGGGTTCAACAACAATTTAGAAGAAGGCTCCATAGAAGCTAACTCAACAAGAGGAAGTACATCAAATTGTGATAGAGAGACTCACTTCAATAGTCTTAGAATCCTCATAGAGGAGTCCTCAGTAAGGAGTGGAAATGATCCTAAAGACCATGGATAGAAACTCGACCAAAGATAGCATTTGTACTCGAAGGATCATATAGACAATATACTGGAGTATGGGGCCATGTAATTGATCCATAAAACCCAAAATACAAAACCGATGAAGTGAAAAGGGATTGGCATAATAGATCAAACCCATATGCAGAGTGCACGACCTCATGTGCATTGTAAATTGTCTGAGCAGTATCACCGCAAAGGTCCCCGTCGCAACCTGTTACTATTGCAAGTTCTTCAATCTGCTTAAGACATACCATGCAAGACTTGGATCATCTCTCCTTATGACATAAGTTGCAACTTGCATATAGGTTTCTTAGGCCAAAGAAGGAAAATAGTACCAGCATGAACATCTTCTTCAAAATATGCATTGTATGGAATCTACAGTGGGATGGTGCAAGCCTTAGCTAAAGAGTGCAATCCAGAGAGAAAAATTCTTATGTAAAAATGAACAAGAAGGATAGTTTTGGGTTTGAAACAGGGGCTTTTAAAACCCAGAATGAGACATCTGGAAACCCTAGTTCGGAAGCCCTTAGGGCAATCCCTCTAGTGAAAAAACTTCTGCACCAGTGGATGAAAAAAATCAGATTTGGAAACCTTAGTTCCACAGCCTATAGAACAATCCCACTAGCCAAAAAATCTCTAGATCAGCTGCTGAAAAAATCAGTTCTGGAAATCCTAATCCTGTAGCCCTTAGGGCAATGGCACTAGTCAAAAATCTTCGGATAGACTGCTGAATAAAATCAGAAATGGAAACCCTAGTTCCATAGTGCTTTGGGTAATGCCACTATGAAAAAATCTCTGGATCCGCTGCTAAAAATATCAGATCTGGAAACTCTAGTTCTCTAGCACATGGGCAATGCCACTAGCCAAAAATCTCTCGATCAGCTGTTGAAAAAAAATCAGATCTGGAAACTGTAGTTCCACAGCACTTAGGGCAATGCCACTAGGCCAAAAATCTCGAAACTGTTGGTGGAAATAAGAATAGAAGTGATGCTGTGAAACCTTGGTTCCACATTCACAAAAAGTAGCGATGCCACTGGTTCATAGCCATGGATTTGCTCAAGAAAAGATGGCTGAAATTAATCAGCAGGTAAACCCTAATGCTGTCTGTTCCAATCTATGAACAAGACCTCTGAAACAAATGCATAAAATAGGCTCAAATAGCTGTAAATAAGGGACCTTTTGTCCAGCCAACAATACACCATGAAAACTGCCCCAAAACTCCCCAAGTTAGGTACTCTTCCACATGTCATAATCTGATCGCAAAACATACCAGCGTGAACAAAGAAAAAGAAACCCTAACCAGTAGTGAAATGAGTAGGGAAAGTTTCACACCAGCTCTGATATCATGTTGAGATCACAAGAGAATAGAGGGGATCAAATGGAACCAACAACAATCTCAAAATCCTGCAATAGAAAAGGGGAAAAACAACACTATGCTAGAGTTGAACCATAAGTGCACCAGAGAGAATCACCAAGCACTACTTGATATCGTGTCAGTGGGCTTAAACACATATGTAAAAGAATGATGCCATTAGGGTAAAGAATGATCAAGAAGACCACAAGTTGATTTACAAATGAGAGAGTTGTGTATTTATACACAACTCAAGTAGGTAAAGGCACTTTCAGCAAGGAGTTATGGCCCTACATCAATATGACTAGGTCAACCTTAACAACAACATAGTATCGCCTAACCAAATGCATCAATGTCAATATGACTTGACTGTAACCAAATGTGACAATTACACCATTCTCAACATTATTGCAGCTTAATTTAGTTATCCGTTGTGCTCTTGAATTCAAGATTGTTGTTTTATTGCATAATATACCTGTTACTCATATAAAAAATACCTTTTTCTGCTTAGAAGTGTTTCTTTTCTGCTTACAAGTGTTTCTTATGTACAGGGCACTGATCATGTCTATTATCAGACAGAGTTTCGAACAGAATGGTGCAGTAGCAATGGAAAACCACTTCCATGCTTCCTTTTTGCAAGGAAATTTTCTAGAGGTGCTGCAATGCAGCTTTTAAATCTGGTGAAATCAGAGAACGATGCCATGCGGTTTCCAGGTTCCAAGTTGGAACCTGTATCATTGGCAAAGGTCAATATTACAAGTTCAGAAAGTAGCCTGTTGCCTGGGAATTAGAAAATTTTATGTATGGCTGTAATTGGTGAGGTGATAATGGTCAATTTGCTGACAACATTTACTGTTTACATTTCCCTTCAATTACTAATGCTGATGCTGTCTGCTTTCTACACAATGCTTGGATCTTACTAAAATCCATTGATACAGGATATTGTTTTGTACAGTGCTAAAAATATTGATCATTGTCCTTGAGTTCTCAGCTCCCAAGTTCCCTGGTAACACCAACCAAAGAACTTGAATGGCGAAATTTTAGTTTTTGCCTAGGAGAACATATTCTATATGTAAACAAATTATCTATCCCTGCTGTAAATCCAAGGTTTTCAGGTTATCACAAGAATGAAATGCCGGTGAAAAGTTGAATCCAAATCTGTCAAAGGGAGTTCAAAGTGTTGGATTATTCTTTAATTTAAATGCTACACAACAAAATCATTGTTGATGTACAGGCTTTAAATGCATCTTGGATCCGATAATTCAAAGCTGTCAGATTTTTGAGCTTGGACTGGCATGAATGAATTTTTTTTGCAGCTTGTCCTTGAACATTAATGATGAGAACAAGGCATTGAGAATGCCATCTTGCAGCATGCCCACACAGAGGTGTTTAATTGTAGGGGCATAGATGGTTCAATGTAGAAATTGTAACTGGATATCGAGTCAACTACTTTATTAAAGAGGTTCATTAAAGGGACTGGAAATGGTGGCAGTAGCAAAGTCTTTTAAAGGACAGTGCTAACTAGTGTTTGAATTTTTGTCCCTTCTGTTCAATGGTTCTGGAAAAAAAGATTTTGATGCACATCCTAGTCTCTATGTTGTCTAATGCAGATGAAGTGTAAGGGCATTAAAGATGTTTTGAGCTACTTTGGAAACAGAAACTAAGCTTTCTAAATTCCATGATGTGCTTACATGGTATTTTTCAATGTCAAACTATTGATATTTTCATGTTAGCTACCAAAGTTGGGTGGTATATCAAGGTATGATGGCCGGATTTTCTAAGATTTTTGACATTCAGAGAAATGCACAGACTAATCTGTTAAAAGTTGTCCAATATCTTCCAATGTTAATCTTGAGTAAAGCAACCAATAATATGATGTTTTGGAGAGGAATCAGTCAACATTTATTTGGAGTAAAATTACCTACCTATAAATTCTAACCCACAAATTTTACTGGATATACGGCTACCTACATGTCATTTTCTCCACAGATATATAAAATCAGAGTAGAGCTTAAAAGGACAAACCTACAAGGCATGGGAAATATATAATACTGGAGTCTAAGACAGCCATAAACCAAGGATTGTTTAAATTGGAAGGGTGTATTTATTGCTCCATTGGATTGCTTAGAGTGCCATACACAAAAAATGAGGGAGAAGAGTGGGTGAAGGGCTTCAATAGTTAAGTTCCAATGGCAGAAAGATTTCAAGGAATTTTTTATGACATATATATATATATATGAATGAGATTTTGGTTTTCTCAAAACTAATCCGACTGTTCATTTAAAAAATCATAAAAAAATCTTTCTTCCATTGGACCTTCACTATTGAAGCCCTTCACCGCCTCCCTGCCCCCCACACACATATATTATATGTTATTTTTTTTTAATCTGATCTTCTGAGAGGAATTTGGTATTGCTTTCTTGAGTACTAAACTCGTGAAAAGGTCACTATTCCATTGGCAATTGCTATTATGATTTCATCCCTCTTTTCAGTGAAGTAAATAAAGGTATTCCTCAAAGTTAGTAGCATCTTTGTGCCATGCCACCTTTAGTTATTACAATTTTTTTTTATGAATACCTTCGTATATATAAAAGGATTTGCAATCACCCAAAACAGTGTGCAATATGCCATTCAACACTGAGATTGTTATTACATATATGAAAGCAATCATATTTGCCGAAATATGGGTAAGGGCTATATTATTCTATTGGGTGTTTTGAGATTATTTATGTGGGTATGGGGATAGCCATTAAACACTGAGATTGTTATTACATATATGAAAGCAATCATATTTACCAAAATATGGGTAAGGGCTATATTATTCTATTGAGTGCATTGAGATTATTTATGTGGGTATGGGGTATGGACTATCATTGAGTTTTTACATTTTCTTGAATAATCATTGTTTGATGAATACTTCAACAAAAAATGAAAGCAGTGAATTAAAAGTTTATCTTTATTTGGTTGTATTTATGTTTACTATATTTAAAATTATTCAAATTTGTTTTTAAAATTGACATAGTAGTTTTTTTTATAGGGTAAGTTATTCATGTGGGTAGCAGTTGGTACAGTGGTTTTGCGATCCTACCATTATTTGTCAATGCTGGATTCAATTCTTCTAATAACAACATAAATCAAACTTGTTGAACTAAATAAAAAAAAATGTAAATATACCATTAAAAGCTTATTGTAAGGGATAATGCATTATTGATAGTGCTCTACTGGTGACAAGTGTTTACAATATGATATCAGATTTCCACAGAGTGCAAACTAATTCAATGTCGCAACACCATTGGGTGAAGAGATATAAACAAAAACAGAAATGATCAAACTCATCTTCCTACTGATAACACCATGATATAGTGCACCCAAATTAGTTTGATATAGAGAATGAAATGTTAAGGTATAATTACTAGTTCTATAACATACAATCACCACCTTTTCCATAATTGGATTAAAATAAAATCAAAATCAGAGTTAACATTATCCAACACATTGTGAATTACACAATTACAGGGCATATTATGCTTCACAATTGGTAAAATTCTGCACAATCTTTGCTGAAATTGCACAACACTCCATGCTACTTGAAAAAGTCTATAACATTAGAGTCAGGGATATTGTCCCTATTAGTAGGAATGGTTGGATATTAGAAATAACCAAGTAGTATCCATGCGTAAACCAATATGTGGGTGAGTGCCCACAAACAGATTCAACTGTTTCTCCATAGTTAGAAGACTTCAGGTGGACAGAACTTAACCAACATCTCAATGCTTATTTCAGACAGAATGCCCATCAGGATTATCACTGCAAAGCATAACGACAAACCAAGAACTTTCATTCTTGCCAGCAGTGCCATAATTCTTGCACCAATTACAGAGGTTGCCAGATTGAAAACTGCACTAGAGGGATACCAGATCCAAACTCATCTTCTTTTATCCCTAATTTTTCTGTTGACAGTAGGGGGGAATCATCACTATCTTCTGAATGCAGTGACTTTGAGGTAAAACCATTCAGTCTCATTGATCTCTACCTGGTTGTCAAGAGATATGTCTTTCATATGCAGCTCTTTGAACGACTGCTTTATCGGGCCCCGCATTGTGTGAGTGATTGAAATTTCTCAAGAGGGTTTGATAATTATTTTGATTACCTGATTTGTAGGAAAAATAGAAATTTTTCTTTTGATCTCCTGCGTTGATGAGATCTGATATTGTTGGGATGAATGAATGAATGGATCTTCCTTATGTTTAAATTTTTCTCTGACTGGCACAAGGAGGATGAAAAGAATGAAGATATATGAAGCATTTAAATTGTCAGCCAATTTGACTAAGTCAGGTATCTATCCAACAACATTTTACCTTCTCTAAATACGACATATTAAGACATGGCAGGATGCGTTGATCCAAGGCAGAAAGCTGCAGTACAGAACCTTGCGGGTCAAATTGTGAGTCAAGGAAGACCGCAATATCTCTGTTGGTAAGAGGTTTGAAGCGAACAATAACAATAACCCTCAATGATAGAACAACCTTGAACATTACAAAATTCCAGATCCTAGAACTTAGTTGAGATCCAACTTCCCTCGATATATTGTGGAGTGGCCTGATATCAACCATGAACATCAAGTTTTGTTTCTTAGATTGGCAATTTCTTAAGAGATTATCTGCTTCGACACCGCATCTCCCTTTCCCTATATCCGAGTACCTTGTTTCTACCATTAGCTTTATGCACAATCAGGAAGCATTTGAGGCCTCTCGATCTTACCCTTTTAACTGGTACATCACAACAGCTAACATGTTCAATGTTAACTTTGGACCTCCTAGCTACCACAGAGGATGGTAAATAAATGCATCAGGTTCAGTTGACCCGTGCCACGCCAAACCATGTAAAGGTTAAACGAAGTTAGAATTTAAGTGAAAATTTGAAAAGCATAGAAAAGACTTTTTGAATGGAATATGAAGCATTTAAATCACCTATGAAAACACAAGAGGTTTTGAATTTGATGCTAAGTAACCACTCAAGAGCATCATTTTTTGTCCACCCATATAAACAATTGTACATATCAAACACACCTAACTCACAATAGGGGTGTAGCTCAACCGACAATTCACTTGATATGAAGCAAATGTTGTAAATGGAGGTCACGAGTTCAAATCACCCCGACTTACCTGTGCCCCATGCTTGTGGGCTGTGTGGGTGCACCTAGGGGTATAGTGGTAGCGGATGGGATTGGATCCCTGGACCTCGTGTCACGCGAGTACTAGCTCCTTCCCAGTTGCTGATTCCCCTAGGTAAAAAAAAAAACTCACAACAAAGTGTGTTTTGAAAGTAACTAGTTCCCTTCAATGTCTTCCACAATGACAATGGAAAACAAGATCGATAGACAAATATAGTCTCAAAGAATCTGTTATGGATTTGATCTCCTTTTGCTTGATGTATATTTCCAAAATGGTAGAAGCTTATTTTGGAAACCTAAATTCATCGTCCTTTGCTATAGCTACTCACTTATGTTTCTTCACCGGAGACTTGACTTGCTTTTCATCATAAAGAATATTACAAACCTGTCAAAAATGATTTGGAGAAATTTTATGAACCTCAATCAATTTTTTGTCAAACACATCATTGGATGAAAACAAATCATAGCCTTCAAAACTCATATATTAAGCAATCATATTTCTGGTTGTTCTTTCATCTTTGACTCTCTTGCGATATTGTAAAAGAGTCTTTGCATCGACATTACAGTCTACTGTTGTGCTCAAACAAATTGACCCCTAAATTATTTCCTCTGTAGTGATTCTCAATTATGTCTCATCCATATCACATATATATCTAAAAACGTTAGACCCATATTGTTTTGTTTTGTTTTTCCCAAAATCATCGGTGAGCATGGCATTGAGGCATTTTTATAAAGATCAAATATGTGACAAGAGATAGAGCCATCCTGGACACAGCATCTTCATTCACTTCCCGTAATGGTAAATTTGTAGGTGCAATGACACATCTCTTGACATCAATAGAAAATACGTTTTGATTAAAAGAAAATATTTTATTTTCTGTTTTTGGCTGCTTTTAGACCTCTCAAAACTTTTTCTTTCTTTCTCCATTATTTCCTTCGAAGATATTTATTTCAAAGGCCTGATTGATGATCTAGTGACATCCTTTTCGAGGTCATATATGCTAGATCTTCTAAGGTAGCAAATATTATTTCCATGATAAATATTTATGAGCTTGTTGTTAAAATTCATGTAATGGAGAGCCAAAGATGTATTTTTCTTAGTAAATCTCTGTTTAAAAATCAATAGAATTCCATTTTTCAAGTTAGTGGTCATCTTTGATCCAACTCGATTAGTTGGATCATATGATTGCAATATCCAAAAATGTATTGCACAAGACACTTCATCATTGGCATCAAATATTTTCATTAACTCAAGGAGAAATTCACAAACTAGAAGGTTCACAAGTAATAAGGAGTAGTCTTTTGCTTCGACAACCTATACCTATACATGAAACATGTCTTCATGAAATACATCTATACATACGATGATGCCAATTCTTCTTTGTTGCTCTTAAACAAACATGTAGAGGTACAAATTTGGATATAAATGATTGGGTTCTTCCATATTGACAAACCAATTAGTATTACTGAGTCCTATGCCATGCTTATGATGTAGTTCAAGGAATGGAATTTCTCTGAATTGGATAAGAGTTACTAAAATGGACATTGTGACTTGTAGAAAAATGTTACCAACACTTTATGAAATATTACAAGGGAAAATGTAGATATATTCATAATATTAGGGTATGATATTCATAAAATGAATAATATATAACAAATTGACACTACTTTTTAAGATATGAAAACCAATTATCGGTTCCACTTGGGTAGACACAAATAAAAAATTGATGGAGCTTGCCTGCATAATACTATCCTAAAAGAAGTGGTTCAAAAGGAAGTGTCAGGTCACCCTTCCTAAGATAAAGCAAATGGGTTACACTTCTTCCAAAAGGTGGGCCAAGAGGAAGAGTCGGTTGATCCTTACTCTAGATGATGCATTTCCATAGTACCGTATTTGAGGAAGATTCGGGCTATCCTTATTATAAATGATTCAATCCATCCATCCTACATTACAATAATATCTAAGAGGAGGTTCAATCGATCCTTCCACTAGAATAGTATCCTTTAAAGGGTGGTTCGGGGGAGGATTGAGTGACCCTTCATCAAGTATAGGGTTGAGTCACATGTTCTTGATGGTTATATTCTTAGCACAAAGGGTCGAGGGGAAGTATCAGCTGTCCCTTTCCTAGATATAGTAATCGGTACCCTTCCCTCTTGGGTAGACACAAATAAAAAATTGATAGAGAAATCCTAATGAATCGTATGCTCAAAAAGGTGGTTGAAGATGAAGTGTCGGGAGACCCTTCCTAATATATAGTAATTTGGTCACACTTCCTCTGTGATAGTATGTTCCCATGTACCTTATATGAGGAAGGATTGATAGATCCTACATCTAGAAAATGGGTTTCCTGGATAGTGTATTTGAGGAAAGGCCAAATGATCCTTGCATTTGATGATTGATTTACTGGATAAGATATATGAGGAAGGTTTAGCTGATCATTCCTCAAGATGATACATTTTTTGGTACCATTTTTTAGTAAGATCGAGTGATCATTCCTCTTGTTTATAGGTTTCTTGTCTATAATATTTGAGGAAGGGTTAGTAGATCTTTTGTGTAGATGATGTTTATGGGTACTGTATTTGACGAATTGTCGTTCAATCCTTTTCCTAAAGGTAGGTTTATTGGCTACTATATTTGAGGAAGGGTCGACAAATCCTTCCACTAGATGGTACATTTACTGGGTGCTGTATTTGAGGTTGTGTCAACCTTCTTCTAAGTGATGTGTTTTTAGCGTACCATACTTTAGGAAGTCTCACCCGATCCTTCCCATAGATGATACATTTATGGGAACTGTATTTGAGAAAGTGTTTGTCGATCCTTTCTCTAAATGATGCATGTATTGGCTACAATATTTGAGGAAGGAACGATTAATCACTCCTCAAGATGATATGTTTCCTAGTTACATTTTTTAGGACTATTGACCGATCCTTCCAGTAGTTGAAATGTTTCTTGGATATTGTATTTGAGAAAGGGTTGGTAGATCCTTCCTCTATATGATCATTTATATGATATGATATTTGAGGAATGGTTGACTGATCCTTCATCTATAAGGTTGATTTACTGGCTACTGTATATGTGAAGGGTCGACAGATCCTTCCACATGATGATACATTTATTGGGTACTATATTTGAGGGAGGGTTGGTCAAGTCTTCCTCTAAATGATACATTTCCTAGATACCATATTTGAGGAAGGATCGTCTGATCATTCGTATAGATGATACATTCCTGGGTACCATATTTGAGGAATGATTGATCAATCCTTTCTCTGTCCAAGGCATTTATTGGATATAGTATTTGAGGAAGAGTCGTCTGATCATTCCTACAAATGATACATTTCCTAGTATTATTTTTGAGGAATATCAACCGGTCCTTCATATAGTTGATAAGTTCCTTGGCTACTGTAATTGAGGAATGGTCGACAAATCCTTCATCTACAAGGTAGGTTTACTGTTTATTGTATTTGAGGCAAGGATAATTTTAGGGGCAAAATTTAGCCCATGGGCTATTTTTCCATGTTTTTTTCCAAAAAAATATTTGCCAATTTGCATTTTTGAAGCCCAATTTTGATGGGGTAAACTTTTTTCACTCTAAAAATTGCCAAATTATTATATAAAATATATAAAATCCTTAGAAATTGAAATAATTTTAGAAAAATATCGCCAAATATTTTATAGTTGACATTTTAAGAATTTGTAAGATTCACCAGGGTTTATACACTTTTAAATAAGTACGGGTCCTTAAAATTATCCCTGATTTGAGGAAGTGTCAACCGATCCTTCCACTAGATGGTACATTTATTGGGTACTGTATTTGAGGATGGATTAGTGATCATTTCTCAAGATGACATGTTTTCTGGTACCATTCTTGAGGAAGATCGACCAATCCTTCCCATTATTGATAGGTTTCTTGGCTATGGTATATTAGGTATGGAAGTAGATCCTTCCTCTAGATGAAAATTTACTTGGTGTCATATTTTAGGAATGGTTGGTCGATTCTTTGCCTAGAATGTGGGTTTACTGGCTACTATATCTATAGAAGGATTACATGATCCTTCCACTAGAAAATACATAAACTGGGTATTGTATTTGAGGGAGGGTTGATTGATCCTTCCTCTACATGATACATTTCACGAGCACTGTATTACAAGGAAGGGTTGACCGATCCTTTGTCAAGATGATACATTCCTAGGTATCTTACTTGGGGAGGGTTGACCGATAATTTATCTAGGTGATATGTTTTATGGGTACCATATTTGAGTAAGCTCAAGAAATATTTCCTATGGGTGATATGGTTTCTTGGTACCATATTTGAGGAAGATTGACCAATACTTCCTCTAGCAGATAGGTCAGTGATAATTCATCGAGATGGTAAATTTTTTGGGTATTTTATTTGAGGAAAGGAATGATTTTTTTTTTCTTCTAAATGATATCTTCCTAGGTAGAGAACTTGAGAAATGGAAGGTTGATCCTTACTCTATATGATACGTTTCCTTGTTACTGTATTTGAGGAATAGTTGGTCAATACTTGCACTAGACAATACATTTATAGGGTGCCATATTTGAGGAAGAGTCAAATGATCATTCCTCTAGATGTTAAATTTCTTGGGTACCGTATTAGAGGAAGGATTGGTTGATCCTTCACTAGATGATGTTAAGATTCAATATTCTAAGACATAAAATATCAGCATTGCATTTCATTTCACAACAATAGCATATACAGGATCACTGAAGAAACAACAAGCACAACATAAATACAAGAGACACAGATTTATCCTGGGAAACCCTCATGGGGTAGAAAACCCAACAAAGCTTCCTCACTATAGATGATCAGCAAATACAAAGATGTAAACCAAATACATGAGCTCCTCCTCCTCCATAGCAGACCTCTCTCACACAAGTGCGCCATTCACAAGTGAATGAATGAGTGAGATAAGTGAGGAACATCCTCCTCTACTTATACTTGTTCCCTGACTGACTTTTACACAAGCTAGGTCGGCCCCAACTTAATTATTGGGCTAAAAACTCCATTACAACTGACTGGACCGACCCCTCTAGGGTGGTCTAATAACCCTTTGACCCACATAACACATACAGGGCCGACCCCCACTAGGGAAGTCTAATAACCCAAGTTACCACAATCCGACGGAGGAACAAACATCTCCAGATATATAATAAGATCTTCACGGAGGAATGAAACATCTCCGGAATAATAAAGTACAAATATAATATTCTTAGAAGTTACAATATCTTAACACTCCCCCTTAACGAGAAGGATATTATAACAACATCTGAAGGAGCATGGAGTCATCGACTACATTATACATGATACATCTATAAATCATTGGGAGCTTTCTCAACATCATCAGTAACCCAAATAGTTACTAGAATATCTTCAAGATCTTCAATACTGGAACATCAACATCTTCAGTACCGAATCTTCTGTAGCACTTGAACAACCACCGCAATATCATCATCTGGATCCTCACGATCAACAGCATCATCGTCACACGATCATTGGCATCGTCATCATACGATTATCAACATTGTCGTCATACGATCATCAACATCGTCGTCACACGATCATCAATATCGTCATCACACGATCATCAGCATCGTCATCACACAATCATTAGCATCGTCATCACACGATCATCAACATCATATACTCTACAATACACACGATCATATTATAGGATGATCAATCCCGCTCTTTTTAGGACATAGGTCCATGGATGATACAATCCTATCATATACCTTTTGAACCGAGGTCCAGGGACGATCCAGTCCTATCATGTACCTTTTGAACTGAGGTCCAGGGACGATCCAGTCCTATCATGTGCCTTTTGAACTGAGGTCCAGGGACGATCCAGTCCTATCATGTACCTTTTGAACCGAGGTCCAGGGATGATCCAGTCCTATCATTCAATTCTCAGAGACCTCTGTCTACAGCTCAATTCAAGGGACCATAAATCCAGGGACGATCCAATCCCCACATGTCCAACAAGGAATTCATTCTCAGAGACATCATGTCTACTGTTCAATTCAAGGGACCGAAGTTCAGGGACAATCCAATCCCCACATGTCCACCAAGGACTTCATTCTCGGAGACATCATCTCTACGGCTCTCTTTACGGCTGAAGTCCAGGGATGATCCAATCCCCACTTGTCCACTAAGGACTTCATTATCGAAGACATATGTCTACGACTCTCTTTAGGACTAAATTTTAGGTATGATCCAATCCCCACTTGTCCACTAAGGACTTCATTCTCGAAGACATACATCTACAGATCCTTTTAGAACATGTGTTCAAGGATGATGCAATCCCTCTTCTTTCTCAGAGACATATGTCTACAGATATTTTTAGAACATGTGTTCAAGGATGATGCAATCCCCTTGTCAACGTAGACCTTGTCTAAGGACCATCCACCAACCTCTCTGTCGGCATCACCAATATAGGTACCCTCATCAATATGTATACATATCATTATCAATACAAGTAAGCATATCATCGATACAGGTATCCTCATCATCGACTTCACTATCGATGCAGGCGATCTCATCATCAATGTCTACATCACTCCCCCTTTCAAGGAGGGTCCTACCAAGCTTATCTCGAAAATACTCAAAATTTACTTGAGGTAGAGGTTTAGTTAGTACATTAGTAACTTGTTCACTTGAGGTAGAGGTTTGGTTAGTACATCGGTAACTTGTTCACTTGAGGTAGAGGATTGGTTAGTATATCGGCAACTTGTTACAAATTCGAACTTTATAGTTCCTTTCTACACCATATCTTGTATATAGAAATGTCAGATCTCTATGTGCTTTGACTTATCATGGAACACTGGATTCTTTGCCATCTTGATACAACTCTGGTTGTCACACAGGATCACAGTGGGTTCCATCTCTAAGTCAAATAGTCCTGATAACTGCTTCACAACTAGCAGAGCAAGCAGCTATATATTCTGCTTCAACTGTGCTGAGAACCACACTAAACTGCTTCCTGTTGAACCACGAGATCATGGTAGATCCAAGATAATAACATCCTCTCGGTGTGCTCTTCCTGTGTGATACACTTCCTGCCCAATCAACATCTGTGTAGCCATCTGAAGTCATGATATCCAAGATAACATAGATCAAGGTCTATCGTACCCATTAGGTACATCATCACATGCTTTGCAGCTATTAAGTGAACTCTTCTAGGTTCCACTAGATACTGACTCAAGGTATTTACGGCAAAGCATATGCCTGGTCTTAGTATTTGTCAAATACATCAATGACCCAATAATCTGTCTGTATAGAGTCACATCCACTAACTTTGATGATTTATCAGCTAATAGCTTCAAGTTGGAACCCATGAGAGTGGCCATGGTTGTACATTTCAACATATCAAATCTTCTCAAGATTTCCACAGCATACTTTCCCATGTTGAGAAAGATTCCTTATGGGCCTTGCCATTCTTCCAGACCTAGGAAGTAATGCATCAATCTGAGATCTTTCATCTCAAATTCTGTAGCCATCTTCTTGCTTTCCATGATCTGTTTCTCATTCCCCGTCGGAAAGAGATCATCCTCATACAATAATAGTATGATAGGTTCATCATCCATAACCTTAAGGTAAAGGTTAGGATCAGCTTTACTTTTGGTAAATCCCAAGCTTGTCAAGAATCTATCAATTCTCCCTCTGTGACTGAACATCATTCACACTCTGCATTGAGTGATCTTCTGCATATCTATCCATGCCATATCTCATCAGATGGGTCTAATGATATGAGCCTCAATATCATTCGAACTCTATGGTGAGTTCCTTCTTACATCCATATCATCTGTATATAGAAACCATCTTCAACCTTGTAGCAAAGGTTGAGATCCACATTACCCATGATGATCATTAAGCTCATCAATTGACTATTGATCCTGGGTACCCGAACAAAGTTTTCTTCAATTGAATCCTTGATTCACACTTCTTCTTCAATTACATTATTAATATAATGGTCTTATCTAGCCACTTGGAGCAAACATCTCGTCATGATTCTCTTCCTCTTTCTAAGAGAATCTTCTAGCCACAAGCCTTCTATATTATGTTTGATTTGTAAATCTTCTTGTTGAACATCCATCACTTGTTCGGTGTTCATCATTCTTCATGATCTTTCCTACAAATCAAAATTAAGTACATGATTAGTAATACTTCATAATCATCAAATCATGTTGACATGATAACCTATTATGCATACAGATATGATTTACATAGTTATGCTACTATCTTGACCAATACTTTGGCACAACACTTTTCCATATCCTGTATGCATACAGTGGCTATCTAGATTCCTTCCATCTCTACCAGAACATACTATTGAGAGTGTGCACATCTCTCAGCATGTCAGCAAAGAGGTTTCAATCTAGACAAGCAACAATGGAATGTTTGTCCAACTTACCAATCATATGCATATTAGTAGTACACTGTTCAATGTTATATGAATGTTTACACTCAGCATGATATATTCTAGGAATACAAATATGCATACAACTATTACAAGCAATATCATTTACTATTTCAAATAACAACTCAAATACTTATCTTTTATGTTTGTGTGGTTGCCTCCTACTTGATCTTCTATATGAATTTTGAACTTCTATTCATTCTGTACCATTGTGCATGCTCAACTGTGCACTAGTGTCATCCTCATGATCTCATACACAAACATACATTCATTAGTATAATCTCAATATTATCAAAACATTATAATTCTAAATAATATTGAATATGTATAGTCATGATCATAGATAATAAACATTAGTATTCAAGGTTTCAGGGAAGTCTTCTTTTACTCATGCATATTCTTGTTTGATCATAGGACTCTTCTGGTTAGTCAAATCATCAATCAAGATAAGAGACATAATATGCATCAACCATTGATTACTAACTTTATGAATAAGCATAACCAATCATACCAAGTATACTTATATAAGGGATCCTAACACAAGGTAGGATTCTAACTTGACATAGGAAAACATACCTGGATTAGTATACCTGCTTAGTTATGTCTAACATACCTAATCAATATCTTCTTTGTTCTCTTCAATGATTTAGAGATCTTATGCTAGAATCTGCATATCTCATAGGTTAAGCATGATAGAACAAAGTCATACATACCTCGTAAGTAGAACTTCTATGTGATCAAAGATTATGGAGGAGTCTTTGTCTTTATGTTGTCATGGTCATGGAACTTGATTTGTCTTTTGTGATGTACCTGTATCTTGTTAGCAGACAACATCAACCTTATACAACACCACAGTGCATTAGTATAATCATATAGCCCTAATCAACGAATGTCTTCTATCATTCACATGTATTCATACTTTTATTAGGGTGATAAGACAATTCTAACATTGTACTAACCTAAATAATATGAAGACAAACATATTATGAACTTAATCAAGAATCAGATTTCAAGACATACCTGTATCTCCTTAAGTCATACCTGTCGAGATTTCTTGTGGTCTTCTTATCTAAGGCCTTAGCCTCATCTCCCCCTGAAACTAGATTTGGAGCTCGATTAGGGTTTGTCAGAGAAACCCTAAAAATTCAAACTTTGAATTTCACACTTCTGAATGTATGAAAATATGTGTCTTGCTGAGCTGATCAAACTAGCATACTTCAATTTTGAAATCTCCAAAATTTGACCCCTCAAAATTGCCTTCGAAACTTCTGGATCTTCTGGACAGGATCCCGAACTAGGGTTTGATGAAGCCCACCCTTCTGCCCAATCAAAAGGTTCGATCCAAGGCTCTAAACTCTTATTTTTTTGAGGAGCTTCCAGCCGTGGTCACAGACTTAAAAAATTCCAACTTTTGCTGAAGCCCTAATTTTCCACCTTTCCGATCAAAATCCCGAAATGGGGTTTGATCAAGCCCGGTCTTCTACCCAACCAAAAAATTCGATGTTGGTCTCTAAATTTTGATTTTTCTGAGTAGCATTCATCCATGGACTCTGATTCCAAAAATTCCAACTTTCTCCGAAACCCTAAATTCCGGAAGCCATGAATGAAGGTGCTCAAAAATAATTCTGTTTTGACAGAAATATGTACTTGATTGTTTCTGGTATAACTCCAAAATTTTCAATCCACATGGTCTGGAAAGGTTTCCTGTGGTATCCTAAACTGTCATCTTTCCATCCTGACAGTTCTGACCTCAATTGGATTCTCTGAGAGAGAGTTATGCCAAGTGTCGCAACGTGACCTGTTTATGGGATAAAACAGGAGAGCGAACTTGTACGGCGTTCCACGTGTCACTGGTTCAACTTCGGCCTCTAAAAAGGTTTCCTAAGATAGTAAAGTCCATGCACTACCTATCACATTTTACGAAATTTCATTTGGAGCTTCCTATTCCAAGTTATGACCTTTTTTTCTTAGGTCACTTGATTATGACTGAGATCTGGAAGAGGTAGAAACCCCAACTTGTACTGATCATAACACACAAAGTACAACGAATCTGAGGGTGTCCTTTGGAAACGAGTTACATGGGAATGTTATCTATGACTTGTAAAGGTTTTAGATCCTGAACCTTCGCCAAAATGTATTTATAGCGAAAGTTCCACGATGACTGGTTTTTGCTATATAAAACCCTAACCTTCAAATTGTCGCAAGTGTCGTAAGTGCCATACATTGCCTTCCTTCAGGTTAACTTTGATACCATGTTAAGATTCAATATGCTAAGATAGAAAATATCAGCATTGCATAACATTTCACAACAATAGCATATACAGGATCACTGAAGAAACAACAAGCACAACATAAATACAAGAGACACAGATTTATCCTGGGAAACCCTCATGGGGTAGAAACCCAACAAAGCTTCCTCAATATAGATGATCAACAAATACAAAGATGTAAACCAAAGACATGAGCTCCTCCTCCTCCATAGAAGACCTCTCTCACACAAGTGCACCACTCACAAGTGAATGAATGAGTGAGATAAGTGAGGAACATCCTCCTCTACTTATACTTGTTCCTCGACTGACTTTTACACAAGCTAGGTCGGCCCCAACTTAATTACTGGGATAAACACCCCATTACAACTGACTGGGCCGACCACTCTAGGGTGGTCTAGTAACCCTTTTACGCACATAATACATACAGGGCCGACCCCCACTAGGGAAGTCTAATAACCCAAGTTACCACAATCCGACGGAGGAATAAACATCTCTGGATATACAATAAGATCTTCACGGAGGAATGAAACAGCTCCGGAATAATAAAGTACAGATACAATATTCTTAGAAGTTACAATATCTCAACAGATGATAGGTTTGCAGGATATTTTATTTGTGGAAGGGTTAGTTGATTTTTCCTCTACATACATTTTGTAGGTATGGTATTTGAGGAACGATCGACCAATCATTCTTCTATGTGATACATTTCCTGATTACTGCATTTGAGGAATTCTCAGTTGATCCTTCCTCTAACTGATAGGTTTTCTAGCTACTGTATTTGAGAAAGGGTTGGTCAATCCTTCTTCTGGGTGATATATTTCCAGGATACCATATTTCAAGAAGGGTCAACTAATATTTCATCTAGATGGTACATTTCCTGTCTACCATATTTAAAAAAGGGTTGGTTGATCTTTCCTCTAGATGATAGGTTTCTTGGATATCATATTTGAGGAAGGGTGGGTTGACCCTTCTTCCAAATGATTCTTGAAATGAGGTCCACATTTTAGGAAGGATCAACCGATCCTTTTTCCAAATGATGCTTGACCTGAGGTCCACATTTGAGGAAGGGTCAACCGATCCTTTTTCCAAATGATGCTTGACCTAAGGTCTACATTTGAGGAAGGGTCAACCAATCCTTCCTCTATATGATGCTTGAATTGAGGTCCACATTTGAGGAAGGGTCATCTTATCCATCCCATATATTATGATTGACCCAAGGTCGACATTCGAGGAAGGCTAGATCGGTCCTTCCTCTAGATGATGCTTGACCCAAAGTCCACATTTAAGGAAGAGTCGACTGATCCTTCCTTTAGTTGATGCTTGACCCTGGGTGCACAGGGAAAAGTTTAGGGGTGAAATTTATCCCACATGCTAATTTTCAAGGATTTAAAAAAAAATTCACCATTTTCAATTTTTTTCCAATTTGATTCGGCAAATTCCATACGATGAAAATTTTTACTCTAAAAATCACCGAAATTGTCCAAAAGCTATATAAAACCCTTAGAAATTTGAGCACTTTTTAAAAAATATTGCTAAACATTTTATGGCTAGGAATTTGATAATTGATAAGATTTGCTAAGGTTTCAACACTTTTAAAAGTTATGGATCCTTAAAATTTTCCCTGGTGCACATTTGAGGAAGGGTTGATTGATCCTTCCTCTAGATGATTGTTGACCCTAGGTGCACATTTGAGGAAGGGTTAGCCAATCCTTTCTCAAGATGATGCTTGACATCATTATGATGTCGACTTATGATGATGACATCACTATGACATTACCCTGCATTGTAATACTGGGCAGGGAATATTGGCCATTCCCCATTAATCATTGTATTGAACTAGAAAGATAAGGTGAGCTATAATAACTCCCAAACACGAATGGAGATGAGGTGGTAGTTGTAGTATAAGTTTACACCTGCCCAAAAAGAGATCCTGCAAAAGCATACCAAGTATTTGATAAGAGACTACTTGGAGAAGCTAAAATTGTAGTTGTGATGGATAGAGTGCTTGAAGCACAGTTGGTTACTCCTAAAAGAGATGGGGATGGATAACTAATTACATAATCTTATTACATGGATGTTATAGGTGAGAACGCATCAAACCACTTCCCAACACCATATACAAATTGTCACGTCCCCTCTGATCAACCTAGTGTGATGGAGCGAACGTGAGGCTAAAATTGGGCATCTAGCCCCATGATTATTAAATAATATTCATTGGAAATAAAAGGGCACACACACACACACACACACACACACACATATATATGCAAGAAACAAGAAACACAACGGAAGTAAATTCTATTACACATCCAGCATACATTCAAGATATTCATGATAGTCATCAAATAAATACATTACTGAATTAACACAAGAGAGTACTTATCTTAAAACAAAGTAGTCCCGAGCAATTGGATATGCAACTGCAACGTTCCACCCAACCATAGGCCAGTTGTGCTCATCAATCCCTAAACACAACTGCCACCCCCGAGATGGGCATGATTTCCACAAGGAAAAAGGGAACAACAGACTCACACATATCCAAAGATACACCAAAATCAGCCAAGCCAATCAACAATTGGGTTTATCAGGCTGCTAAGGAAATGGGAGGGAATGAATTGCTAAGCTAGTGGGCTCAACCATAGATCTATGGATGCCTCTACAAGATCTATCTAGCTTGGTACCCACAATGCCTACACACCCAACCCAAGGAAGTATTCCCTTCATTACTACATAGTCCTTCGGGCCATACCTTCTATTCTAGTGTTGTTCAAGGTGTGCATAGAAGAGAAACCAACCCTTTTGATCTTCTTGAGAGGTTACCTCCTCACTAGGTTTATTAAGCCAATTCTGGTCCTCTTCGAATCCTAAATTCTTTCTCACAAGTTCAAACCAAAACAGGGATGCACACAAAAACAAAATCACAAGTGCTGGGTATGAAGAAAAATGTGGGCAACCAAAAACGAACTGGTAGATGGGGAATCAACCCTGGGGAAGCAAAAATCATTTTCAAAAAACGTTCATGGGATATCAAGGGGCAGGAACGACCTCTATAATCCCCCAAATAGTGACCCCTTCCTCCCAGCCACTGTGCAATACAAAAACGAGCTCCCAGCTATGGAAAATGTAGGAAAATGATGGAAACGTGAAGGAGAAATCCCTCAGCTAGCTTAGATTGCGTGAGGGAGCAAAGACCATGGGTGAATAATGGCTTGGGCACAATTTCGTGGGTGTTTTCTTTCCCAAGAAGCCAAAATACGATTTCCCAGATGGATGGCTTGCCCATATATGAAATTGGCTGCCATACCTCCCCATTCCTAAGGCATTAACTACCTCAACCAACTCTTGGAAGAATTAAATGATTGGGTGCATAAGTCAAAATGGGTAGTTGAGGGTTTATGGGTTCATTCATTGACATTTGGCTTAACTCCATAGGCTCAAGGGTTTGAATATCCCCCCCCTTATTTCTTGTAAAATCATGCCCCCATCTCTTGTTGCATTGCATAGGTAGTTGTGGGTATTTCATTAAAATTCATATTTACATGATATCTTAATTTCTATTGTGCGTGGCTAGCACAAGAACCATATGCATCGATTTTTAATTTCCGATACATAAAATGCTAAATCGATGGCAGAGCCTTGGCCTTGAGCTCCTCACCATGATTTAATAACGCTATTTACATCATTTACAATTTTAATGCAATAGGGTCAAAATTGGGATATTACATTCCCCTCCCCCTTACATTAGCACTGTCCTCAGTGCTCTTTAAAATTGAACAAAAATGGATATGCCACTCGCATGGCATCCTCCAGCTCCCATGTAGCCTCATCGGGACCGTAGTGCTTCCATTGCACCTTTACCTATCCGATGGCTTGGTTCCGGAGCAATGTTACCTTCTTGTCTAGAATGCGCAATGGATCAGTTTGGAACTCTCCCTCGGGTTCCACCTAGATCACATCCCAATTAATCACATGGTTAGGATCAGGTACATATTTCTTAATAAAAGAGACATGAAAAACATTATGAGCTCTAGTGCTAGCAGGCAATGCAAGTCTATATGCAACTGGCCCTATTCTTTCAAGCACTTCAAACGTCCCACAATATCTAGGTGATAGCTTGGCACAACTCCCAAGCTTCAAGGAACTCTTCCTTGGACTCACTCTAAGATAAACATGATCCCCAACACTGAATTCCCTATGCAATCTATGCTTATCTGCATAGATTTTTTGTCTATCCTGGGCTGCTTTTAAATTCTGCCTAATCTTTGCAACCTCTTGTTCCATTTCCTTAAGCAATTCTGGACCAAGTACAATTCTGTTCACTGGATTGTCCCAAGTCATTGGTGTCCTACACCTTCTGCCATACAAAGCCTCATATGGACTCATTCCCAATGATGCTTGCTTCCCATTGTTATATGCAAACTCTACCAAGTGTAGATAATCCTCCCACTTGGATGGTTTTCCATTACATACATACAAAGCATGTCTTCAAGCACCTGATTTACTCTTTCTGTTTTCCCATCTGTTTGAGGATGGTACGTGGTACTAAAGTTCAACTGCGTACCCAAATCTGCAAAGAGGCCCTTCCAAAAATTGGAAGTGAACTTGGTATCCCTGTCAGAAATTATTGTCTTAGGCAATCCATGTAATCTGAAAATTTCCGTCATGAAAATATTTGCAATGGCATCGGCTTTATATGTGGACTTAACCGGTATAAAATGTGTTGCCTTTATTAACTTATCCACCACTACCATGATGGAATCATGTTGTCTCACAGTCATTGGCAACCCTGTAATAAAATCCATGGAAATTACTTCCCATTTCCATTCTGGAATTGGCAATGGATGCAATAAACCTGCTGGGTGTTGGTGTTCAACCTTCACCTGCTGACATTTCATGCACTTAGAAATGTATTCAGCGATGTCCTTCTTCATCCCTGGCCATAAATAATGTTTTCTTGCTATAGAAATTGTTTTCTGATATCCTGGGTGATCAGAGTATGGAGCTTTATGGATTTCATCCATAACAATCCTCCTCAAATCTGCCACATTTGGAATATAGGCTCTATCCTTATAAGTAAGAAGTCCGTCTTCTTCCAACTGATAGCCTTCATACTTCTTTTCAAGGTCTTGCTGCTGCAATTTGTCCTTTATCTGCACATACACTTGATCCTCAACAATATGGTTAACAATCTGCTGTCTCAAATCTGGTTGGCAAGTACTAAGCGTTGCCACATGTATTTCATGTACTTTCCTGCTGAGTGCATCAACTACCTTGTTTTCTTTCCCTTTTATGTGTTTGATTTCAAAATCAAATTCACACAAAAATTCCAACCATCTAGCTTGCCTAGCGTTTAAAGTTGGCTGATCAAACAAGTATTTTAGTCCACAATGGTCTGTCCTTAGCTCAAATTTCCTTCCCATTAAGTAATTCCTCCACATATTTAAAGCATGTACTATGGCTGCAAGTTCTAAATCATGAGTAGCATAGTTCTTCTCATGCTCCTTCAACTTTCTTGACTCATAGCATATCACGTGGTTGTTTTGCATAAGAAATCCTCCAAGTCCTTGATTGCATGCATTGGTACACACCACAAGTCTTTTCCCGGTTTTGCAATTTTCAAATTTGGTGCACTCGTAAGAAGATTCTTCAACCACTGGAAACTTTCCTCACATCTTGGTCCATTTAAACTTTATCCCCTTCTTTTGCAAATAAGTGATTGAATGTGCGACCTTGGAGAATCCTTCAATGAACCTCCTATAGTACCCAACAAGTCCCATAAATGATCTCACATCTGTCACATTCCTTGGAGTTGGCCAATTCATAATGGCTTCAATCTTCTTAGGGTCCACAGATATTCCTTCGTTTGAGATAATGTGACCCAAATAATGAATTCTATATTTATAAAATTCGCATTTGCTCAACTTTGCATACAACTTATGCTCTCTTCACAATTGCAATGTCATTCTCAAATGTTATTCACACTCTTCTTCATTCTTAGAGTAGATAAGAATGTCGTCTAGAAAAACAAGAACAAACTTGTCCAAATACTTGCTAAAAACACTATTCACGAGACACATGAATGTAGTTGGCGCATTTGTGAGACCAAATGGTACCACCACAAACTCATAGTGCCCATACCTTGTTCTAAAGGCTGTCTTATGAATATCTTCCTCTTTGATTCTTACTTGATGGTAACTAGACCTCAAGTCAATCTTTGAAAATACCTTTTCTCCTTGCATTTGGTCAAAGAGATCATCAATTCAGGGCAATGGATATTTGTTTTTCACAGTGACTTTGTTCAGCTGCCTGTGGTCAATACATAACTTGAGTGTTCCATCTTTCTTTTTCACAAATAGAATAGGTGCTCCCCACGGGGACACACTTGGCTGTATATATTTCTTTTCCAACAACTCTTGTAATTGGATTTTCAATTCTAGTAATTTCGGTGTACTCATCCTATAGGGTGTCTTAGACACTGGTGCAGCTCCTGGAAAAAGTTCAATTGTAAAATCAATGTCTCTCTTTGGAGGAAGTCCCAGAACCTCATCAGGGAAAACATCCCTAAATTTTTGCAATACATGATAGTCCTCCAACTTAGGAGTATCATTTTCAGTTGCCTCCAAAACATGGGCTGCATACAATTGACAACCCTTTCTACAGAACTTCTTTAGCTACACGACTGAAACCTGTCTAACAAAAATCACCTTTCGAATGCCTTTTACAACCCCTGGGTTTTTGTCTTCGTCCATGCATTCAAATGTCTTATTGTAGCAGTCAAGTTTAACCTTGTGTGCTTCTAACCAATCCATTCCAATGAGAATATCATAAGATCCAAGTGGTAAAATATTCAGATTTGCATAAGTGAATAGCCCATCCATATATAATGGACATTTCTCTACAATTTCACTAACTTTTCTCTTGGTTTCAGTGGCCAGTTGAACTAACCATGATTTACTATGCTTTAATTTCTTAAAAGCACAAATCTCACCAATTTTAGGAGTGATATAATTGTGAGTAGATCCAGGATCAATCAAAATAGAAACATATTGCTTATCAATCTTACCTTCAACTTCAACAACAGTTGATTGATGATCTTCCTAGCAGTCTTCTAGTGCTGCATAGATTCTAGGTATGGTCCTCCCCACTTGACCCACAATTTCAACTCATTGGATGTTGTGAAGTTGGTTTGCATCCCCATTTCGATGTGGACAGTTCCTAAGCATGTGGTCCCCTCCACAACCCCAACATTGAAGTGGTTCTCTCAGCTCCTTTGGGTCTCTTGGCTTGTCTCTCATCATCCTAGTTGGCTTAGTCACAACCTGTGATGGCTGCCTTTGCTGATTTATGAGATGGGGAGGTTTGGAACCTTTCTTCCTTTGGTCAAAATACTCATTTTTCTTGTCCTTCCATGCCTTATGGAAATCATGTTTGCTTTTGTTTTGATCATAGCAATACTTGGCCTTCCTTATTGCCTCCTCTAGAGTTCGAGGTTCGTCAAATTCAATCCTGTCTTTATATGACCGAGGTATCCCACTTAGAAAGTGTTGAATTTTCACCTTATCATCACGAATATACCTGACATACCTCAGCAACTACAAGAATCTGTTTGCATATTCTTCCATGGTCAATTGTCCCAATTTCAGCTCATGGAACTCTTTGATCTTATCCTCATAGTACCTATCAGAGATGTACTTCTGCTTGAAGTATTTCTTGAACTGCTTCCACACAATATTTATTTCATTGATCTTCCTCACTTGCTTGATGTGATCCCACCATATAGATGCTCTTCCATTCAGGTTGAAGATGGCTACCCTTTCCTTCATATTTCCAGAGTTTTCTTGGACTTGGAAATACTTTCTCATCCCAAGAATCCAAGCTTTAGATTCTTGACCAAACTTAACCTCTCCATCAAATGTAGGAGGTTTTTCCTTCTTAAATTCCCCATGTGAGTTGTTCTTGTAATGCCTCTTTCTCTTATTCTTGCGAGATGAAGAACTTGAACCTTCAGTGGATTCTTCAGAGTCATATGATCCACTAGAAGATATTTTTGGGGTATATGTTCTGTCTCTAGAAACTCTTCTTGAGCTATTGGATCTTTTGCGTGAATTCCTCCTTGAACTACTCCCACTCCTTTCTGGATATGATATCTGATGCATAGAGTTTATTTGCCTTTGGATGTTTTTCAAACACTGCAACATGGCTACATTCAACTGATTTTTTTCTTCCTGAGCTTTAATCATCCTTTCATTATCTTCTCTACAGATTTGCAACTCCACCCTTAGGCTCCTCATGGTGGTTGCAATATCTGGGGGAGTTTCTTGATTTCTTCTCCCATTGGATTCTGTTTCAACATTCTCAACATGTATGTTCTCCCACATGGCATTTGTCTCAGGCTCATAGGTATCTTGTGCATCATCCATGATGTTGACCTTCTTGGCCCAACCAAGACCAAAATTTTTTCAACTGCACTATCTGGAATGCTGCCTTTGATGTGACTATGATTCTGTAAAATGTGTTTATAAACACAATTGTTAGCTGCATTATATTCTCAGAAATTCAGAAATTATTTGCATGTATATGGAAAAATCCTATATTGACAACTTTGTCAAATCATATACTTTTCTCACAATCAACGACCGTCTCAGGGGGACGACGGGGGTCAAGGGGCCTTGCCCCCTTGTGGCTTCCCTGCGCCACTACAGGGTGGGTCGAGGGCAACACCCTTGTTTTTTTTTTGTAATTCCTTCAATTTCGTGCAATCTGGCGCATAAGTTCAAGGCCATTTTTCAATTTCAGGCACCTAAAAATCTCACTGAAAAACTAATGAAATTCTCTATTTCGATGGACTTGGCAATTCTCCTCCGACCTGTTTCGGGGAAACTCACCCAGTTCCCTCGACCGTTTCGGTGCAAACTCGACATTTCTCGCCGACCACTTTAGTGCAAACTCGCCATTTCTTTCCGACCACATCAGCACAAACTCGCCATTTCTTGCCGACCTCTTCGGTGCTCTCCGATTGACGAACTCATCTTTTTCCCCCGATCGGCAAACTCGACTTTTTCCTCTGATCGGCGAACTCGACTTTTTCCTCCGATCATTTCGGCGGAACTCGCGATTCGTCACCGATCCGTTTTGGTGAAAAACTCGCAAATGTTTTCCGATTGTTTCGGTGGAACTTGCGATTCGTCACCGACCCATTTCGGCAGAACTCACGATTCGTCGCCTATCCATTTCGGTGAAAAATTCGCAAATTTTTGTCGACCGTTTCAGCAGAACTTGCGATTCGTCGCCGACCCATTTCGACGAAAAAATCGCAATCTTGCGCCGACATAGACTTAAACAAAATTTTTGAAAAACAGTTAGAAAGATTTGAAATTTTTCATTCTTTCTGTGATGATCACTGCTCAACAGGAGGTGATCTTACCTCTGCAAATTATTCAACTTATCCCATCTAGGCCCAAATGTTGCAACATGTGGTGATCAGGAAGAGATCTTCCCTTTTTAACTGTGAGAAGATTTGGCCTATGGCTCTGATACCACACTACCACGTCCCCTCTGATCAGCCTAGTGCGATGGAGAGAACGTGAAGCTAAAACTGAGCATCTAGCCCCATGATTATTAAATAATATTCATTGGAAATAAAATGACATATGCAGATATATATATATATATATATATATATATATATGCAAGAAACACAGTAGAAGTAAATTCTATTACACATCCAGCATACATTCAAGATATTCATGATAGTCATCAAATAAATACATTACAGAATTAACAAAAGAGAGTACTTATCTTAAAACAAAGTAGTCCCGAGAAATTGGTTATGCAACTGCAATGTTCCACCCAACCATAGGCCAGTTGTGCTCATCAATCCCTAAACACAACTGCCACCCTTGAGCTGGGCATGATTTCTACAAGGAAAAAGGGAACAACAGACTCACACATAGCCAAAGATACACCAAAATCAGCCAAGCCAATCCACAATTGGGTTTATCAGGCTGCTAAGGAAATGGGAGGGAATGAATTGCTAAGCTAGTGGGCTCAACCACAGAGCTATGGATACCTCTACAAGATCTATCTAGCTTGTTACCCACAATGCCTACACACCCAACCCAATGAAGTATTCCCTTCACTACTACATAGTCCCTTGGTCCATACCTTCCATTCTAGTGTTGTTCAAGGTGTGCATAGAAGAGAAACCAACCCTTTTGATCTTCTTGAGAGGTTACCTCCTCACTAGGTTTATCAAGCCAATTCTAGTCCTCTTCCACTCCTAAATTCTTTCTCACAAGTTCAAACCAAAACAGGGATGCACACAACAACAAAATCACAAGTGCTGGGTATGAAGAAAAACGTGGGCAACCAAAAACGAATTGGTAGATGGGGAATCAACCCTGGGGAAGCAAAAATCATTTTCAGAAAACATTCATGGGTATTCAAGGGGCATGAACAACCTCTATAATTCCCCAAATTGTGACTCCTTTCCTCCCAGCCACTGTGCAATACAAAAACGAGCTCCCAGCTATGGAAAATGCAGGAAAATGATGGAAAACATGAAGGAGAAAGCCCCCAGCTAGCTCAGACTTAGTGAGGGAGAAAAGACCATGGGTGAATAATGGCTTGGGCACAATTTTGTGGGTGTTTTCTTACCCAAGAAGCCAAAATACGATTTCCCAGATGGATGGCTTGCCCATACACGAAATTGGTTGCCATACCTCCCCATTCCCAAGGCATTAACTACCTCAACCAACGCTTGGGAGAATTAAATGATTGGGTGCATAAGTCAAAATGGGTAGTTGAGGGTTTATGGGTTCATTCATTGACATTTGTCTTAACACCATAGGCTCAAGGGTTTGAATACTCCCCCCCCTATTCCTTGTAAAATCATGTCCCCATCTCTTGTTGTATTGCATAGCTAGTTGTGGGTATTTCATTAAAATGCATATTTACATGGTGTCTTCATTTCTATTGTGCGTGGCTAGTACAAGAACCATATGCATCGATTTTTAATTTCTGATACATAAAACGCTAAATCGATGGCGGGGCCTTGGACTTGAGCTCCTCACCATGATTTAATAACGATATTTACATCATTTACAATTTTAATGCAATAGGGTCAAAATCGGGATATTACACAAATCTTCCCCTAATATACTTGTTATCAAATTTCTTTAGCATGCAAAGCAAGATGTAAATAATCATGTTAATATGCCTGTTGTGTCAAGCTACAAGATTTATACTTTATTGGACAAACTTGGAAAAATGAAGTAGAAAAAAAATCACAATAAAATTGTTGTATGAGACAAGTCTCCTTCACACATAAAATATTACTCACTATCCCAATGACTGTTAAAGGGAGATCTTGCAATTCCTCTCTTTTGCTATCTGATCTATGAGTGCATAAATAATTGCATCCTTCCCTTTTGTATTCTTCTAGATAATATCAATAAATTCACTTGTATGGTTACATATAAACAATTTTTTATAAGTGGAACATATGTTGCAATTTTTTACTCAATCTTAGTCATTGAAGACTTGGAATTAGTTCAAAATTTCTAAGGCTTCCCTACAGGCTTAAAAAATGTATTTTTAACCCTTATTTTTGGAAACAAAAATACAATTAAATATAAAATACAATTTTTATATTTGATGAATACTATCTTGGTACTCTTTTTGTCAAAGGGGTATGGTCTAGGCTTAGGATCATGGTTTTTGGGGCATTTAGAATTATAATTTATTCTTTGCAACACAGGTAATAAAAAAGGAACTTCTATGCACAATGTGGGAGGAATATTTTTATTTCCCAATCTTTCAATTTTGTGGATATGTGGATAAAAGAGAATTGAGGAATATGATATTAAAAAGATTTTCCATTTTTATTTATTTATTATCAGTTTTCTCATCTTGATGTTTATAAAATGGGTCAAAGCTTACGAGAGGGGAGATGAAAATATTAGGAATAATGAGAAGGGGAATGGATAAGGGTGGAAAGAAACCCTTTTCAATTCTTTAAAAATGGAAGAAGGTGCTTTATAACATTGAAAATGCTCATGGAGGGGGAATTTTTTTCTTTGAAATGGAAGACATATGCACGGTGATGACGATGACGATGGATTCAACTAGAAAATTTTGGGGAACACAAAATTAGGGAATTTTGACTTACAAGATGAAAAAATACCTTGATGACAAAACTTTGACAAGTGCGTAGGGGTTAAACATAAGCAGATTTCAAAAATAAAAGTATGAGTGCGATGTGCATAGTGAGATGGTTGCAATGACACAAAACCCACATCATGATGATGCATATAGTGAGAAATGAAAAGCCTCAAAACTTAACTTAAATTTTCCATGACAACACATATGATGCAACTTTGTAAGTTTACCATGGGGGTCAAACAAAAGAAAAAATGGTGAAATGATATATGCACATGGCAAGTGCTTCAAACTGGACACAATGACATAGACAAAAGAGAAAATCAACAAAAATAGTATTTTCATCTCAGTGACTATGTTCTGGCCCTTTAGAATCATGCCGATGTTGAGAATCGACCCCCCATATCTAGGTTATGAGGCCAAGGAGAATGAAACACCAATAGGATTCTCTCTCTCAATCCACAACCCATTTTTTTCTCATGCTTAGCCAAATTACTCACCTATGAGAATTTATAGGGACCTCACTCAACAATTCTATCCATGGCACTCTCTTCTACTACCCCACACAACACAAGGAAGACATTTCCTTTCATTGTCCCATTGTTCCATTAGGAAATCCAACCCTTACTGTGCTTACCAATGTGCATAGGAAGAGTCCAACCTATTGTATGATGTTGGAAAACCTCCTGTAACATTAATTCATGGCTTCTAAAGCATTTAGGAGTAGTGAAACTTAATGGCAAAATATTCTTATCTTTCCTATCCTCTATGCTCACATATAGCTAGTCTCTTCTCTCTAATGTCTACAATTTCCCTTCACAATTCAAAGTTTTGGTTATTTCATTTTGGTATGATAATGGAAATGGAGAGAACAATATGAGAAAAGTTCTATGTAGTGTAAAAATATGCATGAGAAAATGGATGATAGACTCCAAAGGAGATGAAGGGATGGTGATGAAAAGTCAAATACCATAACTTTTGATCGTAGAAGAAATGACTGTTATAGTTGTCATAGAAGTATATTCATCCCATGATTCCATAAATACACAAGGAAAATTTTCTCACCAACCTCACACATGCATTCAATATAATGATTAGATTTAATAAGTCAAAAGGAAGTAATTGTCTCATTTAAGGCACATTGCAACAAATGGATGAGTTCCCAGGTGCTAGAGGAGAAATGCTAACTAGTGACTCACCACAAAGTTACATGAACCTCACACAAAGTCGGATATATTGGGATCCACATTACCCACCCCACACAACACCAAGAGGGTACCCCTTAACTGCTCAACAATCCCTTAAGCGTCACCTTCCTCCAAGTGCTATTCAATGTGCATGTAGAAAGACCACCCATACCTCGCTATTCCACTAGGAGATCACAACCTTCACTAGTCTCCTTAGAAATTTCTATGCTCTATACCACTTTGACATTCCACCCACTATAATACTCAATACCATTCTGTCAACACCTTAGGTTTACAAACAAAATAGAAAAGAAAAACAATAAGATCTAGTTTACCTCCAAAATTCTAGACACCTTACGTAGACTCGACTAGGTTGGGGTCTACATTACCCGCCCCACACAACACCAAGAAGGTATCGATTCAATACTCAACATTCCATCAGGCATCACCTTCCTCTAGGTGTTATTCAGTGTGTGCGTAGAAACACCACCCAAACCCTGGATCATCTTCCAAAAGGTTTTTTCTTCTAAGGCTTACAAAGCAATTTTGTTTCAAGCATTCGCTCCAATCGATGTCCCTTTGACCACTCAGGTTATAACAAGACTAATAGGAGACCATACTCATTATGACATCAAAATATAGGAGAAAAGAGATATCATACATGCAATTGTCACGAGAATATGATTCAACAATCCAGGATGCGCTTACAATAACTAGGTGCACTACCAGGTTGTTCACAAGAAAATTCACCACTTATAGATAGACTTAGATAATCTTTGGAACATTCATTCACTTGCTGACATACAGACACAAAAATGGGTACACGATACCACTTCGTCACTTACAAGGGTAAGGAAATACACAACAACTGCACTCATAGGATCTACCTTTGATCTTAATTCATGACTACAAACCAAGGCTTAGAAAAAAAATCGTAGTTGCTCAAGACAAGGGATATATACATAAAAACTAGGTCTCTCTCTTCAACATGGGAGGTTGAGTTGCATAGACCAAGGAACTATCTGGTTGAAAAACTGACATATTGACAGACTACCACATCCCCCCACCGACAGATAGTTTACGGATGACTTTAATTCTACTGATCACTTACCCAATAAGTGATCCCCATTTCTAGTTTTGTAGGGTGAGATACAATAAATATCATACCCACACCTTCCTTTTCCCAAGACAATAACTATCTCAATTACCTGCCTCTTGGAAGCATTAAATGATTTGGGTGCATGAGTCAACTTGAAAATTGATGGATCATACATCCTCTCTTGGACACTTGGCTCTCATTTATTTGCTTCATGGATTAATAGGCCCCTTCCTAACCTTAGGAGAAATCATGTTCCCTTTCTTTTGTTTCCTTGCACAGTCAGCTATTGGTTTCTTTATTATTATCATGCATATGTACATCACATTTACAATGCTAATGTGCTTGACCAACACATGGTTCACTAACCATATTTACTTGCTAACACACATTAATATTTGGGATAACCATGGCAAGGCCTTGGACTTGAGATCCTAACCATGTTCATTACAATAATCAACAATATTACATCATTTACATAGTTTATGCCAAGGAATCAAAACTAGGGACATTACAATTGGTTTCATGCTACATCAAGCAATAGGTTTTTTGGTATTTACAAACAAAAAGTATTGGCTTACTTGAGGAAATTTTGGGGAAAAATGAATATTGAAGAAAATAAGGAATTTATATTCTACCATTAGATCATATTAGATCATATTGATATAATCACATATTATTTTGAATCAACAAAGATGGTTGGTTTCATAAAACTATAGAAGCACTCTTAAAAAAAAACTCCGTGTACAACAATGCACCAATAATGAAGCTAGAGGGCGAATAAATTTATAGTCAAGAATTATTATCCAAAAGAAGGAAAAATAGTAGAAGAAGATTATTATAATTCTTCATAAACTCAAATATTTGTTTTTCATTTTTTAAATTTATTTTTCATGAAATTCACATTCCTCAAAAACTCGTTAGGCACTCCCCCCCATTCCTAGGACGGTACTTGAGGAAAATATAATTCAAATCTCGAGACTAATTTACAATAATATACTTTTAAGAGCTCAACATGTCACTTGTGAGAATTGATCATGAATGGGGAGGATAACACTTCCTATGGAATTTTATGATATTTTTAAAATAACTAGTTTTTTAAATCTAAATTTTATTTGTCATAAAGTTAAATTAATGATTTGAAAACTGAGTAAAATTTATATAATTTAGTTTTTAAATAGTTAGACATGTGAATTGTAAAAAAACCTAGAAATGTAAGAAAAATAAATATTATGTGAATATTCTATCAAAAGTGCATTGTTTTCATGTGTTTTTTTTTTTGGGTCTTTTTAGAGAAGCTTCTCCTAAATTCCATTATATTGCAAGTTTTAGCAAAATATTTTTCGAATTGCATCCATAGGCACTCTACAACCTAGTATGGGAGATATGTTGTCACACAATGTATATATAATAAAAAGTAATATATATATATATATATATATATGGGGGGGGGGGTTAGTTTTTGCGCACTTGTTCGAAGGTTCGTCACCGTTTTTGTTCCTAAGTTTTTTTTGCTCTTCCTCTAATTTTACTCCGGTCCTAATCCCTGTCTTTCCTCCTCCATGACGTAAGGCTCGTCTTTCACTCCCATCCTTCACGTGCCTCCCCTCTACCTTCCCAAGTCATCCCCTTTTTTTTACATGCGTCCTCCTCCCTTGCTGACTTGTGTCCTCTTGTTATCTCCGTCTCCCAGTTCACTTCCCCTTTCCCTCTCTGTCCCACATTACCTACTGTACTTCCTCGCACTTACCTCCATCATGGTAATTGATGAGGTCAATTATGAATTTTATCCCGATCATGGCGAAATCTTCCCAGACGATTATGGTTACAAGGGAATTTTGGAAAAGATGGCAGAAGTGACAGTTTTTTCGCCCTCGCACCAGTTTGTCATTAAGATGGGGCCATTAGCCATGCTCCAGAATAATGTTAACAGTATGGTTAAAACATCTAATGCGAGAGATGGACGTAAAAGAAGAGGATATTCAACCAAAAAGGTGGCGGCTTCACTTGTGGTTGGCAAAGAAATCAACATCGAAGAAGTCCCTGAATATATTTCTGCAGTGTTGGTTGGTAGGTTCTGTGGCAAGCAGGTTAGCAAACCGGCCCTACGAAGCTGGATGGAACTTAATTGGAAGCCTGTGCTGGAACAACTACCCTCCTTTCACATTTTTTCCTGTGGTTGGATACTCTTCCGTGTGCACTCCGAACTCGATAGGCAATGTCTCTTAAAACACAGTTGGAATTGGGGTCCGTCAGGGTTGATTCTAAAAAAGTGGTAGGTGGATTTTGATTCCAGGAGGGAACCACAAAATGTTCAACAAGTATGGGTAATACTTCCTGGATTACTGTTAATTTTCTGGAAAAAACAGATCCTAGAAGCAATTGGAAGAAAATTGGTTCATTTTATTTCTTTATAAGATAATTGGGAGTTTAAGGTTGATCGTAGATGTGCCCAGATTCTGGTATAATTGGACCTCCGAGATGGAATCTAGGAGGAATTGAAAATTGAAATGTTCGGTAGCATCTAGAACCTGCGGTTGGACTATGGGAAAATTCCTTTCAGATGTTATGGGTGTAAGCAGGTTAGCCATTTTGCCCAGGATTGTCCTTCTCTGGTTTATCCGCACACCAAAAAGAAGATCTGGGTGAAGAAGGTGGTGAAGACTGATATTATCAGCCCCAGTACGGGACGCGACTACTCAGAACTCAGATCAAAGGAGACCGGAACAACGGATCCCGGAACAGTGGAGACCGGTATAATTCTATCAGGAACTGTTGCCATATCAAAAAACAAGCATGAGGATACTCTTGGACGCTCGGAAACGTATCTCGGTAAGATTGATATCTCATCTCCCTTTTCCCCTCCTTTGTTATCTCTTGATGTCATTATTTCTGATGTGTCAGTATCTCCGGATCCTCTTTGTCCCCCCCCTTCTCCTTTGCACACGTCCCCCCCTCCGTCTTCCCCTATGAAAGGGCATCCCTCCACCTCGCCTCCTTTCTCCACAAAAATCCTTCCTTCAAAATTTTACAATACTCGGTCTAAACCCGCCTCTTTAGAAAAAAAGGTTTGTTAGAGAAAAATGTGGAAGTACTAACGGGAGGTCTGGATTTGGATCCACCTCCCAAAATTTCTCTTGGAAAGAAGTCATTCCTTTCAAAGGCAAAAAATCAAGCTATTAAGGAGATTAAGGCTGGTAAACAGTCCACTATAACTAGGGCCCTTAGAGCAGGAAACGCCCAGCTAAAGGTTCCTTAATGCATCTTCTCTCTTTCAATTGTAGGGGGTTATCCCCCCCCCAAACAAAATTCCCTCAAATGGTTGATAAAAACCATGAATCCAACCGTAATCCTTCTTCAGGAAACAATGACAGAAGGCTCCAAAGCTATAGATTTAGTTAGGCGTTGGCTCAAGGACTGATCTTTTCTCTCTCAGGACGTGGACGAAAACTCAGGGAGTTTATTAACAGGATGGTTCCCTACGTTGGAAAAAGTGGCCTCTGAAAGTTTTAATTCAGTACTAAAAACGGTTTTTGAAGACTTTGCAACCGGTCTATCCTTTACTCCGCTGAAGAGCCGAGCAGTTTGGATAACAAAAGGGGATAATAATACTAAATTATTCCACAAGTTTGCCCCCTATCGATGAAATCTAAACACAGTAAGTGAAATCCAGAATGTAGAAGGAGTATCTATTTCCAATTTCCAAGATAAAGCAGTAGCATGTGTCTCCTTCTTTAGTTCTCTTTTCAAAGAGAAGGAGGGATGCCAAATACAAGAAATGTTAGAAGTCCTCAGACTTTTTCCTAGATATATCTAAGAGGAAATGAATATCTCATTAATGAAGGAAATCACAGAGGAAGAAATAAAAGCTACGCTTTCAAGGAGTAAGAGCCCAGGTCCTGATGGGCTCACAATGGAATTCTTCTTGGGTTTTTATGATCTGCTAAAATCAGATTTGTTATTGGCTGTCCAGGAATCTCAGAAATCTGGGAAAGTCTTAGGAGCTTTGAATTCTACTTTTCTAGCCCTCATTCCTAAAAAGCAGAGGGCTCAATCCTTTTCATATTTCTGTCCAATTTCCTGCTGCAACTTGATTAATAAACTTGTTTCAAAAATTATTTCTCTGTGTTTGAAGCCTATAATGAGCGAAATCATCTCAGAGGAGCAGTTTGGTTTCCTTTTTAATCGACAGATCCATGATGCTGTATCCTTGGCTCGAGAAACAATTCATACTATTATTAAGAAAAAGAAAGAGATTTCGCTCTAAATTTAGACCTCTCAAAGGCGTATGACAGAGTTAATTAGACTTTTCTTAGACTCTTTCTTATCCAACTTGGCTTCTTGGTGGACCTGGTGAATTGGATAATGGGTTGTGTAAAATCTGCCTCTTTTTCAGTTCTTATTAATGGCTCTTCTTCTTCTTTTTTTCGAGCATCCAGAGGTTTGAGACAAGGGTGCCCCTTATCCCTTGACAAACTAATGCAATAGGCCAAGATACCGAGATCATTCTAAGGGATTCAGGTGTCTAATTCTTCTACTCTGACTCACTTGCTTTTCATGGATGATGTTTTACTCTTTGGTAAAGGAACTTAGGACAATCTAAGTGCTCTAGCTAATGTTCTCCTATTATATCAGCAAGCTACGGGTATGGAGATAAACCTAGAAAAATAAAACCTGGTGGTTCATGATTTCCTTGAAGAACTTCGACATAGAGCAGTTTCCCTCTTGTTTGTCCCCATATCCTTATTTCAGGATGGTTTTAAATATCTAGGATTTTTTTAAAACCTAACACTTACTCGTTCAAAGATTGGGTATGGCTTGTCAAGAAAGTTGAAGCTCGAATCTCATGTTGGGAAAACAGGTTTTTGTCTAGAGGAGGGAGGCTAACGTTATTAAAGGAAATTCTATAGAGCATACCTGTCTACTGGGCAGTAGTTTCCTACATTCCCAAAGGAATTTTCATCAATCTAAGGAAGAAATGCCTATCCTTTCTTTGGACATCAAGCAACAAACGAGAAGGTACCCCCCTAGCAAAATGGACCACTGTTGCAAATTTAAAAGAGCTAGGGGGTTGGGGGATCAATAATACTCTCATTTTTTGTCAAGCACTGATAGTCAAATCTCTGTGGAGATTAACAAAACACTCCTCATCTTTATGGGGGAAAACTCTGATTTCCAAATACTGTACAAATTCCTCCATTTTTGACTGGTTTAGAAGCAGAAATAAATCATTTAAAGGAGGCTCAATTGGATGGAAAGCTTTGGTTTTATCATTTCCTCTTGTTGGGAATTGGATTGCTTGGAGAATAGGCAGCAGGAAACTGGTTCGTATAGGCACAGACCCATGGGTTGGAGCGGGAGACAGATATCGTCTATCAGAAGGGCTAGTTCAGAAACTTAAGAGATCCAATATCCTAGTGTTAGAGGATGCGAAGGTTAATGAGTCACAAGTTGACAGATGGATTTTAGCGGATGAATTAGGTCTTGGAAACGAAGAAGCCACATAATGGACTAATTTTGTAAATCTTCTCAGGCTGAATTTTGTTGTACTGTTGGAAGACTCCAAAGATAAACTTGCCTGGACTTTGAATAGTCTAGATGGAGATTACACAACCAAAATTGGCTATGAAGCATATAACAAAAACCAGTTCAGTGGTGAAAAAAAATGGTGGTGGTCTGTGATTTGGAAAATGAGGGGCACATTGAAAGTAAAGATTGTTTTGTGGCTTGTCCTGAGTAACAAGCTTCTTACTTGGGATAATCTGGTTAAACGAGGTTGGATTGGCCCCAGCCGTTGCTCTCTATGTCATGCCTCTGTTGAAACTTCAACCCACTTATTGTCATCATGTGTCTATGCAGAAACAGTTTGGAAGGATGCCACCAAGAAGCTCGTGGATGCTGAAGTCCCTATGGATCCGTCTCTGGAAAGTTTCTGTCATAATTGGTGGAAGAACCCTTTAGCACGCATTTTCGATGCTTTCCCTTCCTTTTTCCTTTACGACATCTGGTGGGAAAGGAATTCTGTCATCTTTCTTGAAAACAGAATCCTGGATAACATTACTTCGACCCTAATCATACAGTGGACAAAAGGACACAAACAAGAAGAGACTCAGAAAAAGCAGAGAGTTTTGATCCATCCCACCATTGATAACAACTTTCCCTGGACCTATTTCAACGGGGCCAGTCAAGGAAATCCACAATTAGGAGGCTCATGAGGAGTTATATATCTAAATGATCACAATAAAATAAACATCCTCTATGGCACTGAGCATGGTACCAATAGCAAAGCTGAATTAACAACTTTATGGGCAGTGCTGCTTACTGCTCTAAGGCATCAGATTTCGAATCTCCAAGTTTTTCGGGATTCAAAAATGGTTATCGAGTGGGAAAACCACAGGTTATAGATCAAAGCTCCTCATTTGCAGTCATTGTTAACTCAAATTCAAAGCCTAATCACCTGCTTCAACTCTATCTCTTTCAGACATGTTTACCGAGAGCTTAATGCTGAGGCTGATCTTCTTTAAAAAAAAGCTTTGCTAATTCCACCGGGAGAAATTAGAGTGGAATTCTAGGTTCATCACGCTTAAGAGGAAGACGAGTTTTGAAGTGAAAGGAAGTTATTTTTTTGTAAAGACGCATGTATATGTCATATGGCCATCTGTGTATCTAGCTCAATGCACTAGTATATAACATTTGGAACTTTTCAAGAACTTGTATTTAAAAAAGAACAGTTTAAAATTTTCTAATCCGAAATGGATAGAATTTTGTAAAGATGATGTAAACTCTTGTATATGAATGAATAGCTCTTCATGGGCAGTTCATGATCACTCTTTATTTAGAGTGATAGATATTTTCCTTTCGGAAGATATATATATATATAAACAAAGCAATGAGGATGAGTGAATGCAATATATTTATCTAGCAATGAACTAAGAGGGGAACAAATTAGTGAAGACAACCACTAAGGAGGATAAAGTTGTTTGCATTGTTGAAGAGTGTGTGTAGGTTCATTTTTGGATTAATAAAAAATATTAGTTTTCCACATTCTATTTGTGTTTCAATAGTGAAGTTAAGATTGTAACATGTTATCCATGAATTTTTTTTTAAAAAGTTCAATTAAACATTGTCTAAACCCAACAAACAAGTTTAATTTGTAGTTCCTATAATGCTAATATATGTGAAAAATACCAGCCATTTGATGTGTTGAATCTTGTCAATATTCTACACATATACAAGGTCATCCTTGCTTATAATTGTTGGACATGTCTTTCTAAACTAGAAGTTAACTAACTACTAACCATTTTTATTTGTTAATTAAAAAGATTCACATATATAAGTAAAGTTGAAACTCCATTAACTTACATTGAAGATATCAAAACAAAAAATTGAGCGAAGTGTAATGTGGATCCACTTCCAATAGACTACCCGTACAAAATCAATCCTTCTTGCATTGTTTCCTAGTAATGGTATGTTGCTTCTATATTAGCATATGTGTTGAACTTCATTGCCTATTCACATTAACAAGAGCTATTACACAAATAAGCTTCCAATATATGTGAAGAATCCAAGTTCATTTAAGATTTTCTATTACAATGAGAGTCATTTAAAGTTACTAGGGTTGGTAGGCGCGGGGGGAGTAATTCTAGACTGCTTGGGGAACAAGCAGAAAGACTTCGCCTGGGGCATTGGGAGAAAGACCAACAATGCGACAGAATGGTTAGGACTCATCAAAGGAATGGAGATTGCAACCAGCTTGGGAATCAAGAAACTCACTGTTCTTGGTGACTCTCTAGTCATAACAAGAGAAGCGAGGCGAATTATAGCAAATCGAAAAGATCCCTTCTCTAAAATGCATCTTCTGCTTCAATGCATCAGTAATGAATTCCATGAGCTCACCTTCCTTCATATTCTTCGAGGATTGAACGAGAAGGCAGACAAGATGGCGAATATTGGTGTCGAGCTTGATTATGGCACTTTAAGGATCGATGAAGATAACTTGGAAAACACATGGATCCCTTAATTCTAGAACTGGTTTTTAACTAGCTTAATGGATACTTCTCATTTAATGGGCATCTCTCATTTAATTAGCCTCATTATTAAATTTTTTTGGGACTTTTCCCTTGGAGATATGACGACCTTTCCCCTCCTTGATAGCGCCCTTCGCATGCATGGAGTTAATGCTGCTCAGAGCCCTGACAACTGGATAGCATGCGAGCTCCTCGGTTTGATTAAATTCCCCAACCGGGCCTCCATTGGATCTCATTCTTCTGCTCTCTATCATTTCGATGCTCTCTCTCGTTAGAATTTGTTGTTGGTATTGTGGAACTGACTCTTTGTTGGTAAGGAAATGGCTCACCATGGAGTTGGAAGTGGAAGGGAGCACTACTGTCATGGCGGTGGGCGTCACTAGGGGAATGTGAAACCTCCCTATGGGAATTGCTACAATTCGAGATGCGGCCTTAATGCGGGGTGTGGAAAGGGCACACAACATGAGGAAATGTGGGGGGAATCTACGGAATTGGAAAGCCATCCAGGAATTGGACGCTATCGAAGGCACGCAGGAACCAGAAACGTAGTCGGCCAAGATGGAAATTGCAGTATCTCCAAGTTTGAGGTGGATTTCTTAGATTGTCTGCAGGATCTGGAGCTGCAGATGAGGATGGTGCATGGAGACAACATCGAATTCAAGAAGGTAATCTCTCGAATGTATAACTTTGCAACTACTTCTCAAATTGAGATTAAAGATCAATATTCTTGAATGGTTGCAAATATAGAGCACTTGGAAGAAACCTTGGGTCTGGCCTACCCCTGCAAGGTTCGGAAGCCCAAAGTAACTGATAGCGAGCTTGTGGATATCAACTGAAAGATGGAGAAGTTGAAGAAGTTCATGGCTTCAGCTGGCAACTTCGTAGATCTGAGCACTGAAAAGAACAAGGCCGTGGAAGCTGCATAAGCGACCATGGATGTTGGACCTAACTAGCTCCGAAGTCTCGGGTCGGCTCTATAGTTGTTTTGCTTTCTATGTTTTATAGTATTATGCACATACTATCTGTTTCTCTCAGTTTAGGCTCTAAGCTATATGAAGGCTCCTGGACGGGCATAATGGTCAATTTTGTATAAGGCAGACTTTCAGTAATGTTTTGCTTCTGCATATTCCTCCTAGAAAAATTTGTTATATGTTATAGCTTCAGCAGGACAGATAGGTATCATGCTAAATTTTAGCTGGATCTTGATGAACTTGGATTGATGGTTGATTTCCTTTCATGGGAACAATCTGATCAGTATTTTTGATGTAACCCTCTTTTTTTAAATATAATCAACTTGCTCTTAGTCGTTTCCGTTAAAAAAAAGAGTCATTTAAAGTTAGAAAAATAAAACAATTTTTATTTGCTAAACTACATTCCTCACATTGATCCGGAGAAATAAATTGTAGTACAACTTAAGTTATTGACTTGAAGAGAAGGCTACCCATATTAGCGTTATCCTTATTCCACTTTAAAATTCAATACAATCGAACTAGGAGCTACAATACAATCCAAAAAAATAGTTTGAGATATATTTTAGCGAGATTCAACGTAAACAACATATTGTAGTGACAATCTTAAACTTACAAAACTAACTTCAATATCAAGATAGAACATAGTATTCCTACCTACATTGATTTCAATGTTTGTACAATGGTTTCAGTGTTTGTTGCATTGATTTCCATTTATTACCTCTGTGCATTGATTTCAATGTCCTCCCATAATTAAAAAAAAGAATGATATACAATGGAAGAAATATATTTTGATGTTTGTGCATTGGTTTCAATGTTTGTTGCATTGGTTTCAATATATTACCTCCGTGCATTGATTTCAATGTCCTCTCATAATGAAAAAATGGATGATGTATAATCGAATAAATCTATTTCAATGTTTGTGCATTGGTTTCAACGTTTGTTGCATTGATTTTAATATATTCACTCCATGCATTGATTTTAATATATTCACTCCATGCATTGATTTCAATATATTAACTTCATGGATTGATTCTAGTGTTTGAAAAACATGAGAATGTGTTAAGTGACAAAGAGATCACTAATGTTCACATTTAATTACTTACAAGAAGAGATGAAGCATGTATAATATCGAGCTTTATATAGATTAATTTACAATGTTCACATTTAATTACTTACAAGAAGAAATGAAGCATGTATAATATTGAGCTTTATATAGATTGACAGCCATCACTTTTTTTTATTTATCCTCCTTTCTCATCATTCAACATTCTTAGTGAATTACTATTCCATCTTAACACTAACTTAACAAAAGATTACTTAATTACTATTCCATCTTAACACTAACTTAACAAAAGATATGTATTATTTGTAATAAGAAAAAAAAACATATAAATCATATTTTATATAAAAAAATAACATGCCATGTTAAAAAAAATAGATTTCCTCATATTAAAATTATGCTAATTTGATATTTTACTATTCATATTCTTGAATTATATCCTAATAAATTTGACAAATAAATTAAAATCATTCCTTCCAATTAATACACTACAACATTTTAAAACTTACATTACCACTAGAATTTTAGTGAACACCAATGGAATTTAACTTAGAATCAGTGATCATATAATATTTATACTTTTAGCACGGGTCTTGGAGTACCCATGCCTCATACCTATTTTAAAGCACAATAACATGGTGGTTCTTCCATATAATTAGCACAAATGTGCTATATATGTGTAGCATCTGTATCACTACATTAATAAAAATAAATTCATAAAAAACATACACAGGTGTAGCATTTGTATCACTACATTAAGAAAAATAAATTCATAGAAAAATCCATACATATATATAAGAACTTTGTAAATCTTACTAAAACATTCCTAAAATTGCTGAACTTTTACTAAGTAGTTTGTTTTTTGAAGTGTTTACTTATCCATTCACATATAAACTTTCACTCAATCATTCTATGATTGACTATTTTAGTAGTGAAGTTTTCATTCATGTGACACATATAGTAGTATATGGAATGACCAAAAAGTTTTATATTATTATGAATGTAAATGACACATATAGTAGTATATGGAACAACCAAAAAGTTTTATATTATTATGAATGCAATGATTGATTATTTTAGTAGTGAAGTTTTCATTCATGTGGTATATATAGTAGTATATGGAACAACCAGAAAGTTTTATATTTTTATGAATCAGACATATCAAGAATTCTTGGAATTGTAATTTTCTTTGCTCAAATAGTATTTTAAATCAGTTAAGTAATTTCTAAATATATCATTTAGTATAGAATAAAGATTAATAATTTTTGAAATTACAAAAACTGCAATTTCCAATCAGTTCTTTTACCTGATTCAATAAGAAAGTAAAAAAAAAAGGGACATTTTAGTTAGTCTTTATCCTACCAGATATATTCATGTTTTTAGTTTAATATGCCTCAAAAAATGAAGGTTTCTTGTTTTAAGATATAGTTTGGTGTATATGTTTTTGAGTAGTTTAAGAAAGGTCCAGTTAAATCCATCTATTATTATTAGGGAATATTAGGGAATGACTCTATTACTACAAACATTCTTAAATTGTTACACAGTTCAAATCCAAAAACATATACACCATTATGACTAATTATGAAAACATATATTTTTAGATTATAATTGTTTTTAAAAATCATATAAAAAATATTATAAAATTATACCAACACTCACATGTACAATAAACAAGTAAATTTTGTATAAATCCGTCTATTCTCCCGTCGTATTATACGAGAAGCATAAATATCATCAGCCTAAGCTTTTAGATTCCAATTAGGTAACTTATATGACAGAAGTTTCCTTCGCAGTCACATAATAAGATTTATTCTCTAAAAACATAAATGACATATCAGTAAATAGAGAAACTATGAAAAAAAATGTGCCATTTAAAGTAGGCCTCTCTGTCTATAAGATTTGACAGCATCATCAACGATATCCTCTAAAGAATATTTATAGTCAAATCCAAGCCTTCTCAACTTTCCCGAGTCCATACAAGGATACATGTAATCACTACGAAGATTATCAAACCTGCATTCAAATCCTCACACTGTTACCAACAAGTTATTCTAGTAATTGTGTAGATGTGGAACAAGAAAAGGAAAACAGAAAACTACAGGAATGGTAATGGGATTACGAAAACATTTACTTTGCAGGTACATTAAGTTGATGCCGGTTTTGGAAAAGCAGAGCAAGTTCTTCCAGGCGTACGTCCTGGAGGGAGCATATGTACCTCCCTTTGGCGTCTGGATGTTCAAACAAGAAGATGAAAGCCCTCACAACATCCTCTATGTGTACGTAAGGGACACGAGGAGTGTATGAGCAAAAGTCTGTATCTCCCTTGGCCAACGCCATGAGAGTAGCCACACTGCCTGGTATCTCAGGAGTGAGAAAATCTCCCACTGTAACTGATGGGAGGATGCTGATAATGTCCATTTTGTGCTCCAATCCGAACTTATGCGCCCCCTCTTCTGCATATGTCTTGGCGATGAAGTACATCTGGTGATTATAAAATTTAATTTCATTATTTGTAAATTTTTTATATGATTTTTGTAAATTTTTTTTCTTCATAGATAGAAATAGATAGAAACTAGCCACTTGGTGAATATTGATAAGTCATATAAGTTAGTTAAAAGCTAGCTATATGCTACAATGAATATTGATATGTCATGTCAAGTTAAGTGTCACAAATAAGTAACTATCAGTCACAAAATAAGTAACTATCAGTTATCAGTCACAAATAAAGTGGCCAGTGAACATCTATAGGGTAGCCAACTACTTTCTAGCGAATGGAGGGGAAGGCGCTGAAGGATTAGCTTTGAGAGATCTTTTGCAGCTGGCTAAAGAGCTATCCGTGGACACGATCAGAATATATGGTGACTCCTAATTATGGATAAAAAGAATGAAAAAGAAAATCACCTTTAATACTTATGTGTTGCAGAATTTGGGAAACAGTATGGACTTGTTGGTGTCTTTTTTCAGAAATGTTGAATTTGTGCATATATATCGAGAACAAAATGAGATGGCAGACGGACTTTCAAAAGAAGGATTACTTGTGGAAGAAGGAAAATGCAAAATTATTACTAAAAGAGATGATCTACTGAGATAACTAGCTGGCAAAATCTGGATTTTATCATGTAGAACATTTTAAATTTTGGATATACGAAACTATGTTTTGAAAATAGTATTTGCAAGTGGACATATGTAAACGAAGTTTTTTCAGATTACAATAGTGCTGCTAGGCACCTGTGGAATGTATTCGATGCTCAATATGATCAATGAATATGCTTTTTTTTCTTGGAAAAAAAAAAGGGTAGCCAACTACTTAGTTTTGTGGAGATAATTAGTTCTTAAACAAAAGCTAAACATTAAACTAGTTAATATAAACATAAAAGAAATACTATTTAATAAACATACCCCTTTTCTTAATCACCGCATAACTTAGTTTATTTAAATCTTAATCAAGATGCATTTGAGCATAACAAGATACTACGACCATGAAGTGAAACCCCATTGTACACTTGTTATTCATGCATCAGCTAAGAGTTATCCATGCATTACCTACAAGTTATCCATGTATCAACTACCACTTATTTTTTCTATAATTGTTTATTTTGAATAATAATTCGAATAATTCATTTGTTATTTGTTGGCTTGTTATTCATACATCAGCTAAGAGTTATCCATGCATTAGCTACAAGTTATCCATGCATCAACTACCACTTATTTTTTCTATAATTGTTTATTTTGAATTTTGAACTAGTTCCATAAAATCAATCTCCATTAAATCAATCTGGACAATACTTGTCTCATTTTAGTGCAATCTAAGAAAAGCATAAATGCTAATTCCCCTAAATTCTAAAATATAAACACCGTAAATGAATCTAAGGTAATGAAAAACAAAGAAAACAACTCACCCAACCTATCATCTTTGTCTTTCTGCAATACTCGACAGAAGTCCAATGAGATTCATCAAGTACAGTGTCGTGAGAGACAGGTTTCCCGTTAAATCTCACTGCTGAAACGGACGAGGTGTGTATTACTCGTGTCACAGTTCCCGATCGTTCACAGGCTCGAAGCAGATTTACTGTTCCCCTCACTGCAGGACCAACAACCTCCCCCTGCATACCATACCATACCAAGTCACTTTCGAAACATACATACATACATATTGTCAACTTAAACAATAAGCTTAAACAATAAGCAGTGCTCTGTAGTTTAGTTTCAGTTATGACTACTATTACCTGAAGAGCGTTTGCGTCCAGATTAACAGGACTGGCAACGTGGAAAACTCCTTCACAACCACTCACAGCGTTATCAAAGGCTGTCTCGTCGTTGAGATCTGCCTTGAACAGCTTTAGCTTCTCACTTGCCCCTGGAAACCCCCACAAATGGCCAACCTTCCCATGGTTTTCTGCAACCCAAAGAATATTATTGTAATCCACAAAACAAATATATCTCCAACTTTACAAACCCTAATACTATATCAATTGTATTGAAGGAATCGATCGTAATTACCTGGATCCCTAACAGTTCCATGAACGTAATAGCCTTGTTCTAGTAATCTCATGATCAGCCAAGAACCGATAAACCCCGATGCCCCCGTTACGCAAACCACCCGTTTGTTCTTGTTGCGGGCTTCATCTCCATCCAACCCTCTTACTCTCTCGGAGCCACAACTCGTCATGATTCTGTACTGATCAATAATATAGAGAACGAATACACTGCTTCTTTTAATATGCAAGAATTGATGCAGCGCTCATGCTGAAATGCTTCCTTGACCTGGTGCCATTTATAACAGTCTGTATCAGCAATACTCGCCACGCGTTTCCTGCTTTTGCATCATGAAAGTATCATTCCTTAACAACTCAGTGTCCATCCTTCGCGCACCTACAACCAGAAACTAATAAAAGCACAAGGACAGTTTTTTGGCGTGACCAAGTTTGTTCAAGCTTATTCAATCTCTCCAGTCGATTAAATCTCGTTGAAATATAAATTCGGAATCACCTTTATGCTAATTTCTTAAAGTTTGTTCAAGCTTATTCAATCTCTCCATGTTGGAGATATTAGCTGGCAGTTTAACTCTAGTAGCTGCCAGTAATTGTACAGATGTTTTTATCATTAATCATTGAAATTCATTCATTCTTCCCGTTTTTCTCTTCATTCACCATTGTTGTGTGTGATTCATGGTTAGATAGATCCTCTGTGTAGGCATCTACATGAACATGAGGCTAGCAAGTATCATCACCAACACTTTTTTGTGTTAGGAAAAAAATAATTAAGAGCTATTGTGTATCTAGTCTGCGTCGGCTTTTTCAGACACTCAGTAAGTATTTTTTGTTTTTTTGTGAGTTTGCAATGTTACTTAGCAAGTAAGTTTGCAGTCAATCTCGCTCACATCAAATGTTGAATGTTGCATGCCGCATATTTTATTCACATTTAGTTGCGTGAATCTTATTTACATTTACTCTTTGTAAAAGAAATCAAGATTTCCCAAATATTTCACGGTGGTAAAAGTTGTTTATATTTTATTGTAAAGCTTGTTTAAAATTGGGTTATGAGAAGTTAAAGTAGTATGCAAAGTTAACTTGTGCAAAGTTAATCTTCGTGAAGTTAAAGAAGTTTTCAAAGTAAATGTTGTGCCAAGTACGAAGTTCATTTATACTAGGTTCCATTTATGCAAAGTAAACTATTTCGCTAAGTTAAAGAATTGTGCATAAATGCGAAGTAAATTTATAAAATGCAAAGTTGCGAAGTTAATTTATGAAATGCCCAGCTTCGCAAAGTATATGCTAGGAGAAGCGAAGAAAAATAAAATATTCATTTACTACCCAGTTCAATAGTGCGCACTTCAATCTTTTGACTGCGCCGTGTGTTTTTCCCTTGATTTTGCAAGTATTGAATACAAAACAAAGCATTAGGAAAGATGGAATTTCTTGCATCTGCAACTCTAATTCCATATAATTACTTCAAATGGAAGCCTAGAATTCTACACCAGCTCCAGAGTAGAGGATTGTATCGAATAACCATGGCCACAGAAGTAGGACCCACCTCAGTATTGAAAAAATCCAAGTACTTCACTTGCATGGATGAGGCTCATGGTCTCCTATGCATGTCTATTTCTCCCGATCTATGGTTCCACATCGATGCATGTAAGACTCCAAATGAGATCCGGACAACATTGAATGGTCTCTTTAGAAAGCGGGATGAAATGAGGGGCCATTTGCTCGAAGTAGAACGAAACTCCTTAGATATGAAGAACTTTGACAATGTCTAAGATTTCTTCACCAAACTTAAATCTCTCATTCATGAATTGAAAGACTGTGGTGTCAACAAATCCAAACAAGAAAAGAAATTGATTCTTGCTATCATGGAAAAACTTGGATTGGAATATAGTGTATTTGTCTCCACATTTCATTCTAACAGATTCACCATAGGATCAACCTGGACCATGCCTTCATTGTCACAGTTCATTGCGGCTTTGAAACACGAGCAGGATAAGCTCATTCAGATAGGCATAATCAAGGGCCCCAAGGCACATGCACTTGTTGTGCATGATGGAAAAAACCCTCAAGATCCTAAATACAAACTAAAAGGCAAAGGAAAGTCACATGCAGAGTCAAAGAAGGAAGGGTACTCCAAACCCTTCAACGATTCCTCCGATTCCAAAGATGGAAAAAGAAATAAAGGGAAGAAGTGTGGTTACTGCAATCACTGGAGCCATCCAAAATCCGCATGCATGAAGAAGCAAATAGATCTTATGGCGCAAATACTTTAGAAGAATAATCTCGAGGACTTCATTCATGAGGATGCCAAGAAGAAGTAAGAAGATCAAGCCCCTAAGAAAGGTAATACTCATGCATTAATAGCTATTCATTTTTCTCCTTACGTATGGATTGCAGATTTAGGTGCTTCACATTACATGGAAACCACAAAGGATATTCTATCTTTTGTAATTGCATGCACGAGGCCTCCTATCCTCATGGGGGATGACTCTCCAATAGAGGTCACTGGGAAAGGGAGAGTGGAACTAGATCATGGAATATTTGAGAACGTCCCGTATGTTCGTCAACTTTCCATGAATCTTCTCTTGGTGTACCATATTACACACTCAGGATCAAGAAAAAAGGTGGAGTTCACACAAGATTTTGTGTCCATATTTAACATGTAAGACAACTCCAAAATTGTTGTCGGGGAGGTAAATCATAAATCTCGATTATATACTTTCTCTAATTTTATTGAACATGATTCCTCTGAACTATTATGCATGCTGGTGACAGTAGTAGAATGTGCCATGAGAGGATTGGTCACTTGAATTGTAGGTACATGCCGCAACTTAGCAAGAAGGGGATGGTCACTAGGTTTCCTAATATCCACTTTTTCGAAGGGGTTTTTGAAGGATGTGTCCATGGAAAAAATCCTCAAGAGAATTTCAAGAAGGGGAAGGCTCATAAGACCTCATCTCCATTAGATCTGATTCATAGTGATCTTATGGGACCATTTCCACATCTATCCATTAACAAGGCAATGTACATGCTTACTTTTTTGGATGATTACTCACGTTGCACTTGGGTATTTTTTCTCAGACAAAATTTCAAGGTCTTTGATCATCTCAAAGAGTTCAAAGCACTTGTTGAGACTCAATCATGGAGAAAGATCAAAGTCGTCCGTATAGATAATGGGGGGGGGAGTATGTAAACATAAATGTTCAAAATATTTGTCTTGAGGTTGGGATACAATTGTAGTACACAATACCATACACTCTGCAAAATAATGGAGTTTTTGAGAGGAAAAGTTTAGGTCTCTCAAAAAGATGGCTAGTTGCATGCTACATGAAAATGCGCTTCCTCCCAAGATTTCGGTTGAGGCTCTTAACTATGCGAATCAAATTCAGAATGATCTCCTCACATATATGTTAAGGACCAGACTCCTTTCGAGGCTTGGAGTGAAAACAAACTGGAAGTCACCCACTTCCATATCTTTGGATCCCGTGCATGGGCACGCATTTCCTCAGAGAAGAGGAAAGCATTAGATCCACAGACCTACCCATGCATCTTTTTCGGTTATCCTGATGATGTGAAGGTGTACAGATTCCCTAATTCCTCTACAGACCAACCCTTCATTGAGCGTAGTGTCCAGTTTGAGGAAATTCCCTCACATTCTCCACACAAGCCACATGTAGAGGATTTTGTACTTCCACTAGTTGGAGATGATGAATCCATACATTCAGATCACACCATAGATCTGTAACACCTCGATTTTGACCCCATTGCATTAAAAATATAAATGATGTAATATCATTATAAAAATCATGGTGAGGATCTTAAGGCCAATGCCCCACCATCTATTTATCATTTTATGTATCGACAATTAAAAATTGATGCCTATGGATCACATGTTAGCCTGGTATAATGGAAATTACAAATATCATGTAAATATGTATTTTAATAAAATACCCACAACTAGCTATGCAATGCAACAAGAGTACAAGGAAATGATTTTTACAAGGAATAATGAGGAAAATATTCAAACCCTTGAAGCCAATGGTGTCAATAACAGAACCCATCAACCATCAACTACCCACATTGACTTTTGCACCCAATGAGTCATTTATTTCTTCCAATAGTTGGTTGAGGTAGTTATTATTTTGGGAAATGGAGAGGTATGGTTTTCCAATTTCGTGTATAGGAAAGCCACCATTTTGAAAAACATGTCTCTCTTCTTGGGCAAGAAAAGACCCACGAATTTGCTTCCCAAGCCATCATTCATGCATGGGTTTTTCTCTCTCACGAGTTTTGGGCTTGTTGGGCGTTTTCCACCATTTTATCTAGCTGGGAGGTTGTTTTTGAGTTTCATAACGTCTGGGAGGAAGAGGAATCTGATTTGGGGGTCCATAGATGCCGTTTTTTCCATTTAAATGCTCATATACCTGTGGGAGAAACTATTTTCATTCTTGTGGTCATTTTCCCCTCTCACAACTCGTTTTTTGGGTGCCACGATTTGGGAAACCCATGGACATCTTGTTTTGGTCATCCCACAATTAAAAACGTGTTTCCATGCCCAACATATGTGCTTGCTGTGTGTCCAGAGATAATGTTGTGGTTTGACTTATGTGTATCCATTTATTTGGATTGAACTTGGTGTAAGAAACCAGGAGTAGAAGGGGATTATAATTTGGCTTGATAAACCTATTGAAGAGTGTAACGTCACCAAAGATCAAAGGACTTTGGATACCTTTCTATGCACACCTTGAAGAGAACTAGAAGGGAAGGTATGGCCCAAGGGACTGTGGAGTAGTGAAGGTGATACTCCCTTATGTTGGGTGTGTAGGTATTGTGGGGGATAAGCTAGCTGAATCTTTGAGAGTTTCCAATGGATATGTGGTTGAGCCCAATAACTTAGCAATTCCTTCCTTGATACTGCCTTAACAACCTAATAAACCCAATTGTGGATTGGCTTGGCTGATTTGTGGTATATTTTTGGATATGCATGAGTTGGTAGGTTCCATTTCCTTGTGGAAATCATGCCCAGCTTGGGGGTGGAAATTGTGCTGAGAGATTGATGAGCATAGTTGACCTATGGCTGGGTGGAACATTACAGTTGCATAGCCAGTTGCGTGGGACAACTTCATATCAAGATAAGTACTCTCTTGTGTTAATCCTGCAATGTATTTAATTATTGACTGTTATGATTATGCTGATAAATGTATGTTAGATGTGTGTAGTAGAATTTATTTCTGCTGTGTCTAATTTGATTATGCATATGCACACATGTGTTTTATTTTCTATGAATTTGTTAATGATGAATGGGGCTGAGTTTTTTAAAAGCCCAGATTTTTAGTGATGTTCCCTTCTTTGACTGGGATTGATAGAAGGGGTCATGACAGTGTGGTATCAGAGTTACAGCTTTCAATATTGGGCCTGTATAGGCCATGTCATGCAACTTGCAGTGTAAGGTAGCTTCTTGATCACCTTTGTTTATCAGACAGAAAACAATTTTTTTCTAAGTTTTGAGTTTTTGCCTAAGTGTGTGTCAGCATACTTGAGCAAGTTGTGCCGACACATATCGATGAATTTTGGAAAAATTCTCCAAAGGTGTTTCAGCGAAAAAAGATTAAGTACACCAAAATTGTCGGCAAAAAACAAAAAAAATTGCTGAAAAGGGGCAAAGTCTGTCGATATGTTTTGGCGACAAACTAGGAAAGTCGTCGAAACTATCAGCAACATATTGAAATGTACGTCGAAACAAGTCTGCAAAAAATAGAAAAGTACATTGAAACAAGACGTCGACAAATTGAAAATTACGCTGACACATATTGGTGAAAAATAGCAAAGGCCACTGAAAAGGCGATCGACGAGAAATGAAAAAAGTTGTCGAAAAGGCGATCGGCCGAGGAATGGAAAAGACACTGAAAAGGCGATCGATGACAAATGGAAAAATCTATTGAAAAGGCGATCGGTGACAAATGGAAAAAGCTATTGAAAAGGCAATCGATGAAAAATGGAAAATTATGCCGACCAACATTTCAGTAAATTTTGGAAAAGTCCGGCGAAACAGAGAAATTAAGCAATTTTTCTAGGGATATTTTTGGGTGCTAGAAATCGAAAAATGACATTAAACTTGTGCACGAAATTGTGAGAAATTGAAAGATTTACAAATTAAAAAAAATGAGGGTGCTTCCCTAGACCCTCCCTACAGTGGCGCGGGGAAGGCACAAAGGGGAAAGCCCCTTTGACACTCGTTGTCCCCCTAAAACATCGTTGATTGTGAGAAAATTCCGTGACTTGATAAAATTGGAAATATGGATTGTTCCCATAATGCATGAAACAAAATTTACAATTTTCTGAGGATATAATGTAGCTAACAATTGTGTTTATGAAAACATTTTGCAGACTTAGAATCATATCAGTGACTGTCAGGGGTCAACATTGAGCATAGTGCAGTTGGGAAATTTTGGTCTTGGTTGAGCCAAAAGGATTGTCATCATCAATGATGCACAATATCCATATGATCTTGAGACAAATTCCATGGGAGAGAACATATAGGTTGAGAATTATGAAATTGAATCCAATGGGAGAAGAAACCAAGAGACTCCCCCAGACATTGCAACCGCCATGAAGACCTAAGGGTAGAGTTGTAGAGAAGAAAATTAGAGGCTGATTAAAGATCAAGAAGAACAGAATCAATTGAATGCAACATGCTGCAAAGTTTGATAGACATACAAAGGAATATTAACTCCAGGCATCATTCAAAAAATCTAGAGAGGAGTGGGAGTAGTTCGAAGAGAAATTACCACAATAGGTCCAATATCTCCAGAAGAGTTTCTAGAGACATGACATATACTCCAGAATTATCTTCTAGTGGATTAACTGACTCTGAAGAATCCATTCAGGGTTCAAGCTCTTCATCTCACAGGAGTAAGAGGAAGAGGCATTACAAGAACAATTCACATGGGGAATTTAAGAAGGCCAAACCTACTACATTTGATGGTGAGGTAAAGTCTGGTCAAGAAGCTGAAACTTGGCTTCTTGGAATGATGACGTATTTCCAAGTCCAAGACTACTATGAAAATATGAAGGCAAGGGTATCCATATTCAATTTAAATGGAAGAGCATATATATGGTGGGATCACCTTATGCAAGTGAATAAGATCAATGAAAGGAAGATTGTGTGGAAGCAGTTCAAGAAGTACTTCAAACAAAAGTACCTCTCTGATAGGTACTACGGTGATAAAATCAAACTTTCTAAGTGGAATACCTCGGTCATATAATGATAGAATTGATTTTGATGAACCTCAAACTCTAGAAAAGGCCATGAGAAAGAAAAAGTATTGTTATGATCAAAACCTGATTTCCATAAGGCATTGAAGGACAAGAAAAATGAGAAGTTTGACCAAAGGACGAAGGGGTTCAAACCTCCCCATCTCAGAAATAAACAAAGGCAGCCACCACAGGGTGTGACCAAGCCAACTAGAAATATGGGAGACAAGCCAAGAGATACAAAATATCCAAGAGAGCCAATTCAATGTTGGGGATGTGGAGAGGACCATATGCTTAGGAACTGTCCACATCGGAATGGGAGTGTAAAGCAAGTTCACAACATCCAAGGAGATGAAACAGGGTCATGTGGCCAGGACCATCTTATGAATCTATGCTGCGCTAGAGGATCTCTAGGCATAACCTCAATCAATTGTGGTTGAATTTGAAGGTAAGATTGCTAAGAAATCTGTTTCTATTTTGATTTACCCTAGATATACTCACAGTTATATCACTTCTAAAATTGTTGAGATTTGTGCTTTTAATAAATTAAAGCATAACAAGTCATGGTTAGTTCAACTAGGCATTGGAACCTAGAGAAAATTTAGTGAAATGGTATAGAAATGTCCATTAGATATTGATGGGCTATTCACTTATGCAAATTTGAATATTCTGCCACTTGGTTCCTATGATATTCTCATTGGAATGGACTGGTTAGAATCACATAGGGTTAAACTTGATTGCTATAGCAAGAATTTTGAATGCATTGATGAAGAAGGAAACCAAAGGTTCGCAAAAGGAATTCCAAACGTTATTTATATTAGGAAAGTTTCATCCATGTAGTTGAAGAATTTCTGTAGGAAGGGTTGTCAATTGTATGCCGCCCATGTTTTGGAGGTAATAGAAAATGAAATTTCCAAGTTGGAGGACAATCGCGCGCTGGAAGAATTCAAGGATTTATTTCCTAATGAGATTCCAGGACTCCCTCCAAAGAGGGACATTTATTTCACAATTGACCTCATGCTGGTAGTTGTGTCAATTTCAAAGGCACCCTACAGTATGAGTTGTAATATCCCTCTTTGGAAAATTACTCCATTTTGACCAATTTTCAAACCTTGGACTAGTGAAACCCAAATTGTCCCAAATAATTTAAAATTATGTATGGATGGGATTGAGAGGTATTAATACATACTAATTCATCTCTAAGACACTTATACACTCATTAGACACATTCAATATTCGCAATTCTCAAGGAGGAAGGAAGGGAAAAATTACTAGATGAATTCGATGGTTGAAAACCCCACTGGTCTAGTAACTTTTCGTATTCCCAAACACTGTAAGGCCTTCCATATTTTATGAACTAATAGTTGGCTCTGATAGAGGACCTCAAGGGAAACCAAAATGCATCACTAAATTAGGTTTTAGGGTCTGCTATAACTCCCATAAAACAACAGGTTGTGAGACATAGAAATTGTGAGAAAATGGTTAACAATGGACTTAATATTTGTTGCACAAAATTTAAGCAAAACTAAAAGGGCCTACAAATAAAATTTAGATCATAAATAGTAATTCATATGCATCTCGAAACATAATCAAAACTCAGAAAAATTCTGATGTCAAACAGATACAAATTCGCTCCAAAAACACCATGTGAAAATAGGAAGGAAACTAGCTTGAATCTCGAGTTTGTTACATGAAAGGTATGGTATTTCGAGCTATGGATCCCATATGTAGTTCATTACAGTGATATACATAAAAAATAACCATATATTCGAAATATCATTCTCCACAAAATTTATGCAGCTATGAGTGCACCATCACACTTGAACATGGACATTGAGAGAGTATTAAGAGATAAATAGTGGAGAAAGAAGGTAGAAGATGAGATCTAACTAAAAGGGGAATCGAACCTAAATAAAAAAATATCCATTAATATATTCCGAGAGTTCTGAATGATCCTCCAACCAACTTGGACAAGGATCTTTCACCTTCGAAATTGGTTCTAAAGCAGAGAGGATGAACATCCACCGTGCAAGGACAAGCTAAGCTCTCCAAGAGTGAAAAATTTGAAAAATGATCCAAAAGCTACTCTCCTTTATCATACTCCTCTTTTATTAACCTCATATGGACTCATGAGGTTGAATCCCATCCAAGAGACTTCACTCAACTTGAATTAGTGATAGATTCTCTCATGAGACACTTGTCCACCTCTTCCTTGCATTCCTCTTTCCCCCAATTCAGATTGGGAATCTTGGCTGACCATAACTCCCTCTATGTTCCCTCTTAGTCGATATTTTTATCCTTGATATGTCACATGTGTCATAGGTCTGCAATCAGGTCTGAATTTGTCATATTTGTCATAGATTCCTTCATCGTTGTTGTCATACGTGCCATGGAATCTAGCTACAAGTGTCATAATGCCTCTTCATAATCATTGGGAGTTACTCTTTCACTCCAATTCGACCTTCCTAGATTATTGACATGAATATTGGCTCTTCATCTCCTCCAAGTATGTTACCCTCCACATTGGACTCGAATTGGTGAGAGAATAATGTCAAGTGTAGTGGGAATCTTTCCACATATGGGTCCCACAACCTTTTATGTGCCCTCATGATACAGTGCCACCTTATTTATTATTATTATTATTTATATGACCCATTTAATGTGAATTTTAAAGTCTACATTCATTTTGGGTCTTGTGGCTCCCTTATTCCAAATTTTGATGCTTCCACCCCCAACCTAGAGAGGCTAGTAAGTAAGTGGAATTTTTCCTCCATGATAGTTTATTTGGATGGAGACATTACAAACTTTGAATTAAGAATTTTATCTTCATGTGAGCCACCTTGTCTATTTGACTCTAAATTTACATTATTACTAATTTGGACATCATGCTTGGCAATTATTTGACCCTTAGCACCAATTTGAAAAACTATCATGAACATGGCCAAGTGGCTTAGGCCATTGTGACCCAATGCAAAATTTGGGGACATGAAAAATCCTCCCCTGCCAATATTTCTTGTCCTCAAGCAATTGCAAACATGGATGTTGAAGAACTTACTTTCCTTCCAAAACTTTGAGTAGTGGCACTCATGTACTGCAATTGCGTGTTTCCAAAACTGCAGAGATGTGGATTTTTTTTATTGATATCTCATGTGACATCACCACTAAAAACCAAAAGATTAATTAAATCCATCAAAACAAAATTTTCACAATTAATATTTACCTATTTCATATTTTGGAAACCTTTTCTGAACTTCGACCTTTTTTGCTGACTGTATAATTTTTTGAAGTTTCCACTGAGTTGCCAAAAATTGATTTTCCAATATTCCAAGAAACTTTCAGAGAGGAATCACCATGCTTGCTGCTACAAAAATATGATTATAATCACCTTATCAAGTGGTGACTCAATATCCCACATTGCTTTCTACCCCCAAAATTGAAACCAATGAGACCAAAAATGATCCTAGGGTCCCAAATAATCATGATACATGCAGGGTGTGAAATGTATACTATGAAATGCCATGAACACCAAGCTTGTGAAAACTACATCCATCACTCAAAAGGTTTTCCACATAGGAAACTGGAACACTACTATGCAAAGATGAACTCAAACAACTGAAAGTTGGTTTTATCTCTCAAACCAACAATCAAACTGCTGCTCCAAGTGAGCTGAAACCAAGCTACACCAGGATCCCATTGCTTGTATTGCATCCTTCCAAACATCATGAGTATAAAATATAGATCATGAAAGTACATAACAACATCATACAAATGTACATCAAGAAGGTACCTCATCAAATAATCATGAAACTGCTTGTACATCCAAGTAAGTATATCATCGTGTGCCACATACACACACGCATAAAGTATTATATAAAATATGATCCGATGACATAGGTGAGGATCCCATGTCCTATAATGTTGCTCCAAAACAATGTAATATGCATCAAAATAACCATCCATGTGCTCTTTCATCCAAGAAGTGAATGAAGAACCTCCACCAAAGTCTGAACCAAGTAAGGAGCAAAGAAAAAAATGGGCCTTCAAGGGGTTCAAAGGAGTACCATATGTGCATCCATGAGTATGTGTATCATCAATAAATAAAAAATGATGTTGCTTCCAATAATAATTTTCTCTAATCATATATCTCTTCACCCAACTATTGGACGAAGTTCCTCTGGCATCAAATGAACTAAGTAAGGAGTAAGGAAAATTATGAGTCTTCAATTGACTCGAGTGATCATCATAGGTGCATCCATGTAGATGTGTATCATCATAAGGTAAAGAAGGATTCTATTTCAAATGTAAATAAGAAGTTTCTCTAGTCATGTCATCATCAAAAGGTGAGATAGGAGTTTCATAATCCTCATGTGCCACCATCAGAAAGAACCCTTTAACCCATACTTCATTAGGATGAATGCTGAAAAATGTGGAAGTGTAGGATGTAGGAGAATTAACCAACTCAACCAAATGATCAGAAGGTGTACAAATTTCATCATGTGAAGGCTCCATATGGGTAGGATCATGCACCAACCTCAAAAGTGAGAAAATTTCCTCATAGGTTGGTTCCAAGGTAGAGGAATCATGCACTTCTTCAAAAAGTGCATAACCATCATCAAGAGGCGACTCAAGTTCCTCTTCCACCACACAAGTGCTTCGCTCTCATCAAGCTCATCTTCAAACACATCAAGCACATGCAAATTTCCATGTTTCTCATGATCCACCATGTCATGAGAATCCTCCAAGCAATATACCATATGACAATTTGAAACATAGGAGGAAGAACAAGTATCTTGCAACCTTTCAAGAAGTTGCTCATTTTGAGTTTTGAGATGATGAATACCCTCATTATTCTTCAAGTATGTGTCATGTAACCATTCATTAAGATCAACAAAATTATTTCTACCAAAAATAAAAGACATGAAATTACCTTTGATGTTCCACATTGCTATTTGAATATTCTCCATGTCTTCAAGGAAGGATGGCTCCTCCAATGAAGAAAATCTCCAACAAAATTTTGACACCAATGCTTGAGTGTCATGGAGTATGATAAGGGCCTCATGCATATTCCTTCACTCATCTTCAAAGACCCTTCAATGAAGGATGGTTCATGAGAGTGAACCTCCTCTTCTTATTTTTTATTGGGATCAACTTCACATGGGAGCTCAAGTGGTGATGGGGAAGTTGATCTTGGTTATTATTCAATTTATACAAGGTATTCATATCCATAGTCAATGGAAATTTGGCTTGCAGAAACACCTTCAAAAGTGATCTCTATGTAACCAACATAGAGGTGTGAGCACCCATCAGTAGGTACTCCTTCACAGTTCAAGCATCTATCAATAGATGCTCTTTGTTCCATGTCCAAAGTAGAACGTGTCTCAGAATGATATTCAGTAGTTTCAATGGAATCTTCTTCATTCTCATGTGATGTTTCTTCATCCTTTTCAGAGTCACTTGCAAGTCACTTTTTATCCTCTTCATGTAATGCTTTTTGCAGCTTCCAAGGGCCGTGGATCCAGTCTCCAATTGGTCTCTTCTCCTCTCCAAACCCCAGAAAAAAGATAAAAGAACTATGATGTCTATCGGCCATACGATGAGCTCCTGCCCTCACACATCAGGGGGCAATCTGTTAACACCCAAAAAGTGCTCACTAGCTCATTTCCTTATTCACATGACCCATTTGTCCACTTTTTCACCATTTGAGCCTCTAATGCCACCAAAAGGTCACCAAAAGACCTTAATACACCCCTTTTTTCCACTCAAAATGAATATTTTTCCTCAAAAAGCATAAAAAACCCTCAAAAAAGGTCCAGAATTCCCAAAAATATTAAAAAGGGAATAAAAATATTAAAAATATTCAAAAAAGGAAAAAGGAGGGAAAAGGTACCTAAACCATGTTGGTCAATACCATTGGTTTCCTCAAAACCATAATGGTATTCCCTACCACCAAAAACTATAAAAAGGTGGTAGGGGCTCCTCACTTTCCATCCATCCATCATCCTATCCTCATGCTGTCAAAATCTCTCATGAGCTTTTGACCATTGTAGCTATCTTGGAGAAGAGACCTTTGGAGCTTGGAGCTACTCACCTTGGAAGTTGCTCAACAATATTCACCACTTGGAGGTATCACCATTGCAAGCACTTGCTTGCCCCTATTCTTAATACAAAATCATTTTTTACATATTGTCAATTGTTTTGCTTTCGATAATATTTCCATTGTTTGCTTATCTATTTCACATAGATCCATGATTAATGTAGTTTAAAGTAGTTTGTTATTTATTTCTATTGAAACTGCTATCACTTGTTGATAGGTGCCCATTGCACTAAGTTTGGTTGCAAAACCAAGCCAATAGTTTTTTGGCGACTCCGTTGGCTTCGAATTCTTAGATCTCAGTTTTTTGCTTTAGATCTTAGTTTTTGTTAGTTTTAATTAGTTTAATTCATAGATCTTCCATCCTAGACAGCAGATCCATTGTTGTTTTAGATCTTGGCCCCTTCTATTGCCATTAACAACCCGAAATTTTCATTTTCGGGTTCGTTTTTCGACGTCTGTTTTCGGCTTTCTCCTCGTGGTTTTTTACCTGACAGTCGCGTGGCTCATCGCGACCTTGTGGATTTTTTCCGTGCGGCTCATCGCGGCCATTTTACATGCTGCACATTGAGACTGCGTGACGAAAACCCGCGCTGCACATCGTGGTTGAAACCCGCGCTGCCCATCGCGGCTTAAACCCGCGCTGCCCATCGCGACTGTGTGATAGGAATCCGCGCTGCACAGCGCGGCTTCGCGGCCGAAACCCACGCGACCCATCGCGGCTGTTTGCCCGAAACCCGGGATGCAAGCTTTTTCAATTCTGCCAATTTTTTGAAAAATATTTTTTGCTGTATTTTCTGCCCATTCAGCATATTTTACAGTATTAAATTTCCTGCATTTTTACAGCCATAAGAAATCTTTTCTATTTATAATGCGTCATTAAAAGTCTTTTTACAAAATTTTCAGAAATTGAAAGAGAGATTTTTCTGCATTTTATCTAGATCAAGGTTTTACTGTTTATTTGCTCGATACTTTCCCAAGCAATTTTTAAGAGATCCATTTATTTCTTGAAATATTTATGTTATTTGCTTCCCTTTAAATTATTTCAAAGATCCATTATTTTTGAATAGTTTTTTCAAGCATTTACATTTCAAAAACGCCTTTATTTTTTGCAAAAACTGGAATCATCTTTTCTTTTATTTGTAAAATCACCCAAGCGAGGCAAAATCAATTTCAGTTTAAATACCACACTTGCACCCACTCTACCACATAATTTAAACTGAGCCTTAAAATTTACCTTAAACTCAACCAACTTTTAACCCCACTTGGGGAGCACTCAAAAGAATTTTGTAGTTAAGTAGAATTGAGGGGATAGGTGTTCCAATAACACCCCTCAGTTATTACATTTGAGACATAGCTGTTGTCCATTAGGGAACTAAAATCCCATAGTATTTTTTGGCACGGTCACAACCAGTTTATCAGAGGGCCTCTCCCCTAGGAGGGTTGAAGTCGCCGGAATGGTTCTGGAGGCCTGAGTGGAATACCGAAATCCATTTAGTAACCGAAGGCTACCTTTCGCAGTTATCGGGGTATCCCTGTATGGGGGTACTGCGGTAAAAGGACCAAACGACAGATTCACCTTTTCTGAACGTGTCATGAACGGGGTATCCTAGTTTCCATTCTTTAGGATTGTCTACCCGGTGTCCCTCCCGGTAGGGGGATATCTAGCCGTTGATTCAACACTCTATATTGTCTGACTTGGATTTCATCACCTTACAGAATATATCATTTGTTGACTCACAATACTTCTAGTTAGGTGTTTGCATGATACATTACCCACCTTTGGTCTAGTAGCACCTCTTTTTTCTAGAAACTGTTTGACTGTTGGCATGCTGACCAATTTTGTTGCATCCCTCCACTTTTTATAGCATAGCTACTATAATAAGTTCTTTTTGAGGTTGATTTTTGGCCTGGGAGCCTTTATTTTCACTCCCCTTTTTTGCACTCTTGGTTGCATTAGGGTTTTGAGTTTTTTACATCACCACCTTACACTGAATTTTTTTTATTTCTCACCATTGAGAATTTTAGACGATCTCGTCGTCTTTAGGGTGAACCCCCTCAGTTCAGTCTACTTGGCTCTCCATGTCACCGACGTCGAGCCTTATCCCTTGACTCGACATGTCATCGACCAAACATACAGTCATCCGATTCTAACACGCCTCACTTCACATCTGATTCCGAGGCTGAATCTGAAAACCCTACTGAATTATTACCAACCAACCTCATGGATGGAACACAATACGACCCACTTTTTACCAGTACTATTGGAGATACATCCACAAACCCTTCTACTACCGTGCCATCCATGGTAACAACAACCCCCCTAGGCATGCCTAATATGGGGGATACTCCACCTTTAGGTATGCCCAACACAGGACTACCTCCTATTATGGGTATGCCAAACATAGGAATCACACCACCTGTCATTACCACAACCCAGATCCCATGAATTCCTGGCACTATTCCTAACCCCGGTGTAACCCATGTTGCACTTGGAAATGCTGGTCCATACCAAACCACAGCAGTTGGAGGACACATACCTTCAATACCTAGCATACCCTTAGGGGCTACTGGAGCACTACATAATGCCATCATGAATAGTTATGTCCCAGTCACTACGCCACACCCATCTGCTAGTTTACCTTACATGGCTAGTCTGAACTTACCAGACTTAGCTAGGCTAACCAACGATCCCATTAGGCACAACCCTACATGGCCACCTATGCCTACAAAGCTCCCCTCGGACATACCCAAGTTTGAAGGAAAACCTAGGGAGGACCCTCAAAACCACATAATGTCTTTTCACCTATGGTGTTCATCTAACTCCATAGTGGATGACTCCATTCGTCTAAGACTATTGCAACGAACGTTCACTGGCTCTGCAGCCAAGTGGTACATCGAACAACCACATGGGACCCACCAGACTTTTACGTCTCTCGCCTCCACTTTCCTTTAGTTTTTTTAGCTACCTGTACGTTACGATGCAGGAGTTGAAATATTGTTGTCTTGCAGACAAAACACAGCTACCCACATCACGGACCACATCCATGAGTGGCGCAAGCATTGTAGCCTCTGTAAAATTAAACTGGATGACCGTATATTTTTGGACTGGTTCCTTAAATCACTCCTACCCCTCATAGAAAAAGACGTCGCTTCCGAACGACCCCAGTCAGAGGAAGAAGCTATCCTAAAAGCTCAACAATTCGACCTAATCTATGCCCAATCAAGCTATCTCTACACCATCATACCAGATGCCCCACGAGGTGATTCTTCACGCGGTGACGCACCGGGGGCATCACATGCCGCTGATGGTATTATTGGCCAAGTCACACCGCAAATTAAACCTTTTAGCATGGTGAGCACCATAAATTCCCCAGACCTCTCTAGGGCTACATCTAATTCGGGAGCGAAAACTTCCTACGCTCCAACGAATTAGACTCATCACACTCATGGACCCTCTTGTCCACAACATTGCTATGGGAAAGCGCCATCGGCATATGTACCTCCCACATACTATAACCAACCTGCCACCCAGAACCCAATTCAATTCCCGCCAAAACCAATGTATTACCCACAACAAGATACAACAACTAACCCAACACCTCCAATAGCTCAGGGTTACCAACAACCCCAGCAGGTAACTGGACCACCTCCGGCCCCACCAGCTTATTATCCACCGTAACCTGCTCCCGCACCTACGGCAAATCAAAATCCTCCCACTGCTCAAGGGTAAGTGTACACACAACACAATCAACCCCAACATCAAAACAACCAACGCAACCAGGGTGGACAACAAAACTGTGGAAGAGGACGTAACCGCGGTAACAACCAACAACATCATCAAGGTCCACCACCTACCAATCCTCCACATAATAACAACGCTGCTCCTCCCAACCAAAATCCGGATCGTCATCCCAAGCAGCCTAAAAACAATAACCTCAGAACAAACCATCCTTGTTCCATTTGCAGGGTCTATGGCCACTACACACATGCTTGCCCACATTTGGAGCGAGCTCGACAACTCTGGACTGATGATGCCCATCGTCAAGGGAAAGCGACCCCTCAGGCACCACCGAACCCCCCACCCCCTCAGCAGCAACCTTTAGTGCTGCAAAACCCCCTACCAACCCAAGGCGTAGTGAACACTCAGCCGTTGGCTCCCCCTCAAGGCAACGCACCACCACAACAACAGATCACTTATGCCGCTCCTGATCAACCCATGTTCGATTCAGGTACCCACCACTTGTTAATGATGTCATCCGCTGATGTCAACCTCCAAACCCGTCGGAACCAATATGGCTCCACTCCTGAAGACCCTCCCGCCGACAAAAACACTAATGCTCATCCCACTGATCAGACGTTATGTATACCTCCAGCTCAACTCGATGGCGCCTCTAAAGCACCTCGCTTCCCACTTCGTCGTATCAACAATAACCCCAATGCTCGCGCTGTGTCGAATTACAACATTGTAGATGACTTAGCCCAGTCTCCCGCAGTCATGTCTGCTTTAGAAGTTTTAAAAAACTATCCTTCACAGTGCAAGACTTTGCTCTCTACCATTGGTGCTATTGACCCCAATGATTCACAACTGATGGCATTCGATTCGGATCAGTCCGAACCACGCTTGCCTTCCACTTTAGCATTCCAAGTTTCTGTTTCCGTTCGGAATCTTGTAATCCATCGGTGCATTATCGATGAAGGTGCCTCTACATGCGTTATGTCCACATTCGTTTGGAAAAAGTTGGGATCCCCTACTCTCCAGCAGTCCACCACTGCGTTGCGAGCCTACGACGGCCGTTCGGCTCAACCCCAAGGTCTGTTAGCTAATGTCCCCGTCCAGCTGGCTAGTAAAACCGTGCTCATTGACATAGAGGTCATCAATGCCCAACTTGATTATAACCTCTTACTTGGTCGCAGCTACATGTATGCCATGCGGGCGGTTGCCTCATCCATTTTTCGTACCATAATGTTCCCCCATGACGGACGCGTGGTCAAGGTCGACCAACTCACCTATTACGATCCCAAGGCCCCCACTGCACCCAAAAATGTTCTCCCCATGGTTGAACAACCTGTTTGTGGTGCAACTACCTCATTTGTTTCCTCCGTGGGACCCGGACTTTACTCCAACACACTAATGAATTCTACATTCCAATCCATTCCACCCCCGTCACCAGCGCCCAAAGTATCTAACCTATGTAACCTGTCCCACAATACACAAACACCCAACAATCAACCACCCTTGTTACCTAAACCACCATTGGTCCCTAGTCACATTGGTGTTACACCCATCCACACAATCCCCTTTCTATTCCCTCCCTCGGGCGTAGTAAGCACTCCGGTTATGGCTACCCTTAGCCTCCCCAGGTTAACCTTGGGATTACCCGTGTGGTATCTTTCGCCTCCCGTTCCCCCGCTGACACCAAATGTCGTTATACAACCGGTGCAACCCATTGTCACTTCTACTCAACCACCTCCCAGTGTCACTACCCCTTCATCTTTTACGAATCCCCCTCCTCTTATCAAGCCCACTGGGGGCAGAGGCCCACAACCATACACTGCGGTACTTCCTCCCAAAGTAGTTAAACCTCCCCCCGTGTTTCGTGCTCCTCCTAAATTCTCGTTGTGTGATGAGTTAGGCCATCCAACTCATAAATGTCCACAATTACCCGCATTACAGGAACACATGCAAATGCTTGACGACGACCCCAACATCCCAGTTGTCAAACTCGACTCAAACCCCAAGCCTCGTGATAAATCACTGCGTACCAACCACCCTTGTGCGATATGCGGTATTTACGTCCATTACTCACATCACTATCCTGATATCCCAGATTACAGAGAAGCTCTCTACGAGATGAATAATTTGGACCTTGAGATGGCGCCCCCCACAATTGAGGAGATCTACCCTCCCGTATCATCCCCATCCGGAGAGATTAACACCATTTATATGATCTCTTTGACTACCACTACCTCGTCAACCGATTTGACCACTCAAAGTTTCCGCAATGATGAGGAGATTCTAGAGGCTCTTACTTCCCCTGATTACCCCTGGGAAGACATGCACCATCGTTCATACTTCCTCCCAGAAGAGTCCTCCTCCACCACAGCTACCCAATTTGCGGTCGAGTCCAAAGATTTCCTCCCCACCAAAGTCAACTAGTTTAAGGATCCTATTCCTGCCCCTGATGCCTTTGAGGAAGGGAACATGTCAAACATTTCTCCTATTATCCAAATCGACATTTCCACCACACCTGGAAAACCTGAGCTCATCTCACTAGGTGCATCATGCACTCAAGCGGAAACTCAAGCATATAAGAAACTCTTCCAAGAGTTTTGTGATGTCTTCGCCTGGTCTTACACAGAGATGCCTGGCCTTGACCCTGCCATTATAGAACACCACATTGACACATGGCCTGATGTACCCCCCATTCATCAGAAACAACGCCCCATTCATCCTTCCAAGCTCCCCGCTGTTAAAGCCGAGGTTGAGAAAGTTCGCAAAGCAGGATTCATTTATCCTATTGCTTATACCACCTGGGTTTCAAACCCCATTCCCGTTAACAAAAAGCAAGGCACCCTTAGAGTATGCATTGAATTCCGCGATTTAAATCGAGCTTGTCCCAAGGACAACTTCCCCACGCCATTTATTGACCAACTCATCGATGCGTGTACGGGGCATTAAGTCCTCTCTTTCATGGATGGTTTTTCTGGATACAACCAGATTCAGATCCGTAAGGAGGATCAGTACAAAACTTCCTTTACCACCCCGTGGGGCACCTTGTCCTACCGCGTCATGCCTTTCGGCCTTAAAAATGCTGGTGCCACCTTCCAGAGGGCCATGACCTATTGTTTTCATGACTTGGTCCATATCCTGCTAGTCTATCTTGATGACCTTACAGCTCGTTCCCGGAAATGATCTGACCACTTTAACGACCTCCGGCAAGTTTTCCTGCGTTGTTGCAAATATAAAATCCACTTGAACCCACACAAGTGTGTCTTTTGTGTTCCGGCAGGCCGGTTGTTGGGTTTCATTATTTCCCAGAAAGGGATTACTGTTGATCCCCTGAAAGTCCAAGCCATATTAGACCTTCCCTCTCCTCGCACGCTTCGGCAGCTCCAAAGTCTGCAGGGATGATCCAATTTCCTTCGTTGCTTCGTTCTTGATTACGCCACTAAAGTTCATGGTTTCTTACGCCTGCTTCGTACCCACATACCCTTTGTTTGGGATGAGCAAGCAGAAGTTGCTTTCAAAGCCCTCAAGAAAGCTCTCACACAAGCCCCTTTGATCTCCCCTCCATATTTCTCTCAGGACTTCATCCTTTACGTCTCGGCATCCCAACATGCCATGTCTGGCGTCTTGGTTCAAGAAGACGCCTCTCACCAAGAGCATGTCATTTATTACGTCAGCCAGACCTTGTCTGTCCCACCCCTACGTTACCCATACGAGGAAAGATTAGCCCTCGCTGTAGTCTTTTCCGTCCAAAAATTGTGACACTACATTCTGCTCAGTCATACCACAGTTGTCGCCGACTCCAACCCTATGGTCTATCTCCTAAACCAGCGGCTCCTGCAAGGTCGTGTTGCTAAATGGGTCATTATCCTCCAGGAATATGACCTCACTTTCCGAACCCCTAAGAGCACTAAAGCCCTCGCGCTTTCCCAGCTCATCACCGATCTCCCCTCCCTTCTACCGTCCCCACAAATCTCCGATGAGTTACCTGACAATCATTTGTTCATCATCTCGTCTGATGACCCATGGTACGGTGATATTTTGCTATACCTTCGCACGCAGAAGTTCAGACCCCACATCAATCGTGATGGACGCCGTCATATCTGACACCACGCCCCCCGATACCTCTTGTTAGGCGATATACTTTATCGACGCGACGTCGATACCATCCTACGACACTGCCTATCTCATAATGAGGCAGAAAAAGTCCTTAATGATTGCCATAGCGGTGCCTGCGGAGGCCACTTCTCCGGCATGGCCACCGCCCAAAAGATCATCCGCGCAGGTTACTTTTGGCCTTCATTATTTACTGATTGCATCACCGTAGTCAAACATTGTCAAAACTGCCAACTTTTTGCCCCAAAAGCAAGAACCCCACCCGCCCCCCTTCATCCAGTCATCACTGCCGGACCATTCTGCAAATGGGCCATGGACTTCCTTGATTGCAATCCCATGTCAGCCGGCGGTCACAAACACATTATTGTGGCCATCGATTATTTCACCAAGTGGGCGGAGGCCATGCAAACTTACAATTGCAAGGCCGACACCGCAGCACGATTTTTTCTCAACCATGTTATCGCTCGTTTTGGAGTGCCAAAGCAACTCGTCTCAGACCACGGCTCTCACTTCGAAGACGCCGTCTGGAGAGAACTATCAACCTTTCTGAAATTTGAACACCATTTCTCCTTTGCCTACTACGCCCAAGGAAACGGCCAAGTCAAAGCGATCAACAAAATTTTGAAAACCATCCTCCAGCGCACTGTAGACAAACACAAATCAAATTGGCACCACATGCTCTTCCCGACACTATGGGCATACCGCACGTCAACCAAAACCGCCACCGGTTTTACCCCTTTCCACTTAGTTCACGGTGTCGAGTCCGCCCTCCCCATTGAGTGCCAAATTCCAACCCTACATATGGCAGTTGAACTCCTATCGGAAACTGCCCCAATTGAGCAATGCTTACTACTCCTGGAGCAGGCCGATGAAGATCGGCGCACAACCCTTCAAACCATGGAAGCAGCTAAGAACCGATCCAAACTGAATTATGATAAACATGTCCACCCAAGAACTTTTACTGAAGGGGACCTTGTCCTCGCTTACGATCAGGCTCATGACAAAACCGGGAAAGGAAATTTTGTGTCCATGTGGCAAGGCCCATATATTATACACACTTGCCTCAGACATGGGGCATACATTCTAACCGATTCAGAAGGCAACCCCCTACGCAACCCACGCAACGGGTTGTACCTCAAGCGATTTTACCCATAGTAAAGCTGATGGACACCACCGTCCATTATTGTACGATATTATTTTGTTTTTCACAAGAAATTCAAAAAACCTAAATATTTGTTTTCTCTGCATGACTACAGATGGATCCTGTTCCACTCTGCTACGTCGGTTTCGCTGACGGTGCAAGCCGTTGGTCCCCCAATCTGGCCTCCGCAACTTGGGTAATATATTCCCCTACACATGAGTTGATCCACATCGACGGAGTGTGTTTAGGTGCTGCCACCAACAACCAAGCTGAATACGATGCCGTGACCGGCCTCCTGGCCGCAACTCTCCAAATGAGCATACGTCACCTTAATGTTTTCTTGGACTCACAACTCCTTGTTTCCCAGCTCAACAATGATTACCAGGTACGCGATCCCTGTCTTTTCAGAAAATTCTTGCGCACTAAACAGATGGTTCGATAGTTTGAATCCATTTCACTTACACATGTCCCAAGGAACCTCAATAGTGTAGCAGACCATATGGCCAATAACATTCTTGATTGGCACACCAATCAAATCATTTCGTAAACAAAAATGCATCCACGTGCATAACATGTACCTCCACAGGCACATATATAAATATGACAAAAAAGCATCCACATGCATAACATGTACCTCCACAGGCATATACAAAAAATCAAAATGTTGCATCCACGTGCATAACATGTGCCTCCACAGGCATACGGAAAATCAAACATGCCTCCATGGGCGAACAAAAAGACAATGAATGCATCCATGTGCATACACGACTATATACCAACATCATATATATATATATCATCATAAGGTCAAAACATGTCATAGGTGCCCTCAGCACCCAATATACAAAAATACATCAGCCGTACAAAAATGGCTACCCCATATGCTCATCAGCATTTGGGGGCAGATACAATATCATCTAATCATCACGGTCCCTAGGCTCCTCTGGCGCTTCCTCCACTGGCCCCGCCGGATCATGCCGATCCCGGACTCTCCTCTCCACCGCCCCCGCTGGAGCATCTCGTAAACGAATCCTCCCCTCCATCGGCCCTGCTTGATCCTACCGAGCCCCCTCCCTCCACTCAGCCGCCAACAACGCTGCTCTCAGCAGGATCGAGCGCCACTCACGAGGCACATCAAAACATCGCTCGACGATGTCCTGATCCAGATCCCTCCACTCATCCTCTGGGAATCTTGCTAGAATCATATCAAGTGTCTCTCGGACACCCTCCACAGCATCGTCTCGAGGGCCAGCCCCTCGACTGCGAGCCCCAAATCCCCGACCATGCGGCAGCAGTACCGCTATAGGAGGTGGAACAACCACCATCGCCCGCCCCCTACGAGCCACATAGCCGGTTGGTGGTACAGGACCAACATCTGCACAATCACGCATGTAACCATCATATAAATATCTAACTATAATCATAACAAACACATCTAGAAAATGATATAGTAAAGAACAAAACACAAAACATACCATCTAAACCCCAGGCCTATCCCTGGGCTCGAGGCATCTCCGGATCTCCTCGATAATCCATACCAGCATATGGATAGTCCTCAATCAGCAGGGGGATCTGCTCCCACTGCTCGTACATATCCTGTGAAAAGAACCCGCGGATACCACCACCACCATGAGGCATCATCTGCCCCCACCGCACCATGCGCGGCTCGCTCACCAAACCATCCCGAACCGGCACCCGTGGCCGCAAAGTCGGTACCCGCTTAAGGAAAAAACAACACAAAAAGGAGGCATAGCAGAACTCTCCCCCCTCCCGACTGACCTTGTCCAGATCTCTCCGGACACCAGCCAAAAACATCTGACCCCATGCATAGTAGGTCCCCCTCAGCACGGAATCCACCATCATCGTCTGTCCCCCCGAAAAACGATGTGGCACCGTGGCACCCAATACCCACAAAACACAAGCCCCGACAGCCCGCATGTCCCACTCCCGCAATGATCTTAGACTCAGAGCGTTGTTCTACACAATTGCCCCAGGAACACAGAAGGTCTCCAGGAGATCCTCCATGTCCACACCTGCCGGGATCCTCGGCAGAAGATCCCCCACCTCCCCTAAGCGAGGTAACCCGGTAAGAAAATATACATCAGTAAGGTTGATCTCCAATCTCTCACCCCCAACAATAAAGACACTCTCCACAGGAACCCACCAACTCACCAATTTGTTCAGTAGCGGTCCTACTAAATGCATTGGTGGAATCTGAGCAAACTTTAGGAGTCCACCCACCGCCAGAACCTGCCGGACCCCCTGATCAGTCCGAATCCGAACCATCAAATCCTCCTCCATCTCTCGCTCTCGCCATGACACCAATGGCCTCCTCAACATCCTGCCAAAAAACAAAGAAACTTTTAGCACCAGAATTTTTTTCTTTCAAAAAACACCATTGCGGCTTTTCCATCAAAACCCGCGATGATCATCGCGGCTCCCATACAAGAACCCGCGACGTTCATCACGGGTATTGGCCAGATATTTGCGATGATCATCGTGACTGTCTCCCCCATACTTGCGATGAACATCGCGAATTTCAACTTGACAGTCGCGATGAACATCGCGACTGTCAGCCTCAAACCCGGGATGTCCATCGCGGCAAAAAAGACGAAACCCGCGATATTCCACGTCGGAAGGCCAACATGGAATTTTGCGGCCTTTGGGGGCCCCCGCTAACCAAAAAAGACATAATCGAAAAGGCTAAGGCGAATAGGGTTACCTGAAACTCGTGGAATCGAAAACCAACGGTCAAATCTCCTAGAAATCAAGAAAGAGCTCTAACTGCTCTACCAAACTCACACGTAACAATGACACGTCATATGGGCCCCACGTCATATGGGCCCCCATGCCCTATTTATAGAAATTCCACCATTTTTCAAACAACCATTCCGGTGTCATACGACATCCGTTCCTCAAACCGTTGGTACCGTTGGAATCAACACAATGAGAAATTCATGACAGTTCTTTCCTTTTCCTGTTTTCACCAGGTCCATTTTTTGACCATTTCTTACACCCCCTTGTTGCCTCGATTTACGTGCCACATCGACCATCGTCCGTTTTTGACGAGTCTTATATAGCCGAATTAAGTTTTCCGCGCTCATGATGATGCTTGAGATCATTTCTCGCTCTCACGCCCAGATTTTTTGAGCATTTTTTACCATGCCCCCTCGTCGCCTCGATTTGCGTGCCACATCGACTGTCGTTAATTTTTGACAAGTCTTATATAGCCGGATTAGGTTTTTCACGCTCGTGATGATGCTTGAGATCATTTCTCGCTCTCATGCCTAGATTTTTTGGGCATTTTTACCATGCCCACCCATCACCTCAGTTTGCGTGCCACATTGGCCGTTGCCCCTTTTTGACAATCTTTATGTCACTGGATCCAGTATTCCGCACACATGATGATGTTTGAGACCTTTTCTAGCTCTCATCAGTCCCTTTTTGTTCAGTATTATTTTACCCCTTTTTCGGGCCGAGCAATCCCTTTTACGAAAAAGGCACTTAGGGAGTTTCTGTTAAGCTCTTTTCTGACTCCTAAAACAATGAAAAGATCGCCGAGCAACCTTGCTTCCTTTCATGCTTTCTAAACGTATCTGAAAGGGTGTCTACCTGCTATAAGTTTACCCCTTTTCCGGACCTTGTAGACTAATTACGAAAAAGGAATACTCTAGTCACATCGGCTAGAAGAGTTCTCCATTTGCATCATTTTATGCTTTTTCGGGCCTTGGAGACTAACTTACGAAAAATAACACCAATGGAGTCCCCTTCCCGCTTTCAGACTCTCTAAACATGAAAGCGACCACGAGCAATCACCATCCCGGGCTCGTAAAAACCAACAGGACGGTACTCACAACCACTGCAAAGTCTTCTTATCGTTTTCAGACTCCTTAAAAATGAAAGCACCCATGAGCACGAACAGTCCTAGGCTCACAAAATCCACAGGATGGTACCATTTCAGAGCACACTTTTATCCCTTCTTAGAGATCATTAAAACTATGAAGAAGGATCCAATGGTGCTTCTCGACTCCAGAACAGATCACGTTTACTCATATGGTAGCTTCCGCATTTTGGTCGCCTTTGTTCAGAGTATTCTGCAATATCTCATCCTGAGAATCCCTCGACAACACCCATCAGCTCATCCCCTCAGTTTATACATACCCTTCAAGTCCTTAAAAGCTATGATCCCCGCACCTACAAGTCAGTTCCCTACGCTGCCAGGTCAACCATGTCATCATGCTCTGAACAAAGGAAGTTTGAGTCTACCCACTATATGATCCCAGTTACTTCCCATCCCCACAAGAATGTCATTCCTACCATCAGTACTACCACACTTCAGTTCTACACCTTGCGCTCCTATCAAGGAAACATCATTTCCTTGTTAGTTGCTGGTCTCCCTCTGTCGACGACAACCAAATCTATTCCAGAGGATAGACCTAGAGGTCCCTGTGTCTTGGACTCATCACCATTTACGATGAGTGCCTACGAATCATTTCGAGAAGAGTCCTCAGTGCCTCTCCAAATGGTTGTTTCTCACATGCTCGACTTCAACACCTTGATCGCATCGTTGAGACTCGCATAGGGTATTGGTCCGTTCAGTTATTTGTTCAAGACCCCGGATACCAACCGACTCTTCCACATTTGAGAGTCTACCTATGGATACAACCAGTTACATTTTTTCTATAGATATCCGGGTTGCGCATGGCGACAGTATTCAGATGTACCTCAGTTTTATACTCCCTCGAGTATACAGTTACATATACTTCCTAGAGATGGATCACAGTCATTGAGTCCCTAGAGATGTTGGACACCTTCAGTTTCAACAGTTCATCAACCCTTCTGAGACCTTATTCAGAACGATTGATGCTTTATTCCAGTGTATCAGTTATTGAGATCAGTCATGTTATGATCATGAGTACATCCCAAAATGATGTCCCCTCTGGACAATTATGATGTACCAGCATATTTCTTATGTATTTTTCAGGTCCCCCTTCTTGGGACTAATTGTTATGTATATGTCTTAATACGAGCATGGGTATGCCCGCCTCATCCATTATCAGAGATTATTCCTCATTCATATTGAGGCCATGTAATATTGTTTATTTTTTCAGCTTCCAAGGGCCGTGGATCCAGTCTCCAATCGGTCTCTTCTCCTCCCCAAACCCCAGAAAAAGATAAAAGAACTATTATGTCTATCGGCCATACGATGAACTCCTGCCCTCACACATCAGGGGGCAATCTGTTAACACCCAAAAAGTGCTCACTAGCTCATTTCCTTATTCACATGACCCATTTGTCCACTTTTTCACCATTTGAGCCTCTAAAGCCACCAAAAGGTCACCAAAAGACCTTAATACACCCCTTTTTCCACTCAAAATGAATATTTTTCCTCAAAAAGCATAAAAACCCTAAAAAAGGGTCCAGAATTCCCAAAAATATTAAAAAGGGAATAAAAATATTAAAAATATTCAAAAAAAGGAAAAGGAGGGAAAAGGTACCTAAACCATGTTGGTCAATACCATTGGTTTCCTCAAAACCATAATGGTATTCCCCACCACCAAAAACTATAAAAAGGTGGTAGGGGCTCCTCACTTTCCATCCATCCATCATCCTATCCTCATGCTGTCAAAATCTCTCATGAGCTTTTGACCATTGTAGCTATCTTGGAGAAGAGACCTTTGGAGCTTGGAGCTACTCACCTTGGAATTTGCTCAACAATCTTCACCACTTGGAGGTATCACCATTGCAAGCACTTGCTTGCCCCTATTCTTAATACAAAATCATTTTTTACATATTGTCAATTGTTTTGCTTTCGATAATATTTCCATTGTTTGCTTATCTATTTCACATAGATCCATGATTAATGTAGTTTAAAGTAGTTTATTATTTATTTCTATTGAAACTGCTATCACTTGTTGATAGGTGCCCATTGCACTAAGCTTGGTTGCAAAACCAAGCCAACAATATGTTATATGTGTCATAGGTCTACAATCAAGTCTGAATTTGTCATATTTTTCGTAGATTCGCTCATCATTGTTGTCATATGTGCCATGGAATTTAGCTACAAGTGTCACAATGCCTCTTTCTCTTCCTTAGGAGTTACTCTTACACTCAAATTTGACCTTCCTAGATTCTTGACATGAATATTTTTCTCTTCATATCCCCCTAGTACATTACCCTCCACCTTGGACTCAAATTGGTGAGAGAATGATGCCAAGTGTAGTGGGGAATCTTGCCACATGTGGGTCCCACAACCTCGTATGTGCCCTCATGATCCAATGCAACCTTATTTTATTTATTATTATTATTTATTTGACCCATTTAATGTGAATTTTCAAGCATAAGGTCATTTTGGGTCTTGTAGCTCCCTTATTTCAATTTTTGATGCTTCCATGCCCAACCTAGGGAACTAGTAAGTTAGTGGAATTTTTCCTCCATGATAGTTCATTTGGATGGGGACATTACAAACTTTGAATTGAGAATTTGATCTTCATGTGACCTACCTTGTCCATTTGGCTCTAATTTTACATTATTACTAACTTGTACATCATGATTGGCAATTATTTGACCAAGTTAGCACCAATTTGACAAACCATCATGAACATGGCCAAGTGGCTTAGGTCATTGTGACCCAATGCAAAATTTGGGGACATGAAAAATTCTCCCCTCCAAATATTTCTTGTCCTTAATCAATTTCAAACATGGATGTTGAAGAACCTGCTTTCCTTACAAAACTTTGAGTAGTGGCACTCATGTATTGCAATTGTTTGTTTCCAAAAGTAAAGAGATGTGGATTTTATTTTTATATTGATATCTCCTGTGACATCACCACTAAACACCAAAATATTAATTAAATCCATCAAAACAAAATTTGCACAATTAATCTTTACCTCTTTCATATTTCAGAAACCTTTTCTGAACTTCAACCCTTTTTTCTCACTGTATAATTCTTTGAAGTTTCCACTGAGTTGCCAAACTTTGAGTTTCCAAGAAAATTTCAGAGGGGAACCACCATGCTTGCTTCTGCACTACTATGATTATAATCACCTTCTCGAGTAGTGACTCTATCTCCCATACTGCTTGCTGCCCCCAAAAATTGAAACCAATGAGACAAAAATGATCCCAGAGTCCCAAATGATCATGATACATGTAGGGTGTGAAATATATACTATGAACACCAGGCATGTGAAAACTAAATCCATATCTTAAAAGGTTTCCCACATGGGGAACTAGAACACTACTCTGCAAATATGAACTCAAACAACTGAAGGTTGGTTTTCTCTCTCAAACCAAGAATCGAATTGTTTCTCCAAGTGAGATGAAACCAAGCTACACCAGGATCCCATTTCTTGTATTGCATCCTTCCAAACATCATGGGTACAAAATATAGATCATCAAAGTACATAAAAACATCATACAAATGTACATCAAGAAGGTTCCTCATCAAAGAATCATGAAAGTGCTTGTACATCCAAGTAAGTAGATCATCATGTGCCCATACACACAAGCATAAAGTATTATATCAAATCTGCTCCAATGACATAGGTGAGAATCCCATGTCCTATAATAATTCTCCAAAAGAATGTAATGTTTATCAAAATAATCAACCATGTGTTCTTTCATCCAAGAAGTGAATGAAGAACCTCCACCAAAGTCTGAACCAAGTAAGGAGCAAAGAAAACAATGAGCCTTCAAGGGGATCAAAGGAGTACCATATGTGCATCCATGAGTATATGTATCATCAAGAAATAAAAAAGGATGTTGCTTCCATAAAAATGTGCTCCAATCATATATCTCTTCACCCAAGTATTGAATGAAGTTCCTCCAACATCAAATGAACTAAGCAAGGAGCAAGGAAAATCACGAGTCTTCAAGTGACTTGAGTGAACATCATAGGTGAATCCGTATAGATGTGTATCATCATAAGGTAAACAAAGGATGCCTCTTCAAATTTAAATAAGAAGGTTCTCTATTCATGTCATCATCAAAAGGAGAGATAGTATTTTCATACTCCTCATGTGGCATCATCGGAAAGAACCCTTTCACCCATACTTCATTCAAGGATGAATTATGAAAAATATGGAAGTGTAGGATGTAGGAGAATGAACCAACTCACCCAAATGATCAGAAAGTGCATAAGTTTCATCATATGAATGCTCCATAGGGGTAGGATCATGGACCTCCCTCAAAAGTGTGAAACTTTCCTCATATGTTGGTTCCAAGGTAGAGGAATCATGCACTTCTTCAAAACGTGCATAACCATCATCAAGAGGAAACCCAAGTTCCTCTTTCACCACAAGTGCTTGGATATCATCAAGCTCATATTCAAACACATCAAGAACATGCAAATTTCCATGTTTCTCATGACCCACCATGTCATTAGAATCCTCCAAGCAATCACCCATATGACAATTTGAAACATAGGAGGGAGAACAAGTATCTTGTGACCTCTTAAGAAGTTGCTCATTTTGAATTTTGAGCTGATGAATACCCTCATTATTCTTCAAGTATCCCTCATGTAACCATTCATTAATCTCAACCAAATTGTTTCTATAAAAAAATCAAAGACGTGAAATTACCTTTGATGTTGCACATTGCTCTTTGAATCTTCTCCATGTCTTCAAGGAAGGATGGAAACTTACCAACAAAATTTTGACACCAATGATTGAGTGTCATGGAGTATGCTAAGGGCCTCATGTATCTTCCTTTCACTCATCTTCAAATACCCTTCAATGAAGGATGGTTCATGAGATTGAACCTCCTCTTCTTCTTTTTTCTTGGGATCAACTTCACATGGGACCTCAAGTGGTGGTGGGGAAGTTGAAATTGGTTCTTCTTCAACTGCTACAAGGTCTTAATCTCCATGGTCAATGTAACTTTGGATTACATAAACACATTCAAAAGTGATCTATGTGTCACCAACATAAAGGTGTGAGAACCCATCAGTAGGTATTCCTTCACAGTTCAAGCATCCATCAGTAGATTCCCTTTGTTCCATGTCCAAAGTAGAATGTGTCTCAGAATGATCTTCATTTGTTTAAATGGAATATTATCCATGCTCATGTGATGTTTCTTCATCCTTTTTAGAGTCACTTGCGAGTGAATTTTGATCCTCTTCATGTAATGCTTCTTCTGCTTCACCACCTACAGAACTAGGTGGCTCATGGGTCTCCTCATTTCGCTCCTCCTTTTCAATCAAACATATAATATTTGATCTCCAAGGTATTTTGCAAAAAGGACATAGAACGTTATTCACTAACTCCACATATTTATTCTCGGGCCAATATCCAAACAAAGAATCCACAAAAAATTCGAAAGAAACCTTTGGGGATATAATATTATAGGATTGATATTGTTGGGGTAGGATTTTGCAAGTTTCCCTCCACCATGCTATTTCCTTCAAAGGTTATTTCCTTGGTGGTGTAGTCCCCATTTATACATATTAATTGTACAAGTGATCACAATAGTAACAACCATCATCTCTGAATGTGAACTGGGTAGAGGTACTGCAAAAAGGGTTCCTCATCCACATAACGACAATCATATTGCTCGAAATCATTTTCATCTGAGGCATAGAAACAATACTCCTCCTCATACTGTTCATACTATGAATATGAATAAGACATGTATGCAATTTATTCTTCAATGGATGATCCAATGCACATGTGAAGCAAACTGGAACTCCTTAAGCTTGCATCTCCGAGATCCAAAAATTAGCTGTGATGGTCTCTGATATTTCAGAAGCTGGGTTGGTCTTGTTGTTTATTGAAGGGTTATCAGAACCTTTGAAAGGCTTGGTGAAATCCTACAGACCCAATACCTTGCAATATGCACTAAGTCGAACCAGAGACTTGCAAGACTCTCTTCCAAGGAACATATTTCCTCCAAGGACGATTGGTCCTACTAAGTTCAAGAACCAAAGGCCACCATGAAGAGTCCTTCTGGAAATTTAAGAAAGGATGACTATGCTAAGGACCGGGATGAGTTGAGAAGAAGGAAGTTGTGCTTCACCTGTCAGGAGCCATGGGTTCCAATACATAGATGTTCCAAAGGAAAGGCACACTACATTGAAGTTTACTCAGAGAGAGAAGCTAAGGAAGAAGAAGAAGAGGCCTCAATAGATGCATAGGTGGCCTATGAGACTACGAAAGAAGAACCTACTACAAAGGTGAGCAAGATTGCAGTACTCTCAGGAGTGCCTTGCTACCATACACTCAGATTCAAAGGAGTAGTTCAAGGACAATCAATCATTGTATTAGTGGATGGAGGAGCAACATACAACTTCATTGATTCAACTCTGGTTGAAAGAAGGAAGCTAGACACTGAAAAATATGGAGGCTTCACTGTTATCATTCCAGGTAATCATTCCATGAATTGTTGTAGATAGAATCCTAAATTTCTTTTGAGTGCATACACGCTAAAAATGTGCATGCGCAGCAGCGCGCACACGCCTCAGTTCGGTACCATACCAAATTTATATGTTGTTGGATTTTGATTTAAACCCTCAAGCAAGCCTTAGAAGGTTCTAGACCTCAAATTTGCAAAGTGAGACCTTCCCCTATAATGGGCCCTACAAGCCAATTCATCCAATCCTTTGATCCTAAAAGCACCATTGAACTAGATGTAAAAATATATATTGATCCATTTCATATCACCATTGGGACAATTGACAATGACATAATGCGAGTAGAGTCAGAGGGCTATAACTCTCCCACAAGTAGAGTACCCATTTACATCACCTGAATCAAATGCTTAGTAATTATCTTTGCTAGTATAAGATAGAAAAAAATATGTGGGAAATCTTCTAGTTTCATGTGAAAATGGTTGATATTTTATGTAATGGTATTGCTCTTGAGCTTGAGAGTTGTGATTACAATAGGGTTTGGAAAATATTTGAACCATCCTCAGCTTTGAGCGCCAGGTGCTTGCTAGTTGTATTTGTTAGGCTTGCGCAAATGGAAAATACCCATGCTCACTCCATTAGATGCGACCTTTGTTAAATCATAGAATTGCAAAGAGGAATTAGGGATTGCAAGAAGGAAGAATGGGAGAATCATTATTATCTCTCCTTATACATGAGAAAATGGGAAGAGTGTAGAAGAGGATGGGATAAAAGTCATGTGTTGAAATTGCGTACCTTTTAGAGGTAGATAACATGTATGGATTTTCAAATTGAATCCAATAAAAAAAAACAAATGTAGATATAAATCACCTCACCGGGGAAGATAACTCTCAAAAGAAGAAAGAATGAGGGGGGATGCAAGACAAAATAAAGTAAGTTATTGGGACAAGAAAAAAAGATAGATGGTGAACTAATTCACTTAGTGGCACTTCCATCATACTTTGTTGGTTCTTATGGGTTGGAAAATATGCCTCTAAAGGAGGAAGATATAGTGCAAAAAAATTCAATTCATGCAAAGAATCTCTCAATTGTTGTCCAGGAATCCAAGGTTGGTAGCAAGAAGGAAGCCCTCAATGGGAATGTTCCATTTTAATTCTTGAATATTAATATGGTCTCTCTAGGTTTGTTTTTTAGCTAGGAAATTTTGTATGACAATACTGAACAAGTAACTACAAATTCACATTTTCAACTAGTACAGAAATTCACATTTGTTTAAGGAAAAGTGCAATTAGAAATTGCAATTTCAACAATTGGAGAATTATAGAAATTGCAATTTTTTATGAGAAGATGCAATTTTAGCTTCTAGAAATTGCAATTTTTTATGAGAAGATGCAATTTTAGCTTCTAGAAATTGCAATTTCAACAATAAAAAATTTATAGCCTCCATTAAATTGCAATTAATTAATTGTTCAAATTGTTCAAATTGCAATCTTTGGATGTCAATATTGCAATTTCTAGTAAAGAAATCAATTTTTATAATTCTCCAACTCTTGAAATTGCAATTCTTGGTTGTTGAAATTTAAACCAATCAAATGCTGAAATTGAATTTTTGGTTTAAAAAAATGTGAATTTTTCATCTCAATCAAATACTTCTTAAAATTATGAATTTTTAGTTTGCTAAAATTGCAATTTCTCCTCAATCTTTTTATTGTTGAATTTGTGAAATTGTAATTGCAAAAATTGCAATTTCCTAAATTTGAAATTGCAATTTAAATAAAAATTTCTTAAAATTGCAATATATGCAAATATCAAAATTGCAATTTCTGAATGCTAAAATTGCATATAAGGTAATTTTCCAATTGTTGAAATTCCAATTCTTGATTACTCAAAATGCAATCAATCAATTCTTGAAGTTGTGTTTTTCCTTAAAAAATGTGAGTTTCTCGTCATTCATATATACTTGTTGAAATTGCAATTTGTCTTCAATCATTTCATTGTTGAATTTGTGAATTTGTTGAAAGTATTGGTATTGTAGTGATGCAACATATATGCCCTCATATGTAGTGATGCAACATATAATGTTTTTTTCATATTAAGTAAAGAAGAGAAACAAAATGCATCTATAATTTGCAATTATGATATATGTAATGAGAAGAGAAGAAAATAGAGAAAATATTTTTTCAAAACTTATATAGAAAATTTCAATTATTGGAAATTCACAATTAACAATCAAATCTTACAATTTCATCATCTACAATATAGAAATTCAATTTCGACAATTATAGAAATTTCACAATTAACAATATAAATTGTTGGAAAGTGGTATATTCCAATTTATAACTTAAGGAAATTGCAATTTGCGAGTTTGAAAATTCACAATTTCAACAATCAAAATATTGAAGAGAAATTGCAATTTCAATGATTAGAGATTTGGTAATTTTAACAATTGATTAATTACAATTTCAATGATCACATGTTGCAATTTAAGGAATGCACTTCCAAAAATAAAATGATTGAGACCACAATTTGAATTTACAAAAATAGTTTATTCGAAGTTGCAATTTAAGGAATGCACTTCCAAAAATAAAATGATTGAGACCACAATTTGAATTGCAATTTCAACAATCAAATTTACTAGTTAACCAAATATTTTCAATAAACTCTTTGTAACAACCCCATAAAACTTGGAGGAAAAAAAAATTATATCTTAATATTAACTGAAAAAAAAAATAATATTTTTCCATAATAACTATATATATATTCAATGCAACTTATTCTTAATATCATGGCCTTCTCTATTTATTTAAAAAACAAAAACCTTTTTTGCATTGTAATAGTTTCCTTATTTGTAATTTTAAAGTATTATATATATATATATATACTAGTAAACCAAATAATTTCAATAGACTCTTTGTAACAACCCAAAAAAGTAAAAAAAAAAAAATTCATATCCTAATATTAACTGAAAAAACATAATATTTTTCCATAATAACTATATATATTCAATTTAACTTATTCTTAATATCATGGCCTTCTCTATTTATTTATTTATTTAAAAAACATTTTTTTTTTTGCGATGTAATAGTTTCCTTATTTGTAATTTTAAAGTATCTTATATATATATATGCGACTATACATCAATTGTTCGATTTAAGCTTTCATGCTTACAATAAATCTATTCTTTTAATGTGTCATGTGAATAAAACATGTTTTTAGCCTATATCTATACACTCCTTCCTTATATATTTAGTTTACAGAAACATGAACTTTTCTGAAGCAAGTTTCTACTCATAAATATACAATCATTTTTATAACCTTCTAATGAATATGTTGTCTGTAATTCTCAAGTATTCAAATCTTTCCATGTATGTAAATTTAAATCATAAGTTTATGTAATATTTTATCTATACTTAAGTTATCGCTCTAGATATTTCTTGACTTCATGCGACAAACATGGGTTATTTAGTTTCGCGATTCATAAATTATTTACCCAATGACTTAAGTTCAAGCATAAGTAGTTTAAGCCCCAACCAAAAAAAAAAGGGTCGACAGTCCAAGACTACGATAAGACTATCAAACCTTCCAAATTGTGGAAAATGATCACGAGACTCTCGCGAATACTACTAGAGATATTGTTGCTTTCCAACTTGGTCCGCAATCTCGTGGAATGCTTTTCCATCCCTTCAATGGTGAGCACAACAATGTCAAAACTCTCTGTTTATCCAAACTCCTCAATCAATTCTAGTTTACCTAATTTTGTAACGACTCCAAAAATCCATAAAAATTAAAAAAAATTATACATAGTATAACTGTCCATAATATCCATAATTACTCTTAAGGAATGCTTCTTATCTTGCTAACTACATAAATGTATCTTGTATTCATTGACGCTACTTATTAATTTACAAAATCGACATTTACTTATTATGTCCTTAAAGCATTGAATATGAATATGGATCTTTTTACTGTGTTGAATGTATTTGTTGATCACTTGTATCGTCATCGATATTTAATTTGTCATATATTGTTTCCTACATTCTTTTATCATGGATTAAGTGACAGTTAATATCTTTACTTTATTTACGTCGACATTCAGTTTGTCGGATAATAAATTTATGCGTCTTAAAGACATTGTCTATCTCTTGTCGTTAAGCTTAAAATGTTCTTTTTGATGAAGGGTGTTCTTTCAGAGAGGTCTTGGGCTTACTTAGCTTTCGCAAGCTAATGCATGCTGTAAAATCCTGTTCTTGTTTTCCAGGTAAGGACCCTAATTGCAAAAGGTTGTGGATTAAAGATTTTACTAGGGTTTTCAAGTTACCCTAACTAGATTTGGTTTTGAAGTTAAATATTTGTTAAGCTAAATGATAGCATGGTTAAAAGGAAACTCCAAGCTAGTTCATGGCTTCATACCATAGAAAGAGGCTATACTAGCATGAGGGCACAAAAGGTGTTGTTACATAGTTCTAAGGCATGATCCACACCATAGGTTAAGAGCGCCATAGCTAAGAGTTCAAAGTGATATCAATCAAATGATTAAAATGGAAATCGAAACTATAGAGAAGAAGTTGTAAGATTTCATATTTAGTGGAAGACAACTGGATGTTAATTAAGAGGCCACGTGAATTGATTTGGGGGTTTGGGCTCCACGATGTGACTAAACCCTAACTTGTTCTAATGTTCGACCAAGCTGAAGGTTCTTTTATTCATTTGTGTTTTGAGAGGGCCGAGTTCTCGGCTCTCATGTCTGTGAGCAACTCTTATGCAGAGATGGTTAATTGGAAATGCACTGGCTGGAGGGAAGCTCCAAGATAGTGTACCCAATATTCAAGGTAAGAAATATTCTATTACTGACATGCATTTCGATTTACAAATCCAAACCGGAACAATACTTAGCGCGTTTTTGTGTTTTGTGTAAATTTCTAGGGTGTTGGTGCTACCATGGAGTTCTTGGTCGAGTTTAAGAGATTTTAGAGACAAGAAAATGGAAATCTCCAGGGTTTAAGCGGTCTCGGTAAGCCCAGGCCTACTTGGAACCACCCTGAGCATCGTTGTATGAGTTAACATGGTTCTGGTTTAATTTTATATGTTTTCCGAGCAAGAAAATGGAGAGTTGGCCCCAAATTTGACTTGTAAAGTGTTATAATACTATTACTGTTCGCGTTGGTTAATCTTAAGTGTTTAGACTTGAATTTATAAAAAAAATGTTTCTCACTCAAGCGATTTACTTCTATTTGGATATTGTGTAGTTGGGAATATTATTTGCGTGTTAAAGTGTTTACTTCTAAATTAGCAGAGTTTTGTTTTTATTTTTCTTTTAAAGAAATGGGCAGTGCCCTGAATGTAAAAGTGTGGTTGCGGGATTCGATCATTACTACGAATCACTTTCAGAATTTATAAGGGTTTTAAACTCTGTTTGTCATTTTGGATCTTTATGGTGTGTTTCTATTCAGTTTTGGGCAAAGCCCTAAATGCAACTTCTATTCTAAGTAATGAAATTGTAAAGCTACACTACAGCTCTGTCGATGATGATATCTTGGCTTTGCCTATGTGGTTCTGTTTGAAATATTAATTTTATTATTTAACATTTTGGGAAGAACCCCAAATGTGATTACGATTCTGATACACCTTATCTTATAAGTTTTATAATTCCATTACGACTTTGATGATGTTGATAGCGTAACTTAGTTTATAGGATTCAATTATATTTGTATAGTTCTGCTTATTTATTTACTTCCAGTATGTTAGGGTTTTATTTTAAATGATAACAATGTTATTTGGAGAATGATTCCAGTTGGGTCTTGAACCCTCAACTTCAGTTTAACGTGTTTTATATCTGAGTTTTATTGTTTTAGATAAGTCTTCCGAATGGGATTCGATCCTCACTTTTTGATTTATTGTAACTTCCAGAATATTCTTAAAAAGTTTAAGCTATGTTTATTATATAAAGTTTGGTTGTGATAGATAACTAAATGATTAAATGTGACTTAGTCTTTCTGGTTCTTACTTACCTCAATACTCTACAGGGTTTGATCCAAAACTATAATGGTTTTTATATTCCTTATAATCAATAATTTGATATTTGATGTATTGTATTTTAAGGGAAAACAAGTTTCCTGTACTACTAATTGTGATTACTTAAACTATATACTAATTACATATGTTTAATATAATGATATTTTATATGAATATCATGATTAGTTTATGTGTTGATTTGTTCAATTATGGTAGGTTGTTATCAGCTACTAAAGGATGAGTTCCTAATCTAAGTTTTGCATAAGATTATTTTACAATAATATAAAGAAACAAACCTATGGTTGTTCCAAAAGTAGAAATGTATGCTCTGTTTATTCTTATATACATTGTACTTTGTACTCAGATAATGTTCATTCGGTTTCCGGGGTTTTTAAGAGTGCATTGATTATTATTTGCAGTAAAGGATTAAAATAGTTGTTTCTAATGTATTGAAAAGAACAACATTCTACTTGCAGTCTGATATCATTTCGAATCTATCTATTTAAACAAACTACAACAACCGTATCCGGTTGGATGTTAATAGTCGAATCTGACTCTCATATTGAATGATAAATAGGAATAATATCTTAGATGATGTTGATAAATTACAATAAGATCGCCTTTTATAGGGCTTGATCAGCATAGTGAAGGGTTATGCCCTTTCACTAGTAACCTAATAATCTATTAATTTATAAATAATAATATTAAATAAATATTCACAGCATTGCCTTCCCCTTAGGAAAGCATTGTCCTCAAAGCTTAGATTATTGTTGTCGTCTTTTCATTCTCGTTTTGTGTTGAAACAATGTCGTTACTTCCTTTATGTCTTTTTTAGAACTGGTATTAGGTATATGCTTGGTATTTACGCAATAGTTTGTCATCTTCCTTTCATTTGTAACTTGAATTTGTAGTCCATTATGTTTATTATTGTTATCCCATTTTCCTTGTACATGAATACGAGGAGTATTTTTGTGACTGACCATATCAAGCCTTGTTTTAGAAATGGTTTGTCCTACGATATTTAGGATGTCATCACGTAATGTTTTCATTTTATTATCCTTACGATTTATCTCGAGAAGTGGCGTTTCGTGAGGCTTCTCACACCCAAAGTCACCTGATAGTGTTACATTTAGGTTTCTCCAGGGTGGTAGAAGAGTTAAGGTAGAAGATGAATCTACGATATCTGATTCGTTTGAATTGGATTCCTTTGCATATTGTAGGATCCATCTTTTGTCATTGTATGGATCGTCCTTATTGTTAATGATACTGGCTTGACTCTCATTATGATCTTGGTTGAGCTCATCTTTATCAAAAATATTATTGGTATTTTGGTCATCCCTATGATATTTAGTCTCCTTGTCTTGTTTATTGTCTTGATCAATTTTGTTACTCTCATTTTTGTTGACATAGTGGTCCAACATATCTGAGTTACTGATATGGTTTGTATTAGACCTTAGTTTTTGTAACATTTCCATTATGGTATTTTGGTTTTGTGTCATGATGCTCAAGTTCTGTGCCATGGTGCTTATGTTCTGTGCCATCGCACACATCTTGTTATCTAACTCTTTGTGTTTCTCGTGCATGATGTCTACTTTGTCATAAATTTTTCTTCCTAGTACTAGAACAACATCTTCTTTAATTCCTTTCTTAAGTGCCTTGTTATTTTTCGTTTCTTCTCTGAATTTTTCTTGGTTGGCAACGAGGGCCTTGATGTCCTTTTCCAATTTCTCAAGTTTGTCTTTTAATTCCGCCATGGTTTTGGACTTTGTATGCCAAGGTGTGTACTTAGACGCTATTTTGGTTTGTTGTGAAGGGCTAAATAATAATAATAATTATATTTTTTTTTTTTAGACCATAACATTTGGAAGATTTGAATTAAAAAACAGTGGCAAGCCACTGGGTTCATTACATCGAAAGAGAGTTTCTATAACTCAGTGATTCAAATAACCTAGCAAACTTGCTTCAATATGTAAAAGCTACTTGGAGATAGCTATTTCAGCGAGCCTGTTCGGCTGCGTGTCATTACATCTGTCCGGGGCTGGGTAGATTTTTTTTTCCTTTTGGTAACGGTCTGCCATTCGCTACTTTGGTCTTGATCGTGGGTTTCCCGCTGACCTCGTGCTTCTTTAGCATCGGCAATATCCGCCCAGCTTGAGGCTCGCTGGGTTGTCTTTGGCGATGTGGGCGGTGGTCTTTCTGCTGGTTCTGTTTCTAGAATAAGTTCTTTGGAGTCATAGTCGGCTTCCTCTTCCGGGACTGATGCCGGGATCTTCCCTTCAGCTTGCTTCTCCGGAGGTGCATCCTTCCACCAGGTGGGCCTTTGGCTTCGGTGCGATCTTCTTTTTTCGGCTGATTTCTCGCAGTTCCGGGCAATATGTCCTGTTTCATAGCATATCCTGCATCTGAAGCAGAGATTCTCATAGTCGATCTTCTGGGTCCAAGAGTAGCCCTTGCCGCAGAGAAAGATTTCTGCAGGGAACCCCTTTTTGAAGTCCATTTCTACACAGATCCTCGCAAACGTGGTTCGGTCTAAGCTTTGATTTGGACTAGTGCTGAGATATTTCCCGAGACCATTACCTATAGCTTCCAGAGATTTGGCCCCCCAGAAATGCAGAGGGAGAGACGGGAGCCTTACCCAGACCGGAGTGGAGGAGATGGAAGCCGTGGATGGATCAAAGTCAGGGGTCCATGGTTTCATGGACAGCCCTGCTCTGCCCCAGAACCACGGCCCTGAGCTAGAGACCTTGATTCTGTCTTCAGAGGATTCAAAAATAGCCACGAAGAAACCCTTGGCACAAGGGCAAGCTACAACCTCACCATCAAGCAGAGGGGACCAAGACGAGGAGATCCAGGAGAGGAGATCTGCCAGGGTAGGCCAGAGGCCATTGAATCTGCACACCAAGGCGGAATTGCTTAACACATCAGCAAACTCCAGGACGACCTCCGGCATCTGGATGGAGATCGCTGGGGCTTCCGGGATCGCAGCAGGCAGGGCAGAGGGCTCCCCCCGTCAAGAGGCCACATCTTTGAAAGAAGGGCTGTCCCTCCGAAGAGAGGCCACGACCTTGGAGAAGGAAGGAGGAGGGGCGGCGCTGGAAGAAACCCCAGGAGGAGGTCGAGCAGGGGAAGCCCGCGCAGGAGCTGAATCAAGGACGCCAGAATCTGGAGGAGCGAGCGATGCAGCAGAAGGGCCGCCACCCAAAACGAAACACGCAGGGATCGCCATCAGGGGGACGCAGGATCTTGGACGCCGGGAGGGAGCCAGGAGGCCGAGCAGCCAGCGGGAGGCCGCGAGGCAAACGGGCCAAAGCCCTAGCCGCGCAGGAGCAGGAACCCTAGCTATTCAAATTCAGTTGTTCCGCTAGTTAGTTGTTACAGTCAAGATCAACTCTAGTTTTCTTCTATAATTATATTTATTAATACTAATAATATATACTATTATTATTATTATTAAAAATTAATTTAATAAATTAATTTATAATAATATATATGTAATTTTATTATTGTAATATGTTACTATATTATAATATATAATATATAATATATATTATTAATTATCTTTTTTTTTTTTTTTGGTGAATGTGTAGGGCTCACGTGGAGTGAGAAAGAGGCGGTTGGAGAGGGTGGCGACTGGAGGCACGATGGAGGGGAGTGGGAGGGAGCAGCGTGGGGAAGAGGTGGAGAGTTGGGGAGATGGTAGAGGAGGAGGCAGTGTGCGAGGTGGGCGGCGTGGTGAGCAGGCGGATGCAGGAAGGAGTGGTGTTGTGTGGAGGGCGGGAAGGAGGAAAGAGCAGGGAAGTAGCAATGTGGAAGGAGGGGATCACAGTGCGTAGAGGGAGACGAGGGCTAAGAGGGAGGGCGCAGGTGGACAGCGGAGTGCGTAGGTGAGGAGAGAGTAGGAGGGAAGGGGCACGAGAATAGTGGAAGGGAGCAGCGTGGGAGGAAGGCTTAAGGAGATGGGGGAGGAAGGGAGGAAGTGGTGCAGGTGTGGAGGAGGAAGAAGGGAATGAGGATAGTGGCGGCGTGGAGGAGGACGGGATAGAAGTGGAAGTGGAGGGCATGGAGGGCTGTGGGATTAGGAGAGCACAGATGGAGGGCGGAAGACAGAAGGCAGTTGAAGTGGGGATTGGAGTGGAGGCACGTGATGGAGACGAGGGAGTGAAGAGGGAAGAATGTAGAGGGGTAGCGTGGAAGACAATTCCACGACGCAGGTGGTGGACGACGTGCAGGATAGAGATGATGGTGTGCGGAAGTGATGGTGGAAGGAGAAGACAGGGAGTTGAGGGCATGATGTGGGATGAAGAATGAACCGAGAGTTGAATGAAGAAGACTGGAGTGCAGTGAATGGAGTGAAGAGAGAGGGTAGATGCCAAAAAGAGTAGAATGAGGAGCTGAATCCGAGCTCACCCAAGGAGCGAGATCGCTCTGATACCAAATGTAGCAACCATATCCGGTTGGATGTTAATAGTTGAATCCGACTCTCATATTGAATGATAAATAGGAATAATATATTAGATGATGTTGATAAATTACAATAAGATCGCCTTTTATAGGGCTTGATCAGCATAGTGAAGGGTTATGCCCTTTCACTAGTAACCTAATAATCTATTAATTTATAAATAATAATATTAAATAAATATTCACAGCACAAACCCTGTGTACTAGAGTACATCACTTCAATGAATGGAAAAATACAGAGGTGATTTATAATTCATTATTCTACAATTCAATTCTAATCATACACACTTTTATACAGAAATAATTATCAGTTCCATCTTCAAATCATTTTAACAGTTATTTAGAAAAATCCAAGAAGAATTAGACAACTTGATAAAAAGATTTAAGAAATATACAAAAAAATTTAGAAGTAAATAAACTAGAACAATGTAGAACATGTTTAACTATTGAGGTGGAAAAACACCCAAAGAAGACCGTTCCTCCCAATTGTCTCCTAGAAGCAGCCAAGATTACTTTCTTCAGGACCCCCGAGCCTGTTCACTGAACCACCAGGACGAAGACACTGTGTAGAAGCATGTAATAGTCTCTTTGTATCTCAAAAATCATGAAGACTTGCATACAAAACACTCTCTGCAACTCAGCAGGATAATCGTGCAGTCCTTATACTAGCAACTCATTCTAGCTTTCCCCTCATTGAATCCTCTTGTGTGCTCAACCTTTCAGTTTCCAACAATCCACAAGGTAAAAAAATCTAGTGAGCTTCCTGCTCATTCAATGGATATAAAGATTTCCTAGGTGTTTGGGTCAGTTTAACATTTAATGAGCCACCTACTCAGTTCCACCTTCCTTGGGGAACATGACCACATTTTTTAGAGAAATTGCCTCCTGCAACAACCAGTAAGTGAGTGCAGGTGTTGCCACTTGTCAATTGTCTTCTACACTAGTTCATTCCTCCTAGTGGGTCAATGAACACTCTTTAACAATATGCTTTGGATAGGTGTCTCCTATTTTAATTATTAAATAATAAAAATATTCAATTGCAGTCATCCTTGACCATACTTGGTCAATAACATAAAACTTTACAATAACTTTTAAATTAATGTTTTTCCACAACATAAAATGTTTTCAAGTTCTAGGTAGGTTAAAAACACCCCCTCTTAAGTTCAACATCGTCCTCGATATTGCTTAAGTATCATCTGAGTCTACCTGGAAAAAAAATGGATATGTTGCCTGCATATGACTCTCCAATTCGCAGGTTGCTTCATCTAGACTAAGGTGCTTCCATTGCATCTTTACCTGTCCAATGGTGTGATTCCAGAGTAAAATTTATCTCTTGTCGAGGATACAATCCGGTTCCACCTGAAAATATCCTTCTGCTTCCACCTGTATATCATTCTAATTGATTACATGAGTAGCATCATGTACATACTTTTTCAAAATAGAAATATGAAATACATTATGTATCTTGAGATTAGGTGGAAAAGCTAACTGATAAGCCACTGGTCCAACTCTTGAAAATATATCAAATGGTCCACAATACTTGGGTGCTACTTTAGCACAACTCCCTAGCTTAAAAGATCTTTTTCTGGGTTTTACCTTGACAAAGACATGCTCACCTACTTGGAATTCTTTCTGAGTTCTTTTAAGGTTTGCATGACTCTTCTGTCGGTCTTGTGCAATTTTCATATTGCTTTGTACCTGTTTCAGCGTTAGTTCCATTTCTTTCAACAACTCAGGTCCGAACATGAATCTGTCAATCGGATTACTCCCTGAAATGGGAGTATTACACTTTCTACCATACAATATTTTAAAAGGACTAAGTTTATTTGAAGCTTGATAATGATTGTTATAAGCAAATTCAACTCAGTGCATATATTCTTCCCACTTGTTTGGCTGATCTCTAACTTACATTCTTAACATATCCTCTAGAACCTAATTTACTCTTTCATTTTGTCCATCCGTTTGCGGATGAAAAGATGTGTTGAAATTTAATTTAGTATCCAAACCTTTAAACAATGACCTCGAGAAATTACAAGTAAATTTAGAATCTCTGTCAGAAATTATTACCGTAGAAATTCCATGCAAACGAAAAACTTGCTTCATAAACACATCAGCAATATTAACAGCCTTATAAGTAGTTTTGACAGGTATAAAATGAGCTTCCTTGCTAAGCTTATCTACTACTACCATCACATAATCATTTTGCTTTTGATTTTTAGGTAATCTTATTATGAAATCAATGTTGATAATTTCTCATTTCCAATCTGGAATTGGTAATGGTTGCAATAAACCAGCTGGGTGTTGATGCTCTGCCTTAACTTGTTGGAATTCAATACACCTAGCTATGTATTCAGCCACCTTTATGTTCATGTTAGTAAAAAAGTAATATCTTCTTAACATCGTTATCATCTTTTGGTAACTAGGATGTCCTGAATAAGGACTTTTATGTACTTCATTTAAAATCAGTAATTTAATTTCTGGTACATTTGGTACATACAATCTGTTTTTATACAGCATTAGACCTTTTTCATTCAAACTGAAATCTATTTTTATATTTTCATATTCATTTTTCTGCAACATTTTCTTGTAATTTCTGATAATTTTTTTATCCAGTTTTACCCCGTCTTCAAACTTAGTTTCCAAATTTGTTTTATAATTGCTAACAGCGGCCATATAATTTAGTTTTGCATTTCTGCTTCAGGCATCAACCACTTTTTTTTCTTTTCCTTTTATATGTTTGATCTCGAAATCATATTCGCTAAGGAAAGCTAACCACTTATCTTGCCTTGCGTTCAGATTTTGTTGATCATGCAAGTATTTTAGACCTTTGCTATCCGTCATTAATAAAAATCTTCTACTGATTAGATGATGGTGCCACATTTTCAAAGCATGTATTACGGAAACCAACTCTAAATCGTAGGTAGCATAATTCTTTTCATGTATTTTTAACTTTCTCGATTCATATGCTATTACATGGCCTTCTTGTGTTAAGACTCCACCCAAGCTTTCATTGCATGCATCAGTGCATACCATGAAGTCTTTGTTTGGATCTGCTATTTTTAAGATAGGTGCGGTGGTTAATAATTCTCTTAACTTTTTAAAGCTTTCTTCACATTTTACATCCCACACAAATATTTTTTCCTTTTTCTATAATGATGTTATAGGATTCGCAATTCTAAAAAATCCTTCTATGAACTTTCGGTAATAGCCAGTAATTCCCATGAATGAGCGTACATTTGTTACATCTTTATGGACAGACCATTCATTTATTGCTCTTATTTTATCTGGGTCAACTGAGATTCCATCTTTGGATATCACATGACCTAAATACTGTATTTTATCCTTAAAGAATTCACACTTGCTAAATTTAGCGTATAATTTATGTTCTCTTAACACTTGTAAAATTATCTGCAAATGTTCCTCATGTTCTTTCTTTGTTTTTGAATAAATTAAAATTTCATCAATGAAAACAATTACGAATTTATCCAAATATTTATGTAAGACATTATTCATTAAGCACATAAAAACTGCCGTAGCGTTCGTTAGCCCAAAAGGCATAACTACGAATTCATAATTCCCATAACGGGTTCTAAATGCAGTTTTAAATATATCTTCGTCTTTAATTCTAATTTGATGATATCCAGATTTCAAGTCTATTTTTGAAAATATCGTTTCTCCACGTATTAGATCAAACAGATCATCTATGCGGGGCAATGGATATCTGTTTTTAATTGTCATTTTGTTTAGCTTACGGTAATCTATGCACAGGCGTAAGGTACTGTCTTTTTTTTTAACGAATATGACAGGTGCTCCCCAAGGAGACACACTTGGTCTTATGTAATTTTTATCTATTAATTCCTTTAATTGTAGTTTTAATTCATTAAGCTCTAGGATATTCATCCTGTAAGGAGATTTTGAGTTTGGTACAGCTCCAAGTACCAACTCAATGGTGAAATCCAATTCTCTTTTTGGAGGTAAACCTGGAATCTCTTTTGGGAATACATCTGAAAAGTCTTTTAAGATTGGTATGTCTTCAACTTTTAATTTATTCTCTTTATTTAAGTGTTCATCATTTATTACATGTACAACAAAAACTTTACATCCTTTACGTACAACCCTTTTCATTTGTAATGCAGAAATCTGTCTAACAAAAACCTTTCTAGGAATACCTTTTACTATAGTTGTTTCTTCTTTTTCATTGAAGCAAGTAAATGTTTTCTCAAAGCAATTCAAAACTACTCTATGCTTTTCTAGCTAATCCATACCTATTAAAACATCATACGACCCTAAAGGTAACACATTCAGTTTTACTTGGGTCTTAAATTGACTCATAAACAGTTCACAATCTTTCACATAGTTGACTACCTTTCTTTTGGTTCTTGTAGCTAACTGAACTAGCCAAGATTTTTCAAACTTTTCCAAATGCAATTTACATCTTTCTACTATACCAGGTGACACATAGCTTAAACAAGCACCTGGGTCAATTAAAATAGAGATGGGTTTTTCCATGATCATACCTTCAATTTTGACCATTGATGTTTGGTGCTCAGCCAGTCGATTCACCAAGGTTGCATTAATTTTGGGCATCTCATTAGCTAAGTCACCCACTGTTGCATCTTCCTGTATCGTATGCACATTGCTGAAATTTCTTTTTTTATTAGGACAATTTGATGCATAATGTGGTCCTTGACAGTCCCAGCATTTTACAGGTTCTCTTTGTTCAGTATTTTTAACATTTGTATTAGGTCTGTCCCTGTTTCTTACTGCTGTAAAATTTTGTTGTGCATTGCTTTTAAAATTTGTTCCCTGAAAATTTATGTTAGGAAAATTCTGAGAATTATTATTTCCAACATTTCTGTTAAATTTAAATTTTTCCTTCTTTGTTCAAAATTACTTGGTCTTTTAACCTTCCAGCTAGGTACACTTTCCCTTTTTCTATTATGTTCGTAACAAAAATTTTCCTTCCTCATAGCTTCCTCAAGGGTATTAGGGTTATCATATTCAATTCTTTCCTTGATGTGAAAAGGCAAGCAGCTCAGAAATCGTTGTATTTTAGGCTTTTCATCAATGATATACGGTACATATCTTAATAGACTTAAGAATTTACTGCTTAACTCTTTCATGTTCATAGAACCTAGCTTTAAATCATAGAATTCTTTAGCGTTTTCTTCATAGTATTGTTTAGACATAAATTTCCTTTTAAAATATCTCTTAAAAGTACTCTAAGTTAGATTCTTTTCTTTAATGTTTTTCACTCTTTTTATATCCTACCACCATATATCAGCCTTCCCAATTAGATTGTAAATAGCCATTTTAGCTTTCATCCTGTATGAGTAATTATAGATTTGGAAGTATTTCTTCATTCCAGACAGCCATGCTTCAACTTCTTCTCCTTTCTTTATCTCTCCATTAAACATTGGAGGTTTTATATTTTTAAACTCCCTTGATATTTCTTCATAGGGTTTGTATTTTCTCTTCTTAGGGCTACATTCACTATCACTGCTTTCACTGGAATACTTATGTTTCTTTCTATGTGATTTACCATTAATTTCTAAGGATGATTTACTTTCGTTATCAAAGAATTTTGTCTTTTTGACTTTACGTTTGTAGGACATAGTTCCAGATTCAGATTTAGTTTCTCTCCTTTTATCCTTTCCTTCACTATGTAGTTTATCTAGCAATACTTGATTTAGTTCTTCCTGTGCTTTTAATATTCTGTCATTATCTTCTTTAACATTCTGCAATTCAACCTTTAAATATTTAACAGTTCAAAGTAGTTCGAATGATTGATCGTTTAATTCTACATATATATTTTCTTCATTAACATTTTCATGTTCATGATTATTATGATGGGATCCATCATCGCAAGATTCCTCTACTCCTTCCATAACCTGCAAAATAGATATTGAATGTTCTATAGAGAAACATTTTTAAAACAAAGTCAGTAATTTGTTTTTCTCTTTTAATTTGATTGCACGAGTTGAGCCACTTCTAGGCCTAGTGTTTGAACTTGCGCTCTGATACCACATGTAACGACTCCACGAATTCATATAAATTAAATTTTTTATACATAGTATAATTGTCCATAATATCCAGAATTAATCTTAAGGAATGATTCTTATCTTGCTAACTGCATAAATGTATCTTGTATTCATTGATGCTACTTGTATATTTACAAAATCGACATTTACTTATTATGTCCTTAAAGCATTGAATATGACTATGGATCCTTTTACTGTGTTGAATGTATTTGTTGATTACTTGTATCGTCGTCGATATTTAATTTGTCGTATATTACTTCCTACATTCTTTTATCATGGATTAAGTGACAGTTAATATCTTTACTTTATTTACGTCGACATTCAGTTTTTCGGATAATAACTTTATGCGTCTTAAAGACATCGGCTATCTCTTGTTGTTATTATTGTCTTTAAGCTTAAAATGTTCTTTTTGATGAAGGGTGTTCTTTCAGAGAGGTCTTGGGATTACTTAGATTTCGCAAGCTAATGCATCCTGTAAAATCCTGTTCTTGTTTTCCAGGTAAGGACCTTAATTGGAAAAGGTTGTGGATTAAAGATTTTACTAGGGTTTTCAAATTACCCTAACTAGATTTGGTTTTGAAGCTTAAATATTTGTTAAGCTAAATGATAGCATGGTTAAAAGGAAACTCCAAGCTAGTTCATGGCTTCATACCATAGAAAGAGGTTATACTAGCATGCGGGCACAAAAGGTGTTGTTCCATAGTTCTAAGGCATGATCCACACCATAGGTTAAGAGCGCCATAGCTAAGACTTCAAAGTGATATCAATCAAATGATTAAAATGGAAATCAAAACTATAGAGAAGAAGCTGTAAGATTTCATATTTAGTGGAAAAAAACTGGATGTTAATTTAGAGTCCACATGAATTGATTTGGGAGTTTCGGATCCACGATGTGATTAAACCCTAACCCATTCTAATGCTCGACCAAGGTGAAGGTTCTTTTATTCATTTGTGTTTTTGAGAGGGCCGAGATCTCGGCTCTCATGTCTATGAGAAACTCTTATGCAGAGATGGTTAATTGGCAATGCACTGGCTGGAGGGAAGCTCCAAGATAGTGTACCCAATATTCAAGGTAATAAATCTTCTATTACTGATATGCATTTCGATTTACAAATCCAAACTGGAACAATACTTAACGTATTTTTGTGTTTTTTTTTAACTTCTAGGGTGTTGGTGCTACCATGGATTTCTTGGTTGAGTTTAAGAGCTTTTAGAGACAAGCAACTGGAAATACCGAGGGTTTAAGCGGTCTCGGTAAGCCCTGGCCTACATGGAACCACCCTGAGCGTCGTTGTATGAGTTAACATGGTTTTGGTTTAAGTTTATATGTTTGCCGAGCAAGAAAATGGAGAGCTGGCCCCAATTTCGACTTGTAAAGTGTTATAATACTATTACTGTTAACATTGGTTAATCTTAAGTGTTTAGTCTCTGTTTTGGGAACTTGTAAACAAAATTGCTGTAATGTATCGATTATGGACTTGAATTTATAAAAAAAAGGTTTCTCGCCCAAGTGTTTTACTTCTATATGGATATTGTGTAGTTGGGAATATTATCTGTGTGTTAAAGTGTTTACTTCTAAATTAGAAGAGTTTTTTTTTATGTTTCTTTTAAAGAATTGGGCAGTGCACTGAATGTAAAAGTATGGTTGCGGGATTCGATCGTTACCACGAATAACTTTCAGAATTTATAAGGGTTTTAAACTCTGTTTGTCATTTTGGATCTTTATGGTGAGTTTCTATTCAGTTTTGGGAAAATCCCTAAATGAAACTTCTATTCTAAGTAATGAAATCGTAAAGCTACACTACAGCTCTGTCGATGATGATATCTTGGCTTTGCCTATGAATGTGGTTCTATTTGAAATATTAATTTTATTATTTAACATTTTGGGCATAACCCCAAATTTGAATACGATTCTGATACACCTTATCTTATAAGTTTTATAATGCCATTACGGCTCTGATGATGTTGATAGCGTAACTTAGCCTTTATAGGATTCAATTATATTTGTATAGTTCTGCTTATTTATTTACTTCCAGTATTTTAGGGTTTTATTTTAAATGATAACAATTTTCTTTGGAGAATGATTCCAGTTGGGTCTTGAACCCTCGACTTCAATTTAACTCGTTTTATATATGAGTTTTATTGTTTTAGATAAGTCTTGCGAATGGGATTTGATCCTCACTTTTTGATTTATTGTAACTTCCAGAATATTCTTAAAAAGTTTAAGCTCTGTTTATTATATAAAGTTTGGATGTGAGAGATAGCTAAATGATTAAATGTGACTTAGTCTTTCTAGTTCTTACTTACCCCAATACTCTACAGGGTTTGATCCAAAACTATAATGGTTTTTATAAATAATTTATAACCATTAATTCAATATTTGATGTACTGTATTTTAAGGGAAAACAGGTTTCCTGTACTACTAATTGTGATTACTTAAACTATATACTAATTACATATATTTAATGTAATGATATTGTATATGAATATCATGATTAGTTTATGTGTTGATCTATTCAGTTATGGTATACTGTTATCAACTACTAAAGAATGAGTTCCTAATCTAAGTTTTGCATAAGATTATTTTTCAATAATATAAAGAAACAAACCTATGTTTGTGACAAAAGTAGAAATGTATGCTCTGTTTATTCTTATATACATTGTACTTTGTACTCGGATAATGTTCATTCGGTTTCTAGGGTTTTTAAGAGTGCACTGATTATTATTTACAATAAAGGATTAAAATAGCTATTTCTAATGTATTGAAAAGAACAACATTCTACTTGCAATCTGAGATCATTTCGAATCTATCTATTTAAACAAACCCTCTGTACTAGAGTACATCACTTCGGTGAAAGGAAAAATACAGAGGTGATTTATAATTCATTATTCTACAATTCAATTCTAATCATACAGAATTTTATACAGAAATAATTATCAGTTCCATCTTCAAATCATTTTAACGACTATTTAGAAAAATATAAGAAGCATTAGACAACTTGATAAAAAGCTTTAAGAAATATACATAACAATTAAGAAGTAAATAAAATAGAACAATGCAGAACCTGTTTAACTGTTGAGGTGGACAAACACCCAAAGAAGACCGTTCCTCCCAACTGTCTCCTAGAAGCAGCCAAGATTACTTGCTTCAGGACCCCCGAGCCTGTTCACTGAACCACCAGGACAAAGACACTACGTAGAAGCATGTAATAGTCTATTTTTATCTCAACAATCATGAAGACTTGCATACAAAACACTCTCTGGAACTCAGCAGGATAATCTTGCAGTCCTTACACTAGCAACTCATTCTAACTTTCCTCTCATCAAATCCTCTTGTGTGCTCAACCTTTCAGTTTCCAGCAATCCACAAGGTAAGAAAAACTAGCGATCCTCCTGCTCATTCGATGGATATAAATATTGCCTAGTTCTTTGGGTTAGTTTAACATTTAATGAGCCACCTGCTCAGTTCCACCTTCCTTGGGGAACGCTGTTAGAAAAATAGGATCGCAAAGCAATAACAATAAACATAAATGCAAATATAATCACACATACACATTACAAGAGAGACACAGATATATCGTGGTTCACCCAAGATGGGATACGTCCACACTGAAGTTGCCAGTCCTTATTATTATACCGTCCAACAAAGTGAAGGGATACAACTTGCAGCACAGCCGCTACACTTCCTCTTCACTGTCTCACAATCTCTCTTATTGATCTCAGAGATATTTACAATGCATAAAACCTAATACATCAACCCTAGTCATATTACAATGTCTTTCTTTTATAAGTGAAATACAATGGGAAAATACCACGGGTTACCCAAAACCATGGGCCCGAAAACTATTGGCGAAAATAGCCCCAAAATTTTTTCTTAGGGCATTTCCCCTGAACCCCCATTCACAAGGGCTCCGCCCCTGCACCCCCGTAACTCAGGGGCGTTTACCCCGAACCCCAATGTTGGGGAATGGGTGTATAGTCCATTGAGGTGCACGGCTGAGACAATATCATTTATGAGACTGGAAGATCTGGCCCCACAACCAACAATCTCCCACTTGGAGACTGATCACAACAACTCCACCGCTGCTGTACTTGCTGGACCTTGGACTTGGAAACTTTTTCATCTTCACCTTCATGCTAGAAGGCTAACTGAAACCGAGCAGGAACTCAGTTTCTCTCTGGTCACTACCTTTATGAACATGTCTGCGGGATTCTGGCTAGTATGTATCTTTTCCAGCTTCAACAGTTCATCTTCCAGAACATAGCGTATGAAATGGTACTTGAGCTGTATATGTTTAGTCTTGGAATGGAATGCTGATTTCTTTGCAAGATGAATGGCACTCTAGCTATCACTATATGACCTGCTATCCTTCTACTTCTTACCCACTTCCTCCATAAACCTCTGCAACCAAATCATCTCTTTACTAGATTCTGTAATAGCAACATACTCTGCTTCCATTGTTGAAAGTGCAACAACCTTTTGCAATCTCAAAATCCAACTTACTGCTGTTCCACCTACAGTAAACACATACCCTGTCGTGCTCCTCCTGCTATCCTTATCACCTGCCATATCTGCATACATCAAGCTGCCAACTGCTGATTGATAGGGAATCTTGGACATGTAATCTGTCTCTTCCTGTGTCTTGGAACACATTTCCTTACTTAGACTGAAATGGCTGGCCAAAGGTGTACTAACTGGTTTTGCATTCTGCATTTTGAACCTCTCCAACACCTTTTGTATGTACTCACCCTGAGACAATGTCAATTTGCGATTTTTTCTGTCTCTTGTTATTCTCATACAAAGGATTTACTTTGCAACACCCAAATCCTTCATCGCAAATGAATTAGCTAAATTCCTTTTGAGCACATTTATATTTTGCATGTTAGACCCTGCAACAAGCATGTCATCCACATACAATAACAAGATAATATAACTTCCATTATCTAACCTCTTGAAATAAACACAGTGGTTAGAATGACATATACTATAACCTTGTTCTGTCATAAACTTCTCAAATTTTAAATACCACTTCCTTGGAGCTTGCTTCAAGCCATACAAGCTCCTTTTCAACTTGCATACCAAGTTCTCCTTACCTTTGACCTCATACCCTTATGACTGCTACATATATATCTCTTCCTCCAAATTCCCATGGAGAAATGTTGTTTTTACATCTAACTGTTTAAGATGCAAATATTCTACCTCCATTAGACTTAAGATAGTCCTAATTGAAGTCATCTTTAAAACAGGAGAAAATATTTCATCAAAATCTATACCTTTATTCTGTGCAAACCCCTTTACAACAAGTCTTGCCTTGTACCGCTTCTTACCTCCTTCTTCTTCCTTCAACCCGTAAATCCATTTGTTCTGCAATGCTCTTTTACCAGCAGGTAAATGAACCAAATCCCAAGTCTGGTTTCCTATCAATGAGTCCATCTCCTCATTCATGCCTTGCTCCCACTTCTTTATAGTTTCCACTTGCATTTCTTCTTCATAACATTTTGGTTCACTAGCATCAGTCATCAATAAATAATACATTGAAGGAAAGTATCGTTCAGGAAGTCTACTTAACTTGGTAGATCTTCTTGCAGTTGCAGGAGTTTCAAGTACTTGCTATTGTTCTTGATTTTTTGGCACCTTTGGAACTTCATTTTCTTTAATTTCATCAAGTATTGTGTACTCTGTGTTGTCCTTTTCTCGTTTCTTTCCTTGCAGCTGATCTTTATACATGACCTTTTCATTGAATATCACATCTCTACTCCTAATGATTTTGTTATTTTCATAATCCCATAAGCGATAACCAAAATCATCAACCCCATATCCAATAAAGGTACATTTTGGATTTAGCTTCAAGCTTTGTTCTATTATCTTTATCAATATGGACAAATGCTTCACAACCAAACATTCTCATAAATGAGTAGTTTACCTTTTTACCTGTCCATGCCTCCTATGGAATACAACCATCCAAAGGACTTGAAGGTCCTTTGTTTATTAAATAAACAACAGTATTTACAGCATCCACCCAAAAATGTAAGGGCAACCCTGCATGCAATCTCATACACCTTACACGCTCCATGATTGTTCTGTTCATCCTTTTAGACACACCATTTTCTTGTGGTGTTCCTGGGACTGTCTTCTCTCTACGAATTCCATGGTATGAACAGTAACTATCAAACTCCTTGCCGCAATACTCACCTCCATTATCAGATCTGAGACACTTCAACCTTTTTCCTGTCCCATTCTCAACCAAAGGTTTCCACTTCTTAAAAGTAGCAAACACATTGGATTTCTGTCTAATGCAATAAACCTAAGTTTTCCTAGTTGCATCATCAATAAATGTAACATAATAATGAGAGCCACCAAGAGATTGTACCTGAGTCAGTCCCCATACATCTATATGCACTAGCTCTAACTTTTCATTCTTCTTATATTTTTCAACCCTGAGAAATCTGACTTTCTTATGTTTTCCATGAACATAGTTCTCACAGAATTCCAAACTTACCTACTTCAAATCTGGCATCAACTTCCTTGAGAGGAGAATCTGCATCCCCTTCTCACTCATGTGGCCAAGTCTATGATGCCACAATGTTGTATCTATTCCTGTGGAAGCTAAAGAGATAGAATGGTCAGTATTATGAGGACATAAATACAACGTACCTACTCTGTCTCCTTTTTCTATCACCATTGATCCTTTGGTGATCTTCCACCACTTTTCTCCAAATGTAGATAGACAGTCGCCATCTCCCAACTACCCTATTGAGATCAGATTTCTTTTCAGAGCAGGAACATGCCTTGCATCTTTCAACAGCCAATAAGTTCCATTCTTAACTTTTATCCATACCTTATCCATTCCAACAATTTTACATGGCTCATCATCACCCAATAAAACATGTCCAAAATTTTCTAGAACATAATCATGAAAGTATTTCCTATGGGGTGTACCCAATAATCACTAGTATTATCTAATGCAAGAATCAAAGCATCTTGTAACACATCACCTGCTACATTTGCTTCTTGGGTAGTTTCCTGCAGTGCATCTCCTTTCTTCTTTAGAGATTTGCACTCTTTCTTTAGATGTCCTTTCTTTCCACAGTTCCAACACTCTATTTTTCCCAGTTTGGACTTAGATCTGCCATTTTTAGAGTTGCTGCGATTACTTTGGCTCTTTCCTCTCTCCTTTTGTTTTCCCCTACTCTCCATGGTCAACGCATTACTTGATGTCTCATGTGCTTTTTCTTCGCATTTCTTCGCTAAGAATAACACCAATAACATCATCAAATTTCAAGGTGTTTGAACTAGAGACAGAGTTACTTACAACTATGACCAAGCTATTCCAGCGTTCTGGCAATGAACACAAGATTAGAAGAACCCTAACCTCATCATCGAAGTTCACACTTACATAACTTAGTTGATTTGCAACAATATTAAAATCATTTGAATGATCAGTAACAGATCCACCTTCAGACATCTTCATATTAAATAAACACTTCATTAGAAATACCTTGTTGGAGGCCGAGGGTTTTTCATACAGCTTACCCAATGCACTCATCAATCCCTCCGTTGTCGTTTCTTTTGAGATATTGAAGGCCACTGACGAAGCCAGGGATAGCCGTATTGTTCCCAGTGCCTTTTTGTCAAGAACCCCCCATTCTTTGTCCTTCATAGCCATCAGCTGCTTTGCTCTTCCTCCCAATGGTAGGAATAGATCCTTTTGGTACAAATAGTCCTCCATTTGCATTTTCCATAACTGAAAGTTTTGGCCATTAAAATTCTTGACCTTAAACTTTCCTTCTTCTGCCATTGCTCCCACTCGAACCAGAAACCCTAGCTTCCTGCGGGTTTATCTGCCAAATAGACCTTTGGATCTGATAACAATTGTTAGAAAAACAGGATCACAGAGCAATAACAATAAACATAAATGCAAATATAATCACACATACACATTACAAGAGAGACACAGATATATCGTGGTTCACCCAAGATGGGCTACGTCCACGCTGAAGTTTCCAGTCCTTATTATTATACCGCCCAACAAAGTGAAGAGATACAACCTACAACACAGCCACTGCACTTCCTCTTCATTGTCTCATAGTCTCTCTTCTTGATCTCAGAGATCTTTACAATGCATAAAACCTAATACATCAACCCTAGCCGTATTACAATGTCTTTCTTTTATAAGGGAAATACAATGGGAAAATACCTTGGGTTACCCAAAACCATGGGCTCGAAAACTGTTGGCAAAAACAGCCCCCAAATTTTTTCTCAGGGGCGTTGCCCCCGAACCCCAAGGTTGGGGAATGAGTGTAGTCTTATGAGGTGCACGGCTGAGACAATATCATCTATGAGACTGGAAGATTTGTCTCCACAACCAACAAACATGACCACATTTTTAGCGAAATTGCCTCTTGCAAAAGCTAGTAAGTGAGTGCAGATGCTGCCACTTGTCAATTGCCTTCTACACCAGTTCATTCCTCCTAGTAGGTCAGTGAACACTCTTCAACAATATTCTTTGGATAGGTGTCTCCTATTTTAATTATTAAATAATAAAAATATTCAATTACAATCATCCTTGACCATCTTTGGTTAATAACATAAAACTTTACAATAAATTTTAAAGTAATATTTTTCCACAACATTAAATGTTTTCAAGTTCTAAGTAAGTTACAAATTTGGACATCATTAATAACTAAAAAAACTTTATATGTAACTTATTAACTCATATCTTAATTTAATAACTAACAAACTTTATCCCTCTATGATTATTCTCTCCATATATTTTTAAATAGAAATAATGTTGCAATTATAGATCACTAGATAATTAAAATAGAGATCACCCTAGTGGAGCTTCCACTAGTTACACAATGGAATACTAGTGGCCATTGACAAATATCTTTCACTCATTTTTTTTGGCTTCAAAAGGTTGTCTCTCTTCGCTCATTCTTAGAGCCATTAAAACTTATTACAAAAATCTTATACTTGCTCACTCATGAAAATACTTTGTTCCTCGATCTGGGAAGCTAAATTATGACCTTGATTCCTTCCATCTCTATTAATCTTCCTTTCTTGATTTATTTTTTCTTTATTTTAACTTTCTATAGTCTAACCTATCATATTTTTTAGTCAAACTATATATATAACAAAACATAAAATAGACAGTTAGAAAATCTAACTCATATTTCATTAGTAGTTTTTAGGTTTGCTTTATTTATATATATATATATTTAACAATTTTTTTTTTTTAAATAATCTAATATAACATGGAAATCAAGGAGGAAATCAAGGAGGAGGACCCACTAACTCTAGTGACACTCAACAACAATCCATTTTTATCTAATAAATCATAAGTAAAAGCATAATCATCCTTTATAAGTCCTTCCATCTTTTTGAAAATGCATTTGTTGTATTTGACACAATTTTGTGCATATTCACATAAGAATAAGTTTTTGATAATAGAATTGGAACTTATTTATTTTACCAAAAAAACCTTCTAAAAGAGAAAGGAATGATTTAAAACTATTTATTTAGACAATGAACTTAAATGCAAATTAAAATTTACGGCAAGCATATCTATTGGATTTCTTGGATTATGTTTTAATAATTTTCAAGTTGGAATTTAGTAAACCAAAAGTTGAAATGATGGGATATGAGGGATTTATTTAGAAAAATTATTGTTTCAAATATAATATTAAAAAAAAATAAGAAAATTGTCTTATGTGATTTGTTGATAAATGTATGAAAGATAATCAAAATAAATATATCAAATTATGTGATTTGTTGATAAATGTATAAAGGATAGTTAAAATAAATATATAAAAAACTTTTGGAAATAAATTTTCTAAATTAAACACAATAATGATTGTTTTGGAAAATTATTATTTTAAAAGAAAAACATCCCAAAATTACATTGTAAGCCTCATAGTATCTTTTGAAGATGGGAGTAAATTGATCTTTACTCTATAGAACTCATAAAAATCCATCCAAAATTCAATGTCCTTAATATTATGATAGAGATTTATTCATTATGAATAAATTTTAAAAAATTAATGATTTGTTTATGTTAATTCTTTGTTTTTATTTAAATGTTATGTATTTTTCATCTCGAGTAACACATTGCTTTAATTACATGTTCATGATCAATGTTGTAAATATATTGTTGGGAATATATCGTGGTGGTTTGGAAAAAAATTATAAAAATATCATGAAAAATATTAGGAATTATCGAAAAATATTGGCAAAAATATATTTAGATCTGAAAAATTATGAACATATCGAATAAATCAACAACATAAAAAACTCGAGAGAAATATGAAATATCGAAAGAAATAGAGATATTTACAACACTATTCCTGATGAATTACTTAGATTTAGTTTAGTTATTTATATCAAGGCCTTATCCAAAGATAAGGTGGTGGTTAAAACTAGTAAAAATCGCTATCCATAATTTGATTTTTAATTTAATAATCTATGTTTTAAAAATTAGTAATTGAATAAATGGTATATACATTATGATGTTTTTGAAAAATTGCATACCATGTTGTATTAAAGTTACTTTATAATTTTTCAATGTACAAATAACAATATCAAATATTCTAAATATTAATTTTGTTGTATTTTTTTCTTCCAAATTTCAATAAATCTATAAAATAAAAATTCATTCTATTTGATATGAATAGAGTTTTGTTGCATGCAATTAATTAAATATCATTACAAAACAAATCATTGTTAAGAAATCCAAACAATCATATAAGTATAAACATATAATTTATACTCTTAGGAGTTAAAGAAGTCTTTTAATATTTCTATATTGTTTTTTAGTTTGGTCCATGAACATCTATGCAACATAAAATAAAAGAAAATTTAAAAAAGTGTATTGAGTTTTTTCCTTGTTATTTGAGAAAATATGATTGAAAATGAGACAATTTAAAATCATTATAATACAAGATGATTATCACACAATACTTATACATGGAATAATTTGAATGCTCTTATAAAAAGATAGATCAAGGACTCTAAAATGAAAGAAATGAATAAAATTCAAGAATAATTGAAAAAGAATGATGAAGAAATATACAGATTGAGAAATCATAATAAAAAGTTATTGGATGAGGTCAAAAGATTAAAAGAAGAAAAGAAACATGGTCAAAATAAAGGAAAAAACAAGAACCTTAGATGAAGAGTCTACCAAAAAACTTGAAGAAGCCCTAAATACATCCGGCGTAAAAGAAGAAATGCAATCCAGAAATGAAGAAGGATATTAGATATTGATGAGCAACAACATATTCCAGCTTCAAAAGGAGAAGAAAGACAGATTCTAGAAGGATAACAAAAAATACTTGAAGAAGTCAAGAGCTCTAGCTTGAAGATGTACATGTCAAATATGAGGGTATTATCTCAACGGTGAGAGTAATCAAAGACCAAGCACAAAGGATAGAGGACTTCATTATCTCTAAAAAAGACTAATTACATGGGTGTGCAGAAGGAAGAGAAATATCAACATCCTCATTACTAAGAAAGCTTCCAAGAAAAGTCACAAGATATAAATCAACACTATCAAGGAAGAATATGGAATACTCTACAATAATCATGGAACATAGAATAAAAAAACTATTATTCAACAAGATATTTTCAGAGACTAGAAACTACAACAAATAGGACAAGTCACAATCACAACACATGGAATCAAAATTATGCAAAAACTAGCTATTAAGGATTGAGACAAAAAATAATCGAATTTGGATGGATAGATCATCACCAATGAAAATAAGAAATAAATAATATAAGGAAATCATATTACTTGGTTTCATCACATGTAAAGTCATTAACTGCAAAGCTTTGGGACAAAGCTTTTCGATGGAGGGTTCTATGATATGACTCAAGGGGGGTCATATAAAGAGTTAAATGTATATCATATAACCCGATAGGGGCATATATGGAACTAAATTCATATCTAATAGGGTCTACCTAATGAGGGGGCCTCATGTGTTGTGAGTGGATATGTATATATAAAAATAATGTAGTCATTGTTGAGGGACATGTGAAATGATTATATGAATGTCTTGGGTAATTGGAGAAGGATCTTCTATTCTTTAAAGAGTTATTGTGTAATTTATATTTGTTTTTTTTATCTATATTGGAGTTTTAATCCATGTTTACATTTCTTTACATGGTATTTACTCTTCTCTCTTATGCTAGCTTTGGTACATAACACAAATACTTTGAACAATTGTATTTAATAGTATTTATGACTATAGAGTCCTTATCGATGACACCAAGCAAATTAATCTATGCGCTGACTAAAATATCTATATTATTAAAAAGACTTGGAATTATGAAGATATGAATAATGAGTAGTTGTAAATTATGTCAACCCATTTTAAAATATTTAAATGATAGTAGAAAATCAGGTGTAAAATAATGGTTTATAAATTGCAAAATTTATTTTGAGATTAAAATTAGTTCAAATTTAATTCAATGGTCATTAATATTATTGTATAAACTTTTACAAATTAAAGAGCTAAATAAAAATGCAAATCAATTTTTAGGTTGATCTTTTATTTATAGATATTTTATTTAAGTATTATATTCATATTCTAATAACATTCATTTTATTTGCATGTTATTATCTCTTTTTGCATTATATGCATTATATATATTTCTTGTATTTTTATTTGCATTTTATTCTATGTTGTTTGATCTCAAAATGTAATGTAATGTATTCTATGTTGTTTGATCTCAAAATGTAATGTGATTAACCCATTGAAAATTTCAACTTATTGAAAAGGCAACAAGATGTTTTTTTCCAAGATTTAAGAAATTCAAAATCCTAAAAACAAGTTTTTTCAAATATTTTTTGTCAAAATAACAATTAAGGTAAAGCAAAGTCAGAAACAACTAATATCTTATTTCTAAGAGAATCTTTATCTCTAGAGATATGGTGCTGTAATAAACCAAGAAAAGACTCAATTAAGTCTAAACCAAGATGATGATATCCTTCGATTCGATCGAATTTGGAGAAATATTTTTCATTATTACAGTGGATCCTTTGGTGAGCATTGAACCATTCAATTATGACCAATTATAGTAAACTATGGTTCATTATAATTAACCATATAAGCAATCATAACATGGTCAACCATAATCAATCAACTATGATCAAACTTATTCTAAGTAAGTCTACCAAAGTTTAACAATGGTGAACCATAATCAACCATCACCAACATTTAACCATGTAATCAAACTGATTAATTATGATAAGCATAGTTTCATTGTCAATCATAGTTATCTATTAACCGTGATTAAATATAATAAACTATAGTTAACCATAGCAACCATAATCAACAATAACCAATCATACCCTACATTAAAATCTACTATAGTCACCAAAATCATTGTCACCCATATTAATTATCTATCGGCCATGATTAAATATAGTAAATCATAGTTATTATATTCAATAATAATTACTCTAGTTAACAAAATGACTGATTATCTATTAAACATGATTAAATATGATAAACCATTATTAACCACAACAAAATCTACAATAATTAGCAGCTATCAACCATGATAAAACCCTAATCTAACATGGTTATTCTAATAAAGGTAATCTCATTTTTCTCCCTAATCGGTGCCTTAAATCCTAAGGATCACCGTAACTAGCGATCATTTGGAGACGGATATTCTGTAAAATCGTTGGGCAATCCATGTGTATATTGCAAAGCCTGGCGAAAAAAGTAGAATATCATGGTTAGAAATGATACAGCTCCTGATAGAAGGAATAGCCCCCAAAAGTCCTCCAGGCTCAATCGATTCGAATCCAGTTGAGTGTCCATGCTGTTGCATTTGCTTTTATTGAACCATTTGTCCCGAATGGACTGCATATCCTTGCTCTCTGAAAAATTCAACACGGCCTTCGAAATATCTGAGACAAGCAGAGAGCCCTTTGGAAATACCTGAACAATATTCAATTAATATGAGTTATCTTCGTGATCATGAATTAGTCTCTGGTTTTAGTTTCTTATAACCATGCGTGAAAGTAGGTGAAGGGACTTACGAAACCGAACCCTCCAGTTTTGTAAGTAGGACCAACTTTTGTATATTTTTTGCATTCTGTGGACAAAAATATGTTTTGGGCAATAACTTCGTTCTCAAATACTGCGGCTACTCCTCCATTTTTGGGTCCTTTCCTCAACCCATCGGCATACTGTTCTATGGATGAATATGGAATAAGCAGCCTTTGATCAATGCCTAGTTTCTCTCGCAAGTAGGTTCCTACAAAAGATCCCCGGTGGTACCCAATTGGAAGTTTTTGATTAATCAGAGAATCAACGCTTTGAACTTCTGGCAATATTTGTCGCACTGTAAGCATTGAGGAGAGGCTAGCTGTGTAACTGGAGGATAATACAAAAACCACAAATAGCCAGATTAAAAGCACAACTCGACCCAAACTGCTGACGACCCTCTCCCCTACACAATCCACACAGACAATATCAGATTCTGGAAAGCGCTTGTAACTTTCAGGCGATATGTAATGTTCAGCTTTCGAAAAAGTGGTGGGGATTAGCTTATACTTACTGTGAGAAAAAGATAGCGTGGAGAAAGAGAACCTGCAAACAGACGATTAAGTGAATGAGTGAAATCCTGCTGATCCAGTCCCGTTTTGGGTTTAAATGTAGATATCTTAAGTATGCAACAGAGTTAGGACGAAAATTGACTCTGGTAAATTTTATTCCCGTGGAGGAGTCATGGATTTTGAATTTGGTATTATGGATTTTTTAATTTAAGACGTCGCAGACATACCTACTACCTGCTCTGTCCTCCTGTATGTTGGCAAATAACTTATATAATGGAATCAGAGCAAGGAAAACTACCAGATAAGTGTGAAGACTTGTTTCCAAGGCTTTCCTCTGAATTCTTGATTATTTCTGTGTTCCAAAAGCCAAACTACTCCTCCAGTGAAGAAGAAAAATGCAAATGTTGTTATCCACATGGCCAGATTAAATGGACGCAGGAAAGCCCACGGATCGCCCGATCCATCGTTTTGAAATCGCACAATCATGATCAATCCCGTTTCTGTATAAGGCTGTGAAAAATCCACATATTTGCTTCGATGGGCGGTAACGGAAACATCGCCCACAACTGCATCGTATTTCTGGCAGTATTGACATATTTCAAATGTTAGCAAAACATTAAAAATTTGAGGTTGGGAAAGTGGTAGAAAAAAAAGAACAGTGTGAACTTGGAAAAAGCATTTTATGTTATCCAAAATAGAAGCAGAGAGGCAGAGCTATGGGATTGGAATTACAGTGGAGGCAAATAGAGAAGATTCAAAAACAAATGATTACAAGCAAGTTCAAAATTAACAATGGGAGGTTGTAAAAAAAAGAACAACGGGAGGTTGGAAAGCATTTTATGCTCTCCAAAATAGATGCAGAGAGGCAGAGCTATGGGATTGGAAAACTATGCAAACCCTTTTTGAGCTTTTAGTGATCCCGGTTGTTCTCTATGGTTGTGAAGAATGGGCCAGCAGTACCTCAGACTTATAGTGGAGGCAAATAGAGAAGATTCAAAAACACATGATTACAAGCAAGTTCAAAATTAAGAGTTCAGTGCCATACTAGATCATGCTGAGTGAAATGGGGGTTGCTTCTATTGAAGCAATTGCTATGGTGCGGCTAATAGGATATCTAAAAAAAGTTGAGCAAATGGAAGAAGGTAGATGGCCCAAGGTCGTCTTCAAAGACATATTGTGCAAAAGAAAGAAGACTTGGATGCGGCAAAACATTAAATGGCTTAGTAAATGGGATATGTGCTTGAACATATGCCCCACTAATAGTAAAGAGATAAAAGCTTTTGTTATCAATAAGTTCCACAAGCAAACTTGGGATAAAGAGTTAGGGAGAAAGAAAAAGTACTATATTGAAGAGTTTAACCCTACCTACACTCAGCTTCAAAAGGCGTACATAGAGGCCAATATACCTTGGAAAGCCAAAATACTTATTGCTCAATTAAGAACTAATTCCCATCAACTCCATTGCCAACTGGGGGCTGGAAAAGGCCAAAAGAAGCTTGGGAAGAAAGAGTGTGTATTTTATGCACCTCGGGTAAAGTGGAGACAGAAAAACATTTCATTTTAGAGTGTGAAGCCTTTAAGGACAGTAGGGACAGGTATGCAAGTGTTTTGGTAGATAAATCTTGGGATAATTTATTCAATAAGGGGACGGTGGAAAAATTAGGGGCACTCATCATCAGGTTGAATAGGTAAAGGATTGAGTTGCAGAAAACAGCGTGTGAAGTGGTCTGTCCCATAGGCTATTTTTAACTTCGCTGACTTTAAAATATTTTCTTCTTCTTCTAAGTTCCCATCAAAATGATCTTTAAAGAAAAAAAAGATCAAAACACTGGAAAAATTCCAATGGCGAGCCTTGAAAAGATTACCTTCAGGTAAACTTGATACGCGAGATCGTCATAGTAACCATCGGTGACATTGCCATTTCCATGTGGAACAAACTCATATGGAAGATCATAACCCAAATTCTTGACAACAGCTTTGAACACATCAATAGAGAATCCAGAAACTGAAATATTTGACACATTTTGGGAATTGCCTGGCATGACGCTGACAAATTGTCTGTATCCTTGCTCCCGAGGTACGCCGATTCTCAGCACCTTCTTCTCCTTCGTGGGTATCACCCATCCACGAGGCACGTTTTTAGATCCACGTGGCCAAATAACTTCTTTGTATTGTTTTATTTTGGGGTCATTAGAACGAAGTTGCAGCCCATCCTCTTTGGTCCATCGTCCCACTAACCTACTCGGCTTTCCCTTTCCGACCGCGTTGATGATGTCATATGTACAATGCAAGGGCTCCCCATCGTTGCCAAGCCTAACAGCACCGGTCAGCCCAGAAAAGTTTGTGTTGAGAAGCATTTTCCTCATTTGTTCTCCTCCTTGAAAAACCCTTACATCATAATGGAGAATTTTCCTTCTATTCTCTTCTTCAGAGGGCTCCATGAACTTCATGTCGAATTCACCCGAGCGCAGAAGATTATGAATTGCATGTGCGATGGCCCATACAGTGTCATATGCTGTTAGTCCGTGGACATTCAACTCAGGATTTCTTATTGTGGGATTCTCAGCTCTAAATCGACGCTTCCATTTCGCAGTGAAATTCTGTAATCTCTGCTGCGTGAATTCTGGAATATTGGTCTTTATTCCCAACGCACCTTTCAAAGACAAGGAGTCGATAATGCTGGCAAGTCCTTCAGAGATTATCCAGACATATTCAGTATCGATCATTCCCATCTTTTTTGCCTCGGAGAATAATTCCATTCCAAAATCTGGGTGGATATGCACAATGAATACTTGTGATTCCAAACTGAGCAAATTATGAAGAAGATCTTGTATAGCTTTGATATTTGCCTGTGGAGAGATTGCTGCACTGTAAACAATTTTGGCCCTCGCATCTCTTAAGGCATTGTTCAAAGAAGGAACAGCCCCAGTGCCAAAGTCGTCGTCCGAGTAAACAACGACTACTTCCCTCCATCCAAAGTGTTGCACTATATCTGCTATTGCGTGCATTTGCAGCGAATTGTTGTGTGAGAAACGAATGAAATAGGGAGAACGATGCATCGACAGAGAAGGATTCGTTGCTTCGAATGTTACCACCGGAACGTGTGCAGTATCGCCCAATTTCGCCACAAATTCAGACACTATGGATGACTGGGGGCCTACTATCGCGACTGAGTCATTTTTTAGCATCTCCAAAGCTAAACATAAAATTATATAATTAATATAAACATGGTCGGTTGTTAAACAAAAGTTAAACATTAAACTAATTAATATAAACATAAAACAAATACTATTTAATAAACATATCCATTTTTTTAACAACAGCTTAAAAGCTTATTTAAATCTTAATCAAGATGCATTTGAGTAGATACCACGACCATAAAATGAATTCCCATTATACACTTGTTATACTCAGATTAACCTTGTTGATCCACTCAAGTCCAAAATCTCAAATAATATCTAAACACCTATCAATATAAATATATATAAAATGAAATCTATGAATGATCTAATTCAACTTTAAAAAAAAATTAGGAACCTGAAAAAGCCCCTGTGACTGCATTTTGATTCGAGCTGCGGATATCAATGAACAATCGAGTGGACTTTAGAATATTATGGTCGCTGTTTACGTCTTCAGCTGCTAAGTCAATGGCAGATTTGGCTATTTTTCCGATAATAGTGTCCAAGGCCATTATAGCGCCAATATTCACAGTCTCCGGCGCCTCCTTCTTCCTCGGTACCACAACAGATTCGGCGGAAGTTGTGTGTGAAATACTAATAATCAAAGCAATCCACAACATAATTCCAAAGGTTTTCATGAATACGGTAGCTTTTTTAAACGCCATGGCAAGCGCTCCAACCAGACAGACTGTATAAGATTGCTAGGTTTTATAATCGTCTTAAAATAGTGAATGAATCACAAATTCGTTAGTGTTTATAATACATATTTATAGGTGTAAATTTTTTTAATTAAAATTGGTCACAAACCAAGGACTATTCAATGTATTCATTTTGAATTGGCCTATCATAATTTTGAATAGTCGATTATGAAGAATATCCGTTTTGGATTGACCAATTCTTTCCAGAAAAAACAACAAAATATTTGAACTTCTAAAATTGTCCACGATTCTTATGCTTGAAAAGCATACATTCATTGTCCAATACAATGTATCAAAGGGAGCGGAGTTCCAAACATTTTCCGATCTATGGTTGGGAGGCAATTACATACCAATTACCTGGTTTTCACGGAGAACGGATGTACAAGAATCGGTCAGCACTTTGGAAACGCTAAACCGCGTTCTAGGGGGAGCGGCGATGTGGACGGTGATGGATGTTTCGGAGACGTACACGCGTCCAACGATTTGGGTCTTTTACTATATGACTTTGGATTTCTATAGTCCTGAATTCATAGAGAATGGAGCAATTCATAAAACGCGGTGCTGCAGGTCCAAATTTTGTGAAAGGTGGTGTGGATTCTTGTGCATTTGACTGCACATATGAGACATCTTTTGGTGAGAGAAAAACGACAGAGGAAGGTGCACAATCACATAGCTAGGAAGGTGCACATTCACAATCCCACGTTTCAAAGTTTGGACATCTAATTTTGTTTATACTATATGACTTTGGATTTCTATAGTCCTGAATTCATAGAGAATAGAGCAATTCATAAAACGCGGTGCTGCAGGTCCAAATTTTGTGAAAGGTGGTGTGGATTCTTGTGCATTTGACTGCACATATGAGACATCTTTTGATGAGAGAAAAACGGCAAAGGAAGGTGCACAATCACATAGCTAGGAAGGTGCACATTCACAATCCCACGTTTCAAAGTTTGGACATCTAATTTTGTTTATAATTTGGAAAAAAAAAATGATGATATTTATCTTTTCAAAAATTACAATTGCTATTTCATTAGCACAGCCATGGCCTGTGAACATTGATGGACAAGTTATTTATTACTTGTTCTCCATGCTTAGTTGTAATCTCTTGTTGTCTATGCCCTGTTACTGTCACGACCCCACATTTCATGAGAAATTATGGTTGCCTTGGTGGCCGGCTGTTGGTTTAGCCTCAGTCGGACTGATGGTGTACTAGCGTGTTTGATCGCTAGGAGGTCCAAGGGTTGAGTCAAATCGAGTAGGACGAGGAAACCAACGAGGCTTGATGGCGGTCTCGACGGAGTATGGCATGATGAATACCTCATATGTGCAAACGTGATACTCTGTTAGAATAATCCGCACGGAAGGAGGCTACAGGGTTACATCAGTTAGCATGTGGTTGGACTTGGCAGGTTGCAAGGACAACACCCTCGAGGCATCCTGAAGAGGATTGATACTAGCTGAGTGAGCTTGCATGAGTAGGTCAGTAGTGGGTCGTTCAAGTGTTGGCTTGGGGGACGGACATGCGAGTGAAGGCATGGTTCTATGGTTGGGTGACAATGATGTAGTTGGCATGTCGTCTACGGTGAAACGAACACTTCATTCCGCACAACTCGATGGTGTCTGACGCAGGCTTGGTCAGGCTGGTTTCGATAAGGCGTAGTCCGGGTGATACTTGCAGTTGATGGCTAAGCTCAACTAGCAATATCACAGCGGTGCCGCACATGTCTAAGCTTTCGAACGGTATGGGACGCTCGAGAGGGATAGAAAAGTCTAGGCTGTGACAGATGGTATCAGAGCCGACGTTCGATATCGGCAAATGTGGAAGTGTCTCTTTACCACCAATGTCCCTTTTACTGGAGATCCTGGTTGAACTGCATTGTGTTGACGAGGACGCCAACATTTTTAAGTGGGGGAGAATGTCACGACCCCACATTTCATGAGAAATTCTGGTTTCCTTAGTGGCCGACTGTTAGTTTAGCCTCAGCCGGACGGATGGTGTACTGGCATGTTTGATCACTAGGAGGTCCAAGGATTGTGTCATGTCGAGTAGGACGAGGCAACCGACGAGGCTTGATGGTGGTCTCGATGGAGGATGGCATAATGAATACCTCGTATGTGCAAACGTGATACTCAGTTAGAATAATCCGCACAGAAGGAGGCTACAGGGTTACATCAGTTAGCATGTGGTTGGACTTGGAAGGTTGCAAGGACAACACCCTCGAGGCATCCTGAAGAGGATTGATACTAGCTGAGCGAGCTTGCATGAGTAGGCCAGTAGTCAGTCGTTCAAGTGTTGGCTCAAGGGACGAACATGCGAGTGAAGGCATGGTTCTATGGTTGGGTGACGATGATGTAGTTGGCATGTCGTCTACGGTGAAACGATCACTTCATTCCGCACAACTCGATGGTGTCTGATGCATGCTAGTTTCAGTAAGGCGTAGTCCGGGTGATACTTGCGGTTGATGGCCAAGCCCAGCTAGCAATATCACTGCGGTGCCGCGCGTGTCTAGGCTTTCGAACGGTATGGGATGCTCAAGAGGGATAGAAAAGTCTAGGCCGTGACAGTTACCTTATTTAGTTAAATGGGTTCTCTATCACTACATGTTATCCATGCATCACTTTCAATCTAAGAAAAACATAGATGATAGTCCACCCCAAATTCTAAGATATATACACCTATCGGTGGAATTAGGAATAATATGTTAAAAACTACAATTGCTATTTCATTAAGAATAATAATAAGAAAAAATAAGAAACTACATATTGATGAGGAAATCAAAATGTTTTTATCAAATTTTGGGTTTTGCATAGATATTTATGTCAACAAGTATTTATATCTTAGAATTTGGGGTGGACTAGCATCTATGCTTTTCTAAGAGTGAAGGAGGATGGGACAAGTGTACTCTCCAAATTGATTATATGATCATCATTTAAATTTCAAATTAAATAATTATAAAAAATATATATATAAAAGAAAGAAACAGGTAGATGAGGTAGATGAGTACCAATGTGATTACAACTAAGCATGAAAACAATTAATAAATAACTTGTTCATGACACTTAACTATGAACAAACCACAAATTAAGTGGTTATACTACATATTGATACAAAATTCAAAATGTATTTCTCAAATTTTGGGTTTTGCATAGATATTGATAAGTTACATTGAATCTCAAATCAATTATCCAGAGGAAAACGAAAATACATTACAGTAAATTAAACTAAATGGTTATTCAATTGCTCAACCAAACGTTCGAAACTATATGACACCCATAAATATAATACATAAACTAAATCGTTCAAACAACATTCAAAACTATATGAGCCATAAGCTTATATATCTACTCATTTTCAATACTTACTCCATAAATATAATACATTTCCAAGTTAACTCAAGCACCTCTATTCTCTACTCATGAGTGGTTCTACAATGAATTCCTATAACCCTTCTAGAATGAGTTGCCAACTCGTTTCTAATGGTTGTTATAATATTTATGTGAGACCAATGGTTGTTATATTGAGGTCCTCGTTACAACTCTTCAAGTGTACTTATTTCACTCATAAATTTATTTTTCCAATTCTTCGAGTTTATTAGATGTTTATATAGCTTTGAGCAATTTGTGACATTTAACTTATGGACTATCAATGTTTATTGGCCACAAGTTAAGGGGATATGCTAGTTTATTTATGCGATCTTTCATCTTCCCTTATCATATTATTTTATTATTTATATTTTTCATGTGTGTTTTGGGTGCTTGCACAAAGTTGAGGGACCTTTTAGATGCAATTGTATTTTTTCAAAACTTGCTATGGATTTGAGAAAACAAAACGTGTGCATGTTCCTTAGCACTAGCTTTGGATGAGCGTGAGCTTGACAAGTCAATTGACACGCATGCTGGGCAAAAAGAAACGTGCACGCAATTTGTAGTTAAAAAACGCATGCACAATTTGTAGTTAAAAAACGTGTGCATGATTTGTAGAGCATGTTATAATGTTCATGACCATTCATTTTTCCCACAACAACAGGTTCGACAACTTTGTCTGACAAAAGAAGGAGAATGTGCATGTGATTACCACTACAAAGGTGATTCAACCAACATTTTGGATTGCAAGAGGAGATTCAACCAACCTATTCTATAAATTTGTCTCTAAATAGATGAATAAACAACCAATTAATTGCTTCAATTCCACATCTTCACATGAAGAACATGGTGATGGAGTTGGGAATCATGCCCTAGACTTGAATTTTCATTGAATTCTTAACATTGTTATTGAGCCAATAAATCACTGACACATAAATAACACTAATTAGATCAAATACTTTTTCATGCTATGCATTCAATGAATATGAAAACCATACAATATTAATTAGATGAACAACATTTTAACATTCAGTGGATGCATTTGCTAAACCTTTTCTTGTTGAATATGCAAGCGCATTTATTAAGATTGTGGAAAAGTAATGTGTTCCAATCAAGCTTAATTTTATAGTATTTTTAAATATGATCAATAAGTTGAATTCAAGAGTGGAAATCACTTCCCCGACACAAAATCGTTTGATATCATGATTGTGCTATTATTATTATAGGCATGGACATATAGATCATGAGAAGGAGATGGATGAAGGATTGGGAATAAAGAGAAAGGACAAGTGAAGGGACTTATGGGATTTTTTGCTAAGGAACAATGAAGGATAGTCCTATATGACACGTGCTAATAAAATAAAATTTATGTACTTTCAAATAGTACACCACCATAGATCATTCATTCCCCTAAACAATTCATGGACTATTTCCCTTAAAGGTAGGTATTTCAAGGTAAAAACACCTGCATTTAGTCCTAAAATCATGTTTTGGACATCAAGGCCTTTCTTGGCACACCAAACCCTATAATTATCCCATATCCAACTCTTGGGTCAAAAATTTCATCAAGATGGCCCCTCTCATTGTGGAGTAATATTCATGGTCAATTTCCTTTAGACATGGGTGGCTCAAAGTGCAATCCTTAGGTGGGGATACTATTCTTCAAGGCCCCAAACCCCTAATTCAATCCCTTATCCTAATATATAACCATTTATCAAATCAAGTGTGCATGTATTATTATGTAGGGTTGGGTCCATGACAAATTTACCTTATAGTCACGGGTGCATCAACGTGAAAATCCCTAGATTGAATCCTTGAACCATTAATTAGGTGAGAATACCCTTCCTTAATGTGTCAAACCATAGAATTACATTGTTATTATAGCCTTTAGTTAATGATTCCATTTGGATGAGTTGCATCATAAGAAAAATCCATGGCCCATACCCCTTAAACATGGGTACTTTAGGGCAATGTCATTTTCATTTCCACCTACAAGAATTTATTTACCATATGATCCTTCCTTTATGCACTAATCCATAGAATTATACCCTTATGTTTCTATTAGGCCAAATATTCCATTGAAAGGATTCATCTTAGTGTGTAGGCATGCATTCATGACCAATTTCTCTTATGGGTGCGTACCTCAAGGTGTAATCCCTTGGATTGGGGCCTTGAAACATGCCTTGAGTGAGGATACCATTCCTTGGCATGCAAAATCATGCAATTATTCCATTATATCACCCTTGTTTTAACATGGCAAAAATTTAATACACATCTGGCATAAATTTAACATGGAAAATATTTATGTCGATTCTCTTGTGTAATTGTTCAATTTTAAATTTTAAATACTCATGTATTTATTTGTTACACTAGTTTTACATTTTTCATTTTTAAGAGATGTCATTATACCATGTATATGTTTCTAATGATTTATTTTTTGAATTTTTTATTGCAGTGGAAAGCATGGATCCAAATGCATAGATACTCTAATAGATTGCTAGACTTAGAGAGATCGGTGCCATGTGGAGGGGTGGAGACTAGCTTCGTCGCTGACTTCTATCTACTTTAGATGAAATTGTAGACACCATTACCCAATCCAATGGTTCTCTATATGACATTGCATCATACAGAAAAAGGAAAAAGAAACAATATGCTGATGGATTGGATTATAATGCTATTAAAAATCTAAAAATCACAAAGGAGAACATTTTTTCATTCTTTAGAGATCCTTGAACAAGTGAAATCCCAAGCACAAATACAGCCCACATTTCTATTGAGTGGTTCACATATCCATCATTCCAAAAGAATTGGATGGACTTGGTGCATGGTTTTTGATGTGCCACCCCACAACAATAGGGAACTTCCCTTATATTTCCTTCGCAAGATGTATGACAAGTTTCCGTTTGGAAAACATGTAAACTATTTATATATCTTGGAGTTCCAAGGCATTGGTATGGGGATGCCTCAAAACTATCCCAATGTGAGGCTTCGAGATTCCAATCGCCCAATCCCAGCACCTAGCAGGAAGTCCTGCACATTAGTTGATTCTATAGACATAAGAGGCATTTCTAAGTCTAGCACAAGTGATTGTATGGCATAACTTTTGTTGAGCATATGGACCAGGAAAAGCCATCTCTCTTTGGTGGGGTACATCTATCACCTCCCAATGGTGAGAGACCATCTAGTAGTGGGAGTAGATCAACATATCATGATCCCAACATTGAGCATCATGAGTGCACATCGTGTGGTCGTGCTTGCTATGGTCGTGTGTCAACAGATGTTACACTTACTAGGATTTTCAATTAGGTAAGTGTATGGTTAACAATAATCTTGTTCAAACGATTTTTTCCTTATTGTACACAAATATATATTGCTAATATTATGATTTTTAGACTTGCAGATGCTAGATGCCTCTACGTAGGGGCAATGATTTTCCACCAGTGATGCCCCCTCTAGTGGAAAGACCCATGTTCCAGAATCTACATGGGTTTTTATGTGTTAGATGTTGTCATATCTTCGACATCAACAAATCACATAGAGGTAACTATTTCAACATGTCAGTATGTTAATACATGTTAGTTTTTTAATACATGTTAGTTCATTAATGCTAGACCCAGTCTAATATTTACAATTTTTAAACTTGCAGCTGATAGATCCTCTACAAGGGAAAAATATGTCTTCTAATGATCCCCCACCAGTGGAGAGACATGTGATCGTTCCTACTATGGTATTGCGCCGAAATATGTTAGCCTTAATAGGTTTTTGAGTTAGGTAAGCATATGGTTAACAACAATATGTTCAAACTATGGTTTCCTTACTGTACACATTTATAGATTGGTAATATTTATAATTTTTAAACTTGTAGATGTTAGGTGCCTCTACATAGGGGCGAGACTTTGCCACTAGTGATTCCCCCATGGTGGAGAGACCCATGGTCCAGTATCTATAAGGCATTTTGATGTTCCATATCTTTTCGTATCTTTGGAAACAATATCTCACATAGAGGTAACTATTTCAACATGTCATTTTTTAATACATGTTAGTTCATTAATGCTAGACGGTCTAATATTTACAATTTTTAAACTTGCAGCTACTAAATCCTCCACTAGGGAAAAACATTGCTTCTAGTAATCCCCCCTAGTGTAGAAACGTGTGTTCCACATTCTATAGGGAATATGGATGTGCCAACCGTTGTCATATATTCATTGGCATCATTTCACATGGAGGTAACTATTTCAACATGTCAGTTTGTTAATAAATGTTAGTTCATTGATTCATGCATGCCTAACTATGTCAACACTTGGTGAATGTATGCATCAACTGCAATATTAGTACCATCACTTTCATTTGCCTCTCCTCATAGGCCAAACGTAAACAAGATTCATATGTATATTAGATGGTCCTCTCACAGAAAGAGAACAAGTGTCCATGACCATAGAGCTACTGCTTCCATGGTAATGTATAGCCTTTGATGATAGTTGATGATTAACTTTCAATGCATTGCGCCACAACTTGTTTTTATTAATGTTTATTTTTCATGTTTACATCATCCTATTGGATATTTTTCAATTCCATACCTCACAGGGGTCATTGATGCAACATTTAGTGTCGCATATGTGAGGGAAACAAGTCACATGGAGGTAACTATTTCAAATTCTGTACATTTTTTATTCATGTTAGATTGTTTATTCATGCATGTCTAACTATTTCAGCATTTGATGACTATATCCATTGGCAACAATAGTTCCTATCCCCTCCAATTCAGTCATGGTTGCGACCAAGCTTGATGTTCAATCAATATCTCCATCTTCTTCATAGGGAACCCAATATCCTTTTCCAGAGTCTCTTTTTGTGGTGAGATGTTCATTAATGACCAAGCGTTTTATTCAATTTTCATGCATGTGTTGATAATTGTTGAATTAAATGATATATGATCTTTTATTTATAGATCATAATTGTAGAGAGGAATTCAGTGAGGAGGAGGACACCACAGGTAGTGATACCTCAAATGGATTTTGTGAGTGTTTGTTATAAATAATTGAGCCATAAATTAATGTTTTAATCTTGTTAGTGATAATGTATTAGTGTAGTTAGCTGATAAAAAAATTTGATCTTTGATTTGCAAACTCTAGATATGCACAATGATCTTAGGCATAGGCATGATAGATCAAAGCTGGGGGAAAATAAGAGGAATATTGAGTTTTGATGTGTACTCTAGGATACATATGTACATTGGGATACATGTACATTGACAAGCCATTTAAGGGTCATCTACTTTTTTCATAATTTGTATTATAAAAATCAGTTATCAATGGATGATACAATTTATTTCATATTTTCCCTTGATTTTCCACTTGTTCTTGTGTCGAGCTATTTCTTCCCCAAATTGATAAATTATGTTACTCGAATATAGAATTGCATGTTAAGTCACTCATTGCAAATGATCTTTTAAGCAATATTTCATCTTTTATATTTCTTGTCTTGAACAAGTAGCATGCCACCATTGTGTTGATTTAAGTGGGTTATCTCTCTCTTATGGATGCACTCTCTTAATGGAACAAACTAATTTCATTCAACATTTCAATGAACTCATTACATGCAAACTAATTCGATATCTATATTAAAATTGTGATGTTGGACAATTCCAAGGGATCATACCTATTTCTCAGGATTATAGTTGCAAGGAAAATTAAAGTTCAAGTGAGATGGGCATGGAAAAAAACAAAAGTTAACAAATAAATTCAAAATATGTTGGAAAAATATTTGTCATGTAAAGCATGCTACAAATTTCATCAATTGAGAAATATGACATCTTCACAAAATAAGACAAAGTGAAATATATGTGCTACACATTTCATCAATGCTATTGTATTTCATCAATTGAGAACTATGAGCATGTCTAAACATAGGTTGAAGTGTGCCTACTTTAGCATGCTACAAAAATTTACTAAAAATCAAGTCCACTCACCCTTCTCTATAATAGATTCCATTCCTCACCGCTTAGAGTGCAATGGACTATATGCCATTGTGCATGCTACCCAAAAACAAATGTGTAACTCCCTCAATTATTGTTCCCATAATTCTTGCATGGATACCTCATTCATTTACCACCTATTCACCCTCTAAAACTATTGTTTTCTCATGACAGACATAAATTTTGGGAAGATCAATGAGTGCAGCCTTATAACATACGTTCAAATATCAAATTTTTTATGCTAAGGAATGCATGAAACAAAGTGCAATAAAATCCATTTTGCCTTCATGTAGATGGTCAAAGATACAACAATATTCATCCCTAGGGTTAAAGTAATCTTGGATGACCTAGGGTTTGATGTTTTTAGACCTATTTTATCTTAGATCATCCAAGGATCATCATGATTTGAAATATGAGTTTGATCATTTATTATAGTAGTAAAATTTTCATACTTGAATCCCTAAATATAATACCAAGTGGCATACAAGTGATACACAAACCATCCTCATGATTCATTGCAAAACATAATGAATACATGCTAGATATCATATGCTAGTTATAACTCTATTTTTGGAGCAACATGTAAGTAACATTTGGATCTTAAACATTAACAAGTCTTGCTTATTAATTGCGTGTGGCAAGCATCCTAGCAATCTAATACTTGTTTCACTTACAATTGGGGTTGAAAATATTGATATTTCATTTTCAAGTTGCAAATGGTTTCTTCGTTTTCCATTCAACTTGGTTATGATTGATTTCATTCATAATCCTATTAAAAGGGAATAGTATGTTGCAAGAGTGTTTATATGAAGTGAATAATTAAGTTTCCCTAACTTGAAATTTTCTCAAAGCATACCAAAAGTGCCCTTGATATCGCATTCTCATATGAAACATTAAATGCATGACATATATCTTGAACATCTTTTATGCTAAAAGTTATGTTTTATGCACGGGGGCTTCACTCAATAAACCGCTATCATAGCACGTTCATCCATGGCATATGAAACAATACCCCTAATTTCACTAAATATTGGAAAATACCTTCCAAAATCGGATTTTTTAACCCCCTCCCAATATGCCTTCCCAATTTAAAAAAGCTCCTATTTTCACTAGATATTGTATGTATCAATTTTTTCATTAACATTTTTTATACCCCTTTATATTTCTACCTAGTATATTGATATGATACCCCTCTTATGACCCCACATGCATTCTACAATGCACCTTGCTTCTTCCAATGTATATTGTGGATGCACATTACTTCAACCACAATGCAATTACTCAACCACATTTCATTATGATTTGCAACATCTAATGGTCTAATGAAGAGATAGGAGATCATTTCTTGTATGTCACTAGAGCCAATGCACATAGTACAACATTTAGATTGCATGTTGCACTTCCCCAATCGCTGACTAAGCATGTTGTGGGCTAGGTATCCAATCCCCCAAGGCATGTAACAAGTTCTAGGAGGCTGCGTAAACCTCCCAAGGCTTGTAATAGGCATGAGTGGTTGGGTATTCAAGCCCCCAAGGCCTATCGAGGGCCTATAACAGGCCCTGGAGGCTTAGAGCCTCCTAAGGATGTTTGTAACAACTGGCTGAGTGCTATTGGTAACAATTGGTTGTTAATGACCACTGTCTCGACTATGATCGAATGGCAACCCACTTCACCATGAAACCCCTGGCCTCAAGCATGCCTCAAGACGCGATTTCCCTACATACTGGTAAGCCCAAGCCTTTCATCAACCCGATTTCTCATCCGGTCGTGATCCCTCCATCTCCATTTGGCAAATATTTGTCAGCCTTCCCATATAAAAAAGACCCCAAAGTATTTTTGTATTGTTACATTAAATAAAAAAACCCTTTTCCCCTTAATATATAAGCAATATAATTTTTAGGTTTTCATGAATATTTAATACCGCAATATGAATGAACGTGATATTATATTGCCTTCTAGTGAATCCCCCGTGGTTTTATGTAATGGTTCATTGTTCCAGTATATCTCTAAATAAAATTGTTAATGGTCTCATGCTTCATTGATTAAGAGAGTGATTAACCCTACTTCACTTTCAAAAAATTGTTGAAGGTTTCATACTTCATTTCCCTAGTTTGTAGTGTGACTCCTAGTTTCTAGCCTAGACCCTAGATTGTAGAAACCTTAGTTTGTAGTTTAACCCCTAGTTTGTAGTGTAAACCATAGTTTGTAGTCTAGACCCTATTTTGTAGAAACCCTAGTTTGTAGTCTAAACCCTAGTTTGCATTCTAAACTCTAAAAACCCTAGTTTGTATTCTAAACTCTAAAAACCCTAGTTTGTATTCTAAACTCTAAAAACCCTAGTTTATAGTCTAAACCCTAGCTTGTATTCTAAACCCTATAAACCCTAATTTGTAGCCACAAATATATCAATGACCAATGACTAATATCAAATGCAATGTCATCATTGACCAATATCTACTATCAAATATTCATACTTTTACAACTTTGCAATGACATCATTGACCAATATCTAATATCAAGCGTTCATACTTTTACAACTCGTGAAATGTCAACATTAACCAATGACTAATATCAAATGCAATGCCATCATTGACCAATATCTAGTATCAAACATGCATACCTTTACAACTTGTGAGATTTCATCATTTACTAATGACTAATATCCATGCAATGTCATCATTGACCAATATCTACTATCAAACCAACAATTCAAGGTCAATTTACAAATTGCATAAGAGAAACCAACATAATACATTTTAATGTATTCTCCACCTTTGAAAACACACAATAAAGATCTATAAACTATCCCAACAACATGACATGCACTATTGTAGTTACCAAAGGAACCATCAAAACATGAATGATAGAATCCAAGGGAAGCAATCACACTACCTCCATAGAAACACCAATCCAAAACCACTTAAACCCAGTTTATCCACATATTGCACAAATTTCAAACAAGAAGCAAGAGGGTGACATAAAACAAACAAAACCCTCATTTATTGGCCTTGAACTAATGCTCATCTATTATTTTGGTCTCTCGAGCTTACCTTATAAATGGATGCAGCAAAATCAAGAGTAAAAGAATACACAATACCTTTGTTAAACCAAGTCCAACTATGGGCTAAGTAATGGAAAATATGACTTTTATGCTCCTCCATATGTTATTTATGTAAACATGTCAAGGAAACCCTAGTTTGTAGAAACTCTAGTTTGCAATCTAACCCCTAGTTTGTATTCTAAACCCTAGAAATCCTAGCTTGTAGCCACAAATATATCAATCCAAGATACACATTTGTTAAGGTTTCCTCATAGTTGTATGTTCTTTATGAATATGACAAACCTATTTATTAACCATATCTCCTATTAAAATATATATTTATTGTACAATCATGTAGATCTAGTGTCCCCTACTAAGAGAAACCCTAGCTTTTTAAATCATCATAGAAGGCGGTCATCTATTCATTGATGCATGGGGGAGGGGCCCTCCTAGGTGTATTCCAATGTCACGAGTCCAACGAAATAAAAGATTCATCGATCTAAAGCCCGGTCATCATTTTACAGTGAGTTGCAAATCACCTCCTTGATCCCTTCAAGGACACTTGGTAATCCATGAGTTTGTTCATCTTCATATCTCCTCCAACCCAAAAATTAGTCAGTTCCCTAGAATCTAGATCATGGGATTGGATTTTTCTACCCTTCATGCATATCAGGATTGAGATCTTTCCTAAATATAGAAATCTTGGAGCTTGAGGGGGTGTGATCAATATAGAGAACAAGATTATTCCTACCATTCTCATCTTCTTCCAATTCCTACCAATCTTGCTCTTGATTCTTATTTCTCCTATAGAATATGGATGGTAAACAACTAGGAATATCTAGAATATTTTATATCTAAGTCTAGTTTTAGACCTCTTTTAATGTAAATATATAATTTGTTTCAAATAATTTCAATTAATATTTATCTTCTATATCATATCTCTCATAAAATGTGTAGGAAGCAAAGAAAAATATGGCATGTACCTCTTCAACATATCCAACACAAATACGATCACGATAAGTGTGAATAGACACAATAGTATTGGGAATGAGTTTATTCTCACATTTCTCCAACAATTTATTTTTCCTTGAGCCATATATTCTCAACACCTATAAAATTCCAACTAATAGGTGGCCTTGGAATCAACATAATCCAAGAGGTACTCCATCAACTAGTGTTTTATGCAAGATTTCCAGGGATTTTCCATCATCTAGAATCTTATAAATATGAATAAAACCTCTTGAACAATGATTTTTTGGCAAGGAAAATTTTAGGGATTGAATTTTTCCATGGATAAATTTTATATGTTTTTTGCAATAAGTATTGCTAATTTCCATATTTTTCTAAAAACAGTTTTTCCAAAATATATTCGATAAAATTACGTTAACCCACAATTTTTTTTGGGAAGGCCGATGTGAGCACACTACCCACAATCTCATGATTAAGGGCTTTCTAGAGTTGACCTCGTGATGTGAGAATTGCATCGTTCCCTACTGAACAAAACCCTAGTTTTTGAAATATTCGTAGAAGGTGGTCATCGAGACATGGAGGCACAAAAGAGGGTCCCCCTAGGTGTAATCTAATGTCACGAGTCCAACAAAATCAACTATTTTTCATTCAGAGGCATGGTCATCGTTTTACGACGAGTTCCAACTCACCTCCTTGAGCCTTTAAGGGACACTTGGTGATTTTTTTCTCGAGGCATAAAAACCATACCGAACATCATAAATGAGTTTCCTAATATCCTACATGTTTTTTTGGATAGGGCCAACGTGTGCATGCTACCCATAGTATCATGGCCGAGGATTTTCCAGAGTTGACCTCGTAATGCATGAATTGGATTTCTCGCATTTTGAGGTCAACTCTAAAAAACACTCAAGCGTTATATTGTGGGTAGCATTCCCACATCATCCCTGCCTAAACAAACTTTCAGGATCTTACGAAACTCATTTGATATGGTTTTTACGCAATGAGCACAAATTAACCAAGTGTCCCTGAAGGGCTCAAGGAGGTGACTGAAACTCGTCGTAAAATGATGATCAAGCCTCGAATCGACGAACCATCAATTCTATTGGACTCATTTAATCATATTACACCTAGGTGAGGCCCTTCCCCATGATTCCATGGCCAGATGAGCACCTTCTATGACAATTTCAAAAGCTAGGGTTTCGCTCAATAGGGAACATTGTAATTCTTGCATTGTGAGGTCAACTCTAGAAATACCTTGAGCGTGAGACTATGGGTAGCATGCCCACATTGGCCCTACCCAAACAAACTTTTAGGAGCTTACAAATATCATTTATGCTTCTCAATATGGTTTTTACACCCCAAGCACAAATTCACCAAGTGTCCTTGAAGGGATCAAGGAGTTGAGTTGCAACTCGACATAAAATGATGATCGGGCCTCACATTGACAAAATTTCCATTCTATTGGACTTGTGACATCATATCACACTACGTGGGCCTTCCCCATGTGTCTCCATGGCCCAATGAACACCTTCTATGATGATTCTAAAAACGAGGGTTTGCTCAATAGGGGACACTTGGTATAAGTTATGGAAAAGAGAAATTATATGCCTATCCATATGTTATTTATGTAAACATGTTGAGGAAAACATTGACCATATTTTCATAACATGCATGATTTCCAAATCATGTTTCATAGCATGAATGATTTCCAAATAATAATACTCCATGTTTCTTTACAAAATATGATAAACATATTGCAACAGTATAATGCTTATGAAATACAGTACCAAAATAATTATACATCGCATGCATATGGTTCTAAATGTAACATCCCTACCATGTAAATTTATTCAATTTTTGGCCAATTTCTAACTTTGAACTAGTCAAACCCAAGCTATCCCAAGTGTCCCCAAATTATTTTGAATTCTATTTGGAAGGGTTTAAGGGGTCTTAGGAAATCCTAATGAATCTAATGGACACTCAGACACTTTCTAAAGACATTTAGGACTTGCATTAACCTGGGAGGAATGAAGGGAAAAATACTAGCAATTTCAATGTTGAAACCCCCCACTAGTCACTAACTTTTTGGATTCCCAAATGTTGTACGACCCTTCCTAATCTATGAAAAAAGAATTGGATTGGATAAATGAATTCAATGGTAACCAAAATGAATAATTTATCATGATCTATAAATTGCTATTGCATCCATCAAACAAAAATTTGTAACACATAGACATTGCTTGGAAAATGTAAACAATAGACATGGAAATTGTTACATAAACTTTAATCAAATTCCAAAGGGGCATGTATAAAATGAATTGGTCATATATAGTACATAATAATATTCTAAAGAAGCTTAAAAAACACAGAGAATATCTGATGCAAAAATGGTGTGTAATTACTCCAAAAGTTCATAAGGAAATATAAAGGAAAACTAGCTTGAATGAGAGGTTTGTTCGGAATTTATGCATAATACACATGGGGTTTGGAGCTATGGATCATATACGTAGATCAATAAAGTGCCATAAATCATATATTACATCCATGGATTCACAAAGAAAACCTCATCAAATTCTATGCATCCATTAGTGCTCCATCAACACTAGAACATAAACATTGAGAAGAGAATGAAAGAAGAGATAGTAGAAGAATAACTATAAGATGAACTCAAACTGTTGAGGGACTTGAAACTGTGATAAACACTTGATTTAATATTTGATAAGAGGTCTGAATGGCATCTCCTACAAACAACTTGGACATGGATCTTTCACCTTTGAAATTGGTTCAATAGCATGGAAGGTAAACACCCACCCTGCATGGACAAGCTAAGCTCTCCAAGAGTGCAAAACAAAAATGATCCAAAAGTTACTATCCATCCTCATCCTCCCTTTTTATTAACTTCATGTGGACTCATGAGCTTGAATTTCCCTCCAATACACTCACCCAACTCGATTTAGTGGTTTCTTCCTTCATAAGACACTTGTCCTCCTCATTTTGAAAATCTTGTTCACACCAAGATAGATCTACTCAAGCAATTACACAATCTCACAGATTTCCTTGCAAAAACTAGTCATAGAACACATAAAACAATCATGAATATGATGAAAACAGTATAACTCTATTGATAATTGTAGATCATCCAAACTTAGGAAATGTAATGGATTTCCAAATATATTACATCGGATATTTTAAATCCAAAGAAGGAATTTGAAATCCTCACAAAGGCAGGCTTACTAAAAAGATGAAAAACCTCCCTAGGTGCAAAAAGTGCTTTCCAAATCAACTCTAAGGCTCACAAATTGGTAAAATCAGAGTTGTATGGTGATTTAGGACTTAAAATAATCCTAATTACAACTTTTAGAAAGAAGAAACATCACGAAGGGCGAGTTGGCCAAAAAACTGCTAACGCCAAGTCAACTAGCTTTCACCTTTTCACCAAAATCAGTAAAACGCAGGATATCTCCCTTCTAATCCAGGAATGGAATAAAATAACAAAATATTAAGAAATATTATCCATAATATCCAGAAGTGCGCTCTAGTGACTCGGGATGGCTTTTGGTCCACACAAATACAAAATAATGGCCAACTAACTAGTCAACACCTAGGAATTAATAAAAAATGACTAATAATCCATATCCTAACTATGGAATGGTTATGAATAGGTTTTTAATATTATAACACCCCCCATTAAGACCGAATTTATTTGTAAAATCAGAAATAGATAGGTCCCAACAACTTGGCATGGTCACCCTTTTTTTACATGCTTCCCTGTCCACAAAACAAGGAAAGAAGGAAACCTCATGGGAAAAACCTCCCCTCAAACATGGAGATGAAAAAAATTGAAGAATTGATGATCAATACTTCACTCCAACACATCTTCACCCATCCAAATCAGTGATTTAAGATGGCTGGAATTCTTCTCTGAAAAATCTTTGGTGAAGATATCTGCAATTTGCTCAGATGATGGGAAAAAATGTAGATCAATGATGTGATCAGGAACTAGATTCTTGATGTAGTGCTTATGAATATAAATATGATTGGTTATTTTCCTATGTACTGGATCAATTGATATCCTTATATCACTTTGATTTTCACAAAATATGACTATGGGAGTGCTAAAGGAAATCCCAAACTCAGAAAGTATACCCTGCAACCACACACACTAAGTTGTAGCATTCACTGGTCCTATGTACGCGGCCTATGCTGAAGAGAGTGCAATTGAAATTTGTTTATTAATTGACCAAAAAATAGTTCCTCCTCCAAGCATGAAAAAAATCTATAAGTGGACTTCCGATCTAGGATATCACCAGCCCAATCTGAATTAGTAAAACCAAGAAGATCTAGGCTAGAATCTGCAACATAGTGAATCCCATCAGACTTGGTTCCTTGCACATAATGAAAGATTATTTTTGCAGCCATCCAATTAATTTCATGTGGATTCTCCATGTATCTTGATGCCACACTCATATTATATGCAATATTAGGTCGAGTATGAGTCAAGTACAACTAGCTTCCTATACAAGGTGTTGTTCACCAACGATGTAGAATCTACTTCTTCAAGTCTTACTCCTGAAAGGAAGGGAGTATTTGTAGACTTGAATTCATCCATATTGAACTTATTTAGAAGGTATGAATCATATTTTGAATGATATAATTTAATTCCAGACTTGGATTGTGATATCTCAAGCCCCAAAAATTGTTTAAGTATTCCCAAGTGAGTCATGGAAAATTTTTGATGCAAGGAGGTATTCAATGAAGCTATTTGATCAATGGAGATACCTGTGATTAGTAGGTCATCAACATATAACACAATAATCAGAATGGAATCATAAATCAATTTCATGTACATATTTGTACCAGACTTGCATCGACTGAAGGATTGTGATAGGAGAAAGTTGTCAATCTTGGCATACCAAGCTCTATGAGCTTGCTTAAGCCCATACAAGGACTTATTCAAACTGCATACAAGATTAGAATCTGAAATATATCCCTCTAGATACTACATATAGATATCCTCCTCAATATATCCATGGAGGAAATCACTCTTGACATCCATGTGATGCACTTCCCAACGCTAGGATGCAGAAATTGTCAGGACTTGTCCTATCGAATCCATATTTGCAATTGTTGCAAAGGTCTCATTGTAGTCAAGGACATGAAATTGGGAGAAGAGATTTTCTACAATCCTTTCCTTATACTTCACTAGTGTACCATCAACATCAAACTTGGTATTGAAGATCCACTTACACCTTACCAATTTTCTTCCCAGTGGAAGTTTGACTACCTCCCAAGTTTCATTCTTTTGCAGTGAATGAAACTCCTCATCATGGATTCCTGCCATATTGGGTCATGTGAGGATTATTAATATGAATTAGGGTCTGAATCAACCATCAAAAAACACTTCTCAGGTAGGAAAGGATCTTTCACTGAAAGTGCATTCTGAAATTGTGATCTAGTCCTCCTAGGATATTGAGGATTCCCCACAAGTTCACCGGCTGCTTCAAGAGTCTTAGCAGCCCATTTAGGCCTTGTAGGTTAACTTGGATTTGAAATAATATGGTATTCATAATTATATATATCAGAATCAGAACTATCATGAGAAACTTCACTTAGTCTCATAGGTGGTGGTGCAGAAGATTCTCCAATTTCGATTGCTTGCAAAGGCTCTTCTTCGAATTGAACACTTCTCTCAATGAATGTTTTTTGAGTGGTCATGTTCAAAAACTTATAACCATTGGATTCTTTTGAATAGCCAAAAAAGAGACATGGTTGGATTTGGGGCTGCAAGGCCCTCCTATTCTCAAGTGGAATTCTAGCCCAAGCTTTGGAGCCAAAAATCCTGAAATGAGAGACATCGAGTTTGTGCCCAATCCAAGCTTCAGAAGGAGTGATTTGTTTCATTGCTTTATGAGGAAATTTGTTTTGTATGTATACTGCAAAGTTTATATCTTCAACCAAAATTCTTGGATACAAATAATTAGACTCAAGCATGCATGTAGACATCTCTTTGAGAGATATGTTCTTCCTCTCAGCAACACCATTTTGCTGAGGTGTGTAGGGAACAGTGTGTTGCATCTGGATATCGGCAGAAGCACTGAATTCTTGAAAATCAGATTTGATGTACTCCCCACCATTATAAGATCTAAGGACCTTGATATATCTTCCAAAATGGTTCTCAACTGAGGCTTTGGAAAGCTTGAAACAACTAAAAACTTCAAACTTTAATTGGAGGAAAAAGGTTGAACAGTATCTGGGAAAGCCATCTATGAAGGTTAGTATGTATTTTGCATTATTCAAATACACATGGGGGGATGGACTTGATATGTCCCTATGAATGATCTCAAGGGGTGCAGAGGTTCACTCAGACTTGGCTCTCTTAAACTTCTGCTCAGGGTGTTTTCCTAGGATACAACTTTGACAGACTCATTTAGAAAACTTGATGTTGGGAAACCCTATGACCATATTATTCTCATGAAGTTGAGAACGGTATTTGTAATGAAGGTAAAAAATATCTCATGCCATAATTTTCTTGACTCATTGGCATGAGTGAGGAGAGAAGAATTTGAAGATAAAGGAACAAAGTGTGAAAACCTATAGAATTTTGAGCTATGATCAGTAGTACCTATGGCAACAATTCTTCCTGTAGAAATTTATGAAAATTCCACATAATTAGGTGTGAAGACAACCTTCTTGGGAGACCCAGTATGAGTCATGTAATATACTGACAAGATTTTTTCAACAAGACCTAGGACATACAACACATTAGTGAAAGAACCATACTCAAGATAAATACGGCCTTTACCCTTACAAGTAGTTTTAGAGTCATCACCCAACACAATAGTTGGACCACCAGAATAATCAAGAGAGGATAAAGACTCTCTTTTGGAAACCATATTCCTTGAAGCTCTAGAATCAATGATAAAATAGGTATACTTGGATGTACTTTCCATCAAATCATGTACACTCTCCTTATCTTCAGAATTGGATCCTCCTTCCTTCTTTCTTGCACTCTTAGGAAGAGGAATGTTAGATTTCTCAAGGAGTTGATCCATTTTATCAATGGTCTTCCTCATGCATGATCTCTCAGGATGAAATCCCCTATTGCAATATGCGCACTTAGACTTCTCTTTCTTCGTTTGAGAATTCGTTTTGGAATTGGGTGAGTATTCTTGAGATTTTTGCTTGTCTTTATTCTGATCAGGTGGTTTCTTGGGATTGGCCTTCTTATTTCTTTCTGAATTATTTGAATCTCCAGCAACCAAAGCATGGTCCTTGGATGGATTCTTGATTTTTTCCATCAATACCAACTTGTCTTGCTCCTGAGTGAGTCATTCCATGAATTCTTCCAGTGAAAGCATCTTCCAATTTCAAACAGTGATTTTTATAGCATGGAAGGTCAAAACAAAGACTAAGTAATCAGGGCCAAGCTTTAAGAGGATATACAAGATCAATTTCTCATATTTATTATCAATTACACACTACTTCAATTAAATAACAAGAGCTTTAAACTTTGAAAAAAAGTCTTGTAAGGTATCAAAATTGCTTGGACTCAGTGAAACTAGTTCATTCTCTAGTTGGTGGCCCCTCAATTCATCAGTCATTCCAAATAAATCTTGGATATTGACCAAAAACTCATTAGGAGTGGTAAGACCATATAGATTAAAAATAAGATACCTGGGTGTCCTGAGACACAAGAGACCATAAGCCTCATCTCTTATGTTATTTCACTTTGCCTTCTCAATGAGAGCAGTAGGATTAGTTTCAGTTCTCATAGTCGCCCTGTAGGGGTGTAACAACCCTCATATATGAATATAGAAAATATTTAATATAATAAATATATTATATAATGTAATATAAAATAATGTAAGATAATAAAAAAGAAACATGAAAAATAAGTAATGGAAAACAAATTTTGCATAAAGATAGAAATTAAATAAGAAATTAAGAAATTGGGAGAAGGAGGAGAAGAAGTGAAGAGAGGGATCTTTTTGTCTTTTGGCATTTGGAAGAGAAGCTCTTGAGGAGAGGAAAGCAAGATAGCACTGGCATAGGGTTAATTGTTGGGGGCTCAGGGGCCTCAGCCTTTGGCTGGGGGTTGGTTGGGTGGAGAGTCGTCCCCCCACGTTCAGTTGCACTATTGGAGCTGTCAAGGTAATGGTAGCCGCTAGGTAATCTAACCAGGTATGGTTCCTTAATTTTCATAGCATATTTTCTGTTAATATTGTTTAGATCCACTTTCTTTGTCAGATCTTCTATGCATGTTGTTCTTGTTAGTTTCTGGATTTTATAAGATTTTACATGTTATCAGATACTTGTATTGGTTCATAGATCTGCATGCATGTTTAATATTATTTTTTTATTTAGTAGGTTTTATGAGTTTTACGGTTCTTACATTTGGTATCAGAGCTGTGTTCCAAATCTTGGGCCTAAGGGCTCTCACTACACACACATGATATGTTGATGATCATCCTGTAAAGTAGATCTCCAAGAAAATATCATTAGATTGAGTGGTGAATGATACAGATCGGACGGAGAAATTGAGAAATCAATGTGTAGACCTGTATCGTTAGGTTAAGTGTTTAAAAAAAAACAGAAAAAGAAAAAAAAAAACTAAATCTCTATAAGATTTAAAGACTAAGATTAAAATCAGGTTAATGGTTGCTGGGATTTGAACCCATATTTCTTGGCACAACGGGAGCCTTACTTAGGATACCCCACGGCTCATGCCTTCAAAAATTACTATCATGATCTCTACATAGAATTTATTACAATCTAAACAGTAATAATAATAAATAATAAAGCCTGGAAATTGCATTTCTTGTGCCGATTCTTGTCGGGACTCATGAGAGGTGAGTTAAAACCATAAAAATTGTGTGGAAATTATAACTTGGAGGATTGATTGCAATTGAAATGATTTGTGAATGATAAATTCATGCCATTACATGCTCGATCCATTGAAAGAAACAATCCTACATTACATACCGGTAAAGACTTCTTGAGCTTTGGGATAGGCACTTGGAGGAGGATAAGAGCCTCTTTATTAAGACAATTTTGAATGCCGAAGAAGCGCATTAGGTTTACTGCGTCAATCAAAACTAGATCTGATGGCTACAGATGCTTGAGGCATCCGCCTATACATTCACTATCAGTTACAGTAATTACATTTAGGTAAATCCTGTCATGACGTCTGTTCGAAAGACTTTTCTACAACAATTTATCTTTACAGCAAGTCCCTATCTTGAATCTTGGTGCCATTGTCTTATATGGGTAGGGGTAGAGTGAATGCTTCTGTGAGTGATCCCGGTCTCCAAAATGAGTCTGGAACATCCCCACGCAAAAGAACACATCTTGCTTTCTCATCAGGTAGGAGTACCATCTCTGGTTTGCTTTCTTAACAAGGTTGTGTTGTGAGCGATGAGGGACTTTTAGATCTTATAGAAATGGAACTTCGTGAGTTCCGTAGCCTCTACATGTTTCTGGGTGATGAGATCTCTATCGAGGGCCTCTAACTAGTGGTTGCTTGCTTTACATAATTCACTGTAATAGGGATGTGTGTGGAGGGACGCCTTTTACATAGCCTCTGCAGATACTAGATTTTATGTCTTGCTCTCAAATATCTATGCTGCAGCCAGTAGGTGAGATGATGTAGCAGAGGTTAGAGCAATTATGAAAGGTTGGGGTTTGAGAAAAACACCTGGATGCAGCTTTATTGAGATAGATAAATAGATTCATGCATTCCTAGTGGGAGACAGATTACACCCGGAATATAAGAAGATTTATTCAGTATTGAAGACTTTGGCTACAATTCGAGTGCCGAGTGTTTTGGTGGACTGGTTGTGGAGTCCACAATATCGTCACATTCATGGTTAGGGTTAGGGTTGGCATGGATCGCGAGGTACTCACCTGCTCATTGCCATACATTTAATGTTGGCTACCACATTTTCCCTATTGTAGTTGTATACCTGCTATACTCTCTGTGCGTGACAGTTTCCAAGTGTGCCACTAGTTTGTGTGTTCTCTATGGACTACATTCTTGCGTTACCATATCCTGGTATTGTATTGAAATGATCATATTATTGTAACACTCATATTATTGGTATTGTATTGTAACGCTCAACATCTCCCTCTGTCTTTACGTTATTTACCTTTTACTCTACCACATGTTGCTTATGGCTTGACGTGTCGCATAACCCCAAAGAGGATCATATAGATGAGATCTGGGAAATGGCATGGTGAGGCATGCCCATTCTTGTGGTAATAATCTGATCGCATGAATGCTCTGTAATGTTCATACTGTTTATTCAATATGGGTGATAAGTACTGGTAGCTACACAACGTTACGTAACCGTTCGTAACCTTTCCATTTATAACCTTTCCTTGTATAACGTAACCTATAACGTAACTTTTCGAAATGCAATTTGACTAACGACAATCATGGTGCACTTAATAGAGTAGCTACTATTTTGCAACTCTTGCCTATATATACCATATATGTTTACGATAGAATTCTTAAGCATATTATTTCTTTCAAGATTTTAAAGATCTTGATAGCCTCCTTTTCCAGATCGTTAAATCGCTGCATGGCTCTATGACAATTGGAAGAGCTGGATGATAATGACCTTGTAATCTTCACATTAGTGAATTTATCTACATAGGGGGGCAGGTATATCTGTATATTCTATCAATGAAGCTGTTGTTTATCCTATTATATCAGTAGGAGCACCTATAACATTATAATAAGAAGATCAGATCTGGGAGGGATGCTTTCACTCGGCAAACTAGCTCTGGATCTTCCACAGGATCTGAGTAAACAAAATAATGCAGTTTGAAACCAACTGGGTATGGCTCTGTTGATTAATTATGTCAAATAGAATGTTAACAATGAAAATGTTTGCATTTCCCCAAAAGGCTTATTTTGCGCTCTACTCTGAATTATTTTGGACCGCAAAAGCACACCCAATAAAACATGGGTGAGAAAACTCATTTTACTGCATGTTGCAATTGTAAATTTGCTGAGAGGATGAGAGATTATGAGAAATAAGTTCCTAAAACGGTAGAAGCAAATGAATGAGAGCTTCCGTCTCTCTTCTTCCCAAAAATGTGGATTCTGCACCAGAGATTATCATTCACTGAGAACTCCACATGTCTCCCCAGGCCACCTGTTCTGAATAATGCATTTGGCAGGAAGTAGTATTATTTATTCTGAATCCTCTAGCAATTTGGTGGAAATAAGTTCCCCGGTGACTTTGGACTTACATTATAATACTATCCAAAGCACCTATAAATATTTTTCTTAGGGCGACTTTGGACTTACCAACTAGTTGGGTTACCAGAGTAAGCAACTTCTGTTATTATTGATTAGATCTAAGTTTTGTTATTAGAGTAAGCAACTTCTGTTATTATTTTCATGTTGGTTATTTGCTTGTACTGGAAGGGAAGGACCAACTTTAAAAAAAGGGGGGGGGGGGGCGGTGAGCAATTTCTTGTCATTCTGGTATTTCTGAGCGATAATAATAAAAACCTATGGATTATTCTCATAACTGGGTATGTTAAGTTGAATTTCAGTAGCAATGGTGTCACTAGATCATCTTATATTGATTCCCCTCTATTGAAGTAAGTGCTAGGTAGATTTTTCCATGTTAAGTCTACTTAATCATTGCTGCTCAGAGGTTTACATGTGGGTATTTGTAATTTGTTGACTAGAGCAAAATTGTTGCTTGTGTACAATTTGAGGCATTAGTTTGAAATATTCATTTATAATTTCAAATTCTGAATGGTTTGGATGCTTTTGATTGTTATAAGGAAATTTCTCTGATTTTTTGATTAGTTTACTTGGGGTTTTAGTCGAAAAATATTTGGAAACATGCTGCAAGGGTAGAAATTCTCAAGTCAATTCAAAATACTTTTTCGTATTGATGATTAAGGATACTTTGTACCGACTTGTTGAAAAAGTAAAAAAAAAAAACTCAATTGTGTACTATTTCCCCACAACAAAGGAGAACATAGGCCGATAAATTCCTCAAGATATGTTCAGGGGCGTTCTAAGATATTATATAATCCATCTATTTTATTCAAATATACCAAACTTTCCAGCCTTGCCAGTTTCAAATTTCAACCTATCATATTAGAGTTGTGGATATGATATAGAACTAAGTTGTATGCTTTGAAAAGCAAGTTGAGATGGCAGACATAATAATATGAATGTTTCTTAATGTCATCTTTGTAATACCTTCTCATGACAATTCATGAGTCCTACAACAATATAAACTTGACATTCCATCCCCATGTTGTCTGTATTATGAATGCCTTCCTTGATGTATTTAAATCTACAGTGTTTGACTATTGACGTAATCTCGTTGATATTCCTAGCTTAATTCCCGCTGACGTAATCTTGTGAAAAATGGTAGAAAATTCTTTCCTTGTATTTAGTATGAATGCTATCTCTTCAAGGTTGCAGTCACTGATGGAAAACTACACGCAGGTCATCATAAGTGAAGTAAATCACAATACATATATGATGAGTTTAGGTGACGTGTTAAATATTATGAAATCATAGAATCCTTAGAATTCTGGTGCCACTTTTCACAAGAAATTCCCACGGTGCTTATTGTTGCTATTAATTGCAACTATCTACCGCTATATGTAGCGAACCTAGCTATTTATTGTAGTTTAATGTTTGATTTATGAAGCTGGACACGTTATACATCTTGGGAATTGAGAACCGCCTGCCCAGCAGGGCATTCCTTTTGTATTACTGTTTTTGATGTTAATGAAATGAAAGCATGTGACAGAGTTCTGATTTTTATTGTGTGGCTCGATTCAAGTGCTGTAGCACTGCATAAAACTTTTTTTTTTACTCTGTTTTTCGGTGCTCTGCCTCCTCTGTCCCCTTTATTGTGGTATCAGAGCCTGAGCTCTGTTTTCCTCCCCGTGGGTTGAGTGGTGAGCTCCCCTTATTCAGTGTTGTGTGAGACTTTTCCTTTTCTATGCTTGTTCCTATTCACCGAGGAGAAGAGCCCCCGTTGCAAAAGAGGAAGAGACAGCGAAAAGCTCAGCGCTGTCTACATTTCCCGTGCTCTGCGAATGAAAGAGCCGCCGTTGTTTTTTATATTCTCTTTGCTCTTGGTTGAGCTGGCCTGGGCGTGGATTGTGTGAAGAGAAGTGAGGGTTGAAGCCCATGGTTACATAGTGAAGGGACTGGAGGTCACGTCCCTGGAAGAGGAGAGGCCAACGGTAGCCCATAGTGGCTCATTAGAAGGAGCCCTCAAATCCTGTTGTAGTGAGCCGCCTGCACTGAAGGGTGAGGTGGTGTCAGCAGTTCTGTTTTGTAGCTGTGCGTAGTGGGTGAGGCAAATTTGAAGGGCCATAGCCCGTGGAAGATTTGAGAAAACTCAGAACAGGAGCTCTGTACAGGCCAAGAAAGCCGTATGTCTTCTCTTACCGAAGAGGAAGCTGGGTGAGCTCGTCGATGGAGGTCGTGGATTTCTCAATCTGCCCATCCATGGTTTTGCTTGGATGATTGTAGCTAAGCATATCCTGCACGTCTGGTTAAAAAAAGGGGGCCATAGCCCTGGTAGAAGTTGGAGCCCATTATTTGGTGAAGAGGGCCGTCGTGAATGCTTGAAGAAGAGGGATTCAACTGTGCCCGAAGATATACAGCTCTCACTGCATTCGTGGAGAGAGGGTCGTTTCCCACTGTTACTCAGTGGAAGGAGCCGTGTAGGCTTGAAATAGTGAACCATCTGGAACCAGGCAGGAAGCCGTGGAGGAACATTGAAACAGAGCACTCTGCCTACAGCTGCAAAAGGAGAAATTTCAAAAAATTTGAGCCATGGCATCGAGCAGCTTCGGAGCATAGCCTCAAATTCCACCTTTGACAGGTAAGAACTATGACTTTTGGTCCATAAAAATGAAAACTCTTCTCTGTTCACAAGATTTGTGGGATTTAGTTCAGAATGGGTACATAGATCCTCCTGATGAGGCAGCCTATTTGGCTTTAACACAAGCACAGAAAGATTTGCTTAAAAACAACAAGAAGAAAGATGCTAAAGCACTTTCTCTCATCCAACAAGCCATGGATGATTCAATCTTTCCTAGAATAGCATCAGTAAGCAAATCGAAAGATGCATGGGACATCTTAGACACAATTTATCAGGGTTTAAGTAAGGTAAAGGTTGCTAAACTACAAACCCTTAGAATTTTTTTTGAAAATTTGCAAATGAATGAGACACAGAGTGTAGATCAATTTCATAATCATCTAATGACAATCGTAAACCAGATGAGAACCCATGGTGAACAAATTTCTGATCAAAAGGTGGTGGAAAAGGTATTAAGAAGTCTGCCCAGCAAATTTGATGTTGTTGTTGTGGCAATTGAGGAGTCAAAGGATTTGACTCAGCTCTCCATTGATGAGTTAATGGGATCCCTGTTATCCCATGAATCTAGGGTAAACAGAAACTCAAATTTCTCTCTTGATACTGCTTTCAAGACACAGCTAACAGTTGGAAGAGGAAGAGGAAGGTCATTCTATAGAGGCAGGGGTAGATTTCAATTTCAAAGGGAAAAAGAATCAAATATAAATAGGACTGGTAGGTATGTCCAAAACCCACATTCAGGAAATTTCAGAACCACAAGTAATAACCTTTATCAACAGCAGAATCAAAGAATTGATAAATCCAAAATTCAGTGTTTCTATTGTAAGAAATTTGGGCATTATGCTAGGGAGTGTAGAAAGAAGGAAGCAGATGCCAGAAAACAATCTGCAAATTTAGTTGAGAAATCAGAAAATAAAACTGATTCAGTTCTTATTACTTGCAATGTTGCACAAGAGAATCCAAATGATGTATGGTTTCTAGACAGTGGTTGTAGTAATCACATGTCTGGGAACAAGGAAGTGTTCACTGAAATAGATAGTTCGGTACAGTCTGAAGTGAAGTTTGGAGATGATAATAAAGTTTCAGTCAATGGCAGAGGTACGGTTAATGTATTTGCAAAAAATGGAGATAAAAGACATATTAATGACGTGTATTTTGTACCTGGTCTGAAATGCAATTTAATTAGCATTGGACAACTAATGGAGAAAGGCTATAAGGTAATTTTTAACCATGACACTTGCACAATTCTTGACAAGAATCCTAGAAAAGGGTTGATTGCAAAGGTTAAAATGACTAAAAATAGAATGTTTCCACTTACATTAAAGAGTGAAATTCAGAATTGTGTGAATGCTTATAAAGTTCAAAGTTTGGATCAGTCTTGGCTTTGGCACTTGAGGTATGGTCATTTGTATTTTGGGGGATTAAACATATTACAGAAAAATCAAATGGTTAGAGGGTTGCCACCAATTGAACAACCGGCAAGCTCATGTGAGAGTTGTATCTTAGCAAAACATCATAGAGAAGCTTTCCATGTAGGCACTTCGTATCAAGCAAAAGAACCTCTAGAGATAGTTCATACAGATTTGTGTGGACCAATGCAGGATCCATCATTGGCTGGAAACTTATACTTTCTAACTTTTATTGATGATTACAGCCGGAAAACATGGGTATATTGTATTAAACAAAAATCAGAAACTTTTGAAGTGTTCAAGAATTTTAAAACCTTGGTTGAAAAGCAAAGTGGAAAGTTCATTAAAGTGTTGAGGTCTAATAGAGGAGGCGAATATAAATTGAATGAATTCATGGAATTTTCCAGAAATCATGGAATTAAGAGGCAATTTACAGCTCGATATACACCACAGCAGAATGGTGTGGCAGAAAGAAAAAATAGGACAATTATGAATATGGCAAGAAGCATGTTGAAGGCCAAGCATTTGTCAAATGAGTATTGGGCAGAAGCAGTTGCATGTTCAGTCTACATTTTGAACAGATGTCCTACAGAAAGTGTGAGGAATAAAGTACCTGAAGAAGCTTGGAGTGGCAAGTGCTGCAATGTATCACATCTTAGAATATTTGGGTGTGTGGCTTACTCCCATGTACCTAAAGAAATTAGAAGGAAGTTGGATGATCGAAGTGAAAAATGTATCTTCATTGGGTATAGTGAGCATTCTAAAGCATATAAACTCTATAATCCTATTACCAAGAAGCTGATTGTAAGCAGAGATGTAGAATTTAAGGAGGAGGAATCATGGGATGGAAGTATTGATGAAATAGTTACACATGGAGCAGCTTTACCTCATGTTGAAGATGATGAAGAAAATGTACAAGATGGACAACAAATTCCACATTCATATGTACCTGCACATGTACCAGGATCCAGCACACCAGGAAGGAGCACAATAGACCTTAATTCACCTCAAACAAGAACACCAAGAAATTCTATGCAAGAAGAGCAACCAGGACTTGGAGGCCAGCATACATCAAGCTCACAAGTAAGTGATGAATCTGATCCTACTCTAGCAGAATTGAGATCTAGGATTAGAGGACAAAAATCTAGAAGCCTAAGAGAAATCTATGAACAACATGATGAAGAACTGGATTTGAACTCAAATTTTGCATTATTGGCTTATCAACCAGTTAATTTTGAAGAAGCAATTAAAGATGTTGCATGGATAAAAGCTATGGATGATGAAATAGATGCTATAGAGAAAAATGAAACTTGGGAATTAGTAGATTTACCTGATGGAAAAGACTGCATAGGTGTAAAATGGATCTATAAAACAAAATTGAATGCTGATGGAAAGGTTGAAAAACACAAGGCTAGGCTTGTAGCACAAGGCTTTAGTCAACAACCCGGCATAGATTATAATGAGACTTTTGCACCGGTAGCGAGATTAGACACAGTTAGACTTGTTTTAGCTATAGCAGCACAAAATAATTGGAATGTGTATCAGATGGATGTAAAATCTGCATTTTTAAATGGACATTTAGAGGAGGAGGTTTATGTAAAACAACCAACTGGGTATGAAATAAGAGGATGTGAAAATAAAGTTTACAGGCTGAAAAAGGCTTTATATGGGCTGAAGCAAGCATCTAGAGTGTGGTACAATAGATTAGACTCATATTTGCTAAGTAATGGATTCAATAGATGTGCTAGTGAGCCTACATTGTACACAAAATTAAATCAGCAAGGTAAAATCATGATTGTATGCGTATATGTTGATGACTTAATTTTCACAGGAAACCTGTCTATAGAAGCATTTAAAACAACAATGAAAACAGAGTTTGAAATGACAGATTTGGGAATGATGAAGTACTTTCTCGGAATTCAAGTTGATCAATCTGAAAAAGGGATTTTCATATGTCAATCTAAGTATGCTAAAGATGTATTAAAAAGATTTCGAATGCTGAATTGTAAACCAGTCTCAACACCAATAGCAACAAGAACTAAACTAAGTAAAGAGAACGATGAATCTTTTGTGGACCCAGCACAATTTAAGAAATTAGTTGGAAGTTTGATGTATCTAACAGCAACTAGGCCAGATATCATGTTTTCCGTGAGCTTAATTTCCAGGTTTATGGAATCTCCAAGAAGTTCGCATTGGCAAGTAGCAAAAAGAATCTTAAGATATGTTTCAGGAACAATGAACTATGGAATTTTGTATTCAGCAGGTTCAGATTTCAGATTAACAGGTTACACAGATAATGACTTTGCAAGAAGTATAGATGACAGGAAAAAGTACAACAGGTTATGTATTTAATTTTGGTTCTGGTGCGGTTTCATGGGCATCAAAGAAGCAACCCATAGTGACAATTTCATCAACTGAAGCGGAGTATGTAGCAGCCACGTCAGCAGCCTGTCAAGCAGTATGGATGCGGAGAGGTTTGTCTGAGTTGTTGCATGAACAGGAGGATCCAACAGTGATCTTTTGTGACAATAATTCTGCAATTGCATTGTTGAAAAACCAAGTATTTCACAAAAGAAGCAAGCACATAGATACTCGATATCACTTCATTAGAGAACTGGTTAACAACAAAGAAATTAACTTGAAATTTTGCAGGTCAAAGGAACAGCTAGCTGATATATTTACTAAGCCTCTGGCAAAGGAACTTTTTGAGTTTCATAGAGAGAATCTTGGCATTGTTAATGTAGTATATGTATGACTGTAGATGTAGGTTGGATATTATAATTATGTCAATGACATATCCTATTTTGTTTTTGTTTTCTTTTTTGTTGTTGAAGGTTGCAATTAAGGGGGAGTTTGTTGGTATTAATTGCAACTATCTACCGCTATATGTAGCGAACCTAGCTATTTATTGTAGTTTAATGTTTGATTTATGAAGCTGGACACATTATACATCTTGGGAATTGAGAACCGCCTGCCCAGCAGGGAATTCCTTTTGTATTATTGTTTTTGATGTTAATGAAATGAAAGCATGTGACAGAGTTCTGATTTTTATTGTGTGGCTCGATTCAAGTGCTGTAGCACTGCATAAAACTTTTTTTTTACTCTGTTTTTCGGTGCTCTGCCTCCTCTGTCCCCTTTACTTATATGTTCACCAAGCAATTTGGCTTGCAGCGAAGTTTGAGACATGGGCATGAAAAAAACACTGCCATCTTTTGACCTTGTAGTACTAAGTAATTCCCTATCAGCCATAGACAACCCATAAATAATCAAGGAACATACTACTAGAGTCATTTAATGTGGCATTTTCGCTCGTCGAATTCGGCAAAAAACATGAAAGTTGTGCGCACATATAAGTATCAGTTTTGAATGATCATGGATGATTAAGTCTCATAAGCATCACCTGCAGGCATAGGCGACACCACCAAGCATTGAAGTCAGGAGCTTCTAGGTTTATTTCTGTAACTCAAGGTGAAGTATAACACAACCCAGTCAGATATTTCATAATTGAATCAACGCGAGGAAAAGAGATTAAATAATTGATTTTTTGTATTCATCTTTCTAAAAGGCTTGGTGTTATTATTGTCATTTTTGAACTTATTATGGATGTTTTTTACCGGTTGGATTGTTAGCAGAAATGTTGCATTGTTAGAAAATATATTATTGGATACCAGGCATGACAATGCATGACAATGTTAGTGGCATGCATGTGGACCTGGGTGGATGAGGCTTCAGCATGCATATGGCCACGGGGAGATGAGGCTTGAATGCATGTTAGTCACCACTAGAAGAGGCAATGATTGGAAGAGGTCATTGAATATATTAAATATATGTTAAGGTATTAAATATATGTGAGGTGATCCGAAAGGTAGTGTAAGTGTCATATGCCATGAACTCCATTAACAACAACTTTTTATTTTTAAATTATTTTAAAAATATGAGAAATCCTAGAGGAGGGAGGCTCCACTTTAAAGGGATTGATGTAGTCAGTTAGACATGCTGAGCAATTCGTTTCCTGCTAAGAGGAGTAAAGTTACCCCTTGCCATTACCCACTTGTGTCCTTTGTTTGCATCAATTATGTGCATCCCTTGTGTGTTGCATTGAGAGAACCCTCCACATATGTGAGTTAGACCTATGGAGATCAACTACTCCGAGGAGTATAATCAAAACCATATGGATGCCACTAGAACACTTGGGAAACTTGTTTAAACACCAAATCAAAATGAAAACAAGTATAGTTGTTTCATTGAGTTTTCATCATGAGAGTCATGTTCTATGAGAGAGGCTTGTCACATGTAACTAGCCCTTGTGCAACAATCCTATGATGAAGTCACATCTGAGCTATTCAAAGATTTTTATTGAAGAGATAGTGGGAAAATAAATTGTGTAGAATACATTATTGGCCTTAGCAAAATATCATTAAAATAAATTGCATTGCAAGAAACTTGCATTTGTGACTGTTAAAATAAAAACTCTACACGCCCACATATGTTTAAGTGGTTATAGCTCATCCTCTAGTCTTGGAATCACAACAACGGTATCGTTGGATCATCATCACTCTAACAAACATAAGCAATATGACACCATTAGTTCCAAAATTACAGATTGTTCATGGTATGTATACATATTTCTCTTTCCCTAGTGCGGGAACTTCATAAAGGGCCCTTTGTTCTGTTGATTACAATATTGAGTAGACTTGAGCTTATGACACATGGATTGGTTCTATTAATTCATGTTGATATTCATTCACTATTTTACAGTTTAGAGTTAGAAGACATATGATGCATATTCCATGTTGATACATAGTTAGTATTTATAGTTTCTTATGGTTTCTGAAGTTAGAAGACGTATGTTGCATATTTTATGATGATCCTCAGTTTTTCATGCTGCTACCCAATTCCCATGATGCATATTTGATGTTGACACTCAATTTATTATGGCTCTAGATGTATTGTACATGAGGTACATGATACGTTGATTGTGGATACTCAAATTAGTACCTTATAGTTTTATTGATGGCATCTTGAAATGTAAGTTGTGTGGTGTGTTATATGGTGTTATTACATGTGTTCTTAGAAGGATGCCTTATAGACATGTGATTCATGGTCATGCATTATTCATGTGAAATTTGATGTTGCTATTCCTAGCCATGAGAATTGTAGCCATGGGTTGTGCATGTGATACTTCTTGATGTTATTTCATGACGTGTAGACATAAAATGATATTATAGGTTATCGTTGCATCTAGAGATAAATGACATTTGGCACATAAATGTTATGAAAGCATGTTGTGGTTAATGCTGGTATTTTACAGCTTTGTTATGTGTCAGTGAAGAATAAGAGATTATATGAGATATTTGGTATGACATGATATCGTTTCATGCTAACCCTTATTGCTCCCCGTAGAATTCATATTTGATATGATGATGGGTTATGTGAGTCATTACTCCATGTTGATAGTACTAATGTTGGAATATGACAACTTATCATGACATATTTATGAGATGCATAGTGAAATTATGAAAGTATCATGACCAGTTATGTTATAATGGTAGCAGGGAGTACCTAAATGCCTTAGATGTTAAACTTGGCATGACTTATCGTGACAATGGCTTATGATGCAATGCAATGCAATATGAACTAGTGGCTAGACATTCTTGTTAGCACATGATTCAAGGTTGATCCATGATATTATTATATTGAGAAATGGTTACTAATGATTATTCATTAAGGAAAGTGCCAGTTGTTCCAGGTGATCCACTCAAATAGCCTGATGAGGCTAAGTATTCTATGATTTCGTGGGAGCCCATAACCACGAATGAGAATGGCTACTATAAAAATATTATGGGCTGGGGGACAAGCCCAACAATTAGCTCTATGCCAGCAACGCTTGACTTTTGTACTAGAAGTTGGGAAGGTGGCAGTGCCACAGATACTTCCCGGAGAACTTCTGATGTGACCAAAGTCCACAGTTGGAGACATACTCACCGGGAGGGCGGTTTATGGAGAAGGACTTCTGATGCCTGGGGCTAGTGCCTTGAGGGTGATGTGAAGGATGTTTAGGATAGACTTCTGAGATGCCTGGGGTATAATGATCCTGATATGAGCAGTGGAAGCATGGTGGGACCATAACCCACAGGTTTTAGGATCGGGGGTACCTGGAACCAGATGCCGGTTAATACCGATGAGGCCGTACTATCACCAGAAGTTGGGAAGGTGGAAAATGCTATGGTAACTTCCCGTATAACTTCTGATGACTACTATATGATGATTCCGGTTAGAATCCGATGAGGCCGTATTTTTACTAGAAGTTGGGAAGGTGGAAATGCCGCGGTAACTTCCCGGGGAACTTCTGATGCCTACTGTATGATCCTGCGGACAGGTTACAGTAGAGGGCCCGTGCCATGGTGAGCAGGACCATCCAGAGTTGAAGGGGAGGTTTATGGAGGGTGGCAGATGGTATGATTCTCAGGGAGAGGGTGAGTAAGGAAAGAGGGGAGTAAACAAATACACAACTATTAATTATTAATTAATTATCTAATGCTTTTGTATGTATGATGCATAATTGTTGTTATGGTTGCATACTAGACTCATAGGGAATTACTTAAGAGCATGTTGTAACTTAGGGCGTTTGATTGTATTAGTGCGGTTTGGAGACTTCTATGTGGTGGCCACACATATAAATCTCTTAGCTTCACAATAGTACTAGATACCTATATATTCTATTATTTACTTGATTGATTGATTGAATAAGTATTGTATTTATTGCTTGAATATTATAACTTCAGGACGAAGTTTCTCGAAGGGGGGGAGTATGTAACAACCCTCATATACAAATATAGAGAATATTTAATATAATAAATATAATGTAATATATAATAATGTAAGATAATAAAAAAGAAACATGAAAAAGAAGTAATGGAAAGAAAATTTTGCATAAATATAGAAATTAAATAAGAAATTAAGAAATTGGGAGAAGGAGGAGATAAAAGGAGGAGAAGAAGTGAAGAGAGAGATCTTTTTGTCTTTTGGCATTTGGAAGAGAAGCTCTTGAGGAGAGGAAATCAAGATAGAACTGGCATAGGGTTAATTGTTGGGGGCTTGGGGACCTCAGCCTTTGGCTGGGGGTTGATTGGGTGGAGAGTCGTCCCCCCACCTTCAGTTGCACTATTGGAGCTGTCAAGGTAATGGTAGCTGCTAGGTCATCTGACCAGGTATGGTTCCTTAATTTTCATAGCATATTTTCTATTAATATTATTGAGATCCACTTTCTTTGTCAGATCTTCTATGCATGTTGTTCTTGTTTGTTTTTGGATTTTATAAGATTTTACATGTTATCATATACTTGTATTGGTTCATAGATCTGCATGCATATTTAATATTATTTTGTTCTTTAGTAGGTTTTATGAGTTTTATGGTTCTTACAAGGGGCCTTTACTCCTAAAAAATATATCCATATGGACCTTCCAGTCAAAATAGTTGAATGGAGTGATCATGATTTTTTGTGACTAATCCATGGCAGCTCTGAATTGCGCCCTAGTGTAGCTTGGTTGCACCTCTGAGATGCAGATTTGCACCCTCTGGGAGACTGAATTGCGCCCTCTCTTTGTCTATTTTGATCATGTAGGATAAAATAAGGAGAATATAACAACTTGATATCCCTCATACCATGTGAAAATATTGTTCACACCAAGATATACTCAAGCAATTACACAATCTCACCAATTTCCTTGCAAAAACTAGTCATAAAACACATAAAACAATCATGAATATGATGCAAATAGTATAAATCTATTGAATAAGCCTAAATAATCCAAACTTAGGAAATTTAATGGTTGTACAAATATATAATTACATCAGATATTTGAAATCCAAATAAGGCATTCAAAATCCTCACAAAAGCATGCTTACTAAAAAGATGAAAAACCCCCCTAGGTGCAAAGAGTGCTTTCCAAATAACCTCCAAGGCTCATGAATTGGTAAAATCAGAGTTGGATGGTGATGTAGGATGGAAAATAACCCTAAGTACAAATTGTATAAAGAGGAAACATCATGGATGGCGAGTTGGCCAAAAAACTGCTAAAGCCAAGTCAACTAGCTTTTACCTTTTCACCAAAATCAGTAAAAAGAAGTAGAACGTAGGATAGCACCCTTCTAATCTAGGAATGGAATAAAATATCATAGAATATCCAAAAGTGCACTCTAGTGACTCAAGATGGCTTGTGGTCCAGGAAAAGACAAAATAATGGCCAACTACCTAGTCAACACCTAGGAATTAATAAAAAATGACTAATAATTTATCTCCTAAGTATGGAATGGGTATGAATGGGTTTTTAATATTTTAATACTAATTATTGCACTCTTCTTTTCTCAATTCAAATTGGGAATATTGGTTGACCATAAATCCCTCTATGCACCCTCTTGATGGCTATTTTTAGCCCTGATATGTCAGATTTGTCATAGGTCTGCCATCAGGTCTGAATTTGTCATATTTGTCATAGATTCCTTCATTATTGTTGTCATAGATTCCATGGAATCTTGTTACAAGTGTCACAAATTTTCTATTATGCATCTTCCTCTTCATTGGGAGTTACTCTTCCACTCCAAGTCGAGTTTCCTTGATTCTTTCCATGAATATGGCCTCTTCATCTACCCCAAGTACGTTACCCTCCACCTTGAACTCGAATTTGTGTGAGAGTGATTCCAAGTGTAGTGTAGAATCTTGCCACATGTGGGTCCTACAACCTCTTATGTGCCATCATGGTCCAATGCCACTTTATTTTCCTTTTTATTATTGTTTATTTGGCCCATTTAATGTGAATTTGTAAGTCTAAGGTCATTTTGGGTCTTGTAGTTCCCTTATTCCAAATTTTAATGCTTCCACTCCAACCTAGGGAACTAGTGGGTTAGTGGAATTTTTCCTCATGATAATTTATTTGGATGGGTACTTTACAGTCCCCCCACCCAAGATTACTTGTCCCCAAGCAATTCCAAACTTGGATGCTGCAAAATTTGTTCATCTTCCGAAGTTACATCCTCATTAGGAAACCCTTTCCACTATATAAGATACATTTGGATAATTCTCTTTTTCAACATGTGTAGAACCCTTTCTGGAACAAGAACCATGTGTCCTTCATCAGTTGGAAGGAGATCCTTTGATATGGATACTTTTTGCACAACTGTTTCCATGAAATAAGAGACATAAAGTGTAATGTATTCCTTTTACCCCCTTGGGAAGCCCCGAATCACAAATACCTTTTCCAATCCTCTCATTAATTTTGCATGGACCATAGAGGATTGTCCTTAACTTTGCAGCCCTTTTCTCATTCAAAAGTGATTACTTGTATGGCTGCAATATTTGATGTGCCAAATCAACCACCAAGAATCTTAGATCCATCTTGCTCATGTCTTCATGCACCTGCTGCTGATTTTGGACTATTTAAAAAATGCTTTGGAGTGCCTCTTGGATTCCTTGTTGCACTTGGATCCAAACCTTTATAACTTGTGCTTCTCCATACTTATAAATATGATCCATATATATGTGATTTTCATACCAATACCGAGGTTGGAATGAATACATTCCATTGGACATGTGGGAATAAATGTAGGAGCATAATTTTCCCAACTCAATGGCTTCCTTTGGATAATACAAAATGGACCCAAACCGCTCCATGTGTGTCTTGGCACCATCTTTCTGATTTGCATGTCCAATATGAAAAGATCCCCATCATTCCTAATTTGTATCTGGACAAATTTGCATGTAATGTTTTCTCTGTCAAAATGGTTCGCATAGTTCCCACATGGTGCATGCATTCTTTCCAAATCTTGCTACAAATCAAAATTTGATAAAAAGGAACTAGTACATACTTACAAAGCTTCTTACCAAAGACCTTAAGCATGCAAGAGTGGAGTGTAAGTGGTGCATTAGCAAATTTAATGGCGATGAATAAGGATCTATAATGAACACATTGAAAACATGTAGTTGCCTGGACTCCTACAGATTTTCTCCCTTCAAGCTAAACTGGTGATGGCCAATGTGGAGATCAAACTTGGGTAAGTGCTTGTCCCAATGCATTCCATTCCTTCCTTTTGAAAAGCTGATTGTGGATGCAATTGGACTCACCTATAACCTTTTGAATCTTAGTTCAAGGAATTCTTGAATGTTCCTTCCATTTTATCCTTTGCACCCCTTCATATGTTTGCAAGGTGGAGGGATATTTTGTGGATATTTTATTCCCTTTGATAACAACAATTATTGTAGGGACTTGTCTACAGTAATTCAACTATTTTACTAAGAAGTGGTGAGCCTCTATGTCAGCATATTAAAATGATTATCACAAGATTCTTAAGATCTATACTCATTCATAAAAAACTCATTAAGATCTAAAGCCATTTTAAACATCTAAATCATGCAAGATAAGCAACATTCAAACATTCAAATGGGACAAACTTGAATCATTTAATATTAAAACAATGAAGAGATACATTCCTACCATGGATCTTGGTGTGAATCCCTCCTCCATTGCCATAATCTTTCCTTTATCCACCCTTGCTTTTGAAGAAATTGAGCTTCTCCTCCTTTAGAATCTTTTCAACATGCCTTTGCTCTTCCTTTGCGTATTTTACAATGCTTCCCATGCCTTTCTTATATAGCATTGGGAAATGAGCCTTAATCTTTCCTTCTAAATGTGGGATTACTTCTTTTCCTCATTTTAGATTATTTTAACCTGAAAACCCACTTTTCCATAGTTTTTAGGCTTTTTGCACAACTTTAAGAACAATTAATGCATCTCTCTTCACTTTTTGATTGGTGTAGCTTAGTTTTGGACCTTTTGTGAGCGGTTCAATTACTGAACTTGGTCTCCTTTGGTTCTTACTTTCTTCACCTAATCCTTCCATTTATGGGAGAAGTGATTAGCTTAGAGAGGATTTGTCTCTGAATGTACTTATGTTCTATCTTCATGTTGCGGACGCATAGTAAAAATGTGCTTCTTCTGTCACATGACTAGGGGTGTTAATTTGATTGTTAATAGATGCCCCCTAATGTGTGAGGTCCGAAGTAGAGCTAAGGGCCGAAATACATTATTGAAATATATACTCTGTATACTGATACTCTTTATCGTTCAAAGCAGGGATGAGGAAAGGAAAAACTCACGGGCGCAGGATTGAGGATGACACCTGCAAAACATAACAATTTATCAAATATATAATATCTTTTTGAGGCGAGCATACCCATGCTCAGCAGTAAACAAGCATGGCCACGAACAATACATAGTGGATCCATGTCAAAAGTAAATTTTTCAGAAGTATAAACATTCACTTTGTTGAGTGCGAGAACAAAGTCTTTATCCAACTTTTGACATGGCAGTCTAATCTTGCGTAGCTCAGGCAATGCATCGATGAGTGATACAACTATTTTTCCCAAGGTATTCAATACAAACTTATGATAGTACGAGTTTATATCATGCGAATAAGTGATCTGATGTCGAGCATAATAAAACACCATCTGATTACCGATCATTGATGTATACCGTTAATAGATGCGAAGAGACCCACCGATAATGATGATGGACTCTAAGGTACTGAGTAAAAACTAGCAAGTGTGAATAGATGTTCTGAAGTCAAACACTTGTAGAATCAAATAATCAGGGGTCATTGATGTATACCCATTGTCATTTGCGAGGAAACCTGCCAATAATGACTGTAAGATCCAAGGTACTCTTGGGTTTCTAGATCCATGTCCTAGATGATGTTTTGATGTCGATAGGAATAGATCCATCGGAAGGAGGGAATTAATGCATCCCACATCAAACTATACGAAATAAATATCAATAGGTTGATATAATTTGGTAGAAATGCAAGATCCAACACTGTATACTGACACAAGGAAGGCCAACATGATTGGTCAGGAATATTTGAGGAATGGACGACTCTGTTTGGACTTCCCTTGAACACATAACACAACGCAGAATGGACACTTGGCAACATACGACTTTGAGTAACCGACCTTAATGAAATCCGCTAATGCCAGATGCATTAACGAAATCTCCATTGGTGACGGAAAGGATAACTTATCGATGGAGATCTATTCAAAATACTGGTACATATTCCTAAGGAAAATGTAGATGGTGTATTGACAACGGATACAATATTATGTGTCGTGTTCAAGGGCGACAAGGACCGACTATTGCCGTTTTCTTCAAAGTTTATAATATGAAGTGATTCAAGTCTCTGCCTTTTTGGATTTTTGTGTTTTCCAATTTTTTTAACCTTTTTCATTTATTAGCTTGAAAAAAGAATAAAGCATGCTATGATACATTAGAGGAAACGAGTGTCTCAAGGGCATGCACCTAAATGTCAAGGGCATGGATCAGGCCAAGGAAAAGATCCACATTGCAAACAAGGGCTAGGCTAGTTATGTACACTCTTACAGATGTTTCCTCCATGGGTATGGGTCAAATATACGGAAGCAATGGTTTATAGGCATCTTGTAATAGAAAGTGACTGCACAGGAAAATAAGCAACATAAGCGATAAGCAACGAAGCAGTTTGCACGGATGTTCAAGTGGATATTTTAACATGAGCTTATGTAAAATGACAAAAAATGGGGAGCCTATCAGGATATGGTCAGAAATGAATGAAAGTGAAATATGTGGCCTCAAACTCCAAGTCATGATGGGACTAATCGAGCTCCCGGGCCTATGAGAATAACTCAGCATGGGAACCAAAATGGTAATGGGGTGCTGACTAGGGTGTCCCATGTTCGGTAGATTCTTCTGTCGGAATGGTGGAAAATACAGATATGAAGGGTTGACCCACCAATTTCCAATAGGTTCGACCCTATCGCAAGTTTGGGTTGCAAAAGGTTCAAATGCATCTTCACAAAGGGATGGCCTAAACCTATATGCGAGCTTCCAAATATACTAGATCAGATCGAGGAACATGCAGATCATGCTCCTATACTTGGGTAGATTTAATCCAATTATGCTCCCAATGGCCCCACAAAAGATGTCCTTAGATGGGTGCAACCAAATGTTTACAACTTCAGGGAGATATTCATTTGATGATAAAATGTAATCCAAGAAGTCATGTGAGCTGGAAGATCTCACAGCCCAAATGGTCTAGGTAACCGAATCATATTCCTCCATTAAGGGAAGATTTTGATCTAAATCTGTTGAAGCTATTTGAGTAGCTTGGTTTGAAACTTCTACGACAGATAGGGGTGATCCAAATGCTTTCCAACATTTAAATGACATTACACAAGCGGAGGTCCCTTCATCCACTATGGTTAGACAGATGTTCTTACCGTGAGTCGTTACTGTAATCTGAAAAGAAACTTCGGGAAGGATCCTACATATTGAATGGTCTATGTCTGATGTGATCAAAGTCTCATCGGATGGATCAACAACACCAAAGGTAGACAATAGTTCCTTTCTTTGCGCATAATTATATTGTAATACCTCCAAGGCCCACATGGCACATGGTACTTGAGCTAGGTCCTCAAGAACATTACCGTTCTGATCAACTCGCGTGTTAGGATTATGCATTGTTCTACATAGAACACCTTTGGGGGGGTATGGTACTAATTGTATGGCTGGTTTATCAATGTAGAGATAACTACTTGGATGTGATTCTCGTTGATCTGATGTACTAGGAGAGATTATAAGAATCGAGTCTTGTTTGAATGTTCATCTCATGATCACACATGAATACATTGGCATAGGGATCATTACCCCCTTGCGTGAGGGTTGGATGGTCTCCCCCTAGAGGGGGTGATGGTGTCAAAATAGTGGGTTGTTGTTTCCCACCGCATTGAAGCATAGTTGGTGCATCCTGTTTCCTAGAGTTAGCATTTTGCTTACTCTTGTATTTCTTCTTCTTTTCCCTAAGTTCTTTGGACTCGACTATAAGGATTTCAGAATTCTAGGAAGGATTAGAACTTTGCTTACCCTTGTACTTCTTCTTCTTTCCTCTCAGGTCTATGGATGAGACTGTGAGGATGTTAGAATTGTTGGAAGGATTAGCAGGTTACTGCATTTCCTGGCCAGTTGTGGGTTGCAAATTCAGAATAGAAACTTGTCCCAAATGTGGGTTAATCTGTTCAAAATGGTTGACGGAATCCGTCATACCATTGGCATGAGGTTCATGTGGTAGACTAGCTGGATCAAACGCAAGTCTTACAGGTTGGTTCCAAAAAGATTGGTTACTTTCTAGAACCTGACCACTCCATTGATGTGGTCCTTGGTCTTGAAAAGCATTCCAAGAGGGGTTACCTCCTTGTGGAGGTTTCATCCAAAAGGATTGGTTATTGCCTGGATGTTTCCCAGTCCATTGTGAACTAGGTTTCATGTATGGATTGACCCCTTGCGGAGGTATGTTCCAATAAGGTTGGTTATTTGGTGGAACAATACCACTCCCTGGCTGGTTGGGATTCGTGGGTGGATTGCCCCCTTGCGGGGGTATGTTCCATTGAGATTGGTTACTTGGTGGAACATTACCACTCCATTGTTGGTTGGGATTCATGGGTGGATTGCCCCATTGTGGGGGTGGGCCCCAATTAGATTGGTTACTAGTTGGAACTGGACCACTCCATTGATTGTTTCCTTGGTTTGGATATGCGTTCCAAGGTTGATTTCCTCCTTGTGGAGATGGAATTCAAAAAGATTGGTTACTTCTTGAATGTTGTCCATTCCATGGTGGAACAAGATGGATGGATGGATTTCCCCCTTGCAGATGTAGGCCCCAAAAATATTGGTTACTTTCCGGAATCTGACCAAATCATTGATTGTTTCCTTGGATTATATAAGCGTTCCAAGGTTGATTTCCTCCTTGCAAAGGTGGTGCCCAAAAAGATTGGTTACTTCCTAGAACCTCCCCACTCCATTGTGGGATGGGGTTGATAGGGAGATTTCCACTAGGCATTGTGCTAGGATAAGTCGGAGGATAACCCCTCGGGGCATTTCCACTAATATGAGGAGCATAACCCCAATTGGCATAAATGTTCCATGGTTCATTGCTTCCACCAGGAATATTACCATTCCATGGTGAAGGGTTTCCCCCAGAAGTAGAATTTGGACAAGTGTTAGGCATACCAAGAGGATTCTGGTTTACTCCTTGTGTCTTGATTAGCCGAACCATATGGAAAACCAATGTTTGGTAAGGCACACCCTTCAGTAGGGATTCATGCAGACGAATTGGATGTACTTCCATGATTGGAACCCGAAACTATACCAACTGGCACTTAAGTGCTAGTTGAACTTGTGCTATTAACAGGTATACTAACTGTTGGTATTGATGTAAAGGCCAAATTGGAAGTATTTCTACCTCCAACAACTGTTTGATGTTGCGACGATGTAGTCCCTTGTGGTCTTGATGAAGCCATAGGGATGTTGGAAGTATTGTTACCTCCAACAACCATTTGAGGTTGTGATGATGTGGTCCCTTGTGCTCCTGATGAAGCCATAGGGATGTTGGAAGTATTGCTACCTCCAACAATCATTTGAGGTTGTGATGATGGGGTCCCTTGTGCTCCTGATGAACCCATGGGGTTAGATGTTGAATTTTACATATGTACCAAATGTGTCACAAGAGGGTTGATGGTGTTCAATGGTTCACTGATGTGAAGTACCACTAGGTCTGAAAGATTTGTCAGAGGTGGATTTACAGGATTTGCAGTGTTGTCTTCTAATGTTTCAATTGCAATTTGAGAAAAAGGATCAACAATTTTTGTGTTTTCCTTGATAGGTGGTGTTATAGTATTTGTTTGATGTGTTTCTACTCTATTGTTGATAATTGAAGTTAGAAGTGTTTCAGTTTCAAAGTCAAAATGATTTGTATTTTGTAGCCGTCTTCGCAATGTAGCGGGGCCTTCAATTTCTGGTGACTCACCTCTGATCCGCTGTGACTAGCGGGTCGAAAGATTAGCCACTTTGAATAATATTAATAAAAGGATTTGTTTAAATTTCTTTTGAAAAAAGAATCAAACAATGCTATGGATTTCTAGAAAATCAAAACTTGTTGGTGATATGAAAATCAAAAGTTTGTCAATTTTAGATTAAGCGCCAATTTTAAGGTTAGTTTGCTTAGTCTCAGGACTGGAAGTGAAATTGGTGGTGTTTTGACTCGAAAAAAGGAAAATGAACCAAACAATGCAAAATGCTCACTACTCTACCTTTCAATTCGATGAATATTCTAAATTAAGGAAGAGTTAGAGGTTCATGAGTTTCTTTCAGACATGCAAAATTTCTGGTAAATCTTGTATGTTCTTGCATAGTTTTTCGGAAATATGGATAATAATTGATGTTAAAGACTAATGTAACCCAAACATATATCTCAAGTGAAACTGAATCTAATTATATTACATGGGGGATCCATGTTTCTCATTCACAAGATCGCATGAAGGCCCAAGTGAAGAGGATACGTAGAGCCCTTTGGAAGGCTTAAGAATTAAATTCTAAAATATTACAAGTGAGATCCACTTTCTCATTCACAAGATCGCCATAAGGCCCAAGTGAAAAGGATGCGGTGGCTCTAAAAACTGTATGCAAAAATTAAATCTACTCTGTTACAAGTGAGATCCACTTTCTCATTCACAAGGTCGCCATAAGGTGCGAGTGAAGAGGATATGGTGGCTCGATATAAGATGCTTTGAAAAAATTAACTCCTAAACTATTACAAGCGAGATACAGTTTCTCATTCACAAGATCACCATATGGTGCGAGTGAAGAGGATACGGTGCCTCATACATAATATATCTCAAGAAAACTGAACTCTAAAGGTGCAACTCTCTCTAATTGTGCATGAAAATCATGAAAATATTCTAAGTCAAAAACAAAATGTAACTAATTAAAGTTTATTTCTGTTTTTTGGAAAGAAATTACTCTCAAACTATCTCAACATGTGATGTTCCAAGTGTTTTTCAAATACAAATGCGTGTGGAAGGTTCTTCAGATGTGTATGGTTCTTCAAAATGTGTATGGTTATTCTTTGGTTTAAAGTTTCCAATCAGCATGTGCTTAAGGTTTGAAATATTAAATGTCCTTTAAGATGTTTTTAATGAACAATTCTTTAATGTGTTTGGAAGACTTGCAGCCATGTAAAAGAGACACTAATGTGAGTTTCAGATCAGTCCCTAAATATAAAAACAGGGATCCATCATCAAATGTGGTTGTAAGCAAGTAGATCTACTATCAATTGAAAGAAAGATTGAAAATTAATGACAATTTGGAGCAATTTTAAAGGTGTTTGGAAGTCAATTCCAATTGTAAAGATCTTGACCCAAATGGTGCAAAACTTTCCTAACTTTTCAAGTGGAGTAGAACAATGATCTCAAGTTGCAAATGAGGCCTTAAACAAGTGTGCCAATGTGATAAAAATCAGGTCTCCAAACAAATCCAAAAGCTAAAAGAGATCTCCACAAACTAGTGTATGATTGCAAGATTGAATTAATATGTTTGGAAGGTAGTTTGGTTGCAAACATGTAAAGGAGACACTAATTGTTGGAAGGCAGTTTGATGAGCCAGCATCGCGAGTGCTGCGATACTATGAAAGAAGGAAAGAAGGGCGCAAGGAGACAAGTACTTTTAGTAGTTTTGGGTTATTTGGACCCTGTCATGTAGTTTTTGGGTCATTTGGACCATATTATGTAGGTTTTGGGTCAGTTGACCGCATTTTGTGGGATTTTGGGTTAGTTTTGGTAGAAGTTTGTTAAGAAGTAGTTAGGTGGTTGCCTAAGTGGACCACAAATGTAAAGGTGTAAGCCTATAAATAGATGTAGGTTTGTAAGTATTGGGATACCTATCTTTGGGAGATTATCTCAGCGAAGAACTTGAATGTAATCTGGGTTTGTGCGAAGATAATATGATGTGAAAGAGATTTTGAGCATAATCTCTGTGTCTTTCCTGTTTATCTGTGGTGATGCATTTTGCAATATGAATGAATGATGCGATGTTTTCTTGCTACTATTAATGATTTACTGTTATATCTATTGCCATAATGATTCTATGAATGTTAAGATCTGTTGAATAATGTCGCAATTATGTGTAATACCTGAGTTGAATGCTTAGATCTATTTCTGACATGTTGCAATAAGTTGAGTAACTGATGCACAACATCCTCCTTCATTTGGAAGAAACATGGTTCCGTCAACTCTCCCTTGAACATCTCGGGTGAGACTTCATCTGCTCCGCAGGTGTTGCTGGACAGGGTAAAACATGTCCGGGCCGGTGCTCAGGGAGATCACGGTGGGTTGGCGTCGACAACGAGTGGAACCCTTGTCGACTAGGTTTGTGTCAACAAATGGTTCTGTTGCTGGGATCCGGCTGAAGGACGCAGGTATATTCAACCAATGAAATATGAAGATCCTAGCGGATGGGAGCATGCATACAATATTTCAGAAGATTATATTCATCTGACTGCCAAGGGTGAGCTCAGGTGGCACAGCTTCAGCTCTGCATCTTCCGACTCTGACGACACGTTAGAGAAATGGTAGAACCGCCTGCATGAGGTGTCACTCCGCAAATGTGGGTTAGTCACGCAGTCATTATGCCGCGTTGTGATTGAGAATGTTGCAGTGCCAGTATATGAAGGGTTGCCCAACTTATTTGATTTTCTTGTGGCGTTTGAAGAAAAGGTTTCAGAACCACAACGATTGCTAGCATTGGAGGAAGCGCCGAAGGCTGCTCCAGCACGCTGGTGGGAGACACATAAGAGATCAATTGAAGGATGGTTGCAATGCCGGAGATTGATGTCAGTTCGCTTTGGCGACATCGAAGTTTACCATACAGGAAAATACGATGGATGGAATGAACCTGATAGTCATTTGATGGAATGTCAGATGTTGTGGGCATCGCGACCCAAGGATGAGTGGGTCCATGCCTTCATCCATACGCTGGACGAGATGCCGCGATCATGGTATACTGCAGCTGAATTGCAAGGAGAAATTACCACTTGGTTGGAGTTGACAATTTGTTTTACTCATATGTTCAGCTTCACGGATGCCAACCCGGATGTCCATAATGCTTTGCAGCTCATCCACGACGTAGTTCTGAAGGTTGTTCTGGTGGCATATCCTGCGGATCCGCATGCGCACTGCAAGATGTAGTCCATGATGGAATGTTATAATATCATTGGTGGGCCAGAAGATGGTGATGATCCGTGAAATGTCAATATTCCAGAATCCAGAGGAAGTTGCGATGTTGTCGCACCTGATGCACCAACCGATCCGATCAGTCAACCGCTGAAGCTCCGGAAGGTCAACATTGGGACAGAGGACAATCCAAAGATCACGAGCATTGGGGACTATTGGGATGATGAGATGATGGGGAAGGTCATAGACTTGTTGCATGAATTCCAAGACTTGTTCCCTACAAAGTTTTCTGAGATGAAAGGAAGCTTGGGGGATTTGGGGGAGATGAAGATCCCATTGAAACCAGATGCCAAACTGATAAGGCAGTGACCATATTGACTAAATCCGCGCCATAAGGAGAGGGTCAAGGTAGAACTTGATCGCATGTTGGATGCTGGCATTATTGAACTGGTTGAGGAGTTAGACTAGATCAGTCCTATGGTGTTGCAGGACAAGAAGACCGGCGAAGTGTGCATTTGTGTCGATTTGCGGAAGTTGAATGATGCCTGCTTGCATGATCCCTTTCCAACCCCGTTTACTGATGAGGTGCTCAAAGGCGTGGGTGGAAAAGAGATGTATTCTTTCACGGATGGGTTCTCTGACTATCATCAGATCCGAATCGCGAAAGAAGAACACCACAAGACAACTTTTGTGATAGAATGGGGCTGTTTTCAGTACACAGTGATGCTATTTGGACTGAAGAATGCGCCTGCAATATTCTTGCGGGTTGTCATCACTGCTTTCCGGGATTTCATCCAGAAGTTTTTGCAGGTGTACATGGATGACTGGACAGTCTGTGGCTTGATCAACGATCATCTGGAAAATATGCGGTTGATGTTGGAGCGTTGTCGACAGCATCATATATCGTTGAACTTGATGAAGTGCATATTATGTGCACCATTTGGAATATTACTGGGTCATATTATGTGCAAACAGGGATTGTTAGTCGACCCAGCAAATATTGCGCTCATTCTTAGCTTAACATCGCCGATGAACGTCAAGCAGTTGAGAGCGACATTGGGACACACTGGGTATTATCTCAAGTTCATCAGGGGTTATGCAGCAATCATGGACCCTATGGAGAAGTTATTGAAGAAAGATGCGGTATTTCAATGGAGCCTGAATGTCAAGTTAGTTTTGAGACGCTGAAAGATAAGATGGCTTCAGCGCCGATACTGGTATTTCCAGACTGGAGTAAGGAATTCCATGTCCACGTTTATGCATCGTCAATTGCTCTGGGAGTGGTGCTTGTGCAACCTAGGGAAGGGGATTTGGATCACCCCATTGCTTTCTCAAGTCCCAAGTTGTCGTCCGCAGAAAGGAACTACACCACTACGGAGAGGGAAGGTCTGGCGATGGTCTATGCACTGCAGAAGTTTCGTCACTACTTGTTGGGAGGACACTTTAAGATGTTCACAGACCACTCTGCATTAAAATATTTGGTCAATAAGATTGTGTTGGGGGGGAAGATATGTCGCTAGCTACTTTTGTTTCAGGAGTTCGATTTTGAAGTGATTGTGAAGCCAGGATGTTTGAATGCAGGCCCAGATCATCTATCGCGGATTGAGACAGGAAAGGAGCCAACCAACATTGAAGATGGGTTTCCTGATGCGCAACTGTTTAAGGTTGAAATATCTAATGACTACTATGCAGATATCCTTCAATTTCTGGCGATAGGTACCGCACCAGAGGGGTTTACCACTATTCAGAAGAAGCAGCTGGTGGTCAAGGAAGAAAATTTCCAGCTAATTGCAGGGCAGTTGTACAAACTGGGATCAAATGAGATCTTGAGGCGCTGTGTCCTACCCCATGAGAAAGGGAAGATCCTGTCAGAGGTAGACGCAGGGGTGGCTAGTGGGCACTATGGCGGTTGTACGACTTCCAGGAAGGTGCTTCGCGCAGGGCTTTGGTGGCCCATGCTTCACAATGATGCAACAGATTATGCGCAGACCTGCGATGTTTGTCAAAGGACTGGGAAACCCTCTAGGAGGGATGAGATTCCTCTGAAACCTCAAGTGACACTGCAGCCATTTGATAAATAGGCAGTGGATTTCATGGGCCCTATCAACCCACCTAGGAAGCGCACTGGTGCAAGATACATCATTACGGCGACAGATTATTTGACAATATGGTTGGAGGATGCACCAGTCATAGATTGCACTGTTGCGACAACAACGCACTTCTTATTCGACAACATTGTCACTTGGTTTGGCTGCCCGAAGGTGTTGATGAGCGATCAGGGTAGTCATTTCATCAATCGCACCGTCAGCGCATTGACATCAGAACTACATATATAGCATAAGAAGAGCACGCCATATCATCCACAAGAAAACGGGACAGTAGAAGCATTCAACAAGGTCTTGGAGCACGCGCTCACGAAGGTGTGCAATGCCAACTGCGATGACTGGTATCTTAAGATCCCAGGAGTGCTGTGGGCGTATCGCACCACGTGTAAAAGGTTGACGGGACAAACACCTTTCAAGTTGGTGTATGGGAAAGAAGCGATTATGCTTATGGAGTACATCCTTCCGAGTCTGCGCATCGCGGTAGCAACAGGTATGGATGATGAAGCGGCATTAGGAGACCGTCTGGCGTAGCTAGTACAACTTGAAGAAGATCGCTTTATTGCAGGATTCCACCAAAGCGTGGAGAAGGATCGACAGAAGGCATGGCATGATCGCCATATCTAGAACAAACAGTTTCAGCAGGGTGACTTAGTGTTGCTGTACGACAACAAGTTTATGAATCACCTAGGGAAATTGCAGATGCATTGGCTCGGGCCATATCGCATCACTCGCATAACTTTGGGATGAGCAGTACAGTTACAACAGTTAGATGGAGCGATGATCCCAAAGTTGATCAATGATAGTAGATTGAAGCCCTATAGGTCGGGCTCGGAGCAGCCCGATGCCTGAGTTGCATTGAAAAAAAAAATACAGGATGCTTGGTGGTAGGACGACGCACTAGCAGAGACATAATGCGCAAGCATAAGTGTTTGCATCGCATTTTGGGAGCAGGTTCATGACAGTGGCATGGTCGCGATCAGGTCAAGTCAGCAATAAATGCAGAAAGTTAAAAACAGTTATTTAGCAGCACGTGATGGAATGATTGGAATTTATGGTGGATCCGGCCATTGGATCGACTGAATCGACGACGGATTCACGTAATTAAGGCGTGATTTGGTCATGATGCAGGTTTTGATTTGGTAATGATGGTTACAAACATAATTTGACACTATAAGAAGGGGTTGGCTCTGGTCGGAAGGACCCATTGTGCCGAGTGTAGAGATAGTTCAGTGTTGCATTGTTTGAGTTGAGTTGCCAAGTTCAGGGTTGAGTAGTTGTTTGCAACAAGTTGGGTTGGTGAGTGAGGAATTGTTGAACCCTGCTGCAGCATGCCGAGCACACCCATGGTTGAAGTTTCCAGTGGGGTTGAGTTGCCAGCTCGGGAGGTAAGCATCGAAGAAGAGGTTTTCAGCATGTCGGTTGGCTTGGCATTTACAAGAATTCCAAAGAAAAGGAGGGGGGGTCAGCATTACGAGTCCCCGCAGAGCACACGACAGTTACGCTCATCCACAACGATAATTGAGGAGGTCCAACCGGAAATAGGACAGTCCAACCGAGGAGTTGATGAGTCGACTGCTTGGGAAGGGATATCTACTTCGGATATCCCTGGGTATGTCCCCCCTTGTCGACCCGGTATACCACCCTGGAAGTACACGAAGAATCAGAAATACGTTGTGTAGATGCCAGCGCTCCCAGCAGGTATGGAGTGCTCTGTCGATATTGTGTCGGCATTGATGCGGCTGAAATATGATGACCACAACATGGTGGCATATCCGTAGATTACGTCAGACCCCTACGTGCCGAGGACGCAGCTTAGCGGTACGCCAGTTCCGCAAGATTGGGTGCTCGGGTTGGCCCAAGCAGGATTGTTGGGACTCATTAACATGCCACATTTTTTGCGACTGGCGGAACTTAATGCTTGTGTCAAGCAGTTGTTGGCCTGCTTCCACGGCGATACATTATGGCTGGACAAACCAGTTCCAATCACTGTCGACTTGATCGCTGAGATCACCGGGTTGCTGAAGGCTGGGGTAGATCCTTTTCAATACTTCCGTGGGAAGGAGAACGAAAAAAAGAGGGCAACACAGTTGGTCCGGCAATATGCTATGAAACGTGACGGCCGCACATACAAAACCAGCAATATCATTGATAAGGCGGTCGTCACCGGCGCTGAGATATTAAGTTGCAAGGTGGTCCAAAAGAATCGCCCCAACCAATGCAATTCAGGGGTCATCGCATGTGCAGCACAATGCGCAGATGACTTGGTCCTTATTTTTGTTGAATCAACTAATCGAAGATGCAGTAGCCGTCCAAGATGGGAAACGACTGTTCACTTACAGCTGGCTCCTCATTCTAATCACGCTGGTTTCCTGGAAGGAGCCTGACACTTACCAGGGCATGAAAGTTGAGGCTGCGAAAAGCCATAAGGTTGCCCGGTATCAGAACTTGTGGTGCGTGCAAGAACCTGAGTGCCTTAGAGAAAGCGCCATACAATTTTGGGTGTATTGGGTGACTTCAAAGGATGCAGCGACGAAGGTGCCCTGCTTAACTGAAGAAACCGTGGTAAAGTACAAGTCGATTTCACTGTTCGCGATTCGGCCTCATGTGATTCACGTGCAGGAAAGACGTGAATCTGCGAACCAATGGTTGTTGACACACTATAAGTTGTCTGAGGAGGTGCTGGAGGGAATCATTAGTGATTATCCAGCTGAATGTCGGGAACCCGTTAGTCCAATAGAGATTGAGGAGGGACTTCCATCGCAAGGCCCAGATGATGCATTGTCTATGCAGGACCAGCAGAGTCACCATGACTCGGATCAAGAGTCATCCACAAAGACCCATATGGATGATGATATCGACTGTGAACTTGAGGAAGGAAGAACGAAGGAATGTCATGAGTATGCGACAATCAGTGGGGCCTCTCCAGCAGTAGAAACAAAGTTGGGATGTCTTATACTGGTTGTCACCAATGCAACCAATACGAAGGCTTAGGCGATGTCGATGAAGGCGGAGGTGGGATTCAAAGAGGTAAACAGTCGCCTTGATTCCTTATGTGATGTTGTTTTACAGAGAGTTTCAGAGATGGCAACTGGACAGGAGGTTAGCACAATTCGCACTAAGCCCCGGGTTCGAAATGTTAGTATTCCCCCAGCTGCGATTGTTGCTGACAATGAGGCTCTGCAGGCTGTGCTACAATAGTTAGACAAGTTGACCCTCAACATAAATGAGTTTCCTACGCAGGAGTTTACATATGTGCAGGTGGTTTCCAACCGGGAAATGGCAGATAGAATACAGGAAGTCAGCGGGCATTTTTTGCAATCACAGGAAAAGGAGGCCACGGCCTATCAAGAGGTCACAGATTTAAAGGAAAAGGCAGTAGAGGTGACGAAGGTAGTCAATGAATTGGAGGACAGACTAGAGCAGCTCATGGACAAAAATAATATTGCAGTAACGGAGCTCAAGAAGGATCAGGACTGGTTGACAATAGACAAAGTTTCCATCTGGAATAACAAAGTGCAGTTGGAGGAGGAAGTCTTCGAAGCCTATCAACACGTTTTCGAGTCCACCGCGCAGCTGGATCCGGTGGCGCAGGCGCAACGACTTGGATCCGTTATCTCCCAGTTACAACATGACAATAAGGAGTTAACAACTCTATTGCACATTGGCACACATGAAGCGGAGGTAGATGAAAGAAAGCACGCCATTGAGGAGGTGGTCACACAGATGGGGGAGCTGGAGTAGACAGCAACACGACTCACGGCAGACACCGTGCAGTTTTGGGGAAGCATTGTTCAGGATGAGCATATTGAACAATTGACCAAGGAAAGGAAAGAAGCAGAGGGGCAGTTGGCGACACCAAAAGCGGCAATGCGAACAATGCCGCCGGTGGCTCAGGTCGCCAAGACAACGGACTTAAAAGAATTGCAGCAGCGCATCACAAAGGCTGAAGAGCATCAGAAGAAGAGCGCAACACAGCTAGAAGAATTCCAGGAGATTGGTGGTCAGTTTTTGCTTAAAGCAAATTCTGCGCTAGAGACTATACAGGCGGGTCGCCAGCAAATGGATGAAAGGGTACGAGAGCATCCATTAACGCAGGACATGATAAATAGTTAGGCTGTGGCTGCGGCAGCAAAGGCGTGGGTCACGGAAGTCAACCAGCAATATGAGGACTTCATGGTCAAGACCACCAAGTACACCATGTCAATCTAATGTGGCTCATGGGCGAGCCACAAGATTGTGTTGGGGGCCTGTTGGTAGGCGGTTTGATGAGCCAACATCGCGAGTGTTGCAATACCGCGAAAGAAGGAAAGGAGCACGCAAGGAGACAAGTACTTTTAGTAGTTTTGGGTCATTTGGACCGTTTCATCATAGTTTTTGGGTCATTTGGACCATATTATGTGGGTTTTGGGTCAGTTGACCGCATTTTGTGAGATTTTGGGCTAGTTTTGGTAGAAGTTTGTTAAGAAGTAGTTAGGTGGTTGCCTAAGTGGACCACAAATGTAAAGGTGTAAGCCTATAAATAGATGTAGGTTTGTAAGTATTGGGATCCCTATCTTTGGGAGATTATCTCGGCGAAGAACTTGAATGTAATTTGGGTTTGAGTGAAGATAATATGATGTGGAAGAGATTTTGACCAAAATATCTGTGTCTTTCCTGTTTATCTGTGGTAATGCATTTTGAGATATGAATGAATGATGCGATGTTTTCTTGCTGCGATTAATGCTTTACTATTATATCTATTGCCATAATGATTCTATGAATGTTAAGATCTGTTGAATAATGTTGCAATTATGTGTAATACATGAGTTGAATGCTTAGATCTATTTCTAACATGTTGCAATAAGTTGAGTAATTGATGCAAAACATCCTCCTTCATTCGACAGAAACATGGTTCTGTCAACTCTCCCTTGAACATCTCAGGTGAGGCTTCATCTGCTCCGTAGGTGTTGCTGGACAGGGTAAAACCTGTCTGGGTCGGTGCTCAGGGAGATCCCAGTGGGTTGGTGTCGACAGCGAGTGGAACCCATGTCGACTGGGTTTGTTTCAATACTAATGCAAGTAAGGATGAGTCTTAAATGTATCAGGACATGGATCTAACTTCAAAGATATCTTTAATTAAGTATATCCATTACAACTTTGAAGGAGATTTGAAAAGAGATAACAATTTGCAGAATTTTAAAACTATTTTGGAAGTGGATTCTTATTGAAAAGATGTGATCCAAATTGTGTAAATATTTTCTACACTCTTCAAACAAGTAACCTTCTGATATTTAGGAAGAAATAGAAGCTTTAATGAAGTCTGCAAATGCACAAACAAGGCCTCCAAAACAGATGCAAAACAAGGATTTCACAAACTAGTTTAAGGAGCTGCAAATTGAAAACAAAAAGATGTAGATCTTTTAAACCAAAAAGATAAGCAAAGGAAGGATAAAAAGGGAGTAAAGAAGGTTGGAAATTCACCCTAAGAGGTCCCTAAGACAATACATACATCCATACAACATCAAATGAGCAAAGTTAAGGGAGTTTGATGCCTCCAAAATAGATCCCAAAACAGAATTGAAATTTGGAGCAGATTTAAAGGTGAATGGAAGAGGATTCCAAAAGTAAAGATCTAGATCCAAATGATGCAAAGCATTTCAACACTTATCAAAGGAGTGAGAGGCTGATCATAAGCATCAAAATAAGATTCTAAACAGGTCTGCAAAAATACTTATCAAGCCTTCCAACAGGTTCAAACTTCAAGAGATCTCATCACACATTTCAGCATATGCACATTTATGAAGCAAAACATAATTGAAATTTTCACCAAATATATGAGCAAAGGAGGGATCTGATATGATCAAAGGAGGATGGAAATTCAATTTAATCAGCTCCTAAACCAAATCATACAACAACACCACTCCAAAGGAAGAAAAACCAAGCATTAAAGGCTGCAAAATCCGCAGAAACGAGCTCTAGAATGCACAAAAAAATGAGATCTAGAATGCATAAAAAACAAGATCTATAATGGTTTTTTGAAGTATTTCAGCTGAATGGAGAGTGTGGGGAGGCCGGTTTGGAGCTTCCCTTGCTGGATATAAGTTTCTTGTAGTGGTCTTTCAGCTGAAAATTAGTAGATCTGAAGGATGGAAATCACCAAAATATGAAGAAAAATTCTGAAATATCAAGAAATTTCAAGCCATGGAGTCGCCAATCTGATAACAGCAATTGGTGTAGGGACTTGTCTACACTACTTCAACTATTTTACTAAGAAGTGGTGAGCCTCTATGTCAACATATTAAAATTATTATCACAAGCTTCTTAAGATCTATACTCATTCATCAAAAACTCATTAAGATCTAAAGCCATTTTAAACATCTAAATCATGCAAGATAAGCAACATTCAAACATTCAAATGGGACAAACTTGAATCATTTCATATCAAAACAATGAAGAGATACATTCCTACCATGGATCTTGGTGTGAATCCCTCCTCCATTGCCATAAGCTTTCCTTTCTCCACGCTTGATTTTGAAGAAATTAAGCTTCTCCTCCTTTTGAATGTTTTCTGCATGCCTTTGCTCTTCCTTTGTGTACTTTACAATGCCTCCCATTCCTTTCTTATATAGCATTGGGAAATGAGCCTTAAGCTTTTCTTATAAATGTGGGATTACTTATTTTCCTCATTTTACATTATTTTAACCTGAAAAGCCACTTTTCCATAGTTTTTAGGATTTTTGCACAACTTTAAGCACAATTAATGTATTTTAATGCATTTCTCTTCACTTTTTGATTGGTGTAGCTTAGTTTTGGACCTTTTTTGAGTGGTTCAATTACTGAACTTGGTCTCCTTAGGTTCTTACTTTCTTCACCTAATCCTTCCATTTATGGGAAAAGTGATTAGATCAGAGAGGATTTGTCTCTGAATGTACTTATGTTCTGTCTTCATGTTGTGGGCGCATAGTAAAAATGTGCTTCAATCTGATAATATATGAAGTTCTTTGCTAGTAGGGGGTTATATATGCAAATTATCAATCTATCTTACTAAGAAATGGTGAGTATCTATGTCAGCAAATGAAAATATTATCACAAGCTTCTAAAGATCTACATTCATTCATAAAAAATTCATTAAGATCTAAAGGGATTTGAGAATTAAAATCATACATGATAAGTAAAATTCAAACTCTTAAATGGTAGAAACTTGAATCAATTCATATTAAAACAATGAAGAGGTACATCCTTACCATGGATCTTGGTGTGAATCCCTCTTCCATTGCCATGAGCTTTCCTTCCTTCACCGTTGCTTTTGAAAAAATTGAGCATTTCCTCCTTCATAATCTCTCCAGCATGCCCCTGCTCTTCCTTTCTCCCTTTACAATGCCCCAAATGCCTTTCTTATATAGCATTGGGAAGTGTGCTCTCAAGTTTATCTTTTCAATATGGGATTTCTCCTTTTCATTGTTTTAGATCATTTTCACTCAAAACCCACTTTTCCATAGTTTTTAGGCTTTTTGCACAACTTAGCATACTTTAAGCACAATTAATGCACTTTAATGCATTTCTCTTCACTTTTTGATTGGTGTAGCTTAGTTTTGGACCTTTTTTGAGTGGTTCAATCACTGAACTTGGTCTCCTTAGGTTCTTACTTTGTTCACCTAATCCTTCCATTTATGGGAGAAGTGATTAGATCAGAGAGGATTTGTCTTTGAATGTACTTATGTTCTGTCTTCATGTTGCAGGCGCATAGTAAAAATGTGCTTCTTCTATCACATGACTAGGGGTGTTAATTTGATTGTTAACAGATGCCCCCTAATGTGTGAGGTCCGAAGCAGAGCTAAGGGATGAAATACATTACTGAAATTTATACTCTGTATAATGATACTCTTTATCGTTCAAAGCAAAGAAGAGGAAAGGAAAAACTCACGGGTGCAGAATTGAGGATCACACCTGCAAATCATAACAATTTCTCAAATATATAATATTTTCCTGAGGCGGGCATACCCATGCTCAGCAGTAAATACGCATGGCCACAAACAATTCATAGTGGATCCATGTCAAAAGTAAAATTTTCAGAAGTATAAACATGCACTTTGCTGAGTGCGAGAACAAAGTCTTTAACTAACTTCTGACATGGCAGTCTAATCTTGCGCAGCTCGGGCAGTGCATCGATGAGTGATACAACTTTTTTTCCCAAGCTCTTCAATACAAACTGACAATAGTATGAGTTTATATCATGCGAATAAGTGATATGATGCCGAGCATAATAAAACACCATTTGATTACCTGTCATTGATGTATACCGTTAACAGATGCGAAGAGACCCATCGATAATGATGATGGACTCTAAGGTACTAAGTACAAACTAGCAAGTGTGAATAGATGTTCTGAAGTCGAACACTTGTAGAATCAAATAATCAGGGGTCATTGATGTATAGCCACTATCATTTGCGAGGAAACCTGCCACTAATGACTGCAAGATCCAAGGTACTCTTGGGTTTCTAGATCCATGTCCTAGATGATGTTTTGATGTCGATAGGAATAGATCCATCGGAAGGAGGGCATTAATGCATCCCACATCAACCGATACGAAACAAAGATCAATAGTCTGATATAATTTGGTAGAACTGCAAGATCCAACATTGCAAACTTACACAAGGAAGGCTGACATGATTGGTCGGGAATATTTGAGGAATGGCCGACTCGGTTTGGACTTCCCTTGAGCACATAACACGATGCAGAATGGACACTTGGCAACTGATAGGACTTTGAGTAACCGACCTTATTGAAATCTGCTAATGCTAGATGCATTAACGAAAGCTCCATTGGTGACGGGAAGGATAACCCATCGGTGGAGATCTGCTCAAAATACTGGTACAGCTTCCTAAGGCAAATGTTGATGGTGTACTGACAGCAGATACAATATTATGTGTTGTGTTCAAGGGAGACAAGGACCAACTGTTGTCGTTTTCTTCAAAGTTTATAATATGAAGTGATTCAAGTCTCTCCCTTTTTGGATTTTTTTGTTTTCCAATTTTTTTAACCTTTTTCATTTATTAGCTTGAAAAAAGAATATAGCATGATATGATACATTAGAGGAAACGAGTGTCTCAACGGCATGCGCCTAAATGTCAAGGGCATGGGTCAGGCCAAGGCAAAGATCTATATTTCAAACAAGGGCTAAGCTAGTTATGTACACTCTTACCGATGTTTCCTCCATGAGTATGGTTCAAATATACAGAAGCAATGGTTTATAGGCATCTTGTAATAGAAAGTGACTGCACAGGAAAATAAGCAACATAAGCAATAAACAACGAATCCGTTTGCACGGATGTTCAAGTCGATATTTTAACACGAGCTTATGTAAACTGACAAAAAATTGGGAGCCCATCAGGATATGGTTAGAAATGAATAAAAGAGAAATATGTGGTCTCAAACTCCAAGTCATGATGGAACTAATAGGGCTCTCGGGCCTATGAGAATAACTCAACATGGGCACCAAAATGGCAATGGGGTGCTGACTAGGGTGTCCCATGTTCGGTAGGTTCTTCTGTTGGAATGGTGGAACATACAAATATGAAGGGTTCACCCACCAATTTCCAACAGGTTCGAACCTATGGAAAGTTTGGGTTGCAAAAGGTTCAAATGCATCTTCACAAAGGGATGGCCTAAACCTATATGCAAGCTTCCAAATATACCAGATCAGATCAAGGAACATGCAGATCATGCTCCTGTACTTGGGTAGATTTAATCCAATTATGCTCCCAATGGCCCCATAAAAGATGTCCTTAGGTGGGTGAAACCAAATGTTTACAACTTCAGGGAGATCTTCATTTGATGATCAAATGTAATCCAAGAAGTCATGTGAGCTGGGAGATGTCACAACCTAAATGGGAAAGGTGACCGAATCATATTCCTCCATCAAGGGAACATTTTGATCTGAATCTGTCGAATCTATTTGAGTAGCTTGGTTTGAAACTTCTACAACAGATAGGGGTGATCCAAATGATTTCCAACATTTAATGTGATCCCTTCATCCACTATGGTTAGACAGATGTTCTTACTGTGAGTCGTTACTTTAATTTGAAAAGCAACTTCGGGAAGGATCCTACATATTGAATGGTCTATGTCTAATGTGATCAAAGTCTCATCGGATGGATCAACAACACCAATGGTAGACAATAGTTCCTTTCTTTGTGTAGAATGATATTGCAATACCTCCAAGGCCCACATGGCACATGGTACTTAAGCTAGGTCCTCAATAACATTACCATTATGAGCAACTCGCGTGTTAGGATTATGCATTGTTGTACGTAGAACACCTTTGGGGGTGTATCGTACTAAGTCTATGGCTAGTTTCTCAATGTAGATATAACCACTTGGTTGTGATTCTCATTGATCTGATGTACTAAGAGAGACATCATAAGAATCGAGTCTTGTTTGAATGTTCATCTCATGATCACACATGAAGACATTGGAATTGGGATCATTGCCCCCTTGTGGGGGGGTTGGCTGGTTTCCCCCTAGCGGGGGTGACGGTGTCAAAATAGTGGGTTGTTGTTTCCCACTGCATTGAAGCATAGTTGGTGCATCCTGTTTCCCAGAGTTAGCATTTTTCTTACTCTTGTATTTCTTCTTCTTTTCCCTAAGGTGTTTGGACTCGACTATAAGGATTTCAGAATTCTAGGAAGGATTAGCACTTTGCTTACCCTTGTACTTCTTCTTCTTTCCTCTCAGGTCTATGGGTGAGACTATGAGGATGTTAGAATTGTTGGAAGGATTAGCAGGTTCCTGCATTTCCTGGCCAGATGTGGGTTGCAAATTCAGAATAGAAACTTGTCCCAAATGTGGGGTAATCTGTTCAAGATGGTTGATGGAATCCATCATACGATTGGCATGAGGTTCATGTGGTAGCCTAGCTGGATCAAACGCAGGTCTTGCAGGTTGGTTCCAAAAAGATTGGTTACTTTCTAAAACTTGACCACTCCATTGATGTGGTCCTTGGTCTTGAAAAGCATTCCATGAGGGGTTACCTCCTTGCGGAGGTTGCATCCAAAAGGATTGGTTATTTCTTGGATGTTGCCCAGTCCATTGTGAACTAGGTTGCATGTATGGATTGCCCCCTTGCGGAGGCATGTTTCAATAAGGTTGGTTATTCGGTGGAACATTACCACTCTCTGGCTGGTTGGGATTCGTGGGTGGATTTACCCTTGCGGGCTTATGTTACATTGAGATTGGTTACTTGGTGGAACATTACCACTCCATTGTTGGTTGGGATTCATGGGTGGATTTCCCCCTTGCGGCGGTGGGGCCCAATTATATTGGTTACTTGTTGGAACTGGACCACTCCATTGATTGTTTCCTTGGTTTGGATATACGTTCCAAGGTTGATTTCCTCCTTGCGGAGATGGCATCCAAAAGATTGGTTACTTCTTGAATGTTGTCCCTTCCATGGTGGAATAGGATGGATGGATGGATTTCCCCCTTGCGGAGGTAGGCCCAAAAAATATTGGTTACTTTCTGGAATCTGACCAAACCATTGATTGTTTCCTTGGATTAGATAAGTGTTCCAAGGTCTATTTCCTCCTTGCAAAGGTGGTGCCCAAAAAGATTGGTTACTTCCTAGAACCTCCCCACTCCATTATGGGATGGTGTTGATAGGTAGATTTCTGCTAGGCATTGTGCTAGGTTAAGTCGGAGGATAACCCCCCGGGGCATTTCCACTAATCTGAGGAGCATAACCCCAATTGGCCTAAATGTTCCATGGTTCATTGATTTCGCCAAGAATATTACCATTCCATGGTGAAGGGTTTCCCCCAGAAGTAGAATTTGGAAAAGTCTTAGGCATACCAAGAGGATTCCGGTTTACTCCTTGTGTGTGTTGACCTTGATTAGCTGAACCATATGGAAAACCAATGTTTGGTAAGGCACACCCTTCAGTAGGGATTCCTGCAGACGAAGTGGATGTTCTTCTAGGATTGGAACCTGAAACTATACCAACTGGCACTGAAGTGTTGGTTGAACTTGTGCTACTAACAAGTATACTAACTGTTGGTATTGATGTAAAGGCCAAATTGGAAGTATTTCTACCTCCAAAAACTGTCTGATGTTACGACGATGTAGTCCCTTGTGCTCCTGATGAAGCCATAGGGTCACTTGTTGAATTTTGCTTGTCATTCAAACTTTCAAAAAGAGGTTTGATATCACCCAGTGACTCACGGATAGTAAGTACAACTGGTTCTGAAAGACTCATCAAAGGTGGAATTACATGAGCATTTGTATGATTTTTCAATGTTTCAATTTCAACTAGAGTAAGATCATCAACTATGTCTGTATTTAGTTCGTGATGTGAAGATGAATTTTCAGGGTTTGTTTGATGTTGTTCTTCTCGAGTAATGTTAATTGCATTTAAAATCAGTTATGTTTGCAAGTCATTAGGATGTGGTTTTTGTATATGTCTCTTCAATGTAGCAGGGCCTTCAATTTCTGGTGAATCACCTCACTGCCACCATGACTGGTGGATCGGGAGAGTAGCCACTTCTAAGAAGTTGATAAAAGGATGTGTTTAAAATGATATTCTTAATCAAACAATCCTAAGGAATTCTAGACTCAACAAAAAGAAAAAGTGTCCACACAGTAAAATTCCTATAGATCCAAGCAAGCACACTTCTTTTCCAAAGACATGAATCTCAGTGAAAAGTTGGATTAGAGGGCCTTCCGAAACTAGTAGCTGTTGAGGGATCTCAAGCCTCATACAATTGCTAGCAACGAAGGTATGAGAAACAATTTCAATAAACTTTAATCTCAGGGGTGCAAGTGTTGGTTCTTGACCAATCACCCTCCCAAGGAGTAAAAGTTCCAAAGTCTGTCTCAGGTATTGCAAGTGTCTCCCACTCACAATAGCCTATGTGATATCCTAGGAATAGCCACTAAAGTTACCACTTCACAATTGATGGTCGGGCGGAACAGTTGTAAGTCGAAGACAACTCTCATAACCAAGAACTCTAGAAACAGTGATGTCACCCCGAGGACTTGTCACTGAACATAGAATCCTCTCGATAAGCTCATGTCCCACTAAATAAAAAAGAGGGGGGAACCACCCTTACTTATCCAGATTGACCTCGTGCTTAACGCATGTTTCAGAAGCTCTTTCCCGACAAGCGTTTTTTTCTACTAATGGATTTACTCTCTTTAATCAATGCTAGTTTCAAATTTTTGCAGCCCATGAGTGTTAACTCTCCAAATATAATCCAGTGCACTAACCTAAACTTGTTGGTGATATGAAAATCAAAAGTTTGTCAATTTTAGATTAAGTTCCAATTTTAAGGGTAGTTTGCTTGGTTTCAAGAGTGGAAGTGAAACTGGTGGTGTTTTGACTTGAAAACGGGAAAATGAACCAAACAATGCACAATGCTCACTACCATACCTTTCAATTCGATGAATATGCTAAATTAAGGAAGAGTTAGAGGTTCATGAGTTTCTTTCATACATTCAAAGTTTCTGGTAAATTTTGTATGTTCTTGCACAATTTTTCGGAAATATGGATAATAATTGATGTTAAAGACCAATGTAACCCAAACAGATATCTCAAGTGAAATTGAATCTAATTCTATTACACGGGGGATCCATGTTTCTCATTCACAAGATCGCATGAAGGCCCAAGTGAAGAGGATACACAAAGCCCTTTGGAAGGCTTAATAATTAAATTCTAAACTGTTACAACTGAGATCCACTTTCTCATTCACAAGATCGCCATAAGTCCCAAGTGAAGACGATACGGTGGCTCAAAAAAATGTATGCAAAAATTAAATCTACTCTGTTACAAGTGAGATCCACTTTCTCATTCTCAAGGTCGCCATAAGGTGCAAGTGAGGAGGATACGGTGGCTCGATATAAGATACTTTGAAAAAATCAACTCCCAAACTATTACAAGCGAGATACACTTTCTCATTCACAAGATCACCATACAGTGCGAGTGAAGAGGATACAGTTCCTCATACACAATATATCTCAAGAAAACTGAACTCTAAAGGTGCAACTCTCTCTAATTGTGCATGAAAATCATGAAAATATTCTAACTCAAAAACAAAATGTAACTAATCAAAGTTTATTTCTGTTTTTTGGAAAGAAATTACTCTCAAACTATCTCAACATGTGATGTTCCAAGTATTTTTCAAAAGCAAATGTGTGTGTAAGGTTCTTCAAATGTGTATGGTTCTTCAAAATGTGTATGTTTATTCTTTGGTTGATCCAATCAGAATGTGCTTAAGGTCTGAAATATTAAATGTCCTTTAAGATGTTGTTAATGAACAATTCTTTAATGTGTTTGGACGAATTGCAACCATGTAAAAGAGACACTAATGTGAGTTTAAGATCAGTCCCTAAATAAAAAAATAGGGATCCATCATCAAATGTGGTTGTAAGCAAGTAGATCTACTATCAATTGAAAGAAAGATTGAAAATTAATGACAATTTGGAGCAATTTTAAAGGTGTTTGGAAGTGAATTCCAATTGTAAAGATCTTGATCCAAATGGTGCAAAACTTGCCTAAATTTTCAAGAGTATTATAACAGTGATCTCAATATGCAAATGAGACCTTAAACAAGTGTTCCAATGTGATAAAAATCAGGTCTCCAAATAGATCCAAAAGCTAAAAGAGATCTCCACAAACTAGTGTATGATTGCAAGATTGAATTAATATGTTTGGAAGGTAGTTTGGTTGCAAACATATAAAGGAGACACTAATGCAAGTAAGGATGAGTCTTAAATCTATCAAGACAGGGATCTAACTTCAAATATATCTTTAATTAAGTAGATCCATTACAACTTTGAAGGAAATTTGAAAAGAGATAACAATTTGCAGAATTTTAAAACTGTTTTGGAAGTGGATTCCAATTGAAAAGATGTGATCCAAATTGTGTAAATATTTTCTACACTCTTCAAAAAAGTAACCTACTGATATTTAGGAAGCAATAGAAGCTTTAATGAATTCTGCAAATGCACAAACAAGGCCTCCAAAACAGATACAAAACAGGGATTTCACAAACTAGTTTAAGGAGATGCAAATTGAAAACAAAAAGATGTAGATCTTTTAAACCAAAAAGATAAGAAAATGAAGGATAAAAAGGGAGTAAAGAAGGTTGTATCTTCACCCTAAGAGGTCCCTAAGCCAATACATGCATCCATACAACATCAAATGATCAAAGGTAAGGGAGTTTGATGCCTCCAAAATAGATCCCAAAACAGAATTGAAATTTGGAGTAGATTTAAAGGTGAATGGAAGAGGATTCCAAAAGCAAAGATCTAGATCCAAATGATGCAAAGAATTTCAACACTTATCAAAGGAGTGAGAGGCTGATCATAAATAGAAAAATAATCTTCTAAACAGGTCTGCAAACATACATATCAAGCCTTCCAACAGGTTCAAACTTCAAGAGATCTCATCACACATTTCAGCATATGCACATTTATGAAGCAAAACATAATTGAAATTTTCACCAAATATATGAGCAAAGGAGGGATCTGATCTGATCAAAGGAGGATGGAAATTCAAGTTAATCAGCTCCTAAACCAAAGAATACAACAACACTACTCCAAAGGAAGCAAAACCAAGCATTAAAGGCTGCAAAATCCACAGTAACGAGCTCTAGAATGCACAAAAAAAATGAGATCTAGAATGTAGAAAAACGAGATCTAGAATGGTTTTTTGAAGTATTTGCTGAATGAAGAGTGTGGGGAGGCCGGTTTGGAGCTTCCATTGTTGGATATAATTTTCTTGTAGTGATATTTAAGCTGAAAATTAGTAGATCTGAAGGATGGAAATCACCAAAATATGAAGAAAATTTCTGAAATATCAAGAAATTTCAAGTCATGGAGTCGCCAATCTGATAATAGATGAAGTTGTTTGCTAGTAGGGGGTTAGATCTGCAAATTATCAATCTATATTACTAAGAAATGGCGAGTTTCTATGTCAGCAAATGAAAAGATCATCACAAGCTTCTAAATATCTACATTCATTCATAAAAAATTCATTAAGATCCAAAGCCATTTGAGAATTAAAATCATACATGATAAGCAAAATTCAAATTCTTAAATGGTAGAAACTTGAATCAATTCATATTAAAACAATGAAGAGGTACATCCTTACCATGGATCTTGGTGTGAATCACTCCTCCATTTCCATGAGCTTTCCCTCCTTCACCCTTGCTTTTGAAGAAATTGAGCTTTTCCTCCTTCAGAATCTGTCCAGCATGCCTTTGCTCTTCCTTTCTCCCTTTACAATGCCCCAAATGCCTTTCTTATATAGCATTGGGAAGTGTGCTCTCAAGTTTCTCTTTTCAATATGGGATTGCTCATTTTCATTGTTTTAGATCATTTTCACTCAACAACCCACTTTTCCATAGTTTTTAGGTTTTTTTGCACAACTTAGCATACTTTAAGCACAATTAATGCACTTTAATGCATTTCTCTTCACTTTTTGATTGGTGTAGCTTAGTTTTGGACCTTTTTTGAGCGGTTCAATTTCTGACAGCGGAGACCAAATTATGTACCATGTTCAAGGGCGACAAGGACTCACTGTTGCTGTTTTTGTCAAAGTTTATAATATGAAGTGATTCAAGTCTCTCCCTTTTTGGATTTTTGTGTTTTTTAATTTTTATGCTTTTTCATTTTTTTAAAAAAGAATAAAGAATGCTATGATACATAGGAGGGAACGAGTGTTGCATGGGCGTACGCCTATTTTTCAAGGGAAGGGGTTATTCCAAGGCAAAGATCAATATTTCCAACAAGGGCTAAGCTGGTTGTGCACACTCTTACAGCTGTTCCCTCCTAGGGTAGGCTATCTGAAGCAAGATTATGTGTTGACGGACGGTTAAGGAATACCATGTGACTGAAGTTATCCAATTTGGGGAAATTTCCAAGTAGGAATGGTACAATGAGGTTTACTTCATCTTGAGTCTTGTGAAAAATGCCAAAATCATAGATCATCATGAATCATGGTCTGTCTCAACTACCTGATTCAAATAGTTCAGATTGTCAAAGTCTTCAAGTCCTGAAATCAAAACCATTTCACTACCCAATAGTTCAGTTAGAAATTGGTTCAAATGTGCGTTTAAAAATAGCTAAAAATGAGGAATTATGCATCTTTCTATCATTCAAAAGGATACAGTATGTATGAATAAAAGATAAGTAAGAAATACTCATGATTTACCATATGCATTTGTAGTGTAGCTGATGTATGAGAGGAAGCATCCCCTTTCTGCTTGAATTTCTAGAAGTTGTGAACCTTTAGTCTTTGATCTGCTAGTAGTGGGTTAGTTTTGATGTTGAACTAGAAACTTTTGAAATAGTTTCCCATGTTTTCGAGTTTTTCCAAATTTTTTCATCATTTTTTTTTGTTTGAACACTTTTTGGGTGTTATCTGTAAGAAAAAGAATAAAAAAGAGAAATAGTATTTACACTATTCTTTTTGGTGTGTACAAAATTTACACACTTTTTGGGTTATGATGTAAGCTAGGTTATTTCGGTTTTACTTATGTCCTTAAATGATGTGTTCAATTAAATTGGGCATGAAATAATGTACATTATTGCTTTTTGGTATGATGTTAATGACTTAGATGCCAATCAAGTACATAGTTGGCCAAAGAATCAGCCAAACTATTTAGACTTCTAGGAACGTGTATGTATTCAATAAACTCCAACTGACGTTCTAAAATACATACTCGTAGAAACTTTCTAAACAGTGTAGGATGTCGAACTTGATACTGACCATTTAACTAGGATACAACTAATTTTGAGTCCAGTTTGACGATTATTCGTCGGATGCCAAGGGTGATAGCCTCGACAAGAAGCTCAATAACTGCTTTATATTTTGCAACATTGTTGGTTGCAGATCCGAGAAAAATGCCTCCTAAACTAAGAACTTCGTTATTAGGTGTGAAAACGACCAATGCGGTGGAAGTAATGTTCTGAGAACTACGGCTGGTGCCATCCGCATATCCCAAATATGTGAAATATTCTTGTGCCATCTTCCAAATTGACAATGCCAAGCAAGATAAGTGTGTGCCCGAAATAACTAATGTACAAAAGTTTATACAAAGAATACAACATAATACAACAAATGGTGTGAGGCATCAGTGCCTACGCAAAGTATTTCTTCAGATAGAGACCATTTCTGATCTCCGACATGGGTTCCCCATCAAAATTGACCAATTCATAAGCTCCCTTTTTTAACACAGTTTTGACAACAAGTGGGCCAAACCATTTAGCTACAAATTTCCCTTCTCCTATTTTATCTTGGTTTTGGTCGTAAACTAAAACCAGATCGCCTTCAAAGAAGACTCGGGGATGGGTAGACTTGTCATATTGTGTTTTAACCCTTTTCTTGTGTGATTCTACATTTAGAGAGGCCTTCCTTCTAGTTTCATCAAGAGAATGGAGATGGAGAAGCCTTTCCTCTTCTGCAGAAGTGTTAGGTAGGAGTTCGACTGCTATCTTTAATGATGGTATTTCACATTCAATCGGAAACATAGCTTGCTCTCCATAAACCAGCTGGAAGGGAGTGAATCCGGTTGTGGTTTTAGCCATCGTTCGGTAAGCCCAAAGAGAAGTAAACAACATCAAGTGCCAGTTATTCTTGTTTTTATTAATCATCCTCTGTAACATGGTTTTCAAAACCTTGTTGATGGCTTCTACTTGTCCGTTAGCTTGAGGGTAATATGGCGAGGAAAATTCCTGCCACAATCCTAACCAGTTTGTAATTTCGTCCATACAGGAATTCCTAAAATGATTTCCATTGTCTGTAGTGATCTCTTGGGTACACCAAACCTTGCTATTACATGATTGAATAGAAAATATGTTGCATTTTTACCCGTGCAATTGAATGTAGGCATCGCCTCATCCCACTTGGTGAAGTAGTCACTGCTACAATGATCTAGTGGTGGCCATCGACTGAAGGTGGGTTGACCATCACATAATCAATGGCCCATTTTGAAAATGGACCCATGGTTACTACAGGGTGTAAAGGAGTAGGGTGTGCGCGCGTTTTTCTTGTGTAAATTTGGCAAGGGTGACACTTTTTGACAGCATTAATGTTATCTTTGAAAATTGTAGGCCAAAAGTATCCTGCACGCAAGATTTTCTGGGTAGTTTCCAACCCAGAAAGATGACCGCCACATGGCCCAGCATCGAAATCATTCAAAACTTGTTCATCTTCCTCGTGTACTAAATAACATCTTAATATCATATCAATTCCTCAACGGTACAAAGTATCCCTAATGATGAGGTATCTTCGAGCTCGGTGTCGAATACGACGTCGTTCAATACTAGAAAACTGAGGATCGATCCTTTGGGTTTGAATATATATAATGAATGCTCCATACCAAGGATCATAAGTTGCAATGAGGAATACATGTTCATCTACCCAATATTCAATAGATACAATACCCTCCTTCTGCATGGGTAACTCAGGCATTAATTCAGCAAATGCCAACAACTTCTTGGCTTTAGCGTTTTTGAATTCGAGGTCAAATTCTTGTAAAATTACTCTCCATTTTGAGTATTTGCCACCAATGATATGGCGGGAGAAAATGGGTCTCATGGGGTTCATTTCAGCCACTATGGTTGTCTTCCTTGGAAGTATGTAATGTCTAAGTCGTTGGACAGCATGGACTGCTTCCAAGGCCAACTTTTCGACCTGGGAGTATCTCAATTCGGGGCCTGCAAGGCCCTTACTAAGATAGTAAATAACATGTTCTTGAGATGATTCGTCTTCTTGTGCTAAGACCATTCCAATGGTGGAAGGAGATGCTGCCAAATATAGCAAAAAGTCTCTTTTGTAGTTCAGTGGCCTAAGTACCGGGGCAGAAACCAAATCTTTCTTTATTTCATCAAATGAACGTTGAGCTTGGTCATCCCATATGAATATTGCATCTTGTTTTAAGAGACGCATGAAACCTTTAGCTTTTTCAGCAAAATTCTCCACAAATCTCCTCAAGTAGTTAGCTTTCCCTTGAAGACTTTGAAGTTGAGTGATTGTTCTCGGGGAAGGAAACTGAAGTATTGCCTCAACCTTGATGGGATCAACCATGATCCCCTTTTGGGACACTACGAACGTAAGTAACCTCCCAAAGTCCACACAAAACATGCATTTATGTGGATTTAACCTAATGTTGTACTTGCAGCAACACTCAAAGATGGATCATAAATGGTCACTGTGCTCAGCTCTCCTTTTAGATTTAACTGCTAAGTCATCAAGATAAACCTCAACGATTTTCTTAATGTCGTGAAATTCGTATGACATAGCTCTTTGAAAAGTAGCTCCGGCGTTTGTTGTTTCATCGATGTAGTCCCTTGTGCTCCTGATGAAGCCATAGGGTCACCTGTTGAATTTTGCATGTCATTCAAACTTTCAAAAAGAGGTTCGATATCACTCAGTGACTCACAGATAGTAAGTACAACTGGTTCTGAAAGACTCATCAAAGGTGGAATTACATGAGCATTTGTATGATTTTTCAATGTTTCAATTTCAACTAGAGTAAGATCATCAACTATGTCTGTATTCAGTTCATGAAGTGAAGATGAATTTTCAGGGTTTGTTTGATGTTGTTCTTCTTGAGTAATGTTAATTGCATTTAAAATCAGTTATGTTTGCAAGTCATTAGGATGTGGTTTTTGTATATGTCTTCATGTTGCGTGCGCATAGTAAAAATGTGCTTCTTCTATCACATGACTATGGGTGTTAATTTGATTGTTAACACCCCTTTTAAGGAAGGGATCAATTAAGGAAAATTCATGGGAATACCCCATATGTTCCTTCATGAAAACTAAATTTGGAACCCAATGGATAACTTCTTTCATGATCTCAATTTGCACCACTTGGATCAACCCCTTTTGCGGCTCATATGCAACATTGCCATTGGAAAAATCTACTACTAACTGGATTCCCCAAACAATTGAATATTTCAAAGAAATGAGAACATATTTTACTACCTTCTTACATACATGATAAAAATTATAGATTTGAAATTTAATTACAATTCTTGGTTGTCAATCATCACGACCCTTTGGTGCCATGCAATGCACCCAAGTGTCGGTATCTACCTTGAACCCATACTCGTTCTCCACCAAGTGTTGTCCATATTTGACCATGGTATGCATGATGGTGTGGATGGCTATGTCATATATGGAATGAGGTATCCCATGTGGCTGCAAGTTTCTTCTTCCTAAAGCAGTGAGATGCTTTGAAAATGGGATCATGTTTGGTGGTGTACCCACCTTCAACTTAATCTTGTGCTTCACTCTTTCATTAGGTGGTCTGTCATGTGGAAGGTATTCAAGAACCTTCTCATGCTATTGTAGTGAATTCCATATGAATTCAAGATGCTTTAAGTAGTCCATACATGTGCCTTGAATGGTGGTGAGGCCCTCAGAAGCCCTCACAATGTCTCCATGCTTCACAATGAATCTCATGCCATGAGATAACTCCTCATCTGCTATGTGATTTCCCCCCCAAGGTATGAATGGAAATGTATGGAAAGCATCATATTGAAGCCATAGATTCCTTGGTAGCTGATCATAAAACATATCAGTATCAAATGCATCAATATATCCTTTACCAATTCAAAAATAACTCTTACCAAGGAGAGCTAGTATTGCACACCACCGGGTCTCCATATCGGTGATGTATATATCCATCCAATCCATGGATGAATATGATTACTTTATTTCTGATCCAAATGGAATGTAATAATCCATATTTATCATAACTAATTCTTATTCACATAAATAAAACTCATAATCTCCCAGGAGTGGAACAGGTGCCTGGAAATCATCCTGCAAGTCAATGCTTTCTTCAAGCACTTGTAAATTTGAAGACTCTTGATGTTTACCTCGGATATGAGGCTTCTCCAAAATTTCATGTGCACTATTAGACACACACATATAATCACATGTGTGCTCATGCAACTCTTGATATTCATGCAAACTCTCTCCTAAAAAGCGAGACTTCTCAAAATTTTGGATCTCAACATTAGAAGGATATTTTTTTCCAATATTCTCATTGGAAGTGGCCGCCATATCAAGATGAAACAGAGTTTGGTGAATGAAAAAATAAGAATGGATGTAATATCTTTGTGACACCTCTATCTATTCATCAGTTGGATTTGTAATAGCATGCTCCTCCACTAAACCTCCAGGTTCCCTCTCAACTAGAGTGTGGTTGTATTTTTCTTCATAATACTATTCCGAGAATGCTCGGAGGGATGATATTTTCTCTTCCTCCAAATATGATCCACGGGTGGTTTTACCTATACCAATCTCATATCTCATATTACAGTGTTCCTCAATCTATTTTGTGGTTAACTCAATGGAATATTATTCATATTTATGCAAGAAAGAATTGTTGCTACCTCCTCTGGATTTGAGCTTGTTTGAGGCATTGAAGAATTGTTCAAATTGTAAGGTCCTCCTACACTCTTCACTCAGTTCCTGCCAATATTCAAGGGATTCCTTCATCCTATACTGAGTTATAGGATCCTATTTAGGCTCAAGAAACTTGGGAATATTAGGTCTTGTTGGACTCTTGAAGTCATTATGTCGATTTTGAGTCTCGGTCCTTGAGAAGATTGTTTCTCCACCTACCTTTTTCTCCTTGGGATGAGAGATACTATTGCTTCCTGCTACCAATTTTCCCCCAATTTGGCTGGCCATCAAGTCGAACCCTTGCATTATCTGCCTTATCATGTCATCAAAAAAAAATTCATGATATGCTTTAACTCCTCTTTCTCTTCCATTTTTGAGGTTCCTTTGTCACCCTTGTTCATTGCTTCAACTGAGCTTACTTCTTCTCCTACTTATTATTCTTCATTGAGGGTATATTCTATATCTGATACTAGGGGAGGGATTTCTCCCCTTGGCCTCATCAATGGTCACCCTGAGCAGGTGCAAGGACCATGCTCTGATACCACTGTAACATCCCTACCATGTAAATTTATTCAATTTTTGACCAATTTAAAACTTTGGACTAGTGAAACCCAAGCTATCCCAAATGTCCCCAAATGATTTTGAATTCTATATGGAAGGTATTAAGGGGCATTAGGACATCCTAGTGCATCTAATTTAAACTCATTTTCTTTCTAAATACATTTAGTACTTTCATTAATCATGGAGGAATGAAAGGAAAAAATACTAGCAATTTCGATGTTGAAACCCCCCACTAGTCACTGACTTTTTGGATTCCCAAATGTTGTACGAACCTTCCTAATTTATGAATAGAGACTTGGATTGGATAAAGTACTTAAATGGTAACCAAAATTCATCATTTATCATTACCTATAACTTTCTATTGCATCCATCAAATAGAAATTTGTAACACATAGGCATTGCTTGGAAAATGTAAACAATAGACATGGAAATTGTTACATAAAATTTAATCAAATTCCCAAGGGGCCTACATAAAATTACTTGGTAATATCCAATACATTAGATGATTCTCAATAATCTTCAAAAAAATAGAGAATTCCTAATGCAAAACTAGTGTGTCATTACTCCAAAAGTTCACAAGGAAATATAGAGGAAAACTAGCTCGAATGAGAGGTTTGTTTGTAATTTATGCATAATACACACGGGGTTTCAATATATGGATCATATATGCATCTCAATACAATGCCATAAATCATATATTACATACATGTGTTATATTTTCATCATTTAATTCAATCTGATCTAGGATATTAACTGAGAGAACAACATGTACAACATATCAAACACAAGAGACAAGAGACACAACGCATTTCACCAAGGAAAACCAAGAAGGTGAAAAACCCCGCAACTTCCTCAGAGATAAAATAAGCACCAATACAAGGATCACAAAGATCAAACCCCACAACAAGAGATATTCTCCTAGCAGCTGCTCCTCCTCCACTTGTGTGCACTCCTCCTCTCTTTCACTAATGCGAAGTGAGTGAGTGTGTGAATGAAAAAATGAGAGAGTCACACTCTCTATTTATACTTTACTTTCACTTGATCTTTATTGAACTAGGTCGGCCCCAACTTAACCACTTAACGTAATGTTGACTGGGTGGTGTAATAACCCATCAAGTATAAGTTACAACACTTACAATATAACTTGCAACACTTGCAAGTACAAATGACGACACTTCCAATCAAAGGAATAATACATCTCCGTCGGGGATACAATAAAGTACAAATGTAATACATAGAAGAATATCTTTCGAAGTTAAAAATACATCAACACTCCCTCTTAACTAGGAAGGTATTCTCTAGACACAGGTCATCAATACATATCGGCACAATTCGTCAATTTTGGAGCTGGATCATCGTCACTGCTGCTATACTCGTCATCTCGATCACTGGGCTATCTCTCAATTCTTCTCGTCATAGGAAGTTCTATAGAGCCATCCCTTTTTCATGTTGGTTGTAGGCCTAGCCTCTTGTAGGTCTTCAACATCTCTGGCCATCCTGTGGAATGTGCGTCAACAAAACCTCGAAAGAGCATCCGAGCTCAAACTATCGGATCTCCCGGGATCTTTTACATGTGGTCAAGAAAAACCTTAAAAGAGTGTCTTGCAAACTGCAAGATCTCTAAAGAGCATCCCAAGACTTTTACAAGCACACAGCTCAACCTATCAGATGTCCATGACTGATTACATGCCTCATGTAGCAAAAACTCGAAAGAGCATCCGAGCTCAAACAATCGGATCTCCCAGGATCTTTTCTATGCTACCTATAGCAAAACCTCGAAAGAGTATCCGAGCTCAAACTATCGGATCTCCCAGGATCTTTTCTATGCTACCTGCACAATCTGTCCACGACCAACCTGTAGTAAAACCTCAAAAGAGTATTCAAGCTCAAACTATCGGATCTCCCAAGATCTTTTCTATGCTACCTGTAGAAAAACTTCGAAAGAGTATCCGAGCTCAAACTATCGGATCTCCCAGGATCTTTTCTATGTTGCCTGCACAATTTGTCCACAGCCATGGAATATCGACCTGATACTCATGATCCACTTGATCCTCCTCACACAGAGCATCCTCCTGATGCTCATGATCGTACTGATCATCATCATACAATACATCATTCTGATGTACAACATTTGGAGCATCGACCTGATGCTCATCACATATGATCGTCCTGATCATCATCATACAATACATCATCCTGATGTACAATATCTGGAGCATCGACCTGATGCTCACCACACATGATCATCCTGATCATCATCATAGCATCATCCTAATACATATCATCACATGATCATCCTGATCATCATCACAACATCATCCTGATGCATATCATCTGGAGCATCGTCCTGATGCTCATCACACATGATCGTCCTCTTCAAATCATCTCATCGTCCACGGAGCACAACCCAGATGCACATCATACAGCACTTACACCACCAACATGGGAGAACACATCTACCACCATGTGAAAAATGGCTTCAGCCCTTACATCTACACCATGGGAGAACACATCTACAACCATGTCATAAAATACCATGTGCATCTGCGTCTTCTGGACTCATCACTTCCCCTTGGAAGGAACCTCGATCTGAAGTACACCAAGCCTCTTTCGGAAGTACTTGAACTTCACTCTGGCTAGTGGTTTGGTCAACACATCTACAATCTGCTCATCCGTTGCAACATACAGGAGCTTCACTGCTCCTCTCTGCACCATATCCCTGATATAGTGATATTTGATCTCGATATGCTTTGACTTGTCATGGAACACCAGGTTCTCTGACAACTTCACACAACTCTCGTTGTCACAATAGATACAAGTAGCATCCAACTGGAGATCAAATAAATCATACAGTAGCTTACATAGCCATACTGCCTCACAACTAGCCGAATAAGCTGCAACATACTCTTCTTCGGCTGTACTCAGTGCTACACAAGATTGCTTCCTGCTAAACCAAGAGATCACCCCTAATCCCATACTGAAGCAACACCCCAAAGTGCTCTTCCTATCTGCAACACTGCCTGCCCAATCTGAATCAACATAACCCTCCAGGTTAAACTTTTGATTTGCATCATACTTGAGCCCTTCATCTTGAACTCGGAAGCAAGCTTCCTCTTCGTATCGGCAATAAACCTATCCTCTCCTATCAAAAACAGGTCATCCACATACATAGGAGTATCACTGGATTTCCTTCCTCAACCTTGTAGTAAAGGTTGGAATCCGCTTTACTCTTGGTAAAGCCCAAACTGAACAAGAAGTTGTCTATCCTGCCGTACCATGTTCTAGGTGCTTGCTTCAAGTCATACAAGGATTTCTTCAATTTGCACGCATATGACTCCGTGTCATGTGTCTCAAAACCAAGTGGTTGCTCCACATACACTTCCTCTTCGACTACACCATTCAAGAAATCTGTCTTGACATCCATCTGGTGTATCTTCCACTTCATCACTACAGCCAGAGCAAGTACTGTTCTGATGGAAGTGTATCTGGATACAAGTGCAAAAGTCTCTTCATAATCTATCCCCTCTTTTTGGGAGAAGCCACGAGCCACAAACCTTGCCTTGTATTTCTCTATGTTGTCATTTGTGGCATGCTTGATCTTGTAGATCCACTGAACTCACAACAGACTTCCCTTCTGGTCTCAGGACCACATCCCAAACATCATTCTTCATGATCCAATGGTATTCCTCGACCATGGAAATATTCGATTACTGCATCCCAGATCCTGGGAACTTCAGATTCTTCAATATCTTCAATAGATAGTTTTCTTGAAATCCGTTGCTAGAACAAATGTTGTAGTCCTTCCTTTCTAGGTGATTGTACACGATCTTTCCTACAATTCAAATTCAATTGCATGATTAGAAACTTATCATAGTTTAAAAAACAAAGTCTTACACATAAAGATATATGTCATACAATCATGCAATTATCTTAGCCAATGCTTCAATACAACATTTATCCATATCTCGTGACTTTCTAGATGCCTTCCATCTCTACCAGAACATTCTTAAGAGTGTCCACAACTCCCAACATGTCAGCAAAGAGGTTTCATTCTAGATAAGTAGAAATGGAATGTGGTACAGTACCATAGGCCACTTACCCATTACTTTCATATTAGTAGTATCTTGTTCATTAATGCAACTTTTCTAAAATGCATAATATACACCCTAAATCTAGGAACATAAGTATGTACATGACTAAACAAAATCATATATACAAGAAATGACAATTTAAATACTTATCTTTGTTTGCTTGTTGGGTGGAATCCCTCTCAATCTTTGCTTCCTTGCAGGAACTACTAGAGTGTGCTCCCTCTCGATATTTTCTTCCTTGCAGGAACTACTAGAGTGATCTCCCTCTCGTACTTTGCTTACTCGAAGGAACTACTGGAGTGAGCTCCCTCTTGATCTTTTCTTACTGGATTATCTGTCTTTGAACTTATATCCATCCTGGACCACTATGCATGCTTAAGTGTGCACTAGTTTCATCCTCAAGATCTCATACATAATCATACATGCATTAGTATAATCTCAATACTATCAAAACATTATGATTCCAAATAATCTTAAACATGTATGGTTATGTTCATTTCATACACAGGTAATTTATCACAAGCGTTAGTATTCAAAGTTTAAGGGAGGACTTCTTTTACTCATGCATATTCTTATATGACCATAGGACTCTTCATTAAGAAGCATAATATACATAAACCTATGATTATTCAAACTTATAACTTCGTGAATAATCATTATCAATCATACAAAAAGTATACTTATATAAGATCCTAACACAAGGTAGGATTCTAACTCGATATAGGAAAACATACCTGGATTATCATGTTTTCTAGTTATGTCTAACATACCCAAACACTGTCTTCTTTATTCTTGTCCATGATTTGTGCTAGTAACCTACATATCTCATAAGTTAAGCATTGTAGAACCACATTATACATACCTCGTAAGTAGAGCTTTTGTGTGATCAATGGATATGGATGAGTCTTTTTCTTCATGTCACCATGGTCATATGTTCTTGATCTAGAACTTGATTTGTCTTTCTTGATGTACCTTTCATGTTAGCGGACAACATCATCCTCATACAACACCACAGTGCATTAGTACAATCATAAGTGTCGTAAACCTAATCAATGAATTTCTTCTATCATTCACATGCATTCATACTTTTACTAAGGTGATAATACAAGTCTAAAATTAATCAAGATTGAACTAACCTCAATAATATGAAGACAAACATATCATAAACTTAATCATGAACAGATTTCAAAACATACCTGAATCTCCTCAAGTCATACCTGTCAGGATTGCTTGTAGTCTTCTTATGTAAGGCCTTAGCCTCATCTCCCTCTGGAACTGTAACTTCTTCACTTATGTAGGTGTCCAATTCATTCTCTTCTAGGATTAACCCAAACCACCTTGATTTGTTGAAGCTGGATCTGGAGCTGCATTAGGGTTTGTTAGAGAAACCCTAAAAATTCAAACTTTGAATTTCAAACTTCTGATTGGATGAAAAGATGCACCTTGCTGAGCTGATCAAGCTGGTATACTTCAATTAGGACATCTCCAAAATTTGCCCCCTCTAAATTGACTTTGAAAGTTTCGGATCTACGGCTTCTATCAAATTTTGGTTTTCTGGTCAAAATCCCGAACTAGGGTTTGATAAAGCCCGGGGTTCTACCCAACCAAAAAATTCAATCTTGGTCTCTAAATTTCGATTTTTCTGAGGAGCATCCAGCCGTGGTCTCAGATTCAAAAAATTCCAAAATTTTCGGAAACCATGATTTCCCGCAGCAGTGACGAGCAAAAAATGAAATTGCTCAAAATCCAATTCTCTTTGGACAAAAATATATGTCATATTGTTTCTAATGTATCTCTGAAAATTCGGCCTATGCTAGATTGACCTATCATCTTTCCAAGGCCATAGATCTTACCTCTAATGGATTCTCTGAGAGAGAGATATTCCAAGTGTCGCAACGTAACCTATTTATGGGATGAAACAGTATAGCGAACTTGTATGGAGTACCATGTGTCACTTTTTCAACTTAGGACTCTGAAACTCAGACCTGTCAAACTAAAGTCCATTCCCTAACTGTCACTTTTTACGGAATTCCATTTGGAGCTTCCTAGCCCGAGATATGACCTTGTTGCCCAGGTCACCTGTTTAGGACTCCATTCTGGAAGAGGCAGACACCCTAACTTGTATGGATCATATCTCACTAAGTACAATGAATCTGAGGCTTTCCTTCAGACAAAAGATAAATGGACATTTTATCTTCGACCTGTAGAAGTTTCAGATCCTGAAACTTCTCCAAAATGGATTTGTAGTGAAAATTCCACGATGACTGGTTTGTACTATATCAAGCCCTAGCTTCCGATTTGTCACAACTGCAACAAGTGTCATAAATTCCATACCATGCCTTCCTTCAGGCTAGCTGTGAAGGAAGCCAATGCAATTATCTTAGCCAATGCTTCAATACAACATTTATCCATATCCCGTGACTTTCTAGACGCCTTCCATCTCTACCAGAACAATTTTAAGAGTGTGCACAACTCCCAACATGCAGTCAGAAAAGAGGTTTCATTCTAGATAAGTAGCAATGGAATGTTGTACAGTACCATAGGCCACATACCCATTACTTTCATATTAGTAGTATCTTGTTCATTAATGCAACTTTTCTAAAATGCATAGTATACATCCTAAATCTAGGAACATAAGTATGTACATGACTGAACAAAATCATATATACAAGAAATGAAAATTGAAATACTTATCTTTGTTTGCGTGTTGGGTGGACTCCCTCTCAATCTTTGCTTCCTTGCAGGAACTACTGGAGTGTGCTCCCTCTCGATATTTTCTTCTTTGCAGGAACTACTGGAGTGATCTCCCTCTCGGTCTTTCCTTCTTTGCAAGAACTACTGGAGTGAGCTCCCTTTTGATCTTTGCTTACTGGATTATCTGTCTTTGAACTTATATCCATCCTGAACCACTATGCATGCTTAAGTGTGCACTAGTGTCATCCTCAACATCTCATACATAATCCTACATGCATTATTATAATCTCAATACTATCAAAACATTATGATTCTAAATAATCTTAAACATGTATGGTTATGTTCATTTCATACACAGGTAATTTATCACAAGCAATAGTATTCAAGGTTTAAGGGAGGACTTCTTTTACTCATGCATATTCTTATATGACCATAGGACTCTTCATTAAGAAGCATAATATGCATAAACCCATGATTACTCAAACTTATAACTTCATGAATAATCATTATCAATCATACAAAAACTATACTTATATAAGATCCTAACTGAGGGTAGGATTCTAACTCGATATAAAAAAACATACCTGGATTACCATGTTTTCTAGTTATGTCTATCATACCCAAACACTGTCTTCTTTGTTCTTGTCCATGATTTGTGCTAGTAACCTGCATATCTCATAAGTTAAGCATTGTAGAGCCAAATTATGCATACCTCGTAAGTAGGGCTTTTGTGTGATCAATGGATATGGATGAGTCTTTGTCTTCATGTCACCGTGGTCATATGTTCTTGATCTAGAACTTGATTTGTCTTTCTTGATGTACCTTTCATGTTAGCGGACAACATCATCCTCATAAAACACCACAGTGCATTAGTACAATCATAAGTGTTGTAACCCTAATCAATGAATTTCATGTATCATTCACATGCATTCATACTTTTACTAAGGTGATAAGACAAGTCTAAAATTAATCAAGAATGTACTAACCTCAATAATATGAAGACAAACATATCATAAACTTAATCATGAACAGATTTCAAAACATACATGAATCTCCTCAAGTCATACCTGTCGGGATTGCTTGTAGTCTTCTTATGTAAGGCCTTAGCCTCATCTCCCTCTGGAACTGTAACTTCTTCACTTATGTAGGTGTCCAATTCATTCTCTTCTAGGATTAACCCAATCCACTTTGATTTGTTGAAGCTGGATCTGGAGCTGCATTAGGGTTTGTTAGAGAAACCCTAAAAATTCAAACTTTGAATTTCAAACTTTTGATTGGATGAAAGATGCACCTTGCTGAGCTGATCAAGCTGGTATACTTCAATTAGGACATATCCAAAATTTGACCCCTCAAAATTGACTTTGAAAGTTTCGGATCTACGGCTTCTATCAAATTCTGGTTTTCTGGTCAAAATCCTGAACTAGGGTTTGATACAGCCCGGGGTTCTACCCAACCAAAAACTTTGATCTTGGTCTCTAAATTTCGATTTTTCTAAGGAGCATCCAGCCATGGTCTCAGATTCAAAAATTCCAACTTTTTCAAAAACCCCAATTTCCCGCAACAGTGACGAGCCAAAAATGAAAGTGCTCAAAATGCAATTCTGTTTGGAAAGAAATATATGCCATATTGTTTCTGATGTATCTCTAAAATTTTGGATCCTCGGGGTCTGAAACTTCAGCCTATGCTAGATTGACCTGTCATCTTTCCAACGCCACAAATCTGACCTCTAATGGATTCTCTGAGAGATAGATATTCCAAGTGTCGCAACGTGACCTATTTATGGGATGAAACAGTATAGCGAACTTGTACGGAGTGCCATGTGACACTTTTAAAACTTAGGGCTCTGAAACCCGGACCTGTGAAACTAAAGTCCGTTCCCTAACTGTCACTTTTTATGGAATTCCATTTGGAGCTTCCTATCCCAATATATGACCTTTTTTCGTAGGTCACCTGTTTAGGACTCCATTCTGGAAGAGGCAGACACTCTAACTTGTACGGATCATATCTCACAAAGTACAACGAATCTGAGGCTTTCCTTCGGACACAAGGTACATGGACATTTCATATTCAACCTGTAGAATTTTTCAGTTCCTGAAACTTCTCCAAAATTCATTTGTAGTGAAAGTTCCACGATGACTGGTTTTTACTATACCAAGCCCTAGCTTCCATTTGTCGCAAGTGCAACAAGTGTCATAAATGCCATAGCATGACTTCCTTCATGCTAGATCTGAAGGAAGCCAATGCAATTATCTTAGCCAATGCTTCAGTACAACATTTATCCATATCCCATGACTTTCTAGATGCCTTCCATCTCTACCAGAACATTCTTAAGAGTGTGCACAACTCCCAACATGTCAGCAAAGAGGTTTCATTCTAGATAAGTAGAAATGGAATGTGGCATAGTACCATAGGCCACTTACCCATTACTTTCATATTAGTATTATCTTTTTCATTAATGCAACTTTTCTAAAATGCATAATATACATCCTAAATCTAGGAACATAAGTGTGTACATGACTAAACAAAATCATATATACAAGAAATGACAATTTAAATATTTATCTTTGTTTGCTTGTTGGGTGGACTCCCTCTCAATATTTGCTTCCTTGCAGGAACTACTGGAGTGTGCTCCCACTTGATATTTTCTTCCTTGCAGGAACTACTGGAGTGATCTCCCTCTCGGTATTTGTTTCCTTCCAGGAACTACTGGAGTGAGCTCCCTCTTGATCTTTGCTTACTGGATTATCTATGTTTGAACTTATATCCATCCTGGACCACTATGCATGCTTAAGTGTGCACTAGTGTCATCCTCAAGATCTCATACATAATCATACATGCATTAGTATAATATAAATACTATCAAAACATTATGATTCTAAATAATCTTAAACATGTATGGTTATATTCATTTCATACACAGGTAATTTATCACAAGCGTTAGTATTCAAGGTTTAAGGGAGGACTTCTTTTACTCATGCATATTCTTATATGACCATAGGACTCTTCATTAAGAAGCATAATATGGATAAACCCATGATTACTCAAACTTATAACTTCATGAATAATCATTATCAATCATACAAAAGGTATACTTATATAAGATCCTAACACAAGGTAGGATTCTAACTCGATATAGGAAAACATACCTAGATTATCATGTTTTCTAGTTATGTCTAACATACCCAAACACTGTCTTCTTTGTTCTTGTCAATGATTTGTGCTAGTAACCTGCATATCTCATAAGTTAAGCATTGTAGAACCAAATTATACATACCTCTTAAGTAGAGCTTTTGTGTGATCAATGGATATGGATGAGTCTTTGTCTTCATGTCACCATGGTCATATGTTCTTGATCTAGAACTTGATTTGTCGTTCTTGATGTACCTTTCATGTTAGCGGACAACCTCATCCTCATACAATACCACAGTGCATTAGTACAATCATAAGTGTCATAACCCTAATCAATGAATTTCATCTATCATTCACATGCATTCATTCTTTTACTAAGGTGATAAGACAAGTCTAAAATTAATCAAGATTGTACTAACCTCATTAATATGAAGACAAACATATCATAAACTTAATCATGAACAGATTTCAAAACATACTTGAATCTCCTCAAGTCATACCTGTCAGGATTGCGTGTAGCCTTCTTATGTAAGGCCTTAGCCTCATCTCCCTCTGGAACCGTAACTTCTTCACTTATGTAGGTGTCCAATTCATTCTCTTCTAGGATTAACCCAATCCACTCTGATTTGTTGAAGCTGGATCTGGAGCTGCACTAGGGTTTGTTAGAGAAACCCTAAAAATTCAAACTTTGAATTTCAAACTTCTGATTGGATGAAAAGATGCACCTTGTTGAGCTGATCAAGCCGGTATACTTCAATTAGGACATATCCAAAATTTGACCTCTCAAAATTGACTTTGAAAGTTTCGGATCTACAGCTTCTATCAAATTCTGGTTTTTTGGTTTTCTGGTCAAAATATTGAACTAGGGTTTGATACAGCCCGAGGTTCTACCCAACCAAAAATTTGATCTTGGTTTCTAAACCAAGATTAAAAAAATTAAAAAAAATTTTAGAAACCCTAATTTCCCGCAGTAATGACGAGCCAAAAATGAAAGTGCTCAAAATCCAATTCTGTTTGGACAGAAATATATGCCATATTGTTTCTGATGTGCCTCTTAAATTTTGGATCCTTGGGGACTAAAAATTTGGCCTACGTTAGATTGACCTGTCATCTTTCCAACACCATAGATCTGACCTCTAATGGATTCTCTGAGAGAGAGATATTCCAAGTGTCGCAACGTGACCTATTTATGGGATGAAACAATATAGCGAACTTGTATGGTAGTGCCATGTATCACCTTTTCAACTTAGGCCTCTGAAACCCGTACCTATGAAACCAAAGTCCGTTCCCTAACAGAAACATTTTACGAAATTCCATTTGGAGCTTCCTAGCCCGAGCTATGACCTTTTTTCCCAGGTCACCTGTTTAGGACTCCATTCTGGAAGAGGCAGACACCCTAACTTGTACGGATCATATCTCACAAAGTAAAACGAATCTGAGGCTTTCCTTTGGACACAAGGTACATGGATATTTCATCTTTGACCTGTAGAAGTTTCAGATCCTGAAAATTCCCCAAAATGGATTTGTAGTGAAAGATCCACGATGACGTGTTATTACTATAACAAGCCCTAGCTTCCGATTTCTCGCAAGTGCAACAAGTGTCATAAATGCCATACCATGCCTTCCTTCAGGCTAGCTCTGAAGGAATCCAATGCAATTGTCTTAGCCAATGCTTCAATACAAAATTTATCCATATCCCGTGACTTTCTAGATGCCTTCCATCTCTACCAAAACATTGTTAAGATTTTGCACAACTCCCAACATGCAGTTAGAAAAGAGGTTTCATTCTACGTAAGTAGCAATGGAATGTTGTACAGTACCATAGGCCACTTACCCATTACTTTCATATTAGTAGTATCTTGTTCATTAATGCAACTTTTCTAAAATGCATAATATACGTCCTAAATCTAGGAACATAAGTATGTACATGACTAAACAAAATCATATATACAAGAAATGACAATTTAAATACTTATCTTTGTTTGCGTGGTTGGTCGACTCCCTCTCAATCTTTGCTTCCTTGCAGGAACTACTGGAGTGTGCTCCCTCTCAATATTTTCTTCCTTACAGGAACTACTGGAGTGATCTCCCTCTTAGTCTTTGCTTCCTTGCAGGAACTACTGGAGTGAGATCCCTCTTGATCTTTGCTTACTGGATTATCTGTCTTTGAAATTATATCCATCCTAGACCACTATGCATGCTTAAGTGTGCACTAGTGTCATCCTCAAGATCTCATACAAAATCATACATGCATTAGTATAATCTCAATACTATCAAAAAATTATGATTCTAAATAATCTTAAACATGTATGGTTATGTTCATTTCATACAAATGTAATTTATCACAAGCGTTAGTATTCAAGGTTTAAGGGAGGACTTCTTTTACTCATGCATATTCTTATATGACCATAGGACTCTTCATTAAGAAGCATAATATGCATAAACCCATGATTACTCAAACTTATAACTTCATGAATAATCATTATCAATCATACAAAAGGTATACTTATATAAGATCCTAACACAAGGTAGGATTCTAACTCGATATAGGAAAACATACCTGGATTATCATTTTTTCTAGTTATGTCTAACATACCCAAACACTGTCTTCTTTGTTCTTGTTTATGATTTGTGCTAGTAACCTGTATATCTCATAAGTTAAGCATTGTGGAACCAAATTATACATACCTCGTTAGTAGAGGTTTTGTTTGATCAATGGATATGGATGAGTCTTTGTCTTCATGTCACCATTGTCATATGTTCTTGATCTAGAACTTGATTTGTCTTTCTTGATGTACCTTTCATGTTAGCGGACACCATCATCCTCATACAACACCACAGTGCATTAGTACAATCATAAGTGTCGTGACCCTAATCAATGAATTTCTTCTATCATTCACATGCATTCATACTTTTACTAAGGTGATAAGACAAGTCTAAAATTAATCAAGATTGTACTAACCTCAATAATATGAAGACAAGCATATCATAAACTTAATCATGAACAGATTTCAATACATACCTGAATCTCCTCAAGTCATACCTGTCGGGATTGCTTGTAGTCTTCTTATGTAAGGCCTTAGCCTCATCTCCCTCTGGAACTGTAACTTCATCACTTATGTAGGTGTCCAATTCATTCTCTTCTAGGATTAACCCAATCCACTTTGATTTGTTGAAGCTGGATCTGGAGCTGCATTAGAGTTTGTTAGAGAAACCCTAAAAATTCAAACTTTGAATTTCAAACTTCTGATTGGATGAAAAGATGCACCTTGTTGAGTTGATCAAGCTGGTATACTTCAATTAGGACATCTCCAAAAATATGACCCCTCAAAATTGAATTTGAAAGTTTCGGATCTACGGCTTCTATCAAATTCTGGTTTTCTGGTCAAAATCCCGAACTAGGGTTTGATATAGCCCGGGGTTCTACCCAACCAAAAAATTCGATCTTGGTCTCTAAATTTTGATTTTTCTGAGGAGCATCCAGTCGTGGTCTCAGATTAAAAAAATTCCAACTTTTTCAAAAACCCTAATTTCTCGCAGCAGTGGCGAGCCAAAAATGAAAGTGTTCAAAATCCAATTCTGTATCGATAGAAATATATGCCATATTGTTTCTTATGTATCTCTAAAATTTGGATCGTCAGGGTCTCAATATTTGGCCTGTGCTAGATTGACCTGTCATCTTTCCAACGCCACAGATCTGACATCTAATGGATTCTCTGAAAGTTTCGCAATGTGACCTATTTATGGGATGAAACAGTATAGAGAACTTGTACGGAGTGCCACATGTCACTTTTTCAACTTAGGCCTCTGAAACCTAGACCTGTGAAACTAAAGTTCGATCCCTAACTGTCAGTTTTTACGGAATTCCATTTAGAGCTTCCTAGCCTGAGATATGACCTTTTTTCCTAGATCAACTGTTTAGGACTCCATTCTAGTAGAGGCAGAGACCCTAACTTGTACGGATCATATCTCACAAAGTACAACGAATCTGAGGCTTTCCTTCAGACAAAAGGTACATGGACATTTCATCTTCACCCTGTAGAAGTTTCAGATACTGAAACTTCTCCAAAATAGATTTGTAGCGAAAGTTCCACGATGACTGGTTTTTACTATACCAAGCCCTAGCTTCTGATTTGTCACAAGTGCAACAAGTGTCATAAATTTCATACCATGCCTTCCTCTAGGCTAGCTCTGAAGGAAACCAATTCAATTATCTTATCCAATGCTTCAATACAACATTTATCCATATCCCGTGACTTTCTAGATGCCTTCAATCTCTACCAGAACATTGTTAACAGTGTGCACAACTCCCTACATGCAGTCAACAAAGAGGTTTCATTCTAGATAAGTAGCAATGGAATGTTGTACAGTACCATAGGCCGCTTACCCATTACATGCATATTAGTAGTATCTGGTTCTTTAATGCAACTTTTCTAAAATGCATAATATACATCCTAAATCTAGGAACATAATTATGTACATGACTGAACAAAATCATATATACAAGAAATGACAATTTAAATACTTATCTTTGTTTGCTTGTTGGGTGGACTCCCTCTCAATCTTTGCTTCCTTACAAGAACTAGTGGAGTGTGCTCCCTCTCGATATTTGCTTCCTTGCAGGAACTACTGGAGTGATCTCCCTCTCGGTCTTTGCTTCCTTGCAGGAACTACTGGAGTGAGATTCCTCTTGATATTTGCTTACTGGATCATCTGTCTTTGAACTCATATCCATCCTGGACCACTATGCATGCTTAAGTGTGCACTAGTGTCATCCTCAAGATCTCATACAAAATCATAAATGCATTAGTATAATCTCAATACTATCAAAACATTATGATTCTAAATAATCTTAAACATGTATGGTTATGTTCATTTCATACACAAGTAATTTATCACTAGCGTTAGTATTCAAGGTTTAAGGGAGGACTTCTTTAGTCATGCATATTCTTATATGACCATAGGACTCTTCATTAAGAAGCATAATATGCATAAACCCATGATTACTCAAACTTATAACTTCATGAATAATCATTATCAATCATAAGAAAACTATACTTATATAAGATCCTAACACAAGGTAGGATTCTAACACGATATAGGAAAACATACATGGATTATCATGTTTTCTAGTTATGTCTAACATACCCAAACACTGTCTTCTTTGTTCTTGTCCATGATTTGTGCTAGTAACCTGCATATCTCATAAGTTAAGCATTGTAGAACCACATTATACATACCTCGTAAGTAGAGCTTTTGTTTGATCAATGGATATGGATGAGTCTTTGTCTTCATGTCACCATGGTCATATGTTCTTGATCTAGAACTTGATTTGTCTTTCTTGATGTACCTTTCATGTTAGCGGACAACATCATCCTCATAAAACACCACAGTGCATTAGTACAATCATAAGTGTCGTAGCCCTAATCAATGAATTTCTTCTATCATTCACATGCATTCATACTTTTACTAAGGTGATAAGACAATTCTAAAATTAATCAAGATTGTACTAACCTCAATAATATGAAGACAAACATATCATAAACTTAATCATGAACATATTTCAAAACATACCTGAATCTCCTCAATTCATACCTGTCGGGATTGCTTGTAGTCTTCTTATGTAATGCCTTAGCTTCATCTCCCTCTGGAACTATAACTTCTTCACTTATGTAGGTGTCCAATTCATTCTCTTCTACGATTAACCCAATCCACTTTGATTGGTTGATGCTGGATCTGGAGGTGCATTAGGGTTTGTTAGAGAAACCCTAAAAATTCAAACTTTGAATTTCAAACTTTTGATTGGATGAAAAGATGCACCTTGCTGAGCTGATCAAGCTAGTATACTTCAATTAGGACATCTCCAAAATTTGACCCCTCAAAATTGACTTTGAAAGTTTCGGATCTACGGCTTCTATCAAATTCTGGTTTTTTTGTCAAAATCCTGAACTAGGGTTTGATACAGCCTGGGGTTATACCCAACCAAAAACTTCGATCTTGGTCTCTACATTTTGATTTTTCTGAGGATCATCCATCCTTGGTCTCAGGTTCAAAAAATTCCAACTTTTTCAGAAACCCTAATTTCCCACAGCAGTGACGAGCCAAAAATGAAAGTGCTTAAAATCCAATTCTTTATAGACAGGAATATATGCCATATTGTTTCTGATGTATCTCTAAAATTTGGGATCCTCAGGGTCTGAAAATTTGGCCTATGCTAGATTGACCTGTCATCTTTGTAACACCACATACCTGACCTCTAATGGAGTCTCTGATAGAGAGACATTCCAAGTGTCGCAACATGACCTATTTATGGGATGAAACAGTATATCAAACTTGTACGGAGTGCCATGTGTCACTTTTTCAACTTAGGCCTCTCAAACCCGAACCTGTGAAACTAAAGTCCATTCCCTAACTGTCACTTTTTACGGAATTCCATTTGGAGCTTCCTAGCTCGAGATATGACCTTTTTTCCTAGGTCACATGTTTAGGACTCCATTTTGGAAGAGGCAGACAGCCTACCTTCTATAGATCATATCTCACAAAGTACAACGAATCTGATGCTTTCCTTCGGACCAAGGTACATGGACATCTTATCTTCGACCTGTAGAAGTTTCAGATTCTGAAAATTATCCAAAATGGATTTGTAGTGAAAGTTCCACGATGACTGGTTTTTACTATACCAAGATCTAGCTTCCAATTTGTCGCAAGTGCAACAAGTGTCATAAATGCCATACCATGCCTTCCTTCAGGCTAGCTCTGAAGGAAGCCAATGCAATTATCTTAGCCAATGCTTCAATACAACATTTATCCATATCCCGTGACTTTCTAGTGTTGATGTATAAGTAACTTCGGAATGTATTTCATATATGTATATTGTACTCCTATAGAGATGGTATTATTCCTCTATACGGAAGTGTTTGTATTCCTATAGAGATGTTATTATTCCTCTATACGGAAGTGTCGTCATTTATATTGTAAGTGTCGTAACTTATACTTGATGGGTTATTAGACCACCTTGTTGGGGTCAGCCCTGTATAAGTCATGTGGGTTGAAGGGTTATTAGACCACCCTATTGGGGGTCGGCCATGTGGGTCAAAGGGTTATTATACCTCCCTATTGGGTGTCAGCCCAGTCAGCATTATGTTATGTGGTTAAGTTAAGGCCGACCTAGTAAAGGTTATTAGGCAAGTCAAGTCAAGTATAAATAGAGTGCGGGAGGCACTCTATTTCATCATTCTATTTTCTCTCACACTCTCGGGAGAGTGGCGCACTTGTGGAGGAGGAGAAGCTGCTTCTAGGAGATGTCTATCTCTTATGCTTGGGTTGTATCATTTCTCTATCTATCTCTGAGGAAGTTATTGGGGTTTTTCACCTTTATGGTTTTCCCTAAGCAAACTCTATGTCTCTTGTGTGCTTGCATTATTGTGTCCATGATTGATATGGTGTAGATATGATCTACATGTTGTTCTCTCAGTTAATATCCTAGATCAAATTGAAGTAAATTCTGAAAAAATAACATGGTATCAGAGCTAGCCTGAAAGAAGGCATGGTATGGCATGTATGACACTTGTTGCAATTGCGAAGCTAGGGCTTGATATAGCAAAAACCAGTCATCGTAGAACTTTCGCTATAAATAAATTTTGGCGAGGTTTCAGGGTCTGAAAATCATACAGGGAGAATCTAAGATCCCCATGTACCTTGTGTCCAAAGGAAAACCTCTAATTCGTTGTACTTTGTGATTTATGATCTGTACAATATAGGGTTTCTGCCTCTTTCATATCTCAGTCATAAACAGGTGACCTTGGAAAAAAGGTCATAACCTGGGATAGGAAGCTCCAAATGAAATTTCATAAGAAGTGACAGGTAGTGCACTGACTGTACTTTCTCAAGTAACTTTTTCAGAGGCCGAAACTGAACCAGTGACACGTGGAACTCCGTACAAGTTCACTCTCCTGTTTTATCCCATAAACAGGTCACGTTGCGACACTTGGCATAAGTCTCTCTCTCAGAGAATCCATTTGAGGTCAGACCTATGGGGTTGGAAAGATGACAGGTTGGGATATCACAAGAAAATGTTTCAGACCCTGTGGATCGAAAAGTTCGGAGTTACACCAGAAAAAATCAAGTACATATTTCTGTCAAAACAACTTATTTTTTAGCACCTTCATTCATGGCTTCCAGAATTTAGGGTTTCAGAGAAATTTGGAATTTTTGTAATCAGAGACTACGGCTGAATGCTACTCATCAAAATCAAAATTTAGAGACCAATATCAAAATTTTTGGGTTGGCAGAAGGCCGGGCTTGATCAGACCCTAGTTCGGGACTTTGATAAAAAAAGTGGAAAATTAGGGCTTCTGCAAAAATGGAAATTTTTGAAATCTGTGACCATGGTTGGAAGCTCCTCAGAAAAATAGAAGCTTAGAGATTTGCATCGAACCTTTTGATTGGGCATAAGGGTGGGCTTTATCAAACCCTAGTTCGAGGTCATGTCTAGTGAATCCAGAAGTTTCAAAGGCAAATTTGAGGGGTGAGACTTTGCAGTTTTCAAATTATGAGTATACCAGCTTGATCAGCTCATCAAGCCGCATATTTCTATCCTTTCAAAAGTTTGAAATTCAAAGTTTGAATATTTAGGGTTTCTCTGACAAACCCTAATCCAGCTCCAGATCCAGTTCCTGCAAATCAAGTGGATTGGGTTAATCCTAAAAGAGAATGGATTGGTCACCTGCATAAGTGAAGAAGTTCATGTTTCAGAGGGAGATGAGGCTAAGGCCTTACATAAGAAGATTACAAGCAATCTCGACAGGTATGACTCATCCAAGTATGTTTCAAGATTTGTTCATGATTAAGTTTATGGTATGTTTGTCTTCATGTTATTACGGTTAGTACAATCTTGATTAAATTTAGACTTGTCATATCACCTTAATAAAATTATGAATGCATGATAGAAGATATTCATTGATTAGGGTGTTGACACTTATGATTGTACTAATGCATTATGGTGTTGTATGAGGTTTATGTTGTCCGCTAACATGAAAGGTACACCAAGAAAGAAAAATCATGTTCAAGTTCAAGAACATATGATCATGATGACATGAGGACAAAGATTCATCCATTGTCATGAATCACTTAGAAGATCTATTTGCGAGGTATGTATAACTTGGTTCTATAATGGTTAACCTATGAGATATGCAGGTTACTAACACAAGTCATTGAAGAGAACAAGAAGACATCATGTGGGTATGTTAGACATAACTAGCTAACATACCAATCCAGTTCAAGGACAGGTAATCCAGGAAGCAAAGATCAAGAGGGAGCACACTCCAGTTGTTCCTGCAAGGAAGAAAAGATCAAGAGGGAGCACACTCCAGTTGTTCCTGCAAGGAAGCAAAGATCAAGAGGGAGCACACTCCAGTTGTTCCTGCAAGAAAGAAAAGATCAAGAGGGAGCACACTCCATTTGTTCCTACAAGAAAGCAAAGATCAAGAGGGAGCACACTCCAGTTGTTCCTGCAAGGAAGCAAAGATCAAGAAGGAGCACACTTCAGTAGTTTCTGCAAGGATGCAGATATTCAGAGGGAGTTGACCACTTCTCACAATCCACATCATAATGGAGTTGCAGAAAAGAAGCAAAGACTGAGAGGGAGTCAACCCAACAAACAAACAAAGATAAGTATTTGAATTATCATTCCTTGCATATTTTATTGTTTAAATAATACTGTTCAATAATGTTTATACTCATGTTCCTAGAATTAGGTTGTGTATTATGCATATTAGAATAGTTGCATTGATGAATAGTATACTACTAATATACATGGGTAAGTGGCCTATGGCACTGTACAACATTCCATTGCTACTTATCTAGAATGAAACCTCTTTGCTGACATGTTGGGAGTTGTGCACACTCTTAACAATGTTTTGGTAGAGATTGGAAGGAATCTAGAAGTTACGGGATATGGATAAATGTTGTAGTGAAGCATTGGCTAAGATAATTGCATGACTGTATGACATATTTCTTTATGTGTAAGAATTTGTTCTGAAAACTATGAGATGTTTTCTAATCATGCAATTTAACTTATTGTGTAGGAAAGATTGTATACCATCACCTACAAAAGAAGGACTACAACATTTGTTCAGCAACAAAGTTATCTATTGAAAATATTGAAGATATTGAAGTTCCCAGGATCTGGGAAGAATGCCATGATCAAGGAGTACCAGTCGATCATGAAGATGTTTGGGATGCAGTCCCAAGACCTGAAGGGGAGTCTGTAGTGACTTCCAAGAGGATCTACAAGATCAAGCAGTGCTGCAGATAGGAAGAGCATTTTTGGGTGCTGCTTTAGTATGGGATCAGGTGTGATCTCTTGGTTTAGCAGGAAGCAGTCCTGTGTAACACTGAATACAGCCGAAGCAGAGTATGTTGTAGCTTGTTCGGGTAGTTGTGAGGCAGTATGGCTTCGGAAGCTACTATCTGATTTATTTGATCTACCGCTGGAGGCTACTGGTATATTTTGTGACAACCAGAGTTGTGTGAAGCTGTCTAAGAACCCGGTGTTCCACAACAGGTCAAAACACATAGAGATCAAATATCACTATATCATGGATATGGTGCAGAGAGGAGAAGTGAAGCTCATGTATGTTACGATGGATGAGCAGATTGCAGATGTATTGATGAAGCCACTAGCCAGAGTGAAGTTCGAGTACTTCAGAGAGAGGCTTGGTGTTCTTCAGATCGACGACACTTCGAGGAAGAAGTGATGGAGATATTTGTTGTATCCATTCCTAGCATGGTGGAAGGGGGATCCTTCACATGGCTATGGATGTAAGCGTTGGATGATGAGCATCAAGACGATGCTCTAGTTATTGCTCTGTATATGCATCAGGATGATGCTGGATATGATCAGTTGGATCACTTATATGTATATGCATCATGTTGGATGCTAGATATGATTAGTTGGATCATTTATATGTATATGTATGTACGCATCATGTTGGATGCTGGATATGATCAGTTGGATCATTTATATGTATATGTATGTATGCATCATGTTGGATGCTGGATATGATCAGTTGGATCATTTATATGTACTTGTATATGCATCATGTTGGATGCTTGGACCATGTATCTGTATATGTATCAGGTGGATACTGTGTATGATCAGGTAGATCATGTATGTTGATATATATCAGGTGGATACATTGTGTGGAACATGTATCTATGTATGTATCAGGCGGATACATTGTATGACCAGGTGGATCATGTATGGTGATATGTATCAGGTAGATACTTGGTATGCATCAGGTAGATGCATTGTATGATCAGGATGATCATGGATGATGAGCTTCAGGATGTTGCTCCAAATGACTTGCATCAGGACGATGTAGTGATGATGATTAGGATGATCATGTGTACATTAGGATGATGTATGGTGAGTATCAGGTTGATACTCTGTGGCCGTGGACAGGTTGTGCAAAGGAAATCCTAGATTTGTTCTAGGTCACATCCAGTATGAAAAAGGACTGGCACTGTGTATCACATGTAAGACCTGGGAGATCCGATAGGTTGGGCTGTGTGCCCGTAATAAGTCATGGGATGCTCTTTCGAGTGTTTGTGATAGTGGGCCACATGTAAGACCTGGGAGATCCGATAGGTTGGGCTGTGTGCCCGTAATGAGTCTTGGGATGCTCTTTTGAGGGTTTGTGGTGGGATGCTACATGTAAGACCTGGGAGATCCGATAGGTTGGGCTGTGTGCCTGTAATAAGTTCTGGGATGCTCTTTCAAGAGTTTGTAGTAGAGGTCACATGTAATCAATCCTGGAGATCTTGTCGGTCGTGCTTAGGCACATAAATGTTCCTGGGATGCTCTTTAGAGTTATTGTTGGTCGTGCTATGCACATAAACGTTCCCGGGACACTCTTTTAAGGTTTTGTGACAGTCACATGTAATAATTCCTGGAGATCTGGATAGGATGAAAAAGGCCTCAGATGCTCTTTAGGGTTCTTACTAGTCAAGAGAATCTTTTAAGGTTTTGCGACGCACGTAATAAGTCCTGAGAATTCCACAGTATGGCCAGTGATGATGAAGACCTGCAGGTGGTGGGACTACATCTACTATGAAAAAGGACTAACTCTATAGAACTTCCTATGATGAGTAGATTCAGAGATTGATTGAGATAGCAGCAGCAGTGACGATGACAATGACTCGATGACGATTATCCAATGACGATGATCCAAAGAAGAAGACTTGTGCTAGAAGACCTGTGTCGAGAAATACCTTCCTAGTTAAGAGGGAGTGTTGATGTATATGTAACTTCGGAATGTATTTCATATATGTATATTGTACTCCTATAGAGATGGTATTATTCATCTATACGGAAGTGTTTGTATTCCTATAGAGATGTTATTATTCCTCTATACGGAAGTGTCGTCATTTATATTGTAAGTGTCGTAACTTATACTTGATGGGTTATTAGACCACCTTGTTGGGGTCGGCCCTGTATAAGTCATGTGGGTCGAAGGATTATTAGACCACCCTATTAGGAGTCAGCCATATGGGTCAAAGGGTTATTAGACCACCCTATTGGGTGTCGGTCCAGTTAGCATTATGTTATGTGGTTAAGTTAAGGCCGACCTAGTAAAGGTTATTAGGCAAGTCAAGTCAAGTATAAATAGAGTGTGGGAGGCACTCTATTTCATCATTCTATTCTCTCTCACACTCTCGGGAGAGTGGCGCACTTGTGGAGGAGGAGAAGCTGCTACTAGGAGATGTCTATCTCTTATGCTTGGGTTGTATCATTGCTCTATCTATCTCTGAGGAAGTTATTGGGGTTTTTCACCTTTATGGTTTTACCCAAGTAAACTCTATTTCTCTTGTGTGATTGCATTATTGTGTCCATCATTGATATGCTATAGATATGCTGTACATGTTGTTCTCTCAGTTAATATCCTAGATCAGATTGAAGTAAATTCTGAAAAATTAACATCTTGATGCCTTCCATCTCTACCAGAACATTGTTAAGAGTGTGCACAACTCCCAACATGCAGTCAGCAAAGAGGTTTCATTCTAGATAAGTAGCAATGGAATGTTGTACAGTACCATAGGCCACTTATCCATTACTTTCATATTAGTAGTATCTTGTTCATTAATGCAACTTTTCTAAAATGCATAATATACATCCTAAATCTAGGAACATAAGTATGTACATGACCGAACAAAATCATATATACAAGAAATGACAATTTAAATACTTATCTTTGTTTGCTTGTTGGGTGGACTCCCTCTCAATCTTTGCTTCCTCGCAGGAACTACTGGAGTGTGCTCCCTCTCAATATTTGCTTCCTTGCAGGAACTACTGGATTGATCTCCCTCTCGGTCTTTGCTTCCTTGCAGGAACTACTGGAGTGAGCTCCCTCTTGATCTTTGCTTACTGGATTATCTGTCTTTGAACTTATATCCATCCTGGACCACTATTCATGCTTAAGTGTGCACTAGTGTCATCCTCAAGATCTCATACATAATCATATATGCATTAGTATAATCTCAATACTATCAAAACATTATGATTCTAAATAATCTTAAACATGTATGGTTATGTTCATTTCATACACAGGTAATTTATCACAAGCATTAGTATTCAAGGTTTAAGGGAGGAATTCTTTTACTCATGCATATTCTTATATGACTATAGGACTCTTCATTAAGAAGCATAATATGCATAAACCCATGATTACTCAAACTTATAACTTCATGAATAATCATTATCAATCATACAAAAAGTATACTTATATAAGATCCTAACACAAGGTAGGATTCTAACTCGATATAGGAAAACATACCTGGATTATCATGTTTTCTAGTTATGTCTAACATACCCAAACACTGTCTTCTTTGTTCTTGTCGATGATTTGTGCTAGTAACCTACATATCTCATAAGTTAAGCATTGTAGAACCAAATTATACATACCTCCTAAGTAGAGCTTTTGTGTTTGTTGTGGGGAAAATGCACCTATAGTTAAGGGGAGAAACTACCAGCTTACGGTGATAAAGATAGACTTACAAGCATTCTGCAAGTATAACAAATAAAAGAAGAGATTAGGGTTTAGAGATGTAGGCACCTTATTCAGAAGGTTGATCCTAGCTTTTCCTCCCTCACTCTTCAATGCTTATCCAGTGTCGCAATACCCAGACCTGCAAAACAACTTGATACCTTTCTCAAACACATTTGACTACATATATAAGACTGATATTCATAATAGAAGAAGACATTAGACTACAATCAAACAGTAATCAAATCTAAGACACATTAATAGGTCATATTTGGAAAGAGAAGAACGTCCGATCTTTATTGATGAATGAAAGCAAGTACATAAAGTTATACCTTCCTTCAAGCTTGGCACTTCACGAAACCTATATTCAAGGTCTCTTGCTTCTGTTCTCCAAGGATCCCAGCCTCTAAGCAATTGTACTAGGGTTTACCAAAAATGAAGCACAAGAGAGGGGGATGAGGGTCTCCATTCCTCCAGCATAACTTTGTAATTGGGATTGGTCCCCTCACATGGCCCTTCTACCCTCCTTATATAGTCAGTGAGGAAGAGGAAAAGAAGTTATAACCGCTCAAGAGGTTTCCCAACCAACTTAACTTACTCGAATTTCGAGATTTTGACCAAAACAGGGGTGTACGCTACTCTACAATAGACAAAGTCACGTACACATGTAATTGAGCGCTACTATTTCAACAGTGGAGTCGCGCTCAGAAGGGTTTGAGCGCCACTATTTCAATAGTGGAGTCGTGCTCATGTTACAAAATGGCCAAAAACAAGCTTTTCTGCTCATTTTCAGGAGATGGTTTGGTCTGGAAAAATGTTCCCAAGGGTCATATACATCAAATGGGTCAAGAATGAGGTAATTTCAACCATTTTTAGTGTCCCAAATGACTCCTCCATCCACAAATGTCATGTTGTGTGACTGAACTTGATCTCAAGAAGTGTCGTCATGCGACCAAGGGAAGCAAGTGTTGTCACGGATGGAGAGGTTTCATTTCAAGCTATAACAGTGTTATCAATGGATATGGATGAGTCTTTGTCTTCATGTCACCATAGTCATATGTTCTTGATCTAGAACTTGATTTGTCTTTCTCGATGTACCTTTCATGTTAGCGGACAACATCATCCTCATACGACACCACAGTGCATTAGTACAATCATAAGGGTCGTAACCCTAATAAATGAATTTCTTCTATCATTCACATGCATTCATACTTTTACTAAGGTGATAAGAAAAGTCTAAAATTAATCAAGATTGTACTAACCTCAACAATATGAACACAAACATATCATAAACTTAATCATGAACAGATTTAAAAACATACCTGAATCTCCTCAAGTCATACTTGTCGGGATTGCTTGTAGTCTTCTTATGTAAGGCCTTAGCCTCATCTCCCTCTGGAACTGTAACTTCTTGAATTATGTAGGTGTCCAATTCATTCTCTTATAGGATTAACCCGATCCACTTTGATTTGTTGAAGCTGGATATGGAGTTGCATTACGGTTTGTTAGAGAAACCCTAAAAATTCAAACTTTGAATTTCAAACTTCTGATTGGATGAAAAGATGCACCTTGCTGAGATGATCAAGCTGGTATACTTCAATTAGGACATCTCCAAAATTTGACCCCTCAAAACTGACTTTGAAAGTTTCGAATGTACGACTTCTATCAAATTCTGGTTTTCTGGTTTTTTTGTCAAAATCCCGAACTAGGGTTTGATACAACCTGGGGTTCTACCCAACCAAAACTTTGATCTTGGTCTCTAAATTTTTATTTTTCTGAGGAGCATCCAGCCGTGTTCTCAGATTAAAAAAATTCCAACTTTTTCAGAAACCCTAATATCCCGCAGCAGTGACGAGCCAAAAATGAAAGTGCTCAAAATTCAATTTTGTTCGGATAGAAATATATGCCATATTGTTTCTGATGTATCTCTAAAATTTCGGATCCTCGAGGTCTGAAAATTTGGCCTATACTAGATTGACCTGTCATCTTTCCAATTCCAAAGATATGACCTCTAATGGATTCACTGAGAGAGAGATATTCCAAGTGTCGCAACGTGGCCTATTTATGGGATGAAACAGTATAGCAAACTTGTACGGAGTGCCACGCGTCACTTTTTCAACTTAGGCCTCTGAAACCTGGATCTGTGAAACTAACATCTATTCCCTAACTATCACATTTTATGGAATTCCATTTGGATATTCCTATCCCGAGATATGACCTTTTTTCCTAGGTCACCTGTTTAGGACTCCCTTATGGAAGAGGCAGACACCCTAACTTGTACGGAGCATATCTCACAAAGTACAACGAATTTGAGGCTTTCCTTTGGACACATGGTACATGGACATTTCATCTTCGACCTGCAGAAGTTTCATATCCTGAAACTTCTCCAAAATGGATTGGTAGGGAAAGTTCCACGATGACTGGTTTTTACTATTCCAAGCCCTAGCTTCTGATTTGTCGCAAGTGCAACAAGTATCATAAATGCCATACCATGCCTTCCTTCAGGTTAGCTCTGAAGGAATCCAATGCAATTATCTTATCCAATGCTTCAATACAACATTTATCCATATCCCGTGACTTTCTAGATGCCTTCCATCTCTACCAGAACATTGTTAAGAGTGTGCACAACTCCCAACATGCAGTCGGCAAAGAGGTTTCATTCTAGATAAGTAGCAATGGAAAGTTGTACAGTACCATAGGCCACTTACCCATTACTTTCATATTAGTAGTATCTTGTTCATGAATGCAACTTTTCTAAAATGCATAATATACATCCTAAATCTAGGAACATAAGTATGTACATGACTGAACAAAATCATATATACAAGAAATGAAAATTTAAATACTTCTCTTTGTTTGCTTGTTGGGTGGACTCCCTCTCAATCTTTGCTTCCTTGCAGGAACTACTGGAGTGTGCTCCCTCTCGATATTTTCTTCCTTTCGGGAACTACTGGAGTGATCTCCCTCTCAGTCTTTGCTTCCTTGCAGGAACTACTGGAGTGAGCTCCCTCTTGATCTTTGCTTACTGGAGTATCTGTATTTGAACTTATATCCATCCTAGACCACTATGCATGCTTAAGTGTGCACTAGTGTCATCCTCAAGACCTCATACATAATCCTACATGCATTAGTATAATCTAGATACTATAAAAACATTATGATTCTAAATAATATTAAACATGTATGGTTATGTTCATTTCATACACAGGTAATTTATCACAAGCAATAGTATTCAAGGTTTAAGACGTGACTTCTTTTACTCATGCATATTCTTATATGACCATAGGACTCTTCACTAAGAAGCATAATATGCATAAACCCATGATTACTCAAACTTATAACTTCATGAATAATGATTATCAATCATACAAAAAATATACTTATATAAGATCCTAACACAAGGTAGAATTCTAACTCGATATAGGAAAACATACCTGGATTACCATGTTTTCTAGTTATGTCTAACATACCCAAACACTGTCTTCTTTGTTCTTGTCAATGATTTGTGCTAGTAACCTGCATATCTCATAATTTAAGCATTGTAGAAACAAATTATGCATACCTTGTAAGTAGAGCTTTTGTGTGATCAATGGATATGGATGAGTCTTTGTCTTCATGTCACCATGGTCATATGTTCTTGATCTAGAACTTGATTTTTCTTTCTCGATGTACCTTTCATGTTAGCGGACAACATCATCCTCATACAACACCATAGTGCATTAGTACAATCATAAGTGTTGTAACCCTAATCAATGAATTTCTTCTATCATTCACATGCATTCATACTTTTACTAAGGTGATAAGACAAGTCTAAAATTAATCAATATTGTACTACCTCAATAATATGAAGACAAACATATCATAAACTTAATCATGAACAGATTTCAAAACATACCTGAATCTCCTCAAGTCATACCTGTCGGGATTGCTTGTAGTGTTCTTATGTAAGGCCTTATCTCATCTCCCTCTGGAACTATAACTTCTTAACTTATGTAGGTGTCCAATTCATTCTCTTCTAGGATTAACCCAATCCACTTTGATTTGTTGAAGCTGGATCTGGAGTTGCATTAGGGTTTGTTAGAGAAACCCTAAAAATTCAAACTTTGAATTTCAAACTTCTAATTGGATGAAAAGATGCACCTTGCTGAGCTGATCAAGCTGGTATACTTCAATTAGGACATATCCAAAATTTGACCTCTCAAAATTGACTTTGAAAGTTTCGGATCTACGGCTTTTATCAAATTCTAGTTTTCTGGTCAAAATCCTGAACTAGGGTTTGATACAACCCGGGGTTCTACCAAACCAAAAGCTTCGATCTTGGTCTCTAAATTTCTATTTTTCTAAGGAGCATCCAACCATGGTCTCAGATTCAAAAAATTCCAAATTTTTCAGAAACCCTAATTTCCCGCTGCAGTGACGAGCCAAAAATCAAAGTGCTCAAAATCCAATTCTATTTGGAAAGAAATATATGCAATATTGTTTCTGACGTATCTCTAAAATTTTGGATCCTCAGGGTCTGAAAATTCGTCCTATGCTAGATTGACCTTTCATCTTTCCAACGCCATAGATATAACCTCTAATGGATTCTCTGAGAGATAGATATTCCAAGTGTAGCAACGTGACGTATTTATGGGATGAAACAATATAGCGAACTTGTACGGAGTGTCACGTGTCACTTTTTCAACTTAGGCCTCTGAAACCTAGACGCGTGAAACTCAAGTCCGTTCCCTAATTATCACTTTTTACGGAATTCCATTTAGAGCTTCCTAGCCCGAGATATGACCTTTTTTCCTAGGTCACTTGTTTAGGACTCCATTCTGGAAGAGGAAGACACCCTAACTTGTACGGATCATATCTCACAAAGAACAAATAACCTGGGCCTTTCCTTCCGACACAAGGTACATGGACATTTCATCTTCGACCTATAGAATTTTCAGGTCCTGAAACTTCTCCAAAATGGATTTGTAGCGAAAGTTCCACAATGACTAGTTTTTACTATACCAAGCCCTAGCTTCCGATTTGTCGCAACTGCAACAAGTGTCATAAATGCTATACCATGACTTCCTTTAGGATAGCTCTGAAGGAAGCCAATGAAATTATCTTAGCCAATGATTCAATACAACATTTATCCATATCCCGTGACTTTCTAGATGCCTTCCATCTCTACCAGAACATTCTTAAGAGTGTGCACAACTCCCAACATGTCAGCAAAGAGGTTTCATTCTAGATAAGTAGAAATGGAATGTGGTACAGTACCATAGGCCACTTACCCATTACTTTCATATTAGTAGTATCTTGTTCATTAATGCAACTTTTCTAAAATGCATAATATACATCCTAAATCTAGGAACATAAGTATGTACATGACTGAACAAAATCATATATACAAGAAATGACAATTTAAATACTTATCTTTGTTTGCTTGTTGGGTGGACTCCCTCTCAATCTTTGCTTCCTTGCAGGAACTACTGGAGTGTGCTCCCTCTCGATATTTTCTTCCTTGCAGGAACTACTAGAGTGATCTCCCTCTCGGTCTTTGCTTCCTTGCAGGAACTACTGGAGTGAGCTCCCTCTTGATCTTTGCTTACTGGATTATCTATGTTTGAACTTATATCCATCCTGGACCACTATGCATGCTTAAGTGTGCACTAGTGTCATCCTCAAGATCTCATACATAATCATACATGCATTAGTATAATCTAAATACTATCAAAACATTATGATTCTAAATAATCTTAAACATGTATGGTTATGTTCATTTCATACACAGGTAATTTATCACAAGCGTTAGTATTCAAGGTTTAAGGGAGGACTTCTTTTACTCATGCATATTCTTATATGACCATAGGACTCTTCATTAAAAGCATAATATGCATAAACCCATGATTACTCAAACTTATAACTTCATGAATAATCATTATCAAACATACAAAAGGTATACTTATATAAGATCCTAACACAAGGTAGGATTCTAACTCGATATAGGAAAACATACCTGGATTATCATGTCTTCTAGTTATGTCTAACATACCCAAACACTATCTTCTTTGTTCTTGTCCATGATTTGTGCTACTAACCTGCATATCTCATAAGTTAAGCATTATAGAACCAAATTATACATACCTCTTAAGTAGAGGTTTTGTATGATCAATGGATATGGATGAGTATTTGACTTCATGTCACCATGGTCATATGTTCTTGATCTAGAACTTGATTTGTCCTTCTTGATGTACCGTTCATGTTAGCGGACAACATCATCCTCATACAACACCATAGTGCATTAGTATAATCATAAATGTCATAACCCTAATCAATGATATTCTTCTATCATTCACATGCATTCATTCTTTTACTAAGGTCATAAGACAAGTCTAAAATTAATCAAGATTGTACTAACCTCAATAATATGAAGACAAACATATCATAAACTTAATCATGAACAGATTTCAAAACATACCTAAATCTCCTCAAGTCATACTTGTCGGGATTGCTTCTAGCCTTCTTATGTAAGGCCTTAGCTTCATCTCCCTCTTGAACTGTAACTTCTTGACTTATGTAGGTGTCCAATTCATTCTCTTCTAGGATTAACCCAATCCACTTTGATTTGTTGAAGCTGTATCTGGAGCTGCATTAGGGTTTGTTAGAGAAACCCTAAAAATTCAAACTTTGAATTTCAAACTTCTAATTGGATGAAAATATGCACCTTGCTGAGTTGATCAAGCTGGTATACTTCAATTAGGACATCTCCAAAATTTGACCCCTCAAAATTGACTTTGACAGTTTCGGATCTACGGCATCTATCAAATTCTGGTTTTCTGGTTTTCTGGTCAAAATCTCGAACTAGGGTTTGATACAGCCCGGGGTTCTACCCAACCAAAAACTTTGATCTTGGTCTCTAAATTTTGATTTTTCTGAGGAGCATCCAACCGTGGCCTCAGATTCAAAAAATTCCAACTTTTTAAGAAACCCTAATTTCCCGCAGTAGTGACAAGCCCAAAATGAAAGTGCTCAAAATCCAATTCTGTTGGACAGAAATATATGCCATATTGTTTCTGATGTATCTCTGAAATTTTGGATCCTTGAGGTCTGAAAATTCGGCCAATGCTAGATTGACCTGCCATCTTGCCAACACCATAGATCTAACCTCTAATGGATTCTCTGAGAGAGAGATATTCCAAGTGTCGCAACGTGACCTATTTATGGGATGAACAGTATCGCGAACTAGTACAGAGTGCCATGTGTAACCTTTTCAACTTACGCATCTGAAACCCGGACCTATGAAACTAAATTATGTTCCCTAACTGAAAATTTTTACGGAATTCCATTTGGAACTTCCTACCCCGAGATATGACCTTTTTTCCCAGGTCACCTGTTTAGGAATCCATTCTGGAAGAGGAAGACACCCTAACTTGTACGGATCATATCTCACAAAGTACAACGAATATGAGGCTTTCCTTTAGACACAAGGTAGATGGACATTTAATTTTTGACCTGTAGAATTTTCAGATTCTGAAAATTCTCCAAAATGGATTTGTAGTGAAAGTTCCACGATGACGTGTTTTTACTATCAGAAGCCCTAACTTTCGATTCGTCGCAAGTGCAACAAGTGTCATAAATGCCATACCATGCCTTCCGTCAGGCTAGCTCTGAAGGAATCGAAAGCAACTATCTTAGCCAACGCTTCAATACAAAATTTATCCATATCCTGTGACTTTCTAGATGCCTTCCATCTCTACCAGAACATTGTTAAGATTGTGCACAACTCCCAACATGCAGTCAGCAAAGAGGTTTCATTCTAGATAAGTAGCAATGGAATGTTGTATAGTACCATAGGCCACTTACCCATTAATTTCATATTAGTAGTATCTTGTTCATTAATGCAACTTTTCTAAAATGCATAATATACATCCTAAATCTAGGAACATAAGTATGTACATGACTAAAAAAAATCATATATACAAGAAATAACAATTTAAATACTTATATTTCTTTGCGTGGTTGGTGGACTCCCTCTCAATATTTGCTTCCTTGCAGGAACTACTGGAGTGTGCTCCCTCTCGATATTTTCTTCCTTGCAGTAACTACTGGAGTGATCTCCCTCTCGGTCTTTGCTTCCTTGCAGGAACTACTGGAGTGAGCTCCCTCTTGATCTTTGCTTACTCGATTATTTATATTTGAACTTATATCCATCCTGGACCACTATGCATGCTTAAGTGTGCACTAGTGTCATCCTCAAGATCTCATACATAATCATACATGCACTAGTATAATCTCAATACTATCAAAACATTATGATTCTAAATAATCTTAAACATGTATGGTTATGTTCATTTCATACAGAGGTAATTTATCACAAGCGTTAGTATTCAAGGTTTAAGGGAGGACTTCTTTTACTCATGCATATTCTTATATGACCATAGGAATCTTCATTAAGAAGCATAATATGCATAAACCCATGATTACTCAAACTTATAACTTCATGAATAATCATTATCAATCATACAAAAGGTATACTTATATAATATCCTAACACAAGGTAGGATTCTAACTCGATATAGGAAAACATACCTGGATTATCATGTTTTCTAGTTATGTCTAACATACCCAAACATTGTCTTCTTTGTTCTTGTCCATGATTTGTGCTAGTAACCTGCATATCTCATAAGTTAAGCATTGTAGAACCAAATTATACATACCTATTAAGTAGAGGTTTTGTATGATCAATGGATATGGATGAGTCTTTGTCTTCATGTCACCATGGTCATATGTTCTTGATCTAGAACTTGATTTGTCCTTCTTGATGTACCTTTCGTGTTAGCGGACAACATCATCCTCATACAACACCATAGTGCATTAGTACAATCATAAGTGTCATAACCCTAACCAATGAATTTCTTCTATCATTCACATGCATTCATTCTTTTACTAAGGTCATAAGACAAGTCTAAAATTAATCAAGATTGTACTAACCTCAATAATATGAAGACAAACATATCATTAACTTAATCATGAACAGATTTCAAAACATACCTGAATCTCCTCAAGTCATACCTGTCGGGATTGCGTGTAGCCTTCTTATGTAAGGCCTTAGCTTCATCTCCCTCTAGAACTGTAACTTATTCACTTATGTAGGTGTCCAATTCATTCTCTTCTAGGATTAACCCAATCCACTTTGATTTGTTGAAGCTGGATCTGGAGCTGCATTAGGGTTTGTTAGAGAAACCGTAAAAATTCAAACTTTGAATTTCAAACTTCTTATTGGATGAAAAGATGCACCTTGCCGAGTTGATCAAGATGGTATACTTCAATTAGGACATCTCCAAAATTTGACCCCTCAAAATTTACTTTGACAGTTTCGGATCTACGGCTTCTATCAAATTCCGGTTTTCTGGTCAAAATCGTGAACTAGGGTTTGATACAACCCGGGGTTCTACCCAACCAAAAACTTCGATCTTGGTCTCTAAATTTCGATTTTTCTAAGGAGCATCCAGCCATGGTCTCAGATTCAAAAAATTCCAACTTTTTAAGAAACCCTAATTTCCCTCAGTAGTGACGAGCCCAAAATAAAAGTGCTCAAAATCCAATTCTGTTTGGACAGAAATATATGCCATATTGTTTCTGATGTATCTCTGAAATTTTGGATCCTCGAGGTCTGAAAATTTGGCCTATGCTAGATTGACCTGTCATCTTTCCAATGCCACAGATCTGACCTCTAATGGATTCTCTGAGAGAGATATATTCCAGGTGTCGCAACGTGACCTATTTATGGGATGAAACAGTATAGCGAACTTGTACGGAGTGCCACGTGTCACCTTTTCAACTTACACCTCTGAAACCCAGACCTATGAAACTAAATTTCGTTCCCTAACTGAAAATTTTTATAGAATTCCATTTGGAAATTCCTAGCCCGAGATATGACCTTTTTTCCCAGGTCACCTGTTTAGGAATCCAATCTAGAAGAGGCAGACACCCTAACTTGTACGGATCATATCTCACAAAGTACAATGAATCTGAGGCTTTCCTTCAGACACAAGGTACATGGACATTTCATTTTTGACCTGTAGAAGTTTCAGATTCTTAAAATTCTCCAAAATGGATTTGTAGAGAAAGTTCCACGATGACGTGTTTTTACTATACCAAGCCCTAACTTCCGATTTGTCGCAAGTGCAACAAGTGTCATAAATGCCATACCATGCCTTCCTTCATGCTAGCTCAGAAGGAATCCAATGCAATTATCTTAGCCAATGCTTCAATACAACATTTATCCATATCCCGTGACTTTCTAGATGCCTTCCATCTCTACCAGAACATTGTTAAGATTTTGCGCAACTCCCAACATGCAGTCAGCAAAGAGGTTTCATTCTAGATAAGTAGAAATGGAATGTTGTACAGTACCATAGGCCACTTACCCATTACTTTCATATTAGCAGTATCTTGTTCATTAATGCAACTTTTCTAAAATGCATAATATACATCCTAAATCTAGGAACATAAGTATGTACATGACTAAAAAAAATCATATATACAAGAAATGACAATTTAAATACTTATCTTTCTTTGTGTGGTTGGTGGACTCCTTCTCAATATTTGCTTCCTTGCAGGAACTACTGGAGTGTGCTCCATCTCGATATTTTCTACCTTGCAGTAACTACTAGAGTGATCTCCCTCTCGGTCTTTGCTTCCTTGCAGGAACTACTGGAGTGAGCTCCCTCTTGATCTTTGCTTACTCGATTATTTGTCTTTGAAATTATATCCATCCTGGACCACTATGCATGCTTAAGTGTGCACTAGTGTCATCCTCAAGATCTCATACATAATCATACATGCATTAGTATAATCTCAATACTATCAAAACATTATGATTCTAAATAATCTTAAACATGTATGGTTATGTTCATTTCATACACAGGTAATTTATCACAAGCATTAGTATTCAAGGTTTAAGGGAGGACTTCTTTTACTCATGCATACTCTTATATGACCATACGACTCTTCATTAAGAAGCATAATATGCATAAAACCATGATTACTCAAACTTATAACTTCATGAATAATCATTATCAATCATACAAAAGGTATACTTATATAAGATCCTAACACAAGGTAGGATTCTAATTCGATATAGGAAAACATACCTGGATTATCATGTTTTCTAGTTATGTCTAACATACCCAAACAATGTCGTCTATGTTCTTGTCCATGATTTGTGCTACTAACCTGCATATCTCATAAGTTAAGCATTGTAGAACCAAATTGTAAATATCTCGTAAGTAGAGCTTTTGTGTGATCAATGGATATGGATGAGTCTTTGCCTTCATGTCACCATGGTCATATGTTCTTGATCTAGAACTTGATTTGTCTTTCTTGATGTACCTTTCATGTTAGCGGACAACATCATCCTCATACAGCAACATAGTGCATTAGTACAATCATAAGTGTCGTAACCCTAATCAATGAATTTCTTCTATCATTCACATGCATTCATACTTTTACTAAGGTGATAAGACAAGTCTAAAATTAATCAAGATTGTACTAACCTCAATAATATGAAGAAAAACATATCATAAACTTAATCATGAACAGATTTCAAAACATACCTAAATCTCCTCAAGTCATACATGTCGGGATTTCTTGTAGTCTTCTTATATAATGCCTTAGCCTCATCTCCCTCTGGAACTGTAACTTCTTCACTTATGTAGGTGTCCAATTAATTCTCTTCTAGGATTAACCCAATCCACTTTGATTTTATGAAGCTGGATCTGGAGCTGCATTAGGGTTTGTTAGAGAAACCCTAAAAATTCAAACTTTGAATTTCAAACTTCTGATTGGATGAAAAGATGCACCTTGCTGAGCTGATCAAGCTAGTATACTTCAACTAGGACATCTCCAAAATTTGACCCCTCAAAATTGACTTTGAAAGTTTCGGATCTACGGCTTCTATCAAATTCTTGTTTTCTGGTTTTCTAGTCGAAATCCCGAACTAGCGTTTGATAGAGCCCGTGGTTCTACCCAACCAAAAACTTCGATTTTGGTCTCTAAATTTCAATTTTTCTTAGGAGCATCCAGCCGTGGTCTCAGATTCAAAAAATTCCAACTTTTTCAAAAACCCTAATTTCTCGCAGTAGTGAGGAGCCAAAAATGAAAGTGCTCAAAATCCAATTCTGTATGGACAGAAATATATGCCATATTGTTTCTTATGTATCTATGAAATTTTGGATCCTCAGGGTCTGAATATTCGACCTATGCTATATTGACCTGTCATCTTTCCAATTCCATAGATCTGACCTCTAAAGGATTCTCTGAGAGAGAGATATTCCAAGTGTTGCAACGTGACCTATTTATGGGATGAAATATTATAGCGAACTTGTACGGAGTGCCATGTGTCACTTTCTCAACTTAGGCCTCTGAAACCTGAACCTGTGAAACTAAATTTCGTTCCCTAACTATCACTTTTTATGGAATTCCATTTGGTGCTTCCTAGCTAGAGATATGACCTTTTTTCCTAGATCACCTGTTTAGGACTCCATTCTTGAAGAGGCAGACACCCTAACTTGTACGGATCATATCTCACAAAGTACAACGAATATGAGGCTTTCCTTCGGACACAAGGTACATGGACATTTCATCTTCGACCTGTAGAAGTTTCAGATATTGAAACTTCTCCAAAATGGATTTGTAGCGAAAGTTCCACGATGACTAGTTTTTACTATACCAAGCCCTAGCTTCCGATTTGTCGCAAGTGCAACAAGTGTCATAAATGCCATACCATGCCTTCCTTAAAGCTAGCTCTGAAGGAAACCAATTCAATTATCTTATCCAATGCTTCAATACAACATTTATCCATATCCCGTGACTTTCTAGATGCCTTCCATCTCTACCAGAACATTGTTAAGAGTGTGCACAACTCCCAACATGCAGTCAGCAAAGAGGTTTCATTATGGATAAGTAGCAATGGAATGTAGTACAGTACCATAGGCCACTTACCCATTACTTTCATATTAGTATTATCTTGTTCATTAATGCAACTTTTCTAAAATGCATAATATACATCCTAAATCTAGGAACATAAGTATGTACATGACTAAACAAAATCATATATACAAGAAATAACAATTTAAATACTTATCTTTGTTTGCTTGTTGGGTGGACTCCCTCTCAATCTTTGCTTCCTTGTAGGAACTATTGGAGTGTGCTGCCTCTCGATATTTTCTTCCTTGCAGGAACTACTGGAGTGATCTCCCTCTCGGTCTTTGCTTCCTTGCAGGAATTACTGGAGTGAGGTCCCTCTTGATCTTTGCTTACTAGATTATTTGTCTTTGAACTTATATCCATCCTGGACCACTATGCATGCTTAAGTGTGCACTAGTGTTATCCTCAAGATCTCATACATAATCATACATGCATTATTATAATCTCAATACTATCAAAACATTATGATTCTAAATAATCTTAAACATGTATAGTTATGTTCATTTCATACATAGGTAATTTATCACAAGCGATAGTAGTCAAGGTTTAAGGGAGGACTTCTTTAGTCATGCATATTCTTATATGACCATAGCACTCTTCATTAAGAAGCATAATATGCATAAACCCATGATTACTCAAACTTATAACTTCATGAATAATCATTATTAGTCATACAAAAAGTATACTTATATAAGATCCTAACACAATGTAGGATTCTAACTCGATATAGGAAAACATACATGGATTATCATGTTTTCTAGTTATGTCTAACATACCCAAACACTGTCTTCTTTGTTCTTGTCCATGATTTGTGCTAGTAACATGCATATCTCATAAGTTAAGCATTGTAGAACCACATTATACATACCTCGTAAGTAGAGCTTTTGTGTGATCAATGGATATGGATGAGTCTTTGTCTTCATGTCACCATGGTCATATGTTCTTGATCTAGAACTTGATTTGTGTTTCTTCATGTACCTTTCATGTTAGCGGACAACATCATCCCCATACAACACCACAGTGCATTAGTACAATCATAAGTGTCGTAACACTAATCAATGAATTTCTTCTATCATTCACATGCATTCATACTTTTACTAAGGTGATAAGAAAAGTCTAAAATTAATCAAGATTGTACTAACCTCAATAATATGAAGACAAACATATCATAAACTTAATCATGAACATATTTCAAAACATACCAGAATCTCCTCAAGTCATACCTATCGGGATTGCTTGTAGTCTTCTTATGTAAGTCCTTAGCCTCATCTCCCTCTGGAAATATAACTTCTTCACTTATGTAGGTGTCCAATTCATTCTCTTCTAGGATTAACCCAATCCACTTTGATTTGTTGAAGCTGGATCTGGAGCTGCATTAGGGTTTGTTAGAGACCCTAAAAATTCAAACTTTGAATTTCAAACTTCTGATTGGATGAAAAGATGCACCTTGTTGAGCTGATCAAGCTAGTATACTTCAATTAGGACATCTCCAAAATTTGACCCCTCAAAATTGACTTTGAAAGTTTTGGATCTACGGGTTCTATCAAATTCTGGTTTTCTGGTTTTCTGGTCAAAATCCCGAACTAGGGTTTGATACAGCCCGGGGTTATACCCAACAAAAAACTTCGATCTTGGTCTCTAAATTTTGATTTTTCTGAGGATCATCCAGCCGTGTTCTCACATCCAAAAAATTCCAAATTTTTTCAGAAACCCTAATTTCCCGCAGCAGTGACGAGCAAAAAATGAAAGTGCTCAAAATCCAATTCTGTATAGACAGAAATATATGCCATATTGTTTCTTATGTATCTCTAAAATTTTGGATCGTCAGGGTCTGAAAATTCGGCCTATGATAGATTGACCTGTCATCCTTCTAACGCCACAAATCTGACCTCTAATGGATTCTCTGAGAGAGAGATACTCCAAGTGTCACAATGTGACCTATTTATGGGATGAAACAGTATAGTGAACCTGTAGGAAGTGCCACTTGTCACTTTTCCAACTTAGGCCTCTGAAACCTGGACTTGGGAAACTAAATTCCGTTCCCTAACTGTCACTTTTTATGGAATTCCATTTGGAGCTTCCTAGCCCGAGATATGACCTTTTTTCCCAGGTCACCTGTTTAGGACTCCATTCTGGAAGAGGCATACACACTAACTTGTATGGATCATATCTCACAAAGTACAACGAATCTGAGGCTTTCCTTCGGACACAAGGTACATGGACATTTCATCTTCGACCTGTAGAAGTTTCAGATCCTAAAACTTCTCCAAAATGGATTTGTAGCGAAAGTTCCACGATGACTGGTTTTTACTATACCAATCCCTAGCTTCCGATTTGTCACAAGTGCAACAAGTTTCATAAATGCCATACCATGCCTTCCGTCAGGCTAGCTCTGAAGGAAGCCAATGCAATTATCTTAACCAATGCTTCAATACAACATTTATCCATATCCCGTGACTTTCTAGATGCCTTCCATCTCTACCAGAACATTGTTAAGAGTGTGCACAACTCCCAACATGCAATCAGCAAATAGGTTTCATTCTAGATAAGTAGCAATGGAATGTTGTACAGTACCATAGGCCACTTACCCATTACTTTGATATTAGTAGTATCTTGTTCATTAATGCAACGTTTCTAAAATGCATAATATACATCCTAAATCTAGGAACATAAGTATGTACATGACTGAACAAAATCATATATACAAGAAATGACAATTTAAATACTTATCTTTGTTTGCTTGTTGGGTGGACTCCCTCTCAATCTTTGCTTCCTTGCAAGAACTACTAGAGTGTGCTCCCTCTTGATATTTGCTTCCTTGCAGGAACTACTGGAGTGATCTCCCTCTCGGTCTTTGCCTCCTTGCAGGAACTACTGGAGTGAGCTCCCTCTTGATCTTTGCTTACTGGATTATCTGTCTTTGAACTTATATCCATCCTGGACCACTATGCATGCTTAAGTGTGCACTAGTGTCATCCTCAAGATCTCATACATAATCATACATGCATTAGCATAATCTCAATACTATCCAAACATTATGATTCTAAATAATCTTAAACTTGTATGGTTATGTTCATTTCATACACAGGTAATTTATCACAAGCGTTAGTATTCAAGGTTTAAGGGAGGACTTCTTTTACTCATGCATATTCTTATATGACTATAGGACTCTTCATTAAGAAGCATAATGTGCATAAACCTATGATTACTCAAACTTATAATTTCATGAATTATCATTATCAATCATACAAAAAGTATACTTATATAAGATCCTAACACAAGGTAGGATTCTAACTCGATATAGGAAAACATACCTGGATTATCATGTTTTCTAGTTATGTCTAACATACCCAAACATTGTCTTCTTTGTTCTTGTCCATGATTTGTGCTAGTAACCTACATATCTCATAAGCTAAGCATTGTAGAACCAAATTATACATACCTCCTAAGTAGAGCTTTTGTGTTATCAATGGATAGGGATGAGTCTTTGTCTTCATGTCACCATGGTCATATGATCTTGATCTAGAACTTTATTTGTCTTTCTTGATGTACTTTTCATGTTAGCGGACAACATCATCCTTATACAACACCACAGTGCATTAGTACAATCATAAGTGCTGTAACCCTAATCAATGAATTTCTTCTATCATTCACATGCATTCATACTTTTACTATGGTGATAAGACAAGTCTAAAATTAATCAAGATTGTACTAACCTCAATAATATGAAGACAAACATATCATAAACTTAATCATGAACAGATTTCGAAACATACCTGAATCTCCTCAAGTCATACCTGTCGGGATTTCTTGTAGTCTTCTTATGTAAGGCCTTAGCCTCATCTCCCTCTGTAACTGTAACTTATTCACTTATGTAGGTGTCCAATTCATTCTCTTCTAGTATTAACCCAATCCACTTTGATTTTTTGAAGCTGGATCTGGAGCTGCATTAGGGTTTGTTAGAGAAACCCTAAAAATTCAAAATTTGAATTTCAAACTTCTAATTGGATGAAACGATGCACCTTGCTGAGCTGATCAAGCCTGTATACTTCAATTAGGACATCTCCAAAATTTTACCCCTCAAAACTGACTTTGAAAGTTTTGGATCTACGGCATCTATCAAATTCTGGTTTTCTGGTTTTCTGGTAAAAATCCCGAACTAGGGTTTGATACAGCCCGGGGTTCTACCCAACCAAAAACTTCGATCTTGGTCTCTAAATTCTTATTTTTATGAGGAGCATCGAGGTGTGTTCTAAGATTAAAAAATTCCAACTTTTTCAGAAACCCTAATTTCTCGCAGCAGTGACGAGCCAAAAATGAAAGTGCTCAAAATTCAATTATGTTTGGACAGAAATATATGCCATATTGTTTCATATGTATCTCTGAAATTTCGTATCCTCAGGGTCTGAAAATTTGGCCTATTTTAGATTGACCTGTCATCTTTCCAACACTACAGATCTTACCTCTGATGGATTCTTTGAGAGAGAGATATTCCAAGTGTCACAACGTAACCTATTTATGGGATGAAATAGTATAGCGAACGTGTACGGAGTGCTACGTGTCATTTTTCAACTTAGGCCTCTGAAACCCAGACCTGTGAAACTAATGTTCGTTCCCTAACTGTCACTTTTTACGGAATTCCATTTGGAGCTTCCTAGCCCGAGGTATGACCTTTTTTCCTAGGTCACCTGTTTAGGACTCCATTTTGGAAGAGGCAGACACCCTAACTTGTACGGATCAAATCTCACAAAGTACAGCGAATCTGAATCTTTCCTTTAAACACAAGGTACATGGACATTTCTTCTTCAACCTAAAGAAGTTTCAGATCCTGAAACTTCTCCAAAATGGATTTGTAGCGAAAGTGCCACGATGACTGGTTTTTACTATACCAAGCCCTAGCTTCCGATTTGTCGCAAGTGCAACAAGTGTCATAAATGCCATACCATGCCTTCCTTCATGCTAGCTCTGAAGGAATCCAATGCAATTATACTATCCAATGCTTCAATACAACATTTATCCATATCCCGTGACTTTCTAGATGCCTTCCATCTCTACTAGAACATTTTTAAGAGTGTGCACAACTCCCAACATGCAGTCAGCAAAGAGGTTTCATTCTAGATAAGTAGCAATGGAATGTTGTACAGTACCATAGGCTACTTACCCATTACTTTGATATTAGTAGTATCTTGTTCATTAATGCAACTTTTCTAAAATGCATAATGTACATCCTAAATCTAGGAACATAAGTATGTACATGACTGAACAAAATCATATATACAAGAAATGACAATTTAAATACTTATCTTTGTTTTTTTGTTGGGTGGACTCCCTCTCAATCTTTGCTTCCTTGCAGGAACTACTGGAGTGTGCTCCCTCTCGATATTTGCTTCCTTGCAGGAACTACTAGAGTGATCTCCCTCTTGGTCTTTGCTTCCTTGCAGGAACTACTGGAGTGAGTTCCCTCTTGATCTTTGCTTACTAGATTATCTGTCTTTGAATTTATATCTATCCTGGACCACTATGCATGCTTAAGTGTGCACTAGATTCATCCTCAAGATCTCATACATAATCATACATCCATTAGTATAATCTCAATATTATCAAACCATTATGATTCTAAATAATCTTAAACATGTATGGTTATGTTCATTTCATACACAGGTAATTTATCACAAGCGTTAATATTCAAGGTTTAAGCGAAGACTTCTTTTACTCATGCATATTCTTATATGACCATAGGACTCTTCATTAAGAAGCATAATATGCATAAACCCATGATTACTCAAACTTATAACTTCATGAATAATCATTATCAATCATACAAAAAGTATACTTATATAAGATCCTAACACAAGGTAGGATTCTAACTCGATATAGGAAAACATACCTGGATTATCATGTTTTCTAGTTATGTCTAACATACCCAAACATTGTCTTCTTTGTTCTTGTCCATGATTTGTGCTAGTAACCTGCATATCTCATAAGTTAAGCATTGTAGAACCAAATTATACATACCTCGTAAGTAGATCTTTTGTGTGATCAATGGATATGGACGAGTCTTTGTCTTCATGTCACCATGGTCATATGTTCTTGATCTAGAACTTGATTTGTCTTTCTTGATGTACCTTTCATGTTAGCGGACAACATCATCCTCATACAACACCACAGTGCATAAGTACAATCATAAGTGCCGTAACCCTAATCAATGAATTTATTCTATCATTCACATGCATTCATACTTTTACTATGGTGATAAGACAAGTCTAAAATTAATCAAGATTGTACTAACCTCAATAATATGAAGACAAACATATCATAAACTTAATCATGAACAGATTTCGAAACATACCTGAATCTCCTCAAGTCATACCTGTCGGGATTTCTTGTAGTCTTCTTATGTAAGGCCTTAGCCTCATCTCCCTCTGTAACTGTAACTTATTCACTTATGTAGGTGTCCAATTCATTCTCTTCTAGGATTAACCCAATCCACTTTGATTTTTTGAAGCTGGATCTGGAGCTGCATTAGGGTTTGTTAGAGAAACCCTAAAAATTCAAACTTTGAATTTCAAACGTCTGATTGGATGAAAAGATGCACCTTGTTGATCTGATCAAGCTGGTGTACTTCAATTAGGACATCTCCAAAATTTGACCCCTCAAAATTGACTTTGAAAGTTTCGGATCTACGGCTTCTATCAAATTCTGGTTTTCTGGTTTTCTAGTCAAAATCCTGAACTAGGGTTTGATACAGCCCGGGGTTCTACCCAACCAAAAACTTCGATATTGGTCTCTAAATTTTGATTTTTCTGAGGAGCATCCAGCCGTGGTCTCAGATTAAAAAAATTCCAACTTTTTTAGGAACCCTAATTTCCCGCAGCAGTGACGAGCCAAAAATGAAAGTGCTCAAAATCCAATTTTGTTTGGACAGAAATATATGCCATATACTTTCTGATGTATCTCTGAAATTTCAGATCCTCAGAGTCTTAAAATTCGGCCTATGCTAGATTGACCTATCATCTTTCCAATGCCACAGATCTGACCTCTAATGGATTCTCATAGAGAGAGATATTCCAAGTGTCGCAACGTGACCTATTTATGGGATGAAACAGTATAGCGAACTTGTACGGAGTGCCACATCTCCCTTTTTCAACTTAGGCCTCTGAAACCCAGACTTGTGAAACTAAAGTCCATTCCATGACTATCACTTTTTATGGAATTCCATTTGGAGCTTCCTAGCCCAAGATATGACCTTTTTTCCTAGGTCACCTGTTTAGGACTCCATTCTGGAAGAGGCAGACACCCTAACTTGTTCGGATCATATCTCACAAAGTACAATGAATCTGAGGCTTTCCTTCGGACACAAGGTACATGGAAATTTCATCTTCAACCTGTAGAAGTGCAGATCCTGAAACTTCTCCAAAATTGATTTGTAGTGAAATTTCCACGATGACTGGTTTTTACTATACCAAGCCCTAGCTTATGATTTGTCGCAAGTGCAACCAGTGTCATAAATTCCATACCATGACTTCTTTTAGGCTAGCTCTGATACCATGTTAGATTTTCAGCATTTAATTCAATCTGATCTAGGATATTAACTTATAGAACAACATGTACAGCATATCGCACACAAGAGACAAGAGACATAAAGCATTTCACCGGGGGAAAACCAAGAAGGTGAAAAACCCCGCAACTTCCTCAGAGATAAAATAAGCACCACTACAAGGATCACAAAGATAAAACCCCACAACAAGAGATATTCTCCTAGTATCTGCTCTTCCTCCACTTTTTCGCACTCCTCCTCTCTCTCACTAATGCGAAGTGAGTGAGTGTGTGAATGAACAAATGAGAGAGTCACACTCTCTATTTATACTTTACTTTCACTTGGCCTTTACTGAACTAGTTCGGCCCCAACTTAACCACTTAATATAATGCTAACTAGGCCGATCCCACTAGGTTAGTCTAATAACCCTTTAACCCACATGACTCATACAGGGCTGACCCCACCAAGGTGGTCTAATAACCCATCAAGTATAAGTTACGACACTTACAATATAACTTGCGACACTTGCAAGTACAAATGAAGACACTTCCAATTGGAGGAATAATACATCTCCATTGGGGATACAATAAAGTACAAATGTAATACATAGAAGAATATCTTCCGAAGTTACAAATACATCAACAATATGGAGTCACAAATACACCCTCATCAAATTCTAGGCATCCATTAGTGCGCCATCAACACTAGAACATAAACATTGAGAAGCGAATTAAATAAGAGATAGTAGAAGAAGAACTATAAGATGAACTCTAACTGTAGAGGGACTTGAACCTAAAATAAAAACGTTATTTAAGATATAATAATATGTACGAATTTCCTATGCTCCAACCAACTTGGAAAGGAATATTTCTCCTTCGAAATTGGTCCAATAGCAGGGAAGGTAAACACCCACCATGCATGGACAAGATAAGTTCTCCAAGAGTGCAAAACAAAAATGATCCAAAACCTGATCTCCATCATCATCCTCCCTTTTTATTAACCTCATGTGGAATAATGAGCTCTAATTTCCTTCCAATACACTCACCCAACTCGATTTAGTGGTTTCTTACTTCACGAGGCACTTGTCCTCCTCATTCTTGCACTCCTCTTTCCCCAATTCGAATTGGGAATCTTGGATGACCATAAATCCCTCTATGTGCCCTCTTGATGGCTATTTTTATCCCTGATATGTCATATTTTTCATAGATATCCCATCAGGTTTGAATTTGTCATATTTTTCATAGATTCCTTCATTATTGTTGTCATGGATGCCATGGAATCTTGTTACAGGTGTCACAATTTGTCTATTATGCCTCTTCCTCTTCATTGGGAGTTACTCTTCCACTCCAAGTCGATTTTCCTTGATTATTTCCATGAATATGGCCTCTTCATATACCCCAAGTAGGTTACCCTCCACCTTGAACTCAAATTTGTGTGAGTGATTCCAACTGTAGTGGAGAATCTTGCCACATGTGGGTCCCACAACCTCTTATGCGCCCTCATGATCAAATGCCACTTTATTTTTCTTTTTATTATTGTTTATTTGGACCATTTAATGTGAATTTGTAATTATAAGGTCATTTTTGGTCTTGTAGCTCCCTTATTCCAAATTTTAATGCTTCCACCCCTACCTAGGGAACTAGTAGGTTAGTGGAATTTTTCCTCCATGATAATATTCGGATGGGGACATTACACTAAAACAATCATAATGAGTGGTTTATTTTTTGGAACTCTTTTTTGCATCGTATGTCACTTATTGTGTAGGTATCATTCACGTATAGTGTTGGTTTCTAATATATTCTATGTTTACTTGAATAAACACACTTGGTGCATCTAATCACATACCTTGGCCCTTTTCAGGCATTAAACGTTGGCCTTTTCCCTAGTTTGTAGTATGACCAAAGCTCACTTATTATGTAGGAATCATTCACTTATAGTATTGTTTTCTAAGATATCTATGTCTACTTGAATAAAGACACTTGGTGCATATAATCGCATACCTTGGACCTTGTGAGGCTTGAAACCTTGGCATTTTCCCTAGTTTGTAGTGTGACCCCTAGTTTGTATAAACCCTATTTTTTAGTCTAATTGCTAGTTGTAGTCTAAACCCTCATTTGTATTCTAAACCCTAGAAATACTAATTTGTAGCCACAAAGCTATCATTGATAAATGACTAATATCAAATGCAATGTCATCATTGACCAATATCTACTATCAAACATTCATACCTTTACAACTTGGCATACTACGCCATGCCTGAATTAAATCAAAAGGAAATGCTAAATATGGATCCTTGGGAAGGTGATAAATTGTCTTAGTGGTTGAATCAACATCTTGGGTTGTTGAGCATCTTCTAGATGTGGTAATAAATTCAACAGACAATAAATTTGTTATCAGAACTGCACATTTTTTGCACTATTCCTCTGCAAATAACTACATCTAGGTTGAAGAGCTTAGTAAGATTGGAAAGAATATTCCCCTATTAGTTGAAGTTGGGTATATAGTTAGGGTGTGAGTCAAATGTTATGGTTTTAATGGTTATCTATGTTGATGTATATGTAACTTCGTAATGTATTTCATATATATTTATTGTACCCTTATTAGAGATGTGTTATTCCTCTATAAGGAAGTGTCGTCATGTGGATTGACAAGTGTCGCAAGTGTGTGTACTTGCCGATGGGTTATTATACCACCATGTGTGGGGTCGGCCCTGAAATATATATTATATTGTGGATGTATATAGATAGACAAGTCGGCCCCATAGTGTAACTGGGCAAACGGGTTAAGTATAATAGAGATCGGGAGATCTCTATTTGGATCATTCGGAAAGACACACTTCTCTCACTCAGAAAGTGGCACACTAGTGAGGAGGAGGATCATTTGCTCTAGGAGACTATCTCAAGTGTATTTTGGTTGTACTTTGGTTGAGCCATTTCTCTCTCTATCTCTGAGGAAGTTGTGGGGTTTTTCACCTTAGGGTTTTCCCCCCGGAAACTCTGTGTCTCTTGTCTCTCATGCTTTTGATTCTTGTGACGCTTGTCATGCTTATTGTGATTGTTATGCATTCATATACTGTATATGTTATTCTCTCAGTAAAGATCCAAGAGTATTGTGAATTAATGCTCAAAATTTAACATGGTATCAAAGCTAACCTGAGAAGAAGACATTTTGCAGTGACGGAAACTTGAGTTTCTTGTTTATTGGGTTTCTCTCCACAAATTTTGGAAAAGCAGTATAGTAGATTGACTCTACTCATCAAGGAGAATCTATCTATCCAATCAGAATTCAATTCTGAGCATTTTCAGATTTGGCCCTAAAAATTAGGGTTTCCACAAAAATAGGAATTTCTGAAATCCGAAGACATAGCTGGAAGCTCCTTGCAAAATCAAAGTTTAGAGCTTTGGATCAAGATTTTTGGCTGGGTAGATCTTCGGGAAACTCAAACCCTAATTCAGGGCTCTCCCTAGTGAACCCGGGAGGACAAAAAGGAAAATCTGAAGGGTAAAGCTTTGTTGATCTCAAATTCTGAATACACTAGGCTGATCAGCTCATCAAGGCGCATCTTTCTATCCTTTCAGAAAATTGAAATTCACATTTTGAATTTTTAGGGTTTTTTCGACAAACCCTAATCGAGGACCAGATCTAGTTTTCAGCATTTCAAGTGGTAAGACCTAAATCTTTTCTATTTCCATTTGAAGTACTCTTTAAGATGTCTCACCACACCAAGCTTGAGGATAAGCTTGAAGGAGATGATAACTTCCGAGCTTGGAAGTATAGGATTGGGTTAATCCTGGAAGAGAATGAGTTGGACTCATATATAAAAGAAGACATCCCTATCCTAGAGGATGAAGAGGCTAAAGTATTGCATAAGAAGAACTTGGTCAAGGCAAAGAGAATCATTGCTGATTATATCAAAGACCATCTCATACCCCATGTGTCTTCTCTAAAGACACCCAAAGAGATGTTTGACTCTTTGACCAAGCTATTTGAAGGGAAGAACATAAATCGGAAGATGACCCTGCGGAACCAATTGAAAGGAGTAAAGTTACAGAATGGAAAAACCATTCAATCTTATTTTTCAAGGGTCTCCCAGATCAAGAACAACTAGAAGCAGTTGATGAAATGGTGGAGAATGGTGAAGTGGTGATGACCACTCTAAATGGCCTACCCAGGTCATGGGATTCCTTTATTCAAGGAATTTGTGCAAGGAAGAAGTTGATCTCCTTCAACAGATTGCGGGAAGAATGCTCTCAAGAAGAAGCTAGGCTTGTGGCCCAAGAAGAAAAGATGGGAAATGAAGATCAAGCTCTCACAGCACATGCCAGGAAAGGCAAGTCCAAGAAGGAATCATCTCATAACAGGATATTCTCACACCACCATTATCATAAAGATAAGAAAGATCTCAGATGCTTCAATTGCAATGAGAAGGGACACTTTGCTTCAGATTGTCCCAAGAAGAAGAAAGACAACAACAACAACTTCAACAAGAAGAAGAAGAATAACAAAAGAAGATATCATGCTCATGCTGCCGAAGATGATTAACCCCCAAAGAAGAAGGCTAGGGCAGAAAGTGATAGTGATGATGACTCATCAAGTGAAGAAGAATATGTTCTAATTTCTACTCTCACAGGTACTATCTCCCATGGTTGTAATGATTGGTTGATTGACAGTGGGGCTTCCAAACACATGACAGGGTTTAAGGAATCTTTTGTGAATTTATCTGAACATGAATCACCCTATAAGTTGAAACTTGGGGATGATTATCAATACCCAATCAAAGGAAGTGGTGAAGCCTCCTACAACTTAGATTCTGGAAAATCTTTGAAGATGAAAGAAGTTCTTTATGTACCTGGGCTCAAGAAGAACTTACTTTCCATCTCTGCATTGGATGCAAAAGGTATGAGGGTTGCATTTGTGGATGGCCAAGTCCTAATGTGGCCAAAGGGAAAGAACATAGATGATGCAGTAGTGATTGGAGAGAAAGAGGGAGGTTTGTATAAATTGAAGGGACAACCTGAACATGCCATGGTACATGAATCCATGGAGCCAAGTGAACTTTGGAATAGAAGACTTGCTCATATGTACTATAGGGCACTTCCAATTGCAAGCAAGGCTGTAGAGGGTCTTCCTGAAATCAAGACCAAACATGAAGGTGCTTGCAAAGGATGTGCAAAAGGTAAGAACATTAAGAAGGCTTTCCCAAGCAGTGAAAGCAAGGCAAAAGACATCCTGGAAATCATCCACTTAGATGTATGTGGTCCTATGTCATCCAGTTCTCTGAGTGGGTATGTTTACTATGTCTCATTTATTGATGACTTCTCCAGGAAGACTTGGGTATACTTCTTGAAGAACAAAGATGAGGTGTTTGATAAGTTCAAGGAATTCAAAACCTTGATGGAGAATCAAACTGACAAGAAGATCAAAACATTCAGATCCGACAATGGTGGAGAATTCACCTCAGGTGACTTCAAGAAGCTTTGTAGTGATTCATGGATTAAGAGGGAGTTGACTGCTCCTTATAATCCTCAACAGAATGGAGTTGCAGAAAGGAAGAACAGAAAAATCATGGAAGCAGCAAGGGCAATGCTGCATGATGAGGATCTACCTATGCATCTATGGGCAGAAGTAGCTAGAACAACTGTATATGTGCAGAATAGAACACCCCACGAGATATTGGACAACAAGACACCAGAAGAGGTCTTTTCTGGTAAGAAACCTGAAGTCAGCCATCTCAAAATATTTGGTTGTCCAGTATACACTCATGTCCCAAAGGAAAAGAGGACTAAACTAGATCCTTCAGGAAAGAAGGGTATCTTTGTGGGTTACAGTGAAAGCTCGAAGGCTTACAGAATATACTTTCCAGGGTTCAAGAAGATTGATGTCAGCAGGGATGTAACATTTGATGAAAACTCAGCATTCATCAAATCAAGGAAGGCACCTATCGAAGTTTATGAAGAACCTAAGGAAACTAGATTTCAAGACACTACCATGACTGAAGCAGTTCCAGAAGTTGTTTGTGATTTTGAAGATCCGCAAGAACCTGTAGATCCACCCCGTGAGGATAACTCTCACAAGAGGAAACCTACATGGGCTAGAGAGCTCATTCAAGATGTAGAAAGATTTGGCATTCCAGAAGAAGAACACAGAGCAAAGAAGAGAACCAAATCACATACCCGCTATGTTGCTTTACTCTGTGACATTATGAACAAAGAGCCTTCCAGTTATGAAGAAGCAGTGGAAAAGAAAGAATGGAAGGATGCCATGGTTGAGGAATACCAATCAATAATGAAGAATGATGTTTGGGATGTTGTCCCAAGACCTAAAGAGAAGTCTGTTGTGACTTCCAAATGGATCTACAAAATCAAGCATGTTGCAGATGGCAGTGTAGAAAAATACAAAGCAAGATTCGTAGCTCGTGGCTTCTCTCAGAAAGAGGGAATAGATTATGAAGAAAATTTTTCACCTGTAGCCAGGTATACTTCCATCAGAACAGTACTTGCCCTGGCTGTAGCAATGAAATGGAAAATACACCAGATGGATGTCAAGACTGCTTTCTTGAATGGTGTAGTTGAAGAGGAAGTATATGTGGAGCAGCCACTCGGTTTTGAAATACATGACAAGGAGTCATATGTGTGCAGATTGAAGAAATCCTTGTATGGCTTGAAGCAAGCTCCCAGAACTTGGTATGGTAGGATGGACAGTCTCCTATCTACTTTGGGATTTACCAAGAGTAAAGCGGATTCCAACCTTTATTACAAGGTTGAGGAAGGGAATCCTGTGATTCTACTCCTGTATGTGGATGACTTATTTGTAACAGGAGATGACAGATTGATTGCAGATACTAAGAGAAAGCTTGCTGCCGAGTTCGATATGAAAGATTTGGGAATGATGCATTATTTCCTAGGTATGGAGGTGTGGCAGACTGCAGGTGGTATCTTCCTTGGTCAAGGGAAGTACACAGTAGATATCCTGAAGAGATTCGGGATGATGGATTGCAAGGCGATGGCCACACCTATGGCATCGAATCTAAAGCTTCTATGTGATGCTTCATCTGAGCCAGTTGATGTCTCTATGTATCGTCAAATGATTGGGTCCTTGATGTACCTGATGAACACGAGACCAGATATTTGATTTGCGGTGAACACATTGAGTCAGTTCCTGACAGATCTGAGGAGTGTTCATCTGGTTGCTGTAAAGCATGTTCTGAGGTACCTGAAGGGTACAGTGGATTATGGGCTCAAGTATGAAGTGAATCAAAAGTTTAACCTGCAGGGTTATGTTGATTCAGATTGGGCTGGCAGTGTTACAGATAGGAAGAGCACATCTGGGTGTTGCTTCAGTATGGGATCAGGTGTGATCTCTTGGTTTAGCAGGAAGCAGTCCTGTGTAGCACTGAGTACAGTTGAGGCAGAGTATGTTGCAGCCTATTCAGCTAGTTGTGAGGCAGTATGGCTATGGAAGCTACTGTCTGAGTTATTTGATCTCCCATTGGATGCTACTGGTATCTTCTGAGATAACCAGAGTTGTGTGAAGCTGTCTAAGAACCCAGTGTTTCATGACAGGTCAAAACACATAGAGATCAAATATCACTATATCAGGGATATGGTGCAGAGAGGAGCTGTGAAGCTCCTGTACGTTGCGACGGACGAGCAGATTACAGATGTGTTGACGAAGCCACTAGCCAGGGTGAAGTTCGAGTACTTCAGGGAGAGGCTTGGTGTTATTCAGATTGATGACACTTCGAGGAAGAAGTGATGGACACATTTGCTGAAGCCATTCCAAGCCTGTTGGAAGGAGGATCCTTAACATGGTTGTGGATGTAAGCACTGGATGATGAGCATCAGGATGATGTTCTGGTTTCTGCTTTGTATGATCAGTTGGATCATTTATATGTATGTATGCATCATGTTGGATGCTGGATATGATCAGTTGGATCATTTATATGTATGTATGCATCATGTTCGATGTTGTATATGATCAGTTGGATCATTTATATGTATGTACGCATCATGTTGGATGCTGGATATGATCGCTTGGATCATGTGTATGTATTTTGTATATGCATCATGTTGGATGCTTGGACCATGTATCTGTATATGTATCAGGTGGATACATTGTATGATCAGGTAGATCATGTATGTTGATATGTATCATGTATTTATATTTGTATCAGGTGGATACACTGTGTGATCAGGTGGATCATGTATGATGATATGTATCAGGTAGATACTTGGTATGCATCAGGTAGATGCATTGTATGATCAGGGTGATCATGGATGACGAGCTTCAGGATGTTGCTCCAGATGACATGCAGCAGGATGTTGCATTGATGATGATCAGGATGATCATGTGTACATCAGGATGATGTATGGTGAGTATCAGGTTGATACTCTGTGGCCGTGGAACAGGTTGTGCAGATAAGCACGTAATTTGTGCCCTGGGAGATTTGCAGATAGTCTTTCGAGGTTTTGCCTATGGCATATAATTTGTACCCTGGGATATCTAGAAAATGCTCTTTTGATTTTTTGCTTGAGAGGACATATAATTTGTGCCCTGGGAGATCTGCAGATAGTCTTTCGCGGTTTTGCCTATGGCATGTAATTTGTGCCCTGGGATATCTGGCAGATGCTCTTTCGAGGTTTTGTCCTATGGCATGTAATTTGTGCCCTGGGAGATCCGATAGGTTGAGCCGTGTGCTCGTAATCAGTCGTGGGATTCTCTTTCGAGGTTTTGCCATGACCACATGTAATTTGTGCCTGGGAGATCCGATAGGTTGAGCCTTGTGCTCGTAATCAGTCCTGGGATGCTCTTTCGAGGTTTTGTGGTGACCACATGTAATTTGTGCCCTGGGAGATCTGATAGGTTGAGCCTTGTGCTCGTAATCAGTCCTGGGATTCTCTTTCGAGGTTTTGTGGTGGGGTCACATGTAATAAGTCCTGGAGATCTGGACAGGATGAAAAAGGCCTCAGATGCTCTTTAGGGTTCTTGCTAGTCAAGAGACTCTTTTAAGGTTTTGTGACGCACGTAATAAGTCCTGAGATTTCCACAGTATGGCCAGTGATGACGAAGACCTGCAGGTGGTGGGCCTACATCCAGTATGAAAAAGGACTGGCTTTGTAGAACTTCCTATGACGAGTAGAGTCAGAGATTGGTTGAGATAGCAGCAGCAGTGACAATGATGATGGCGATGCATCGATGACGATGATCCCGAGAAGAAGACTTGTCTAAGCAAATCTGTGTCAAGAAATACCTTCCTAGTTAAGAGGGAGTGTTGATGTATATGTAACTTCGAAATGTATTTCATATATATTTATTGTACCCTTATTAGAGATGTTTTATTCCCCTATAAGGAAGTGTCGTCATGTGGATTGACAAGTGTCGCAAGTGTGTGTACTTGCCGATGGGTTATTAGACCACCATGTGTGGGGTCGGCCCTGAAATATATATTATATTGTGGATGTATCTAGATAGACAAGTCGGCCCCATAGTGTAACTGGGAAAACAGGTTAAGTATAAATAGAGATCGGGAGATCTCTATTTGGATCATTCGGAAAGACACACTTCTCTCACTCAGAAAGTGGCGCACTAGTGAGGAGGAGGATCATCTGCTCTAGGAGACTATCTCAAGTGTATTTTGGTTGTACTTTGGCTGAGCCATTTCTCTCTCTATCTCTGAGGAAGTTGTGGGGTTTTTCACCTTAGGGTTTTCCCCACAGAAACTCTATGTCTCTTGTCTCTCATGCTTTTGATTCTTGTGATGCTTGTCATGCTTATTGTGATTGTTATGCATTGATATGATGTATATGTTATTCTCTCAGTAAAGATCCAAGAGTATTGTGAATTAATGCTCAAAATTTAACAATCTACTTAGAATATTTGTTGGCACACTATTAACATTAAATTGAGTATATATTTGTGTCAAGGACACACAAACATGAGAATGGTCAACTACGCCATAGGGATGAACTTGGCTACGTACAATAAGGGACAATAAGGCATAATAAGGGATAGTAAGGGATAAACTATGGTTTCACTCAATAAGGGACAAACTAGGTTTTTGCTTATGCATACAAGTCTATATTTTATTAACATATGCATAACAAATAAGTTTGGCATATTCATATAAAAAACATCTAGCTGTAACCTTACATTATTAAACAATATACCGTGTGCAACAATATTTTATACAAGTCCCATCAAGTCTCATAATCATTATTTGACATACATCATCGTGTTAGAATACCTATTATCGGATAACCAAGCACTTGGCATCATCTCTATTACTGATGGTCTTTATTAGTCTCTTATGATCTACATCGGGTAAGAAGTATCATATCTTCAAGGAATTTATGTTTCCCATTGTTCATAACTAGAGGTTCATACCAATGATTAGGTTCATAAAGTGATGCACACTTGCACCTAGTTTGAAATCCTTGAAAACATATCCACACTTCTTTCTTGCATTTTTGTCTTGTGTCAAGTATTCACCTTTACACTGCCACATTTGGATGCAAATTCCAATGTATTTTTTTCGATTGATGTTGGAAATCGCATGGCTTATCCAAAATTCCTTTCCATTTTTTAATTTAATCCCGATCGACGTTGTAATTCTAATGTTCTTAGTGTATTGTTGGAATTGAGAAATTGGGACGTTGGTATAGCCTGGTCATTATATGTCCCTTTTTTGGTCTTTGAAACTATCAACGCACCCTCATGTTGACCTAGTCAACATATGTCAGTATCCCAACGATTGTGAGCACAAACAAAAATTATATAAGAACTCTTCATAATAATCTGACAATTATGTGATGGTATCGACTTATACATGAATATAATGTGTTGTAGTTCCAACAAATATACCAAAAATATTACAACAATTTCATAACAATCTATATAATTTCATCGATTAATTATATAGTTAACAATGCCAATATCAAATGAGGAAAGTTTGAGGATTGTTGCTAAGTTATGGGAGCAACTTGGTGATGATAAATGTTGGTGCCCTTGAAAAAATTGCAAGGGAATGGAAAGAATAATTTTAAGGTCTACAACTATAAAACATTGTTGGGAATATGGGCACTTCAAAGGGGGGCATGAATTTAATCCAATGGTAAGATGTACTAAACAAATTTCTTTGTTACATGTTTAATTATTAATTTAGTTTAGAATTTTTAATTCATTGTCTTCATATTTGGTTTATATATATACTAAAAATATGCGATTTTAATTTGTAATGACAAAGAGAAAGTGTCCTAGGATTGGATCAAACAACGAGCAAGATGTGCCAAATTGTAGTAAAAATCATGTTGGTATACAAGCCAATAATGGATATCATCACAGAGTCGATAATGGAGATGATGAAGTTAGTCCCATGGCCAAGGAAAATTATGATATTGACACAATTCATAATGATGGGATAAATATATTGATCAATGAAACATTTCATGCTTTGTCAATGGATGATAACTTTGATGGATATGTTGAAGATGTACCTCTCATTGAGAAGGTAGAAAAACCCTTATATGAAGGCTCAAAGACAAATATTCTCTCTGCAATTTTATTGTTGGTGAACTTGAAAGTGTTGAATGGGTTATCTAATACTTTCCTCACACATATCCTAAAGTATGCTATATAATTCTCCATACATATTGAATACCATTTTTTGTTCTTTCTATTTTTATAAGTGTTGATTATATTTTTAAAAGGATGATGCAAAATTGATGAGCAATATTCATTAGTTCATAATTTTGTTTCAATGTTATAGATTGTTAGGTGATATTATACTACCATCACCAAATAATTTACCTCGCACATACCGAGAATTGTCTCTCATTACGAAAGATTTAGGAATGGAGTATGAAGCCATTGATCCATGTAACAAAGTTGGACTGCCACATTATATAGTATGGAAAACATTATATATCATGGGAAACATGCAACAAAGTTGGACTGCCATCAATGTGGAATTAGTAGATATCAAACCGATCAAGTAACAAATAAGGTACCCCACAAGTTTCTTCATCATATTCCCGTAATTCCATGTTTCCAACGATTGTTTAGGTGCAAAAACGTGGCACAATTTATGCATTACCATGCATGAAATAGAAGTGAAGATGGTGTTATGTGAATGCCTACAGATGGTACCACATTTAGGGGCATCGAAGAAAGATGTCCAATTTTTAAAGAAGAACATCGTAATGTCAGGCTTTCATTGGAAATTGAAGGTGTAAATCCGTTTGGTGAGATGAGATCTATTTACTCAGTGTGGCCTATTTTTGTTATAAACAATAACCTTCCTCCTTGGATGTCAATAAAGAGGGAGAAACAATGTTGGCAATGACTTTTCCAGGTAATTGTTCAAATTAGTTATATTGTTTTTAAATACATATAATTTCCATTATACTTAATTAGTTGTTTGTAGATATAATAATGTATTATATGTTAAATGTAATAAATGTGTGTATTTTCTAATAATTAGGTAAGTACCAAGTTAAATATATAGATATATTTATTGAGCCTCTTATTGATAAAATTCTAAAGCTATGGGTTGGCATCACTATGTATGACATCTCCAAACCAATAGGTCAAAGTCAATTTCAGTTCCATGGAATACTTACATGGACAATTCATGATGCCCTGAGGATAACACATTTTTGTGGTAATTAGTATTAAAGTAATATTGCACTCTAACAATTTTTAATTTTTTTAATGATTGAAGAATTTTTTGAATATTTTTTTGTATAATAGTTGTATTAACATAATTCCACATCTTGTAGGCCTTTAAAAAAAGGTTAAATTTGCATGTCCAATGTGTGGTTCCAAATTGATATCTCGATGCTCCAAAAGCTTAGGAAAGGATGTGTTTGATGATTATATGCACTTACTCCATAAAAACCATTGTTATCGAACTACCAAGCAATATATTTTTAATGGGAAGGAAGAGACCAGGAAAAAACCTTGAAGAATGACACCTCAACTTTGGAAATTGGGGTCTAATAGGAATCGTCATCAATGTAAGAAATTCAATTCCAAATCATGTTTAATAACGTTATACATCTTGTAATATTCGTAATATTCAATTGTTTTAGAGGTATATAATATTTAATTTTGTTCATTTCCATTCTATAAAGGACATCAATGCATTAATGAGCCTCCTGCATGAGGAATAAAATGATACTCCATCAAATTCAATAGGTTTCCCTACTATGAGCACCTACAAGTTGCCCATGTGTTTGATACAATGCATATCGAGAAGAATTTTATAGAAACATTAAGGAGGATCTTATATGGAAGGAGTAAAAAATATAAAATCGGCAAAGTTTGTAGCAACATTATGGAATCCAATCATGTAATGGGAAATTTGATTCATTATTCTAATGATGGACAACTAGACAATATTCCATGGCTATTTACAGAGAAGGAAATCAATGTTGTAAAAGACGCCATAAAAAAATTAAATTTCCCACTAGTTTTTCATTGAACATATATAATATGTAACAAATATAAAATAATATTTTAATTACTAAGTGAAAGGGTGTAACCCTTCACTATGCACGCTCAAGCCTATAAAGGAGAGCATCGTTGCAAAATATTATCATCATCTATCCATTCATATTTTTATCTATATATATTTAGCTTATTCGAAGATGGAACATCTTCCTCCATGACTCGGATACGGTCTTATTTTATAATATCCGGATATAGATACGAATTTTTTACACTTCATGTGGTATCAGAGCCCCTTCTTGGGCTTGATTCCGCCTTTTGGTTTTTAACCATTATATTAGGGTTTCCCCAAAAAATAGGACCTTGTCCTAAAAAGACAAGAAAAAAGAAGAAGTAAAAATAAACAAAAAAAAGGAAGAAGTAAAAATAAAAATAAGTAAAAGTAAAAGTAAAAACAAAAACAAAAAAGTAAAAGTAAAAACAAAAAAAGGGAGAAGTAAAAAGAAAAAAAGAAAAAAAAAAAGTAAAAGTAAAAGTAAAGAAAAAGTAAAAAAGTAAAACCACGCATGGTTTGAACCTGGGTCGGGAAGGTAACAATCATTCCTCCCAACCACCCAATATACACCATTTTACAAATATTAAGGGGAAAATAATATTAGAAGAGCAAAAATCAAAGTCAAATAAGATATTGAAGAAGTCATTGAAGCCAATTATCTATTTATTGAATAAATTATCGATTCCATATATAAGTCCAAATTTTGGACTAAGTGTCCTTATTGCGAAACGGAATTCCAATATCCGACACTTTTTAAGAATGGAAATCGCTCATGTCCAATATGTAGCAAATATTTTACTATGGAATAATATCAAGTTCAATCACAATTGCAATCGCAAATACAGAAATTGGAAGGTGAATTAGGATACTACAAAGAAAGCAACAAAAATCTTCAATTTGAGATAAGTAAGCAGAGCATTCTTGATCAGTTGATAGAACGAGAGAATTGTCGCTTAAAAGATCCAAATCAAAAGTTGAAAAAAACTAATCAAGATATCAAGAAAATGTTATCATCTAAGAGTGAAGAAATATCTCAATTAAAAAATCACAATCAAGATGTTGAAGACAAAAACAAAAAGTTTGAGGATAACAAAGAATCACTGTATCGAAGTGATAACGATTTAGAAGAAGACATAAAGCGTTTAAACCAGCTCATCGTGTAAAAATATGATGAGTTGACGCAAGTCCAGAGAAAGCTACAAAGTCAAGAATCATAGATAGGTCAACAACAACAAAAGAATGAAGAACTCCAACAGATGTACGATGCTACTAAAAAGGCGCACAAGCTGGAAATTAAGAAAATCAATGACATATTAGAAAGCAATACCGAAAAACTATTTCGACTAAGAATTCATAACAAAACATTACTTACGAAAATCAAAAATTTGAAATATAGTCAGAAGATGGAACACTCCAATGAAGACCTAGAAGGAAAAATACTAGAACAACAAGAAGAAAACCATCATCTAAAAAATCGTAATCAAGAACTAGAGAAACAAATTGAGAAGTTTAAAGAGGAAAAAAAGTTGCAATACGAAAGGCTCAAGAAGATTCAGAGTAATGACAATATATTAGAGAGCAAATTAGAACAAATCCAGAAGGAATCATCCATACTCTCTGAAAAGCAAACTCAAGTTCAAGAAAACAAATCCCATTCAGTAAAAGAACAGACAACAAGGTCTCCTTATCGTCACCTAAATTATAAAAAACATTTTGACCAACGACAAGGTAAAAATGAACATACAAAGAGGAATTACGATATCAGACAAGCAAGAACCTCAAATCAACATACCAAGCAACAAACAAAGACCCATCCCACAAAGTGATCAAATAGCTCCGATAAAAATAGATCTTGGATGGACCACATCAGAGACGATGCGACAGTTCTTCTTTGGAATTCATAACTCGTATCGCCTCATTTCATCAAGTGTCACAAATACTAAAAGAAAGGATCTAGAGATGACGGTTCAAGCAAAAAATCAAACATAACCCTTGTATTTAATAAGATTTAAGGACAAAGCTTCCCTTAAGGGGAAGGCAATGTAACAAATATAAAATAATATATTAATTACTAAGCGAAAGGGTGTAACCCTTCACTATGCATGCTCAAGCCTATAAAGGAGAGCATCATTGTAAAATATTATCATCATCTATCCATTCATATTTTTATCTATATATATTTATCTTATTCGAAGATGGAACATCTTCCTCCATGAATCGGATACGGTCTTATTTTATAATATCCGAATACGGTCTTATTTTTACACTTCATAATATATTAACAAAGAATGGATAATTTGGTGGGGTCAAAAGTCACAATTGGCATACATTTATTAAGGTAAACTAGTGTATTAATCTTTCAAGTTTTTTCTAGAATTTGGTTGTTGTATTGAATTTATGGATAAAATAATAATTATGCGTCCTTCTATGTTTTATTTTGTTCTACCTCTTTCTCTCCTAGATAGTTTCGACAACAACATAAAACAAGTTATATATGATCTCGACAAGTACATGAGGTAAGATCTCAAAATTTATAATAGAAAGGTTAACTACAAAATTGCCCATAATCTAATTTACATGCATGGCATGCATATATTTATTATTGTATTCAATTACTGGATATTTAAGTTGTGTCAACTTGTTAGAGTGGTTTTCATCCAAAGAAATCCATAAAGAAGATATAATGTATTGGAAAAGAGAAATTCCTTGGCTAATGTGTGAATTGAAAAAGTATCTTCCTTCGGTCTTTTTCAATGCACAATAACACTACCTCGTACACCTAGTTTAGGAGATTGAAATAAGGGAACTTGTACACACAAGGTCAATGTGGATGGTGGAGAGGCACTTGAAGGCATTGAAAATTTGTGTTAGACAAAGGTCACGTCCTAAGGGTTTTATGGTTGAGGGATATATGGTATATAAACTCATGGTGTATATTAGTGAGTATCTTCCTGAAGTAGCATAACCACATATTACTGTGCCTCGCATTTGGGAGGTTGATTCCAAGAAAAAATATGAAGGGGAGTTTTTGTTGGGAAATGGTAGAGTTAGGAAATTCAAAGGTAATGAAATAGTAGATCATATCAACTTAGATAATAATGTATATTATTCTCTCAGTTTCCTACTTCTTTAATCTTATAAATTTAATTCATCCGTCATTTATTAAGATCTACTATGAGTACCTAATTAATTTTTTTTTGTTACACAACTACTTGAGAGTGGGATGCACTATATGTTGCGAATAATCTTTACTGGATGAAGGCATGGATAGAACGATGTAACGAAGTATATGGAAAATTATCATGGGATGGAGTGGTGGATTTCATTAAAATATCTCGTCAATACAGATCAAATGTCAATCTTATGCAAAGGGAAATTGATTTAGCGAATTGTACAAAGAATAGACAGGTGATCATCAACCACATTTTTTGTTCTGTATATTAGATATGCTAGTTGTTTCTCATAAGAAACTGTTAATCTAAATATGTTTAATAGTTTTCAATATTGCATTCTAAACATTTTGATATATATATATATATATATATATATATATAGCTTTGTGTGTGTGTACACACACACACATATAGTTGCAGGTGAAACACTACAACGTTATTTTGTGAAATGGAATAAAATTTTGCATCAAGCAATTGGATGATAAGAATAAGACTTTTGATTGTGGAATAATTACAGTATTTCAGGCTACTAATGTTTCTTCTAGCACTGATAGGTGCCCGAAAGTATTGGAAAATAGATACTATGGATACCTAAATGATATGCTATAGTTAGACTTTTCATCCTTCAAAGTAGTTCTCCTTGAGGTTTGTTGGTACAAGTTACGAATGAGTGAACGTCATCCTATTAGAATTGTTATTGAGAATTCTAATGGATTTTCCATGGTTCATACAAGGTTATTTGAGTTGGGTACATATCCTTGTGTCCTTCCAAGTCATTGTGAGCAAATGTTCTATTCACAGGTGCCAAATAAAGTGATTTGGTCATATGTAGTTAGGTATGAACCAAGAGGAATATTGTAAAATATATTGTACCAAACAAAGTTGATTATGAAGAAGATCAGGAAGATGATGTAGAGGATCAGGTAGCTATGTCAAGCAAATAAGTACTCGAAGAAGACATTGAAGGTGATGCAAATTAGGAGAAGGTACTAGATGCCAGAGATGAATAATTTGAAGATAAGGAAAACCATGAACAGTTAGATGTGTTAGATGAAGATGTTGTTATGACCAATCCTTTCATTGATTCGGATCTTGATGATTCTGATTCTGATTCTGATGAAGAACTAGAAGATTAATGAATATATATGTCTTAAAATGACCTATGTGGGAAAATTTTAAGGATCCATAATTTTCTAAAAGTGTAGAAACCTTGGCAAATCTTACTTATTTTTAAATTTGCAAGCATAAAATGTTTGGCGATTTTTTTATAAAAATATTCAAATTTATAAGGACATTATATAGCTTTTGGACAATTTTGGCGATTTTTAGAGTAAAAACAATTATCCCATAGAATTTGGGTGAATCATCTTTTAAAAAAAGGAAAATTGATGAATCTTTTTCTTGGAAAAAAGGTCCAAAAATAGCCCATGGGATAAATTTCACCCCTAAAATTTTCCTTGTCACTACTTTGTTAAGTTGATTAAGTCAATTTCTATGAGATGCAGCCACAATTTGCATATAATTCTACATTGGCCCAATATTCATTCAGGATCCCAATATTTTCCCCTTTCATGGCTGAAAGGCCACACTTGGCTTATTTTTTAGTTTGAAAACCCTCCCATATCATCAAAGTATAATTTTAGGATGATAAGGTCCATTTTCATGAGGCCCATTCTTCTATGCAATATAGGGATATAAATAGGATAAGGTTAGAGTTAAGATTCTAATTGTTGTTAGGGTTTAAGCTTTATACATGTTATGGACTTATATGTTGATAGTTATTTGACTAACTTATGAGACCCTAGAAACCATGTCATGATGTATTGGTTCTCATGATGAGACCAACATCTTGATCATAGTAAGACCATCATAATCATCATCATCATCATTTTCATCATCATGATAATCATCAACATAATCACTTTCATGGTCATCCTCATCGTCATCATTTTCATCATGATCATCATCATCTTCATCATTGAAAATAATTTTAAATAATAACATTATAAATAATTTAATTTGAATAACAATATAAAAATAATTTTAACAAAAATATAACATTATAAATAAAATCATTTTTATTTTAATAACAATATGAATAATTTTAATAATATTATAAATAATAATTCAATTAATTAAAAATAATAAAAAATAAAATAAAATAAAAACACAACTCAAATTTCATTTACCATATTGTTTTACCATTTCCGTAAGCCCTATTTACCATTTTGACTTATCATTTCCATAAGCATTGGTCGAGATCAGAGGAGGTTGTTGAGAGTAGAGAGGGTGAGGATTAGAGGAGGCCACGAAGAGAAGAGAGGGTGCGGAGAAAATAGTGTGAGGAGCATAGGATGTCGTCGATATCAGCTAAGAGTAGAGAGGGTGAGTAGTAGAGGAGGCCGCCAAGAGTAGAGAGGGTGAGGAGTAGAGAGCTTGAGGATCAGAGGAGTTCATATATAACAACCAGGAGTAGAGAGGGTGAGGCATTTTTTAGAGCACAAATCATGAGGAGCAGAGGATGTTGACACATGTAGAGGATACTGCATTGATGAGCATGCTTAATAGACTAGCGGAGATGAGAAAGGGGCCCAATGTATTCGGTAAGGGATTCCCTACCCTCTAAGCTACGAATTTCATTTTCTTGTTAGAAATTAACCCTATAATTGTAGGTGAGAATTAACCAAATGATTGTAAGCATCGATTTTTGTTCACCCCTTTGGACTAGTTTACCAGGACAATGCAAGTAACAGTTAGTGTGGTAATAAATTGGTCTTATCCATACTTATCTATCTTTCTCATCTAACCCCGAGAGCATAAAACCATTAAGGCGAGTTAAGCGGGTCACCGTGCTAATAAATAAGTGCATCCCTATAATTTCTCACATTGTTTGGACCCTGCTACATTTCACCTAAATAATTTCATTCATGTTTCTGTTTAACTCACTAGTCTTCCAAAATGTTTCTAAGAGAAACCCATGACCCATTGGATACTAATATTTGAATATGTTCCCTCTAACAAGAATCCACAACCCAGTGGGGACTAACAATTGGAATGAATATATTGTGGACTCTTTTGTTGATAATTATAGAGCCCATAAACAAAATCTCCCATCTTTGTAATGATAGAATAAACATTTTATTGGAATGACAATATGAAAATAAGGAAAATCAATAATAAAATGGATTTTTGTATGAGTGAAAGTATAACAATGATAAAACTTTGGGTGTTTGGAGTAGTAAGTTTTTCAAAGGGACTTTAGCAAGAGAGATGTCTCATCTCTCCATTTTGCATCCGTTTATACATTGCTAAGTCCTAGTTGTTTCAGGAAGCAAGCTTCTTCATCAAACCTCGCTTCATACATGGCATTCTTCATATTATAATGCTACAATGGATGACCTATATACCAACTATAATTTTGCACACTTGTAATGAATAGTGTCATGAAATTAAAAGGTTTGATTTCCGAAAGGGAAATTGCAGCAAAGATATCTTGTCACTCCATTTTGGATTTATTAGGTCATTGCCAAGTTTTACTTGTGCAAAGCATTGATATTATTAACAATAATTTCTTTATACATAGTTTCCATAATATTATAATACTACAATAAACTTTGCCTATATACCAACCATACGTTTCCATAAAGAGAATGTTAGGTTACTCTTTTTTTCTATTTTTATGTTATATTGGAGAATGGTGACATATTCTTGTTGTTTGACATGTTTGGAAATGACACAAAGATAAAATTCCTCTTTGTTTATTAAACCCATAAAGCATACCCTCTTACCATTATTCATTAAATAGTAGATGGAACCCACATAAAAAACTATGTCATTACCCAAAATATGTGCATAATATTGCAGGGGTCCTATAAGCCTCCATGATTTCGATTATATTTGGACTATAATTCTATGAATACCCACTAATATAAATCTATATGTCTATTAAACAGTTCCTTATCTCTCACAATGAGCCTAACATTGGTGAACTCCTTAGGAAACTGTTGGGTACTTCCTTTCATTCAAGGATGGTACTTAGTGGAAAGTGGGTGGAGCATAATCATTGTTCCTAACGCCATGGTTAACTGGGGACCTACATAGTACATTATATTATGCGTAATGTCTTGGTAATAGTGGCACCAAACAATTAAGATGACCCTTAGGACTAGGAGAGGGTGGTAGGTATCCCTTCTCATCGATATCTAAATCAATATTGTAGTTCCAACATCAAGTGCCTCATGTATAATGTCATCAAGAGAATGCATTATAATGATAAGAAATTTTGGAGGTAATATTTGGTGGTATCATCCTACTCGAATAGAATAAATAATTATTGCTCGATGTAATAACACATTAGACTTAATGCATTGTATCCATTGTATCTCATTAAGGTTCATGACCACTACCAAGGCTAGTCATCCTTTTTTATTTGATCAAGGGAACTAGTCTTTTGTAATAGAAATGAAGAGAAAGGTTTTCATTTTTTACGAATGGTTTTTTGTATTAAAGAAAATTTAGCATTCTTCACATAGCATCATTACAATAGAAAACACATATTTTCATGTTGATAAGAATATATAAGAAAAGTGTTCAAATTATTTTCATGCAGTTTCATTTCCTTGTCATTTACATTCAGTCGTTGTACACACCACTTGTGCATACACATTTCACACACTAATTTAAACATCACTTTGTTCATGACCCCAAGTGGAGCCTAACAATCAACCCTAATATAAACACACTAAATTCCTCACTAAGGGACAAAAAGAATTATGTAGCTAGGTTAGGACAATGGGGATAGTATTTGTAGCCAATTATGTGACTCCCATTTGTTGTCTAGTATTAGTTAGCTTCTAGATAACATTCTAGCATTTGACTCCCTAGAAAGTTCAAAACCTGAAGAAGAATCCATTCTTATGGCTCAACATTGATTGGAATATCCCTAAAACCATTGCAATATGTTTTTTATGGAATTTTTTTAGATAATATGCACTCTATGACTTTCATTCATGGCTACTTTGAGCTTTTTTTATTAGCTATGAGTTCTCTAGGTACCACCAAACAAGTATATGTCAGATCTATCTTCCGAGAGCGAGGATAGTTTAGGATGAATGGGGAAAAGTGTGATATCCACTTCATGTAATAGTTCTAGATCATGTACTAGAGGTCAAAAGGGAAGAAGAAAAATTCATAAATGCATGAATTTTTTTCTTGCTCAAGGAGGGACTTGCACTTATGATAATGAGACAAAAGGTGACATTAAGGTCCCCTCGAGGTACAAAAATATGGTCAAATGATGGGAACCAAGGCAAATTCTGAATGTGGACACTAAATTGTGTCTCAATGAAAGAATATATCGCAATGATCCATAATCTATACATGGTCTTGTGATATTTTCCATGGATGGCATAAAGGTCCAATTTGGCGAGGTAATTAAAATGATGGAATGTGTATGATCGTGTTACAATTATGGATATTGGAATAGGATTTCATAATATATGAAAAACATGTGTAGATATGTCGTTTATACAAACTATATTCAAATAAAAGACTAATCAAAATAAAGGAGAAACTATGTATATTGATGGAAGGCCAAAGACTTCCAGAAATATTGCAAGGTTTATAAATAGTACACAACTAGGGACAACTACAAAACCTCCCAATTGCGAATTTGAGGCACGTGAATGAAACCACATAGTGTTATGTGTGGTAGAAACAATAGCTCAAGGGGAGGAGTTGTTGATACATTTTAATTTGATTTGAATATTAAAAGTGTCAAACTCTGCAATCATTGGGGTAAATACATTTTATTCTTTACATTTTGAACTAATGAAGTGTTTCATTCTGTACATAAATATGTATATGTATTATGTTTTAAATAAAATTGTTTTGAATGTTTTGGAAGGATGATCGTGGGAACATTGTATAGCCTCCTCTAAGAACCTAGCTCATTTTGATTTCTTAAATTTATTTAATTTTTTGTAATTTTCCTAAAATTAATGTTATAATAAACTTTACGTGATTTATGTGGGCAGGACTCCACCCATGATCCAAATGTGGGTGAATATGATGACAACTTTTTCGATGATCCAAACCCATGAGAAAGTATATGTAAGCTTATACAGAAGACAATACAATATTTTTTTCATCGTTTGATTCCAACTCACCTTGACTATTGCAGAGGTGGAACTTTTTGGTCAATAGACTAGGGCGATTGCGAGTAATCTATAAGTACATTTGTCAATTTTATCCTATTCAATATTTTATGATTTTATTTAATTTTATATTAACAAGTGGAACAAAAAATGAAATTGTTTGGCATGGGATTATCAATTGTTTCTCCAATAGACTGAACCTCATCATCCTAGTGTTGGAAGCAACGATGCAACACAAGAGGCTACAAGATCCCTGCCTCCTCACATTGTGTCGTACTCTCTACAATTGAATGCTAGTGCAACACCTGTATTGGATACTCTTGTATAAACTTGTGGTCATTCATGCGACACCCCTGCTCATGGAACAAGTGCTCTCCAAGAAAGTGTTGGTCGAGGTGTTGTCCCTATTCCTAGTTCAATTGAAGAATTTGATGGATAATTCTACGTCAAGAACAGTGGAGCACTATCCATTGAGATTCTCATGGAAAAAAACCTAGTTCCATTGAAGCTACAGAAAATCCCAAGTAACTAATTATGCATCTATATGTCATAACATTATATAGTTGTAGTAATTTTTAATCAATTCTAATATTATTGATTTTACACAGAATAATATGTTTTGGAAGCACCTTCAAGAGAGGTCTTTATATCTTTTTGGGCCAACCATTCACACCAAATATAACCAACAACCTTCTATTTTGAAGAAGCAACTTTTGGATTACATGGTTGGTCTTTTTGGATACATTTTCAACCAATCACAAGTCACAATTATTACAGTTAAATATTTGAAAACGATAAGAGACACATATAGGGTTAATATAGAAAAAAACCCTAGGTATGATTAGCCTCCTATGATTCCTGAGAGAGAGTGGAAATATCTCCAAGAGGACGCAAAGGAAAAAGGTATGCGAAGATTAGGAAGGACACCTCCAAATGGAGGAAGATATAACATTTCTAATTTAAATTAGTATGATATTTTTATAAAGTTCAACATAAAATTAAAATTGCATGATTATCAAATGTCCTTAATCTCCTTGTAGTATTAAAGATACATCCAAGGCCACCCATGCCAGGTTAGATAATCACAACCAACACAAACTTGGCTAGGGTGGATACTTGAAATTTATGCTCTATTACTCAAAAAATTGCAACATGTTCATTATTGGCATGTTTTGGAATGTTAGGGGGATTTCATGAAATGAGCACCCACGAAAGAAGAAAAGGAACTCACATTCAAATGTGTATTTCAATTTATGCTTAAACATGTCAATATTGGGGGGGAACCTGAAGATCAAACAAATGTTAGTTTTGAGATTAATGCTTAGCATCATTTCCAAATAGAAAAGGATGTTTTTTACAAAATCAAAAACCTATAATTTAATGTTTTCATTTTAATAATGTAGGAAAGATCGAGTAGTATTGATGTTGGAGGAGATCCACAACTTGACGGTACTATGATTGTATAATTATCATATTTATGAGATATTGAATTTTAAAATTATATTTTTATAATTAAAACTTTCATTTTGATTTAGGGTTAAAGGTTGTAGTTGAGGAAAGGAGAGAAGAAGAGGCGAATGCGCCTCAGACCATGGCATCTCCACATCAAGAAGGTAATAAACGTTGATTTTATATATCAACACTAAACAATTATTAAATGTTGATTTCATGTTTACACTAAAAATTTATTATGAATATTAATTATATATCTCTTAACATTTTTATAGTGGGCTTTGTTCCAACTCAACTTGTACGTGAATAGATATGTATGTTGCATTCCAATGTTAGACAACAAGCATCAATAGGGATGAACCAAAAAATACGCCAACACAATAGAGGACAACATGCCTCTTACGAATTTGTTTAAGAGTAAGAAACCCCATAGAAAGTGATGTACAATGAACATTTTTGACATAATACACTTTGTACTTTGATTTTTGTATAATGAACTTTGTTGATATAATATATTTGGTACTATTTTGTAAATGATAGTTCTTATGGAATCTACATGTTTAATTATTTGTTGTTAATTGAATTTAATTCGCACTAGTATATAGATGGGATATGGGGAATTAAGAGTGATGTGGGGGAGGGGGGTCCAAATGAGATTCCACCTTCAAGTGCTTGGACTTGTTCGGTATAGAAAGCTCGTGGAAAGTGATGTACAATGAACATTTTTGACATAATAAATTTTGTACTTTGATTTTGTATAATGAACTTTGTTGATATAATATTTTTGGTACTATTTTGTAAATGATCGTTCTTATGGAATCTACAAGTTTAATTATTTTTTGTTAATTTAATTTATTACGCACTAGTAGATAGATGGGCTATGGGGAATTGAGAGTGATGTGAGGGGGGAAGGGGTAGGGTACAAATTAGCTTCCACCTTCACGTGGTTGGACTTGTTCAGTAGATAAATACCTTAGAAAGTGATTTACAATGAACATTTTTGACACAATACATTTTTTACTTTGATTTCCAACAGTCTAGTGCACCATATGAATCATTGGTTGTAGCAGAAGAACATGTTTTAAGATTGTCATGGAAATTAAGATGAAGATTATATACACTTCCTTTTTGCTTCTAATGGTGTTTGCAGTAATATGTGTTGCATTTTGTGAGGTGCAATTCCATTTATTATAAATACAATTTTATATTCCTACATCTTGTGTGGATATATACTGAGTTCCATGGATTCATCTTATGTTAATGATGGTGCATTGCGTTATTTATTGATGATATATTATATATACTTTGCTAGCATCGAAAAAGGGATAATTAGTCTCCATTGATCTTTAGAGCCATGTGTTAGCACCCAAAATGACCCCCAAGGTTGTGTAAAGGGGACACTTTGGGGTAACCACAAAACCACTTTAGATTGTATTACTGACCCAATACAATCAGAGAGGGATCTCTCTTATATTTTTATAGAAGACTAAAAAATAATCAATGAAGAACACACCAGCCTTCTTACTCAAGATATTCATTTAAATCATATTCAGAAGGTCATATTTTTTATGGTACGATAGTTTTAGAGGGTTTGGTAAGACAATCATGAGGGGAAAATTGGGCAATGGAGTCAAAACACAACACAAAATCAAATAACAACGCTGCAGCATGAATTATCATAACAGAGGCAAGATAGCCATCCCTTTACAGTCAGAATGTTGTTGTCTAGTGATAAGAGAAGAATAAATGAACAGTCCATCGGCATGGGCATAAAACAGAGATGAATCCTATGCTAACTTTAGTAGAAATAATTTGATGGATGTCTGAAATGATAACCAGAGATTATGCAAAGAATTCTACGTTACCATACACTATTTTCAGACATGAAAAAGAGAAACATAATGAAAGTAGATAACGAGAAAACACATCCACATGAGAAGGAGAAAGAAACAAACTGCAAACAAGACAACACATGAATCTCAATCAAAATTAGCCTCACACACTGCCATTCTATTGGAGGTTATGTCTCAAAACAGATTTTAGCTCTCCCAGGCCTCCACCAAATGATTTTCCAACCCTTTACTCTTCTATTACAAAGCTATTTATAGGCTCTTAGCCTCAAATTGTCTTAACCAAAAATATCTATGACTATGCTGCCACCTATAAGGCACGATTTACCACCCTTGACAGCGAATTACAGAATGAAAAGGACTGCTAACAGTAAGCCATGATCTATTTCACACGAGCTATCGATATCTTACAGACTCTTGACGGTCTCAAAATGTAGACATATTACATATAATCCTGGTTCAAAACATACTAACATGGCAGGCTACAGAGAGCTAGGGAACATGCTGCCACCTCACTCCTGAGTCTTCAACTGGCCCTGTTGATCGAAGAAGTCTTCTATCCTCAGGGAATCTTCCACTTGTGCTTCTTCTGCTGGGGGAGGAGGTGGCGCTTCTTCAGTGGAGAGGATGAAGTCTTGGAGGATCTCTACGGCTTCGTGGGTGTCCTGCTGCTCCTCTCAAGCCACTTTCTTCTTATTTCGATGTCGAAACTCCATGTACACCTATCGGTTTCATGCTCTTCGAGCTCTCCTCCACGCGTTCAAACACTATAGGAGGCAAAGGAGCGTGCTCTTCCTCCACCTCATCCCACGCCTGCTCTGGCATGAAAATGACCTCGGCTCCCTGCTCTTTCTCCATGATCAGGATTTAACTGAATGACACGTGAACTACAGGGCCTTTGCCACCTTTCTCATATAATGGTTGTGACTTAACAAGTATCGGGACCCTGTCAATAACGATCCTGACAACGACGGCAGCCATGCGTGATCACCTTCAACGTGCTCATCTGAATGGCTTTCCCAAGTGAGTAGAAATCATGACAGAAGCGTGAACTGACGTGAGACACGCCTAACCAGTATTTTTGGATAGGTGGGAGGGGTATGCGGCGGCGCTGAGGTGGCTTTGGTATTATTTTCCATCATGCACCCACTTCAAATATGCCACATGGCCTCCAATACCACGAATAAACCAGCACCGTATATCTTTAGCCTTAAACACACCTTAACCGTCGGATGGCACGGTGTCCCTCTACCATGTTCACAAATTTTCAGAACGATGACCGCTTGCACAAGTAAGATTTTTGAACTAAATTGCAGCGGTAGATCTGAGCTCTGATAGATCCTGGTCGTCCAAACTTACACCCTCCTACCAAAAGTTCACAGATTTTCTCATTGTATTTCTCCGCGCATGTTAAATATGCGAACACATTCCTAGCCGTTAATCCATTCCACCAGCCATTGATCAACCTTAACATGCACGTCGGTTAACACTTGCGCCTGCGCTTAAATGACTTTGAACTTATATCACGGAGGGCACCAGAGACCATCGATGCTACCCGCTCTTGATCGGAGCCGTCCAAAGGCATCATTATACACTGAGGGCACATCTCTCCGCTTTTAATCCACTGGCTATCATTACAAATTTGGTATTCCCCGACTGCCTCAACCCTGGATCAAAACCACTACACGGACCTTCGAGTTTCTCATTTTTGGGCCCTGTGGGCTATGAACAGAGTTCTTCCTTGGTTTTTCTCATGAATAGGCACCTTTCGATCTTCTAAAACCCCTCTAAACACCTAGCACAAATCAGGTGCTAACAACTGGCTCCTGTTAGGGATGCTACCCTCCCTGCGAGGTAGCAAAGAACCCCGCAGACCCAGTGCCTGATCCATTGGGCTATGCTTTATGAAGAAATTAGTTGTTTGTAGCTCTTTATTGAAAACTGGAACACAAACTGAAAACTGAAATGAATATTGCAAAACACTACTGCAACTAAGTGCTGAGAAATGCTCGGGATGCCAAGCTTATTTATGCACAAAACTATTCTACCTTATGCTACTGAGAGGGCTGTCATATCAGGTGATGTGAAAATGCCAATGCAACCAATCCAGTAGCTGATCCAACAAGTAAACCTCCACATCATGCTTGACTAAAATCAGAGGATAAGAACATAGTAACCAAAAACATGGATGATAGGTGTGATCTTTTTGACAAAAACAAAACCTCGTACCCCAACTGAAGAATCCTTCCATATACTCTTCTATTGTGTCATAAGAGGCATGAGATCCTCTAATTTTTTCTGCCCTCCCTTTGACAGGACAAGGCTACTTTAGTTGCAACTCCTCAAGCGCTTTATCAGACTGCAGCTCTGCTTGCAGCGTAGAAAATTCTCTTTCAAAGGAGCAGTAAGTAACCTGCCTATTCCCTTTGTCACTCTCATCAAGTATAGGGATTGAATATCTATGGCTAACTTCAAGTGGGACCTAGAACTCATGTCCACCTGGATCCCCATACAACCTAGCAAAAATGAAACAGACACCTTCATGTACTTCCTCTTGTTGAGACTGCAACTTTGCAACATGGGAGGCTGCCTCAACACATGGGCTATTCATAACACCACTTCTTTGGTTTCTTAAAATCCCTGGATTAAAAACTTGGTTCTGCTCTGGTGCTTCAAAAGAGACCTCACCCTGATTTTCAAAAGGATCAAGTAAAGGACCTTCCTCTTGGAACTAGGATTCTAGGCGCGAAAGGCCTGAGTACAAATTATATTGACCATCCTGATCTTCCTCCAACACATCCATTATTTGGTCAGCCTCCTGAAAAGGGATGTCAGGCTTAAGAAAACCTTCCTGGATCTCCCAATAAGTTTCATTTCCATCCCAAAAAGAGACCTCCTCCCACTGAAATTTCTCATTGGTCTCTTCTTTTTCGCTTTGGTGATGGGCAGGCTGCTCATGCAGGTTCTTTAAGCATTCTTCGTTCATGGCTCTAAGAATCCTCCTTATTCTGGCGAATAATTCGGATTCGGGAAGTAGGGATTCTTCACTCTCAAGCCTACTATTTCCACGGCTTTCAAGGATGAAATCAGGAGTTGTACTCAAGCTCCTTTCCATGGATGGATTTTCTATATAGTGGAACTGACTGCATGATGGCTCCCTTTTCTCCTCCACCTCCAAAAGGCTTATGATATCTTCATCTCTATATTCATCATATATGGGTGGACCTAAATCCTCTTCAGTACTTTGTTCCACAGAACTCTCATCATGCCGAGTGCAATTCACATAGAACAAAATAGCACCCTCTTCCTCCTGCACTTGGTTGGGCTGCCCATCTCTCTGCTCACCATGAGAAACCAAAACAGGGTTTTTCTGCTCATTATTCCCCTCAGACTCTAATCTCTTCTCCGTCCCATTTTCACTGCCCTGCTTTGAGACCTTTCTAGACATCCTGGGATTGTCCTCCACCTCCAATGCATCAATGAACATATGCAGCAATGTGGGAGACTTTCTCTCCAACAGAAGGAAAGATAACTCAGGAGGAAGGATAGAGGCATATTGCATCTTAGCAGCATTTTCTATGGGTTGAATTTCCTTCGGCATATTATAGTAAAATATTGCAAACCTTCTGTTGAAATCAGGCATGGTTTATGCTTCCTGCCTTATCATGGAATAAAAGTTAGAAAGCACTTGGTCCAGAGATCTTCTTTCACCCCAAAACTCCAAAAAAACATTGGAAAATCCCTCCCATGTATCAATAAATTCAGGCTACAAGTGCCTAAACCATTCTTCACATCCCCTTGGAAGGATTGAGCAAAAATCCTCATGCTCTACTTCAAAATGGTCCAGAAAATGCTCAAAACCCTGAAGATGTCTTTTAGCTATGAGACTGCCATCTTCTCCATAAAAAATCGGGAGGTATCTATGGTATTTAGGAGGATATTCATGGAGAACAATGGGTAGCTTTAAAGGACTATATCTGTGCTAAGGTCTAGATGATGGAGGAGTATGTTTAGGAAGAATGTCTTCGCCCTTACTTTCATATGGTTTGCAGGACTGATCAGGGGCCTCACAAGGTTCAAAAGAAGGAATAGGATCAGCTCTTGGTATGAAAAAGGAATGTACATCTGCAAGGTCTAGTGAAGGATACACAAAAGAAACTCTCTCATGACTGAGAGCCCTTCTGCGAAGCAGAAATATCCTGATATAAATACATAAAGGTAAAAGGAAACCAAAGCAAAAGAACAAGACCTCTTTAAGAGAATTCATATTGTGATACATGGATCTTGCTCCTTCCGCGTCTAACACAACTGATCTCATCCCCATGGGAGTCTCCATAGGATATTCAACATCCAAATTCTAGCATGGAGTCACCAATATTCCCCAGTGGAGTATCCAATCCTCCCAGTGGAGTCGCCTTCGTACTGAAATCTTGATGAGTGGAGCCGTCAGGTGAATAATACAACCCTTTCAATGTCTGATTGTTGTTCACCATCAACATTCAGATCTAAACTTTGTCATTCTGCCCAGGGACAATAAGCCTCTTGTTCCCTGGCAACAGCGCCAATATGTTAGCACCCAAAATGACCCCCAAGGTTGTGGAAAGGGGACACTTTAGGGTAACCACAAAACCACTTTAGATTTATTACTGCCCAATACAATCAGAGAGGGATCTCTCTTAGATTTTTATAGAAGACTAAAAAATAATCAATGAAGAACACACCAACCTTCTTACTCAAGATATTCATTTAAAGCATATTCAGAAGGTCAGATTTCTGATGGGACAATAGTTTTAGAGGGTTTGGTAAGACAATCATGAGGGGAAAATTTGTAAATGGAGTCAAAACACAACACAAAATCAAATAACAGTGTTGTAGCATGAATTATCATAATAGAGGCAAGATAGCCATCCCTTTACAGTCAAAATGTTGTTGTCTGGTGATAAGAGAAGAATAAATGAACAGTCCATCAGCATGGGCATCAAATAGAGATGAATCCTATGCTAACTTTAGTAGAAATAATTTGATGGATGTTTGAAACGATAACCAGAGCTTATGCAAAGAATTCTACGTTACCATACACTATTTTCAGACATGAAAAAGAGAAACATAATGAAAGTAGATAACGGGAAAACACATTCACATGAGAAGGAGAAAGAAATAGACTGCAAACAAGACAACACATGAATCTCAGTCAAAATCAGCCTCAGACACTGCCATTCTATTGGATATTATGTCTCAAAATAGAGCTTAGCTCTCCGAGGCCTCAGCAAAATGATTTTCCAACCCTTTGCTCTTCTATTACATAGTTATTTATAGGCTCTTAGCCTCAAATTGTCTTAACCAAAAATATCTATGACTATGCTGCCACCTATACGGCACGATTTACCACCCTTGACAGCGAATTACAGAATGAAAAGGACTGCTAACGGTAAGCCATGATATATTTCACACGAGCTATTGGCAGCTTACAGACTCTTGACGGTCTCAAAATTTAGACATATTACATATAATCCTGGTACAAAACATACTAACATGACAGGCTACAGAGAGCTAGGGAACATGTTGCCACCTCACTCATGAGTCTTCAATTGGCCATGTTGATCGAAGAAGTCTTCTATCCTCAGGGAATCTTCCACTTGCGCTTCTTCTACTGGGGGAGGAGGTGGCGCTTCTTCAGTGGAGAGGATGAATTCCTAGAGGATCTCTATGGATTCGTGGGTGTCCTGCTGCTCCTCTCGGGCCACTTTCTTCTTGTTTCGATGTCGAAACTCCCTGTACACCTATCGGTTTTCAGGCTCTTCGGGCTCGCTTGCAGATCTCTCCTCCACATGGTCAAACACTAAAGGAGGAGAAGGATCATGCTCTTCCTCCACCTCATCCCACGCCTGATCTGGAATGAAAATGACCTCGGCTCCCTGCTCTTTCTCCATGATCGGGCTTTAACCGAATGATATGTGAATTACAGGGCCTTTGCCACCTTTTTCATATAATGGTCATGACTTAGCAAGTACCGAGACTCTATCAGTAACGATCCCGATAGCGACGGAAGCCATGCGTGATCACCTTCAACGTGATGGTATGACTGGCTTTCCCAAGTGAGTAGAAATGATCACAGAAGCGTGAGATGACGTGAGACACGCCTAACCAGGATTTTCAGATAGGTGGGAGGGGTATGCGGTGGCGCTGAGGTGGCTTTGGTCTTATTTTCCATCATGCACCCACTACAGACATGCCATATGGCCTCCAATACCATGACAAACCAGCACCGTAGATCTTTGGCCTTAAACACACCTTAACCGTCGGATGGTGCGGTGTCCCTCTACCATGTTCGCAAATTTTCAGACCAATGACCGCTTGCACAAGTAATATTTGCGAACTAAATTTTAGTCGTAGATCTGAGCTCTGACAGATCCTGGTCGTCCAAACTTACACCCTCCTACCAAAAGTTCGTAGATTTGCTCAATGTATTTCTCCACACGGGTTAAATATGCGAACACATTCCTAGCTGTCAATCCATTCCACTGGTCGTTGATTGACCTTAACATGCCCATCAATTAACGCTTGCGCCTGCACTTACACGAATTTCAACTTATATCGTGGAGGGCGCCTGAGACCATCGATGCTACCCGCTCTTGATCTGAGTCATCCAAAGGCGTCATTATACACCGAGGGCGCATCTCTTCACTTTTAATCCACTGACTATAATTACAACTTTGGCATTCCCCGATTGTCTCCACCCTGTATCGAAACCACTGCACCGAACTTCGAGTTTCTGATTTTTGGGCCCTGTGGAGTAGAGTAGAGTTCTTCCTTGGTTGTTCTCATGAATAGGCACCTTTCGATCTTCTAAAACCCCTCTAAACACCTAGCACAAATCAGGTGCTAACACCATGGATAGGTTATATCCACTTAAATCATATCTATCTGTATGTTGTAGTTTGTAGAAGGTATTTAATGTATATATTTGGCACTATTTTGTAAATTATCTTTCTTATGAAATATACATGTTTAATTATTTGTTGTTAGTTTAATTTCTTTCGCACTAGTAGATATATGGGATGTGGGGAATTGAGAGTGATGTGACGTGAGAGGTGTAGGGGCCAAATGAGCTTCCACCTTAACATGGTTGGACTTGTTTAGTAGAAAAAGGGCGTAGAAAGTGATGTACAATGAACATTTTTGACATAATGCATTTTTTACTTTGATTTTTGTATAATGAAATTTGTTGATATAATATATTTGGTACTATTTTGTAAATGATATTTCTTATGGAATCTACATGTTTAATTATTATTTTTTAATTTAATTTCATTCACACTGGTAGATAGATTGGCTATGGGGAATTGAGATTGATGAGAGAGGGAGGAGGTAGTGTCCAAATGAGTTTCCACATTCACATGGTTGGACTTGTTCAGTAGAGAAATCCCATAGAAAGTGATGTACAATTAACGTTTTCGACGTAATAAATTTTGTACTTTGATTTTTGTATAATGAACTTTGTTGATATAATAAATTTGGTACTATTTTGTAATTGACATTTCTTATGGAATATACATGTTTAGTTATTTGTTGTTAATTTAATTTATTTTTCACTAGTAGATAGATGGGCTATGGGGAATTGAGAGTGATATGAGGGAGGGGGGGTAGGGGCCAAATGAGTTTCCACCTCCATGTGGTTGGACTTGTTCAGTAGAGAAATCCCGTAGGAAGTGATGTACAATGAAAATTTTTGTATAATTAACTTTGTCGATATAATATATTTGGTACTATTTTGTAAATGATAGATGGGATATGGGGAAATGAGAGTGATGTGGGGGGGGGGGGATGAGCTTCCACCTTCATGTGGTTGGCCTTGTTCAATAGAGAATTAATTGTTCTCAAAACCAAGAGAAGCTCAAGCAAATATGTACTTCTGCATCTTCCGATTTAAATTGTATTCATAAGATAAAAACTTAGTTATTTATTTATTTTAAACTAAATTTTATGTATCTAGTATAGATGATTTGTTGAGTATACATCTTATGTGCTTGTGTGCAGATGATACATTTTGATGTTCCAACAATGATGTAGACCTTATGTATATCGATCACCCGCTCTACAATGTTTGTATGATTCAAGTATTGAGAATTTCTAATGAATATTTTCTCATTAAAAAATATTGTTATTTATTTATTTTTAACTAAATTTATGTATCTAGTATAGAATTTCAGTGGAATATACATCTTATGTGCGCTTGTGCAAATGATACATTTTGATGTTCCAATATTGTTGTATACCTTATGAACATTGATCTCCAGCTCTATGGATATTTGGATGATACATGTATTCGGAATTTCTATTGAATATTTTGTCATTAAAAAATTTAGTTATTTATTTATTTTTAACTAAATTTATGTATCTAGTGTAGAATTTTGGTAGAATATACATCTTATGTGCCCATGTGTAGATGATAATTTTTTGTGTTCCAATAGAGGTTTAGACCTTATGAACTGTGGTCGCCATCTCTATGAATGTTTGGATGATACATGTATTGAGAATTTCTATTGAATATTATCTCGTTGAAAAATTTAATTATTTATTTATGTTATATTGGATATTATGTTTCTAGTAGAGGATTTTAGGCTTTATTTTCCATCAAGAGAGTGAAAAAACTACAGGGTATAAATGCTTTTACTCTTACTTTCTTTTGCAAGAAACTATACTCTTGTCATAGTAACTGCCATCTTCCACAATTTTGTTTAGCATTAGCATTTTCCTAAAGTTTGGGTTGTTCTTGTGCTTTGAGTTTGGTCTTGAATCTAACACGGTGTCAATAGTATTATGTCTCAACATTGGTAATGTAAATTAGAATTGTAGCTTCTAAATCATGAATATCATATACAATTCTTACATTTTGTAGCTTTGAAAGTCTTACATTTTGGTTTCTTCTAAATTCAAGGAAAAATCATATGGAAGTCTTACAATAGATAACATCTCAACTACACAAGATTCTCAAATAAAGAAAAGAAGAACAAATTCTAAGTTAGGGTTTTAATTTCCAACATAAATCAACCATGAAAATACTAAGACATATATAACTCAAAGATTAATCCACATGTCACTCAGTCGCATACAACTATAAACACAATTACAATGATATAACCATTGGAGTACCTTTAAACCAATGAAATACATCATAGAACTTATATTATACAATTACAAAAGTATTTCTTAATACTTACAAGTTACAACTAAAAAATGAACAAATATAATCATGGTTGGATTCCTCATAAAAGCATGATAAAAGCAATCTCATTTTCGACTAGCTTAACTCAAAACACAGTTAAGTTGAAACCCCATTTTGTCAATTATGTTGTAGATTGTACCCGAACTCTCCATTTTTATTGGAGTGACTCCTACTATAATGTGACCCAATGACACAAGTTTCTCATCAAGGTCTAATATCCTATGTGAGTATAAATAATTTGAAAGTCTAGTTAAAAATGCCAACCAGTTGACTAACACTTCCTTGTACATAAAATGCTACAAAGTGTTTAGTTAAATTCTCTCTATTCAAATCTATTATTGTGATCCATACTCAAATTTGGAAGGGAGAAATTCCATATAATCAATGGTTTCTATATAAAATTCCCCTAATACACATCAATCATTCCCAAATCTGAGATGCACAATATTACAAAGAGTTCTTAAAAAAAGTAATTTCCACAACAAGGCATGATTCCTTTTTGGAGTCATATTGAAATAGGCCTAGAAGCATCCCACCTATAAGCAACCCACCAAAGTCCACTCAGACCAATTAAGCTACACCTCATGGGTACTCATGCACATTCTTTTATATAGTTGGAATTGTCCAAGAGCATATTTGGAAATATCCACAATGGGCCTCCAATAAAATAATACAAAACCCCATTTTTGTTGGAAACTAAAACCCTAAATAAGAATTAGTTCTTCTTTTCATTATTTGAAAATCTTGTGTAGTTGAAATGTTATTTGTTGTAAGAATTACATAAGTCTTACATTTTGTAGCTTAACGTATTATATTTTGGTTTCTTCAAAATTCAAGGAAAAATCAACCAAACTTGTATAACTTCTTGATGAAAACTATTTTGTCACTTACTAGTTGGTATAGTTACAAGGGCAAGATTCTTCGTATGTACTACCTTGTAAAATATTCTTCGAAGTGTTATTGATAATGTTATCTTTATTGATCCAGTATTTAAATCTATCATGCATTTTTATTCCTCTTGTAGGGATGTTTTACATATGTATGGTTTATGCCTTCATGTATGTGTACTTTCTTGTAAAATATTCTAGTCAAATACCGACTTTTGTTGACTGCCCCTCATAAACACCAAGATTGGGATATATTATTAAGGTTGCACCTGTCATTTGGAAACTTAGTGTCCAATAATATCCATATTTTATCTAAGGTTAGAATTTAGAGGACATGGAACTTGCAAAGGTGATCGATGTATCATCCTTGTGAGCAATTGGCATTCATGCTAAGAGAAGTTGTAGGATGATGATGGATATGAACCAACAACTTATGTGTAAGTAATGAGAATGGGAGATGATTTTATCTTCGGGTAATCACCTCCCATTATCAGTACTTACACATAATTTGTTGGTTCATATCTTGCAACTTCTCTTATAATGCATGCCACTTTCCCATAAGAGTTATACATCGATCACAAGTTTGCAAGTTCCATGTCCTCTAACTTCTAACCTTGGATAAAATTTGGATCATCTTGGACACTAATTTTCCAAATTACGGTGCAACCTCATAGATATATCCCAATCGTGATTTTTACGAGGGATGGTCAAAGAAGTCAATATTTGATTATAGGACGTACATCATAATTTTGATGTACCATCAAAATGGTCATGGAAAGCATTTTGATGTCCTGCCCAAAATTTTTCTAAAGTATCAAAAACCTATAATCTTAGACCCTTGTCTCTCTCCTAATGACTAAGCAACATACTTGTAGCATTATTGAAAATAGTACGGATGGAAGTTTGTCGCAACTGTAATGTACATCTGACGTCTTAGCAACATTTGTGAGGCACACTGGTGAAATGTTTTGTTGGTTGATATAATCATTTAAAACATTACCCTGACATATTGGCTACTATATTGATGACCTATATTTTCGGCGAGGTGTCGAAATTGATATGTCCTCAATAAAATATTCAACTGCCACGTAGTTGGAAGGAATGTCATTAAAATGTCTTTATGACAACGGAGAACCGATGTGAAAGAGATGATCTTGAATTGTTTCATAGTTTCCAGGAATGTAGTTAAGAGATCGTAATAACGACATTGTAGGAGGCCATAGAAGTTCCAACGATAAATTTGTGACATTCCATGTCTATTGTTTTCTGACATTGTGACGTCAATGGAGAGTTGGTAGGTTGTCGTAAACTAAACCCTATTGTATTAGTGTTAACAACCATCGAACCTATTGGGAAGTGGTTGTTTTTATCATCTATTATGGATATATTGAGGGTTTGATTTCCCTCTATACAACATTCCAACCAATAATCCCCACCCCATTCACCATATTCCAGGGAAACCAAAGCATATATGTGATTAACATTTAATATGAGACAAGGCCATTAATGTTTAACTAAAGACTATGTAAATAAGTCAAATAAATTGCAAATATACTAGGTTGTACAAGATCTAAGACATCATCAAAATCTAGACAAATAGGTTGTTTTTATTCCTCCAATGGATTTAAATCAACAATTGCATGTTGATCAAGTGGAAGTGAAATGCAATCCCATGCATCAACCCAATCCAATGATTCACACCCATCCCAGTCACCATCGCTACATGGTGGGGAAAAGAAAGCAATTTTTCTAGTCCATATTTAAAATACAGGGTGTCGGAGCTTTGAATTGAATAAATACATGAGTCCCAGTCACAGTCTTGCATTCCCATGCATGTGAACGATATGCATCAACCACCTCCCAAAAAAATCTCTACATGTGTCTTTTTATTGTAGATTATGCTTGCAACGGTTGATTCCTCTCCCATTACTGATGTGCACCACCTGACTATAGATTGAGTATATTGAATAGTGGATTCAATAGATAATTTAAATTCCTCCATATGTAGGTTTGTTTTGACACATGCTTCAGCTCCATCATGGTCTACTTTACCATGTCTAGTCTCAAAATAGTTCCACATGTGTGGCACCTTGTATTTTTTGTGTAATGAACACAACCATTAAATATGCGGGAATTTTTTAATTGACCAACACATCCATCGGACCAACTCTAGTGTCAATCCATCTATATATTCCTCCCTTTTATGTGATCATAGAACATGAGGAAGAAATGGCGTATATGACGGAAGTCATGGAACCTATCATCACTTATGTAGAAGTGATATTCCTTCAAATTTTCTTATTTCTCACTACTACAAAAAAGACCTTTAGAGGTGTTCATTTTCCTCCTCCAAAAGTGGAATTGGCAGGGGTTTTATCATTAGCGATGGTTTTGTAACTGTTGATGTATATGTAACTTCGGAATGTATTTCACCCATGTATTTCATATATGTATTTTGTACTCCTATAGAGATGGTATTATTCCTCTATACGGAAGTGTTTGTATTCCTATAGAGATGTTATTATTCCTCTATAAGGAAGTGTCGTCATTTATATTGTAAGCGTCGTAACTTATACTTGATGGGTTATTAGACCACCTTGTTGGGGTCGGCCCTGTATAAGTCATGTGGGTCAAAGGGTTATCAGACCACCCTAGTGGGGGTCGGCCATGTGGGTCAAAGGGTTACTAGACCACCCTAGTGGGGTTCGACCTAGTCAGCAAGTTAAGTGGTTAAGTTGAGGTCGACCTAGTTGAGTAAAGGTCAAGTCAAGTTAGTGTATAAATAGAAAGTGTGTCTCTCTCATTTTACACATTACATTCTCCCACTCACACTTGGGAGAGTGGCACACTAGTGGAGGAGGAGGATTTGCTGCTAGGAGAAGACTATCTCTTGTATTCTGGTTGTATCATTGCTCTATCTATCTCTGAGGAAGTTATTGGGGTTTTTCACCTTTATGGTTTTCCCCAAGTAAACTCTGTGTCTCTTGTGTGCTTGCATTATTGTGTCCATGATTGATATGCTGTAGATTTATTGTACATGTTGTTCTCTCAGTTAAGATCCTAGATTATATTGAAGTAAATTCTGAAAATTTAACATGGTATCAAAGCTAGCCTGAAAGAAGGCATGATATGGCATGTATGACACTTGTTGCACTTGCGATGCTAGGGCTTGATATAGCAAAATCCAGTCATCATAGCACTTTCGCTATAAATCCATTTCGGAGAAGTTTTCAGATCTTAAACTTTTACAAGTCGAAGATAAAATCACCATGTACCTTGTATCCAAAGGACAACCTCTAATTCGTTGTACTTTGTGATTTATGATCTGTACAATATAGGGTTTCTGCCTCTTCCAGATCTGAGTCAAAATCAAGTGACCTTGGGAAAAAGGTCATAACTTGGGCTAGGAATCTCCAAATGCAATTTCGTAAAAATTGACAGGTAGTACACAGAATGTACTATCTCAGAAAAAACTTTCAGAGGCTGAAGTTGAACCAGTGACACGTGGAACGCCGTACAAGTTCGCTCTCATGTATTATCCCATAAACAGGTCACATTGCGACACTTGGAATAACTCTCTCTCAGAGAATCCAATTGAGGTCAGACCTATCAGGATGGAAAGATAATAGGTTGGGATATCTTAGAACAAATTTTCAAAGGTCGAAGGTGAACCAGTGACACGTGGCACACCGTACAAGTTCGCTCTCCTGTATTATCCCATAAACAGGTCGCGTTGCGACACTTGGCATAACTCTCTCTCAGAGAATCCAATTGAGGTCAGACCTATCGGGATGGAAATATAATAGGTCGGGATATCTCAGGAAAAATTTTCAGACCCTATGGATTGAAAATTTCAAAGTTACACCAGAAACAATCAGGTACATATTTCTATCAAAACAGAATTATTTTTTAGCACCTTCATTCATGGCTTCCGGAATTTAGGGCTTCGGAGAAAGTTGGAATTTTTGTAATCGGAGACCACGGCTGGATGCTACGCATCAAAATAGAAATTTAGAGACCAATATCAGATTTTTTGGTTTGGCAGAAGGTTGCGCTTGATCAAACCCCAGTTCGGGACTTTGATCGGAAAGATGGAAAATTAGGGCTTCTGTAAAAATTGGAATTTTGGAAATCTATGACCACGGCTGGAAGCTCCTCAGAAAAATCGAAGCTTAGATATTTGAATCAAATCTTTTGGTTGGGTGAAGCTCTGGGAAACTCAAACCCTAATTTAGGGTCCTCCCTAGTGAATCCGGAAATCTAAAAGGCAATTTCGAGGGGTGAAACTTTGCAGTTTTCAAATTCTGAATATACCAACTTGATCAGCTCATCACGGCGCATATTTCTATCCTTTCAAAAGTTTGAAATTCAAAGTTTGAATTTTTGGGGTTTCTCTGACAAACCCTAATCCAGCTCCAAGTCCAGTTCTTGCAAATCAAGTGGATTGGGTTAATCCTAGAAGAAGATGGATTGGTCACCTACATAAGTGAAGAAGTTCCTGTCTCAGAGGGAGATAAGGCTAAGGCCTTCCATAAGAAGATTACAAGCAATCTTGACAGGTATGGCTTACAGGTATGTTTCATGGTTAAGTTTATCATATGTTTGTCTTCATATCATTACAGTACAATCTTTATTAATTACTAGACGTGTCGTATCACCTTAATAGAAGATATTCATTGATTAAGGTTTTGACACTTATGAATGTACTAATGCATTGTGATGTTGTATGAGGTTTATGTTGTTCGCTAACATAAAAGGTACACCAAGAAAGACAAATCATGTTCTACTTCAAGAACATATGATCATGGTGACATGAAGACAAAGATTCATCCATTGTCATGGATCACATAGACGATCTACTTTCAAGGTATGTATAACTTGGTCCTACAATGGTTAACCTATGAGACATGCAGGTTACTAGCACAAGTCACTGAAGAGAACCAGAAGACATTATGCGGGTATGTTAGACATAACTAGCTAGCATGCTAATCCAGGTATGTTTTTCCTATATCAAGCTAGAATACTACCTTGTGTTAGGATCTTATACTGTTGTGTTGTTGATAATGATTATTCATGAAGTCATAGGTTTGAATAATCATGGTTGTATGCATATTATGTTTCTTACCATAATTGATGATATGACTAACCAGAAGAATCATGAAGGTATAGGTTTGAATAATCATGGGTTTTATGCATATTATATCTCTTATCTTGATTGATGATTCAACTAACCAGAAGAGTCCTATGATCAAATAAGAATATGTATGAGTAAAAGAAGACTTCCCTGAAACCTTGAATACTAATGTTTATTATCTATGTTTGAAATGATCCTGACTATACATGCTTGAGATTATTGTGTTTTGATAGTATTAAGATTATACTAATAAATGTGTGGTTATGTATGAGACCTCAAGGATAACACAATGATGATACTAATAAGCATGCATAGTGATTAAGGATGGATGTAAGTTCAAGGATAGGTAATCCAGGAAGCAAAGTTCAAGAGGGAACACACTCCTGTTGTTCCTGCAAGAAAGCAAAGGAGCACACTTCAGTAGTTTCAGCAAGGATGCAGATATTCAGAGGGAGTTGACCACTTCTCACAATCCACATCAGAATGGAGTCCACCCAGCAACCAAACAAAGATAAGTATTTGAATTGTCATTTCTTACATAATGTTATTCAATGATGTATATGCTTATGTTCCTAGAATTAGGTTGTGTATTATGCATATTAGAATAGTTGCATTGATGAACAGTATACTACTAATATACATGGGTAAGTGGCCTATGGCATTGTACAACATTCCATTGCTACTTATCTAGAATGAAACCTCTTTGCTGACATGTTAGGAGTTGTGCACACTCTTAACAATGTTCTGGTAGAGATTGGAAGGCATCTAGAAAGTTACGGGATATGGATAAATGTTGTATTGAAGCAACGGCTAAGATAATTGCATGACTGTATGACATATTTCTTTATGTGTAAGAATTTGTTCTGAAAACTATGAGATGTTTTCTAATCATGCAATTTAACTTGTTGTGTAGGAAAGATCGTATACCATCACCTACAAAAGAAGGACTACAACATTTGTTCAGCAACAAAGTTATCTATTAAAAATATTGAAGATATTGAAGTTCCCAAGATACGGGAAGAATGCCATGATCCGTCGATCATGAAGAACGATGTTTGGGATGCGGTCCCAAGAGCTGAAGGGAAGTCTGTTGTGACTTCCAAATGGAACTATTAGATCAAGCATGCTGCAGATGGCAGCATAAAGAAATATAAAAGTGATGAAATAGAAGATACACCAGATGGATTTCAAGACAGCCTTCTTGAATGGTGTAGTCATATATGTGTGCAGAACTTGGTAGGATAGACAGCTTTCTATCCAGTTTGGGCTTTACCAAGAGTGAAGCGGATTCCAACCTTTACTACAAGGTTGAGGAAGGGAATCCTATGATTCTACTCCTGTATGTGGATGACCTGTTTGTAACAGGAGATGACAGATTGATTGTCGACACACAGCGGAAGCTTACTGCCGAGTTAGAGATGAAGAACTTGGGTATGATGCACTACTTTCTTGGTATGGAGGTGTGGCAGAGTGCAAATGGAATCTTCCTTGGACAAGGGAAGTATGCAGTAGAGATCCTGAAGAGATTCGGGATGATGGACTGCAAGGCTATGACCACACCTATGGCATCAAACCTGAAGCTTCTGTGTGATGCTTCATCGGATCTGGTCGATGTCACAATGTATCGTCAGATGATTGGGTCCTCTATGTACCTGACGAACACGAGACCAGATATTTGCTTTGCGGTGAACACATTGAGCCAGTTTCTGACGGATCCAAGAGATGTTCACCTAGTTGTTGTAAAGCATATTCTGAGGTACCTGAAGGGTACAGTTGATTATGGGCTCAAGTATGATGCGAATCAAAAGTTTAACCTGCAGGGTTATGTTGATTCAGATTGGGCAGGCAGTGCTGCAGATGGGAAGAGAACTTTTGGGTGCTGCTTCAGTATGGGATCAGGTGTGATCTCTTGGTTTAGTAGGAAGAAGTCCTGTGTAGCACTGAGTATAGCCAAAGCAAAGTATGTTGCGACGGATGAGCAGGTTGCATATGTATTGACCAAGCCGTTGGCCAGAGTGGAGTTTGAGTACTTTAGAGAGAGGCTTGGTGCACTTCAGATCGAGGTTCCTTCCAAAGGGAAGTGATGAGTTCGGAAGATGCAGATGCACATGAGCTTTTCTGACATGGTTGATGTGTTCTCCCTTGGTCGTGATATAATTGCTGAGCCATTTTTCACATGGTGGTAGATGTGTTCTCCCATGGTGAAAAAGTAAGGGCTGGAGCCTTCCCCAAATGGTGGTAGATGTGTTCTCCCACGTCGGTGGTGTAAGTATTGGATGATGTGCATCTGGGCTGTGCTTCGTGGACGATGAGATGATCTGAAGAGGAGGATGCTATGATGATCAGGAGGATCATGGATGATGAGCATTAGGATGATGCTCCAGTTACTACTCTGTATATGCATCACGATGATGCTGGATATGATAAGTTGGATCATTTATATGTATATGTATGTACGCATCATGTTGGATGCTGGATATGATCGGTTGGATCATTTGTATGTATTTGTATATGCATCATGTTGGATGCTTGGACCATGTATCTGTATCAGGTGGATACATTGTATGATCAGGTAGATCATGTATGTTGATATGTATCATGTATTTGTATTTGTATTTGTATCAGGTGGATACACTGTATGATCAGGTGGATCATGTATGATGATATGTATCAGGTTGATCATGATGATGAGCTTCAGGATGTTGCTCCAGATGATATGTACCAGGATGGTACAAGTGATGATGATCAGTATGATCATGGGCATCAGGATGATGCCTCGTGCGATGATGATCTGTTGGATCATGAGTATCAGGTTGATACTTGGAGGTCAGAGATGATATGTGGCAGGTTGTCCAAATAGCATGTAATCAGTCCTGGGAGATCTTGTCAGTCGTGCTGCGGCACATAAATGTTCCTGGGGTACTCTTTCCGGTATTGCTATGTAGTATGTAATCAGTCCCCAGATATCCAATAGGTTGAGCTGTGTGCTCGTAATCATTCCTGGGATGAGGTATTACTACGGAGACATGTAATCAGTCCTGGAGATCTGAGAGGTTGAGTTGTGTGCTCGTAATTAGTCTTGGGATGCTCTTTAGAGATCTTGTCGGTCGTCCTGTGGCACATAAATGTTCCTGGGATGTTCTTTAAACGTTTTGTCTATCCACATGTAATCAGTCCTGGAGATCCGAGAGGTTGAGCTGTATGCTCGTAATAAGTCCTGGGATGCTCTTTAGAGATCTTTCCGGTCGTGCTACGGCACATAAATGTTCCTGGGATGCTCTTTAAAGGTATTGTGGAGGAGATGCATGTAATCAGTCTTGGGAGATCTTGTCGGTCGTGCTTAGGCACATAAATGTTCCTGGGATACTCTTTCTGGTATTGCATCCACACATAAAATTAGTCCTGAGAGGCCACCTCTATCAGACCGTTCGCACAGATGATGAAGACCTGCAGGTGGTGGGCCTACATCCAGTATGAAAAAGGACTAGCTCTGTAGAACTTCCTATGATGAGTAGAGTCAGAGATTGGTTGAGATAGCAGTAGCAGTGACGATGATGATGACAATGCATCGATGACGATGATACCGAGAAGAAGACTTGTCTAGCATAACTGTGTCGAGAAATACCTTCCTAGTTAAGAGGGAGTGTTGATGTATATGTAACTTCAGAATGTATTTCACCCATGTATTTCATATATGTATTTTGTACTCCTATAGAGATGGTATTATTCCTCTATACGGAAGTGTTTGTATTCCTATAGAGATGTTATTATTCCTCTATAAGGAAGTGTCGTCATTTATATTGTAAGTGTCGTAACTTATACTTGATGGGTTATTAGACCACCTTGTTCGGGTCAGCTCTGTATAAGTCATGTGGGTCAAAGGGTTATTATACCACCCTATTGGGGGTCAGCCATGTGGGTCAAAGGGTTATTAGACCACCCTAGTGGGGATCGGCCCAATCAGCATTATGTTAAGTGGTTAAGTTGAGGCCGACCTAGTTGAGTAAAGGTCAAGTCAAGTTAGTGTATAAATAGAGAGTGTGTCTCTCTCATTTTACACATTACATTCTCTCACTCACACTTGGGAGAGTGGTGCACTTGTGGAGAAGGAGGCTCTGCTGCTAGGAGAAAACTATCTCTTGTTTCTGGTTGTATCATTGCTCTATCTATCTCTGAGGAGGTTATTGGGGTTTTTCACCTTTATCGTTTTCCCCAAGTAAACTATGTGTCTCTTGTGTGCTTGCATTATTGTGTCCATGATTGATATGTTGTAGATTTGTTGTACATGTTGTTCTCTCAGTTAAGATCCTAGATCAGATTGAAGTAAATTCTGAAAATTTAACAGTAACCCCCCCCTAAAGGAACCGCTACTAAAATTCAAGCCATTTAGCATCAGTTTTTGAAGAAATATAAATGGCTAGCAAAAGTGACTTTTAGGGATAATTTTGAACCACCCCCCAAAAATGACTTTTGGAAGAAGTTTGGAACTACCCCTAAAAATCACTTTTTGTGGTGGTTTTGAATCTTCCCTGAAAGTCACTTTTTGGGGGCAGCTTGTTAGGATATTTTAATACTCCATCCTTGTCCTACTTGCATTATTTACCTTTCTAGCACACAGTGATCTTATTTTCCCCCTAGTGGTGTGCAGATATCATCTAGGACCCATTATCCACCTAATGTTCCTTGCATGCATGATTTTAGGACCCTTAGAGGCATTTCCCTTTATTTTAGGATCCCACTCGGTGACTCAGTTCAGTCTAAATGAGTTACACATGAGTTGGTGACTCTAATTGGGAGTTTGATCTCCGATCACCATTGATTGTGGCCTCATACGCCCTTTTTTATTGATTTTCATGCCAAAATCATGGATGCACCCTCCTTGGTCAGTTAACTAACGGTACCATCAGTTCACTGAGATTTGGTTGAGTTTAACTGAGTTTGGGACTTCCGGTGTACTGATTGAGGTGACAATTACTATGCTAGACAGACTGAAACTTGAATTCTCCCAAGTGATTTGAATTCTCTCTAGTGTAACATCATTGTTTATCATATTGATTATTAGATCATGTGACATTATTCTATTCCTATCTGAGTTCGCATGCACGTTCAATTGCCTACACATTTTTACTGCAATTTTCACTGTAACTCAATTTCTCTGCTCATTCTTTCTCTATGAGGTATACTCAGCTCCATGATCTACTGTGATTTATAATTTCACATGGTATTAGAGCTCAGTGAGTGTAGGTTGAGCATCTAATTTTAGTAGTGCACCAAAAGCCTCTTGATTTCCACAACAAATCCCGATGCCATTGCATTGAATTCATTGGAGAAATCCTTTGAGGTCTATCCAGGTGTGAAGGATCCGTAAAAATGTTCCTATTGTCCTAAAGTAGTGATCAGTAGTATTCTATCTCCAAAATTGAGAGTTTTTTGTAGGACATTGAAAGTTTTGTAGTGCAGCAGTACCACATTGTATTCACTCCAGCAGTTCTAATGGAGTTTTCAAATGATTCTCTCTCTCCTAGGATCCTGATACCCTTCAATTATCTTGATTGGAGGGATGATATGCATATTGTATTGTGAAGCAAGTCACTATACAGGGTAAAAATGGGAAAGGAGGTCGAACCTCAAGCAGCTATTGAGAAGTCCAAGTATCTGAATAGATTGGATGAAGCATATGGTTTCATGTGTATTCATATTTCCAGAGACATACCCTTACACCTCGATGGATTGAATACTCCAAGAGAGGTTTGGTTGAATTTGGAGACCCTCTTCAAAAAACAAGATGAGCTAAGGGGTCATATTCTGGAGAATGAATTGATTTCTATTCAACCCAGCAATAACGAAACCATCCAGCAGTTCTTTTCCAAATTCAAATCTTTGGTCATGCAATGCAAGCAGCGTGGCATTGAGAAGAAGGATAAGCAGTTGGTGCTATCCATTCTGAGCAAGCTTGGTCCTGAGTTCTCCATATTTGTTTCTACCTTCCATTCAAGGAGATTTCCAATCCCTAGTTGGAAAATGACATCTCTAGATGCATTCACTAAATCTCTCATCCAAGAACAAGAAAAACTGACTCATTTGGATGCTTTGAAAGCCTCCAAAAATCAAGCTCTTATGGCTGGGGTGTCAAAAAGTGTGAATTCCAAAGGTAAGAACAAGGGTAAAGAGAAGAATCAATTTGAGACCAAGCCGAATCCAAAGTCTAATCCATCAGAAGGATACTCCAACGCCAAGAAGGATAAGCAAAATGGATTTGAGAAATCCAAGAATTCATATTGCAAGAAAGGAAACCATCCAGAGATTTCATGCATGAATAAGAAGATAGATCAGCTGACCAAACTTCTTGAACAACACAACATTGCCCTCCTAGAAGGAGTAAGAGATACTGATTTTGGAAGTGAGTCTGGTGGTCATGAGAGATGCCATGCACTGATGGCTGGAATTTCATCACAATCAAAATCCATCCTCATAGATTCAGGATCCTCCAACCATATGGTTGCCTCCAAAGAATCATTTTCTTCTCTAGATCTCAATGATGGTCTGATTATTCACATGGAAGATAATTCTCATATCTTTGATGATGTGTGTTAGAGAATTCTTCCTACGTGTAGTTAAATTCTCTCATAAATCAAACTAGAGTCCTAAGTGTTTAGATTATGACATAAACAAAACAAATAAACACTAAACTCTTGCTAAATCTAGTTCATATATAAACTAACAAGTTGTGGAAAAGTGAAACGGATAGATGACATACCTTAACTTTGATGGTTGTCCTTGCTTCTCTTGAATTGATCCTACTCTGGCCCTTAATTATGGGCTTGAGAATATTTTAAAGAATATAAGACAATACCTTCCTCAAAGAAGTATATATATAAACAAAGATTTAACTATGAAACATAGACAATCTCATGCATTCACCATTAAAGACATGAAATGGAAAGAATAGGCTAAGTTATCTTATTAGAGAAACCATAGAAGATTATTACAAGCATCTATACCTTGATGTCCAAAGCAATGGAATTTCCTCCCAATATTCTCCTTTTGCTACCTCTGCAAAACTCCTAAGACCATAGGTTTGATTCCTCCAATTTTTCTCCCCTTAGCTCATGGATGGCCTCCTTCTTATAGGATTTGGGAGGCCAACCACTAAGAGAGGATAATGGATCTAGGTGAGTAAATGGTGGATCAAGGAGTTGAACCAACCTAAAGAGGGAGAGTGAGGTGATATTCCAAGGGAATCCTAATCCCAAAATATCTCTCTGAAATCAAGATCCAAAATCCAAGAAACATGGTTGTTGAGGAATTTTCGCGCCCTCTGGACTGAGCATAGCACGAAAAGATTGATATTTTCGCGCCCCTGCAGGCATGCAGAGCATGAAAATATTGTATTTTCGTGCCTTGCACCATTAGCAGGGTGAAAAAATATGGGTAAAATATGCTTGATGAGGTGGAATTCAACTATCATGAGTTGGATTTGTCTCCAAGTTAGACTAGGGAGGGGACCAACATGGTGAATGTAGCTTCCAACACTTCTTAGGAGGTACGACCATTACGTTCTTCAAGGTGATGGGTCACGAAGAATCAAAATGGAGCTCAAAGTGACAATTTGAAGTATAAAATATGCCCCCTAAAGTGTGAGGTCAGAAGGAAACTGATGGCTGAAACACTTTATCAATAAATGAGTCTACAGGGATAGTTGAAAGGAGGCTAGAGAGGAGCTGCAAGGAAACATAAACAATACGATAAGTTATATTAATAGAAAGAAATCCATAAAAAAACCATACAACATGTGTTATACCTAACTCATGCTCGATCATATCTTCTCCAAGCTCTCCTCCATCACCCTTGCAAGACTCTTAGGATCATAAGTTTGTTGCTTCAAAGATCCTCCCACCTAGCTCATGGATGGTCCTCCTTAAGTAGGATTTGTGAAGGCCAACTACTAGGATAAAATGATGGATCTAAGTGAGTAAGATGTGGATCAAGGATCTAAACCATGCTAAGGATGGAATGTGAGATAGGATTTGAAGGGGTACCTCATCCCAAGAAAATCTCCATAAGATCCAAGATCAAAGGGATAAACCTAAAACAAAATTTTCGCTCCCCTATAACTGAGCAAAGCACGAAAAAGATGAAATTTTCGCTCCCCCATAGGCATGAAAGGCACGATAAAGATGAAATTTTCGCTCCTAGGAACACTAGCAGGGTGCGAAAATTCCAGTAAGAGGTAATTTTTGGAGGTGGTTAAGGTGGGTTTCGACCCCTTACTTGTTGGATTTGCTTCCAAATGTGACTAGGGAAGAGACCAACATTAGAATGAAGGATCCTAACACCCTTAGGAGACATAAAAATCATGTTTTCCATGGTGGTGAAACATGTATATACTCACTTACACATGGTGTGGCAATTTGAGGTATAACAGGTGCCCCCTAAAGTGTGATGTCAGAAGAAATCTGATGGTCGAAACATTTTACCAATAATAAGTCTGCAAGGTTATCTGAAGGAGAAGTGGAGAAGAGTTGCAAGCAAATATAAACAATATGTGTAATGACACCGAGGTGGGAATACCCATGCTCGAAACAACTAACTCAAAGCATGGTTGTCGACCAATACATCACAGATCCATGATAGTACTGACTCAACAATGACTGAAGACAAATCATGGCTACTAGACTATAAGCATAGATCCATGATAATACAATGACACAACCACGACCAATAAAAGAGTGGATCTATGTGATAGTACATCAATGAGGTCACCAACATAATTTCCATGTGGGAGCCTACTCAAAAAATCACGATCACAACCTGGATGTGTTAAATAGACTTCAGAACCATCCAGGGTCTTCTACCTGATCCCAAATTGATACAAATCTAACCATGTGATTACAAGGTGTTGAGGTCGAGCATGGTAGAAACCACTTGATTACCAGTCAATAATGTAAACCGTTAACAAGTGCAAGGGAAATCACAAATGATAATAATGATCCCCAAGGTATCACTAGTACATTCCAACGAATGTGAATAGATGTTTGACGTTGAACACTCGTGGAATCATTCGATCAGAAGTCAATGATGAGAACCTACTATCGAATACGAGGAAACCTTCCACTGAGGCATGCAGGTACCAAGGTACTAAGGTGGTTCCTAAGTCTAATTCTTGTATAATGAGTTGAATTCGACTACTTCAACTTCACTCTTCAAAGGAAAAGAGGGATGAGCTACTTGTTCTCCACTCTTTGAGGAAAGAGTGGGATCGACCAAGGATGGAGCAAGATCGACTACTTTATCAACCAATGAGGGGTCAAGGGACAACATATGATATCTATTTGGAAGGTGATTTTGGGATACAGTAATGTCTTCCAACAATTGTGCAGCTTCATCCATGCGAGGACAAAGGTAAGTAAGGTGCATGTCCTTGCAAAACAAACAAGGATTCTGACTTTACCTTTTCGACCCTTAACCATAGAGTCGTTGGTTGATGGGGTATCATCACTATGATGTCCATAGGTTGATGATATAGGTTTTTTGGAGGCTTTAGCCCACTCTTCTAATACTTTGGAAAGACCAAGACAATCATTAAGAAGGTGATCCCCCCTACAAAACCTGCAAGGGAGCTTGGGTTTTTAAGGTGTTTGACTAGAAAGATCATTATTCGGGGTAGTCAGTTGATGCTTGGTCTCTTTATTATTCTTCTTCTTATTAACCTTCATTTTCTTCTTCTTATTCTTATCCTCCTGATTACTAGCACCACTACTTTTATCAGGCGAGGAAGAAGAAATAGAAGAAGATACATCCGATGAAGAAGACGAAGGATCAATTTGGGATTGATGTTCTTGTGATGGAGAGTTAACATTTGAAGCATTAGGTGCATTTGGGATCATCGGAATGGAGAATAACCATACTGGTAACCCTATATACAATCCGGGAAGATTCAAAGTAGCGATAAAGGGACCAATATCTCCAAGTGGAGGAAAAGTAAAAGGTACCCCTGAAAAGGGATCTTTTGATTGGTAGTCTCAAAAAGAGCTTGGGTGCGAGGAGATGGACCCTCCATGGAACAAGACTAAGTCACATGGGTGAGGTATCGAAAAAAGAACTCAAAAAATCCTAAGGAAACCGATTATGCAAAAGGGGAGCTAAAAGAAAAAGAGACACACATACCAAAAAAGCAAGCTCAAAAAACTTTACTATAACCGATGCCACATATAAAAAAGAGGCCAGAAATCCAACAAGTAGCACTAAAACAAAAGGACCCTCTACAAGGTAAAAGAGCAAGCAACCTCCTATCTAAGGTCTAGAGACCTCAACAGGTCATATCCTTCACAAGGTGATGAAATCCAAGTCGGACAATATGAAGTGAGAGACCAATATAGATGAAAGGATATCCCTCTACCGAAAGGGATCTCGGGTAAAATAGCCCTAGAATAATGGTCACTAGGATACCTAGTTTATGACATGTTTGAGAAGGTTTACTGGAGCTTCTTCCTTTTGGCCCTTGTACAACTAGTATGGAAGCCGTAAAATACAAGGAAGATGATGGATTGATGTCCTTAGGCGCTATGTGGAGTGCAGTGTTCCACAAAGTCTGTTCGGAACCAGTCCTCGTTGTTTAGCCCTTTGGAAGGGGAGGCCCCCCAACAAATTGGTGTATAACTGTGTCAACAAATACAAGAGTATTTTAGCACCCTAAGAGAAAACAACTATGTCTTAGATGTAAAATGACAAGGGGGAATTATTTGGATTCATATCCCCGATGTCCTACCTAACTACACAATTATTTTTATGTCCTCAAATGAGGTTTATGTGTGTTTAATTAGGGTTTTAATTTTAAAGGCTTTTTGTTTTAATCAAGGGGAGCGGAAGTGCAACTCGGTGGTGTGTATACTTGACTCAAACCATGCAAATTTGGATGAACTATGCAAGTCTTTTTCCTTCAATGAACTTCTAGCTAAGTAAGGAAGATTTCTTTTCATTCCCAAATGTACAGCCCAATGCAAATGCAATTTTAGATTTTTAATGAATGATAACTAATTTTAGATTTGTAATGAATGATAACTAATCAATAACAAATGAAAAAATTCTAATTCATTTCCTATATTTTTATACTTAAAAAAGGCACATATAAGCTATGGGAAAGAAAGATTCCGTACACATTTCCAATCAAATGCAATGCAAAGAAAAAAATCCAATATCTTTTTGTAACTCAAATGCACAAGAACTTGAAACAATATTTTCTTCCTCTTATGAATGTAAGACCAAGAATGTCAAATGATCAAACTAATGCAAGAAGGAAATTTTTGTTTTTCATTCTTGTAAATCTAGCAAAGAGGGAACAAAAGGAGCTTTTTTTTTAACAAAAATGGAAACAAAGAATCGATATACTCCAATAACCAACAAATAGCTAAAGATGCAAAGGAAACAAAGTGCTAAGCCCACGAAAATGACTTCAAAAGCCAAGGATGTCCCAATCCTTTCAAATCCTAATAACCAAACCAAACCACGCCAAACCAACCAAAAATTTGGAATACCACACTAAAGAGATCTCTAAAAATTGAATCCAATCACAATATGATGGAAATAAGAAGTTTAGAAAGAAATTCAATCTATTGGGACTTGAAAAGAATGACAATTCTACCCAACAAGCAAACAAAGCACTAGTTTGACTCGAGACCAAACAAAGGCTTCGAAATTCCAAACCATGCCAAGAGTTTCCAAAAAATGAAAAATATGATTTGAATGAGTCCAAATCAGTCATATAATGGTCACAAAATCATTGATCAAGAGACTCTAATTCAGAAAAATAAAAAATGTACACAAGGGATCAACTTAACCCAAGGGGATTTCAATTTTCCAAGCACAAACTCCAACTTCCAAACAAGGAAGAAGAATCCCAAATATAAAAAAATGGGGTATGGAAGGATCTAAATCAGTTTTAAGAATATAATAATACCATTGTACAAAATAATGAAACTCATAAAGATGAAACAACAAAGGAATGGATCAAAGTTAACCCTAGGGGGTTTCAAGTTTCCAAGGTAGAACCTAGTCTTCCAAACAAAGAAAGAAGGTCCCAAATTCTCCCAAATTAGGTTTGGAAGGGTTCAAAATTATTTTATAGAGATACTAAAGCAATTGGGAAGGTACACTTGACTTCCATAACTGAAAAATGGCTTAGAGGACTCAAAATTGACCAAATTGCCTCAAGGCCGCCAACGAAGGACTAGAGACAAAATGTGGATGAAAAGGACTCAAAAGAGACTCAAATTTATTCAAAAAGGTGTAAAAAAGAATAAAATGGACCATATGGAGGCACACCATAATCTTGGAAGCAAAAAACCCAAGGGAACCCCTCCAAATAAGCTCAAAAATGACCAAAACAGGGAATTTTTGCCCATGCACAGACCAATACAGAGCGATAATTTGATAATTTCTCCCCTTAGAACATTGTGTCGGAGATAAAATTTGAAAATTTCCCCACCCTAGCGCACTATAAAGGAGTGAAAATTATCCTGTAGGATTAAAAAATGAAATTTTCTTCCTAGATCCGAGCAAGGATAAGGTCCTGAGTTTAAAATGGTCCTCAATGATGATAAAAGAGGATATAAGGTGATGAGAAATAACACTTATAAGAGTATTTGATGATCCAAACAAGCAAGCAAAGGTGAAACTAGGAAAAAAGTCCCCATTGGAGTCGTCAATTTCCTTGTTAGAGAATTCTTCCTACGGATAGTTAAAATCTCGCATGGACATAACTAAGTCCCTAGATACTTAATCCATGACAGAAACAGAACAAATGGTGATATATTCTCCTATATCTAGAAAAATACATAATCTATTGAACATGGAAGAAGAAAGTAAGGAGTAAAACTTACCTCCAACCTGTAGGTTTTCCTAGCTCCAACTCCAAGCTTGATCTTCAAGGCTTGAACCTGTTAAACAAGACAAAAGACAAAAACTTCCAATAAATATATTTATAAACAAAGATATAACTATAAAAACATAGAAAATTTCATGCATTCATCATTAAAGACATGAAAATGGGAGGAATAGGCTAAGTTATATTAATAGAAAGAAATCCATAAAGAAGCCATACAACATGTGTTATACCTGACTCATGCTCGATCAGATCTTCTCCAAGCTCTCCTCCATCACCCTTAAAAGACTCTTAGGATCATAAGCTCTCCTCCATCACCCTTAAAAATCCTATAAGAAACTGACGTGAACTGCATCTCCAAAAATCAATATTAAAAGTTTCTCAAATATCTCCTATTCTCCCAACACTCCAAAACTTTATTTGGAGCGTGGTTCCATCAATCTATAGCAAGGTTAAAAGAATGAAAAAAGGTTCTAGAAAATGGCGATGATAATGTTGCAACAATTACTAACAACTCCACATGGCCATGGTCCCTCTTATGTTAAACTCTAAAAAATCACAAACTATTAGGAAAAGGGTGTACAATGGGGGCATATCGTATTTATTATGTCTAGAAAATTTCATGACATAATAAAAGGTATAATCCTTGACACTATGGATGAACGGAGTGATGAGGCCATGGCCACCATGTTAAGATGCATGTGCATATATATTTTTATAAAGGAGATAGGGTATAAGGTGTGGAATATGGTTGGAATACAAAAGGTTTATAAGTGGGAATGGATGGTGGGTCTTTTGAATTTTTCTTATCTAAATAAGTGTTGGTTTTTATTGTTTAATATAAAGATATTTAAACTGTATTTCAAAAGATATATTATTAAATCAAGGTTTCAAGTTTTGACTAGTCTGTGCTCTACAGTCAAGTAGATGTAGCAAGCTAAATATCATATTGGAGCATTCTTCCCTTTCCCTATCATAAATTTTACCATTAGATCAAAGATGTAATGAATGGTTCAGATTGACTACGAAGTTACAACATTTTACAAGGAAATTTTTTCCACATTTCAAAGGCCAAAAATGTGAAATTTTATGTCACAATAGATCTAAGAGCTGAGGATACCTCACAAAGAAAGAATGAGCAGAAAAGTTGAATAAGAGTGAAAACTGCAGTAAAAATGAGAAGAAGAATAATTATGCAACAGAACTCAGATAGGAGCAGAATAATGTCACATGTTCCAATAATCAGTATAATAAACAATGATGATACAATAGAGAGAATTTGAATCACACAGGAGAATTCAAACCTTAGTTGGTGTAGCATATGGATTATCACCACTGGAGTGCTCTGGAAGGCTCAAAATCAATTGAACTAAACCTAAACTCAGCTAACTGAAGACATAAGTAGTTAACTGACTAAGGAGGGTGCAATAGTGAGTTTGTCATGCATCCCAGTTAGAAAAGGGCTCATGAGGCCACAATCAGTGGCATCTGAAGCTCTAACCCCCCACAAGAATCAACTAACTCAGTTGGACTGCACTAGAACACTCAGTAGGTTCCTATAAAATAGGGAACTGATTTTAGTAGTCTTAAAATGATGCATGCAGGTCTCAGAAGGTGGTAGATGGACATGGATGACATCTGCAAACTACTAGGGGGAAAATGACACCATCAACAACTAGGAAAAATAGATAATGCTAGGTAGGACAAGGATGGAGTATTGAAATATCCTAACACCCCCCATTAATCCATACTTTTGCATCATGGGTTGTTAACTCAAACCCAGTCGACAAGGTTTCCCATCACTGTCGACACCAACCCGCCGCGTTCTTCCTGACCACCGGCCCAGACAGGTTTTACCTCGTCCAGCAACACCTGCAGAGCAGATGAGGTCTCACCCGATATTTTCAAGGGAGAGTCGACGGAACCATGTTTCCACTGAATGAAGGAGGATGTTTGCGACAACAATCATGTAAACTTATTGCGACATTCAGAAATAGATCTATGTATTTAACTTCAACATCATTGTATTCATCGCATCATTCAATAGAAACATTCATCGCAGCAACAGTAAAGCATTAATTGCAGCCGGAAAACATAGCATTATTCATATATCGCAACATGCATTACCATAAGTGAACAGATGATACATAGGGATTTTGCAAAATAGCTCTATCATGTCATATTAACTCAACAAATCCCAGATACAACATCTCCGCAAAACACATACCTCGCAGATAACTCTTGATCACAACTACAGACACATATTAGCTCAAACTTCCGTTCCGGATCAAGATCAGGATATCCAACACATATGACTCTATGACTATAAATAGGCTTCTGCCTTTACATTGTTTGTCCACTTACTAACAACATCCTAACTGACACTTTGAGCAAATGACCCAAATCTAACTGACACGGTCCAAATGACCCAAAAACCCGCATACTGCGGTACAATTGACCCAAAATTACATAACATATGGTCCAATTGACCCAAAACCCGCATATTGTGGTACAATAGACTCAAAAATACATAAAATAATCTCCTCTGCGCCCAGGTTTCCACCTTCCACAACATCTTCTAACTTGTCGCAGCATCTGTGATGTTGTGATGCTAGCTTACCAAACCGCCTACCAATAGGCCCCCAACACAATCTTGTGGCTCGCCCTCGAGCCACGTCAGCAAGACATAGTGTACTCTATGGTCTTGACTATGAAATCCTTGTACTGTTGCTCGACTGTTGTCATTTGTTCCTTTGCTTCCGTAGCCGCCTCCTGACTGTCGATGACATCTTGGGTAAATGGGTGCTCAGTGAGCTTCACTTCCACTTGTTGACGATGTTTCTGAACTGCTTGGAGAACTTCGCCAGCTTTTGTCATGAACTGACTACCAACTTCATGGAACTCCTCTAGCTACGCAATGCGCTTCTTCTGTCTCTCGTCGGCCTTGGCGACGCGCTGCTGCAGCTCTTTTAAGTCCATAGAATTGGCAACATGCTCCATGGGTGGCATCATGCGCATCGTCGCCTTTAGTGTCACCAACTGCCCCTCTGCTTCCTGCCGAGACTTGATCAATTGTTCAACCTGCTCGTCCTAAACAATTCGGCCCCAAAACTACACGGTGTAGGCTGTGAGCTTCGTGGCTTCCGTTTCCAGCTCTGCCATCTGCATTGCTATCTCCTCAATAGCCCGTTTGCAGTCATCCACTTCTACTTGAGGTGTACCAGGATTCACCAGAGCTTTTAACTCCTGATTGTCGTGCTGCAACTGGACAATGACAGCCCCCAGTCGCTGCACATTTTGAAGCACATCCAACCCTACAATGGGCTCTGGTGCATGGTGATAAGCCTCCGCAATGGTCGTCTCTACCCACACACTTTCATCCCACATATGGGCCTTCTCCGTAATGAGGTGATCCTGTTCTTTCTTCAGCTCCGTTATCTTAGTGTCTTTCTCAGCCCGGAGGCTCTCCATCGTCTCCTTCAGCTCATCAAACACCTCCAATGTTGTCACGGCCTTCCCTTTAAGATCCTCAACTTCCTTGCGGACCGTTGCATACGCCTCCTGTGACATCACTAGCTGACTTCATGTGTCACGTTCTCTATCCACCAATTTTTGACTGGAAACTGCTTGTATGCCCACCAATGCTGGTGAGGACAGTGTATTGACATTCACTGTCAAGTCTTCAAACTACTGCAGCATTGTCCTGAAAGATGCATCGTCGGTCGCAATCGCAGTCTACGGAATTTGAACATTCCAGACCCGCGGCTCAGTGCTGATTGTGCCAATTTCCTACACCACTACGCCCTTGGGTGCCTTCTTCAAAACGATATCGCACAAGGCATCCAAGCAGGCGGTGACCGCATGGAAACCTTCATCCACCTTCTCAGTCATCGCCCGAGCAGTCATATTGGTTACCTGAGTAACCGCATGAATGAACTGTCCCAACTGATTTTCTATGGTCGGTGACGCCCCACTGATCGTAGCGTGCTCATGGCGTACCTTTTTCCTCCCTTCCTCAACGTCATGGTCAATTTCATGGTCCATCAGGGTCTTTGTCAATTCCTGGTCTGAGTCATGGTGACTTTGTTGGTCCTTCGTCGATAACCGATCGTCTGGGCCTTTTGTCACTTCTCCAGCCTCAATCTCCGTCAACCCCATGGGTTCGCACCATTCCAGTGGCCAATTGTTCACAATGGCATCCAGCACTTCTATCGTCACCTTGTAGGGGGTCAACAACCATTGCTTGCCTGGGTCCTGTCTGGCTTACACATAAATGGTGTGCATTTGAATTACAAACACCATAATCGGCTTAAACTTTGTCGCGGTTTCCTCAGATAGTCGAGGCACCTGTACTGCTGCATCATAGAGAATCTCCCAATAAAACCAAAACTGCAATGCGCAATCCCGGATTCACTCTTACTCACGTACCCAAGACAAGTTTTGATATCATGCACCCCGGCGCTCTTTCGCGGCCTCAACCTCCATCCTTGATAAGTGTTGGGCTCCTTCTAGGAAACAAATGCGATCAAAATTAACAGCCAGCTATATGTGAAGGAGCCCTTCCCAGCTTGGACAGTGGTGGCATCCTCCGCCAACTAGTTCAACAGAAACAATGACCAATTCATCTGGACACCTTCCACACATTGCTTCGTGCATGCCACGATCCCCAAATTGCACTGATTGGGCCGACCACCCTGAACCACCTTGCAGGACAATATCTTGGCGCCGGTGAGAACCGCCTTATCGTTGATACTGCTAGTGCAATAACCACAGCCATCTCATTCCAAACCATAGCGGTCAACCAACTGCTTCACCCTCTTTTTATTGTTATCCTTCCCTCGGAAGTATTGCGACGGGTCTACCCCATCTTTGGGCAACCCGGTAATGCTCGCAATCAGGTCGACGGTGACCGAAATTTATGTGTCCAGCCATAATGAAATGTCATGGAAGTAGGCCAGCAGCTGCTTCACACAAGTGTTAACTTCCGGCAATCACCCGAAATGCGGCATGTTAATGAGGCCCAATAGGCCATCCTATTTCAGCCCCCGTGCCCAGTCTTGCGGAATTGGCGTCCCAGTGATTTGTGACTCTGGCACATAGGGGTCTGAGGAAATTTCTTGGTAGGCCACCATATCGTGGTCGTCATACTTCAGGCACATCAACGTTGGCACAATATTAGTAGAGCACTCCATTCCAGCAGGGAGCGCTAGGAGCCTCAATGGATACTTCTGATTTTTGTTCACCTTACAGGGTGGTGCACCCGACCGACTAGGAGGTACATACCCAGGGATGTGGGCAGCAGACAATCCCTCCCAAGCAGCGGACTCATCAATTCTACGACTAAACTGTCCCGCCTGCACTTGAACCTATGCCATCACCGCAGTGGATGATCTAAGTTACCTCTTGCTCTGTGACAACTCAGAAAGCTGACCTCCCCGACGCTTCTTGGCGATCATTGATGCTCCGACCGGCAAATTGGAAACTTCCTCCTCAAGATTCACTTCATCTTCCTCAACAGCAACAGGATTGAGGGGAGATTCTACTTCGCTAGAGATTTCGACCGTCTCCGGCTCTCCCGGCATACCTAACCGCAAGTTCAACTAAACCTTGCCCAACTCATAGCTGCACTCACCAGTCAGCAACAATGCTCTGCAACACTGCACAATCACACTTAACAACTGAATTCTCTTGGTGCCTTCCGACCAGCTTCGACCCATTCTTATAGCATCCAACCCAATCCTTCGCAATCATCACTAAATCCCTCATTAACTCAGCCGAAATTCTGTATTAATGACCCAAATCCGCCGTCGATCCTGTCAACTGATTGGTCAGATCCACCATTAATGCCCATCATTCAAACAAGCACCGTTAATTAATTGTCTTAACTTTTGGCATTTATTGTTGATTTGACCCGGTCGCGACCCTGCCATTGTCACGGACCGCTCCTAACTTGTGGCACAAGCCTCCCTACTTGCGCATTCTCTTCATGTTGGTACGCCATCTTGCCACCGATCAACCTGCATTTTTTTTCCTGATACGACTCAGGCATCGCGTTGTTCCAAGCCCGACTGATAGGGCTTCAACCTACTTCAATTAATCAACTTTGGGAGCATATCTCCATCCAACTGCTGCAACTGTATTGCGCCTCCTGAAGTGATGCTACTGATGCGATATGGACCAAGCCAATGCATCTGCAATTTTCCTGGATGTTTCATAAACTTGTTGTCATACAACAGCACCAAGTCACCCTGTTGAAACTATTTGTTTTTTATGTGGCGGCCATGCCAAGCCTTCTAGCGATCCTTCTCCACACCTTAGTGGAATCTTGTGATAAAGCGATATTCCTCCAGATGTATTAATTGCGCTAGACATTCTTCTAATGTTGTTACAGCATCCATACCTGTCGCTGCCGCGATGCACAGACTCGGAACGATGTACTCCATTGGAATAATCGCTTCTTGTCCATACACCAGCTTGAATGGTGTCTGTCCCGTCAACCTTTTCATGTGGTGCGATAGTCCCACAACACTACTAGGATTTTCAGATCCCAGTCATCGCGATTTGCATTGCACACCTTTGTTAGCGCATGCTCCAATATCTTGCTGAAAGCTTCTACCGTGCCATTTTCCTGCGGATGGTATGGCGTACTCTTCTTATGTTGTATCTACAGTTCCTTCGTCAATGCACTGATGGTGCGATTGAGAAAGTGGCTGCCTTGATCACTCAGCAATATCTTAGGGCAGCCGAAGCGAGTGACAATGTTGTCAAACAAAAACCACGCATCTGTGGCCACGGAACAATCAACGACTGGTGCAGCCTCCGCCCATCTCGTCAAATATTATGTCGTTGTGATGATGTATCTTGCACCAGTGCGCTTACCCGGTGGATTGATTGGTCCCACAAAATAATGGCTGCAGTGTTAGTTGAGGCATCAGCGACATCTCATCCCTCCTGGATGGATTCCCGGTTCTCTAACAAACATCGCAGGACCACGCATAGTCGATCGCAACATTGTGCAGCGTGGACCACCAGATTCCTGCACTAAGTACCTTCCTGTAAGTCGCACGGCCGCCATAGTGCCCTCTAGCCACTCCTGCGTGTGCTTCTGACAAGATCTGTGCTTGCTCATGCGGCAAGACACACCGTCGCAATATCTCATCTGTGTTCATCTTGTATAACTCTCCTGCGATTAGCTGGAAATCTGCAGCCTTGACTACCAACTGCTTCTTCTGACTAGTGGTGAATTCTTCTGGTGCAGTACCTGTCGCCAGAAACTGAATGATTTCCTCAAAATAGCCATCGGCTACTTCAACCTTAAACAGTTGTGCATCAGGCAACCCATCTTCAATGTTAGTTGGCTCCTCACCTGTTTCAATCCGAGATAGATGATCAGGGCCAGCATTCAACCGTCCTGGCTTCACAATTACTTCAAAATCGAACTCCTGAAAAAGAAGTATCCATCAACATATCTTCCCCCCCAACACAGGATTATTGACCAGGTATTTCAATGCGGAGTGGTCTGTGAACATCTTAAAATGTCCACCCAATAAGTAGTGTCGAAACTTCTGCAGCGCATAGACCATCGCCTGGCCTTCCCTCTCAGTAGTGGTGTAGTTCCTTTCTGGAGATGACAGCTTCCGACTTGCGAAAGCAATAGGGTGATCGAGATCCCCCTCTCCTATTTTCCCTAGCACCACACCTAGTGCAATCGACGATGCATCAACATGGACATGGAATTCCTTACTTCAGCCCAGAAATACTAATATCGTTGCCGAATCATTTAGCGTCTCAAAGCTATCCTGACATTCAGGGCTCCATTGAAATACTGCATCTTTCTTCAATAGCTTCTCCATAGGGGCAGTGATCGCTGCATATCCCCTGATGAACTTGCGATAATACCCAGTATGCCCCAAATTCACCCTCATCTACTGAACATTAGTCAGCGGTGTTAAGCTCAAAATGAGCGCAATCTTTGCTGGATTGACTAACAACCCTTGTTTGCACACAATGTGACCCAGCAAAATCCCAAACGGTGCACAAAAGATGCACTTCTTCAAATTCAGCGGTATCTGATGTTGTCGGCAACGCTCCAACATCAACCGCAGATTGGTCAGATGATCACGGATCAACCCATAGGCCATCCAATCATCCATATATACCTGCAAAATATTCTGAATGAAATCCCGGAATGCAACAACAACAACCCGCAAGAAGATCACAAGTGCATTCTTCAACCCAAACGACATCACGGTGTACTGAAAACAGCCCCATTCTGTCACAAAAGTCGTCTTGTGGTGGTCTTCCTTTGCAATGCGAATTTGATGATAGCCTGAGAACCCATCTGTGAAAGAATACATCTCCTGGCCGCCCACTCCTTCGAGTACTTCATTAGTAAATAGGTTCGGAAAGGGATCATGCAAGCAGGCATCGTTCAACTTCCGCAAATCGACACAAATGCGCACCTCGCAAGTCTTCTTGTCCTGCACCACCATAGGACTGATCCATTCTGACTCTTCAACCGGTTCAATGATACCAGCATCCAACATGCGATCAAGTTCTACCTTGACTCTCTCCTTATGTCACGGATTCAGCTGATAGGGTCCCTTCCTGATCGGTTTAGCATCTGGTTTCAAGGGGATCTTCATCTCCCCTAAATCTCCAAAAATACCTTTCATCTCAGAAAACTTCGTAGGAAAGAGGTCTTGGAATTCATGTTGAGATATTGTAACTTCTAAGAATATTATATTTGTACTTTATTATTCCATAGATGTTTCATTCCTCCATGAACACCTTTCATTCCTCCGTGAAGACCTTATTGTATATCCGGAGATGTTTTATTCCTCTGTGGAGAATGTGGTAACTTGGGTTATTAGACTTCCCTAGTGGGGGTAGGCCATGTATGAGTCATGTGGGTTAAAGGGTTATTAGACCACCCTAGTGGGGTTGGACCTGTCACATTATGTTAAGTGGCTAAGTTGGGGCCGACCTAGTTAATGTAAAAGACAAGTCGGAGTAGTGTATAAATAGAGGAGGTGTGTTCCTCATTTATCACACTCACTCATTATTCACTCACTTGTGAATAGCGCATAGGTGAGAGAGAGAGATCTGCTATGGAGGAGAAGGAGATCATGTTTGGGATATACATCTATGTATTGTTGATCATCTATATTGAGGAAGCTTTGTTGGGTTTTCTACCCCGTGAGGATTTCCCAGGATAAATCTGTGTCTCTTATGTTTATGCTGTGGTTTTTGTTCTTTCAGTGATCCTGTATATGCTATTGTTGTGAAATGAAATGCAATGCTGATATTTTCTGTCTTAGCATATTGAATCTTTACATGGTATCAGAGCTAACCTGAGAAGAAGACACTGTGCAGTTGCAGAAGCTAGGGATTCTTGTTTTTTGGGTTTCTCTCCACATATATTGAAAGGCAAAAGGCTAGATTGACTCTCCTCGGCAAGGCGCATCTTTCTGTCAAGACATAATTCAATTTTGAACATTTTTAGTTTTTGACCTAAAAATTAGGGTTTCAGAGAAAATTGGAATTTTTGGAATCTGAGTCCATGGTTGGATGCTCCTCAGAAAAATCGAAGTTTAGAGACCAAGATCGAACTTTTTGGTTGGTTGAAGCTTCGGGAAAATCAAACCCTAGTTTGGGGTCCTGTCCAGTAAATCCGAATATTAGGGTTTCTGCAAAAAATTGGAATTTCTGAAATCTAAGACCATGGCTAGAATCTCCTTGGAAAAATAGAAGTTTAGAGATTTGGATCGAACTTTTTGGTTGGGTGAAGCTCCGGGAAAATCATACCTTAGTTTGGGGTCCTGTCGAGTAAATCCGGAAATTAGGGTTTATGCAAAAATTGGAATTTTTGAAATCTAAGACCATGGTTGGAAGCTCCTTGAAAAAATCGAAGTTTAGAGCTTTGGATCGAACTTTTTTACTGGGTGAAGCTTTAGGAAACTCAAACCCTAATTCAGGGTCCTACCTAGTGAATCCGGAAGTTTCAAAAGCAATTTTGAGGGGTGAAACTTTGGAGTTTTCAAATTCTGAGTATACCAACTTGATCAGCTCAGCAAGGCGCATCTTTCTATCCTTTTAGAAGTTTGAATTTTTAGGGTTTCTCTGACAAACCCTAATCCAGCTCCAAGATCCAGTTTTCAGCCAATCAAGTAGATTGGGTCAATCATAAAAGAGAATGAGTTGGACACTTACATAAGTGAAGAGGTTCCAATCCCAGAGGGAGATGAGACTAAGGCCTTACATAAGAAGACTACAAGAAATATCGACAGGTATGACTTGAGGAGATACAGGTATGTGTTGAAATATGTTCATGATTAAGTTTATGATATGTTGTTCTTCATTAGTACAATCTTGATTAATCTTAGAATTTTCTTATCACCCTAGTAAAAGTATGAATGCATGTGAATGATAGAAGACATTCATTGATTAGGATTATATGATTGTACTAATGCACCTGTGTTGTTGTATGAGGATGATGTTGTCTGCTAACAAGATACAAGTAGATCAGGAAAGAAAAATCATGTTCTATGACCATGAAGACAAAGACTCATCCATAGTCTTTGACCACATAGAAGCTCTACTTACGAGGTATGTATGACTTTGTTCTACTATGCTTAACCTATGAGAAATGCAGGTTCTAGCACAAGGTCTCTAAATCATTGAAGAGAACAAAGAAGTTATTGTTTAGGTATGTTAAGACATAACCAAGAACGATAATCAAGGTATGTTTTCCTATATCAAGTTAGAATCCTACTTTGTGTTAGGATCTTAGGTAAGTATACCTATGTATGAAATGATCATGACCATACATACTTAAGTTTATTTAGAATTATAATGTTTTGATAGTATTGAGATTATACTAATGAATGTATGTTTATGTATGAGATCATGAGGATGACACTAGTGCACACTTAAGCATGCATAGTGGTACAGAATGAATAGAAGTTCAAAGACATATAGAGATCGAGCGGGAGGCAACCACACAAACATAAAAGATAAGTATTTGCGTTGTTATTTGAATCTCTGAAATAGTAAATAATATTGCTTGTAATAGTTATATGCATATTTGTATTCCTAGAATATATCATGCATAGTGTAAGCATTCATATAGCATTGAACAGTATACTACTAATATGCACATGATGGGTAAGTTGGACAAACATTCCATTTTTGCTTGTCTAGAGTGAAACCTCTTTGCTGACATGCTGAGAGATGTGCACGCTCTCGATAGTATGTTCTGGTAGAGATGGAAGGCATCTAGATAACCACTGTATGCATACAGGATATGGAAAAGTGTTGTGCCAAAGTATTGGTCAAGATAGTTGCAAAACTATATGAATCATATATGTATGCATAATAGTTTATCATGTCAACATGATTTGATTATTATGAAGTATTACTAATCATGTAATTAACTTTGATTTGTAGGAAAGATCATGAAGAATGATGAACACCGAACAAGTGATGGATGTTCAACAAGAAGACTTACAAATCAAACATACTATAGAAGGCTCGTGGCTAGAAGATTCTCTTAGAAAGAGGAAGAGGATCATGACGAGTTGTTTGCTCCAAGTGGCTAGATAAGACCATTCTCTTAATGGTGTAATTGAAGAAGAAGTGTGGATCGAGAAAAATCCCAGGATTCAATTGAAGAAAGCTTTGTACAGGTACCCAGGATCGATAGTCATTTGATGAGTTTAATGATCACCATGGGTGATGCAGATTTCAACCTTTGCTACAAGGTTGAAGGTGGTGACTATATACAGATTACATTCTTCTCTTAGATGAATGCAAGAAGGAACTCACCACAGAGTTCGAATGCTCTTGAGGCTCATATCAGTAGACCCATCTGACGGGAGATGGCACGGATAGATATGCAGAAGATCACTCAATGCAGAGTGTGAATGATGTTCATTCACAAGAGGGAGAATTGATAGCTTCTTGAAAAGCTTGGGCTTTACCAAAAGTAAAGTTGATCCTAACCTTTACCTTAAGGTTATGGATGATGAACCTATCATACTATTACTGTATGTGGATGATCTCTTTTTGACAGGGAATGAGAAATAGATCATGGAGAGCAAGAAGAAGCTAGCTACAGAATTTGAGATGAAAGATCTTGGATTGATGCATTAATTCCTAGGTCTGGAAGTATGGCAATGCTCAGAAGGAATCTTTCTCAACCAGGGAAAGTATGCTGTGGAAATCTTGAAAAGATTTGATATGTTGGAATGTATGGACATGACCACTCCCATGGATTCCAACTTGAAGCTGTTAGCTGATGACTTATCAGAGTTAGTGGATGTGACTCTATACAGACAGATTATTGGGTCATTGATGTATCTTACGAATACCAAGCCATATATATGCTTTGTCGTGAACACCTTGAGTCAGTATCTAGTGGAACCTAGACGTGTTCACCTGATAGATGCAAAGCATGTGATGAGGTACCTAAAGGGTACGATAGACTTTGGTCTATGTTATCTTGGAGATCATGATTTCAGATTGTATGGCTACACAGATGCTGACCGGGAAGGAAGTGTATCAGACAGGAAGAGCACATCGGGCGGATTTTATTGTCTGGGATCTGCGATGATCTCGTGGTTTAGCAGGAAGTAGTCTAGTGTGGCTCTCAGCACAGCTGAAGCGGAATATATATAGCTTCTTACTCTGCTAGTTGTGAAGTGATATGGATTCGGAAGTTGTTATCAGGATTGTTTGACTTAGAGATGAACCCCATTGTGATCCCGTGTGACAACTAGAGTTGTATAAAGATGATAGAGAATCCAGTGTTCCATGATAAGTCAAAGCACATAGAGATCCGATATTTCTATATACGGGATATGGTGCAGAAAGGAGCTATCAAGCTCGAGTATGTGAGCACTGACGAACAAGTTGTTGATGTATTGACCAAACCTCTGTCTCGAGTAAAGTTTGAGTATTTCCGATACAAGCTTGGTGTAGTTCAGAAGGACCCTCCTCGAAAGGGGGAGTGATATGGTCGTTGATGATGAGATTTCCTGTTTCGACGGTAAGGTCGATTATGAGGATACTTGTATCGATGATGTGGATACTTGTGTTGATGATAAGGATACCTGTATTGATATGGATACTTGTATCGATGATGAGGATACTATATCGATGACGAGGATACTTGTATTGATGATGAGGTTACCTATTCCGACGGTGAGTTCGATGATGAGGTTACCTGTCCCGACGATGAGGTCAATGATATCAATGATAAGGTTGATAAGTGGTCCTAAGACTTGGTCTAAGTTGACAAGGGGATTGTATCATCCCCGGACTTTGGTCCCTGAATTGATCCGTAGACATATGTCTCCGAGAAGTAGTCCCTAGTGGACGAGAGGGATTGTATCATCCCTGGACTTCGATCCCTGAATTGATCTGTAGACATATGTCTCCGAAAAGTGGTCCTTAGAATTTGTCTAAGTGGGTGATAGGACTTCATAAGTGGGTGATAGGACTACATCGTCCCTGAACGCTTCGTTCAAAATGTACATGATAGGACCGCATCATCCCTGAATGCTTGGTTCAAAATGTACGTGATGGGGATTGCATCATCCCGGAACCACTAGTTCAAAATGTACGTGATGGGGATTGCATCATCCCGGAACCACTAGTTCAAAATGTACGTGATGGGGATTGCATCATCCCGGACCACTAGTTCAAAATGTACGTGATGGGGATTGCATCATCCCGGAACCACTAGTTCAAAATGTACGTGATGGGGATTGCATCATCCTGGAACCACTAGTTCAAAATGTACGTGATGGGGATTGCATAATCCTGGAACCACTAGTTCAAAATGTACGTGATAGGGATTGCATCATCCCGGAACCCTTGGTTCAAAATGTATGTGGTAGGATTGCATCATCCTTGGACTTATGTCTTAAATTGAGAGGGATTGACCATCCTGTAATTGGATCATGTGTGTTGCAGGGTATGCTGCTATGATGTTGTTGATCGAGAGGATCCAGTTGATGATGTGATGTTGTTGATCAAGAGGATCCAGTTGATGATGTGATGCTATTGATCGTGATGATCTGGATGACGATGCTGTTGATCGTGATGATCTAGATGACGATGTTTTTCATCGTGATGATCTAGATGATGATGTTGTTGATCGTGATGGTCTATATGACGATGCTGCTGATCGTGATGTTCTAGATGACGATGCTACTGATCGTGATGATCTAGATGATGATGTTGTTGATCGTGATGATCTAGATGACAATGTTGTTGATCGTGATGATCTAGATGACGATGTTATTGATCGTGATGGTCTAGATGACGATGTTGTTGATCGTGATGTTCTAGATGATGATGTTGTTGATCGTGATGGTCTAGATGACGATGATGTTGATCGGTTGATCCAGACGATGAGGTTGTTGATCTGGTGATCCAGATGATGATGATGTTGTAGTTGATCGAGTGCTGCAGAAGATGAAGACTCAATACTGACGATGCTGATGTTACAGTATTGATTATGTTCCAGTAACTGAATGAGTTACTGATGATGATGTATAAAGAAAGCTTCCAATGATTTATAGATGTATCATGTATCATGTAGTTGATGACTCCTTTCTCATGCATATGTTGTTATAATATCCTTCTCGTTAAGGGGGAGTGTTGAGATATTGTAACTTCTAAGAATATTATATTTGTACTTTATTATTCCGTAGATGTTTTATTCCTCCGTGAAGATCTTATTGTATATCCTGAGATGTTTTATTCCTCCATCGAGAATTTGGTAACTTGGGTTATTAGACTTCCCTAGTGGGGGTCGTCCCTGTATGAGTCATGTGGGTTAAAGGGTTATTAGACCACCCTAGTGGGGTCGGCCCTGTCACATTATGTTAAGTGGTTAAGTTGGGGCCAACCTAGTTAATGTAAAAGACAAGTCGGAGTAGTGTATAAATAGAGGAGGTGTGTTCCTCATTTATCACACTCACTCATTATTCACTCAATTGTGAATAGAGCATATGTGAGAGAGAGTGATCTGCTATGGAGGAAAAGGAGCTCATGTTTGGGATACACATCTCTGTATTGTTGATCATCTATATTGAGGAAGCTTTGTTGGGTTTTCTACCCCATGAGGGTTTCCCAGGATAAATCTATGTCTCTTGTGTTTATGCTGTGCCTGTTGTTCTTTCAGTGATCCTGTATATGATATTGTTGTGAAATGAAATGCAATGCTGATATTTTATGTCTTAGCATATTGAATCTTAACAATTCATGCAACAAGTCAATGACCTTTCCCATCATCTCATCATCCCAATAATATCCAACACTCGCAAACTTGGGAGTGGCCTCCGTCCCAATATTGATCTTACAGAGCTTCAATGGATGGTTGATCGGATCACTCGGTGCATCAGGTGCTACCACACGCGACTCCCTTCAGACTCGGGAATATTGACATTCCGCGTATCATCACAATCTTCGGGCCCACTGCTAATATTGTAACATTCCATCATGGATTGCATCTGGCAGTGCGCATGCGGATCCGCGAGATATGCTATCGGAACAACCTTTAGAACCACATCGCGGATGAGCTGCAAAGCATTATTGACATCAGGGTTGGCATCCGCGAAGCTGAACGTATGAGTGAAGCATATCGTCAACTCCACCCAAGTGGTAATTTCTCCTCACAACTCAGCTGCAGTATACCAGGATCGCGGCATCTCATCTAAAGTATGGATAAAGGCATGGACCCACTCATCTTGTGATCACAATGCCCACAATGTCTAACATTCCCTCAAATGACTTCCAGGGTTATTCCGACCATCATATTTCCCTGTGAGGTAAACCTCGTTATCGCTGAAATGAACCGTCATCAATCTCCTGCATTGCGACCATCCATTAATTGATTTCTTGCGTGTCGCCCACCAGCGTCCTGGAGCAGCCTGCAGTGCTTCTTCTAATGCCAGCAGTCGCTGGGGTTCTGAAACTCTTTCCTCGAACTCTGCAAGAAAGTCGAACAAACCAGGAAACCCCTCATATACTGGTAGTGAGACCGTTTCAGTCGCAACGCGGCATAGTGACTGCGTAATTAACCCACACTTGCGGAGCGACACCTCATGCAAGCGGTTATGCCATTGTTCTAACGCATCATCAGAGTTGGAAGACGCAGGGCTTTGAGTGCGCCATCCTAGCTCACTGTTGGTGGTCGGACGAATATAGTCTTCGAAAATGTTGAATGCATGGTCCCATCCACTGGGATCTTCGTCCTTCACTGGCTCAATGTATCTGCGTCCTTCAGCCGGATCCAACAGTGCTATGACTATGAGATTGCAGTTTTCAAAGGTCATCATCCGTCGCTTGAAGTTGATTACCGCTCCACTATCATTATCCCATCTAATCCCCAGTAACGCAGGATACGAGCTTCCTCCCTCAACCACTTCGATGATGTCAAATTCAGCATAGGTCTTCATGCCCTCAATGTCCAACACTAGGCGTGGGACTCTCCCGATCGGTGTCACCTTAGTGTGATTAGCTAACCGGAGTTGTACAGGAGACCAGCTCAATCGGGGGCTCCCCATTTTCTGCCATGCCTACATGGTTAATATGTTGACATCTGAACCAAGATCCAGAGTAACTGAATCAACATCATAGTCCCCAATTTGTATGTTCATGCACATCTCCTTACAGGTCTTCCGTCGCTGTAAGAAGTTTACCGCGGACTCTTGCCGTCCCCTAGTTGGTCGTTGCAGCAACCCCTCGATCTCAGCTAGAGCAGTAAGATCTCTTGCCAACAATAAGCAGCTCTCGAAAATTTCTGCAAGGTTCCATACGGCACTGATGGACCTACCTCTGAAGTAGCATAAAAAATAGGGGGCATGTCACAGATAATAGCTTTACCGAGATCCTAGTCCATCGCACGACGCGCCTGAAAGAATGCATCGCATTCAGATTCAATGTCAAATGATACCTTCTTCTGTCCAACTAATCGAATGAGCGGTTGTGAGCTATCTCCTCCTGTTGCTGCACCTCCCCGCGTGATGACTGCGACAGCCGCATCCTGTGGCCTTGGTTCCACAAAAATTATTGCAACACTCGCACCCTGATTCTGGTTCAGCAGTGGATTCCCCGGTTGGTTTACATTCGGATTAGCATTCTTATTCGGGCGTCGGTTCTGGTTCTGCACTGGTTTTTGTACCCGATTTTGTACCGGCGGCTGCACCTGATTCTGATTTTGCAACTGTGGAACATTCCTTGCCTGCCATCGCGCAATCAACTATGGGAAATTCTCCACTGTATGATCTGTGACAAATAAAAACGTACACTACGTCTGCAATAGTGGGTAATCATGTTGATAGTGTCCCCATACCGCACAGTGGTAACACTAAACAGGTCCACGACCTCCTCGTCCTCCTCCACGACCAAATCCTCCGCCGCGTCTGCCTCGGAATCCTCCACGGAATCCACCCTGCTATTGGTACTGCGGTTGGTTGTACTATTGCTGCATCGGAGCTGGTTGCATGCCTTGCCCTTGTGGTGCATACTACGGTTGTTGAACTTACTGTGGCTGTTGTGGAGCCATTTGCATCGGAGCATATTGTGGCATAAACTGCTGTGGTACAAACTGTACCTGTAGTTGAGGTAGTGGTTGGGCTACCTGCGGCTGCAGTTGCAGTTGTTGTACGGCACACTGATCGTCCTTTACATAGAATGCATTGTACGTTCTCTTGTGAAGCAACCCATATGCCCGGCAATCTTTGTCGTCATGTCCCACAAATTTACAGAATGTGCAATACATATTCATCGATTTGGCGACCATCTTCTGCATGTATGGACATTCCTCATGGCGGTGCCCATATACCTGACAAACGCGACACCATGGCATGCCACCGCCATTCAACGGATTTGGTGCTCTTGAAACCAGATAATTGCAAAATTCAGGGAAATTGTCCTTAGTATGCCCTTCTCCTCGACATCGCATACACCATACTTCTTCGTGTTGCTCCTTTCCCTTCTTCAAATCTTGTAGCTGTATGGTCAAGTTAGCCAGTTGTGTCTGTTGCGACATCCCAGCTACATTTTCACCAATGGGTGACGCCTCCAACCGCATTGCAATCTCTAGAGCTTCACTGGGCGTCGTAATGTTCTATTGCATCAGTGGTAGTCGAATGTGCGGTAGCAGTGCCGCGATGAACCACTCTTTGTGTTGGACAGCGCTCATATCGAAACTAACCCTCGCCATCAGCGTCTTAAACCGCTGGTCAAAATCCCACACCATCTCATTGGGATACTTCTTAATTTCTTTCAATTCTGTAATATACTATGCTTCAGACTTGGGTTTTCTGAATTCTACAATCAAACCATCCCTGATATCGTCTAGCGTCTTCTCTGGAGCTCCTGTGGGGACTAGAACAAACTTCATAAACCAATCTAATGCATGACCTCGCAGAGTTGTTGCTAACTCTCCTTTCTTAGAGTTATCATCAGTGATCTATTTTACGGTCCATACCGCTTCACATAAAAACCAGTACTACTCAGGGTTATATGTCCCATTCCCGTGGAACAGCAGCAACTTAGCATCCTCGCCCGCCATCTTGGGCTTCCTTCCTGCAGTCGCTGAACTACTAGCAATCAATTTTTTTTTACCCGGTGGGGTCGAGGTTGTGTTTCTTACCGGTTGATAGATAGTGAGCGAAGGTGTGGGTACGTTGCTACTGGGGTTTGGTCCTGCCTCTATCCTGGGCATATCCTGGTTGTCCTTGTCTAGACTGTGAGGTCGCTTCATCCCATGTGGTATTCCTTTGCGAACTTGTGGTTCGATCACAGCAGGACCTTCTCCTGTCCTCTGCCTCTTTTCCTATCGAAACCTCGCTCCTCCCCTTGTAATACCACTCTCTTCCTTGGCTTCACTCACAGTCTCGTCATGACCTGCACCCATCTACCCCTTTTCATTCCATGTACCGCCCCCCTGCTATCGCGATACCCATGGTCTCCTCCCACCAGGCTGCTTACTGATCTAGATGCATTTTCAATATACCCTTCTCGCAAATAAGCATCTTAATGGACAGTTGGAGCGATAGCAGGAACCTTCCCCAGGGTTCGTGGAAAAAATATCTTTCAGCTTCACTATAAGACTTTTGCGTATCGACCGCAAATTCAGTGATATACCCTTCCAAGATGCTATCAAGCCACACTTCGACAGCCCGCGACGCTTTGTTGTCGACTTCCTGCAGTTCTTGGATCAGCTCTGGGGTCCAGGTCGTCGGTTCACCACCTTGGAAGTTCCTCTTCTGGAAGGTCAACTTCGCCAACCACTCGTACAAAATGACTGGGAATTCACAGAAAAACCATTCATGCAGACCGTCATGATTATACCTTCCCACCCACTGATCTACTGTCAGTCGAGTGTTCTGACTTTCTTCTTCAACAAATTCCTACAACTTCTGATCAAACAAGCTTTGTATCTCTAGTTGTGTCGGATGCCACAACATATCCTCCTTTCACTTCGCACACGGTCCCGGTTGTTAACTCAAACCCAGTCGACAGGGGTTCCCATCACTGTCGACACCAACCCACCACGATCTCCCTGAGCACTGGCCCAGACAGGATTTACCCCGTCTAGCAACACCTGCAGAGCAGATGAGGTCTCACCCGAGATGTTCAAGGGAGAGTCGACGAAACCATGTTTCCGCCGAATGAAGGAAGTTGTTTGCGGCAACAATCACTTAAACTTATTGCGACATTCAGAAATAGATCTATGCATTTAACTTCAACATCATTGTATTCATTGCATCATTCAATAGAAACATTCATCGCAGCAAGTATAACAGTAAAGCATTAATTGCAGCAAGAAAACATAGCATTATTCATATATCGCAACATGCATTACCATAAGTGAACAGATGATACACAGGGATTTCGCAAAACAGCTCTGTCATGTCATATTAACTCAGCAAAACCCAGATACAACATCTCCGCAAAACAAAGATCTCGCAGATAACTCTTGATCACAACTACAGACGCATATCAGCTCAAACTTTTGTTCCGGATCAAGATCAGGATATCCAACACATATGACTCTATGACTATCAATAGGCTTCCGCCTTTACATTGCTTGTCCACTTACTAACAACTTCCTAACCGACACTTTGAGACAATGACCCAAATCTAACTGACACGGTCTAAATGACCCAAAAACCCGCATACTACGGTACAATTGACCCAAAATTACATAACATATGGTCCAATTGACCCAAAACCCGCACAATCGACTCAAAAATACTAAAAATAATCTCCTTTGCGCCCAGGTTTCCGCCTTCCGTGACATATTCTGACTTGTCGCAGCATCCGTGATGCTGTGATGCTACCTTACCAAACCGCCTGCCAACATGGGCCCTGGTTACTAAGACCAAAGGTCAGCCATACAATCAAATAAATGATAAAAAGAACTATCCATGAACCAAGGAAATGGGGAAAACCTCATGGGAAACCCCCCCCCCCTCAAAATAGATTGAAACACACCAAAAGATTAATTGCTCCAAACTCAAGTAGGTGTGATGCTTGATCATATGTCTGGAGGTATCTTCCTCTTGGGAAGAAGTGGATCTTGCTCCAAAAACATGTGCGTGTATTCTCCTCCCATGGATGCAAGCGAATATGGAGGATCTCTAAACTTGCTCTTCAGACAGAACATGGTGAGAACAAATCCAAAAATATGAAGATCATCTTGGAACCTGTAATTCAAACCAGCTGAGGTAGGATCAACTCCAGGAATGTGTAGATAGTTCTTTGATATCTCCTTTGAACCAACATAGGTGAGATCATAACGAAATGAACTATGACATGGTAATGGTGGCTTAGACATCAAATCAGCTCCAAGAATTGATAGATGGTTTTTTGTGATCTCCTTTGAACTAGCAGGGGTGAGATCAAAACCAAATCACCAAAATATGCCTGAGACTTGAACCCAGGCGAATGGCAGTGTCCTCCATATTCAATGAAACTCTGAGAACATGTGCCAATGATCAAATAGAAGTGCATAGGAATCATGTGATCAAGGAGGGTGAATGCATCACCTCCAAACTCTGATTTAACCTCCAAAACATTCAATATATCATAATTCTGCACACTAGAAGACTCATGTGAAAGAAAGGATTTAAGAACCTCTTCAGATTCTAGAGTATGAACTAGTTTATCTTGCTCAGAATTATAAATAGAAGACATTGAGAATATGAGTTTTGAATCTGCAACTTCTTCTTCATCTTGAACAACTTCATAATGAGATATGATTGAGGCAGAGACATAATTAGAGAGAACACTTAAGCAGGTATCATTGGGCTTGTTCTCCAAATAATTTGCACCAACCTCTTCATTCTATTTGCCAAATGCTTTGTCCAGTTGGGCCCATAGATCACTTGGATATTCAGCAGTTTCAATGAGGTAATGCATACTAGGAGACATAGAAATACACATTGCTCCAAAGGCTCTTTCACAGTCATTTATCCAATCATTCTCTTCTTCATAGGAAGCAAAATATCTCATAACACCAATACACATATCAAAAAGACCTCGTCTCTTCAGATATGCTATCATCTTTGGTTTCCACTAATCATAGTTGAATGGAGAGGAGGAATTGCTTTCAAATTCATGGAAGCTGTTGTAGAATACCTACAAAAAAAATGGAAAATATCTACTGGTGCTACTGCAACAAAACTGATGCAACTGTAGAAAACTGTCGCAACTGCAGAAAACTACTGCAACTGCTGAAAAACTATTGCACTCAAAAACTTCGAATAACATGCAAAAAACTCTCAATTTTTGAAGATAGACTACTACTGAGCACTGCTTTTGAACAATAGGAAGATTTTTCCGAATCCTTCACACCTGGCTAGACCTCATTGGATTTATCCAATGAATTCAATGCAATGGCACCGGGATTTGCTATGGAAATCCAGAGGCTTCTGGTGCACTACCAAAAGCAGTTGCTCAACCTATTCACTCATGGGATCTGATACCATGTGAAATTCTATGTCACAGTAGATCTAAGAGATGAGGATACTTCACAAACAAAGAATGAGTATAAAAGTTGAATAAGAGTGAAAAATGCAATAAAAAAGAACAGAAGAATAATTATGCAGCAGAACTCATATAGGAGCAGAATAATGTCACATGTTCCAATAATCAGTATAAGAAACAATGGTGATACAATGGAGAGAATTTGAATCACACGGGATAATTCGAACCTCGGTTGGTCTAGCATAGGGATTATCACTACTGGAGTGATCTGGAAGGCTCAAACTCAACTAAACTGAACCTAAACTCAGCTAATCGAAGACATAATCAGTTAACTGACTAAGGAGGGCGTAATAGTGAGTTTGTCATGCATGCAAGACAAAAAAGGGCGCATGAGGCCACAATCAATGGCATCCGGAGCTCTAACCCCCCACAAGAATCAACTAACTCAGGTGGGCTGCACTGGAACACTCAGTAGGTTCCTATAAAATAGGGAACTGACTGTAGTGGTCCTAAAATGATGCATGCAAGGCTCAGAAGGTGTAGATGGATCCTGGATGACATATGCACACCACTAGGGGGGAAATGACATCATCAACAACTAGGAAAAATAAATAATGCTAGGTAGGACAAGGATGGAGTATTGAAATATCCTAACAAAAAAATGACAAAAAATGGACCCAAAAATTTCTTTCAGGGACATCGCCCCAAAACCCACTCTATATATTTAATACACTAACAGATAAAAGTGAAAGGACCACCCATCATTTTCCACTAAACCGTTGGCAATTTCTCTAGGTACTTTTGTGTCTTGGTCAAATATACTCATGTAATAACAAAACAAAGGACTTAGGGAAAATAATGTCAATGTAACTCAGATAAATGTAAAATTCAATTTAAAATGATAGACTTTTAGAACTAGACCTTAGTCTCAACTCCCAATCTAGGTAACAAAAATGCAAACCACATCTAAATAGAGCTTGTCTACAAACAATAATCCCAACCAGACTCCAGAATTAAAATAGAATAGAACCTCGTTTGTTTGAACCAGACTCGGAAACTTCATTCTTTGATAGAATCTTGATTAAGAATCAAAATAGAACAAATCTAAACTCAAAAAAGTACTCATGTTCAACATCATTTGTGATAATAGAAAAATAAGCTCGAATTAATTTAAACGGAGAAAAGTGAAAAATATTTATAAACAAAAGAGAAACTGAGAGGAGGGATAAAAATGAAAACTTAGATAATGACAAAAGGCTGTATTAACTGCAACCAATTATAGAAAATGCATCACACTCATGAATTCCTATATTTGGTTGTTAACTGGGCAGTTGGCTTATTAGGAATTTGAGATGTTGCAGTGAAGGCTATAAGGAACCTCTTGGTTTTTCTATGTGGAAAATTTTGAATATAACACAAATCTAATTTCAATCCCCCTCGTCCAAAAATTCATAGAAAAAGTATTGCAGTAAAAAAAAAATGATCCAAAAATCTTATATAAAACAACACTTTTGTATGATGCAGAGCTTGACCTGTCAAATCAACAAAATAGACTTTCATATGAATGACCATAAAGCCTCATGGTGAATTGCAGTAGCATAAGACCTAATGAAGAAGAACTAAACAAGTGAATAATACTAAATAGTGTTTGAAAAAAAAAATACCCTACAAGAACAAGGACAATTAGAGAGAAATAAATTCATAACTAAAAAATATTGGTCTTAATCCCTCACACAACACTTCATTTGAACCCCTTTTGCTAATAAAGTAGTGATTGATATTCCTCCTGCCATTTAGATCACTTTATTGGTGCCATCTAGGTTTTTCTAGTGAAAACATCAAGTTGTTATTTTTTATTTTTTTTAATTTCCAAGAAGGACTATTTTCTATATACCAGTGACCAATAGTAAACAGTAGTGAGCACAAATCAAGTCAAAAATAAATATCTCTATTACAAAGGAAAAGGAATTAGAAAGAAGACTTATTGACCTATAATCAATAATGGACATTATGGGATAGTTGTCTCTGATAACATGCTCAATTCTTGCATCATTTTCATAATCCTATTTCATATTTGCAGCAAATCTATTCAATTGAACCTACAAGTTCTTAATCAAACTACTAGACTGGGGTTGGTCCATTGCGTTCCAAATTGTGTCTTGAATTGAGCATCCTCTCTTGCCTCTTTCTGCAATAACTCTTCCGCTTGGACAAGTATTTCTTGATTTACTCTTCTCAAGTCTTTTAATTGTTGCATTTCAAATTCAAGATCTGCGAGTCCACCACACCTGTACTGCTTCAATATCTTCCTTAAGCTTGTCACGAAGACTGGCATTTCCTTCCAGAGTTAGAAGTGAATTGGGGAGATCCATTTATTTCACCTTAACTCTCATGATCTCACTCTCTTGTTGTATCTTCTATGCCTGCATTCGAATGATCTCATCAACCATTTCTATGTACCCGGAAAGAGCCTTTACACTAATGTTTGGTACAAATTGAGCAAACATTTTTTCTTTACTAGCATCCAGAATCTCATGCATACCATTTCTATGTACCCGGAAAGAGCCTTTACACTAATGTTTGGTACAAATTGAGCAAACATTTTTTCTTTACTAGCATCCAGAATCTCATGCATAGGTGTTTAGTTAACCAAAGAATATGTAGTTAAAGGGGGCAAGGTGTTGATTGCAAGGACTCTCGTAAGGTACACTATGTCATTTTCCTTGTTTCCCCTTTCCACATTGTGATTAATATTACCCTCCAACTTAGACGCCATCTCTAAAAGTGGTCCCACTACTCCTTTGGCATATTCCCTAGCATTTGTAAGAGTAGTAAGCCCATCTTTTTAAGTGTGCAATTTCTTCTTCGATCTCTTATTTCTCATGTAAGTCAAGACTTAATCTATAACAAGATTCAACATAGAATTGTGTAGCTTTGAGTTGTACATGTGCAATCTGTGTCCGATCAAAGTGTTGATTAAGAGGTGGGAGGTTCAGGGCTCCATACGCTTCTTCATAATAAATACTAACCTACTAGTTCAAGGTTTAGTTAGAATACTTTGTTTTCTTACTTATTTTTCATTCATTTAACCAAAATCTCCATGAACTGGCTTTCAACCTTTCCAAAAAAAATGCAGTAAATGGCTGAGATCAATAACAAGAGGAGTCTATGGAAGGATCCAATTAGACCATTTTTGCTTAATGAATATAATTTTCCAGTTAAATGTGTTAAGCTTCAAATTAATATCACTTCTCGTGATTGTTGTACTTTAGGAAAATCTCATAATGGTGTCTCCCATGACTAATCTGATTTTGGGTTGACAACGTTGTAACATCTCATGCAGAGCTTACGAGATATTATCTCTGAGTAAAGCAAATGCCCCGGCAGAGGTTCGGTCCGTGGAAAGGGCGATCTGAATATGAATTTCGGCCAAATTGAAGACCACTACGGCTTTCTCCAAGTGGATGTTCTGCTGCGCAGCATTCTTGTTATGTTTGAAGGCGTTGTACCAGGTGAAAGTGACAGTATGTATGTGCTCCTTCTTGCCAGATATGGGGAACCTCGACTCCATGACGCACAGGGCCGTGTTCTGGTTTAAAGAGAGTATAGTATTACAAGTTATTTAAAAAGTTCTATTTTTATGTCCCCTAAGGGGATCATATATGTATCATTGAGTACCTATTATTTTGACCCTAGATTAATAAATTTTTCATCTAGTTTATAATTATTGTAAAGTTAAAAATATATTTTATTGAATAAAATTTTAAAAAATGGAATTTTTTGAATTGTTATTGGTTGAAGGTGTGATGTCATCCTCGTTTTTCTCTTCCTAGGAGGATTTCAGACTTTCCTGCTTCTATTGGTTGTCAATCATTTAATGAGTAATGAGTTATGGCTGCCCTCTGCCCACTGCCTGCTTTGCTCTATTCGATACTAACCCACCATAACTAGGTATTCTTTCATCGCTTTCCTTCTATAGTTTCTGTTTCTATTGGTCGGAGAAGATTGTAATTTGTGCACGCTGGATTTTCTCGACTCACTAGTTTCGAACCGACGACCTGTCATTAAAGCTCATCGTTAAAGCTCGTCGCCGGCTAGACACCCACCTCTTTTAATGCACGACTGGTAATGTCAGTGGGTAGTTATCGCACACAGCTATGCAAATCCATAGCAATTACAAACCGCGGTTGGGTTGGTTGGCATCTGTGTTAAATTCACAGTTCATACACCATGCTTTCAATGTGTTGTGGAGGTGGATGGGACTCTTGGAGATATCTGGGTCACATTATATTTGTTCTTGACACTCGAAATCCAAATATTGTGAGGCGTGTGAAATAAATGATGGCTACCTTTTTGGCACCGTTAAACCCACCGTGAATATGTGCCTGTTAAATGTCAAAATATTGGACAATTGAAATCCAGATCTTGTGCCTCATTTTGGACCCACTGGTTGGATAGAACATAATGCAAAAAGGTTGTTTATTCACAATCAATATTCGCGACCACGGTGAATATGTCAGTTTAACCACCATTAGTTGAAGTCGAGGCATAAGCGAGGTTTCATCACTATCATAATAACCAATAGCGCAGCCGGAAGAGGGTTCTAAGGTGGCAGAGCAAGCAGGAGCTACGCCTCACCCACTAGTTGGAATTATGGCATATCCATTAATTCATTAAAATATAGTTCCAGGTGCAAATACCAATTGATTCGGATACCCAGATCCAGCAGATTCAATGCTTCCTCTTTATTCATAATCTTTAGCTTCACGACCCTTAATTAATACCTACCAGCTAACCCGACCCCATTATAAGTGAAGACAGTTTCAAGTGGGTATACCAATCCAGTTAATAATTCCTTTCATATCCAATTCTAGTAGCAAAGAACCACTACCCCACCTATGTGTTTTTGGATCTGTATATGAATAACAAATGTATGCACCGTACGTATATTCTGACTGTGATATTGTTAGCTCTGTGTGATTTATTGAATTGACCTTTGCCCCTGCTAGTAGTGCCTTCTACCGGTAAACCAACTATCGATCTATGTCTGGGCCTTGGTCTTGATCCGCGGGATAGCCATATGGATAAATAAGATGCTCTCTCAATGTCGCGGGTTGTAGATGTATCTTCAACAACAAACTCATGAGGGACGTTTTTATGTCCTGCGTAGCAGGATATAAATGGATCGCGAGGACCCTATTATCAGCTACCTAGTCTACCTAGTCTAGCTCGTACTCGAGTTAAATTTTTTGTTAGCTATATGGTTTTACATAGTTGCAATGTTTTAATTATTAAACTAAATTTTATAAAAATTATTTATTTGAAAGCTGATTCGTTCTGAAATGGTGACGTAAGTCTTGGAATCGGCATCCCAAGAGCCGGCGGCGCGATGCCGTCAGCGTCTGCTCGTTTGTTTAATGCATGACAGGATGTTGAAGCCTGGTTTGTTTAATGCATGACAGGATGTTGAAGCCACGTTGTAGAGGGCATTGAAGCCACGTTGAGTGGTGACGTAAGTCTTGAAATGGGGGCGGTGCGGGTTTGGTCATTTGTTTAATGCATGGCAGGTTGACATGACAGGGAGCAGCAGGTTGAAGCCACGTTGAAGCCAATATTCGAGGCATAAAGTCTTGAGCGGGTATGAAATACACCTGCTAGCTCATAGCGTATTCTAGTTTGTGAGTATTGAAACGAATTGATAAGGTTTGGCTTGTGCCAGGGTGACGGTCCTCCCACGGTTTCATCTTGGTTGGGCGGAGGAGGTATTCGTCTGCGTTTGTTGCCTTGGTTCAGGTAGATTCAGGGTTTTTTAGCTGTTTGTGCATGGAGAGAGGAGCAGCAGCAGGTTGAAGCCACGTTGAAGCCAATATTCAAGGCATAAAGTCTTGAGCGGGTATGAAATACACCTGCTAGCTCATAGCGTATTCTAGTTTATGAGTATTGAAACGAATTGATAAGGCTTGGCTTGTGCCAGGGTGACGGTCCTCCCACGGTTTCATCTTGGTTGGGCGGAGGAAGTTTTCGTCTGTGTTTGTTGCGTGGGTTCAGGTAGATTCAGGGTTTGTTAGCTGTTTGTGCACGGAGAGAGGAGCAGCAGCAGCAGAAGGAGAAGTCGAACGTCGAGGATCGTTTATTCATCTGCGTTTGTTGCCTTAGTTCAGGTAGATTCACGGTTTATTTATCTACGAACCTGTGCATATATGCTCATTGTATGTTTGTATACATGTATGCTTTGTTTATATGTTTTTAGTTTGGTACTCTGTGTGAAAAGGCTTTGTCCCTGTGCATACATAGTGTTTTTTTCGTATGGCTATTTATGTAATAACTTTGTTGTGGATAAATTTTGTGCTAAGGTCTCGGGGTGGAAGAAAAGGCTTAGGTCTATGCTCATTGTTTACGAACCTGTGTATATATGCTCATTCTCTGTGTGTATACGTCTATGGTTTGTTTACATGTTTTTAGTTTCGTATTCTGTCTGAAAAGGCTTTGTCCCTGTGCACACATAGGTTTTCTTCGTCTGGCTATTTGTGTAGTAAATTTGTTGTGGATAAATTGTTTGCTAAGGTCTCGGGGCCGAAGAAAAGGCTTACGTCTATGCTTAGGAGAAATTTATGAAGAACGATTTGTCGGTTTTGATTTTGAGTGCTTTCGTTTGGATTTGGGTTTTGGGGTTTTCATTTCAGCTTGCTGTGGCGTGTTTTCCTGCGGGTCAGGGATTGATTCGTGTGTCGGCAATTTCTTTGAAGGGTTATGTAGTTCGAGTGTATGCCGTCAGCGTCTGCTCGTTTGTTTAATGCATGACAGGATGTTGAAGCCACGTTGTGGAGGGCGTTGAAGCCAGGTTGAGTGTTGACGTAAGTCTTGAAATGGGGCCGGTGCGGGTCTGGTCATTTTTTTAATGCATGGCAAGTTGACATGACAGGGAGCAGCAGGTTGAAGCCATGTTGAAGCCAACATTCGAGGCATAAAGTCTTGAGCGGGTATGAAAGACACCTGCTAGCTCATAGCGTATTTTAGTTTGTGAGTATTGAAACGAATTGATAAGGTTTGGCTTGTGCCAGGGTGACGGTCCTCCCATGGTTTCATCTTGGTTGGGCGAAGGAGAATTCCAAGGTCGGGGATCGCGTATTTGTCTGCGTTTGTTGCCTTGGTTCAGGTAGATTCAGGGTTTGTTAGCTGTTCGTGCACGGAGAGAGGAGAAGCAGCAGCAGAAGGAGAAGTCCAACGTTGTGGCTCGTCTATTCGTCTGCGTTTGTTGTCTTAGTTCAAGTAGATTCAGGGTTTATTTATCTACGAATCTATGCATATATGCTCATTGTCTGTGTGTATACGTCTATGGTTTGTTTACATGTTTTTAGTTTTGTATTCTGTTTGAAAAGGCTTTGTCCCTGTGCATACATAGGTTTTTTCGTATGGCTATTTTTGTAATAACTTGTGGATAAATTCTGTGCTAAGGTCTCGGGGTGGAAGAAAAGGCTTAGGTCTATGCTCATTGTTTACGAACCTGTGTATATATGCTCATTCTCTGTGTGTATACGTCTATGGTTTGTTTACATGTTTTTAGTTTCGTATTCTGTCTGAAAAGGCTTTGTCCCTGTGCACACATAGGTTTTCTTCGTCTGGCTATTTGTGTAGTAAATTTGTTGTGGATAAATTGTTTGCTAAGGTCTCAGGGCCGAAGAAAAGGCTTACGTCTATGCTTAGGAGAAATTTACGAAGAACGATTTGTCGGTTTTGATTTTGAGTGCTTTCGTTTGGATTTGGGTTTTGGGGTTTTCATTTTAGCTTGCTGTGGCATGTTTTCCTGCAGGTCAGGGATTGATTCGTGTGTCGGAAATTTCTTTGAAGGGTTATGTAGTTCGAGTGTATTCCGTCAGCGTCTGCTCGTTTGTTTAATGCATGACAGGATGTTGAAGCCACGTTGTGGAGGGCGTTGAAGCCAGGTTGAGTGTTGACGTAAGTCTTGAAATGGGGCCGGTGCGGGTCTGGTCATTTGTTTAATGCATGGCAAGTTGACATGACAGGGAGTAGCAGGTTGAAGCCATGTTGAAGCCAACATTCGAGGCATAAAGTCTTGAGCGGGTATGAAAGACACCTGCTAGCTCATAGCGTATTTTAGTTTGTGAGTATTGAAACGAATTGATAAGGTTTGGCTTGTGCCAGGGTGATGGTCCTCCCATGGTTTCATCTTGGTTGGGCGAAGGAGAAGTCCAAGGTCGGGGATCGCGTATTCGTCTGCGTTTGTTGCCTTGGTTCAGGTAGATTCAGGGTTTGTTAGCTGTTCGTGCACAGAGAGAGGAGAAGCAACAACAGAAGGAGAAGTCCAATGTCGCGGCTCGTCTATTCGTCTGCGTTTGTTGTCTTAGTTCAAGTAGATTCAGGGTTTATTTATCTACGAATCTATGCATATATGCTCATTGTCTGTGTGTATACGTCTATGGTTTGTTTACATGTTTTTAGTTTTGTATTCTGTTTGAAAAGGCTTTGTCCCTGTGCATACATAGGTTTTTTCGTATGGCTATTTTTGTAATAACTTGTGGATAAATTCTGTGCTAAGGTCTCGGGGCCGAAGAAAAGGCTTACGTCTATGCTCATTGTTTATGAACCTGTGTATATATGCTTATTCTCTGTGTGTATGTGTCTATGGTTTGTTTATATGTTTTTAGTTTCGTGTTCTCGTATGGCTATTTATGTAATAGCTTTGTTGTGGATAAATTCTCTGCTAAGGTCTCGGGGCTGAAGAGAATAGCAGAAATGGAGTTGCAAACCTTTGAGTTCAGTGCGCGGTTTACGTAAGAGCGAGAAGGATGTCAGCATAAAAGAATGCCGCCGGTTTTGTAGCTTCCATGAACCGTTTTTAGGAGAAATTTACGAAGAACGATTTCTCGGTTTTGATTTTGAGTGCTTTCGTTCGGATTTGGGTTTGGGCTTTTGATTTCAGCTTGCTGTGGCGTGTTTTCGTGCGGGTCAGAGGTTGATTCGTGTGTCGGAAATTTCTTTGGAGGGTTATGTAGTTCGAGTGTACTTGTGGAGCCTGGAATATAATGGAGAGTTATACACTCTACCTTTGAGCTTGTTTATGATGGCAGGTTGGGTGGCTTCCTTGGCATTAAGCTAAAGCGTATTAAATTTTTTTGCAGACACTCAATGATTACATGGGTTATGGATTCGAACCTGGATATCTTAGCATGATCTCGCTTAACCATAAGTTATGCTTTCACGTCACATTGTAACTACGTGAATCGTTGATGTTGTCCATCGTGGAGCTTATGTTTACGATAATCATTAATATAGCGAACTACCTGGTTGATAACTGATATTTAAACTTTCTTTATTTAAAATAATTTTCACTAGAATATTCAAACAAAAATACCGATTCTCTTCCTTAGTTAAACCAAAAAAATCAAAGGCATATATCATTTAAAATAACTGCAAAATATCTTTAAATAAAAACGTGTAATAATTGTTATTCTGTAATATTTTTCCAGATATTTTTTTACATAATTCGAGAAACGGAAAAGAGCTTTAAAAAATTATTAATTTGCAAGTCACTTATACTTTATATTTTAAAATTTTAAAGTGTAAAAAATTCCTTAATTATAACCTTATTGAAAGATGGGGTTGTGCAGCATTTTTTGGAAATGGTTATTAGATTGGACTTCGCCATAATCAAAAGTCTAATAGATTCATTAGTTCAATAGCTTTATCGGAACATGGGATTATGTTATAGACTTTAGCTGCAACTTAATCGAAGTATGGGATTGTTAGGATGAGATAAAGTATGTTGCATTGAATATTTAATTTAGTTTAATCTAATGTTTAAATTTCATAACAATGCGTAGCAGAATATAAGTGGATCGCTCGGACCCTATTATCACCTATCTAGTCTACCTAGTCTAGCTCGTACTCGAGTTCAATTTTTTTTACCTATATGGTTTTACATAGTTGCAATGTGCTTTTTATTAAACTAAATTTTATAAAAATTATTTATTTCAAAGCTCATTCGCTCTGAAATGGTGACGTAAGTCTTGGAATCGGCACGCCAAGAGCCGGCGGTGCGATGCCGTCAGCGTCTGCTCATTTGTTTAATGCATGATAGGATGTTGAAGCCACGTTGTAGAGGGCGTTGAAGCCACGTTGACTGGTGACGTAGGTCTTGAAATGGGGATGTTGTGCGTCTGGTCATTTGTTTAATGCATGGCAGGTTGACATGACAGGGAGCAGCAGGGTGAAGCCATGTTGAAGGCAACATTCGAGCCATAAAGTCTTGAGTGGTTATGAAAGACACCTGCTAGTTCATAGCGTATTTTAGTTTGTGAGTGTTGAAACAAATTGATAAAATTTGGCTTGTGCTAGGGTGATGGTGCTCCCATGGTTTCATCTTGGTTGGGCGAAGGAGAAGTGCAAGGTCGCGGATGGCGTATTCGTCTGCGTTTGTTGCCTGTGCTAAGGTCTCGAGGCCGAAGAAAAGGCTTACGTCTATGCTCATTGTTTAGGAACCTGTGTATATATGCTTATTCTCTATGTGTATACGTCTATGGTTTGTTTGCATGTTTTTAGTTTCGTGTTCTATCTGAAAAGGCTTTGTCCCTATGCACATATAGGTTTTCTTCGTATGGCTATTTATGTAATAACTTTGTTGTGGATAAATTGTTTGCCAAGGTCTCGGCGCCGAAGAAAATGTTTACGTCTATGCTCATTCTCTACGAACCTGTGTATATATGCTCATTTTCTCTGTGTATGTGTCTATGCTTTGTTTACAGATTTTTTGTTTCGTATTCTGTCTGAAAAGGCTTTGTCGCTGTGCATACATAGTTTGTTTTTTTGTATGTCTATTTATGCAATAACTTTGTTGTGCATAAATTCTCTGCTAAGGTCTCAGGGCCGAAGAGAATAGCAGAAATGGAGTTACAAACTTTTGATTTCAGTGCGCCGTTTACTTAAGAGCGAGAAGGATGTCAGCATAAAGGAATGCCGCCGGTTTTGTAGCTTCCATGGACCGTTTCTAGGGGAAATTTACGAAGAACGATTTCTCGGTTTTGATTTTGAGCGCTTTCGTTCGGATTTGGGTTTGGGGTTTTGATTTCAGCTTGCTGTGCCGTGTTTTCGTGCGGGTCAGGGGTTGAATCCTGTGTCGGCAACTTATTTGGAGGGTTATGTAGTTCGAGTGTACTTCTGGAGCCTGAAATATAATGGAGAGTTATACACTGTTCCTTTGAGCTTGTTTATGATGCCACGTTGGGTGGCTTGCTTAACATTAAGCTGAAGCATATTAAATTTTTTGCAGGTACTCAATGATTACATGATTTATGGATTCGAACCTGGATATCTTAGCATGATCTCGCTTAACCATAAGTTATGCTTCCACGTCACATTGTAACTACGTGTATCGTTGATATTGTCCATCGTGGAGCTTATGGTTACGATGATCATTAATATAGCGAACTACCTGGTTGATAACTCAATGCGTATGAAAAAGTTGGTAGTTCATGGGTTTTAATATCCATTTAAATACATTGTACTTCAACCTCGGTAGATGCAATGAGGGTTTTGTCGTTGGAGAAGGCTCTCAAGACTCATCATTTTCATTTTGTTCCCTGAAGGTTTCGCTTTGCAACCCTTGGAGGTTGTGAGCAGGCCTCGAATTTCAAATTTATTTTGCATGTCAAACGGAAATTTGATGGTGATCTTGTATTTTCTGCGGCTTTGAGTTTACGTTTTATACAAATTTAAAGAGTGTCAAATTAATAGACCATAAAATTAATAAAAAATAGCCTAAAACCCTAGCGACCATTGGACTTTTATCCCATGTTCTCTGTGCAAGCTTTATGTATATATAGCCAAACCTAAAAAGCATGCAAATATTATGTAAACTTCCACTGATCTGAGTATAAACTTTTGATGTTTTTAAAGTCGGAGCATGGTTGATTTCCACATATATATCATTTTAGGGATTTTTTGTGCGGATCAGGGGTTGATTCGTGTGTCGGCAATTTCTTTGGAGAGTTATGTAGTTCGAGTGTACTTGTGGAGTGGAATATGATGGACAGTTATACACTGTGCCTTTGAGCTTGTCTATGATGACACGTTGGGTGGCTTGCTTAGCATTAAGCTAAAGCATATTAATTTTTTTTGCAGGTACTCAATGATTACATAAGTTATGGATTCGAACCTGGATATCTTAGCATGATCTCGCTTAACCATAAGTTATGCTTCCACCTCGCGTTGTAACTACATGTATTGTTGATATTGTACATCGTAGAGCTCGTCTTTACGATGATCATTAATATAGCCAGTTTGCTGGTTGATAACTCAATGCGTATGAAAAAGTTGGTTGTTCATGGGTCTTAATATCCATTTAAATACATTGTACTTCAACCTCGGTAGATGCAATGAGGGTTTTGTCCTTGGAGAAGCCTCTCAAGACTCATCATTTTCGTTTTTTTGCCTGAAGGTTTCGCTTTGCAACCCCCTAGAGGTTGTGAACAGGGCTGGAAATTCAAATTTATTTTGCGTGTCAAACTGAAATTTGACGACAGTCTTGTATTTTCTGTCCGTTTCAGTTTACGTTTTATACAAATTTAAATAGTGTCAAATTAATATACCATAAAATTAATAAAAAATAGGCTAAAACCCTATCGACCATTGGACTTTTATTCGATGTTCTCTGTCGAAGCTTTATGTATATATAGCCAAACCTAAAAAGCATCCAAATATTATGTAAACTTCCACTGGTCTGAGTGTAAACTTTTCATATTTTTAAAGCCGGAGTATGGTTGATTTTCAGAGATATATCATTTTAGAGATTTTGTCATACGTAATTCACTAATGATCGAATTGATGAACTTTCATGAATGAACTTAGAGAGGAGAAACTAACAAAACGCAGTAATTTTATAAAAATTAAATTAAATGAAAGTCTTGAGGAGATGAGAGGTACCTCGACAAGCGCTGTCGTGGATTTTCACCATTCTTTTAACAATTGTTTTGTTAGAGTCCATTATTGTCCTCCACTGTTCTATTACTTCAGCTCATCTATCTTGCAATGTATCCATAGTTTCAGTATATACATAATTCAATATTGTTTTTTGTTGTTCTATTTTAAGCTTTTGAAATTTGACTCTATCTCATAAATTTACCAAAGTATTCTTAGCAAATAACAATGTTGTTTGGTTTGGACTTCTCAAAGGAATTTCTAGTTTGGAGATGTCCTCTATAGATTTAACAGACAGGGAGAGCAAGATTGAAATGTTGACTCTCTTTGTTGAAGCAAGAGCAACATTGCTCTAAATTGCAAACACTAACTTGAAGGAAGAAGAGGCATCTTCGTTGCGTCAGGAAGCCATTGATATGCAGCAAAATGCTTCTTTCACACATTGATATGCACCAAAATGATTCTTTCACAAGTCTAGGATTTTTTCTTGATTTATGCACAAGATTACTATTAGTAGCATTTTTTACTTTTGTGTGCCTGCTGGTTTTATGCATTATGCATTTTGTCTATGTTATTATCATTATGTTGTGGCCGCAATAGAACTATGTTTTTGTGTTAATTTCATGGCAGTGTCTGATTTAGTTTTCTTTTTTGCAAGGCCTCTGTAAGTGGAAGGAAAAACAGCCCGTCGTGCTGCTCTATGTTTGTCTATATGCTAGCGTTTTTTGTGCTTACTGTTCTTTCCCTGCTATGTTGTTGCTACACATTTGCATGTCAATGCACCTGCCAAATTCAGGTGAATGTCAATTATCGTTGTGCATTCACCTTTGTAGGTGCTATCGTGTTGGTGCATGGAATGGGTCACTGCAAGTCTGTTTGCTTGAATTGTGTTGTCAAACGGTGATCGCCAGTTATTAAAATTTATGGCGTGGGCCTTAACACTGTAAACGTCGAATCAACGGTTTGAAATTGTTAATGGACGCAGCTGTTGACCTGCCAGCATTTTTTTTTACTGTCAAATAGGTTTAAGAACTGAAAAAAAAATTCGGCCTAAAAACGTTCTTTAGCCCGTCAAATTCCAGACCTGGTTGCGAGCAATGCTAGAGCATTTTTCAGCTTGTCTGTAACAATGAGGTTTTAATTAGTGTATCATTGCCAAGTTACAATCAGACTCATGCTATTATTATTATTATTATATCCTGCGTGGCAGGAAATATATGGATCGCTCGTACCATATTAATTAATCTACTTAATTTTCCTCGCACTTGAGTTTAATTTTTTTTTATCTATATGGTTTTACATAGTTATAGCCTGTTTTTTATTAAACTAAATTTTATAAAAAATGATTTATGTCAAATGTCGTTCGCTGTGAAATGATGGCGTGAGTCTTGAAATAGGCACCCCAAGCGTCGGTGGTGCGATGTTGTTAGGGTCTGCTCATTTGTTTAATGCATCATAGAACTTGTAACAATTGACATGACAGTGAACAGGGCGTTGAAGCCACTTTGAATAGACACGTTGAAGCCAACATTCAAGTCATAAAATCTTGATCGACTACGAAAGACAGCTGCTGCGCCACCTGGTGAGTCAGTTTTATGGTTTCATAGCATATTTTATTTTGTGAATTTTCAAACGAATTCATAAGGTTTGGCTTGTGCCAGGGTATTGGTGCTCGCATGGTTTCATCTCAGTTGGGCAAAGAACACAAAACAAAACACACAGACACAGAGAGAGGAGCAGCAGCAGCAATAGCAGAAGGAGAAGTCCAAGGTCAGTGATCGCCTATTCCTCTGCCTTTGTTGCCTTAGTTCACATAGATTCAAGGTTTATTTATCTACAAACTTGTGTATATATGCTCATTGTCTGTATGTATACGTCTATGCTTTGTTTACATGTTTTTAGTTTCGTATTCTGTGTGAAAAGGATTTGTCCCTGTGCATACATGGTTCTTTTTCGTCTGCCTATTTATGTAATAACTTTGTTGTGGATAAATTTTGTGCCAAGGTCTTGGGCCCTGTACATATATTTACATTGCAAGGATCAACTTATTTACATTTATTTATTTGTAAATGATTCTCATGTGTTTGACTTGTTATTAATGATTTGTGACCTTATGACCTTGTGCTCGAGTGGTCTGCTATATAAACGAAAAATACAATGTATTTCAACCATCACTTACATTCCCATATTATGGAACATTTGTTAGTACATTCATTTGTTCCTACTTATTCCAAATCAAGTGTCAAGTCAAAAATTCCTACAAGCATACCTGCTTTATACATTATATAGTCTGTTATATCCACTTGAGATAAGATTATAACGCAAATATCACAATAGTAGTGCTAGTATCAATTTCCCGATTTATTTGACATCTTATGTACAAGTTGTCGAACGTCCAATTTTGGTTTTAAGCGCCATGTTGCTGCATATTTTTATGCAGGATGGTGATTCCGAGGAGTATTGTTGATTTGGCACATCATCTTGCTTGAGCTCCCTCTCTTGCCACACATGTGGAGGCATGGTTATATTAACTTGGCATAGTGACACATGTGTTGGGTCACTTTGCTAATCCTTTATTTTGCGTCTGGTTCTATTGCACATATGTTCATGCATTTCGCCACTTGAAGGAGATGTTAAGCATTGCTTGTGCTATTCTAGGAGAGGTTGTTTTTATTGGTTGTAGTTTAGTAATTGGTTGAAAGCATTGACTTCACTCGACTTTCCTAGTCTTGTTGGGTTCAGATTGGCCGATGACTAACGAACAAGATAATTTTACATAGTTGCTATGTATCTTCTTATCTACAACAGCTAACAAACCCTGAATCTACCTCAACCAAGGCAACAAACGCAAACGAATACGCGATCCGCGACCTTGGACTTCTCCTTTGCACAACCAAGATGAAAGCATGCGAGCACCGTCATCCTGGCACAAGCCAAACCTTATCAATTCGTTTCAATACTCACAAACTAGAATACGTTATGAGCTAACAGGTGTCTTTCATACCCGCTCAAGACTTTATGCCTCGAATGTTGGCTTCAACATGGCTTCAATCTGCTGCTCTCTGTCATGTTAACCTGCGATGCATTAAACAAATGACCAGACCCGCAACGCCCCCATTTCAAGACTTACGTCACCACTCAAGGTGGCTTGAACGCCCTCTACAATGTGGCTTCAACATCCTGTCATGCATTAAACAAATGAACAGATGCTGACGGCATTGCACCGCCGGCTCTTGGCCTGCCGATTCTAAGACTTACGTCATCATTTCAGAGCGAATGAGCTTTGATGTAGAATGATTCATCCATATTAAGTAGGCAATGTAATGACTTGCCTTTGATTCTCTTTGTTATAGGTCACTAGTGAATTGATATTGTAACTGTAGTGTGTCAAAGGAAAGTTAGTCTATGTAACTATATTAATAGAGATAGGTGTGTTTGACTAGGATCTAGGGGATTCCCAGCAAGTTCGCCAAATTTGCATTAAGAAGAAGCTGAACTTATTGAGTTTCCTACTGGTGAACATACATCTAGATTGTTGGCAGTCCTCATCAACGAATATAGTATGTATGTTGTGAATTGTCTCATAAATAACTGATATGTAACCAATGTAAGCTATAAGTGATTTATTTAACCTTATGTATTATGTGTAATTATTCATATAGGGGAGATTGTTTTACATGCCTTTGGCTATAATTATTTAGTGTTGGTGCAACCGGAAGATAGAGAAGAGTGTAATCTCCATAGCAATAACCATACCTAAGCTATCGTAATAAGCAATGCTTATCACGATCATATTAGACATATACGTTGGTCATACTAGTAGACATTAGTTGCTTGTATTGATTATTATGATTCTCATCTTAAGAATAGTATAAGCATTATTAATGACGTGTGCAATTGATTATGGACAAACACATAGGGTTATGCTAATGGGTTAAGCTCAGCACCACATATAAGCTTATCACATTGTTATTATATGGAAGCTAAGAAGGAAGACCATACCTTATAATAGGTAACTAGCATATGTGATGTCACGTAAATCACGTGGATCTATATGTATGTAATTCCATAACCTTAGATATGTGTATAGTGTTAATGAATGGTAGGACCAAATATTTATGCTAATATATGAGATCGAGCTTATGTTTATCATCATATCTGCTTAAGATATATGTACAAGATTATGTAGAATGATTCATCGACATTAAATAGGCAATGTAATGCATTCGGTCTGATTGCCTTTGTTACATGTCACCAATGAATCTAATATTGCATTGAATCTAATGATTCTCCCCGAGTAGGATAGGAAATCAACTATGTACTGATGTGTGATGAGAAACATTATATCCATATTTCTTGATAAAGTGACTTCGACCTTTTAAGTGCTGAAACCTTTCACTCTAACCAGAACCGTAGCTGAATAGTTTCCTACAAAAATTCATCTTCGTGGTTGTAAGATAACAAACTCAAATATAGTTTCAAAAAAAAAAACTGAACACATAGACATAGAATTTTCTTGTTTTCTAATTAGCATTTTTTTTGCATTGATACCAAATCTTGGATATTTAATAATTTCACCTTAGCAATTAACATCCCGTTTTTTTCCTATTCTACTAAGAGGGCAAAATACACTTCATTTGAAAAAAGTTTGTTGTCAATATGTTCCTTCGTTTGCTTTGCTTATTTGCAATGACAAGAACAATTTACAGTGTTTACAACATCATGGCTTGAAAAAATTCCATACACTTTGCTTATTTTCTTTTCCTTAGGTTCTGTTTCTCTTCACTTGCCTGCAGGTTTTCCTAGACAAACGACCAGAGACATAGAAAAAAGAACAACCAAAAAGGCAAGAAATATATGCTATTGCAAATGTTTTTGTGGGCAATATGCGAAAAGACAAAAGTAAAAGCGATTATGTTCTAAAGGGAGATGGTCTTGGGATCAAAGATTCTAACTGGCAACAAATTGATCACGCATTGGCTAGAAGCAATCTGTTTCGACTAGACAATTTTCACTATGAGCCAGGAAATTGCCTGTTTGACGCACTTGCAGTATTATTGCATTTCCGATATACATCGATAGAGATAAGGGAAGGAATTGTGAATCATTTTCGTGTTTGTCTAGATCAGAAAGATCCCTCTGCATTGTTATCGATGCGCACAGAATTGACAGTTGACTATTTGCTAGAATTGCATAACATAGGAAATGTCAACGAATATCTCAATCGCATGTCGCAATCTGCTTCGCAGCCAGATGATCAAAGTGTATATGGACTATGGGGTGATATATTTTGCATCAAGTGGTTTTCAAAATGGTTGAACGTTCCAGTCGTTGTTTGGTCATTAACAAAAGAAACAAAATACCTTCATTTCAATTCTGGGAAATTTGAATATTGCTACAATATATTGTTCCATGACCACACACCAGCTTCTGGCCACTTCGAACCGTTGTTGTCATATAAAACAATGGAAGCCAATAGACAAGCCGTTGATATGCTTCCTCATAGCGCAAATGTAAATCAATGTCTATATAACCAAGTTGAAATGTCATATCGACTTCCTGGCAATTGTCATGACTCCTTGTTTGAATCAATTTCCAAATTAACACTCTTCGCTGATGGACAAAGTGTTAGAAAAGCAGTTGCGCAAAGCTTTTATAATTCTATTGCTTCAAACGATATTAGAGCAATAAAATGCTTGGACATATATCTTGATAAAAACACAATAGCAGATACATCTCTTGTTTCTGGATGGGAAACCTATATTATGCATTTGGCAGAGCCATATATCATTGGTCATATAGAAGGAGATCGATTTGCTCTCCAATGGTTATGTGAGCTACTAGGCACCAACATACATCTATGGAGCAATAATTTGCAAGAAAATATTGCAACATTCTATGCAACAAATAGATCGTCAAAAGTTCTATGCCTAATGCAACATGTAATAGATAAAATGCATTCGCATTTCCAACCTTTGTTACAAGAACATTGTGGAAATAAAATGCCCTTTCCGCCCAATTGCAAGAGAAATACTTCTACTGCAATTGCAACGGATAATTCTGAAAAGAACAAACAGACAACAGGAAAAGAAAACATTGTAGACAAGAACATTGACAAGGGATCCTTGAACAAACCAATATACATAAATGCAATTAAAGTAAAAAGGCAAAAACAAAAGATAGGAAACATAGAGCAAAAAAACTCTTGCATAGCTGAGCAATTTTCAAAAAGCAAAACCAGCATGCAAACATGCATTGATGACAATACACAAAAAAACTTACGCTTGTTGAAACACAATATGCGTAGACAAGGAATGCACATTCGTCAAAAGCAAAAGGAATGTACAAAGGCAAAGAAAGCAGTTGTTAGATACTTAAAAGTTATTCAAGACACACCTATTCATGCATGTTCTGTGTGTAAACAACTGCATTTTAAAAAAGACATTTGTTGTGTGAACAACACAATTAAATTAGCTTTCCAGGCTCTAGCAAATATAGAAGATGTGTCATGTGCAATGCTACTTGTTCAAATTTGTAGACCTTGCAAGAAAGCAATTGCTAATGGGAAATTTCCTATGTTTACATCGCCTACACGAATCTGCCACAATAACATATTGCCATCTGTAACCATACTGACTCCTTTGGAAGAACGATTGGTGTCACCAAGAATAGCCTTTGCACAGATAAGACAACTTGGTTATAAAAGAGCACAAATTGGGCTAACTGGCTCAATTATCAATGTCCCTGCAGACTTGGATAGAGTTCAAACAGCATTGCCTAGAAGTCTAGATGACAATTTGACAGTTGCAGTTATGCTAAAGCGAAAATTGGAATACAAAAATGCATATCTATCTGGAAATATTCGGCCAAAGATCATTATGACTGCGCTGAGTGATTTATGCAAAACCGAACTTTATAAAATGGAAGGCATTGTAATCGATACTAATTGGTAAAAAATATTTAGTGAAACAGCGAAACAACAGTCAAATACTCAAGAAACAACGGAACAAACAGATGATGATGAAAATGAAATAAACATAGAACCAATATCAGAAACATTGATACATGGATATGGAGAAACACATCTAATAGATGACTTAGACAACAAAATCATAGAAATTGCACCTTCCGAGAACTTTCGACCATTGAGCATTTTCCAAGACAAATACTCTGAAGAGCTAAATTTTCCTACACTTTTCTACGGATTTAGTCAACCAAATGAAATTTTCGATCGCTTCTCTTATCAACAAGTATCACAGTGGGAGCTACAAAATTAAAGTACATACTTTGAAACACATTGCACGAATATTTTCTTTAAAGCAATTAAAGTCATAATAAAACAAGTAAAAAACACTGCTTGGATATCAATTCGCATGGGAGAGTTAAAGGACAAAAAAATATTGGAAAGAGATGTCAAGTCAAAAGACAATCTTGTAAAAATACTCCAATCTCTGATTGGGTATCGTACGTTGAAAGCGATTAGAACATCACCTGACTACTTTGAAAATATGAAAAAAGATCTATTTGCAATGATTCGACAGCTTGGTCCTCCTACATTCTTTTTAACCTTTACAAGTGCTGAACACCTTTGGGCACCTTTATGCAATGCGTTGAAACAAATTGAGGAAAAACATTTGTCGGATTTACAAGACAATGCATTGGAAGAAAATATTGATACGTTAATAAGAAGACACCCAGTGATTTGTACTCGCTACTATAGACACAAAATAGCAGCACTAAAGTCTCTTATGTTAAAAAACAATACATTGTTTGGAAAAATACAAGATTTTTTTTTACGACCGAATTTCAACAAAGAGGAAATGAGCATGAACATGGACTAATTTGGATTCAAAATGCACCTGTCTATGGAAAAAATTCAAACGAGGAGATTATTAGTTTTGTTGATCGCTATATATCCACAGACTCGTTTTTACTTGATCAAAATCTTCTTCAAATTCAAACACATCGTCACACAAAAACATGTAGAAAACATCGACATTCCACGTGTAGATTCAATTTCCCATTGCCTCCTATGGATAGGACCATCATTCTAGAGCCATTAGAAAATGCTCCAGATGATCTCATTCAAAGAGCAAAAAAGGTATTTGTTTTTATTGAACATAAGGAATATTCTAAAAACATGTCATTTGCACAATTACTCCTAGAGCTAGAACTAACCAAAGATGAATACATTTTGCTACTACGGTCTTTGCTTTCTCGGTCTACCTTAATACTAAAAAGAGATCCTGCTGACATTTGGATCAATTCATTTGCAAAAGCGATACCAGAGTTATGGCAGGAAAATACAGATGCACAATATATCTTAGATGCTTATGCTACAACAACATATGTAAGCTCTTACATCACCAAATTTGATAGATCGATGACAAATGCTTTCAAAAAGATCAAAGAACAATGTCTTCTTGAGAATGATAGAAAGATCGAAACAATACGTAATCTTGGAAATGCGCTTATGAACATGCAACAAATGTCTACTAGACAAGCAGTACATGTCATATTGTCGTTATCTCTACATTCATCCTCCAGGAAGACTATTTTCATTAACACTGCTCCGGACGACAAAAAAATAGTTGTCTTGAAAAAACCATCACTTTTGGAAAAAGAACCAGATGACTCTGACGATATTATTTGCCCATCAATTTTGGACAAATACATTGCACGTCCTGTTGAGCTTGAAAACATCTCCTTGGCAGAATATGCATCTTTCTATTCTTGTATCCACTCAATTACAAGAAAAAGAAATAGACCATGTACCATACGATTTATTCGCTATAACAAACAAAAAGACCCTGAAAATTTCTTTAGAGAAAAGATCATCCTCTTTATGCTGCATAGAGACAACTGCAACCTACTAAAAAGCAATTTCAAAACATGGTCTGATGCATATGTTGCATTCAAAGAACAAATAGACATTGTTGAACAAAACTTTATCGCACCAACAACAACAAAGTGGGGTGACCTTGATAATGCTGTTGAAACAATTGAATTGCAAGACACAACTATGGCTCCTTTGACAACAGACAAAACAACAACTACTTCTGCATTTGAACAATATGACATTCAACATGATCTAATCCGAAAAAGTACGTCCAATGGATCAAAAGCTGAAAGTGGGTGCATCTTGACAGAAAAGCCATTTCTATTGAACATGCATGAATACCATGCAATTCGAAGAAAGCTAAATACTGAACAACAATCAATTGTGAAAGAAGTTATTGCAAGGAAAAAAAACAATCCGCTGACTCCAATTCGCTTGTTCCTGACAGGAGGGGCAGGAACAGGTAAAACTTACACCGCAAAAGCAATCTATGATGGTCTTTTGCATTACTATGACAAGGAAATTGGTAGTGATCCTTTAAAGAAAAAGGGTCTTATACTTGCATTTACTGGAAAAGCAGCATATAATGCAGGTGGCATTACAGTCCACTCTGCTCTCAGACTGCCGCTAAGTTCAAACATGCTTCCTCTAAATTCAAACACCCTAGATCTTTTGACAAAAGATTGTGAACAACTTCGAGTATTGTTGATTGATTAAGTCTCTTTAATAGGGTCTCGAATGCTACACAACATTGACAAACGACTACGTGAAATCATGCACACACCAACAAAAGCATTTGGAAACCTTGATGTCATATTCTGTGGTGATTTGTGTCAAGCACAACCTGTTCAGGATTGTTGGATTTTTGAACAACCAAGATTCCAACAACAAACATTTCCTTACACATTTTGGTCTGATGCCATAAAATGCTATGAACTTACAACAGTTGTACGTCAAAGAAATCAAAAATTCATATCAATTTTGAATAGAATTAGAACATGCTCTCAAACACTGGATGACATAGATTACTTAAACCAACATTGCTACAAACAACCACCAGTAGATGCAACGTTTCCTTATCTTTTCTATAGTAATAAGGATGTTCAACAACATAACTCAAAAATGTTATCAGCTATGCAAACAGAAACATTCACACTAGTAGCACATGATAGCAAAATTGAGTCAATTGAAAAAAATGACCATAGACAAAAGACATTGCGACTTCCCTCTATGATAGTAGTAAAAAAGGATATGCTTATTGAACTAGTTGGAGGCAACTACTCAATTGAGGATGGCTTGGTCAATGGTGCAGAAGGTGTGTTTAAACACTATACACAAACAAGCCATGATATTGTTTGGATTGAGTTTGCAGATCCAAAAGTTGGAGACAAGCAACGTGCTACTATGCAACATCTTTATACACCTGCCGTAAAGTCCAGTTGGACACCAATCAAAAGAATTGTGATACAAACAACACTTGAAAATAAAATGAATGTTATGCGAGCACAATTCCCAATTCAGTTAGCATGTGCAAGGACAATCCATAGAGCACAAGGATTGACAATGAACAAATTAGCATTTGACCCAAAAGGAATTAAGAGACATGGCCTTGTTTACACTGCGCTGTCACATGTCAGAGATATTGATTGTCTTTATCTTTTAAACAAGTTAGAACAAAGAAATTTTATAACTTGTCCAAAAGTCATGACTGAAATAAATAGATTAAAAACGCATGCGATTTTGCAATTTGAATACGGTTTGCATTCAATGCCAAATGTTAGGCAATTACTCATTTCATCATTGAACACACGCAGCTTGCTTTTGCACTATGGCGATGTTCTGAATGATCATGAACTTATGCAAGCAGACATTTTATGTTTGCAAGAAACTCACATGCACACACTTGCCAAAGAAACAGCAATGATAGAAAAATACAATTTCTTTTCAGCATTTTCAATGCATGGAATCCTTACATTGATTAAAAAACACATTGCCATCATCGATTTTAAAAACTATACAAGAAACTCCACCGAAGCAATTTGCATAGATCTTGAATTAGGGTACAATGTATTGAAAGTAGTGAACATTTACAATAGACCATGTGGTGTGCTTGATGATCTCTTTCATATACTGAGTTGCATTTTGTCAACTTGCACACCAACTACTCAAATCCTAGTAGCTGGTGACCTGAACATTGACATGTTGCAAGAAACAACATCGAAAAGGAAATTGCAAATGTTTATGCAAATGAAAGGCTTGACACTGAAAACAACAAAAGCAACAACAAACACCGGTTCAATGCTTGATCACTTCTGGACAAATTTGAAACACAGAGATATTGTTTTCAATATTTCAGATGCTTATTGGACTGATCACTATTCAACTTTCTTATCAATCCTTTGATAAAAAAGCGTAGTCTATTCAATTTTGCATTATCTAATTTTATTGTCTTGCTATCTATGGACGGATCCATGATAGCATATTTGCACGAAATCAAAAGCAGGTACTTTTTTTTCTTCTGCAACTTTCATGCACTTTAAACTACAGCAATTTGATTTTTGCCTACTCACACTAAGCTAGGTTTAAATTAGCTTTGGGCATTTGCAACATTGATGTCATAGCTATGAGTTTAAATTCTGTCAAACTTTCTCATATTCTTGTAATCTATTTCGTGATGTCAACTTTTGCTTTTTTTTATTGTCGAAAGTTGTTTACATTTTGTTTTGTTCACAGTTCAGATCTAAAAAATAGCAATTATGCCACAACATATGTAGACACTCTTTACAAAAAGTATTCACCTGCTGTCTCCATTTTATAAAAATGCAGACCATATGTAAGCTACATAAAATGTTTTAATAACAAATTCTTATGTTCAAGATAATTGTACATGAAAAATTGTTCAATATTTGGCTGTAAATAACATAGTTTTCAGCACTTGTTTAATTGAAATTCTTAACATTACATAGACTTTGCGCTATGCAAATGTTAAAAATCCAGTCAAAGAATTATAGACATTTGTTTTCTTTTGCTTTTCTTCTTTTCATGCTATTTGTTTGTTGTCATATTTTCTATCTATTATAAATCTCTTCTACTTTTTACACTAATTAGCAATTTCAGCTACAACTGATTTGCTTAATACTTTTCGCATGCACAGCTTTTGAAACTGAAATCGAAAATTGAAAAATAATGGAAAATGGTTCATTGCCCATGCACAACACAACAAAAACAACATTAGCACCAAACAGCCCGACAATGGAAGTAGTGTCAACTCCTGAAAGTGCAAAAAGGTATGCAATTATTTTCGTCCTGATTGCTTTTTACATCATTTTTAACACTTGAAACTTCCTCGTTTTCTTTTACAATTTTCTAGCACAAAAAACAATAGAATATAACTATTGCATTGACAAATATTTCCTCAAGCTTGATTTAAGTTTCAACATTCCTATTATTGATTGCTGATAATTTCTTTCTTCGGCTTTTTCTCTAACTATAACAATAGCAGGTTCAGACAAACACCTCCAGAAGCAGCTACTATTATAGAGCTATGCACAACAACACCAAAAATTGTTTTCGAAGGAGACATCTTGGCCGTATATGGGCCCGCACAGTGCAAAATACAAACTTCTCCTGTAAAGGCACAAATACTGCATGCAGACTTTGTTGATAGAGATGGGCTAATGACAATCACTGCTGGAATAAGTGACAATTTGCTCAAACGTTTTGGAAGCTATTTCTCAACTAGCAAAAGTCTAAGAATCACTCGATTTGGGCTAAAAAAAAAAGGCCAGTACGACAGAGGCGATGCCAAGTACTCAATAGTCATATTCCCCCATACAATAATTGAGACAATTGATTGAGTTTGCAAAATCAGGAAGCTAGCTCTAGATATGACAATTGGTGATCTGTTGTCATCCAATGACTCCTACTCTGTTGGCTCTGTTGCAGCAATTGTTGTTGCATGTGAATACAACAACAAGCAATTTGACTTGTATATCAAAGACGGTGGAACGGCAAACGACCATGCAACAGTAAATATGCTTACTTGCATAGCTAGTGTTCTTTTGGAATTGCTGTTTTTTAAACGCAAATAAAATTTTCACTTTTTTATATAAACAAAAAATAGGGAAAAAACAAACACAAATAGCTTCAACGATTTCTAATTACAATCTATGCTTATTAACTGTTGTCTTCTACTATTGCAGCTACAGCTCAATGAAGGCTACAAAGAACTGTTCTTGCAAATTCAAGAACAACTTGCATCTGATAATCCCCCATTCTATTTGTTTAAAAACATTGTTCGAAATGATACGAAAACAAGCCACATGCTCCGGACCTGTGCAGCTACTTTTATTGACCCTCTTAATGATGATTATGCAATTCAAAATTTGCTGCCAATTATTGACTCAAAGACACAGGTCTGTTGAGAAATTGCTTCTTTCTCAAACATAATGTAGTTTGCTGCAAACTAGTTTCAGTGCTTAAGACCTTTCGTCGTTTTTTTTCTCTTGTTCATTGTCTAAGTCCATTGCCTTTGTTATGTATAATAGACTTTCTGATGATCAGGAATATTTAAACATCTCACATGCATGCTGCAGAAAACCAAATTGCTAAAAATAAATTGATAAAAGTTTCTCAAAATCTCATCAAACTGATTCTCAAACAAGCTTTAATCACTGGAAAAGTTTGAATGTGCTTGTATTGGCATCAACATTGGGTAGTTTAGCTAAATATTAGCCCTTGATTTGTGCAAAGAAATATGGGGTTAATATTTCGTCACTAGACCTTTGCCAATTGCTAAACCCTCTCATATCTCTTTGAGTTCTCATGGTTTCTCTCTTGTATCACTGTTTCTGATCTTGAGTACACATTTTTCCTATAATAAAGAATCTTGTCTATTTGTAATTCTATCCTCAAGGCTAACAAGCACATGCTTGCCTAGGTCATTGCTTTTAGGTTGTTTTATCCATTTGCAAAAGGGCCGCTTTGAAAACTTTGTTTTAAAAACAAATCTGTAGATCTGGTTTCTGCAATCAGAAATATCCTTTTCCGCTACTATATCTCCTGAGCACATATTGCTTAAAGCTATGGAATTTAAGCTCTTTTAGCCATTCAGACAGAAGTATTTGTTTTTCCAAAAAAACAATCCAGTTGTTAGATTTATTTGAGCACATCATAACTAATTTTAAGTCTTCTTTGAGTCTCATTTGGAATCATATGTTTAAGCCTCTATCCAATTGGTCTTCCCAATAAGACATCTCATTTTTGCCACAGACAAGCACCCCAAATACTTTTAAACATAAAGGCAATCCATCACAAGCTTCTAAGAATTTATGGAAAGATTCAAATACTACGATTGGAAAAGACTGGTTGAAGGCATCAAAGCACAAGAGCTCTCGGGAGTATTGTGTATTGAGGCCAGTTGCTTTATAAATTGATGACGTTTCCACTCCCCAGCTTCTGAGAACATCTTTATCTTGAGATGTAATCAATATCAAGCTCTCTTTGCAAAGGAGGCTTTTAGGTACCAATAGTGCATCCAACTAATTCACATTATCTAGATCATCTAAAATTATTCATGCTAGATAAGATGACAATGGCATGATTAGATTTTTGTGATCGGAAGATAGATGCAGAACACTTAAAGTGCCACGAGACAGATTTTATATTTGTTTAACTGATCAAAATTTCATTTGCAGCGATGTTGCAAATTAAATATTCTGCTTTTTGCAAAAGTGCATTGTGTGTCTGTACTCTCAATGTGAGAAGCAAAATTATGACAATGCAACCTTTGCATATCCATTAAATGGCACTCCTCTTTGCACATACAATATTTATTGCATGGTGACAAAGTACAATTTATTCTCTTTCTATGCATGCTTCAAAACATTGTTTGCATTGCAACAAATTTTATATTGAAGGCTATAACTCTGTTCACAACACTCTTATTCATCAGTTTCCAAAGATTGCTTTTTGCAATGTCTCTTTGCTTTTACCCTTTGGCTAACAACAGTTAGCCAATGGCTACCTTGCCCATTACCATTGTAATTAGTCATAGTGGTTTGAATCTAAGTTCAATTATTATTCAAATAAAAAAACATAGTTCTATTTAAAAATATGCTGATATTATATGCATTTTCTATCGTCATTTGTTCTCTGACTTTGACAGATACACGGAATACTGAAACCAAGAAATTCATTTGCACCTCCGTATCGATGCATCTGTGCTGAATGTAAACAACCACTCATGCAGAGCTGTGTGGTCTGTGCATTTTGCAAAAAAGAAATGGAAATTATATATGAGCATAGTCTGGAATGCAATTTAGACACAAATGATGGATTGATAGAATGCACACTGCGCAACCCACAGTTAAAAGAGTATTGTCCAGAAGTAGCAAATATTTCATTTGAAGAATACTCAAAAAACATATCATCAACAGTTTTCAATCTGCGGAGGTTTTCCCAGCAAGGGCTATTTACATTGGCTTTAGACAACAGCATCATCAACTTGAAAAGAAACTGAGTTTCAGGTACACAAATCTATTTTTTGTTCTAAAGAATTCAAGTTTTTTGTTCAATATTCCCGACCTCTGCAAACTGTGTTTTGAAAATTGTACTCAATTGCATTAGCTACAAACAGAAACACTTTGCCATTTCCTCAGTTTACATTAATGGTTTGCAGCTTCAAAACACTTGGTGTATATCTAGTTTAACATATAATCATTTTTCAATTTATAAACTTTCCCTGGTTAGTTTTCGCTTAAACAATTTTCACAAAATTTTGATTCGCATTTGATTTTGAGTATGTGTTGCAAAGTTCGAAACTCTGATCATAGAATGGCATGATTTAAATAGCTGCGATTTAAATACTAACATTTGGTGAAATGCTAATTTCAGTAGCCTAATACTCTAATTATTGATAAAAGCTGTATTGGAAAATAATTTACTATAATTGATTACACAACCTGATACAATAATTTGTTATACTTCGCAAGATTTTCTCTCTTGCTATATTGTTCCTAAAGATTCATTGCTTTGAAATTATGCAAATTGACATAAACTATGAGTACTTCCAATATTATACTTGAAATAGTATCTAGTCTTTACAAATACTTCCATTCTTGCTACTTTTTTCCAATTATTCTGACTATATTTTGAATGCTATTGGCAGGTGCAACAACAATCAAAGACCACCACAATGGCAGTAGGGCTACAACGAATACAAAAGTTCATATTGCATAACATTTTTGCAACAAAAAAAGTGCAAAGACCCATTTGCTCATGCAAAAGCACAATTGCAGTATGTTAGACTTATTGCCTTTTTTGGTCCTCTGGCTTATTAACAAAACTCAGTCTGTTGGACTTATTCCTTTTTTGTCTTCTGCTTTATTGACAGAAGTATCGAAGAACTGTTTTTTTGCTTATATAATGCCTTTAGACAATATAAAAAATACACTAAAACTCTTGTTGATTAACATTTTCATAGTTTTTGTCATCTGTTAAGCAGACAAATATACATACCACAGATTTACATATATAGTATAATATTTTCTACATGGCAATATGTTCCTACATTGTAAAACTCAGTATAATATTTCCTACATGGCAATATGTTCCTACATTGTCAAACTCAGTTTAAGAATTGTTCCGTGATGTTGATTAAGTAGAGTTTTATGCAGCTAACACCCAATATAGACATCGGTGATTAAAATGAGTGTCTCCTTTGTGACATTTTACTCTTATTTTTATCTACTCCAAAGTTGTTGACTTTGGAGTATATTGATTTTTGTTTGTTTGCTAGAAATACGTCTTATAGAATCTCTTTGCCTATGCTGCTGCACTATGGCCGGTATGTCTATGCTGTCAAAGTCATCCAGAGCTTGCACCCGTCTCATCCGCACCGACTCAAGCGGTTTTGAAGCTGGTTCTCTGCATTAATACAAGCCACATAACCTTGTTGTTTGCCTCTAGACTGCACTTCCAAAGTAAACACAGAAAAAATTATCCATGTTACATGGTTATTATCTAAATACATGGTTAGATCACACCTAAGCTAGCTATCCAGCAATTGCTCTTGTGAGGCAATTACAGGTTGCCCTTGAACTGTCACATTTAATACAGTAGCCGTGGTCTCGCAGCATGCATTTGCAATAGCTATTAGCAATAGAATGGCCTCTGTTAGCCTCAGGGCCCATAATTAGTAAACAGTTGACACTAGTCTATCTTTGAAACGATACTTTAGTTCCTCATTGAAAACATTTTTATCTAAAAAATTGAGGAAGAGAATTAAAAGTAAATATGCAAGGACAGGATCTGTGATTGTGAATATTTATTATTTTTCTAGGTATTCAAATTTATTGCTTTTTTGGAATTTTAAAATTTCTAACTATTTTCTATTTGAAATATTTTTACATTATCTGTACCTGAACTCACATATTTCTCCTCTTCTTGCTTATTTTGCGAAGCATAGTCTTATTCCATGCATTTAGAGAATTATAGTGCATCGTTCTTTGTATTTTCCTACTTATTGATTCTATAGGAGTTGGAAGCTTTAAGACTATGTCACCACAGGGCATCAAGATATTTGATCCTGAATAATATTTTAGCGGTCCATAAGATGACATTTCATGGATATTAAACCCTTGCAATTTTTTATTCCATCTTTGAAATTTGAATGGATTCAAATATATATAGTGCGAGAAAAAAAAATTGTTACAAAACTATTATATATTGAAAGAATAATTGCACCAGAAAATTGAGATCTGATTTTTTATTGCAATATTTGGTTCTTTTATTAATATACTTTATGCATATCTGAAATGAGTTTATATATTAATTCTTGTTTCCTCTTCTTTTGAAAATAGCTGTACACTGAGAAGGATGCTAGATACTTTGTGCCGTTTTTGAGTTTATGTCACCGCAATTTATTGTTTGGGTCCATTAAAAAAGCGGCCAATAATGCTTGAAAGCGTTGATAGACTTGCAGCCACTAATAGCTACTCCCAGTTTATGTTATACTATTTTTTATTCTTGCATTCTGGTTAAAGTTTTTAATAATTTAAAAATCAAGTTAGAGGAAGATAAGGACTGAATCAAAGGTTTCATGTATTTGTATAAGGCATAAAAATGATGTCATTTATTAACTGGTATGTAGAAACTGAATCAGAAAATATGAAATGGCAAATTGAAATTTGATTTTATGTCATATTACTGACATCAGATCTTTTGCTAATAGCACTTATATTGATTGGTTGATAAATATCTTAGTGGATTAAATATTACTGTCTTATTGCTGACACTTCACCAAGGTTATTTATTGTGAATATTGGATTAATATTTTTGGTGTGTTTATTTGCCACAACACATTTGCATTCTGTGCAAGATGCAAACTTTGTCATTTATATGTCCTCATTATGATTCACAAATAGCTTGGTTTGGTTATCTTCTGCTGTTGCGTTAAAGGCCTTTTATGATGGCATTTATTTCAGAGGTATGATAGTTTTACTTATAACAACTGCAAATTGTTGGACATAACTTGGTATGAGCACACAGACTGCCGTATGTAAATATTGAATCATGGATTAAATCAAATTGCATGGATAGCATACCAGTGAATCATGATTAGAACTTAAAACCGTCACAAAATTAAGAAATCTATATTATCTAAACCCTTTAACAATCTGATCTGTTCAATGCTAGTTTGACTAGTGCAAATTTATTTGAAATGGTAAATTTATAGTCAGATTCTGTATGATAGCATAACATATTTGGTTTGAGAGACCAGTAATGCATTTATTTTGAAAGAAACAGTGTGAATTAGATTGAAGGTGCTTTCAAGTACAGCTTTCAATGATGATGCTTATGTATCTGATCCAGCAGATGTTGTGAATATATTTTGTCTTTTGGTTTATCTTGTTTAGAGTACTTGCTATTGCCTTATCTGATGTATTATACTGAGAACATTACCTCAACTTGTGGGCAATGAGATAGACTGATATGTAAAAGCATTTTGGCTTGTTGAGTTATAGTTTTGGATGAAAAAATCCACATGGACGCAATATGAAAGCAAAATGGCCAGGGCTTTGACTGCTTCTCATCTGCTTTTGCCATTAGATTTACCTGTGGTGTCTATTATCTTTTAAAATGAATACCCACTGATCCAATGCCAATTAGTGGCTGAGTTAATACGTAAACCACAGACTCAATCATAAATTTTGAGGATAATCATGTAGGAAAAATATAAAGCATATATTGGTTAATAAAATATTGAAAATATGGAAATTCAGAATTATCCATGATATGAAAAATACAAAAATGAATGCCCAGTCTCAACTTTTGCTATTCATGAAACAGGCGAAAACAAATCAACAAAACAATACAAAATACAAAGTATTGCATGAGCAATTTCACGTGGGTAATTAGGAAAAATACACTTTTCCTGGACCCAAATCATTGCTTGTTTCATGAACTTTAAGCTTGTGCTGGTGACAGAAACTACTAGGTTGATTGTTAAAAATGTAACCTTAAACTGAAATGTGAGGTGAATTAGGAAAAATACATTTTTTGTGAACCAAAATTATTTGTTTGTTTCATGAAGTCTAAACTTGTGCTGGTGACAGAAACGATTAGGTTTCCTGTTAAAATTGTAACCTTAAACTGAAATGCAAGGTGAAAAAAAGATGTGGCAACAGCTGTCCCAGGTTACAATTAAATGTTATTCACCAGTCAAAATATTTATATGGTATTCGATGCATCAGCATTCATAAGTAAGTATATGACACTCTTTTTGGTGGATACATACATATGGCATGATATTACCCCAGTTTTATTTATTCACTTGATAATATGAATTAGGACTGTTTCAGAGTTGGTTTGGTGGTGCACAAGGATACCTATGGGGATGTCACTTCTGAAAACAGGGGGTGTCTAGTCCAAGGTGGATGGGGAACACCCCAGAACCTAATTTTACATTTGAATTACCCTACCACCCCGACACCAAATTTTTTTATGTTACCAAGTTTTGTAATGTTTTGGTTATATTCATTCCTCATAATTTGTCGCCGGGGTTTGGTCCTCCGCGTGTCCCGGCCCGTCCTGGCCGTTCTGTGCATGAGTCTGTATGCTATAATCTCGAATTAATGGGGCATTGGCGGTTTGTCCTTTGATTTGATGTTTGCATTTACGTTGCTAGCAAGATTTATGCTTTCGGATATAATTGCATTCATTATGCTCTGCGTTCAGGTTTTGACACAGGTCTTGTCAAAAGCTTTGGTCTTATGGATGTTTTGTTCAGACAACAAGGTGAGTATTTTTAATACTATCACACATAGTAACTTTTTCTTGGTTTTTTCTAAAATATTTATTGGATTTTTTTAATAGTATCACACATAGTGGATGGATCATCTCCACACCCAACACCCAAGGTGTAGAATGCACCTTGTTGATATTGTTTATTTCATTTCAAAAAATTTGGTAGTATAATGGTGAGTGCATTCGTCAACACCCAAGCTGTAGAATACACCTTGTTTTTATCTATAAATTTTTATATAGTAACAATTTTATTTATTAAACTCATTTTAATAAAAAAATATTTATCTTGAATGTAATTGGTTCAAAATGATGACGAAACTCTTGAATTTGGTACCCCAAGAGGTGGTGGCAATATGTCGTAAGCGGTTGTTAATGTATTTTGCAGAGTTTCGGGCGCTCCAACAATAACTATATTCCTTTTTCCTCGGGCTTTTCGAGGTGGCTCAGTACACTATACTCAACAATGATAATCTAATTAATTTATGGTTCACATGTTGATTTTGCAAATTTCAAAAAAATCTAATTTGCAATAGCGCAGGACATTGCCACCTCGTGGCTCTTGTTTTGAGAATGAGTTGGTTAATGCTCATTTTTCTCTTCTCGTATCTTTGCCTAGTAACTGTTAGATGCAGCTTCATGTTTTGGTTTTGGTTTTGGAGATTATAGCTTTTTGTTTTGGTTTGATATTGTAGTCTCTATTTTTTATTTTATTTTATTTTATTAGCATTAAGAAACTCTGCTTTAAAAAAATATTTATCTTCCCATTGTGGGGATATATATATATATATATATTATAGCTTTTATTAAGAACTCTATGTTATATTTACAATGTTATATTTACAAGTCAAAATAATTTTAATTATGCATTAATTTATATATGTTATAAAAAATTTAATGTTTTGAAAAAGAAAATTTATTAAATTAAATTTTTGAAAATTAAAAATAATTTTCAAAATTTTATATTTTATTTATTCTTTTTTATTGATAAATAAGTATGATTTTATTTTTAAAACATTAAAATTAAATTAAATTAAAAATATTTAATGTGAAAGTGGATTCACTAAAGAAAAAAAAGAGAAAAGAGTGGTTTTCAATTGTGTGATCTTTTATTTTTGATGTTTTATATACTATTTTAAAAAATGTTTTATGAGATAATTTAATGTATTAATTTATATGTTATAAAAAGTTGAATGTTTTGAAAAAAAAAGTATTATTAATTAAATTATTATTAAATTTGAAATAATTTTTAAAATTTTATATTTTATTTATTCTTTTTTATTGATAAATAAATATGACTTTATTTTTAAAACATTAAAATAAAATAAAATAAAAAATATTTAATGTGTAAGTGGATTTACTAAATAAAATTAAAAAAAATGGTTTTCACTTATGTGATGTTTTGTTTTTTATGTTTTATATACTAAAATATTTTATGATATCATTTACTTTTATTGTTGTGACAAACTTTATAAATTATTTTGATGTAGTTACAATTTCGTTTTCTTAATTTATCTTTTCAATTTAAAGTTTATTTACTTTCTTAGTTTCATACTAGCAACTTCTTAGCATATTCACTTTTAATTTCATTTTGATTGATTTGGTTTCGTCAAAGTCTACTTATTAATTAAATAAATAAATTAGTTTTTTTTTTGTTAAAATTCTATCTCAAATTGAGTTAATTTTATCAAAAGTTATAATTTCACTTGATTGATGGGAATTTTGTGTCTAAACATTTTGATCTAAATATTTTGATCCATTTTAAGATGATATAAACTTTTGAAATTTTGAAAAAATGAACAAATCAAAGTTAAAGTGTGCCTTAATAAAATAAAAAGAAAAAGAAAATAAACTCACCATAAAAAATGAGTTTGGTCATTATTAACTATTTATTTTATTGGGTACCCATCAATTGGTTGGGCTTCTGAGTCCAAGACTAAAGTAGTTAAGATCGAAGGTTCAAATCTCTAGGTCCTTCAAGGTTAGACTCCCGAACCTAGAGTCAAATTAACTTTATCCATTTATTAACTACTTATGTTATTATGTCCCCGAAGGGGATCATATATGGATCGCTAAGGTAGGATTAATTTGTCCGTACAATACAATTTTTTTTTAAAGTATAGTGAAAACATTTGTCTTTTAATTTATTTAATTAAAAGTATTTTCAAAACTGTAATTATCTTGCATTTCCTTGGGCCCGACAGCATGGCGTCTGCCTCGATTTCCCCTTCCCAAGAGGGGGCAGGGTGCAGACGCCATGGGTGCTAGACTTGTTGGTGTGCTTCAAATGCTAACCAGTCCAAGTAGACATCAGCTAGGGTGTCATCATCCAGGGTGGCGAACGTCGTTGTTTAAATGCTAATCAACTATATTATAACCTCAAGATTAAAACTAGGACCTGACATCTCTCATTTACTACAGTGGATGGAGTGTTGCAGAGCTCAGATCGTGGCTATCTGCATGCGTGTTTCTGGCACCTACAGGCTACATGTCCTCCTCATAGCTCAGAATGTGGATATATGAATGTGTGTTGACACCTGGCCTCTAATATTTAGTTTTGGCACAAACAACAGAGCCTTTGATTTTTTGTTGACACCTAGAGCCCCATGTACAAGCAATGAAGATCCCCCACGAAGACGAGTTGATAGTGATAAGGAACCTTTCCTCCTTTGAGATAATATTTCCCCGAAAAGACAAACTCAAGGAGCATCTAAGGAGAGTGGAAACTAATATTTCCCTTCTGATCACTCCCTGGCTCAAGATTTGCGACTTCGATTACTCAAAGGTGAGTTGTTTAGGTTTCCATGCGTGTTTTTGTTTAATTTTTTAGAATTTGTGGTGTGAACTTATAACAATCATGTTTTGGTCAGTGTATTGTGCTTCATTCTAGGCCAAATGCGACCGTCAGGGTGCCTGCTTATATCACCCCTGAGGTTTTGTCCAATAAAGAATATGATGGTAAGCTAGGGATCGATCCCATACATTTCTCCTATTTAAAAAACATTCATAAACACATTTCAATTTTTACACACGCAGAGTCTATTGTGTGTTGTTTCTTTTCTAGGTTGCAGATGTCTGGTCTTGCGGAGCTACTCTGTATTCTATGTTAGTGGGAGCGTATGCTTTCGAAGATCGAGGCCCCTATGGTTGAACCCAAAAAGGTAATAGAACCTTTTATTTTCATAAAGTTAGGTGTTGCATCCCCCAACAACCTCAAATATCGATCCAGGTTTTAATGCCAGAAGGGCAGCTAAGAGAGAGCCTGTAGTCAACGAGAAGGAGAAGGTTTGAATCTAGTGTTATTACATATGTATACATAAAATATCCCATGCTTCCCATTGGTAAATGAAAAACATACCACGCTCTACTCAATATCTTTAATCTTCCTTACCTTAACTACTCTACCAGAGTATATTGTCCGAAGGCACCAAGGATCCTGGTACTGTTCAGGTGCCAATGACCGCCTCCCTCCATTTCCCTTCCTCTATATTTAATAAACACGAAAAGATGACAATCTCACTCGCAGAGAAGGAACAGGAGAATGAGTTGAAGGCTCATTTACTTTATATTCAGTAGAAATGAGCATATTACAATCGAACATTCGTCATCTACCTAGCCTGTTCAATTTTTTTTAAATTAAGATCTATTTGGTGTTTGGTCAGTTACCCCTCGAAATAAATAAGTAAGGTTTTAATATAACTTACGGATTGACGGATTAATTCACTTACAGATACTTACTAGGCTCTCTCTTCTCTTCAATCACAACAGCAAGGGTGGATCTCGGCGCAGATTATATAGCATACCTAGGTCTCCCTATGAAGGGTCCATATTATATAAATAAAGCCCACCCGGTACATGTTTACAATAGAAGGAAGGAACCTTTACATTCATACCCGAGATAGAGTGACCCCAGAGGGAAGCAACTATGTGTGGTTCAATACAGGTGGGTTTATTTGTTTTGTGATTTTGTCATCAATGCTAAGATGCCTCAGGTTAGAAACCGTAGATACACACATTTCTGACCTCACTCGATAAATAAATGTATACGGTGGGAAAAACAATGTAGTAGGAAAAGCAATTAAATAATAATTAATGTTGGTATGACATGTCAGCTTATAATGAGCGCACAATATATGATTCTATATTTTGTACACGTGTCTTTCGAGTGTAAGCAGCTTCTTGCCCGTATTTTTGTCGCCAATCCCAACAAAGTATCTTGGTGGCTTTTCTTAGATTTTGTTTTTGGTTTTTATTTAAGAGTTATATTTTCTTAATGATAACTTTATTTAATTGGATGGCATGCAGAGAATCACTATCAAAGAGATAAGGAACCCTGGGTGGCTCTTGAAGAGCTAATCCATTCTAGCCCGTCGATGAAATATTGAAAATACTCGAAGAGGCAAGAAAAACTCCACCAATGCCCAAGGATCTCAAAGCTTTATTGCATGAGGACGAGGAAGAGCACCGATTGTGGTAAGAATAAGAACATGAAGAGACCTGCAAGCCACTTGCCCAGACCTAATATTCCCCACACAAAGTCAATGTTTGGGAAAACATAAAAAATTTCTTCCAGTAAAAATGGGTTCACTACCTAACAACTAGGTAAGGACCGTTGCATGTTACAATGTTCTAACTAACTATTGAGTACTAAATGTACACCTAGCATCGTGGTTTGCTCAAGTAAAATGCACTTATTCATACCCGAGTTTATCAATAAAGGAAATTAACTTGTCAAATCAAACATTCCACCGTCATGTGGGTGTGATTAAGATAGGCTATTAACTTGTCAAATCAAACATTCCACCGTTTTGTGGGTGTGATTAATAAAATCAATCGAGGAAAAGTGAACTTGTTATTTAACTCACACCAAACATGTTAGAGGCTTTATTATTTTATGAGAATTTCCATTCAGGAGAGATTTATTATTATTATTATTATTAATTAAATTGTTATATAAATCAAATTAAACATTCTAATTGTAAATGAGATTGACATGTTTAATGGTCTTACAATAAAATTGTATTTGTCAATAGTAATATTATGGATTCTTTCATCATTCTAGATTGACATGTTCAATGGTATTATCATAAAAAGTTTATTTGTCAATAGTAATATTATGGATTCTTTCATCATTCTAGATTGACATGTTTAATGGTATTGTCATAAAAGTTTATTTGTGAATAGTAATATTATGGATTTTTTCATCATATTTTCTACATTTGTTTTAATTACAAAAATAAAGTTTATTTATGAATTGTAATATTTCTCAGCATTCTAATTTTTAGATTTATTTATAATGATAAAATTTTATTAATAAGAATTATGTTTAAAATAAAATAATAAAATACATATAATAAATTTTAAAATAATATAATATTTTTTATTTTAAAAATAATAGAATGCTTTTTATTATTATTATTTTAAGTATATATTCCTAGTTTAACATTAAAGTTGATTACAATATTATGTAAAGTTGATTACAATATTATGTAGATTTGATTTATTATTTAATATTCTTTATATAATTTAAAGTATTAATGATGGTGTACAAGTTTCAATTTATTTTCATTTTGAGTATTCAAGAATATTGTTACTTTTGGGTGATCAAGTATATAGCAATCTAGTTCCAACCCATAATTATATATCAATAGGTTATAAATGTGCATAAAATAATTATTGTGTGAAGATGTCACAACCTTTGAAACTCCAACCCTTATATTGCTCCTAAATGGTTGGATAGTTGACACTTACAAATTAGTGACATAAAACTTGAGTAAATCAACATCCATGACTATATATACCATTTGCAACTTAATACATTATTAGTAGACGAGACAAGACTCTCTTTGTTTTATGAAAGTGTAAAAATATTTTCTCAAATAATAACCATGTGAAGATTTTATTTGGTGGCTCTTAGTTAGGTTGAAGAAACCATGTAAGACCTTATAACATATTTCACATTGCTTGTTGGTTGTTGCAGTCTACAATGGCATATATGAAGCTGTGATTTCTAGCTTTGCATCTGCTACTGGCTTTGTTGCAATGTATTTTCCTTCTTTGGATTACATGTTCTATCAATTATGCTCCAAAGCTTCCCTTCTATGTACATGTGTAATGTTTCTTGTTGTTTCTTTGGAATTTTTTTTTTTGCAAATTGCAAAAGAAATATTTAGTGTGGTTGATAGCTTTAAGTTGAGAAATGGTAAACCGAAATTAAATGGAAGTCAAATGGGTTTTGTTTCATACAATATATTAATCAATTATGTTTCATACAATATATTAATTAATTCTTTTCAATGTATTAAAGATAACAAGTCAATATTTTAAAAGTATAATTGCATAAGAATCTTTTCTTTTAAAGTTAATGTTTATGAATTAACTTATCTTGACTCGGTTAGATTGATGGAGACACTTGGTATGATGGAATTTAGACCTACTTTACCTAAATGTTGTTGGTTGTGATTCCTAGTTTTGCATGTTCATTGGTATGATGTTAAAGGATTATTCAAATTGAAGTGAATTATGCTATTAAATATACTTTGTTTATTTATTTTCCTCCAAAGCTCTTATCTATGCTTATTGTAAAGAACTAAAATGTATATATAGAACTCTTGTTTGTTTATCACATTAATAAAATTAGTTGACAAACATATCTAAGTTATATCATAAAGCTTTGATAGTTGGATTTTAACCTCTAAAATTTTATTATTTGGCTTCATAACAAGTGCAAGAAAACGAATCCTATTCAACAATTGTTTCCATTGCAAAAAAACTCCTCATAGATAGCCGCAAAGCTGATGGAAATGTCGGGGACATTGCCACCACGTGGCTCTTGTTTATATTTATGTTTTTTCATTATAAAGTGGAAGTGAATTGGAAGCATCTAAGCATTATGAAAGTGCAATTTAATTCATTTGAGGTTGGTTCACAAACATTTCTTGTATCAAACATGTTATGAAAGGATCCAAAGTAAGTATTATGGCTAGAGGGTGGCATAAAGTTAATAACGAGTGAAGGTGTGAATGAACCAAAACATTGTCCTAGAATATCATAATTACAATTTGACAGAATGAATACAAAGTTGTATATAATTAATCAATCATAATTCTATATGAGGCCTTTAAGCAAGTAAGCTACAAGTTTTCAAGTAGTATTGAGCATGGGAATAACCCCTCATTCCTAAGGAAGTTCCTTTGAATGACAACATCACTTAGATTATCAATACTCTTGAAAATAAGTTATAGACAAACCAATAGATAATTTGATAATGAAATTATAATTCAAATAATTGTGTATGATAGTTACAACATACTTAGAAAATACATTAATGTAGATGTTGTTGTTTCTATCACTTGTCTTCTATTTTTGGATGGTGTTATCCTATTTGGTGCAGGTTTTGTTAAAGAGGCAGAGTACAATAGAGCTTTGAACCTATAAGGTGTTGCAACGAGCATGGAAATAAATATATAGAAGTCTACAATCTCCTTCAATAGACTAAATGAGAGGTTAGAAAGAGCAATCAATTAGTTTCTCTCATTTTAGCTATAGCCCTTTTCGCAAAGGAATGAAATACTTGGGTTTTTTGTTGGAGGTGAATGACTATGGGTATAAAGATTGGCTTTAACTAGATGAAATGTGGAAAAATATAATCACAAGCTAGTGTACTAGATGGTTATCTTCAAGTGGTAGATTAGCCTTAGACGGATATGTGTTAGAGGCGATACCAGTACACCAACATTCCTTACCTTGTGTTATAGTTGGTATATTAGAAAATATATGAAAAAATATGTTTTCATTTTATTTGGAAGAGAAAGAAAGACAAAGGGATCCCCCACTAGTAAAATGGAACAATCTTGCCAATCCTAAATCCATGAGCATTTGGGGACAAAAGAATATCAAGCAGTTAGGAAAGCGTTGATTGCAAAGAACCTTTGGAGTCTTATCAAACATCCAAGTTTGTGGCAAGAGGTAATCAAAGCAAGGTAAAGTTATCCCCTTTAGTTTGAAGAAAGGATAAGATCCAATATAAAACATGTTGTGGGGGCATCAATTACATGGAAAGCTCTCACTTCCTCTCATAGGGAAGGGGCTTGCATGAAAAGTAAGAAATAGCCAAAATGTTAAAATACGGGAGGATCCTTGGATATATAGTAAAGTGGAACATGTAGTGTTTGATGATCTAGTTGGAACTCTTATATTTAAAGGTATATTGACAATGACCAAGGAATTTTTTAAGGATTCTAATATTATACATAAGTATAGTATCCTAGGCGATTATTTTGGGTTGAAAAAATCATGTATATATATAGGTAGGCGAATATTAAATATGAAACATCCAATTTACTACTGAAACATGTAAATTTTGGCTAATATTATGATAAAAATACATATTTTATGTTAATATAGGCAATATTAGAGTCTAAAAATGACCAAATAACGAATTTATTTTTCGAAAAAAAGTCCAAAAATTAGTCAATTGGCGAAATTTCGCCCTTAAAAACTACCCTGACAATGACATATGTATTGGTAGTTGTATACAACACTCTCTATAATTAAGGATGAAAAAATGCAAGAGATTTAAAATCAGAAGGATATTTGGTAAAGCAATGGAATCTGTTGGTTAAAAAGTTGTTAGTTTGTTCAATTAATCTTAGGTATCAAGGGGATGAACTTGTGTGGTCTCACAATCTAGAGGTACTCATAGAAAGTTTCATATACAAGGAAATGTTTTTAGTAAAGAATCAAGATTCAACTTCAACAATGCTACCAACAAGATCTATGATTTACTTGCTCAAGAAAATAAATTTCTCCCTATTGCAAAGATAATGCCCAATCTAGGTTGTGATTTCCCCCATGGTTGAATTGGTGGTAAAAATAAAGCACAAAAATTGTGTTCACAAGGAGGCTACAATTTCTCCCATAGATATGATTTGGTAAGATAATCCATTTAATAATCAAACCACAAAAAATGACAACAAATATTGGGTATATAACAACAAGATTTCCATCATCCTTTTGACATCCAAGCTAATAAGAAGTTGAATACATAGTTAATTGTCAACCATGAATTAACTAGAATTGCATCCATACACACCAAATTATATCAACAAAGATGTACATTCATGAGAAATTATATGCTTGGGAAAATTTCTATGCCTAATAATTTCTTATGGAGTCTCACCCAACACTCAACAATTTAAAATAGTTACAGAGGAAGAGAGGCATGGTACATAATTTCTCTCACTCCATCTATAATCAATGAGGTTACCCCAACCACACCATTTTTATGATAGAATTCTCTTAGATATTTATAATCCATGATCCCCATTCTTGGTCACTCAAGAATATACCCAAACCATCAATGCACGCTCAAAACAATTCTTTCACAAAGCTACAACTCTCAAATGGATCACCCATTCAAAACAATATACCCATTCATAATCCAATTAATCCAATTGAGAGCATAGGAGGAAGAAGAGGTTTTCCCAAGAAAGAGATTACCTAAACATAATGCAAGAATCCATATAATATGCATTGTTTTTCTTTATAAAAAAGTGGTGGTTGTTATAACAAAATGTGTTCATTATAATATTTTTGGATTGAATATTATGCAAAGCTAAGTCAAGTCTCATGCTTCTATTCAAAATCGAGAGAGTTTCTTCCTACTTTTCAACAATAGTTTGGTATTGATTAGGCTATGCCTTTGGCTATTTCTAAGGTCTGTCTTGCACAAAAGAACTAAACAATCTCTTATAGGAAAGGAATTGGTGCCTTATCCTTCCTTGCAAAGTACTCAGAACTCTAAATGAAACACAAGGAAAGAGCACCGCTCTATTGAAAACAAGTCCTAAAATGGCTTACTCTGAATTCCCATAACGCCGCGCCTTTAATTTTTTCGACACCTAGATGAAGAAGATGCCAGAGAAACTAACCCTATGAAATTCACTTCATGGGAGCCTTTATGAGAAGGAAGGGATTGAAGAATTGGGTAGCTTTGTGATAATTCCATCCTTGTATCTATAAAGAAAATGTGCCTCTATGTTTTCCCTTTTTTTACTACCCTTATAAATCCCACGGTAAACCATATAGAAATTTGTTCATTATCATGACCTTAGCATTTAGATTCTTGGCATATTTAAGCAATTATAGAATATGTGTTTCATAATCTAACACTATCTTAGATTATTGACTAACTATATGAACTCCATTTATCTTATTATCAACATACTTCTCATACATAAAGAAGGATAATTGCAACTTCTCTCACACCTTATAATAAACTTAACATCACCACTACAAGGAGAAGATGAAGGTGACAAAGGAAGTGGAAAAGACACATTACAATCCTTAATCTGCTCCATATTGTCTCTAAAAGAGACAATTTAATATTAGTTCATTGTTATCTCAAAACCCAACACCTATTATCATTTAAATCACAAAGTGAAAATGCAAGCTCAAGTTTAGAGTATTGAAGTCTCGCTCTAATACCGCATGTAATCCCCATCTGGCACTAATTCACTAAATAGACAAGTTATAATACTAAATGAAAAAATAAGACTATTTTTTTTATAAAACAACATTTTGAAACTAAACTTTCTCAACAAAGGAGGATATTCATATTCAATAACACATTTGATTTGACCAACACTACTAATCTATGTCCATAAGAAAGATCAGTTTCCATATATTCAATGTTTTTTTTACAAGAATAGAATTCCCAAGAGCATTGAGTTCTACCTCATCATGTTATTCACTTTAAATAAAAGATTGTAACCATACAATTATATGAGAATGATATGCTAGTTGCATTACCTTTGGTTTCTAAAATAGGGATACGAAGGCGATCAGTCTGTAATTTGTATTTATTCATTTTTTTATATAGAGAGAGAATGTTTAGAAAGAAATTCCTTTAAAGCAATGTTGGAATGGCAAGAAAGCTATGTGAAATGGCCCTAATGTTTATCCTGGAGCAACACATTTTGAGGATGAACAAGGAATAGTCCATTTATCTCATGTTTTTCAATACCAACATAATTCTATTACTAAGAAATTACTTTCTACACTTGGAGCACCTTCATTTGGTGGGTATGGGGAAGAAACCTCTTTCAATGAAAAAATTGAGTGGAAAATTTTGTTAAATAACATAAAAGTACATATTAGTTAAGATGAAATGAGAAAAATATAACTATTTAGAAACAATATTAATGTGATTAAACTCAAAAGCATCAAAATTGCTATCATTAACCCATCTTTACAGAATATAATTAGAAAATGTAAAAAGATACAAAGGCGACCAATCTGTAATTTCTATTTATTCACTATTTTATATAGAGAGAGAATGTCCAGAAAGAAATTCCCTTCACACCACAAATACCAATAAGCAGTAAGATGAGAACTTCTATACTTGAGTGATTCACATTATTTCAAGATGAAAATGGGGATGGGATAGGGCACAAATAATTATTCATAGTTATTGACCCTTAAAATTCTCATTATTTTTTCCATTGAGAAAGGATACAAGGACCTCAATATTTTCGGTGACTATGCTTGTGATAAATTGGGCAATGGGAACACAACACTACCACAATTTAAGATTAGTACCACTTCTTGAGGAAATAAAGCTTCTGCGGAATTCTTTTCACAGTTTATCTTGTCAGCATGTATACAGGGAGTGCAACAAAGAAGCAGATAGGAGATTGTCGAAAGAGGGCCTCAGGATGGCACTAGGGAAATGGAAAATTACATAATTTAAAGATAGTTAACAAACATAATTCTATAATAGGCCATTGATAGAAGGTATGTTCCCATTGCAAACAAACTGAACAACAACCATCAATACTCTACAGCATGATGGAACCTCTTTTTAGTCACATCACAGACATCTTCAGCTATTATTTTTGTTTTTTTCTATGTACTTCAACAACAAACTCTAATTAATGATAGTGGGTATTTTTTAAGGATTCTAATATTATACGTAAGTATAGTATCCTAAGCGATTATTTTGGATTGAAAAAAACATGTATATAGATAGGTAGGCGAATATTAAAAATAAAACATACAAATTACCACTGAAATATGTAAATTTTGGTGAATATTATGATAAAAAAACATATTTTATGTAAATATAGGCGATATTAGAGACTAAAAATAACCAAATAGCGAATTTTTTTTTGAAAAAAAAACCTGAAAAATAGCCAATTGGCGAAATTTCGCCCTTAAAAATTTCCTTGGTTAATGTAACAAAAATTTGTAAAATTCATATGAATCTGAAAAGACATTTTTTGTAATGTAACAGTACCTATATGGATAAAAATATCTATGGAAATGCGTCTGCACAATGTAATTTTATGCACTGTTGTTGAAGTTGTAATCTCTCTACAAGGTGAAGTTGTAAAGGTCACCTTGACCTAGGGTTTTGGCATGCATAAGATTCATGGAGAGTTGCTGCATAACTTTCTCATACATTATCAGAATCACACACTTATTATCTCATTGGAAAAAGGGTTGTGTGATCCCACACTTAAAATGAGGATATGTTTTGTTTTAAGGGTTCGCTATACTATGATAAGGTTTTATCTATCTTGTTGAGGTCTTAATCATGACCCAGGGTTTGTGCATGATTTTTGGGAAAGGTGCAGATATTCTGGGATGGATGATTGCGCTATACCTTGAGAAGAATTTTGGAATCTTAATGTTCACGAGGAGACCTCTTGGAGCTGAAATTTCATTATTTGTATTGGTCTATGCATGACCTAGGGTTTGAGTTTTTGCGATTGAATTAGGGTTTTACCCTAATCTACATGAAGAATATGGATGATCGTTTTTGGATTTATTAATTATAATATGGTAGTATGATGATGGTATGAGAATGACAGTGTGACATTGTGATAGTGACTGCAGTGTGTGGTAGTCACAGTGACAAGGATAGTGATAGGAAACGACAAGGACATTGACATGCAGTGATTTTGACAAGTTTATATTCTCTCATATATATTTATATTTAGGGGGTTGGACCCTCATCTTCCAGTTGGAGATGGAACATCTAGGAATTTGTAGCTCCCTTCAGGTTGGAGCTTGAATTTATGGGGTGGAACTATCCTTCAAGCTTAGCTTGTAAGCATTGAAACTTTGAAGATAAGTTTCCATTGTTTTTGTCCCTACTAGGTTTCCACATAAAATACTTTTGTTATATGCATTGTTTACTTTCTGTTTATGGTATGTTTGTATATGAATGATAAGTAATGATGAATGTTGCTAACATAATTTAAAGTGAAGGATAAATTGGTTAAAAAGCGCCCAATACTAATTCATCCCCCCTCTCAATATTGGCGATATTTCTAACATAAACCAATATCGCTATATATATATTAGTGCCCCATATAACCCCAAACACATGATGCAACTGCCACAACAAAAACTGACATATATAAACTGTCTCTAACAGGGATTTTGGAGATGCTTTTTTATAACACTATTAGCTCCAAAAGTTCAATTCTCATTACTTTTAAGGGGGTTTTCAAAACGACACCTTGAAAATAGATAGGGTTTGTCTTTCTAAACCCCCCTTAAAAGTCATGAGAATTTGACTTATGGTGGTAGTTTTTAACAAATCACCTCCAAAAGTTAAATTCTTATGACTTGTAGGGGGGGTTGTCAAAACATCGCCTTGAAAAATATATTCAGGGGTATTTGTTTTAAACCCCCTCGAAAAAAATATTTTATGAGAGTTGAAATTTTCCAGGCGGTTGTAAAACAACTGCCTACACTGCAAGTTCAATTCTCATGACTTTTGTAAGGGGTTTAGAAAAAAACAATTCCAAAAGTTAAATTTTCATGACTTTTAGGGTGGGGGTTTGAAAAAACCGCATCTAAAAGTTAAATTCTCATGGCATTTAGGGAGGGGGTTGTCAAAGAACGGCCTTCAAAAATATATTTAGGGGCAGTCTTGTTAAACCCCCCCAAAAAGGCATGAGAAGTGAACTTTTCAAGGCAGTAATTAGAAAACCACCTCCAAAAGTTAAGTTCTCATTGCTTTAGGGGGGTTGTCAAAAGAATGCCTTAAAAACCACATTTAGGGGCAATCATTTTAAACCCCCCCCAAAAAACATCATAAAAATAAAACTTTTAGAGGTGGTTGTTTAAAAACCACCTCCAAAAATTCAATTCTCGTAACTTTTAAGAAGGTTGTAAACAGGGTATTTTTTAAGGATTCTAATATTATACAAGTATAGTATGCTAGGTGATTATTTTGGATTGAAAAAAACATGTATATAGATAGGTAGGCGAATATTAAATATAAAACATACAGATTACCAATGAAATATGTAAATTTTGGCGAATATTATGATAGCAAAACATATTTTATGTAAATATAGGCGATATTAGAGACTAAAAATGACCAACTAGCGAATTTATTTTTTGAAAAAAAACCCGAAAAATACCCAATTGGCGAAATTTCGCCCTTAAAATTTTCCTAGTTGTAAACAAACCACCTTAAAAAACACATGTAGGGATTGTCTTTTTAAAACCCCCCTTAAAATTCATGAGAATCAAACTTTTAGAGGCGGCTATCAAAAAACCATCGCGAAAAGTTCAATTTTCATGACTTTCGGGAGGGGTTTTCAAAAACCGCCCCAAAAGCTCTAAAAGAACTTTTAGAGGCGGTTTTGGCAAGACCCCAACAAGCCTAAACCCCCACTAAAGGGGTAAATTGTTGTAGTTTCTCTTCGCTACTATTTGGGCCATGTCCATATGTCATATGGACCATCAAGAAAACCTACTCAGAATGTTAATACTAACTTTGAATCTCATTTTGGGTTGGAGAGTATATTTCTCGGCAAAATCAACCATTGAAAGTATAGTACCACAAGGAAATGTATCTTTGCAAATTCTAAACTACTCATACTTCTATCGATCCATGTGGACATGTTGAACATATTGTTGTGTATTTTCAATAAATTCCTTGATGAAGTGGTTGAATTGTACCTGGTGGTACAATATGATCTTGGCATAAGTTAAGTTTGTAAGTGAGGATTGAAATATACTTGAAATGAAAATTTAGAGATAGTTACTGAACTAAGATGTCACTAATTGTATATTTTTTCTTTCTTTCTTGGGTCATATTTCATAGTTGATGTATTTGAAACTTTTTATGTCTATAAACATATTCCCAAATTCAATATCACCACTCTTGTTAATGCACTGGATCAATAATGCCATTCCACCACAGTTGGAGCATGTCCCATCTAAACAATATTTTGCATAGTATGTTTGCTCCTCTGGCCTATTACACGTGATGCTATGAATTAATTCTCTTGATGAAATCGGTGGTATTGTCATGGATCAATCCTACACATGACTAGTATGCAACGCACGACGAATGTACAAAATTGTGTCTTAGTAATATTCATAATCTACATAGTATCTATAGAAACAAGTGTTACGAAGAGTATTTATTCTAGCATACCAAGGCTTGCATTTCTCAAAAGTTATTTTCCCCAAGTTCAATTCCCTATGTTCATTCTTGAATTTCTAATATAGTTTTGATTTTTTATGTCAACAAGTTGTTTAATGTGTGGTTCACAATCCTTTGAATATCTTCTAAATTTTAGTACATCCTTCCGGCTTGAAGGACCGATGTTATCATGCCAAAAACTATGCACTATTCCCTTTACTGCATCATTTAGCTTCATGTCAAAACATGGTAACCTACCAATGATGGCCCAAAAATACATCTGAATGGTTGTTTCAAGATGTTCTCTTCTAATAGAATATCTATGGAGGATTTTGACATTCAAATTAATAAGTTTGGATATATGCTTGAGAAAACGAAGGACCCTAGTGTTCGAGTTTATGGTTGCTTGTGAGAGCACACGATGAGTAGCATTGAAATCCTTTGAATGAGTTGTCTTACTAATTGTGCTAAAATCATCTACTAATGTTTTTAAAATATGAGAAGTATTTGGTCCAAAAAAATTTATCATCTTTATCCCTAACTTTCTCCTGACAACAGTCATTCACCTAGATTTTAACAATGATAAAAATAACCTTCATCTATCACCATCACATTTAGAATCAAAATATTTATTAAGTATGCCTTGAGTTTGATACATAATACTGAATTTATATAATGTACCTTCAAGGGAACTAATTATACTTTCACTAATTGATATATGTTTCATAGTTCTTTGGTGTGTACTTGCTATTGGAGGTAAGGGGATTGAACTATACCATGTACCACATCACCAGGATGCTATGGTGTTTCAACATAAGATTGGTGTCCTTCATTATCTTTTTTGCAACTGGATGGTGGCAATTGGACATCCTCTTGGATGGCCTCAATACCATATGCTTCTTCAACAATAGGTTATACATGCAATCATGCCTCTAATATAACTTCATCACTTATATAACCACAAGAGACCAAAAGAGTATATTCATTTTGAGATGGTGATTCATTAGTTTTAGGTTGATTTGATGTGGGAATTGAAACATCTCTTGATGAGAACATATGTTTTACTTCTTGATTAGTATCATGGGGTGCTTGTTCATTAACTATTGTGGAAATTGAGGGTCCCTCTAGTGAATGCTTTCATTTTTCTTACCGTAGATTGGTAGGAAGAACCGTGGCATCACCTATAATTGTAATTGGTTGAGTGTCCATATAATTCCTCTGATTGATCATGTCTAATATTTATTTATTTATTTTCTTCAATGATTTCTTAAGGATTCTTCTTCTTTGTTAATTTTCTTACTTGACTGTGTATATTCCCTGTCACCACAATGATCAATTCAATTAAAATTGTCATTGGTGCTCCTCAATTATAAGAAAATGAATGATGAAATTTTTATTTTATCCTCCTCAATTATAAGGAAATAAATGTTGAAGATTGTCTTTGGTTCTCTTCAATTAGAGCATCTTTAGTCTTGCTAATTTTCTTCCTCAATTGTGAATATACTCCATCACCACAATGATCAATGAGGAAAATTGCTTTTGCACTCCTCAATTATAAGCAAATGAATGTTGAATATTTTATTTGGTGCTATTCAATTAGAGCATCTTAAAGCTTGTTTATTTTCTTGCTCAATTGTGAATATACCCCATCACCATAATGATAAAGGAGGAAAATTGTCTTGTGTGCTCCTCAATGATAAGAAAATTAATGTTGAAGATTGTATTTTGTGCTCTTCAATTAGAGATTCTTCAAGCTTCTAAATTTTCTTCCATAATTGTGAATATACCCCATCACCACAATTATCAATGAGGAAAATTATCTTTTGTGCTCCTCAATTATAAGCAAATGAATGTTGAAGATTAACTTTGGTGCTCTTCAATTAGATATTCTTCAAGATTATTGATTTTCTTCCTCAATTGTGAATATACCCCATCACCACAATGATCAATGAGGAAAATTGTCTTTGGTACTCCTGAATTATAAGCAAATGAATGATGGATATGGTCTTGCTCTTCAATTGGAGATTTACTGGTCACCTTGATGAAAAATCCAGAGATGGATTTAATTTGCTTGGATATGTTAGAGTGTTAGATAGGAAAAAGAACCGTTTTTACAGAACAAAAATGAGCTTTCATTTTTATGTACAAAATGTGTGCACATTATTGATCACGTTAAAGAGGTTTGGTGAATGTATATGGAAATGAATAATTCACAAAAATGCATGTTAAGCCTTAAATGTGGGCACATTGTTATGACATTATTACACCTAGGACCATAGTCTCATGATGTTAATTTGATGTCTAATGGTTCAAGCAATGGTTAATGATGATTATCCAAGGTTGTTAGGCAATTAATGACCAATTCCACTACCTAAGCGCCCAGGTTTGGTCAAACAGTCAATTAGGCACCCTCATTTATGGACACCACCCTCATTTATTACAAATACTTACCTTAGGCGCGCCCTTATCCCATGTTTGATGGACATGAGTTTGACTTGAGGTGCCCATGCATTGAATGTGATCAGTTTTCCTCCTTTGGCAGTTTTGGTCTATCCTAGTCCACCTACACTCCACCACTCCTATGCTACCATCATTAATTCCTTCCCATGCCATCCCAATGTTCAGATTAGGAATTCGTGATAGTTTAAGGTGATTTGGGAGACTATTGATCAACCCAGGGGGGATTGAGGTCCAATGTAAGCTAGCCACTTGTAGCTCATTCTGATGCCTCCAAAGGCTCACGATTTTTACCAAATGTAATATAATAGTGTTCACAACTCATTTATGGGTGGGACAGTAATAGAATAACCTGTTATTTGATCATTTGTGTGTTCGGTGTGCCTCTTTTACACTGTTTTCTTGTATACTTAGTCAAATTATTAATTGTGAGGATATATTAGCTAGTTTATCCTACTGTGATTTGAATTTCACGTGGCATCATATCTATTGGAGCTTCTAGTCGAACCAGACTGCTTCAGAGGTGCACCAGAAGCAGTGGAGCAACCACGGAAGTCCCTGGGGCCATTACCTTGAAGCCATTGGAGAAATCCTTTGGAGTCTACCCACGGTATGACGTGCTCCGGAATGTGCCCTACGTCAATGCATAGTTTGAATTATGTTTAAAAAGGTATTTCAACTAAAGAACTATAAAGGACAAATGATGTATCAAAAACTCCTAGTAATTATGACAACCTGGGAGATGTGGGGTCTATTTCTAACATTCATGCAAATATGACATATCCAATATATTCAATCATTGGATGCAGCATTGGATGGATAGGATCATCATAACATGAACAATGGCATGCTCTTCAATCCATTGTTCTTCTATTCTAAATATTATTTTACAAATTAATCTACATAGATGCCACATAATGGGTTTCAAATCCTGTACGTTGCAACATTGTGAGGAACAGACAGTTTCACATTCAATTTTGATTTTTTGTTGCTTTTATTGTTGTAATATGTAAAAATTTTAATAATAAATATGGTGATGCAATTGTGAAGTTTAGTCAAATTCATTGGCCTTGCAGCAGGAATAATTGGATAAAGAACTATACCAAAAATCAATGAATATTTGCATGGTAAATTAACATGGACATATTGTACAAAAATGAATGAATATTTACAGGGTAAATTAATAGGAACTTCTTGTACAATTAAATTTGAATGTGAAGAAATTGCAAATTGAAGGTGAGGAAATAAAGCATGGAATATTAGCAACATCTAATGGAAAACATTCATCCAAAGAATAATGTCAATTCAGTAATGTCAGTGTCTCTCTCGGTAACTTGCGTCCTATCATAGGGTCAATGACATTAATAAATTAGCAATTTTGTTCACTTGGCATATGAGTTCTTTGTTTACTAATAAAAAAAATTGATAAAAAATAATGAATTAACATGAACTTTTGGCATAGTTGAATTTGACCGTAAAGAAATTGTAGAAAGGATGAGGAAAGAAAGCATGTATGATTAGCAACCTCTAATGTCACATTCATCCAGATAAAAATGTTGATTTAGCAAACCCATTTTCCCTACCAATAATCTACCTCCTATAGTGGGATAATGGGGTCGATAGTTTTTAGCAATTTTGGTCACTTGTCCTTCTTCCTGCATATTATGATAAGTTGATAGCTCTGATTGACAAACTACTCATGAAGTGTTTATTATTAGTGTATGTGTGCAAATGATTATGCATTTAAAAAATAACAAAATTGTATTAATTGTTTGACCTATTGATATAATGATAAACACAATCTTTTAAAAAAATATGTTTTGCTAAGATGGAATCACAATGTTTATTTACATCACAAATATGGCAAAAAAAATCAATTACTTCTTTATAATTTGGTATATATAAGATAAAATTAACTACCATGTCTCTGGCATTTATACTGTAATACCCCCAATTCGACCCTTAGGATGTAATGTGTACTTGTGATGTATGTTTTCCTAGCGTGGAGCTCAAGGCCAAGGCCCCGCTAGTGAAAGCCGAATTTTATTTAAAGGGCAAGTATTTGATATTTTGATACCATGTGCTCTTAAGCCATGGAAATTGTAATAGGATGTAAATAAACATCAGGCAATATAAAATGTCCAAAGCTGGCTACGGAGGCAACGAATGAGAAGGGGCCACGTGTATCCACTAGGGAGTGGTGAGGGGGCTATGGGAGTGACCCATAGGTTGCCATCTGTCATTATGTGAACCCATTGACTTCCTTAGGTGACATTAATGCCAATTGTAAGGAAGTGGTTGAGATTTCAGCCCATGACTTTGATGGAGTATGGGCAACCCTGAAATTCGTATGGGAAGGTATGGGCTATTTTGACTTGTCCCACAAGTCACTCTACATCTTGGGGGTTGCTCCATCCTTATCCCCATTCCATTGTGGAAGTATGGGACATCTTTGCCCACCCAAAAACGAGCTCCCAACAGTGAGAAAACCGAAAATCGCGACTGTGAGAGAACCCCTGTTTTGGGAAGCCAAAAACGTCCCGATTTGGTATTGGACAGAAAAATCCAATGGGGGATCCATTGGTAGGAACCTTGGGGCGAATTTGGGAGCAATAGCTACCCCAAAAGCCATGGAAAAACCCAGTTTTTGCAGCTCAGAAAACGAGTGACGGATTTGGGTTATTTGCTGAACGAAGCTGTGAGAAATCCGATTGTGGATGTGTGAATAGAGGATGGGATTGCTGAGTCTAGCTTGAAGGGTATGTGGCTCTGGGATTAAGCTCAGTGGACTAGCATCCTCCTCCATCTCCTATTGCATGCTTGAGAAACCCAACCGTGTGTTGGCTTAGCATGGCTATCTGAGTGAAACCCTCTGACTGTGAGTGAGCCATCTAGTTCCTCCTTAGTGGATACACAGCCCAGCTCGGGGGTGATCTCTCAGCTGAAAGAATACAGGCTGGACAGAGATCTATGGTTGGGTGGAACGTTGCTCTCACGTAGCCAGTTGTTTGGGCCATTATAATTCGAGATAAGTATTCTTGATGTTAATTCTATGCCCTGCAAGCATTTTAAATAATGATTGTTGTTTATATGTTGAATGCATGATAAAACTGTGTGCATATGTATTGTTAATTCCGCTGTGTTTATATTGAATTGAATCTGTATAGAGAAGTTTTAAAATGTTAGTTATTTATGTGCAAAAATTATTGGGGCTAAATTTACAAAAAGGCCCGGTTTGTTGTTAATGTCTCCTTCCCTGTTGTTCTAAGGAGAAGGGGACATTACATATACTATAAATTCTGAAATATATTTATATTATTTTTTCTCATTAAATTCCTGAAATACATTTATATTAATTTTTCTCATTAATTTTTTATACGACGATTATTTTATTATTATAACAGTTTTGTTTGGCATGCATATTTTAAATAAGTTTAAATTGAATAAAATTCTTATTTTTATCAAATTTATATAAAAATAATCTATTTTTAACTTGTTTTATTTAAAATTTTAAACATAATTGTTTTTCATACTTTAATTTAAGTTAACATTGCATTGGCTATTTATATAAGAAATCCCAACTATGTCAAGGATACGGTGGTCCCTTGGTGGGGTTAGATAGACTTCATTCCATCCACCCGGGTTCAATTCTGTTGAGACATCTTCTGGCTTGGATTACCGGTTGACAGTTTGCTCGACCTACCATCCACGATATGTGAGGAAGTTTGTTGAGATTTCCCGTGCGTTGTTAGCCTTCCTTGATTCCTTCGGAAAAACAGGAAGGTGAATTTTCCACTGAAAAAAGAAATTCCAACTATATTGTATTTTTAAGAAATATTATTTGATGGTATGGCTAGGTATAAAGTTATCATGCTCCACAAAACTACATGTGTGGATGATGATAACTCAAATTTTCCTTGTCTACTAAAAATTACAATAATTAATAGTTTAAATTGGTGTAATATTAGTAATAATTATTGTTTTAATATTAATATTTTACTTTAAACTTTTTTGTTATTGACAAAATAATTGGAACCTCAAGTTTTTTATGGAATAGTGTTTTATGGAGTCTCAAGAGGGAGAGTTGAAGTATAAAATTATTAAACCGATGGGACTGCATCCACTTCATTATTGTATGATTGGTAATTGTAAGAATAAATATATAGTTACTACTTTTAATGCATTAAATAAACATTGTCAAAGAGTTCATCAACTTAATCAAATTTTGCCTCTCGGAGGGGTCGATCATTGACCATGTGCTCACGATTCCCATTGCCCAAAAAAGATCCCAAAGCAATGCAAAAAATAATGAGTAAAGGAGCTTTTCCCTTGAGTTTCTCATAGAAACGACTCTCAATAATTTAAGAAGGCGTTTAATCGAGCAAGAGATATCCAAAGAAGTGTGTTCATATCAAAGTTTCATATTGAGATTTCATTTTATTCATTTATATGTAAGTAATTTGCTTGTATTAAATTTTATATATATATATATAATGCCACATCGTAATGCTGTAAATACCTCAATCTATAAATATAAATATAAAGGGAGACGAGGACATGTAACAGTGGGCAGTGATGAGATATAGCACAAGAGGAGGTTCAAAGTTCCCTCCGCTATTCGGTTTGATATTGAACGCTGAGACGGTTGCTCCTGAGCCCACAATTGCGTCTCCAAATTTTATCTCTTTTCAGATGATTAATTTATGTATCGTTTACGGTGGGGAACATTTATGATGCCAACATACATGAATTGGCTCCTCTAACATGATCACCCGCCAATTTAACATAGAGTCGTTGTAGTATAGTGGTAAGTATTCCCGCCTGTCACGCGGGTGACCCGGGTTCGATCCCCGGCAACGGCGATTGTTGATACGTTTTGCTATACTTGAAATCGCTTGATGGATGGCTCAGAAAATAACATGCATTTTTAAGGTCTACAGTCTCAGGTTTTAGTGCTCTTCTTCTTAGGGTTTATGTAAATTTATGTGGATATCCATGCAGCATTCATTTTTTTATAATAAATTCTACTTCCATTTTGTTGTTGTCAGCAGTGTACTGGCAGACCAGACAAATTGCATTGATGATTGTTTTAGATTCATCGTTATTTGAGACCAAACGTTAATTCTCTGCCTTTATCAATACGGGGATGTAGCTCAGATGGTAGAGCGCTCGCTTAGCATGCGAGAGGTACGGGGATCGATACCCCGCATCTCCATTTATGGTCCCCACCTGATCGGCAGATCGTTATTTTTCCGACTTTTGAGTTTTCTTGGGGGCAATTAGTTTTTATAATGTTTTATGGATATTATGTATTGAATTATATTTTTAAAAGTTTTGGAAATTATATATTTTTAAATTGTGTTTTTAATGGTGAAGGTTGATTTGACAATGTTGATGTGATTCGAAAAAAATATTAAAAAAATAATATTGTATATGATGGTTTAATGTATTTAAAGCATTTGCAAAACTTATTTAACAAAAGTCACAATTAAATGTCAAGAGGAGTATTTGAGAGTGTTGAATTTATTTTTGCAATAAAAAATGGATTTTGAATAGTGAAAAAATTATTTTTCCCTAGTAGGAGTTGTTGAAATCGTATATATAAGTTGTTAAGATTGCACAATCTTGGTGGAAGAGGAGTCTTCAAGGGCATTGAATCCATTTATGCAATCAAAAATGGATTTTGAATAGTTAAATTCCTTATCTAGCCAAAGATTAAATCGCGAGATTTTGTTAATAATGACTAGAAAAATCAAAATCATCTAGTATTTGGACAACTCATTTTCCAAGTGGGAGCTTACAACCAATGGTACTTAATGTCCTAATGCATTCAAAGCACTTGCAAAACTCATGTAATAACCCTCTAATTATAATTCATTTAAATAGCCTACAATGTGCATAAAGCTAATAATTACTCCGATTGGTGTTTATATCTTAGAATTTGTGGTGGATATCTATGCTTTTCCTAGATTTCAGGAGGATGAGACAAGTGTAGTGTCCATATTTATTTTATGGCAGTCATTCAAAATTTGAAGTAAACAATCATAAAAGAAAACAAAAAAAAACTCGTAGTTGATGCATGGATAAGTGATAGCTAATGCATGGATAACTCTTAGTTGATGCATGGATAAGGAGTTTCATGCCAGACAATAAGTAATAGATAACTTATTACTTATTTGTGACACTTAACTTATGGCCTATCGGTGTTCACCAACTACAAGTTAAGTGGCTCTGCTAGTATATCAATAGATAATAATTACTTCTAATTATTTAAAATCTCTATATAATTAAATAGCCTACAATATGCATAAAACTAACAATCTATTTACAAATACAATAAGTAATAATTAATTATGATCATTTAACATTTCTATATGCAAAAATGAAAGCAACTATTATTTCATGGGTCTCTTGGAGTAGAGATGAAAGAGTTTAGGAATTCATAAATAAATTGAAAAAATCATATCGAAAGCAACTCTTATCTCTGGGGTCTCTGGAGTAAAGATGAAAGGATTTGAGAATTCATAGATAAATTGAAAAAATAAAACCACGATGAGCAAAGCTTTCTCATCCAATTTTTTTAACTCGTGTAAATATTTATATTGATCCCTAACTTAAACAACATTCACTAACATGTTGAATATATGGATAACAATTGTGGGAAGAAAGTTTTCAACATGAGGTAAGCAACTAATTCTATCCTAGTGATCAACATAGGAAAATTGAATATAGTCCAAAGATTTTCACCTAAAGTGGGATGGGAGTGGATCCGCAAGACCAAAAAAATACCTTTGGTGGGATCCACTTGGATCATGTTGGGATCTCTTTCAATCTTGAACATTTTACGAATTGATTTTTCCCTCCAAAATTCACACCTTTAGATTTTCCCGCATGGGATGCATGCAAATCATGGTATGTAAGGAGGGTTACACAAATCAAGATATAATGGTTTATGATGACAAGAAGACACCCTTGAATGAAGTAATTATTATTGATGGAGTCTTATATCCATGGGGAGTTGGAAGAGATGAAGAGACCCAGATTGTCCCAACCCCTCATTTAGGAACGATAGTATGCCAAAGATAACATAGTAGAGGAAAATTAGGAGTTTGTGAAAGGGAGTGTTTGATAGAGGAAGTCAAACAACTATGGAAGGAAGATAGAGGATAAAATAGTAATTATTGGGATGTGTTGTTAACATTAGAGTCTCTTAGTGAAATGGATCCACTATAGGTAGTAAATTGTACTCTTACTCATTTTTATTACCCTAAGTGGGGTCTAATCTTAGAAGTTGACATAATAAGAACTAACAAGAGGAGTTATACATTTTTCAAAGGTGATGGGAAGGGATATTGGGAAGGATAGTGTTGAGGGGTCTCTTAGGCCCCATGCATGTCATTGCACTAATGTAATAATATAAATGAATATATGTATAAATGAGTAAGCATATCCTAACATATACTTAGTTGGAGCAAGTGCAACTGCTCCAACCATCCCTAGAATGCATAAATACACATCAATGCATGAATACAATTAGATTGGACATCCCTTCCCAACACTTTGTGTTGATGGTTATGTGTGTGTGGTTTATAGTCTCTTCTCGAATGCATGCGCTCTCTTCACTACAATGACAAGTAAAGAATCAAATACAACATTCAAGCAAAGGACATCACATAACACGCTGAAAAAGCTATATGCAAAGATGATGAGACCAAAACAACTAAAGTGATTGAGCTCCTCAGTAAGTGAATTGCATAGAAGTCCTTGGGTTGTGATCTCAGAGGCCAAAAGGCAGAGAAATGGTAGGTAGTGGAGCGCAAAGGTAAGATGCTCTCAATACGAGCGTTGTGCAGGGATGGAGGATGAATCGAAATGAAGACTCACTGACTACACGAACACCTACCAGATTGAAGACGGAGGCTAAAGAGTAACATATCAAAGTATATACATGTATCTTCCTATACAGTTGGAAGCTATTGTGACTTAGTTACCTATGCAAACTGGTATGCATGGTTGATGCACAACAAGGATTATTTCGGCATGGCACAAACCCAAGATGTTGTAGCACAATTTTTTTAGGACAAAGAAGAGTTTAAGGGTGGGGGAGATGTTGAGGGGGTTTGTTAGGCCCCATGCATGTCTTCACACTAATGTAATAATATAAATGAATATATGTATAAATGGGTAAAAATATCCTAATATGTAATTAGTTGGAGCGGATGAAACACTCCAACCATCCCTAGAATGTATAAATACACATCAATGCATGAATACAGTCACATTTGACGTCCCTTCCCAATATTCTGTGTTGATGGTTATGCATGTGTGATTTATAGTCTCTTCTTAAATGCATGTGATCTGTTAGATCACGACATATTAGAAGGAAGGATTAATTTTCAAGGGGAAAAGAATAAATAAATCATTATAAGGACTTTAAAATAGAAAATAGGATTCCTTGGTCAATGTTCTTTAGTTAGTCGAAGTTCTAAAATAAATTAATTTTGATGCAATAACTATGAACTATAAGAAATTTGACAAAGGGACTATGACATAAGGGCTATGATTGGTCCAAATTATGACTAAAAGGAACTTTGAGACATATAATTGAGGAACTATAACTGGAAAAAACTTTGATAAAGGAATAATGGATGAAGAACTATGATCCATAAGAACTATGATTGATAGGAACTATGATAAACATGAATTATGAGAGAGAAACTGTATCCAAGGATGTATGACCGATAATAAATTTGATGACGAATTTGTAATGATGGAACTATGATTGAGCAACTATTACTGGTAGGAACTTTGACCAACAGGAACTTTGGCCAACTAGGACTATGACTAACAAGAACGATGAATGAGGAACCATTGTTGAAATTGCATATTTTTGTTAGAAAATTGTAATTTCTCTTCATCGATTTTTATAATTATGAATTTATCCTCAACTACTTTGTTGTTGAATTACTAAAATTGCAATTTCAAGAATTATGACCAATATGAGCTTTGATGAACAAAGAAACTAAAATCAAGTAAGTAAGACTAGTATCTTAACATTATTTTAACCTCTAAATCCTTTTCACCCCACGTTTTCTCCTTAAACTTAGATGTAATAGTATTTTCTCTTATGCAGACATAGTTACAACTTGAGTGGGGCTAATAATTAAAAACATGTGTTTCTTTTAACAAAGAGATTTCATACATGGATTTAGTATATGGCTTGATTGTGACCCTGAAAATATTATTTTATTGTTATTATTATTATTAAAATGTTCAATGTAAAAGAAGTGTATTATTGAAACTATTTAAACCGAAAAGTATTTATTACGTCAATAGGCATTTAGATATTATCTGAGATTTTGGACTTCCTTGAGCAGATCAACAAGATTAACCTAAGTTTAACAAGTGTATAGTTGGGATTCATTTCATGGTTGTCGTATCTTGTTATGCTTATATGCATCTTGATTAAGATTTAAATCAGCCTCAGTTAAGCAATGGTTAAAAAAAGGTATGTTTATCAAATAGTATTTTTGTATGTTTATACTAGCACAACCACTTAACATGTGGTAGGTGAACACCAATAGGTTACAAGTTAAGTGACATGAATAAGTTATATGTTGCTTGTTCTCCATGCCTAGTTGTGATCACATGTTTTCTACACATCAACTATCAGTTACCTTCTTTAATTAAATGAGTTGTATTCCACTACCTATTATCCATGCATCAACTACCAGTTATTTTTTATGGAGTAGTCTATTTATTCTACAGTTTTTACTTTACGGTGGGTTTTGATCTGACTCTGGTAATTTTTTTTTTGGTAAAATCTAAATTTCTACATGTTTTAATTGTATTTTTGAATCCATAAATAGATTCAGTACACTAAAATACCCCCATGGCACCCGAATTATGCAATTTCCATAGCTAATATATGTGATTCTAAGATCTTTTAAAGATTTCCAATCGCAATACGAATAAAATTAGAAGGAAAATATGCTCGGAAAAGGTCGAAAACATAGAATATTTAGACTACACCATTTTTTATATTTTTTTTTTTTATAATTCTTTATTTTGTATTTTGAACAACGACCATAAAATCAATCTGATAGTACACTTGTCACATCCTCCTTCAATCTAGGAAAATCATAGATGGTAGTCCACCCCAAATTCTAAGATATAAACACCTATCGATGTAATTAATTAGTTTAATGTTTATGTTGGTTTAACGTTTATATTAATTAGTTTAATGTTTATCCTTTGTTTAACAACGAACCATCTCCACAAAACAACACCTATCGATGTAATTAATTAGTTTAATGTTTATGTTGGTTTAACGTTTATATTAATTAGTTTAATGTTTATCCTTTGTTTAACAACGAACCATCTCCACAAAACTAAGTGTTTGGTTGTGCCTATCGACGTTCATCAGCCAACAATTGAGAGGTGATTAAACACGGGGAAATCATTTTTATGTTAAAATTTGTGTTGGAACTTACTAAATTGTTGACTATCTTAATTAAACTTTTGGTATACTTTTTAAATTTTATTTGATTTATTTAATTTTAATATTTTTTCCTCTATTTAATTTTAATTTATGTTTTTTTTTACATGTAAGGCCTTTTTTTCAATATTAATAAAAAATATAAAATAGCAATTACATTTTAATATGTATAATACAAAAAAGATATTCCATAATAATGTATATATCATTTATTTAATTTTAATTTATGTATTTAACATTTAAGAATTTTTTAAATATTATTAAAAAAGATAATAATTACATTTTTAAGATGTATAATATAAAATTATGATTATATAAATAAGTATATATCATTAATGTAATTGCTTTGAAAAAAAAATTATTTTATATTTTTTTTTTGTTAATGTGACGCTACCATTATGAAAAAAGGTTCATAATAATTAACAATAAAAAAAATTCTATTTAAAACAATATTATTTGCAAATTGACCATTTTTCTTTAAAAAAATTGCATATTTTTTTATATAAAATATGAGTGAGTAATGGCTAATATTTACCAAAATTATAAGTTTTATTAAAAAAATTATAATTTTTATTAAATATATATTTAAAATAATAATTAATTATAATAATCTGAAATCTCGATATGTAAAAAGAAAACATCTTTTATTTTCTATATTTATAAGTAAAGATGAAAGGATTTGAAAAATCAATAAGAAATTAAAAAAAAACTTTACAATGAGCGAAGCTTCCTCAAAATTTTAAACCCGTATAAATATTTATGCCAAACCCTATCTTAAAGCAATGTCCACTTTGCATAATACAAATATCAAAATAAATATTTTGTGGGTAAAACGCCAACAATTTGGATTTTCCAATCACTGCCCAATCACATATTCAGGTGGCACTATGACAAAATCCCGGGACCAAATGGTTGGCCCATTAAGTTCTATTCATGTATGTTTGATGTCATTGGAGAAAACCTCCTCTCTGTTATTGAAGAATCCAGGACTAAGGGTGGAGTGTTGGTTTCTTTCAACTCAATCTTTCTCTAACACCTAAAACTGACAAGGTGAAAAGAATGGAGGATCTTAGGTCAATCTCTTTATGTAACTATGTTTGTAATCTCATTGCAAAAATCATTGCAAATTAGATCAAGGGTATCCTCTCAAAAGCCATTACTCCTAAACAATTTGCTATCTTGGAGGTAAGGCAAATACATGATACCATTGCCATTGCACATGAAGTTTTTCACTCAACCAATATCAAGCAATCCCCCATTGTTTTTATCAAGGTAGATCTATCTAAGGCGTATGATAGGGTGAAACTAGAGTCTTTCTTAGAATGGTTCTTCTTTAGATTGGTTTTCAGTTGCCTACTGTGAATTGGATCCTAGCATGCATACAATTTGTGAGTTTTGTTGTATTAATTAATGGATCTTCTTCCAATTTTTTTAGACCTGTCAGAGGACTAAGGAAAGGATGTCCTCTTGCCCCACTTTTATTCCTTATAATTATGGAAGGACTCAGCAGAATCCTAACAAAATACAAAGATAATGGAATTCTTAAAGGTTATCATTTTGGAGGTACAATATCTATCACTCGAGTATTTTGTTCATTAGCGACATTGTTGTTCATCGATGGCTCCAGAAGAGAGATTATCAAAATCAAAGGATTACTTGCACTATTCTTTGTTGCTACAAGTATGATATGTAACCCTAGAAAATCATCTATATCCTTATTGAATTTGGATCAACATGTTGTTGATTGGATTGCAGCTCAATTTGACTTTGAGATATCTGACATTTCCATGGGTTTGAAGTACTTGGGATTTATTATTAAACCCAATGATTACAAATCTAAGGATTGGGCTTGGTTTATAAGTAAATTTGAACGCAAATTCAATATGTGGTGTAAAAATGGTTGTCAAAGGTCGGTAGATATGTCTTACTAAAGTCAATGATGGAAGGCCTTTCGGTATACTAGATTACGCTTGCACATGTCTCTTCTAGTTTTATTGAACACATCATAAAGATTAGTTTCAATTTTCTATGGAGAAGGAAGTATGAAGGTAATCCTTTTCATTGGATCTCTGTGAAAAGTATTACTCTACATAAACAGCTTGGAGGATGGGGACTCAAGCAACAACATACTTTTTCAAAATCCCTAGCAGCTAAAGGGATTTGGATATTGTTGATGGGAAAAGGTCTGTGGGTTAAGGTCATTCAACAAAAATGCATGCACCCTATGACTATTCTGGAATGGCTTAGATCCATTGACAAACAAAGGAGAAATATATCCATTATGTGGAAGGATCTCCTTTCTGCTTTCGATCTTATAGGAGATAATGGTTATCTTGGAAAATTGACAATTGCAGAAGTAACATATTAGGTGTATATCCATGGATTGGAGCAAGAATGATCACAAACTGTAGAAATCTATGGTTGAGGCTCTTATTGAAAGAGGTTACATTTTTCAATATCATATTCATGATCTTCGGAATTTCTCTCTGAATCAACATGAATGGTTCTCTTCAGAAGTCTTGGGTTTTTTCAATGATTATCGTATTTACTGGGACTGTTAACATTCTTAGGATAGGTATCTATAACTAAGGCACTACCTCAGGCTCATCCATCTCCTCATCTAGTACTTGGGGAGGCCCCTACCCAACATAAGTGCCAACATCTGCAAAATATATAATACACAACAATAATTAGACAATTTCATTCAGTAAAACAATAAAATGCAACTAGATAGATTAAAACATAACACGAATGCTACATATGGCCTCTGGCGGCTCATCCTGGGTGAAAAAGGATGTTTGGGTAACCTTGACAGTCCAGTCTCGCGTATGGATACAACAGAAAATCTAATGTGTGATCGTCCTCACTGGAAAGTAACTACAGTGTCTTCGAGGTGATCATACTTGGTAACTCTGGTTGGACCCTCTTGGGCATCATCTCTCCCCACATGTGCATATGCACCTTCGTCATTGGCCTAGGAGGATGATGGTCAAATGACTAGAAACATCTCAAAAAATAAACAAAACAACTCTGAAGAAAAAGGGAATTTGACCCTCCCCTCAAAATATGCACGACATCAATCCAAGGAAAAACAATACTGCCAAAAAAAATAGAAGACCAACCAATGCATCTAGGTCTATGCACTAAAGAATCTACATAAAATAATAGATGGAAACTAATGCACTTCCCATCAATGGTGAAGTGATCCAAGGAGCAGGATCTTATGTGATAAAAGGAGCAGCTACAATGGATGTGATGCTTGAAGATAGATGCGACGTTTCTCTAGGGTGTAGCATTGGGCAGACATTCTACCAGATTGGTCATGTTATTTGACCAAGGATAATGATACATTCACTCACGGGAAATGGCCATGTGATTTGGCTGGTGGTGAATCGCACTGGCATAGCCTTTCTTAACCATGTGATAAGGCTTGAGGTCACATTGCATACTATGTGAGGGAGTGATCCATGATGGAGTGATTTATCTCATTATAGAGTAGGTTTGACTTGTTTATTTGATAGGGACTAGCTACCCCTTGTAGAATAAACAATTTCTAGTCTAATGTGGGCGCACACACATTAGAGCCCTATACATGAATAGATGTGCATGTGAGGAGAAGAATAACATCATCTAGGTAAGGAAAAGCTCCAGGTAGAGTCTTGAGAAGAGACTTGAAGTGCTAACATTGGTATGTCAACATAGGAGCAAATTCTCTGGTTGGTCTTTTAAGGAGAATCTCAAGGTAGAGTCTCGAGAAGAGACTTGAAGTGCTAAAATTGTGTATGTTAGCATAGGAACATATTCTCCAGTTGGTCTTGGGTAAAAATGCGAAGTTGGGTAACGCTTTTTTAAGAATGGAGAGGAAAAAATAGTGCACATGGATAAACACGCGAAAAAAGTCACCTACAAACTCTAGGCCAAGAGTTTGTGAGAGTTCAAACTCTCAGCTAAGAGTTTAATAAAACTCTAGGCCGAGAGTTTGAACCAATCACAACACCATATTTATTAAAAAAACTCTCGGCTGAGAGTTTGAACTAAACTCTCGACCGATATTTTGGAAGACATTTTCTCGACCGAGAGATCGTAGTCAACAAAACCTGCAAAAATCTCCTGCATCTTTCTGGAACCTGCAACTTTAGCAATGCCAAACCCCTGCAAATTTTAAATATTATTTGACAGACTTGGTACCAATGGATTCATCTTTGAATTTAGTTTCCAATGATATAAGAATTGTTTCATTTCATTTTGAATTTCTATTTATTAATAATGTTTTTCTAAACCTTATCCCTTAAGAATTTTATTGTTCTAAAAATCACCTGAAATGAAAATTCAATATCATAACTAAGACAACACTAAAAAATTTGAAATCTTCACATATTTCCTTGCCCTATCCTCTTCAAATGTGTACTTTTAGTTTTTTTCAATAAGAGTCACACTAAAAAAAAATTGAAGCTCATCAACATGTGTTGATAAGACAACATTTTATGGACATGTGCTATTTCGATAAATAATAAAAAATAGTTCCCAAGTATGAAAAACCTCAAATTAGAGTCCATCCACAAGTGCAGTGTGTCTAGATTATGAGCATACATTTTTTTTCCCTAAAATGAATAACCATATCTCAAAAAACTAGTGCTCACGTAGGTCACTCATTATCCATACCTAAATTTTTCAAGTATAAAGTTGTTGGTGAGCACCAAAATTATCCCACTATATGTCAATAAAAAAAATTTAAAAAATGCGAGTACGAAGCTAATTCAATTCTCTAAAACATTTGTGTTTACTTCAAGGTGAAATTCCTGAGGGAGATACGGGTTTAAAGGGGTTGAAGTTGAAAACTATAAAATTTTACAATTTTGTTTGTCAAAAAACAAGCAAAAAGGGTTACCCAACTTCATGTTTTCACCCTAAGTTTTAAGGAGAAGCTCCAAGTAGAGTCTCGAGAAGAGACTTGAAGTGCTAACATTGTGTATGTCAGCATAGGATCAGATTATCCGGTTGGTGTTTTAAGGAGAACCTCCAGGTAGAGTCTCGTTAAGAGACTTGAAGTGCTAACATTGTGTATGTCAACATAGCAACAAATTCTCCAGTTGGTCTTTTAAGGAGAATCTCCGGGTAGAGTCTCAAGAACATACTTGAAGTGCTAACATTGTGTATGTCATCATAGAAGTATATTCTCTGGTTGGTCTTTTGACTAACGAGAAGCTCAAGTAGAGTCTCGAGAAAAGACTTGAAGTGCTAACATTGTGTATGCAGCATAGAGCCGATTCTCCAGTTGCTCTTTTGACCAAGGAGAAGACTCCTTTGTAGAGTATATCCCTATGTGGGATGATCCCTATTTGAGATGTTCTCCTATGTGGAGAATTCTCTTGTGTGGAGCATGGGAACATAGGGGTGGACTAGCTACAGTCATCACCGCCTTCCAGTTGTAATGTCTGGTAAATTGGAAGAAGGGTCTTCTTGAGGAGTGCAACCTCCTTTTGATTTTAGACTGATAAAGTGCATGAGGAAGTGAATACTTTGTGGTCTAGGTTGACAAAGCTGATCAAATTGATCAAGATATATTCTTTGAGAATATGATGTGGTTCCAATGGAGACAGTTGTTCTAGTTAGAAGATTTGATCAGAAGGGACAAAACTTCCCTTATATTCAGAAGACAAGAAGAAAGCCAGTGTTGAAGATCATGCCTTGGAGATCTATAGACATGCCTTGTTCTACTCCTTAGAGGGAGTGTTCCATATATGATGACATGGACTTGTCATTAAGTTGGAGATATTTCTACAAATGAAAATACCTCCCTAGATAAGAGGGAGTGTTGATGTTTATGTAGCGTCGAGAGGTATTCATGTAAGCTCATAATATTATTAATAATGTATTTATTTAGTGAAAAGGTAAAATCACGTAAAGACATGACTTTAGGTAAAAGTTACCATGAAGACCTATATATTTCTAAAGGCCAATTCATTATTGTATGAACTTATAGCAACCAAGCAATCATTCATCTATCTCTCTACTACAACAAAATATTAAGAAGATTGCAACTTTGATCTCAATATAAAACTATTTATTTATGTGCATGGCTTATTTTCCAGTGATCCTATTTATTTATGTTGCATATAATTGAAATATATTGCTACTATCTTAAAATCTAACATTGTAAAATGAATTTTGTAATAAAAATAATATATTCATTTACTAGATTGTAAAATGAATTCTGTAATATAAATACTACATAAAAATTAAACTATGTTTATACAAAAAATTAATTTAAAGGACAACATTTTAACATTAATAAATTTCCTTTAATTTCATTAAATATGTTTGTTTATAAAATCTTAAAAAATTGAATTTAAAAATCTAAATTTATTATTCAAATATATATTTAATTTTAAATTTAATCAATATATTTAAGGAATAGTTTAGATATTCCTCGTTTTCGACTTTTTCTGAGAATACTTCTTTTGATTTATTTTGTTCGGACTTCGGTTGGAAATCTTTGAAAAAATTTAGAGTCGCATATATTAGTTGTGGAAATTGCATAATATGAGTGCCATAGGGGTATTTAAGGGTGCAGAATCCATTTATGCATTCAAAAACATTAGTTAAGTGCTTCCGAATTTGGATTAAACAAAAAAAAATTACCGAATTCCGACCAAAATCCATAGGAAAATCCAAAACGTAGAATAAATAGACTACTCCTATATTTAATAGTCTTTCAATAAATAGTATTTAAAGGAAATATGTAATTTCAATAATAGTTTCTTAGTCACTAGTTTCTTTTAATTATAGTTCTTTTGTGTCATAGTGCATGTTGGTCAGAGTTTGTATCAGTCATAATTCATTGGCCATAGTTCAAGTTGATCATAGTTCCTATGATTCAAAACTTCATCATCGTATTTATTATCGTTCATACTCAGGTCATACTTCCTCAACTATAATTTTTATGTCACAGTTCATATCGGTCATAGTTCTTATCAATCATAGTTCTTTGGCCATAGTTCCTTTGTCAAAGTTCCTTCTAATCATAATTCTTGTCAATTGTAGTTCCTCGATTATAGTTCCTTGGTCAAAATTCCTTTTATTCATAATTTCAACCAGTCATAGTTCCTTCTTTACATTTCTTATCATCCATAGTTCTTGCATCAATTTGGAATTCTAACCAACTAAAGGATTTTGACCATGGAAACCCATTTTCTAATTTATTATTCATATAATGATTTCATTATTCTTCTCCCCCTAAAATTAATCCTTCCTTTTTGTCATTCCCAAGACCCCTGAGACACTTATAACTCCTAGTGTGAGTTCTTATTGTATCAACATCTAAGATTAGAGTCAATTCCAGCTAAGAAAAATGAGTAAGAATACAAATTACTACCTTAAGTGGTATAAGGTAGCTTCATTTCATGAAGGGACTCTAACATTAACAAAAACATCCCCATCATCACTATCATATCCTCTCTCTTCCTTCCATAGTTGATCAACTTCCTCTCTCAAAACCTTCTATGGATTATAATGATGAAGCATGTTCGCTTTAATATATACATGTTATATACTTATTTTTCATAATATATGTTCATTATGTTTATAGTTTTTTAATATTCATGGATATATTTTTTCTTATTTCTAAATTTTTTATTTTTGATGGTTTTTAATTTTTAACATTTTATTAAATGATTTTTTTGTTGTAACAGGGGTATTGATATTTGAGTTGGTCTTGTATTTGCATGACACGGGGTAAAGTTTCGTCTACCTCCACTATACCACTAGGTGTACCATGCGGCCCCATGCAACGCACAAGGTTAGTCAAGGTTTGAACATGTGATGGCGCAGGGAGTGCCTTAATAGAGCACCCTATCTCCAACTAGTCTATGTCCCAAGGGATTTATGATACGATATTTATTCTCATTTTATTTTTATATAAAATGGAATTTCCTCTCACCATAGTTGAAATTTAACGTCTTACTTTACAAGTCAATACTTTTTTATGTGACGTTTTTTATGTTGAAATTTTAATGTTACTTCTTATAATAATAATTGCAACTTTTGTTTGAAATAATATTTTTAATAACTAAATGAAACATTGAAATCTCATATCTTGCTTGATATGAAATAAAAAGAAAAAAAAGTTTATTAAAATATAGTTCAACACAATAAAACTTTGAGACACAACACTTCTTTTTGTTATGTTCATATGAAATACAATGCCATTACAAAAATACACTTTAAATTTGATTGCACTTTAAAAAATGCAATCACGTGACAAGGTGAACAAATATTGATCATAGAAGGGTTTTACATGAAGGGAATTCTCAAATCCTTAAAAGTGAAGGAATTCAACTCTCATTCCCACTCTTAGGGGTCGATTGATGATTTCTCCGTGAATATGTTTGTGTTTTATCATGATCTTCATTAAGAAGTGGATTTAATTTATCATAACTACAATTGCTCGGAGTGAGCTTATTTTGATTAATAACTCAATCTTTTGATTAGCTTAATTTTCATGGTGAAATAGACTTGACGTTTTCACAATGTTGGAATTGGGTGGCAGTTTTAACCGTTGCACTAACTTCTTTTTACGTTTTGGATTTCTATTTTTCCATCACAAAATGTTTTGTTAAAATATCTAGCTTTTAATAATACCATTTCCTTTCATACTTAGTTGTTTCATTTAGTTGGTTTTGTTCGGTTGATGCGTGAAAATTCCGTGATATATTCTTTTTATGTTTTGGATTTCTATTTTTCCATCACGAAATGTTTTGTTAAAATATCTAGCTTTTAATAATACCATTTCCTCGCACAAGGATTATGCGCTTGGAAAATCGTTTGAAAAAGAAGAAGGATCGCCCCAATGCCAGAGCTCTTTCCACATAGCTTGGAGGGATGGTGGACAACTCTAAATCGACAAGCACTAGGGAGACTAGACATACAAAGACGCTCAATGTTCTCTGAACCACCAAGGCTCTGCACTCTCTGGCCATGGAGGACTGTGTCCAGGGGTTACTTAGATCCGAACATAGTGCTTTGCCGCTGAAGGACCAGGTCTCAAACTTGAATGCCAATCTATGTACTTTGTTCCAATTTCATAGGGAGGAAATGGGTCGACTCAACACAAATATTAAAGCTCTCGCTCGCACCATCATAGGAAAAACTTTCACTAGGTCGTCGGCTTCTCACGTCGAGGAAACTCAACTGGTTTACAGGAGATGCCCCGACATTGATGGAAACAAGAAGGATAACATTATACCAGGTTTCAGCCCTTCCTTTTCTCTTCAGTCTAATGATGAATATCCCATGGGTTGATTTTTACAGTTTTAGTATGTTTGCTTTTTTGAATTATTTTGTCATAACCCCCGGCCTGTGGGAGAACCTTTCAAACCTCGGACTGTTTAGACTCTTCCTAGGTTAGCAGAGTGGTCTCCTTCTCCAGTCCTTGGTTCCACATGTCAGACTTGATACTTTGAACATCTAATTTTTGAACAATATGATCTTGTGCAGTCTCTCTCTTACAAGACCATGTCCTCCTTCTCTAGCACAGTGGTCTCCTTCTCCAGTCCTTAGTTCCACATGTCAGAGTTGATACTTTGGACATCTGATTTTTGAACAACATGATCTTGATTTAATAGAATTCAAATCTTACAAAAATAAAATAAAATATATAAATATGATTAGAAACATAATTATTAATTTAAATTTATTTTATTTTTTATTTATAAATTTTTTTAGATATTAAACTTTTAAAAATTTACATTTTTTAATGATATAAATGATAAAGGTAGGTTTTGTTGTCAACTAAGTGTTCCAAAATTAAATAGATATTTATATCCTTAAAAATGAAAAGTATAAACGTACAAGTTTGTATACATTTGATCATTATATGTATTTATTTATTATTCTCCTTTATATAGATTGTAAAATAAATTTCTCAATGTAATAAAGATAATAAATAAAATTTAAATGGATGTATATAAAAATTGGAAAAAAATTATTATCATATTAATTACTAAAGTTTTATCAAAATGTATATTTACAAAATAATTTATATATTTATTTTTTTAAATAAATATATTTTTATTTATAAAATATTATTCAAGGATATTTTTCTGGCAAGAAAAAAACAATACTTTTAATACTTAATTAAGAATCAAAAAATACAATACCCCATCATAAACAATCCTGATCACTATGGACTCATACTTAGTCCAATAAAAACTAGATTGCCTGTTTCAACTGCCAAAAACCAAAATACCACCAATAGAATATCATTACTAAACCAATTATAAAATAAAAACTATAGACATGATTTCCAGTTACATTGAGAAATAGTTCAATGTTCCCTTGTTGATCAGTATGGAATCCTCAAATTCCATTCATTCTAATATTCCTTCTTCCGCAGCAAATGCTTCTTTTGGTAAGTTAAATGCATTCATATTTTGAACCTTATAAATATGTGTAATGACCACAGAGTTGAAAGATGTGAGGAGAAACCTTGCACAAGCATACCAAAACATTGATATCAAACAGACCTTTTACCCCGTTAACAATAACCATTAAGTCCTCAAAAATCTTAAGAGAAGCAATTTCAAAAATTGAGATAGTTTTGCATAAACACCAAAGGGAAAGTAACTCAACTTTTTTATTTGTGCTTATACCACACTACATTTTGAACTTAAAACAATGATCTATATATATATATAAATTTAATATATATATATATATATATATAATTAATATATTTAATAATTTTAATATAGATAAAAAATCTTAAAAATAGATTTAAAAATATAAAAAAATACAAAATTTATGAAAGTGTTTTATCAAATTCTAAAACATTTAGATTAAAAGAGTTCATACGACATATATAATTGTTTCAAACTAAGTATTGTATAGGATTTTAATTGTGGAGTAAACGGTTATCATATTGATTCAAACTCCTTGCATATTAATGAGTTTTAATAACTAAAACTTATGTTATATCAAATTTTATGTCAAAGCTAAGCAATAAGACTTCAATCTTATTAGCCAATGTTTTATATATATTGTTTTTAGAATATAATCTTAAAATATTTGGAATCAAAACAAAACTAATCAATGATGATACATTAATCAAATACAATAATTCCTTGATCCATCTACTAGTAAAATTTCTTATAATTTGATTTGGTTTAAAATACTTTGTTGTTAGTTGAGAGAGCGAAAGAGAACTAACTGGTAGTTAATTTTTTTTCAATTTTTTTCAAGGGAGAAATGTCAACATCTGTTATTCCGAAGAATCAAGGTATGACCAGCATTACATAATCTACTCAATCATTACATAGGGGCTCAACAAAAGCATCATGTCAGCAACATAGTTAGTTATAATGAATGCAAATGAAACGAGTAAATAGACCATCGCCGGTGAGCAAATCGAACACCAAAAGAGGTTCAAGAGTTCCTTCCAAAACTTAGTTATAAAATGAAGTTGTTGAGTCCACTATTTTTACTTTTTATATTATCGTTTTTAGCATTATGGGATATTTAAGCGTAGTTTAAATTGGTTGTTGGGCCATTGCTCCACTGTAATTCCAGGAAAGCAGGCATAAGGGAGGCTACATAATACCATTATATTCTTTGTTTCACAGACCTTCCTCCAATTAAACCTGAAGATATACACAGCATATAGTCGTTGCAGTATAGTGGTGAGTATTCCCACCTGTCACGCGGGTGACCCGGTTTTGATCCCCAGGAATGAATTAATCATAACCCTTCACGATGATCCGCCAAGGTTGCATTACCAATTTATCCAACATGGGGATGTAACTCAGATGGTAGAGCGCTCGCTTAGCATGCAAAAGGTACGGGGATCTATACCCCGCATCTCCATCTTTGGTGACCTCCGAAGCACCAGGATGATATCACAATTTAATAGGCGGAATCATAATTTCATGCATTTGGAGGTCAAGTGTTTTGACGTTTGATAGGCGGAATCAAGCAATGGCCTTTTACTTACAATCGCAAGCTCTCCTTTGCATCGATCGGTACCACATTTGTGGAATAGTCACAAAGCTCACATAGTAATCAGTGGATGGCAAGGAAGAATTACAGTGTTTTCTAACAGGCTTAATCACCAGCCCAGACCAAGGATTGGGAGACTGATTCTTGCATAGCTCAACCTCTAATTTTCAGGACCTCCTCACATAGTGTTCAAGCCTTTTTTGGGGATGAATGTACCTACTTCTCTTGTGCTTCTCTGCATCCTCAACTCCTCTTCTACCCAAATCTATTCACACTTATACCATGCCTGACACAGAGACAGTCGACCGGGTTTGATAAAATGGTGGAAATTGGTTGTCAACCAAACAATCATTACACATATAGGTGTTTATATCTTAGAATTTGGGATGGATTATCATCCATGTTTTTCTTATTTAAAGAGGATAAGACAAATGTATTGTTTTATGGTCGTCCAAATAAAAAATTAAAATATATATATGTAGATAGATAGATAGATAGATAGATATAGATAGATATAATTAGTAGTTGATGCATGGATAACTCATAACTCATGCATGGATAACAGATAGAAAATCCATTTAACTAAAGAAGGTAACAGCAGGAAGCTGAGGCATGGAGAAGAATAGGTGATTACAACTAAGCATAGAGAATAAGTAAGTGATAACTTCTTCAATATGGCATTTAAGTTGTGACCTATCGATGTTCACCAACCACTAGTTAAGTGGTTGTGTTATTTTAATTTACTAAATTAATCATTAGGTTATACAAAAACGTGTTCCGAAAGAGGAAAACAAATTATTAAAGGGAACGAGATTGCAAATATGGCTTTCTATATGTTCAAGGTGTTTTCATGGCTTCAACGTTCTCATCGAGAGCATTTTTAGTGCACAGGAATTGGGTATTTTCGGTACTTCAAACCATACCATGCAAGTAGACGGTTAGTTATTTACATATTGGTAAATGCTCATGAAGTCGGTCTTAAAACTATTCTTCCACCGCGTTTTTTTTAATGAGAGCATGCCCTCACCCCATGTAGAACTAACCCAAGCCTGACATGAAATTCATGGAAGAACCTTTCCAAATACAATTGTAATGGTACTGAGCTAAATGGGTATGGGTTGTGTGCTTATTATATGTTTTTCTAAGCAATCCATGCCAATGGTATGTTCTTCAATGAGGAAATGTTGAATGTATTGCATATTATTTTCTTAATGAACAAAACATTCATTGTTGTACTATTTTTTTAAATTTATTTCTGTTATCACATGTATCCCAGATTATTTAATCCTCAACTGTTTTTAGTGTAATGGGTCATTCATGTTAAGAAAGATTATAAAGGCCTCTGATTGCTATTTGGTTGATGAAGTTGTCATTTTTAAGATTAAAAGATTTATAAAAGTTTTGGATATATATATATATATATATATGAGTAATTTTGAGGTTATATATATATATATATATATAAAAAAGCTCAAAATTACTTATATATAACCTCAAAATTACTCAATATATATATAATCTCAAAATTACATTTATATATATATATGAATAATTTTGAGGTTATATATATATATATATATATATATGAGTAATTTTGAGGCAAGAAAGTGATGTCAATTTCATCAAATTTACATGTTTATTATGAAAAAATATAAATAGTTTTAAATTAATATATTAATATGTTATACTACTCATGAATTAAAATTTTCCAAGAATGCGTGAAGATTGTTAGGATTTGATGGAGAACCCTAAGGTAGTTAGGCGGCCTCCAAACCCCAATGAAATTGTTTTTCAAACATTGATTTCAGCCACGCATAAACCAAGAGGTCGCAAGGAAGAAACTCGTTTCATTAAAAAATCGGATATAATAGAAGTTGTTTTGCCTTCCTCTATGGCTAGACAAAAGGAACTGGAAATGTCAAAAAGCATGATTGATAGGTAAATTCATTGGAATTTGGCCATCACCTAGTCAATGGATATCTGGTTAAAGAAAAATTGGATATCCCAATTTCAGGGAAGAATGACTGATTATTTTTGTGGCAGAGGTTTTTATGTTTTCCTGTTTGAATTCAAAGAGGATAGAGATCTGATTTTTAGGATTGGGCCATATTTTTCCAGTAACAAAGGTATGTTTCTCAACAGTTGGGTTTCGTATTTTGATCCAAACTCAGATATTCCTTCTATTGTTCCTATATCAGTAAGATTGTCTCACCTTCCTCTCCATTACTTAGGGAACAATTCTTTAAGATATATTGGAAATAAATTGAGAAAATATATAGACAAGTCTGAACCTAAGCAAGGAATGTTTTAGTGTGCAAGAATTTATGTGGAAGTTGACCTGGAGAAGGGACATCCTAAAACTATCCATCTAGTTCTGGACAATTGGAGACACTTTCAACAAATAGACTATGAGAAGTTACCCTTTAAGTGCAAAGTATGCCATGCTTAAGGCCATTTTGCCAAAAATTGCAAGAAAGAAGGGGACACAACATCAATCCTCCCAAATCAAGAAGAAAAACAGAAAGTAGTGTGAAAGAAGGAAAAGCAAATTATGGAAACATCTTCAGTGGATATTCCTTCTTTGTTCTCTTTACCAAAAATGTCCAAGAATCTAGTAATATTAGTAAATAGATTTGAATCCTTGAGTCAAGAAGCTCCACTAATATTTTCAGAAGTAGGTTCCCCATCAGTAAGAGAACATGGATTAGCCTTTTTGCTTAGACTATCGTCTATAATGTATGAGTTGGATCAACAAGTTGAGGAAGTAAATAAAGAAGAAAAATTATTAAATCCAATAGTATACAATGAAAGACATCTAGAAACATCGATGATATCACTAGGAGTGCTCACCAAAAATCAAGCAAAATTAGCAACAATTAATGAAGAAAGAGAGTTCAATGAGGGGGAGGAAAGAATGACTTGAAAAGGGTGAAAATCAAGGAAAGAAATAAGAGAAGAAGCTGCAAATCGGAAGAAAAAAAAGGATGGGGTTACAATCAACCCTGGATCAAAATCTAATTCCAAAAAGTAAAGGAGTAAGTAATCTAGTAACCCTGAGCTCCCAAAAGGGAGATAATACCAAGCAAACTGGTAAATAATGTAGTTAGTCGCTTAGAACTGTAGAGGGATGGGAAGTAGAGGAAAAGAGGAAACGGTCAAACAATTGATAAATATGGAGAAACCTTCAATCCTTCTACTCCCAGATACTAAATTGCAAGACAATTCTATGAAAGAATTATATTGGAAACAATGGAATTCAACTAAAAGAGCAACAATGAGCTCGAGAGGAACATCTGGCGGAATATGTACATCGTGGAGATACAACGAGCTTGATCTAAAGGGAATGAAGCATACTCAGCACTGTCTTTGTGCACAAAATTGGAAAGCATTGAAACTGGAAAGCACTTCAATCTCTTTAATCTTTATGTCCCAACATACTATAAAGAAAAGGAAGAATGTTGGCAGTCATTAATCAGTGAAAGAAACAGATTGGGATTAGGGAATATAATTATGGCATGGGATTAAATACAATACCATCAATGGAAGAAAAAACGAGAGGGCGTAGTGTTAGAGAAGCCTCAAGAGAAGTACTAGAGGAGATGATTACAGATTGGGATATAGTTGACATAAAACTAAAAAAAGGAAAGTATACTTTGTCCAATAGAAGGTTAGGGGAAAAAATATCTCAGACATATTAGACAATTTTTTAATCAGTAGTAGATTCTTAGAAGAGGATTTGGAAATATCATCTTTCATAATCCCTTATGCTACTTCTAACCATAAGCCAACAAGTCTATATTTCTGCCCAAAAAATTGTAGACCATTACCTTTTAAATTTAATCATTTTTTGCTTAATCATTCTAAGGCTATCAAAATAATAAGATCTACTTGATAGGAAGTGGGAAGGTTCCCTAAGATATATTTTTTCCGCGAAAAAAAAAAATACTATTGTTATTCAATATCTGAATCAAATAGTACAGGATGTCAACTTTCAGGACTATTTACCAATGAAAACATGGTTTATCGTTTGATCCCCAAAATTACAAAAAGCAAGCATAATGCATAAAACCAAAAGCTAAAATAGTGATCCAAATGACTCTAGTCTAGAAAATACAATGAACCAGAGTCAAATAACATATTCTCCATAAATTCTTCCCAAAATAAGAAGCCTTCCTCACTCTCCAAAGCTTGCTTTATATGGGAATCAAAGCTTAAAGTTGTTAAAAATGACTTAAAGGTTTGGTCTTAGTATAAATATTTTGAGCCATTTAAAGAAAAGAAAAAAACAGACTCAAGAACAATTGGTTGCAATTCAACATCAAATTGAAGGAGGATTTCTTTAAACTTAAATCATAGGCTTGAGGAGTAAGAAGCCAATATAAGACTTCAAAAAATTTATCGAAAGAGGAAGAACATTGGCGGTTAAAATCGAGAATTCAGTGGATTCAATTAGGAATAGGAATACAGCGATCTTCCATAGGCAGGAAAAAGCAAGACAAAATAAAAACAATGTCAAAGAAATTAATAATATGCAGGGAAACCAAATCAGAAAGCACAGAGATTAAAGTTGAATCCTATCTCCACTTTAAAAATCTATTATCAAGGCAAGAAGAAACAGATGTAGAAACAATATTTGACATTTTTTTTTTTATGAAAACGGTTAAGATTTTTTTGTATTAAAAAAAGATGGCAAAAGCCGAATTACACAATGTAAGAACAGGGGACCCGTTTTCTGAAATCAGGGAGAAATTCACTACCATAATGAGGAGCAGTTTGTTTGCCGCAGGAATTAGCACCAAATTCTGCCATGATCTCACTCACGAAACAAAAGATATGCCAACCTGCTCGGCATCCAAATTTAAATAGCATCCAGCCTTGAGGGACGCCTGAGGTGAGAGCTTGCATGCTTCCCATGTGGAAGCCATGTGACACGAGCGTGCGAACGACCCTCAAAACGAGGCCCCGAAGTGGGTTTAGAACTTTGGCTAAGGCGTCCACCTCAAACATGTTATTCAAGTTATTAATTCCTGAAATCCACCCCTTGTGCAATCGAGCAGTTGATTTTTTAGACATGTAGGTTCATATAATCAAAGAGAGGGGATCCATACCTTATATTTCATCTTATGGTTGCTAACTAGAACGCCATTGTCTAAATTAGCTCCGATGTTTGCCATCACGTCAGCATCTTAGTTATTCTTTCTCAAGATGTGAAGAAAACTTATGATTTTAAATTCGCTAACCAAATATTTAAGAAGACTGTGAACTTTAGATGCAGGGCTCTTTCTATTCTTTCTCAAATTCCTAGCCTCCTTGATAACCAGCATAGAGTCACCACAAACTGCTAATTCATTGATATCTTCTTCCCTTACGATCTCCAGACCTTTAGTGAGAGCTAGCCATTCTGCAATATTGTTTGTTCTTCTGTCAATTCCCCAAGCGTAGTCTTTCATATTATTTCCGTCAGAGTCATAGAGGACTCCACCCGCACCTGTCAACCCTGGATTTCCTTTCGAGGCTCCGTCAAAGAAGAGGGTGTTGCACCCAATATTTTTTGTCCAATTTTGTAGCTCCTCTACGCTCATCCTGATATGCCAATTCTAAGTGTTGAAACTCTTGTTTGAGGGGGACAAACAGAGGGAGGGATTTGGGAGTAACAAGTTCGAGGCCCAGATTTTCTCTTCAACCTTCAACGGCTCATTATTGATATTCTTCATTCCATGCACAAATAAGGCTTCAATCCACAACACTTTGGCCGAGGCTAGGACTCGAGCTAGGGTGGAGCTAATCCCTTTGAAAATCTCCTTGTTCCTGGTTGTCCACAGTTTCCAACAGATAAACTTTGGAAAGACTTCCCAAGCTCTCTTGAAGTCAGGCTTGTTGTGAAAAGATCCCATGGAGTAGTCCTTCCAGTAGGCGAAGAGATCGTTCCAGCTTGTTGGCAAGGTCACAATAAAATTTAATTCGAGAAAATCCTTATGCCAGACTTCCTAGGCAAATTTGCACTCCAAAAATAGATGCTCAACTGTTTCCTCTGAGGCTTTACATAGAATGCATCTGGCAGGCCCCTTTATCCCTCTTTTTTTAATATTTTCATAAGTGAGAATTTTTTGGTGGGATAGGATCCAGGTGAAGGCATTTATTTTCGGAAGACTGCCGTTGATCCACACTTTGGCCCATTTTTTTATCTTTGAGACTGCTGTTGTCCATCACCCGATAGCCGACCTTAACTAAGTAGGCTCCCATCTTGCTCCAACCTCTTTTCTCGATCAAATGCTGATGAACGGGGGTTGCTCCATGAAGAAGTTCGAGAAGGGTATCGAAGTCCACTTGTAGTTGGCTCGGGACCTCTATAGTAATCCAGCCCACCCATATTCCCTTTTCTGTCCATACCAAGAGGTCATGCAAGGTAGATATATTAGCTTGATCCATCCATTCTTTTAGATCATTGAAGTTTTGAAGGAAGTTGACAGGGGATCGTTGGTTCGGCCCTAACTTATCACCATAGATTTTGATCTTCTTGCCATTCCCAGGGATCCAGTATAACTGATTTTGTAGGATGAGCATCGCCTTTTTGCATAGGTTCCATATAGGAGTGTCGGTTTTGGACAGATCAATCGTCTCCACACATCGTTTTCTGCTCCCATTCATATATTTTTTGCACAAGATTTCTTTCCACCATGCTTTCTTTCCTGTGATGACTCTCCAAAGGATTTTAGCGCCCATGGCAAGATTCATAAGCGAGGGATCTCTTTTTCCGGCACCTCCAGCAAATTTTGGCCTGCAGACTTTCTCCCAACTCATCAAGTGAAAATTTTTGGCTCCATTTGTTTTTCCACCTTGCCACAGAAATCTACGGATCTCCTTCGTTATCTTCTAGACGACACTCTTGGGGGATAAAGAGATAGAGCTGGTGTAGATAGGATAGGTAGAAAGAACAGAAATGATCAAAACTAGTTTGCCAGCCAAGTTGACCCACCTAAATCCCCACGATGAAATTTTGGCTTGGATCTTATCAATCAGATCCTGCCAGTCTGAGGCCTTTTTGTTCCCTTTAAAAATTGGGATTCCAAGGTATTTAAAATAATTCCAGGAGGGACAGCCATCAAAGCCTAGGATCCGAGCTATTCTAGCAATTGTTTCTTTGGAGCAGTTCCAGCCATAATTTTTTTATTTCAGGGAGTTGACTTTCCCGTCGGAGGCTTTGAGGAAGGTATTTAATGCGCCTTTGAATCTTTCAGCTATGATTGTGGAAGCTCCTCCAAGAAAAATTGTGCCATCTGCGAACTGAGCATGGTTGACTGCTCTAACCCCTCTCGCAATCCTCAGTCCTTTAATCTCCCCTAGAATTTGAATATGATGAAGCTTCCTGCTCAGGGATTCGGCCACCAAGAGATATAGGAAGGGGGACATGGGGCAGCCTTGCCTTAGGCCTCTAGTGGATTGAAAGAAGGAAGTGGGCCTGCCATTAACCAGTGGGGCAATCCAAGGTTTTCTTATGCATGCTTTTACCCAATGGACAAATATGTCGGAGAAGCGGAATCTAATCATAATTTCAAATAAAAAGAAGTGATTCACTCTATCGAAAGAATTCGCCATGTCCAACTTGATAGCCATTCCCTGTTGATTTCTTTCCATACTGGAGTGAATAGCCTCCTGAACTATAATGATATTATCAAGTATTTGACAACCGGCAATAAACCCGCCTTGGGATTCAAAAACAAGCTTACCCATGATTTTTTTTCATTCGAGTAGCTATAATCTTTGAGAGAATCTTGTAGGAAGTGTTAAAAAGAGAGATAGGCCTGAATCTTTCGATAGATGTTGTATTGTTGTCTTTCAGTATGAGTGCCAGGAAGGAGGAGTTTGTGGCTCCCCTGATTTTATCTTTCTTCCTGGTCCAATTTAGCGTTCTCTTCAAATCCTCCTTTATGATATCCCAAGCCGCTCTGAAAAAGTTTATTGTAAATCCCTCTGACCCTAGAGCTTTGGCCAGATGAAGAGACCAAATAGCATCTCTGATTTCATACTCATTAATTGGCTTATCAAGTTCTCTATTACCAGTTTCGGAGATGACAGAAAGAATACCTGAGAGCATAACTGCCTCTACTTCCAGGTCAACCTCGTTGTTGTCTGTGTAAAGCCTCTAAAAGTGCACTAGGGCATATGCTTTAAGCTCCTCCTTACCGTCGATTCGAATTCCATTGGTGTATTTTAACTCTTTGATCGATTTGAAGCTGAGACGAGATTTGGTTTTCTTGTGGAAATACTCGGTATTACTATCCCCCCCTTTGAGCCAAGTCTTCCTGGATTTGATTCTCCAAACCTCCTCCTCCTATCTAGCAACGCTGAGAATTTCTAGATTAAGGTCCTTCTCACGGATTAGAGTGGAGGTAGTGATTTCACTCTCCTCCATTATGTGCTAAAGAGAAGCAAGGTCCATTTGAAGCTTTCTCTTGGAGAATCTAGGACTTGAACTTCGATTTCACCCAGGTTTTTAAGATAGCACGCACTGCCCGAAGTTTACATTCCCAAATGTAACTAGGCAACCCATAAAAGTTGGAATTCCATGTGTTATGAATAATGTGTAAGAGATCCCTGTCATGCAGCCATAAGTGATTGAAATGAAACGTGATTGGCCCAAGAGTTTCAGGAGCGAAAATATTCAGGAAAATTGGCTTGTGATCAAAGGTGGCTGACGGGAGAGCAAACGCAGCAAAAAGAATATTTTTTAGGAGGTAAGTGGAGCTAACCAGGAACCTATCCAACCTGGCAGCTATATGACCAATTCCAGCTCTTCTATTGCTCCAAGTGAATTTTCCATTTTTCATTTCAATGTCCATCAGATCTAAATAAGAAATAAGATCCTCCATCTTTTCCCCGTAGGGATCTCTAACCCTAGAGCCACCACGCTTTTCCTATTGATTTCTGGTGACGTTGAAGTCTCTTGCGATAATCACATCCTTTCCCTACATCTCATCTTTTAGTTTGGAGAGGTCCTTCCAGAACAAATATTTATCCCTGTAATGTGTAGGACCATAAACATTGCAAATGTAAGTAGAGTGTTGATTATATTTTTCATGAATTTCAAGTAAGAGCCAATGCTATCTTTTTTTAACAGAATTTATCAAGAGATTGCTAGATAGAAATGTAGTAATTCCCCCAGAGGCTCCTTTGGAGCTTTGTGCTTTCCTATGGTTATCCTTCCAAAAGTGGTGTGAGAGCTCTATTGCCTCCACGTCTTGCATTTTTGTCTCTTGGAGTAGTAACAAGTCTGGCTTTTCAATTTTTACCAAGTCCCTCAGTGCTTCTACTTTTCTAGCACCACCCAGACCTCTGCATTTCCAGGAGACAAGCTTCATCACATTTTACTAGATTCTGACCTTGCTCGAGGTCTGCCATCCGATTTTTCCCCTCCCTGGTTTTTATTGAATTGGAGAAGTTTTGTTTCTTCTATGCTTTTTTGTCTTCCCAATTCTAATTCCCTTTCAGCTTCCTGCTTCCGAAGGTATCTCTGCGATATTCTTCCCCTCGTATTTGGAATTAGAAGAACGTCCTGCGGATCCAGAGCCTCCTGGGAAGACGATGGTTTCGGGGAGAATATCTGCGGCATTACAGTACTTTTTTTAACCCTATCCTCCCAAGTTCCTCCAGGGGTCGACGACGCTTCCATGACCACCTCTGTCGTTTCCTTGAGTGGGGAGGAGTCTAAGGGAATGTGCACTGCATATGCCTCGCTTTCTATCTCTACGTTAACCTGAGAGGGGATTTCTCCATCTTCCATAGTCAAAGTTTGAAATTGATTGCTGGTGGTAGCGTTTTTCTCAACCTGCTCCTTTTCTTTATTTTTCTCTAGATGTGGAACAGTTGCTGCAAAGGTTGGTTGTATAGTTTTCCTTCCCCTCTTTGTTTGCTTCCTACCTTCTTCCTGAGTCTGATCCTGAGTTTCAAGTGTGGATTTTGGGCATTTCTTGACAAAGTGGCCATACTCATGGCATTTCTTGCATTTAAAGGGTAGCTGCTCATAGTCTACTTTCTGCATGTGTTCCCATCCCTCGATTTGCAAATTTACTACCTCAGGCAGACCTTTTTCTAAGTCGACTTCCACACAAATACGGGCGCAGAAGAACAACGGCCCTTTAAGTTCCGCTTTGTCGATCAAAGTGCCGAGGGCGTTTCCAATAGCTTGTAGGGTTTAATCATTCCAGCAGTGGATTGGGAGATGTGGGAGACAAACCCATATTGGTACTACTGATGGAACATCTTTTTCCAGGTCAAAAGATAGGCTCCATCAGTTTAAATAAAGTCCATGGGTGCCCAGGAAGTAAGGCCCACTTCTAAAAATTAGATCTCTATCAATCTTGTGCTCAAAAAGAAAGGTGAAGAAACCCTTACCACAAAAACAATGTTGCAAGCCCCCGAAAATTAAGGGCATCCAATTTTTGTTAATCCAGGTGTCCATGGTTTTGGGTGAAGGCCAAATCCCAGTGAACTGACCTATCAGGCCTCTCTCGCTAAGAGCTAGAGCTTTCAGGCGTGAAGTTGCCGACGTGATCTGGATCCGAGGAGCAGTCGTGTGTTTTGCAAAGGCATCTACGGCAGAAGGAGTCACCGGCGGCAGAGGAGTTGCAGCTACCAATGCTCTAAAGGCGTCATCGAGTCGTTATTTGTTCTCTTCTAGGCTCGGATCCAGAGGGGGGTCCATCGAGGCACCCTTGAAGTCAGAGGAGCCCGATCACCAGAGGCAGAGCGCAGGGCGCTGCAGGCCAGCAAACCCTAGCGACGGCCAGATCCGGGAGCAGAGGTTTTTTTAGTTAGGGAATAAATTCCCAATAGATGTCGATCGAAAATATTTGACATGTTAGTACATATTCATACTCTAATTAACCCAAATTGAGAATCAAGAATTAGACAAAGAAATAGAGGAAAAAGAGGTCATTTCAGCTATTTGGGACTTAGAGTCTGATAAAGCTCTAGGACCATATGGATTTACCATATCTTTTTAAAGAAAATTTTGGGATGTAATAAAATATGGTCTTCTCAAAATGATTAAACAGTCACTAAAAAAAGGTAAACTGGGAGGAAGCACAAATTCCTCATTTTTAGCCTTGATACCAAAATAAATAAATAAATCTAGAAACTTTCTCCATATTTGGACCAATTTATTTCTGCAATTCATCTTATAAAATCATATTAAAGATCCTAGCTAATAGAATCAAACCTCTTTTGCATCTCCTATTCTCTGACAATCAAGGGGGCTTTATACCTAGAAGGAAAATTCTTGATAACAGCATTTTAGTGCAAGAAACAATATGTTCTAGTAAACAAAGGAAATAAAGAGGAATAGTTATAAAAATGAATATGGCCAATTCCTTTGACAGAGTGAGGCACTCCTTTTTGTTTTTGGTACTAAGAAAATTTGGCTTTTCTGAGTTGTTCATGAGCAGGATACAAGCATGCATAACAAATCCTTGGATTGCACCATTGGTAAATGGAATACCTACTTCCTTTTTCAAAGGGGAAAGGGGATTAAGACAAGGATTCCCACTTTCCCCATTGCTTTATGTTCTTATGGACGATTCTCTCAGTAGAAGATTGGAACATAAAAGGATGCAAGGAAATATGCTTGGAATTAGAATTGTCATAGGAGTAAAAGAGATGAATCATTGTCAGTTTGCAGATGATACTATTTTGGTAGGTAGAGCATCATGATTCATATCATTGAGATTTCAAACTATAATGGATAGTTACCTAATGGCATCAAGGGGATAATCAAATAATGAAAAATGTTTTGTTTATGGGGGGGATTCCTAAAATATTAAATATATTGCTAATATACTAGGATTCTCAGCAAGAAAAGATTGGAATTCCCTCATTTACTTAGGAAATCATATTTTCCTAGGTAGACCCCAATCCCTAGATTGGAATTATGTGTCACATAAAATCAGGAAAAAAATGGAACAATGGGGATCTCAATGCTGCAATGCAATGCGAAGAGTAGTGTTGATAAAGTCAGTTTTATCATCTCTAGCTATATATCAGAAGTATATTATGTGAGCTCCCTTGGGAATCTCAAATCAAATCGATAGTCTACAAATAAAATTCTTATGGTAGGGGGGTAAACCAAATGAGAACAAATATCATTTGATAAGCTGGAAATAGGTGATTGCACCTTTGAAAAAAGGAGGTTTAGCTCCATGGGGCACTAGCTAGTTAAATAAATCACTTGGAGCTAAAATTATGTGTAATATATCTATAGGAGAAGAATCCTATTTGAAGAGTGTCTTAGTTAGAAAGTATGCCAACTTTGGTCGCATTAGAATCATTGATCATAATTTTCATACTATAAAGTATACAACTATCTAGAGCTTATGCAAGGCCTCTTTAAAAAAAGTGAAAAGTCGGTTTTCTTAGCTTCCAGGAAATGGTCGTAGCATTAGAATCTGGGATGACGGAATTCTAGGAAGAAAGGAATTAGGTTTGAATATAAGCTTTAACCAATTACATATTTGGATGAGAGAAAAAAACAATTCCCATTACTAGTTGATATCTTTGAATGGCTGCATACTAGGGTGTTGAGTGCACGTGCATGGTCCAAACTCGTAGGTGTTATATTTAATAAACCCCTTAGTGTCTGATGAGTTGATGACATAAGAAATTTCATTTCATCGGCCTCAAACATGGCATTTTCTAGTCTTATAGTTTTCAAATCAACATGATCTGAGAAAGTGCCATTAGGAGAATCAGAGCCTGGAGGAAGCTCTGCTTAGATTTCTAGGCTTAAAACAACAGTTTCATTTAAATGAACTAGAAATCTAGGCCTCTCAATAATAACACTAGAAACATTTGGTGATACATGATCACCAAAAACACTTTTTCCTACCACCATGCCAACTTTTAATACATGTTTACAAGCATTTCCATTCAATTCCCAAGCACAACTACAGAAAAATAAAATAAAATAAAAATAAAAATCAGACCCTACATATATGACCTTATACTAGGTATCACGAGTATTCTTATTTTGGCTACAAACCCAATATTCGTTGTTATTTTTTCGATCACATACACATTCTTCATCTAGGATTCCATTTGCTTTGCACTCGCATCTAGCTAGTTGTTCATGAGATTTTCTAGGTCATATAAAACCAGCTTCCTTTAAATGTTGCATATGAATGTAATAAGTTTCAACATTTCCCAACAACAAATTAACCAGCCAACCCATTTGTGGCATGCATTGTTCTTCTCATCAAGGTACCTTTGCTTTATGTGCCTATGGTATGACTCAATCGCATTATTTGTGTCTTGATTTGAATGGAGAAACTTTCTATAATATTTCACCCACATATCTTGAAAATGAAGGGGGTTAGAGACAAAGTAGTAACTAAAAATATTGCAATAGAGAATTAGAATATAGTCATGACACAAAGATACAAAAACACGCTTACAAATTTTGTTGTGGTCTAGCTGGGTGGTTTTGAAATACTCCAAAAAAATTTCTTAATCACGGAATTCATCAAAGATCCTTGTAACTGCTTTTTCTACTGAGTTATCATCCATACATGAATGCATGATTTCTCCTAAAGCATGAAAAATTGAGACCCTATTTTCTTTTCCATGGACTTTGCTTAAAACATTCTTCATCCATGCACGACGAACATGCCATACGCATAATAATATTGATGAATATGTTAAACACGTGAAATGACTTTATACTAAAAGAGACAAATATATGTATTTATGCAATGAAACATTATTCTTCTCTCTCCCTCCCCTCTAAAAATAATTAAACAATTCACCTTAAAGCCCAGCTGCAGCATCATCTATAATGAAAACATGAACATGACCATCTGGACGTTCTTTCATTCCGATGTTAAATAATGTTGATAACCATTTTTTAATATCCTTTGTAGTATTACACAATAAAATAACCCAAACTATTGGGACACCAATATGGTGTTTGTCGAAAACCATCAATGTATAAAGTTGATACTACATTTCAATAAACACATAATTATATTTAAATTCCACACATAGGAAATCATTTTAATAATTATAATTAAATGAGATCCATGAGAAATGTGTACTCACCCCATATTTGTTCGTGTTGAATGTAGAGTCCATGGATATAACATTATTGTGTGAGTATTCCACCCTCATTGATCGCATCCAACTTGTTTGTTTACCAATGATAAATGGAATGTTTTGCACATCTTGTATTTGGTAGAAAAAAAACTTAACTGAAAATTGATTGTACCAACAATCCATGCTAGTTGGATCACTTTGGTCCTTCACATATTCTTGTCTTTTTATATCATTGTGCTTGTTTAAAATATATTGTCTTGTTGCTAAGCAATCTTGAGCTATCCCTTTGAACAATTGCCCAGATTTATGCTCCACATCATAAATTAATTTATCCCATATCATTGTGACATTAAATCCATATTCAACCATTTGTTTTACTCTAGTCCGCATATTACATGTTATATGTGGTGCATAATTTAAAGTCTGAGGCCTACCAACTGCATCCCTCCCATGGCACACAAAACCATATTTATCAATATGCCTACATGATGTATATGAAATAACAACATCATTTGGTCTACAGCAAAGTCGTCGCACAATGAAGTGGCATTGACAACCAACTTTAATGCTTTGACGCAAACTACGTTTCTTCTTTATAGTTTCAATTGGAGTCGTTGTATGCATATCACCTCGGAGTTTACGAGTGGACTCCGGACCATATGCACAACAATACCTATCACATATAGTTACAATAAATTAAAAATATAGATGCATGTTTTTATTGATTAACTTGAACAGTAAATTAAAAATTATCTAAGCATGTTTCACACAATCACTTATGAGTAATTATAAAGACTCGCATAGCATACTCCAAATATGTGTGAAAATGAATATTTGTGATCTCCTCAACTTTTCAGGTTCGTCGAGTATGAATAACAAATTGAGTAGGAGTGGTTTCTCTCGCTTGATCCCCTTTGATAAAATCCTCAAGTCTAGAATACGGAATAATTGCAACTTGGTCCCCCCAAATTTCTATCCATGTCAAATCTTCAGCGGAAAACTCTACCATATCTTCTGGATATTCAACTTCCAACTCATTAATATCCTCCCACTTGCCCATTTTAAAACCTCTACACAATCACATACAAAAATAAAATATTTATAAAGTATTATAATAGAACTTAGAAAATAATTGGTTAAAAGGTATATAAACAAACAAAGTAGGAGATAACTAATGTGATATCTTCACTAAGCTCTCAATCCAAGTGTAGATACAAGACTTCCTAGAGGTACTTATGCTTAAGTCTAAATTTGGTTTGCTAATTTCTTTTAGAGTAGTCTATTTATTCTAGGTTTTCGATTTTACGGTTGGTTTTGATCAGAATTCAGTAATTTTTTTTGGTAAAATCCAAATTTCTACGTGTTTAAATTGTATTTTTGAATCCATTAATAGATTCAGCACCCTCAGATACCCCCATGGCACCCAAATTATGCAATTTTCATAGCTAATATATGTGATTTTAAGATTTTTTAAAGATTTCCAATCGAAATACGAAAAAAATTAGACAAAAAATATACTTGGAAAAGATTGAAAATGTAGAATATTTAGACTACGCCATTTCTTTTCACTAAGAAGTGACAATAATTGATAGAATTGTCCTCTACTAAATTTTTATCAATTCCCTATCCCTAAAGCATAATCTTGATGGATTCTCTTATTTTAGTAAAGATTACGATCCATTATCATTATGAAGTCCTGGAGAGAAACATCGGATATTACACTCTAACACCTTCAATAGATCATAGTAATCTTATTTACCCACAACATCCTCTAACAAGTTATGCACACAAACATTCCATAGCACCAAATGAGTAAAGGTTCTAAACTAACTTTAATTCGAACCATAGTTCCTATAATACAGCCACACCCTCCAAGTTATATGTCCCCATGGATTCTTTGAACATGACATCCCTATCACAAATTATAGTATCTTCAACCAAGCATAGTGCCACAACCTTAGCAAGGTGCACTCAACATTTTATGGTAGGCATTGGGTTAGGCGCATGGGGTATGCCCAACGTAAACCCACTGTTAAAACCTAATTTACGCATCTGCCTCATCCACTAGAATTGAAGGAGAGTCCAATTGTTTCACGCCACCTTCGAAAATGAACGGCACATACAGTCGTTTCTACACGCGTTATTCTCGTTCTTGCTTGAATTGGAGGTTGTCTGACTGAATCTTTGCAACCATGAAATCCATTCAAATTCCCGAAGATTTTAACTCCATTCAAACTCCCGAAGATTTAATGTCATGGAAGCATCATGGCTTACTCTACAGCAATGCAATTATCTCTTGTGGGCATCATTCTGGTCTTGTTTTGAACCATTGCGTGTGCTCAGCTAAACTCGACATATCCCTGGCAACAGTAAAGGTTGCAGTGAAGCAAGCGATGGCCAATGAGAAACGAATGGGGCATCATTGCTCAGCCTTCACTTTCATGATTGTTTCATTAATGTAATCTTATGTTTTAGTTTCATTTTTTAGCCATCGGAATCTATTCATTGTTTTGTTTAGATAACTCAACCGTGATCTTTATTTTCTTGACTGGTGAATGCAAGCTTTCCCTTCACAGGGTTGTGATGGGCCAGTGCTGTTGGAACAACTCTTCCACTATAACTGGGGAAAAGACTGCTCTTCCCAACAACAATTTAGTGAGGGGTTTCGACATCATAGACACTATCAAATACCAAGTCGAAGCAGTTTGCAGCGGCAACAAATCACAAATTAAGTGTCACAACAATTTATTTGTTACTTGTTCTCCATGTGTAAATGTAATCACTTGTTGTTTATGTTTCAGCTACCTGTTATCACCCGCCTTCTAGTTAAATGGGTTGTCTCCCATAAACTGTGTGTTATCCATGCATCAGCTACAGTTATCCTTGCATCAACTACCAATTATTTTTTGTATCCATGCATCAGCTACCAGTTATATTTTATATTCCTTTTTTTTATAATTGTTTATTTCAAATTTGAAACAACGCCTATAAAATCAATTTGGAATACAAGAATGTATTTGCCTCCTTCAAATTTGCCACAAATACCTTTTCATGGTAGGAATCTTTTTCAATCTTTGTAAGACACCATGATAATGAATACATACATTGATATCAGTTGCAACACTAGCAAGGCCAATTTATTATAGATTTCATTGCATATTATTAGTGTATGTCGATTAAAGAGAAAGATAAAAACCCTAATTGATTAAGGATGATCACATTCAAACCATATAGGCACTATTAGGTGAAGGAAGAAATGGAGTTCCTAACCATCAACACTTTGGGAGATGCTTAATGTTTGCATCGAAATTGGAATAGAAGTTCAGGATCCTTAATGGTTAAGAAAATAGGGAACCCTAGAAGCCAAAAGACCAATTTGAAATAAGACTAATAAAGTCCAAGCTTATTGTACTCAAATATAAAGGTAAAGGAAAGTTCCATTGGAAGCATAAATAACAAGGAGAAGGCTCTCGAGCTATTGGTGTGTGTCATTCCTGCAAAAATATACCTCAATTGCAAGATGGATAGGATTGAAATATACCTCTAGCCCCAATTAACTTTAATTCCAATAGAGATATGTTCAAAAGTGTACGAGGAAAAAGTGTAAGTAAGTCATCAACTTGGACCTACAAGTAACACTTAAATAAAATAATAAAATATATAAACAAAATTAAACAATGTCCACCCTAACTTAAAGTTCAAAAAGGTATTAAGAAGAAGTACAATTACATATGTTGAAAAAACTTACACAATGATATCAACTTCTTAAGTATAATAAACTTAATGAGGGATTTGAACATTTAGCAAACCTTATTTTAGAAGGCTCAAACAACCTACCATTTGCTCATGATGAATATATACATCCTTCATTGTCCTTTATTAGTATTATGCAATATTGTAAACACCTTCAAAACTTTATGAATTTCAACAAAAGGTGGATATGGATATTAATACAACTATTTTTAATGGAATTTTAACAACTAACATGTTTACTTTCAATATCATAGATGAGTATAATTCCAAATTGTAAGTTTATTCCCTTACATAATGTATGAAGTGACAACCTGAGTAATCTATAAGTTCATATTTTTAATCTTTGAAAGGGCTAAGCTTTATGTTTTTAGGTAGATGGATTGAAAACAATTAACAAAATTTCATAATAAAATTTATAGCTATGAAAACACAAATTAAACCACAAGTCTCTTAATTTTCACTTCCTCGTTAATTAAAACATGGAAAATAGTATTAGAATTATATATCCAAATATTTGTTGGAAATGAAACACTATACACTATAATCTATAAAAAACCATTTCAATCTATATGAGGCTACATGAGTGATACTATTAAGATGCCCAAAGACTAAAGGTTCTCAACCAATAGGCTAATTAATTAATTGTTTTGACGTATACTTGAGTAATTTTTGGAGATTCTCGATTTTTTTAAATTCGTTCTAAAAACCTTGTTTGCCCTGACGTGATAAACCTAAAAACCTACCATGGCATGATATGTGTTTCAAACATACAGAAAGTCTTGGACATCAAGGTCGGGCAAGGGCGTTACGAATAGAGTTGGAATTTGTTTTCATCTTTATTCATCAAATAATTTCAATTTTCTTTTGACGTTTTCAACTTCTATATTCTTCATTGTAAAACTTTTTATCTAAAATTGTGCTATTCAACAATGAAGTTTTAATGAAAAATTATAACTTTGATAATAAAGTTTTAATTAAAAAATCACCCTTCCATAATGAAGTTTTACTTTAAAAACTACCCTTCTATAATGAATTTTTGATACATGTTTTTTTAACAAAAGGAATTAGATTTTATTTTAAGCTCCACCACCCCCGTAGTCTTGCAACTGACATCCTCCGAGCAAACCATAGTCGGTTGTCCTACCTACACCTAATCCCAATAAAAGACATGCCCAAGTCTACAACCGACTTGATGCCAAAAGAGAGGAGTAACATGAAAATAAATTGTTATCTAGCTCAATTATGTTTTAGTTGAACCAAAAAGTGACCAAAAAAACACCTCCAAAATGGAGAGTTCTAATTAGTAAATAGGGGTTCACATCATTTATGTAGCAAACCAACAACGAGGAAAAGAGGGCAAACAAAAGCAGCTGGAAAAGAAGACAACAGAGAGCAATCTCACCATAGCATTGTAGAAGATTAATATCTACCTATTTCTAGTTATAATAGCCAAACTCACTACAAATCCTAGATATATAGCTATATAATATTATTTCTTAAAATTCGACATCTCTATAATACTATTAATTTCTACACTAGTGTTATAGTTCTAGTATCTCATCTCTTAGCCCAAGGTCCTGGTTCAACCAAGGGGGCTATATGAGACTTTGTAGTAAGTCACCTTAGCCAATAGTCACTATGGACATTTCAAAGAGTCCTCAAGTTACCCTATAGATGTTGAATATGGAAATTCTCACCATTATTTCTTATGCTTGCTTCACTCCCTGGCTCTCATTTCCTCCCTTCTTCAAATCTTCTTTTGAAACATTAAAGAGAGGAGAGTGGGAGTGGGGGTCACATTTTAGGGCTCAGGTGTTGCAGCAATACCAATATTAGGGGGTCTTGGCTTCACTGAATTCTTGCATGGCCGGGTTTACTTAAAGTCAATCGGAATTACAAGAATAGACTTTTGAAATGGATAGGTGTCCCTGAATCATGAGTTACAAGTTAGACATAATGAAGCTAGGGATGTCACCGAGCTAATAAGAAAAAAAGAGTATAAATGTGGAAGGAAAGCCAAGAAAGAGAATCACATGTGTTTTAGGTGCAAACAGTGGTCTCTTTATTTATCATTTCAATATATTACAAAAAACAAAACAAAAATGAGCAGATAAACCTACTAGAATCTGTGACAGGAGATGAGGCTATCCCTTCATAGTATAAGAGAGAACCTTAACGCTGCAAATCTTATGGATGTATAAAACTCAACAACTTGGGTCATGGATATTTGAAATTAAGCCTAGTTCAAATGAGATCCATAACAAGCCAGAATTGGTGAGTGATTCGCATTAATACCTCCATTAACCACCACCTACCTCTTTGTTAATAAAGGTATACATTATATAGTGTAATGCATTACAATTTACACAACACACCAAAACTTTTTTAATCATAAATATATTTTTTTTTCAATTTTAAACCAGCAAAGCAGCTACGATGTAGTAATTCGATAAGATTGGGAGCTCCACTCCAAATCGCCTTCTCCATCTCACGTATCCAGCTACAAACAATGTATCTCTCCATATCTACAGCGAGTCATATCGACCGCGGGATGGGATGGTTGGTTACCATGCGGGATGGAATGGCTGTGGGATGGGCCATTGCAATGTGATGGAGCATGGATATTGTTGGTTACCATGCGGGATGTTGGGAATGGAAATCCATGCTGATGGATGGACCGCAGCCGCCCTGCGCGGGGTGCCCATTCCTACGAGCGTTTGTCTTACGCCTTCCCGACAGGTTAGTTATACGCCAAAAGTCCAAAGTCCTCGCATCGGTCTTAAAGACTCTACTGCATGGGATCCTGACAGGTTAGTTATACGCCAAAAGTCCAAAGTCCTTGCAGCCGTCTTAAAGACTCTACTCCATGGGATAGTTATTCTCAAAAGGGTGCTGCATTTTATTTTGAAATCATGGTATTTGTTAATCATAAAAATTTGAGTAATTTTGTAGTAATGTTATTTTCAATCAACCTACTCTATATGGAATGTTTTTCTAAAACCAGTCTAGATCCAAATCCTAGGCTCTATCAAGCGCCAAGAGGGATCAAATCTTCCGAGGTGTAAACCTCTCCTCGAATAGCTCCTTGACTGCAATACCTGAGAAGAGGTTTTTACCTCAGGAGATTTGATCCCTCTCGGCGCTTGATAGAGCTTAGGATTTGGATCTAGGCTGGTTCCAATCATGGGCAGTGACACAATACTGGAGTTTGATCAACATTATAAGGAACAGGTTAAGTTGAAAACACAAATACAATTATGAGGATTATCATAATGTAAGTAATAAGTATTAAGGATGGAGTAAATTGTTAAACTAGAAAATAGAGACAATAATTTTGTAAGCATTAAATAAATGAAAATATAGTTCACATCGTGATCATTCTCAATCTATCTTCTTCATCTTTTCTTGTCTTCACACTTAGTAGTTTTGACATCTTCTCATATCAATCATATGAGAATTTACATTGGACCTGTACTTGTATTACGTACTTGTATTCCGGCATATAACTCATGGCAGGCATGATACATTTGAACTTCTGCTAATTGATCAATTCATTCACGAATTTTTTTATGTCTAGTATACATTTTTTCAGATGGTACTGATATATTATCGTCAATTTCAATCTCCTTATCTCAGACCATATTAGTAATTGGAGTTGCTTGAAATTGGACCATGTCATCAACACGTCGCTCTGTGACCGTTACACGTTGAGAAACTCCCACAGTTGGTTCCACGGGTACATTGGTTGAATATTGTCTTTGTTGTTCTACATTTTGATTTTTTTGTTGTTCTACATTTTGATTTCTTTGTTGTTCTACAAATTGATTTATTTGTTCTTCCAATTGCTTCAACTTTCTCTCTCGATATGCTCTTTGTCGGTCAAGGTTTTGTTTTCTTTGTTCTTCTCGTTCTTTTGATGTCAATTCGTCTAACTTTCTTTTTCGATATTCTTTTTGTCGATTTGTGTTTCGTTTTCTTCGTTCTTCTGCTGTCATTTCGTCCAAATTTCTTTTTCGATATTCTTGTTGTTGTTCTGTTTTTCATTTCAAGTCTTCTTCTCGTTCTTTTGTTGTCATTTCGTTCGATTTTATTCCTTGATATGCTTTATGACGTTCGACATTCTGTATTTTTTGTTCTTCTCCCGTTTGTCTGATAACATCTTCTGCATGCACATCTTCCATTTCTAGTTCAAACTCTATATCAAAAATGTCAAGCATTAACATATACACTGAAATTTATGCATCTATGAAATCTACACTAAAATTTATGCATCCATGAAATCTACACTAAAAACTATGCGTCCATCAATTAACAGCTACACTGAAAATTATGCAATGATAAAACACCATACACTGAAATCTATGCAAGTATAAAACTCACTTTACATGATAATGAAATTCAATATCGACATAATTGTATCCACACAACTTTTGGTTCTGTGGTATAAACCTTTATCCTTCTCGTTCTTTTGTTGTCATTTCGTTAGATTTTCTTCCTTGATATGCTTTCTAACGTTCGATGTTCTGTATTTTTTGTTCTTCTCCTGTTTGTCTGATAGCATCTTCCGCATACACTGAAATTTATGCATCCATGAAATCTACACTGAAAACTATGTGTCCATCAATTAACAACTACACTAAAACTTATGCAATGATAAAACACCATACACTGAAATCTATGCAAGTATAAAACTCACTTTACATGATAATGAAATTCAATATCCACATAACTTTTGATTATGTGGTATAAAACTTTATCCTTCGCGTTCTTTTGTTGTCATTTCATTAGATTTTCTTCCTTGATATGCTTTATGATGTTCGACGTTCTGTATTTTTTGTTCTTCTCATGTTTGTCTAATAGCATCTTCCGCATGCACATCTTCCATTTCTAGTTTAGACTCTATATCAAAAATGTGAAGCATTAACATATACATTGAAATTTATGCATCTATGAAATCCACACTAAAATTTATGCATCCATGAAATCTACAATGAAATCTATGTGTCCATCGATTAACAGCTACACTGAAAAGTATGCAATGATAAAATACCATACACTGAAATCTATGCAAGCATAAAACTTACTTTACATGATAATGAAATTCAATATATTTTCAAAAAAATTAGGTGATCTAGGAGGATCGAACCTTGGATCTCACGCCCATTATCCCAACACCCTTACCACTATACTACAGGTAGTTCTTATTATACATAGTAAATAACTTATATATAAACTTGAATAATATTATATTTGGCGAAAATGGGAGAAGGGTGGATCAACAAGGTTTGACCCCGTGACCTACCTATGAAACGATTTAATATATTTATATGTTTGAATCGGGAGTTAAATTTAAATTTAACTTTAACATAAATTTTGCAACTATAATATAACTTTAATATAAATTTTGCAACTATGATATAACTTTAATATAAATTTTGCAACTATAATATAACTTTAATTATATTTTAATTTAATTTTAAATATAAATATTAAACTATATTTTAATTTAAATTTAAACTTAATAGGAGGGGGGGGGGCGGAGGAGGGGGGGACGTGGGAGGGTGCAGGCGGTGGTTGGAGGGGAGGAGGGAAGGAGGGGAGGTCGCGGGAGAGAGGAGGGAGGGTGGATATGGGGAGTTGCAAGGCTGCGGAGGGAAGGGAGGAGGGGACGGTTGTGCAAGAGGGGAGGGTTGCGGAGGATGGAAGGTCACGGAGGAGGGCAGGCGAGGAGGTCGCGGGAGAGTGGAGGGAAGGATCAGGGTGGATACGGGGAGCTACAGCGTGCGAAGGGATGGGGGGGACGGGAGGGTTGTGCAAGCGGGGAGCTACGTGAGAGTGGAACTCGAGGGCTACACAGGCGGGGAGTTGGAGGGCTACGCAGGCGGGAGCTGGAGAATGACGAGGAGCTGGAGCTGGAGAATGATGAGGAGCTAAATTTAAAATTAGATTACATGTTCGCAATATTATTTATGGCCGACATAATTACATCGAAGGCGTATTTTAAGGGAGAGGTTCCCCTCGCCTATACGCCATCTGTCAACGGCGAATGAGGAGCCGCCCCCTGCGATTGTACGTTCTGTACTCAGTGCACTGAAGAGCTGACCAACTTGAAGTTCACCCGTGCCTTTGTTTCTCAGTTCCACAACTACTGCAGAAGGCCTCCCTTGTAATCCACAACCCTAGCATCAATCTCAATTTCATCCTGATATGATCATATTCAACTGATAATTACACATGAGCAAACGAGAAGGTATTGTGAAGGTGCAGAGCAGTCGGGCACGCTTGATTTGGTGAATTTGGAAGCCTGTGAAAACAAAATCTCCGTGAAAATTGGGGATCTCATAGACATCCAATTAAGTGGATATATTTTGTGTAGTGTTTTGTATTTTGGAAAGATTGTAGCCACTGCGTGTTCGTTTTGCAGGCCCTCCATGGCAGCTACCTGCACCTGCTCATCCGTAAGTTGAATTTTTTCCAAATCACCATTTTAAATTTATTGATTAGGATCTTGTATCCAGTTTATCAACTGTTTGAAATCAGACAACCTGTATTTTTTTCATATTTTTTTTTCAAAAGACCTTTGAAGAGATTGACCTTGATCTTGAATTTAGTACTTTGCTCATGTGCTGCAATTGGGTTAGGAATCTATATCCAATTATTTAATTTGAGTTTTCTTTTTTTATTGACAAATAATTTATATTCGGATCCAGCTGTGAGGTTTTTAGGCTAAACCAATGAAAATCCAGATTTGATTCTTTCAAAAAAAATATAATAATAAGATTTCATTTAAAAATTGTATTTTCATTTATTTAGAAAAAGTGTAAAATAATATATATTTATTTTAATTATGGATTTATCAAATTATATTTTTTTATTAATTTAAAATGAATGTAAAACAATATATATTTATTTTAATTTTGGATTTATCAAGTGTTGAGAGAGAATTAACTTGTTTAAGATGCAAACAAATTTACTCTCTTTTCAATAAAGATGCTTCACTAATACGTTGTTTAATTACCTTTAATTGATATATGAAAATGATAATGGAATTGACTCTACATCAAATTGTATTTTCTAAAAGAATAATTTTGTATGTCCCACACTTTGCTTATTTGATATTTAATTACGCCAAAGGCGTATTTTAAGGGAGCAGTTCCTCTCGCCCCTTCGTCGTCTATCGACGGTGAATGAGGAGTCGCCCCCTATGATTGTACAGATTAAGCCATGAATGTTGTACTCAGTGCACTGGAAGAGCTGATGACCAACTTCAAGTCTTCAACCAATTCACGCGGCTGCCAGAGGGGTTGGGGTTCGAATTGAGGAACCTTCGGAAGTTGTGTGTTAACTTGAACAAGCTCACTCATCTTCTGTACTCCACCTCCCACATGATGTCTCTCTGCTCATTTCATAATATAAATAAAAGCATCCATTCTGAAGGCTCGTGAAGTGCAGAAAAGCTTATCATAACCATTTGTCTGCAGATAACAGTTTATTGGTATCAATGCCATTATGTTCTATGCTCTTGTTCTCTACCAGACCTTGGGATTCAAGAACGATGCTTCTCTTTACTCTGTTGTTATTACTGGAGTTGTCAATGTCACATCCATTGTTATCTCTATCTATGTGGTCGATAAAGTTGGTCGAAGAGCACTTCTTCTTGAAGCAGGAGTGCAGATGTTCATCTCACAAGTTAGTCTATTTCAATGCCCTATTTTTAGTTAGTTGTTCTTTTTAATTTGGGAATTGTTTCTAAGGAGTTAGTTTCTTCTCTAATTACCTAGTGAACCATAATTCTCACAAGAAATATGGATATTGTTTTGAAATGCAGATGATTATTGCGATCCTTTTGGTAACAGGGTTGAAGAACGGGTCAAAGATTCCTCGTTCCACAGCCATTGTGGTAGTGTTGTTGGTATGTGTTTTCGTATCATCCTTTTCCTGGTCATGGAGACCACTAGGATGGTTGATTCCCAGTGAAACATTTCCCCTAGAAACAAGGTCTGCTGGACAGAATGTCACCTGTGTGCGTGAATCTCCTATTCATGTTTGCAAGTGCACAAGGCCTTCTTGTCAATGCTTTGCCATTTAAAATACGGGATCTTTTTTGTTCTTTACTAGATGGGTGTCGTTTATGTCTTTATTTGTGTTGTTTCTCATTCTTGAGAGGAAGAATATCCCAACTGAAGAGATGATGGAAAGCGTGTGGAGAAAGCGTTGGTTGTGGAAGATATTTGTCACCGATGTTGACCTCATTGATGATGACGAAGATGATTATTCCAAACAAGAAAATGGTAAAGGCAATAGTAACGCCTACGACAATTCCCAATTACGATTTCTTCCTCCATCCAATTTCATCGAGGAAGAATCATAGATTCACCTACCCCATCACACAGTTATCAGTCAGGCAACCTCTTTCCCTGCATCATAGGCGCGTAACAAATTTTATTACTTAGCACACTTATGTAAAATAGGTATTTGCAGTCTATTGTAATTTTTGTTGATAAAGATGTTAGGCCCATTCGGCAGTTATAAAGCACTAAATACTTAGCAAAACTACTCCAGGGCTTAAATTTAAATTCCTACAGATGAAGTTATTGTTGATGATGTATGTACATTGAGGGATAGAGAGCATTTGCCTCGTTCCTGTTCCAAGGGTTTAATGGAGGAAAATGATACCATAACATTTACTCCAAGTGTTGCAGCAAATTTGTGTTGCTTAACCATTCTAATACTGGACTGTATAGTACTTCGATAATATTGGTGCATCAAGGTTTTGATCCCAAGCCTTAAAGTTGGTGTTGAGAGGAGATTGATTGTAGTCAATAATTAGCCATCAAAAGTAAAGAATTATTAATTTTAATTCAATTTTGAATTAAAGATATATATTAATTTAATCTTTTTATGATAAAAAGTTGAAAAAAATGTAATTCAATTGATAATAGCAAATTAAATATACACTTAAAAGACATTTTAAAGAAAATATTGTCTTTACAATTGCTTACAATGTTTAAGTTTAACTTAGCAAGACAAATAAATTGTAATTTCAATAGCAAATAATCATAACTATACTTTGTCATTTCAAATTTAATTCTCTAATAAGTTATATGAACATTATAAATAAACATAAACATTGAACCAAGTTTTCATCATAAAATGACAGTATAGAACTTAGACACAATTATATATCTAAACAATTTTGTGGATAACCATATAAGGGAGGATATGGTTTGTGTATCCATATGATGCATAATAACTGCATCTTATATTAATGTCTTGAGCATGCCGCAATCCTTTTTAACCATGGGAGCCATGTTTATTAGATCCTCATAAGAAAACAAACCTTGTGGTAGATCTTTAGGCCTTTGTTGAAGGGTGCCAATTCTATAAAAAAAACTATAAGAGCAATGAAGAGACCCTACTTGCTTTATAGGCCTCTAGGAGCATGAAAAAATAACATAACTACATCCATTACTTATTATTTAAGCTAAGGTGTTTAAGATTTGGAGTTTTCCAAGATCCATACGGACATGAAATTAAAAGAAATTACTCATAAGACCACCTTCGGGATATTTATTTGATCGCTTTATCTTTCACCCATGCAAAATGTGTGCAAGGCAATGATGAGATGTTAGAACATAATCCATAATACATAGGCTTGATGATAATAATAAAAAATTATGTTACCTGCTCCCTAGCTTTCTTAAGAACCCCAACTAGGGTAAAAATTGTTGCTCCAATAATTAATGCTACAAAGGATATGTCTCCTTGATCTTGGGCTTGCCATGAGGAAACAAGAAAGAGAGCTATGGGGCATTCTCAAAATATTTGACACACAAAGTATTGTCACATTGACGTCCATGTTGCTAAAAAGAAGATAAAAAAAAAAGTGAAATAGTGTGATAGATAAATATGCATAGAACTGAGAAAAGGGGAATGGTCATTATGGAGAACAAAGGAGCGAGGACTTGATGATGTTATAATTTGAATTCAATCAAAGTCATAATTCTCATTGTTGTAATACCAATTTTAGGTTGTGCGATGTTGAAAATGTTCATTTCGTGAAGGTTCATATCTAAACTCAATCAAGAACATACAAGTTAAAAAAATTCACGATGTTTAATATAATTTTCCATTTCAAACAAATTCATTAAATAAATTTGCATGAAACAGAAAAACTTCTACAACACATTGTCTCATCATTTTCATAACCGCATCTTTGTACCGTATTTCCATTTGATATTTCAACTTTCACAGGTGTTCCTTCAAATCCCTGCAAAATAAACACATACAGTAATGGGTTGGAAGAGTTTAAGCCCATTTTGAATTACTGAAAAAATTCTAAAAAATTGAATTGAATTCATTTGTGATGCAAATAGATTGCAATAATGGTGCCTTCTTTAATTTAGTTTGTTCGATGTCTATATTTCACAAATAAGTCACTCATACATATGAGGAATTCTATGCAAGGAAATAATTTTGCACAGATGCAGTTTGCATCAATGATAGTGCAAGATAATGAAACATATATTTTTGAATATGAATACCTAGGATGGTGTGTATCATTTTTCTCGCAAGCTGAGGAAACACATAGAGCAAACAAATGTACCAATGAGCATTTACTCCAATACTGGAAAAAAAAAATACTAATGGTGTCCTTTTTTTTATATGGTGAAAGTAATTTTTGTTATTAGATAGCATCCTCCTTACACTCATAAATATGCCAAGATTTGTCAAAGAACAACCAAATGCACCAAGATTTGTCAAAGAATAACACCATTTAGAGCATATTATGTAACTTCTTCAAGGTGTCACTACATTTCTTATAGTTATAGTGATATGGCACTATTGTCATCTCATAAGATACATTCAATCCTCCAAAAATGTACGTCCAAATATGTGCAAAGGTTAAATGACCATTACATTCAATCCTTTCAATCCACTAGGTTATTGCATATGTGCATAAAATTCTAATCGACTTATATCTATATATCAAAAGAAATAAAAGATTTTTCGTCTTATAAAATAAAAATAGTTATTGTTTAGTACCAAAGTGTATCAATGGGATCATTCAATGCCAAGGATTACTAGATTGATGGAAACTAGGTGTGAGTATCATACTCTTTGAGCAATATAGTTTTAAACATTTTCAACAATTATTTGATTTTATCCACTCTCTCTAGACATAATTAGAACAATTGAATAACTCTAGCAAGTGAGTCTGGCATTGCAAATTTAGAGTTATTGCACTAAGTGTTGATCACTTTAGAGTTTTTTTGGATTTAGATTCCCTTTTTGTGTAAACGGTGCACTTGGAGTGGTCATGAAAATTGTATACACACCTAGATCTAGCCCTCATAATTTGCCATCCTATGTTGTCATGGAATTTGATAATTACATTGGCCCTCCATGGGACCAATCTCAATCAAAGAACATAACAATTCCACCCATAAATCGAAGTAACAAGAAACAAATCCCCCTCAAGATGGCTTTGACATTGACTATTCATAAATCCCAAGGATTGACATTATCAAGGTCAACCATTGACATTGGTAACACTGAATGTCAAGTCTTGACCTTCACGCCAATGTCATGCACTACAACATTAGAAGGATTGCGAATTGCATGACCATTCTCCTTCGACTACTATGCAAAAATGAAAGACACTTCATCTGTCACACTTCGAAAAAAGAAGAGGCACTCCTTCATTCTTTGTCCCTTTAACACTTAAATTTGCAACCCTCAATCCCTGCACTCTCCCTACCAAATGAAAATACAAATGTTGATTGCCAATATAATCATAGTTAACCCTGATAACTACCTAACCCTTTATTGTTTTACTAGCATATGTATACTTTATTGTATGACAAATTAATGTACATTTTATTTTACTTACCATCGATTGCATGAGTTTCTATTTATTGATTATTAAAGTACTTGCAAGAGAGTTCCTTTAAATTTCATCGACTACTATCCCTACCATAAATTAGCTAAGCTTGCCTTCAAACACATAAAATTATATTGTCTACGTACACACAACTTTTTCTCATTTTACAACATATTGAAGTTTTTCTCGACGTTTCATTTCCCCCGCTTTGGGGGTATGCTAGTATATACACGTCTTTTAATTAATGTATATTATCTCCAATTTGAGCTAGAGAATATACACGTTTTTTTATTAATGGCCGACATAATATATATTATTTTTTATTATTCTTTTTTTGTTAGGAACAATATTATTTATGGTCGACAATTATGGTCGATAATAATATCAACAAACATTACAAGATCTCCCTCATACTGGGCTGTAGAGTGCCTCTCGGCGCAACAACAGCATAACCATACAAGTCGTATTAAACCAGTTAGTAGAAGAAGTTTCCATTCACTTTGACAATTTGACAACAGAATTGATGTTACAATTTAGTGCTTTTGTGTTACAAATCCATTCAAAACAATATCTATAGAAAATATTCTAAAGTAATTGCAAAACAAAGGTATCAAAAACATCAACAATTGCTCAAAACTTAACAAGACCATAGCAGTGTGGAAGACATTGTGTCGACGAAAATATCAAGGGTCTAGAACACAACTTATTTACAACATCAGGGAAAATATTGGAAAATGTCGGCAAATATTGGCACACTTCAAAAAAATACAAAAATATTCATTTTTTTCAAATTTTTAAACATTTAAAGCAACAACATCAAATAAACACATTGCCACTTAAATATGAAAAGAAAACAAATATATATGATGTATAAGATGTATAATGATATATCATGCATCGATACTAAATCATGTCCCAAGTCCTAACTCTTGAGTACTGAGTAGTAATGAGTGTACCGACTCTAGAGCCTCAAAATATCATCAAAAGCTCTTTGATCCCCAAAAGAGATTAACTTTATTTGAAGATTTACTCCCAAATTTGTTGAATTAGTAAAACCCTTGAGTGGATTGTTAAAAAAGGGGGGGATAGAAAACACATTTTAGTTCCCTCAATTTAGAAGATATTTTGCTTCCAAAACGTTGTAGAGAATTTCGAATCCTAAATCGGTTTGATCCGGAGAATGATCATGTAGGATTTTCCAATGGAAAAGACATACAAAATGACGTATAATAAATGTATCTCATCATTACGAGTCAACTGTCAACTAAGATCTAAACAGTACAATGAAATCAAATAAAATAAACTAGTGATTCCCTCTGCCCCTTTTACGGGCAAAGGTGATGGCTCCGGTAATGGCTCTTCCTCTAGCTGAAGAAGGCCCCATGGGTGGCAGCGGACTCTGATGTGCTCGAACAAAAGGAGAAGCTAGACTCTGACGTCCTCTAGAAGAGGAAGAAGCTAGAGCCTGGCATCCTCTACTAATAGTAGTACGAGTGACACTGCTATGTCCAAGTCTAGCTCGCTCTGTCATCACCGTCTCTGTCGATGTCTGTGAAAGTGGTGGTGCACTGGCACTCCTAGGGTCAATAGCCACCTCCTGTAAAGGTGCCTTCTCTAGATCATCCTCCACCTCTATCGCCCCCCTGTCACCTGGCTCACCCCCCCCCTCCAAATCCTCATGTAACTAATCAAGGTCATGTTTCATGACAGGTGCCTCGCTCTCCACCCTCCATGCAGCAGTGGTGTTAATCCCATCCAATGAAATGGCATCCACATCTGGTGCTTTCTGAAGCTGCCTCACCCATCATCCGAAGGTTCTAGTAGACGTAGACCATGTCATTACGGCGAAAAGTTTCCAACCTGTATGAGGGTCATAAATTATAAATTATAATTCAAAATTTATAATATATAATTTAAACTTTAAAGGTTGACATGGCAATGTGCATAAAATTTTAAATTTTAAATTTTAAATTTAAATAACTTCAAAATTTTACTTAAATGTTTTTAACCTGTTGTGTTTCTTGGTGTGTATTTTCTCAAACACTCCAATTGCGCTTGCATCCCGACGAGCTACATGTTTGGCTTAGCACCCGAATGTCAAGCTTTTGTAAATGGGGTACTCTTCGGCCATAGCTTGTCCACCAAGCATCTAGAAGTTAGAACAAATAAGAGAAAGTAGAAAGTTAGAACTTAGAAACATAAGAAATAACATTGAAATTTTAAAGTTTGAAACAAATGGAGAAAAGACATTGAAATTTGCAATAAAATGAACTTGAAGCTTACCGGTCATTTTGGTCTTCCTATCATTAACATCCATGTCAAAGCCAAATGTCCCACTAGCGATCCTATATATCTCCATTTCTTTATAAATCTCTGCACGTTCTTGAGGATCTGGCACCATCCTCTGAACACATGTGAGGAATCTATCCATAACCTCATCATCAAATCTAAAACCACAAGAGTAAGAGAATGTGGGGTTGAGGTAGATCCCTACAACATGAATGGGGCGATGGAGTGTATTGTTCCATCGCTCATCATTGACCTTCCATATCAATAATATTTTCTCATACCCCTCACCCCCCTTGCCCTCAAAATATGCACAGATGGATTCGTTGGCCCTATCCATGGCCTCCTACAAGTAGCCAATTGCGGGCTTGTCTCCATCAACCAATCGAAGAAAATTTACCATCGGTTCACTAATGGCATACACCTCCTCCACTCCTGCCCAAAAACTCTCCCGGAGTGACACTAGCCTATATATGGCTTGCCCCTCCGATTTTGTGCTAAATGACAATGCATGCCACTCATTTGAGAGGAACATTCTCTTAATCTCCTACATACAAGCCAAGAGAGATCGAAGTGAAATGAAGCTTGTGGTAAAACATGTGATTGTCGAACGCACCAACTCCCTATTATTTGTGAATTGCCTCATCAAGCTGAGCACAGATGTATGATTATATATAAATTTTGTGATCGTCTGGATGAATCAACAATATCTCTGATGAAAGGAATTTTTCCCATATCATCTAGCATCAAATCGATGCAATGTGCAGCACATGGAGTACAAAACAAGGTCGAATGCCTCATCATAAGCAACCTGCCAGCAGCCACATAATTAGCAACATTATCCGTTATGACTTGGACAACGTGCTGCGGACCGATCTCTTGGATGAACCCATCCAACAACTCACATAACAGCGTTGCATCTTTGAAATGTGCAGATGCATCAACAGATCTAATAAACATTACCCCCTTGGGGTAACTGACCAAGAAATTAATAAGGCTCCTACCCTTCTGATCAATCCAACCATCTGACAAAACCGTGCATCTTGTGAGTCCGCATGACTCCTTAAACCCCTCCAATCTCTGAGTGCAGTCAACCTTTTCAGCTTGAAGGATAGGCCCTCTGAAGTCATCAAAGGTGGGGGCCTTATACCCCGAGCCAGCATCAAAAACAACATCAAACATAGGTTGGTAGAAGGGGTCGGTTTTGGCAATGCTAAAAGGAACAGAGTTGTGCACAAGCAGTGGTTCTTGGAACAAAGAAAGTTGAGGCCATCGAGAGCATTGTGGAACTGGGAGGTGCAGTTGAGGTAAAGCTTTCACTTCCAGCGGTTCTACTTCTTCCCATCTCAGTCCTCACGGATGTTGAGGTAAAGCTTTCACTTCCAACGGTTCGACTTCTTCCCATCTCAGTCCTCACGGATGCCCTCGCATCTCTCTTTATATTCATATCATGAAGTGATTTATTGGCAATTTGAACATTTTTTGGGGTTGCTTGTTCACAAATTCCCACTTCATGCTCGGGAATTTGTGCAAGGTGGTATTTCAATCGACTGATTCCCCCCTATCATTTCCTTTCCACACAACTTGCAAATCAATTTTTGCTTATTAAACCCCTCCAAGGGCTCACCATATACCCACATAGAGTCCGAAGCTTTAGGCATTTTGATTTTTCACACAACAATGATTCAACCTGGGGCGAAAAAAATGAAAAATGAAGTGTAGATTCAAGCTTGAACAATGAAGATGGTAGATAGTAAGATTCATTGAAATTTGCCAACCCCCCCCCCCCCCCGCAAAAAAAAATGCTGCAAATAACAAAACAGATCTATATTTTGCATAAATGGTAGTAGATCTTTCTTTAAAATTTGGCAATATGAGGGAACATTGATTAAAAAAACCCTAAACCTATAAAAATATTACCAAAAGAAACAAAAAAATGCGAGCAAATGGTTACAAAATGATATACATAACTGCAAATTGAGAAACCACTGATGGGAATCAATCCCCAATCCACAATAACTTGGTGATTGTTGATGGAAACACGATGAATCTACTCCTTGGCTCCAAGCAAAATGATAGCAAGCTCCTTTGCTCTGCAAACCCCTCAACAAGCAAGCAAAATGACCAAATAAAACACCAAAATCGGCCTTTATGCCAGACTGTCTGCGGGCCAGGCAATAATTTGTATCGACTGCAATGTTTGGGAAAAAAAGGGAAAAAATTGCGATTTTTGCCCCAGTCATATATCGGCCAGTGCCAGACATCACGATATATCGCAGATGTCTTCCACACTGGACCATAGTGTGTTGATTTCTTAAATCAATCTTTGCAAATAATCCGAACATCGAAAAAAAAACTGTGGGGCTCAAATTGGTATATCACTGAGAGTCTCTTTTAAGAAACCACAAAGCATGTACTGGTATAAATAGGTATTGTTCTGTATAAAATGAATGTCCTAACTCTATAAATGCATAATTAGACTTTCTTAATCAATCCACCATGACAAATCTAAAACGATAGGAAATAGAAGCATGCTTCTAATTTTTGGATTGAGGATTAAAGGTAGACCACCATGAAAGATTCGTGCTAATCATCTGACACTTCACCAAGCAGACACAGCAGAGTCGTTACCTTTGCTGGCCATGTATATGAATCACCGACTGACTTGGTGTTGTTAATCCCTCCCCCTATGTATATATAGGACTGAAACAAATATTTGCAAAAGCCAAATGTTCCACCAAGAAAACAAATTATAAACAGACCCCGTATACTCTTGAGAACATATGGGCCTTGTTGCATAAAGGGGTGTTCACAAAGTGCCAAGGCAAATTCCCTTCTCAATCTTCATATATCTTTCATTTTGAATTTTAGCTGGTTAGACTTGGTTCTCTTCCTTCTACTTAGGTGCCTAGGTTCTATCATGGCCTATTGAAATTTCAGTTTCAAGATCCAGAAAACAGGGAGCTGTAAATTGATCTGATCTAAACGTCATGCACATTTAAGTTGGCATGAAGAAACACAGAAATATGATAAAATCGGCATAATATACTCAAAACAGCCATTATTTTTCTGATCAATGTAAAATTAAAACATATGCAGTAAAACAATGGGGTCAATACAACATATGCTGAAAATTTGAGCTGTTCATATGATTAAAAATTTCATTAGAATGCTCAAAAAGATCAAATCCATAAAATGTTAGGGAACTCTACCATCCAAACCATAATAGTTCAACACTAGAATACCAGAACATGTTTCCTGTTCCTCTTCTTAACTTTCAAACTTTGAACTTCTTGATGACTGAGCCTGTTGCAAATGTCTGCATTCAGTAACAGTGCCATGGGGGACTGCAATTCATGCGGTATAGCATATGCTCCTGCCTAATATTTGACCCCATTACCACATACATTGTACCATCTTCTGCATGCAGATATCTTAGAAAATGGTTTTTACTTTTATGTTGTTCCTTCAAGAACTTTGACACTATAAACATGCTGTTAACATTTCTTACATTTTAGTAAATAAATCCTGACTTGACGTCTTATCAATGTCACTGTCCAGTCCTCAATATCCAGGAATGGACAATCCCACTTGCTACAAGCTACAGATACAGAAAACAATGAAAATGGAATTTTCTAAATCTGCAGATGTCAACTGATGCAAACTCAATCACAGTGGCTAAACTAAATAGTGGAGTGTTAGGTATTGATCCAGATCCCAGTTCAAAGGCCTCTACACAAATCCCCAAGAAATGACGCACAATATAAAATTACAACACATGTAAACTACAAATTTTCTAGCAGTACAGGATAATGTAACATTACTAACCTCAAGTTTCCTAATACCTCTCATCTCCAAAAGGGGTGCAAAACATTATTGCACAATCCATTTAACAGGCTTCATAGCTCAAAACTCTAATGCCCATCTAGTTTGAAAAATAAAGCTTCCCAGAAAAAGCTATATTTAGTATAGAATCTAGGTTGTTGATATTAAATGTTTTGCATTACAATTCTCATTTGTTCTAATTAATAACCAGCTTGAAAGAAGTGAGAACATCGATAAAGTTTGCTCCCAAATTCAATCAATTAGGATCAGCTCTCATGTAATGTCAAGTTAACATTGACCAGGAATATAGCTAAGTTGCTAACCAATAATTTCAACCTTGTTATAATTTTACAGTGTACACTGGAACAAAACCCAAATGATCGATGAAAAGAAGTAATTCATAAAAGCATACTTCAACCATATACAACACATCATAAAACAGATACTAGGAACACGGCTTTAAATCAAGCCTTTCCAAAAAATATACTGCTTTGATATGTTCCTGAAGGAGATCATTTGGAAGCATATAGATAAATTTCTGAATATAATTCATTGTTGACTGAAGAAAAATATATAGACTGGAATGGCATGAAATGATCACATCCCAGCTCAACCCCCACGGGCTTCCCTTCTTGTGGCATCATGCAAAATATCAACATCCACACCATCGGGTGGTAGCAGTACATATCGAACGACTGATCCCCTGATAAAACAATTTTTCACTGATAGCTGCAAAGTACACAATAAAGATAGAAATCAGTGTACACTGTACACGCATCAATAAAATTTAGACATGTAGCTGGCACAATGAAGCCAATATTTAACATACATAATATCCTGAGCCAAACAAGCACTATGAAGCTTCATTATCATAAAGGTGGTGTCCAGAAATATCAAATTGAGGCTGTAATGTTGTAATTGGACTCTTTGGAGAGTAAGCAAGACATGGGCAAATTTGTAATGGTATGTGTATAAGCTGTAGATACAGTGTGGAGAAGTTTACATGGTTGTTTGTTGTGCAATATTGCAAGTAAATGAACCAAAAACTGGGATTGAACGCGTTGCTTTCAATAACATCACGGTCCTAGGAAAGTTTTCTATGAACTCTGTGGTTTGCCCAAGAGTAGTTGAGCTAATGACTACGTGCTAGTTGTTGATAGATTCAACAAGATCATAACTTCTTCTTCACCCCTTTCTGTGTGCATTTTAGCCTCCTATAGCATGATCCAATGTTTTTAAACTTGGAATTGTCAACTTGGACTAGACTCGGACTCGGCTCTGACTTGGACTAGTTAGAATTTTATAACTCAGTTTACTAAAAAATACATAAAATATCAAAAGTTTAATGGAAAAAAAAATATTTAAAGATTCCAAACCATCAGAGACAATATGGAAAGTCTGCTCATGTATATACCATGTAAGGGTGAACATATCAAAATACATATCTGAAACAAAAGACATAATCAACGTGGCTTTAAATGGCCTCTAAAATCCAAAAAACAACATGCTACAAGCTACTGGCCTACTAAATATCACTCATCAACATGATCAATCATCAAACTCATCAGCACTACTGGAAATTGATCTAGGGTTTAGGTAAAAAAAAATTAAAAATTGTTTTTTTCCTCCAAAAGGGCACTACAGCCTGTAGGGATCAAATCGGTATTTGCCTCGTCTGAGTTGGTAAGAACTTGGCCGAGTTGGGACCAGTTTCGTGCCGAACCAACCTGTTCATACATTGAACTGGCCAGTTCTGTACCCAACCGGTGCCCGATCTGGTTTGAAGGCTTGTTACCCTGGAGGGTCCACTCAGTCAACTTGGCCGACTCAGAGTCCAAGTCCGAATCGGACAAGTTTTAAAACACTGAGATTATCATCTTGATAGACAGCAAATTGTTCAAGTAATTTTGGTTCCCACTCTTGGCACTAATGGATACCAAAGTACTTAGGAGTCAGGGCAATACCAAAACTTTTTTCTCTGTAGAAAATTACAACCACTCTCTATCTTTAACCTGCAAACAGGTGGACAGTCCAAAGTTGTGAGCAGGATATCTGTACACTTGTTACAAGGCTTTAACTTTTAGCATCCCAAAACTTGGGATGAATTTTTTCCATATATTTAACATTTTTTTAAGTGGCAATTCATGGCTCATCTTAAATGTCTCTATTTGAGACTCGCTTGGATTTTCTTCAATAAACTGCATTTAATTGGATTTTCAGGCAGCAGTCAAGAAAACGATAAATGGGCAAAAGCTATTATGTTCATAAAAAAGCACAGCAAATCCATGAGAAAATATAAGCAACCAAGCAGAAGACTCTAGCAAGATACAAGAGAGACATAAGCACTGTACAACACATTAAAGGTAAAGAGTGGTTGCAACTGTCAAAAAAAAGTTACAAGGCTTTAACTTTGAGCATCCCAAAACTTGGGATGAAATTTTTCCATATATTTAACATTTTTTAAAGTGGCAATTCATGGGTCATCTTAAATGTCTCTATTTGAGACTCGCTTGGATTTTCTTCAATAAACTGCATTTAATTCGATTTTTAAGGCAGCAGTCAAGAAAACGATAAATGGGCAAAAGCTATTATGTTCATAAAGAAGTACAGCAAATCCATGAGAAAATATAACCAACCAAGCAGAAGACTCAGGCAAGATACAAAAGAGGCATAAGCACTGTACAACACATTAAAGATAAAGAGTGGTTGCAATTGTCTAAAAAAAGTTCTATGGACCACACTAGAAATCCATCAAATATGGACCATTCAAGATTTTGGAAAGATTGGTAAAAATGCCATCCGCTTGGCGTTACCAACATATATGGGCATATATTCATTTGTCAACATAATCAATTGAATTTGTTCTAGACATACTTATTAGATGAAAAGTCTGTCAAGGCAAAGTTGATTCCTGCCACAGAAAAATTGGTACCATATCAGCAACCCATGGTTGTAGCAAGATCAAGTGCAAAAGGACCAGATCCACCAGGCAGGGTAAGATGAGTTATTTTGGTTCAGGAAGAAAAGAGATCCCACAAAATAGTCTAGTAAAGGGTACACACAATAGCAAGCCCAGAGAAACTTCCCTCAATTGACAGTCGATTGGGCCCATCAACTTAAAAGGGGAAGGACCAAAGATTTGATTTGTGTATAGCCTAAAAGTCCAAATTCACAAGAACGGATAGTTGATGGGGCCCATCAACTTAAAAGAGGGAAGGACTGAACTCGAAGGTTTGATTTGTGTATAGCCTAAAAGTCCAAATTCACAAGGATGTACAGGATAGGGAAAGTAAAGTAATTCACAAGATGCAATGTTAAGAAGTTGTGAGTTCTATAATGACCATGGGTGTCGCTGCAAGATGTTGCAATGCAGGAAGTTGCAGCCCTGTAGGGATCAAGTGACAGGTTTGTGAGGTACCATTGATAGTGTTAACGTAATGGGGATATGAATGTATTTTATTAGGTGTTAACCCTAGATGTTAATACTAAGAAATAAATTGTTGTAGACTTAAAGTATCATTAGATAATTATTAATTAGAGTCACGTCACATTAATAAAGGGGTCCAAGATATGATAGCTAATGATATCTTATCCTAATCTATTCAGTTGCTTCGGTTGGTCATCTCCTCTAACAGGCTATGTGATGTATGCCTTTCATTTTATTGTTTACTGAATTGATGTATACTGTCTCTCTCTACAACATTAGGTCGGTGTATGTAATTTTATATGGTACAATAACCTGGTTATAGGCATCTAGGAGGGCACACATTTATATGGAGCAAACTGAAAGATGTCTAGTACAAGTCAGAACATCAAAATCATCAGAAATATGGAAAATGCCAGAATGGACTTGCAGAAGTCAAGCAATGTGGTTGACGTGTTATTGGGTTAAAAATATCAAAAAGAGGAGATCTGTGGGTGGGAGGGAGACAAAATTTGTAAGCAAGAAGGATTACAGGTAGATTCGCATCTGTGTGCATTTGCAGGCATGTGATAGTGTAATATAATTTGAAAATGGGTTTAATTTTCATGTCATGAGATAGAACTCTAATAACTATAAGTTTGTTAACATGGGCAGTGCATAGAGCAATTTATTTGCTGAACAGAAGTCCCACCAGAGAAGTGAAAGAATTCACACCTGAGGAAGCAAGGTCCAGCAGGAGACCATGGTAAGCCACTTCACAATCTTTGGCAATATTTTTTATTCGTTAATTTGAAAATGGGTTTAATTTTCATGTCATGAGATAGAACTCTAATAACTAAAGTTTGTTAACATGGGCAATGTATCACACCGGTCAGCTAGACTTATATATATGAAATGAAACAGCAAGGAATCAGGTGTGCATGGCCATGTTTTGAGGGTTCAAGCAGTGGTTTCAACAGTGTTTGTGGCAGTGCATAGAGCACGTGAGCATTCTGTGACAGGAGATAAAACGTAAGGGGCATTAATGTGAGAGTTAACCAACAGGAGACTTCAGGCAAGACGAATTAGTGTTATGTGGGCAAGGAAAAACTTGATGGACAAACAGATTCTAACATGGGAATAGGATTGCTTATTGGAGAGAGCAATTTTTTGTGTTTGCATTTTGCAAATGACATCGAGCAGACAGAATAAGACCTGACATTCAAACAGAACATGACGATGGCATCACTATCACTAAAGAGGAAAATTTATGGTAGGCACTGATGTGAAGAAAACGTTGTCATGTGGCTGAGGATAGTGGCCAAATGCAGGTGAGGACAGCATGTGTGACCATAACATTGGTGTGTGGCAATTTGACAACAAAGTTATAGATGATGGGATGCACGTGGTCAGGCATAACAGCCTGAATTGGAGCATAAGTGATGGGGGTCATTGTTGAAAACTTTGGTTGCTGACGAGAATATTCATCAGGCAGCAGGGTAGCTGGGATAAATGCATCTGTGTGACAAGGCTGCTGCCTGCTAGGAAATTCAAAGATTGCAAGAGCAGAGAAGAGAGGTAAGGTCCTGTACAAGGTAGGTTTTTAAAAAAATTATGTTTCAGGGTTCGGGCTTTGAAGAAAATCAATGATCTTTTGGAATATCATTTTCTTAAAAATTAGTGAACCTGCAAAATATTATGTTGGCAGATTCTCAAAAATTAAATGGGCAGAACGACAATCTGTGGAAACATCAAATGATAGCAATTTTTAAGTACAAGGAATTGCACAAGGTCACAGGTAAGGTGGCACGTGATCCCAATGATAGCTACAAAAATAGAATTCCAAGAATCAGGAGACCTTGATGTTACTAAAATTGCCAATCCTTCACAACCTTCTTCCAAAGGTGCAGGATGCCACTGATGCATGTAAGGTATGGAGAAGGTCGAGAGTTGTTTGAGAATTGTATGCATTTGATGTATTCAAGATGTATAGGGCTGCAGTAGAAAATAAATCTGACAGAAGTTCTCTGGGTATACAACAAACATGAATCTATAGGCAAACAACAATTGTTGAAAGACGTAGCAGGTCAGTAGTAGAGATGGCAAAGAGTATGTTGCAAGGAAACTCACTTCCATACAGTGCATAGAGCAGTTTATTTGCTGAATGGGAGTCCCACCAGAGAAGTGAAAGAAGTCACACCTGAGGAGGCATGGTCCAGCAGGAGACCAGGGTAAGCCACTTCACAATCTTTGGCTATATTTTGTATTTGTTAATTCTGGAAGAAAAGACAATATGAGCAAAACTAGAAGGCAGGTGCGACAAATTTGTTTGTGCATTATTCCAATCAACCAAAGGCATATAGGCTTCTAGATCCTAGCAAAATTTGCATCACTGTCAGTAGGGATGTGATGGGAGATGAAATTTCAGATCTGAACCTCGTTATTTTAGGCTTGAAAATGAATGATGGTTACTAATATGAAGCTGAAGAATCAGTTGATCTGGAGGAAGAATAGGTGCAATGTGATGGAAGACATCATGTGTTGATGTTTAGGTTGCATGGGAGGTTGTAGATGCTAAAAACGCTTCAGCAGAAGTAGGTGATGGTGCTGGTTCAGATGGTAGAACAGAAAAAAGCAGGCCTAAAAAGTATTAATCCACCTTAACTGTGAAGAAGGATGAGCCTCCACAGCCCAGTGATGAACATACAGCAGCTGTATTATGAATTGTTGGCTTAGGTATGCTATTTTAAGCTCTTTTGAACCCCGATTTGATGATAATGAAAATGGAAAAGGTTAGTGGGAGAATGTGGTCATTGAGAATGAAAGATAGATTGCACCTAGACAGTGCTGAACATATTCAAGTCGATTCCATCCATAGGATACAAATTAAATTGGCTAGTGGATTTGCAAGCTAGACGTAAAAAGTATCTTTTGTGTGAATCAGCCACAGGGTTCACAGGTTGCAAGTAACTAGTGTCTCGTTGATATGGCTCTGTACGGGCTAACACAGGCCCAGGCCCCAAAGGCCCGGAATATTGATATACATTGCTACCATGATATGGAGAAGATTCACATTTTGGATTATAAATCCTCCTCTGCATTTGTGGTAGTTGTTAATTTTTTAGTGCAGCTGCGAGACCCATTCTCAGAGAGAATGGTACCCTAGTCAGTTAACTAGGGTTCCTGGTCAAGTTAACCATGCAGAGTAATGAGTAAGACCATAGAAGGTACCCTAGGGCCCCCAACTGTCTCCTGGGGTTCTTGGTCGAGGACCAAGCAGATTGATGCCATGGCAAAGTCCCTAGCATGTGGCTAGGGCCCCTATTTGTCTCTAGGGTATTCTGGTCTGGGACCAGACAATTTCTTGGCCAAGGACCAAGCAAATCCTGAAGGTTGAGACAGAGACATCCTAGGTCCTGCAGATGGTTGATCAACATTCAGCCTAGGACTGAATGCTCAGCTTGAGGCTGAGGACCATTCTCTGGGAGAATGGAGAACCTGGTCATAGACCAGATGGTTGATCAACATGTCCCAGTCTAGGACTAAGGCTCAGCCTTTGGGGGGAGAAGCCATTCTTTGGGAATGGAGGCACTAGGTTAGTTACCAAGATTATTATGTGTGATGTCCTCTTCTCCTAGGTCTTTGAGATGGATGAGTTAGTTGGTCTTCTCAAGGGACTGGCCACCTCTTGTGGAAGCTACGAACATTTGACCTAAGGAGCAGTTGAGAGGACCACATGATCACATCATCTGTGTGAACCCTTCCTTATACAGTGATGATGAACTTTCAGGTTATATGGAACATTTGTACATTTGAGAGAGAGATGACTAGTTGTACCTTTTCCACCTTGGGTGATTTACTTTGGGTCCTTGCACCTTGTTGTTTATCAAGTCTTGTGGTAACCTGTCTTTGATTTGTGGTAAATAGGGTCATTGACCCACCTTCTATTCATACCACCCTTGTTGTTCTTGGTCTTGTGGTACTTTGTGTTGTTTACCCACTTTGACTTGTTTTGATATATTTGGGTTTTAGGGTTGTGTGCCCACCTTTGTGGTACACCCCTTGGTACTAGGGTTTTGGGTCATATACCCATCATGTCTTTGTACCCTAGTACCCACCTAAGTTACCCACTATTATATTCTATGGGTTGACAACCACTTAAGACACTTTAATTATTTTTATTTATTTTTATTTTTTATTTTTTTTATTTTTTTTATTTTTATTTATTTTTATTTTTTATTTATTTATTTATTTATTTTATATTTTATATTTATCTTTTTTATTCTTCCCTAAATCTATGGAGCCCTAATTTAAAGGATTAATTTAATTCTTTAAGTTCCTATATATAGATCTTGGTTCCTCATTTAACATTCATCTATTGATCTTGTCTCAGCTCCGATCTTTATGATTAATGTCAAGGGTTTTTTTCTGTTCTTGGAGGCCGTCCACCTGCTGGTCATCTCAGATCTGGTTTAAGTTGACGTCAAGGCTGTTCTATTGTTAGGGTTTGTTCAAATATCATACTGCTGTCATATCTAGCTGAACCGTGACCCCTTGAAGAACTTTGTGTTGATTTGTAACCTGCTGAAGGAGGGCCGTGACAGCTGCTAACCCTGCTGACCTAGCCGTGAGCCCTATCTGCATTTTTTGTGAGCTTTTGAAGTATTATCTCTCTTAGCCGAAGTGCAAACTCTGTTCTAAATGCTGCCTGCCATAAAAAGCTGAACCGTGAAACTGCTGTGTGCATGCTTGTGGGGGTCGTGAGCTCTGAGATCAGATCTGCCTGCTAAGTGTATAAATGTGGAGGCCGTGGGCCCTATAAGATCTGATCTAGTATGCTGAAGGCTCAAGTGTGAAGGCCGTAAGGTCTAGTGTTTTGTTTCTGCTTAATGTGAGACTCTTCGAATGGAAGGCCGTAAACCCCTTGAGTCTTACCTTGGACATAATTATTTGAAACCTTGTTGTGACCTGTTCTATAGGGCAGAGACTTATTTAATATCAAATCTACTATTTTGTGTGTGTGTTGGGGTTAGATCCTTGTTTCTTTGTTTTAGTTCTGACCTACTTGCTGAGCTTTACTTTAGGTCTTTTCTAGGTACAGAGACCTAGTTTGGATCTGATCTGTGGGTTGAGAATTTGTTGTGACCTGATTCATGACCTAGTTTTTTTTTTTTCATGCTTTGATCTTGTTAAAGTCTGGTACTACTGTGTGGTGTGACCTTGTCGAGGTTAGATTTATGTGCTGAGTATTGTTGCTATGTTTTCACTGTCAATGACCTTCATTGCTGTACTACAACCCTTCATCTCTCTCTCTTTGATTTGTACTTACCCTCTAGCAGGGTCTGCTGGTTCCTAGTGTTGACTGGCCTCTGAGAGGCACAGTCCCTTTCTGAAAGTAAAATCTTCTGAGTATTCTTATAGGAAGGGTTTCACACCCAGGTAAGTATCTTCATCTGTATCTCTTACTGTTAACAAGTTTATTATTTTATACAGTGACCTAACTGGTAGTATTAAAGGTGTGAAGTTGAAAGAGATGAAAATTATGTTAGAAGTTACTGCTGTACTATTTCATATTTAATTTCAGTATTTGTTTATCTATTTTGTGCATTAAAGTATATTGAAGTTTATTTTTACTGCACAAAACCCTGATTTTACCAAAATTCAACATGGTATCAGAGCAAGGTTTTGTAGCTAACTCTGTTTTGCAGGCTATCAGAGTCTACATAGATCCTAATATAGGGTTTTGAATACTAACCAACTTGACTTCAAAAGGTCTTTAGCAAGAGTTCATAAAAGAAGTATTATTGAATGAAAATCAGAAAAATCAGAATTGAATGAACACAAAGAAGTATTATTGGCTGGAAATGAAAGATGTGGCAGTAAAGCTGTTAATCGATATGACAGCAGAAAATAAGTGATGAAATTAGCAGACTGTAAACTTGCTTCTTTAAAAGAAATATGTCAAGTTACACTAGCATTCCTAGAAGGTTCATCTCAGGTATGTATTTCTGAGATGAGTAAGGAGCCAACCTAAATCTTTATATGACCTGATATTTAGTAATCATGAACTTAGATGATCATGGTACCTACTAGGAGTTTTCTGATTTATTGTGATCTAGATTGTACTATTAAATAATGCCATTGCACACTTGAGAAGCATATATGATAACAAGATCAAAATGCACATTGTGACTTCTGCATAAAGACAAAAATAAAGGGGAAGGATTTATTATCCCAACTTGTTTTGATACTTGTAAATTGTCATGCAATATGTTATATGCTCTTGATGGCATTTGGAAAACTATCCAATATATGGATAGATGCTAATTTGATATTGATTATTGAATTTGAATATTGATGTGATTTGCTCTCATGACAAGTGACCCTATTAAAAGCAAGTTTCAGAGGGAGATGTGTGCTCAGGTCAAGAGGGAGTAAGAAACTCCACACAGTACAAGATCAGTTATGCTAGATGTGCATCCTCCCAAGTGTTAGTACTTAGTTAGAAATTCTGCCAGGCATTTGAAATTGATGATTTGTTCCTCACTAGAATGGAACAACTGGTTAGAACAAGAAGGAGCCAGAGGTGCTCCTCAATTCTCAGCAGAATGGAATTACAAGTAAGGATGTGATCTTCCTTGAGGAAGCCTCCCAGTGATACAAACTTGTCCATAACTTATAAGTCATCCCTTTCAATTTGAAGAAAGGGAGGAGGCCAGAAAAGTATACGGTTGATCTCTTTGAGAAACCTATTGAGAGGTTTCAAGATTGCTCTGGTTTTGATATCTCAGATGAACCAGATCACTATTTTAGAATCCTCCATGTATGGAGAGGTAGCCAAACATCAGGTTTGGAAGATGTAAAGATGATGTCCAGAAAGTGATTCTCAGCTATCAAGGGAAGTTAGTTATAACTTCCAAGTGGATCTATAAGATCAAAGTGTTTGCTGACATTCAAAGCTCTTTGAAGCTCTCAGAAAATCTTGTATTCTGTGACAGGTTGTTTCACCATGATATGGACATGGTGCAATTGTCAGATATGTTGACTAAGCCTCTGTCTTCGACAAGCTTAGTGTTGCTGAGAATGCCTCTCTTGCTGAGAGGGGGTGTTAATTTTTTAGTGCATCTGCAAGACCCATTCTCAGAGAGAATGGTACCCAAGTCAGTTAACTAGGGCTCCTGGTCAAGTTAACTAGGCAGAGTAATGAGTAAGACCCTAGAAGGTACCCTAGGGCCCCCAGTTCTCTCCTAGGGTTCTTGGTCGAGGACCAAGCAGATTGATGCCATGGCAAAGTCCCTAGCATGTGGCTAGGGCCCCTATTTGTCTCTAGGGTATTCTGGTCTGGGACCAGACAATTTCTTGGTCGATGACCAAGCAGATCCTGCAGGTTGAGACAGAGACATCCTAGGTCCTGCAGATGGTTGATCAACATTCAGTCTAGGACTGAATGCTCAGCTTGAGGCTGAGGACCATTCTCTGGGAGAATGGAGAACCTGGTCATAGACCAGATGGTTGATCAACATGTCCCAGTCTAGGACTGAGGCTCAGCCTTTGGGCAGAGAAGCCATTCCTTGAGAATGGAGGCACTTGGTCAATTACCAAGATTATGATGTGCGATGTCCTCTTCTCCTAGGTCTTCGAGATAGATAAGTTAGTTGTTCTTCTCAAGGGACTGGCCACCTCTTGCGGAAGCTACTAACATTTGACCTAAGGAGCAGTTGAGAGGGCCACATGATCACATCATCTGTGTGAACCCTTCCTTATACAGTGATGATGAACTTTCAGGTTATATGGAACATTTGTACATTTGAGAGAGAGATGACTAGTTGTACCTTTTCCACCTTGGGTGATTTACTTTGGGTCCTTGCACCTTGTTGTTTATTAAGTCTTGTGGTACCCTGTCTTTGATTTGTGGTAAATAGGGTCATTGACCCACCTATTCATACCACCCTTGTTGTTCTTGGTCTTGTGGTACTTTGTGTTGTTTACCCACTTTGACTTGTTTTGATATATTTGGGTTTTAGGGTTGTGTGCCCACCTTTGTGGTACACCCCTTGGTACTAGGGTTTTGGGTTATATACCCATCCTGTCTTTGTACCCTAGTACCCACCTAAGTTACCCACTCTTATATTCTATGGGTTGACAACCACTTAAGACACTTTAATTTTTTAATTTTTTTTTATTTATCTTTTTTATTCTTCCCTAAATCTATGGAGCCCTAATTTAAAGGATTAATTTAATTCTTTAAGTTCCTATATATAGATCTTGGTTCCTCATTTAACATTCATCTATTGATCTTGTCTCAGCTCCGATCTTTATGATTAATGTCAAGGGTTTTTTTCTGTTCTTGGAGGCCGTCCACCTGCTGGTCATCTCAGATCTGGTTTAAGTTGACGTCAAGGCTGTTCTATTGTTAGGGTTTGTTCAAATATCATACTGCTGTCATATCTAGCTGAACCGTGACCCCTTGAAGAACTTTGTGTTGATTTGTAACCTGCTGAAGGAGGACCGTGACAGCTGCTAACCCTGCTGACCTAGCCGTGAGCCCTATCTGCATTTTTTGTGAGCTTTTGAAGTATTATCTCTCTTGGCCGAATCCTGATCCACTGAAGTGCAAACTCTGTTCTCAACGCTGCCTGCCATAAAAAACTGAACCGTGAAACTGCTGTGTTCATGCTTGTGAGGGCCGTGAGCTCTGAGATCATATCTGCCTGCTAAGTGTATAAATGTGGAGGCCGTGGGCCCTGTAAGATCCGATCTAGTATGCTGAAGGCTCAAGTGTGAAGGCCGTAAGGTCTAGTGTTTTGTTTCTGCTTAATGTGAGACTCTTCGAATGGAAGGCCGTAAACCCCTTGAGTCTTACCTTGGACATAATTATTTGAAACCTTGTTGAGACCTGTTCTATAGGGCAGAGACTTATTTAATATCAAATCTACTGTTTTGTGTGTGTGTTGGGGTTAGATCCTTGTTTCTTTGTTTTAGTTCTGACCTACTTGCTGAGCTTTACTTTAGGTCTTTTCTAGGTACAGAGACCTAGTTTGGATCTGATCTGTGGGTTGAGAATTTGTTGTGACCTGATTCATGACCTAGTTTTTTTTATTTTTCATGCTAAGATCTTGTTAAAGTCTGGTACTACTGTGTGGTGTGACCTTGTCGAGGTTAGACTTATGTGTTGAGTATTGTTGCTGTGTTTTCACTGTCAATGACCTTCATTGCCGTACTACAACCCTTCATCTCTCTCTCTCTGATTTGTACTTACCCTCTAGCAGGGTCTGCTGGTTCCTAGTGTTGACTGGCCTCTGAGAGGCACAGTCCCTTTCTGAAAGTAAAATCTTCTGAGTATTCTTATAGGAAGGGTTTCACACCCAGGTAAGTATCTTCATCTGTATCTCTTACTGTTAACAAGTTTATTATTTTATACAGTGACCTAACTGGTAGTATTAAAGGTGTGAAGTTGAAAGAGATGAAAATTATGTTAGAAGTTACTGCTGTACTATTTCATATTTAATTTCAGTATTTGTTTATCTACTTTGTGCATTAAAGTATATTGAAGTTTATTTTTACTGCACAAAATCCTGATTTTACCAAAATTCAACAGTAGTTAGGTTGAATTTATCCGCCAGCATTGACTCTAATCCAGCTAATAAGTCGATGGATATTGGATACACAATTGGTTGGTAACTTCACTTTTCTTAGATCAACCGAGCTGGATAAACCAAAATGTCATACAGTCAACCATTTTTCATTTTGTGACAGCATCGAAGGCTGATTTTTTTTTATTGTGGTCAAGAGAAACATGTGGTGCATACAAAAGACATTGGAATGTCAGGTTATGGACAATGAAATGGAAACTTTTCAGCATGTAGACATTCATCATCATCACATACAATGGTTGATTGGTAGTGAGCATTTCAAGTTGCATCAGCAGCAATTAGTAAAGAGAAGACTGCAAACGTCTTTTTCAATGTGTTTGGTGACTTGGCCCTGAAAAAGTGTTTGAAATTGTGGGACAAGCATTTAATTTGATAAGACCATTAGAGAAGGGATATAGAATATAGTAATTATTATAACAATGTATTTTTAGGTGTTAAGACTAGATGTTAGTAGTTTATACTCCGAAGAGTTGGGAAAGGAGATCAACGTCTTAGATATATATGGCTCCTATTTGGACAGAATTGCAGACTGGGACAAGGTGTTCAGACGAGACTGGTTCAGAGAAAAGGATACTATTCTCGATGGCAATCTTACTTCTCCCTAGGGGCAGCGAAAATATGGGGGGGGGCTACAGCCCATATTGATAACCTTTTTTATTATTTTTTGACAAAGATGGATGATGCTGGTTTATTTGACATTGAAACTATACCAGCATAGATCCATCTTAAACCCGGATCTATCAAGCACTGAGAGGGATCCAATTTCTTGAGGTGTAATTTTTTTTAATCTTATACTCAAGAAATTTGATCCCTCTCTTTCTTGATAGATTAGGGTTTAAGTTTTATTTTATTTTCTAGGCCGACATCGATTTTTTAAATTAATTTTCATAATTTTCTATTTTATGAGCCAACATGTATTTTTTTAATTATTTTTTATTTTTGGTAATGTAGTGGTATGTTACGTATGTGACAATATCTCCCCCGTACTGGGCTGTAGAGCACCTTGCTCCTCTCAGTGCAAAAACTAAAGCCAACTTGGAGAAACAAAAGATCTAGTGACAATTAGATAGCAAAGCGACTTGATAGATGTATGTTGACCAAATCCTTGCTTGGCAATTCTTTTAGTGTTAGATAGTGAGTGAGTTCAGTGGGAGCTAGACCACTTTCTAGTCTTACTAGAATTGGCAACGGCATGGAAAAATGAAAAAGCTCCCAAGCCCTTTCAAATTTAACCATGTTGGTTAAACGACGCTGCTTTTGCCAAGATGATTAAAGAACAATGGAGCCCTTATGATGACACATTGAAAGAATCAGTTGCTTTACATTTTGAATTAAATCTCAAAACAATAAAACAATTGACTATTGCATGGGCTCACGAGAAGAAGGTAGCAAATGAAAGAGCTCTATCTGAAGTTGAGAATATGCTGAATTCAATGCATAGTTCTGAGGGAGGAAGATATTTTAATTTATCTGAAGAATGTAAAGCGAAGTTACATCATTTGGAATAGGGATGATGTTATTGATAGATAAGGAAGCAAAATGGAGGCTCAAGAGCAGATCTCTTTGGCTATCATGTGTGGATGACAACGCAAAATTCTTCCACCGATATGCTAATCATGGGAAAATATCAATACAGTTTAAAAAGTAGATTGACAACCCTTTTTCAAAGTCTGACAACCCTTTTTCTTTTGATGAATATAGGCCAATCTCTCTTTGTAACTGTATTTATAAGGTTATTGCTAAGGTAATTGCCAAAAGGGTAAAAAGTTTGCTTTCAAACTCGATTTCAAACGAACAATTTGGGTTCCTAGAGGCTAGGCAGATTCACGAGGCTACTGGAGTGGCCCGAGAGGGTCTTCATTCAATTAAGACCAGGAAGCTCAAAGTTATGGTACTGAAGGTTGATTTATCCAAGGCATACAATAGGGCCAGTTAGTTTTACCTCGGGTTCATTTTAAATTCTATGTTTCTTTTGTAAATTGAGTAATGTCTAGTGTTACCTCCATTTCTTTCTCAATTCTGATTAATGGTGCGCCAATTCTTTCTTTAGATCTGAGAGAGGGCTAAGAAAAGAATGCCCTCTCTCACCTCTTTTTTTCTTGATTGTAGTTGAAGCTTTGAGTAGATCCCTGACAAATACAAGGAGCAATGGCAGATTCAAAGGTATTAAAATTGGGAATGCTTTCTTCATACCTTATATGTAATTTGTCGATGACATTGATTTTTTGTGATCGATCAAGAAGAGATGTTGAAAAATTAAGGGAAATTAAGGATCTCTATTGTAGTATTGCATAGCAACTGGGATAAAGATAAATTTAGAAAAATTCATTGTCTCTTTTATGGGGGTTTCAAAGGTAGATAGGTTTTATTTTGCAACTTTATTTCCTTTCAAACAACCAAAGTTGGATGAGGGTTTAAAATACTTGGGATTCATTATCAAACCAAATGCTTACCGAAAAAATAGATTGACAATGGTCGATAGCAAAGGTGGAAAAGAGAATTAATGTCTAGCGTTATCATTGGTTGTCTAGAGGAGGAAGACTTGTCTTGGCAAAATCTGTTGTAGAAGCTACTCCAGTTTATTGGATGTCCTTGGCTTGGAACAAAAGGGTGTATTAGAGATGATTAGGAGATTGAAGTTCAGGTTTCTTTGGTCTACACACAAAGAAAGAGGGGTGTTTTAGAGGTGATTAGGAGATTGAGTTTCAGGTTTCTTTGGTCCAAACGCAGAGAAAAGAGGGTGATACCCTTGGTAAAATGGTAGAAATGGGTAGTACCTAAAGACCTGGATGGTTGGGGATTCAAAATATCTTTCATTTTTCTCGAGCATTGGCAGCAAAAAGTGTGTGGAAACTTATTCAAGGAAAAGGTTTATTGTGCCACTGCCAGGCAATGGGCCAAAAATACATTCAGCCTAATTAGAGGTTTGTATCAGAACTCATGTTAAGAATTTTCATATTGCCTCCATAATTTGGAAAGTAGTGATTTTAGCTTTTCCGGTGATTGGTATTTGGCTCATGTGGAAGGTGGGATTAGGGAATAAAATTACACTGGGGGAGGACACCAGGGATGGATGTGGGATGGATTACAAATTAGCTGCTCCTCTAATCCAAAGAATGGGGGATCCAGACAGGACTTTATTATTGAGCCAAGAATGGAAAAAGGGCGGAGGTGTACAGCTTTAGAGGAGAAGATGTTGATATTTGGGAAGCATATATCACAAACCTTAAGGCTTTAGGCTAGTCATCTTAGTATTACAGACAAGGAGGATTATTTGACTTAGTTTAAGAACCCAACAGGTGTGTATACATCGAACGATGGTTATATACTCTTAAGTCTCAGAGAAGTGCAGGTGGAACAGATATGGTGGTAGAAAAAAGTTTGGCAGTTTAAATGTCCTTCAAAAGCATGCATTTTTATGTGGTTATTGCTCAACAATAAAGCTCTTATTTGGGATCTTCTTCAAAACAAAACTTCTTCACAATGAAAACAAGCATAGTCCTAGGAGGTGTCCTTTGTGTAAGGTAAATGAGGAAACAAATACCCATCTTATTATGTTTTGTTCTAACTCGATACAAGTTTGGAAGGAAGTGGAAAGTTTAATTGGTTATAGGAATGTTTGGCATTGTCTTACCATTGAGGAAGGAGGTTTAAAAGGCTAAAATCCTAGAGGTGAAAACCAAAATGTAAAACCCTTAAGGGTCTTGCCAATGATAATAGCATGGGGCATCTGGCTAGCTAGAAATGCTAGTCTCTTTGAAAAGGAACTTATTCCACCTCTGCAGTGTGCTACTCAAGGCATTGGTATCTCGAATGGTTTCTATTAGTTAAAAAGGAAGAAGCCTACTAGACAGTCGACTATTGACAAATCTAGGAGACTATTGACAAATCTGGATTTTGGGCTTATTTTGAAGGTGCCTCTCAAGGTGATCCAAAGGCATGTGGGGCAGGGAGCATCATCTATCAGAAAGAAGATAATTCAGTGAGGTTAGAGGGCACATCATTTTTTTAAGATCATTCAGTGAGGTTCAAGGCACATTCAGTGATCATTCAGTGAATGAAATATAAGATATTTTTAAAAAGATCAGTGAATGATCTTCAGAAATAAGATCATTCAGTGAATGAAATAAAAGATGTTTTAATAAAATGATGTGCCTTGAACCTCACTGAATGATCTTCTTTCTGATATATCATGGTAAGATCATGGTACAAATAATCATGCAGAACTGATGGCTGTCAAGCTAACTCTTATATTGGCAGCTGAAAAAGGAGTTTCCACGATACAAATTTCTGGGGACTCCCTTCTACAGCCTTTGCTTGAGGAGATTCTGGGTATAATCTCTGTTTTTATTTCTATTTCCTTTCATCATGTGTTTAGGGAAAGGAACAGGATTGCAAATTCGTTATCAAAATATAGAATCCAGTTGGCTCATGGTGTTTGGACCATCCAGGAAGATGTCAGTGGGCAGCAAAATTTATCCGCGTTCTCATTTTACTTAATCTGAAGGTTAAACCTTGGAATCTCGGTGGAGTGGAGTCTTTACTCTTTATTATCCCTATCCATATGGATTGTTTTTTCTTTTTTTAAGCCCTATTTATGTAATGTATTTTGAAGACTGGTTTTTTTAGGTGACTTGACTGCATTATCCTTGAGCGGCTTTGAAGGCCATATACTTATTTCCTGAACCTGTTAAACAAGGGATATTTTTGTGAAGTTGTAGAAAAGGAGATTTACTTGGAGAAGTTAGAACAGTATGTATTTTAAGGAAGGATGCCATGCTTTTTCCAAGGCGTTATGAATTGTAATTTAGTCTATTTTGATCAAATTAGACTTTTTTTCTGAAGAAAATAAAGGGGGGAAGAGAGGGCAGCAACCCATGGTAATGTCAATTATTTGACCATTAAGCTTATGACAAGGGAAGAGTCAATGTGGATAGCAATGGCAAGAATATGTACAATGCAGATTCCTCAATTAAGTTAGAAGAACATCAACTTGTAACATCCAAAAGCACCAACAATATATAAAAAGCATCTTTAAGTGACGATTGTACATGGTCATACATGACACATGTGAACTAAACTTGTATTGAGTCATTGACACATGGAAAATGACATGCACCTTTAATCAAAGAAAGGATCATTACCTAGAAGAACTCCATAATTGTAAAATAAAAAAAGCATTATATAAAAGCATCTTTAAGTGATTCCTAGACAAGATCGTGCAAGAAATGAGTAAACCAAATTTGTATTGACAATTTGACACATGGAGAATGACATGCACCTTGAATAAAAGAAAACATTCATTTTTTTAAAACATCTTATATTTCATTCATGCTCACACAAAGACACATCATACAAGCATAGACGTGAGTTTCCCCTCCCAACAACCAAGAAGAACCAACATGTTTGCTTTGGCACACATTGCAAAATTGCCTTTTCTATCATGAAACTAAATGGCTAAATCCAATCTGTAAATTCACCCAACTGTAACATGGTAACATAGCCTTTTCCACAGGAAGGAGACGCATGTTAGGCATATGGTATCCCTAGGCTCTTTCTTGCTTGTCTAATCATCCCTTTGCCCCCAAATATGACCCCTTTCCAATGAAGGGGAGCCACAATGAGTATGGAATTGTGTTATCCATTCCTAGAATCGCCAAGCTACTTCACATACCCATGAGACATGTTCAATTGTTTCAGGCTTCTAGCATATCGTGTAAGAACCATCTATGAATCCAGAGTGATGGAGTATATCCTTGGCCACAACATTGTTGTGAGGGCTAGCAATCAATGAACTTTGGTCTTATAAGATAAGTGCGCTTTCCATGTATTTTTGAATCTTCATATCCATCTGAACTCACCATCCTATATAGCCCATTTTCTATTGAGCTTGTCAACAATTGTTTGGGCATTTTGCCAAAAGTTACAGGGGCAGTGGTAAGTGAGGAAAAGACAGAAGCCCTCACTATGGGACAAGCTGACCACCTCGCTTGCAAAAACAAAAAAAAGAAAGATTATTATTAAATACATGGTTGTCCATTTGGAATGGATGTGTCTAGCAAGTATTTCTGGGATTCAGATTCCAATAAATTTAAGATAAATCTCAAAAATGGTGTCATCAAGATATCCACTAGCTGGAAGAATCACCATCACACAATTTTAATTGCAAGCCTACTCTTGTCTTTTCCACGTTGCAACAAGAAACCAGAAGTTAGAATAACTACCTAGAAGATTCATGTGGGAAAACAAGGAGGAGACAAGGCTTTGTCTCTACTTGACTTGAGGCACCTATACTCTTCCTCATGAAGACGGAGATCTTGGTTTGATAGATAATTCAAACACGAGACACAATCCTGGCAGTGATCAACTGTGAGAGTAATTACAGGGGATGTTACCTGGCAAAGTATGATTCATTATCATAATCAAATCACTGTCCATATAGACGGCCCTTAAAGTTTTGTAATATTGTTGCCAGACCGGCAGCTTTTAAAATTATAGGATCCAATGTGTTGTGACAAATTTAGCAGGGTTGATAAGTGATCTCCAAAGAACTATCTCGGGTGGGATGTGGATACATCTATTTGGACATTTTACAAGGATAGAGGGCAACTTGGTCTTATCCATTCTTACTCAAAACAAGGATTTCACAAGAGCAATTTTTGGGATAAAGAGTTTAGACAATGGTTATCTTGGAGATCTGTTAGTTGTGCTTGAAGACTATAACCTATAATTAATTGACAAGCCGGCCTTCTTAGCCCTCTGCAAAGTCATACCAAACACATCATTGTTTGAAATGAGCTTGTAATCTCCAAGGCCCATTAGGAAGACTAGAAGAGAGTGGAAAACCCATCTTTAGTTATCAATCAAAAAAAAGCATTGCAAAATGATGAAGCTGGCTACATGTACAACAAATCTGAATTAGACCAAGATAAATAAAACAATGAGATTGTTGTAGTTGGGTGTGCTAGTATAGGAAACAAGTTTTATAGGTTAAAAGCATTTGCACCAATTAATCAACTCATGCTTTTACTCTTTGGGTTCTAATACCTTCCATTTATGACTTTTCAATACAGATGACATCATCTATACTCCATAGATTTAATATGGTAAAAACCTCTTGGACTTGGGTATTAACCTTTTAAGTAATTTCACAATTCAACATTTAAGTGATTTCACAATTCTGTGCAACTAATACTTTGCTAGGCCCCTGTCAAAAATAGGAGTCATGCAAACATGAAGTTTGATGAGTACATTTCTCAAATACATTCCCATGCATCCACTCAAAAATTACTCTATGAAGCATGGTATCAAAAAGCCTAAAAGGTGAAGAGCACTCCTAGAGGATGTGACATTAATTCACAACCCAATTCCTTAACAATTGTCCCAAACAAACCATTTATCAAGAATTTGTCTTGGGGCAAAAAATGTTTAGCAGAAGATGAGGACATTAAGAGATTCACTCGAGATATTCTTATCTATTAAAAATGTCAATTGCCATGTTTGACTTGATGAATTCATGATTCTTCAATGCTCATGAACATCTCAGTAGTACCATACTACTAAACCTTGATTGATAATAGATTAAGAATTATCAACAATAGCCCTAGAGATTATTCAATGGGTAATATGTAGTAAAGGAAGTAAGAACCAATAATCTCCTCAGAATGCTAAACCTGTTGTGGAGCAAACATGGACCATCTAAGACTCGAACTCGAGACCTCCCAAATATTGGTCATGGCACTCTACCAATTGAGCTACCAGCCCACATGTTCAAGCATTTTTTCAAAGGGTGGATTGAAGACGAACAACCCCCCTCGTTTCCCCCCCGTGTCCCTTTTTTTCCGAAAATCAAGAAAACGCACAAGGAACATCCCAGAAAGGTGGGGGCATATCGGCACCCCCTCGTGAAAAAGGGGACTCCCAGACACCCCCACACGATTTTCAATTTTTTTCATAACATAAAAAAACAAACAAACAAAAACATGGTTTGGTTGGTGTGCCATTGGTCACTCATGAGAGTGACCCTGACTCAAATAGTGACACTCCAATTGATGGTCTCGATGGCTTCAAGCAATGGATGCATGGGGAGGAGCAATCCATGGAACTATCTCCTTGATGCTCTTTTGATGCTTTCAACGTTCTTTTCACTACTCCCATCTTCAATGTTCATTGTCCACTATTAGTTTTCAGTTTAACTTTTCACTCTAGAAGCAGATATTGTCATTGATGACCTCAGAATGAGTCTTTGACTCAACACTCTTTTGACTCTTTAAAATTGAAGGTGTTTAAGACTTTAAGTTTATGTGACATGTCTATTATTCAATTTTATGATTTTAATATTGTAAATACTGAATTTTCATCTATTGTTTATGTTTATGATTTAAAGTTATAATGGAAGATGTGCATGTATTATAAATTTAGAATTTATCAATGTTGAATTGACAACCATGTTTACTAAGATGAATTTACTATTTTGTATTTACTATTTACTTTTAAGTTTGAGTATGTAAATGGTGGTGGGATGAGGAATTTATATGTTAATATGTTGGGATTTATATAAATTTTATATTTTAATAATTTTAAAGACCTCGATGTCCCCCCGTCCCCTAAATTTTCCTAAAGTTTGAGGGTAGTCTCCACATGTCTCCAATGCACAATTCCTTGCCCCTGCATCACGATTTTAGAGTTAGGTATTCCCATACTAGCCCTCTAGGCTGGAAGGCATAGAAGTAGAGTGGGTGCCCCTAATCCTAAAGAGAGAACCCTAAGTTGAAGGAGGAAAGAACAAGAGGAAAGAAGTACTACTAAGAGTGTAATGAAGATAATAATATGAATCAAGGTTAGAAAAGATTTGTCCTCAAAGCATTGTAGTTGAGGCTCGAGGGTGTTTCTACATGAAGTGTTCATCTTCTCATGTGGCTTCTTCTCGAGCCACCTTCTTCCACTTGATGAGATAGTACTTGATGGGTCTTTTCCTGAGATGATGAGTTTCTATTTAGTTTTACCTTCTTTAGGCAAGAGACATGGAAAACATAGTGAATATGTGAATGGGAAGGCAACTTCTCCAATCTTGTGAAGGACCTTGTAAGGCCTATTACCGCACAAATTAGCACCCTTATGAAAGGTCATGAAGGTCGATGCTAAGATTGGCAACTAATCAAGAGATGCACCCACTGTCACCACAATGCACTCTCCTCTCCATTTAGGCCTGCTCCTTTGACCATGAGAGGCTTCTAAAAAATGGATAGAAATGGCTCTATGAAGCATACTTACCAAACTCGGAATTGGCAATAAATCGGCGAGGCAAAAGAGCGAAGAGTTTGAATCGGATCAGGAAAAAATCGGCAAATACAAAAAAATAAATATATACATATATTTTGAATTTAAAAAAAAAAATTCATAGATATTCAAAATAGCCATGTACATATAGTGCAAGATATCAATAGATGCCCAAAATATATCAATTCTATGCCAATTCTAAATTTATAATGAAAATAGACATTAAATTAATTAATATTAACATTATTAAAATATAAATTATATTTTATATATATATTAACCTATCATTTAAATTTTATATTTATATCTTATATAAAAAGGAATTAATTATATCTTATATAAAAAAAATTATCTTTGATGTTTTTTACATATAATAAAAAAACTAATACTTAATACATTTAATAAATAATAAATAAGTTATAAAACTAAATGAAATTATTTTAATAAATAATTTATAAAACTAAATGAAAATATTTTAATGAATAATTTATAAAACTAAATGAAAATATTTTAATAAATAATTTATAACGTAAGTTTTATGTTTTGTATAACCTTTGGAACCCTGGCAATATCAAGTCTCGACTGTCCATATGCTCAAGGCCACAAACAGGTGAATCCAACTCAATCAGATTCGTATCCGCCAATATCACCCTTCCCAGTCTGCCCACGACTGTGGCGCAGATACACGAGAGAGATTGAAAAGCCGTCAACGAGGAGAGATCTCGAACAACCATCGTTGGGATAGAGGAGGAGAGACCTGATCGAAAAACCGACACGGATAGAGGAGAGGAGACTCGGAGAGATAGAAAACGATGACGAAAACAACAAATTCGTGACCTAGAAATAATTTATCCCGAGTTAAACTCGCCCCGAGCCAGAACGGATCGTTTACTTGTCGCGCCGAGTCAAACTCACGAGTTTTGCGATTTGACTCGCGATTTCGGTAACTATGCTATGAAGCACAACAAAGAGAAGCAATTCTACTTCTAGCGATAAACCCTCCTATTAGATTATTAAACCAGTGCCTAATGGAGTCACTAAGATGTTCAATAATCACTCTTAAGACTAGAAGGTTAGAAGCAATATGACTTGGTGTTATCTTGCCACTAAGATGTACCAATGAATTGCAATATAAAACCAACACCAATACCTTCTATGGAATTTCGAATCAAACCCTTGAAGGATCACCAATAGATACCCCTTACCTCTCACCAACCAACGTTGGACTTGTAGTCTCTTAGGGTACCTTAGGTTGGCAATGCTCACTGCAATTTATGTTAAATTTTTGTTAGGGTTAGGGTTTGATGCAGAGAAATAAAATTTGCATGCTTTAATGCAAAAATTAAATACAACAACTAGTACTGAAGCATAATAGTACAGAGTAAACAAACAGTACAATTTAAAACATAATTTTCATCTCATCATCTTTAACACTACCACTTAGGTCCCCGTGTTCAAGTAATCTTCAGTAACATGAAATCAGCAATATAAAACTAACTAACAGTAACAAGAACAAGTTAGGGTACTTAACTGCAGTGTGGGAGCCTTCTTGTTTTATACTCAAAAGAATTTACTTTCAAAAAAGGATTGTACCTCTCAGAGGCTAGTTAATCACTAGGAACTAGCTGACCCTTACTAGAGGGTAAGTACAAACCAGAGAGAGAGATGACAAGTTGAGGTACAGTCAAACAAGGATGGTCAATGACAGTCAAAACACAGTGATAGTCTCAATCAAGTCTCAGCATAATAGAACTCAACAAGGTCACAATGGATATGGTCACAGCAATGTCTTAGGACAAAAGATATGAACCCTACATAGTAGAATAAACTCCAAGCAAGTAGTAACATATAAGTAGAAGCAGATAGACCTGACTTAGGGTAAGCTTTAAACTAAAGATCTGATCCAAAAACAGTCAATAAAAGGAAGTTTCCTTCATAACAATTCTTTACACAAGCTGTTGTGAATCAACAAAATTCCATGGCACAGTCAAAGTAAACCATCAACTACTGCAGCCTCAACAATCAGGGTACAAAGGAAACTCCAACAGTTTAGTGAGGCGGATCAACCCTCAATAGTCCCCTCACAGACCACGGATCAGCAAAATAAACTCACAGAGAGCAAATATGGGCTCACGACTTGCTCTACCAAACTTATGGTGGCCACAAATAGGATGACGATAGGCTACGGCAAATCAACAAGGCTCACGGCCTCCATAAAAGAGCTCTCAATAGGCTGTCATGGCTCACGAGTGGCAGGTCAATGCCCTAAAAACTCGCGGCTAGGTCATACAAAGCAAATCGGACCTCAACTGTTAGATCGAGACCTTAATCAAGCAAATCAGGATCTTAACTAGACCTCAACAGTTAGATCAGCCCACATTCAAACTTCAACAAGCTTGTAATTTGCAGATCGGTCTTTCACAGAGTCACGGCTAGGTCAGCAACAGCGTAAAGATCTTAACATTAACCCTAAACAAACAATTATATCAGATTTGGTACATATGGTAATCTACAGTAGGTGGCCAGCCAAATCAAGCAGTGGGATAGTCCTCAAACTCTTAACGTCATCCTCAATAAAAATTAGAGCTAAGATGTATGATCATAAGATGATATCTAAATGAGGAGGTTAAACTTCAATATATAGAATATTAAAGACTTCTAGAAGGATCATAAAAAATAATTCTTTAAACAAGTTCGGGTTCCATTATATTGGGGTAGTACCAATAAGTTAAGACATCACACCACTTATAAAATATAATTAATGTGTCTTAAGTGGGTGCCAACACATAAGGGTTAAGACATAAAATATAAATAGGGTAACTTAGGGGTACTAGGGTTATGTCACCATACATATAATTAATAAGGAACAACTCATGGTACAACATAAAACAAGTGTGGGTACATGACCCATAACCCTAGGACCAAAGGGTGAACCATAAAGGTGGGTAATCAACCCTAATACCCATAAAACATCAAGGTGGTACAAATCAAAACAACTCAAGGTGGGTGGATGACCCTACTAACCACAAGTCAAAGTAGTGAACAAGACAAGGTACCACAAGACCAATAATCAACAAGGTGTAAAGACCAAGGATGAGCAACCAAGGTGTGTGGGGTACAACCAATCATCTCTCTCTCAAATGTACAAGTGTTCCATACACTATCTGAAAGTTCATCATCGCTGTATAAGGAAGGTCCACACTGGATGATGTGATCTTGTGGTCCTCTACACTGCTCCTTAGGTCAATTGCTAGTGGCTCCATCAAGAGGTGGCCAGTCCCTTGAGAAGACCATCTACTCAACCATCTCGAAGACGTAGGAAAGGTCATCACACATCATCATCTTGGTCCACTGACCAAGATCCACCTGGTTAACTGACCAGGTATGATGTTGCAGGAACTACTTGGTCCTAGTGACCAAGAATCTACCTGGTCTCGAACCAGGAGGTCTTTGTCTCAACCTGCGAGACCTGCTTGGTCCTCGTGACCAAGAAACTGTCTGGTCCCAAACCATAATACCCTAGAGACAAATAGGGGCCCTAACCACATGCTAAAAACTTTGCCATGGCATCAACCTGCTTGGTCCCCGACCAAGAACCCCAGGAGACAGCTAGGGGACCTAGGGTACCTTCTAGGGTCTTACTCTTTACTCTGCCTAGTTAACTTGACTAGGAACCCTAGTTAACATACTAGGGTACCATCCTCTCTGAGAATGGGTCTCGCAGCTACACTAACTTTAACAATGTATGGTTGTGCAAACGACTTTGTAAGATAATGGGTGACTTCAAAATCACCCTACGACACCCAATAAAGCTTGAAGATGATGTATAAACCTCTCAAAACCCCCCCTAGTGTTTATCTCCAATCAAAGATGTGCCAGCAAAACAATATAGAAGATTTGCACTAGAGCTGCAGCAGCTGCTAGAAGTTGACATCAAGTTCTAAGGCTGACATCACGCTAGTTTAGGGCCTACAACAAGCTGCAAAATACACCTTTTGTGGATTTTATAACGTTTGTGTGTAACAACCCTAAAATTAAATTAGGGATTAGTATTATTAAACTAGGGATTAAATTAAAGTAAACTAAATTAAATCTAATTAGAGATTAGTATTATTAAACCTAGATTAGCTAACAAGGAAATATTAATATTATAGATAATATTAATTTCATAAATAAGAAATGAAAACTAATAAAGATTAATTAACCAAATAAAACTTAGTTTATAAGTTTACTAAGCATGTTAGAAAAAGGTAATGTGCATGGAGGCCATGTGGCTGTCATGCAAATTTATTTCAAATTAAATAAATTATTGATTTCTTCTGCATAAATGGGGGAATTGGGCATTGATTTGGGGTTTCAGGTGATTTTTGGTCTAGGTTTATGTTTTTGTTGTTGTTTTGGGGGGGAGTGGTTGGTCTAATTGGGGAAACTATACTATTGCTATAAGGTTTGTTCTGTTCTTTGAATTTCCGTGTAGTTGATTTCTGGTGAAATTCTTGGGTTTACTGTTGGAGTGGTGGCGTATGGAGGTAGAGGGCTGAGAGGTGGAGTGGTTTAGATACATTGGCATGGCATTATCTGTTGGGGGCTCGAGAGCCTTAGCTATTAGTTGAGGATTGGTTGGGAGGAGAGTGGTCCCCCCAAACTTGTTGCGGAAGAGAGTGCTTCCTGCTGAAGGTTAGAGGGGCAGCTGCAACCAAGGAGCATCTACAACCAGGTAAGTAGACTTATGGCTATGGTAAATTCAAATTATTATGAGAATAATTCTCTAGTTACTTATGTTGTTCAGTAAATTTCACAGATATGAATGAGATTTGATTCTTGCTTTTAAATTAATTTCGAATTAATTTATGTTGTAAATGTAGTTATTGGCATTAGGGAGTTAATGTCTGGTTTAGTACCAAGGCCCTTACATTGTGGATTTTATAACTTTTACGAAATTTTTAGTAAGATAAACAACCTAGAAATAAATAACAGCAGTAACGTTTTTTTGATTTTTGCAAAAAAAAATCAATACAAGTCAAAATACAACAACAAAATAAATATTTTTTTTATTTTTACGGTTTTCTATATATCTGATTTTTTGTATTTTCAAAATATAATACATTGAATTTTGTAATTTTGAAAATGAGAAGATGAGGGAAATAGACCTAGGTATTATCTCTAGGGCACTTGAGAAAAATCAGGGCTAATGTCCTCTCAAAGAATTGACAATTCAATACTTGATGAATTATGGCAGGGATAAGAAACCCTAGGTTATGTTAGCACTTGACCTAATTAGGACAAGCAAGATGCCAAGGCCCAAGACAAGAGATATCGTTCAAGAGGAATGTCTCACCAACAGGACTAACTTAATATGGATGAAACCCTAGAAAACCCTTGCCTTGGATACCAAAGAAGGGCAAGAGAAGAGGTTCAAGATCTTAACACTTTTAAGAGAGAGAAAAGAGAAGAGAGTTGAACCCTATGTCCTTCCACCTTGAATTAGCCTTGAAAGATAGTAAAGAAGAATCAAACACCAAGAAATATCCTTGAAAACCCTAGAATTGCCAAGAAAGAGAGGTGCACACCACTTAGATTCTCATCTACATAAGTAAGAATAAAATTTCAGCCCTGTTTGATCCCATGATCTTGGTTACAAATGAGAGGAGGGCGCTATATTTATAGCCTAAAAGTCTTAATTTATCCCTCCTCTAGCCTGACCTACCTAATTTGAGCTTAAATTGATTTTTCAGGGTTTGTCACCCACAATCCAAGGACTAAACCTCATAAAACATAAAATAATGATAAAAAATTATGATAGCTTCAACAAGATGAAAAGTTGAGCTTAGAAGGAGGACATCATGCATCTAACCCCAACAAGTGTCTTTTACCCTCAATGCTTTCCTTAGGTTGGTACGGACTTCAAAGATGCTTTTAGAGGTGGACAATTTGCATTTTTGACCTATATGACCAAAGGAAGGGGTTTGTACAAAAATTGAAGTTCCAAGTGGGTATAAATGAGGTGTGCTAGAGTGGGTATGACAACCCTTACAAGCGCAATCACCTTTACAAAGGATAAAATCATGAGTGTGGCCAAAGGCTCCTAAGCCATGTGTCCTAATGGAGTAACCCCAAAGTGCACCAATACATACTCAATGCATAAATGCCCGACATGATGAAGAATTACTACCCATCAAGGGGTAGTCAGCAGGGCCACAAGACCAATACACCTTGAAATAAGCACTAAGAAGACCTACCATTGCCAACCAAGGTGTTTGAAGCTATGTTGTGGGGGAACGCCCTCCCCCCTACCACCTCGCTCCCGAAGTGTGCCCACAATGGGAGCGATCAAGAATCACTCCTAAGAGCACGTTCTTGATCTCTCCCTTCTGGGAGCGATTTTAGGGAGCACAATTCTTGATCTCTCCCTTGTGGGAGAGATTTTAGGGAACACGCTCCTTGATGAAGAAAAACGTTCCCTGGTTTTTTGGGGAGTGACCAAGGAGAGATGAGGGAGCGTCGCTCCCAGAGCACTCCCTCATCGCTCTCAGGAGCCAAAAAAACGCTCCATCAGCGCTCCCAAGAATTGAAATGATTTTTTTTCTTTTTTTGGTTTTTGGAACCAAGACATGGTTCCATTTGGATTTTTGAGCTTGGTTAGGGTTCATTTAGAGGATTTATTAAATGGTAATGTTAAATTCTTAAAGTAGAAGTGACATTCTCCTTATCTTTCATTTTCTATCCTTTTACTTAAATTTTTAACATTACCATTAATTTTTTCAGGATGTTTGAGAGTGGTTCCAACCTCATCGAACTTCATATGCAAAAAGTCGAATTTTAGATCCCATTTAGAATTCAACAAACTTAAAAGTTTTTAGGATTACAAGATTGCAACATTTGCACTAGATTATATCATGTATGAGGGTAAGGGATTGGAATTTAATCAAGTACATCAACCTCTCCATGTACCTTGATGTTGGTGATGTTGATGCTTAATTGTTGAAGTTAATCGAACTCCTCTGTCATGACCTTAATAAAAATGTACCCGCAATCAAGAAAAAATCACTTACTAAACATGGGAAGCTTTTTCTACCTCAATGTTCCACTCCATACCCTAGCATGTCCTTACACCAAAATATTATTCTCCATCTTGGTTGGCCCAACTAGCACCTGGGGGCGTAGTTAGGAGAAAACCACACAAGGATCCAGAGGTGCAGAATGGGTATATGCTTGCATTAGACAAGTTGGTCCCTGATGAGCAGAAGTGTGCTCAAGTACGAAGTGAATTTTTGAGCATATACATTAGTGAACATGGAGCCTTTGGTAACCTGCATACAACCAAATATCGAGATAGTTTTAGTACTATTGAATGGTGGAACATGTATTGCTCCTCTACCACATATCTGCATAAATCGATGGTGAGGGTGCTTTCATAGGTTGTTAACATTTCTTATGTAAAGAAGTGTTGGAGCACCTACAACTTCATCCACAATGTGAAGAGAAACAGTTTGAATGTAGATTGAACAGAGGAGTGTGCTCAAGTACGACGTGAATTAAGCAAATACATCAGTGAACATGGAGTCTTTGGTAACCTACATGCAACCAAAGATCGAGATAGGTTGAGTCCTATATAATGGTGGAACATGTATTACTCCTCTACAACATATCTGCATAAATTGGCAATGAGGGTGCTTTTATAGGTTGTTAACACTTCTTCTACAAAGTGGTGTTGGAGAACCTACAACCTCATCCACAATGTGAAGAGAAACAATTTGAATGTAGATCAAGCAGAAAGTTTGGTTTATGTGCACTACAACTTGATGTTGGTGTCCCATTATTGTGATGCGACCAAGAAAGATAGAACATATTTGACTTGGGAAAACAGTCTAAAGGAGGCTAATTTGGAGGATGGAGCCATAGCATTAGAGCGCTTGGAGGCCGAACTATTGGGTGATCACAATGGTGATCAAATTCATACAACAGAGATGCCACACCCCCAACCACCAATAGGTTTTCAGATGTAGGAGCTTTGCCTTTATCTTACAAATCTTTGTTAATGAATATGATGGTCTGTTTCATTTTATAGTTGATGTTACTGTTAGAGTTTGTTGATTGCAAATATTATATGTTGAAACTTGAAGGTGGATGTTGTTGATGATTGATCATTTGATGAAAATGTTATAAGTTATTTTTTTACGAAACCAACTTCCTTGTCTGCGTCTAAAGGAGGTAGCGTGAACCCTCGCGTGCTCCTGTCGGAGCTTCCCTGAGCTTCTTTGTCTGTAGGGATGGATCCCCCTCCGGATCCAAACCCTGATAATCGCAGAAGATTACTCGATGAGGCTTTCAAAGCCTTGGTGGCGGATTCCCCTCCTCCTCCTGTTGCTTCAGCGCCAGGTGATGGTTTTGTCCGGTTATCTGAAGCACCCAGGATCCAGATCATGTCGGCGGCTTCTCGACTGAAAGCGATTGCTCTTAGTGAAAGAGGGTTGATAGGTCAATTCACCGGGATCTGGTCGTCCCCAAAATCTATGGACATTTGGGTCAGAAAGAATTGGATGCCTTTGATCTCAAGGGGGATTCAACATTGTTTCTGTCGCAAGGGATTTTTCACTTTCCTGTTTGAAGCAAAAGAGGACCGTGATCTCATCTTTCGCAGTGGACTGTATTTCATGGGCCCTGGGGGGCTTTACCTCAATAGATGGAGTCTTTCTTTTGATCCTGAGAAAGATGTGCCTTCTGCAGTCCCTGTATGGGTTCGTTTGCCGCATCTTCCCCTTCACTGCTGGAATGATGAATCTCTCCAAGCTATAGGAAACTCCCTCAAAAAATATATAGACAAAGCAGAGCCAAAAGGCCCTCTCTTCTCTTGCGCCAGGATTTGTGTGGAAGTAGATCTGGAGAAAGGACTCCCGGAAATGGTAAAACTATGCATGGATGGCTGGGAATATGCACAAAAGGTAGATTATGAGCAACTGCCCTTCAAATGTAAAAAGTGCCATGAGTATGGCCACTTCGTCAAGAACAGCCCAAAGATTGCTAAGGAACCCCTGGAGCAGCCCCAAGATGCCGAATGGCATCAGGCGAAGAAAGGGAAGAAGACCCTCGCCCCAAAGCCCATTGCAAAAAAGCAGCAAATGAACAAAGGTAATGAAATTGCTCAAAAGAATCATGAAATCCCGACAAGGAACCAGTTCAATGCTCCTGAGATAGAGGAAGGAGAAATAGAGGCTTCTGAGGCCCCAGGAACCGATCATGCTCATTTAGAAAACCTAGGTCCAAACTCTGACTCTCCCTCTCTAGCTATTGAAGGAGACTTCTCAGCTCGGGAGGATTCCACTCTTCCAGGGAACTCGTGGGTGGACGCGGTGAGGAAGAGCAAGGCTATCCCCCTCTCCTCCAGTCTGGAATCATCCTCCAACGACACTCAGGACGCGAATCATAGGGAACAAGAGGCGAAAAGGGAGATCGAATTGGGCAGGCAGAGAAGTATTGAAGACATGAAGCTGCTTCAGCCAAACAAGGGCAAGACCGAGTCCAGGACCTGAGTAGGTCAGCAATCAGTGAAAAAATAATGAAGCTCGTCTCTTGGAATTGTAGGGGTTTGGGGGGATCAAGCAAAGTAAAAGCAATGAGAGAAATGGTCAATGCCGAAAAACCTGATATCCTACTGATTCAAGATACGAAGATGAGTGATGCTGAGATCTTGGCCATCTCGCATCTATTCTGGAAAAATGGCCAAGGACACGCAATAAGCTCTAGAGGAGCTTCTAGAGGGATAGTGTCCTTTTTCGCAAGTAAGTTCTCCTTTAAAGTTTTGCAAGAATGTCATCATTGGGTACTTTATGAAATCTATGATGAGGAAGATAATCTCTCCTTTCCAATCTGTAATATATATGGTCCTACCCACTACAAAGACAAACAGACCTTTTGGGACAGTCTCTCCAGCTCCCAAGATTTGACTAGGGACAAAGAAATCATCTTAGCTGGGGACTTCAACACCACAATTTCCTATTCTGAAAAACGAGGGGGTTCGAGGGTGAGGGACCCTTTTGGTGAGATGCTCGAAGACTTGATCTCAGCCCTTGATTTAATTGATCCACCTCTAAAGAATGGTAGCTTTACCTGGAATAATCGACGTCAAGGGGTGGGACACATAGCCGCTAGACTCGACCGTTTTCTTCTCAGCTCCTTCCTACAAAAAAATCTCATCCCAATCACCTTTGCTATTCCCTCTACAGTTTTGGATCATAAGCCCATCTCTCTCTCCCTTTCATCACCAGACACTTTAGGACCCATCCCTTTCCGCTTCAATCCTATCTGGCTCCAAGAGGAACAAGCTTGGACCATTATCTCTAATGCCTGGTGTATCCCCTGCATTGGATCCCCCAGTTTTGTGTGGGAAAGCAAACTTAGAAATGTCAGATATGCCCTAAAAAGTTGGGCTAGATCAAACCATAAAAGCCCTGGGCATGTTAAAAAAAATTTAAAGTCTGAGCTAGAAACTCTCAAAGCTTAACTGGAAAAAAGAGAAGTCACCCATGATCTCTTAAGACAAGAACAGGAAGTCAACTGCAAAATTATTTCAACTGCTAGTAATAAGTCGCAACATGATAAAAGAATTAAAAGACAATAATGGAACCAACATCCTTGATTTTGAGCAGATTAAAGCACATGTCCATCAACATTTTCAAGACCTTTACTCTGACAAAAATGAGGCGGACCCCATAGCTCAGGCAGATCTTCTTTCCGAAATTCCCCCCCTTATTTCCGATAGAGAAAATCAAGAGCTTTACAAACCTATCAAGGAGTCTGAAATAAAAGATGCAATTTGGTCTCTTCAAGCTAACAAAGCCCCAGGACCTGATGGGTTCACCATTAACTTCTATAGAGCAGCTTGGGGAATCATTAAGGATGATCTAAAACGGATGCTGAATTGGACTCGAAAGAAGGACAGAATTGGAGGAGCTACAAACTCGTCCTTCCTGACATTAATCCCTAAAGACGAGAAACCCCTCACCATCGGGCGTTTCCACCCAATATCTCTTTGCAATACCTCATATAAAATTCTGGCTAAGATCTTAGCCACAAGAATGAAGAAGGTTATGAACGGACTGATATCAGAAACTCAAGGTGGTTTTATAGCCGGAAGATAGATTCTAGATAACATAATCGTTGTGCAGGAAGCAATTCATACCAGTATAAATTGCAAACAACAAGGCATGGTTATCAAGCTAGATATGGCGAATGCTTTTGACACGGTGAACCATTTATTCCTCTTTGAAATTATGAAAAAATTCGATTTCTCTCAGAACTTCGTTAGATGGATAAAGGCTTGTATCAGCAACCCCTGGATAGCTCCTTTGGTAAATGGGCAACCCACTGAATTCTTTCAAGCCTCTCGTGGCCTTCACCAAGAGTGTCCACTCTCGCCGTTTCTATATATTACGGTGGTTGATTCTCATAGTCGCAGGCTACATAGCCTGCAGATATCAGGAGAACTCAAGGGTTTGAAGATCGCAAGGGGGCTTCGGGCTGCTAACAATGCACAATTCGCAGATGACACTATCCTTTTAGGAGGGGCCTCTACAATCATAGCAAAACGCTTCCAAAAGGCCCTAACTACTTTCCTCAGTGCTTCAGATGGTCGGGTTAGTGAAATAAAATCCAAGGTCTATGGTTGGAACTGTCCCCCGGCAACCTTGGCTAGCATTTCCAGAATTTTTGGCTTCGAAGGAACTACCAATTGGAATGCATTCAACTATCTTGAAATTCCAATCTTCAAAGGGAGAAGCAAGGAGGACTGGCATTGGCTGATTGACAAGATCAAAAAAAGATTACAGTGTGGGGTTTTCGCTAGCTGAACCTAGCAGGGAAACTCACCTTAATCAATTCAATCCTGACAGCTTACCCGATCTACATATGCTCTATTGCTCTTGCTCCTAATTTCATCATTCAAGATATTAATGAAGAACTCAGAACTTTCCTCTGGCAGGGGGGTAAAAGAAAGTACCACTAAGAAGTTCCATCTAATTAATTGGGAAACTGTATTCAAACCAAAAAATGAAGGCGGTGCTGGAGTTAAGGATCCAAGATGTATGAATCTTACCCTGGGAGCTAAGATTTTGTGGAGGCTGGTCTCTGATGAAAAAGCCTGGTGGAAAACCGTTCTCCAAAATAAATATATGAGAGGGCCAAGGAAACGCTGCATTGAGAACATGGATATGCAGAAGAAAGGCTCCCCCATTTGGGAACTATGCAAGAAGTCAGCTTTCATCCTTAAAGACAAATTGAATTGGATCGTTGGCAATGGAAAGAGCATAAAGATCTGGAAGGACCCATTAGGGAGAAGCTCTCCAGCAAACTATGATCAAGAATTAAGCCAACTCAGAATCTGGATGGCAAGATCCAACTTATGCTCCCTATTCGATATCTCCTCCTAGTCTAGCTCAGGACGCTAGAAAGGCTGGAAGCAATTAGCACTCCCTCATTATTTAAAGGATGACTATCAAGCTCTTCTCCATCTCCTTCACGAGCATGGCCCCATCAATGTTGATCTCAAAGACAGGCGTGGGTGGGGAAGAACAGGGGCTTATTCGGTGAAGGAAGGGTACCATGACTTGCAGCTTAAAGAGAACGAAAAATCTGGAGACATTAATTGGGTGAAGATCTGGAGCAAGGACAGCATCCCTAAGGTGAATGCCTTTTTCTGGACCTTAGCTCACCGAAAAATTTTGACAGCTGACAATCTCCAAAAGAGAGGCATTGAGGGGCCCCTACGCTGCGTATTATGTAAAGCTGCAGAAGAAAACATAGATCATCTTTTTCTCAACTGTAGCTTCACAGTGAATGTCTGGAATATGGCAATTAGTAACCTGGGTGTTAGTCTGATACTGCCCACCAGGTGGAGAGATCTCTTCAATAATTGGAAGGACTTCTACCAGGGCTCTTTTCACAAGAACCTGACTTCTCCAGAGCTTGGAATGCTCTCCCCCGGTTCATCTGCTGGAAAATTTGGGTGGCAAGAAATAAGGAAATATTTGACGGTTTAATCGCCAATCCAAGAAAGGTTTACTCCGCAACTAACTCCCTTTGGATTGAGGTTCTCCACATGTGTGGAATGAACAGCATTCAAAAACAACCCCTTACAATGCTTGAGAGGAAATGGATGGCGGGGCTTTTGGCTAGGGGAAACTCTTCATTTCAGCCAGTCACTCTCAAGTGTGAGAGGCGCAGGCCTTGGCAGCTGAGAGTTGGAAAGAGTAAGCTTCAGCAATGGATGATGCAACAGAACAAAAGCTTGTTATTCTTCAATGGGGCTTCGAAGGGCAATCCAGGGTTGGCAGGTGCGGGGGGGAGTAATTCTAGACTCCCTGGGAAACAAGCAGAAGGATTTTGCCTGGGGCATTGGGCGAAAGACAAACAACTCAGCGGAATGGTTAGGACTCATTAAAGGACTGGAGATTGCCTCTTGCTTGGGTACTAAGAAGCTTACTGTGCTTGGTGACTCTATGATTATAATTCGAGAAGCGAGGCATATATTTTCCAAAAGAAAGGAACCCTCAACTAAAATGCACTTCCTGCTTCAGTGCATCCTCAAAGATTTCCAGGAAATCACCTTCCTACATATTCTCCGTGGATTAAATGAGAAGGCCGATGAAATGGTGAATGCTGGTATCAATCTAGATTATGGTACACTACGAATTGATGGACTTCACCTTGAGCAGAGTTGGATCCCTTGATCCTTGTTTCGTTTATAATTCCCTTATGGTTAATAATTATGCTTCTAATCTCATTAATGAGCTGCTCTTGAAGATCACAATGGGGATTCTGTCGACCTCTGCAAATCTTGAAATCTCCCCACGCATGCTTGGAGTGAATGCTGCCCAGAGATTTGTCATCTGGAGGGCATGCGAGATCGCCAGTGTTAATAAATGTCACCCTTGGGCTGCCCTCTGGCATCATTGTCTTGCTTATTGCAAACTTGTCGCTCCTCCAGTTCAGAGACCCCGGAAGGCTCGAAAGACCAAAGTCACTGACAGTGAGTTAGCTGATAACAACAGAAAGATGGAAAACTTGAAAAAATTCATGGAAACAGCAGGCAATTTCATCGACTTGAGTTCAGAGAAGAAAAAGGACACTGGAGCAGCAGACTCGGTCATGGACGCTGGTTCAAATTCGCGCTGAAATTGTCTATGGGCTATTTAGTAGTTCTATGGAAGACTCTCGTCAGCTTGATAGCTGACGAGAGTCTTTGGTCAATATGTAGTTCTATGGAAGACTCTCGTCAGCTTGATAGCTTGTTTACACACAGACTTATTGCAATGTTTTATTTTTGTGTTTTGCTCTTAGGTCAATATGTAAGAAGCTATAGCTTCAACAGATCAAACAGACTACAAGTTAAATTCCAGCTGGATCTAGAAGAAATTGGATTGATGGTTGACTTCCTCTCATGGGAGCAACCAATTCGATCATTCTGATGTAATACCTTGTTTTATAAATATGATCAACAACTCTAACCGTTTCCGTTAAAAAAAAGAAAATGTTATAAGTTATAGCTCCTAGATTATTGATGTTATGTGTACTAAATTATTATATCTATGCTATCATGTTTTCTATAGCTAATTTGGAATTCTACATATTTTCTTAAATATATGCATCAAAATATATTAAAATATGTATTATATAAAAAAACGCTCCCAAAAAGGAAGTTTTTGAAAATTTTGCTTTTCGCTCCCGCTCCCACTCCTCGCTCCCAACAGCCTTGGTTTGGTGCACCAATAGACCAACACTTTTACATAAAGAAAGCCCCAACTTGTTCTTTTACAATGGAAAAAAGACCCCCCTCCTTGGCACATCTGGTAGGTTGCACTGCAGAGAATCTAGTGAGTAACAAGGCCCATAACATTTTGGAGCCAATTTTTTATTCTTCTTATGTTTGAGGATGGATTGTTTATAAGGTTGGAAGTTGTAGATAGACTCAATTACCAAATAGGCATTGCCATCACTCCAATGTTGACCCAACCATTGCTTCATCTTATTTTGACCCAGTTGAAAGTTCTCCTTAAGTATTTGCACCCTCTCCTAAGTCTGTGAAAGATGAGAATCAACTACCTGGATCTTGGAATAGCCCTCTAAGTACGATGCCATGTTGGGATGGGTACTACTTAGCATAAGCAATATGGCATGTGCATGATCTTATTTTGGACACAACCCCTTAGAAATTCTCTAGAGGACTTTGCCATGCTTATCCAATATATGTTGTAGAGCTAAGAAAACACTTCTTGCTTCCTATTGAGATTCTATGGAGCAAATCCGAGCAATAACTCCACTAGCACCTTTCTTGAGAAGGTTCTCACTTCATAGAATGGAGAACAAAAGTACTAACCATATGACCATTATAAAATCTATGTAACAGCCAAGGTAGGCAGATCAAATACTTGGGCAGTTCAAAGATTAAAAGAAGAGAAGAAAGAGAGAAAGTATGGTTTTAAGGGGTTAATTACAGGGGATGTACCAATCACTCTAGATCAAATTTGCATCTGAAACTTTATGAGAAGATAGATCTAGTTTTCTGCTTCAAACTGAGCTCTAGTAGGAAAGTTGGGATAATGTTATTGTTATTGACTTTTACATTAAAAAATTCCACTATTTCTTCTTCAAATTGCCTTTAGTTACCCTGATTTGGACATAGAAATAAAAATTAATGCCCAATTGAAGTTGACATGTTGATTTCGACCCTTTATGAGGATTGGTCTACATACAGCCTTATATTGGCAATTATGTTTGCTCCAGTATCCTTGAAATTTCAACTTGTAACAATCTGAAATGTCTTCTGCCGAAAGTCCCATGAGATTTGGTTCTGCCAGATAGAAGTTATGCTCAATTCACCAAACCCTGCTGCTATGTATAGTCACTCCTTAGTGAAAACTTGTAGAGAGTGTAACACCTTGATTTTCACGTTAAATAATCCAAAATTTGAAGTTGTAACAGCATTGGAAGTCTTCTTTCAGATGGACCAGGCTGCACTTAATTTGGATTGGAAATCACAAAACATGAACAATTTACTACAACTAACCATTTTGGGTAGTTCTTCCATACCATACTTGGACCCCGACTTCTACAGACTATATCTCCTAGATTTCCATGCCAACTCTACTTAATATTTAACAAAGATACTTCTAAACATCATCTTTCCAAAAAATCAGGTGACAATGAATTCGGATAGCTCCAGGACTTGAAGATGTCGATCAGAGAATCCTCTGCTCTAATAACACCTGAGAATCCTCTGCTCTAATACCACCTCTTATGATCCAAATTATCCAAAACAACATAATAAACATTGAATATCACTTGTTATGATATTTCATATAATGTCAGTCCATTACGATGCAAAACAGTGAATGAAAATATTATTAGGAACCCATTTCAGGTGGGCAAGCCTAACTGCAATAGACCAATACACATAACGACAATCATCAAACAGTCTTCTTACATATATAGAGAAGAAGAGAGTAGGGTTGGGTATTCCCATACTACCCCCCCCTAAGGGAATGCACATATACAGAGAGTGAGCAACTTTCTTCCCCCACAATGAGTTACTCCAATACAATGACTTACAGGAGGAAGGATAACAAATGATTGTTAATAGGGTTGATAGTAGACACCTGTAGCTTGCTATGTTAATTTAATGTTAGTTAGCTATGAGTATATTGCTAAAGGTTCTTACATGGAAACAACATTTAAGGACTTCAGTGATTCTCATAAGACATTGTATATGCAGTAAGGCTGCAAATGACTACCCACCAAATGAAAAGCTAAAGATTACTTTTCTGCACCTCGAGAGGAACAGTATTGAATAATATGTGAACAAGACACTTTGGCGGCGCTGCAAACAAAAGGAATACAATAAGCAAGCAAAACAGTTATTTAACAGTAGATAAACTGAATTCCCAGTCTTACTCAGGGATACAACAATTTCTCATCTTGCAATTAGAGGATTGTGCTCAGATGGTTAAGGTCCTATCTTTGACAGAGAACACAGAATGATTTGCATACACTTCCACTCTGACTATGATGAGGGTAAAAGTCTGCAAGGTCTGTAGTAATGTCTATCCAACAGTACAATATGAATTGACCAACAACCTAATGGGCAAACAAACTGGAAATGTTACTTCGATGAAAAAAATATGGAGTTGTCAACAGGGCATTGGTCAGTTGGTAAAGAGGGGGTGTTTCATACCCTCAATGAGATTCAAATCCCTGGGACATGTTGCAGCCGTTGTGGGTGTCTCCCTATGGAAGCAGGTTGTTTCGTTGGGGCCAGGTACAAGCCTGGGCAAATGTGGTGGAATAGATATCCCACCATGGTTTCTCCATTGAAAGGATCTTTTTAGGGTATTGTAAGTTTGCTACAATCCATTGTAATATTCCCATAATGGGAAGGGCATGTTTGAATTAAAAAGCAGAGAACTATTGTAATTGGGTTATATGTAATGAACAGTGAAAAGATTAACTCTATGATAAACTAAAACTGTGCAGGTGGGTTACATGGAAAAGCTTTATAGATTCAGATTGTTTTACTGGTATACTTTGTTTCTTGGACGCATATTTTTATTATGCAAAATTGTATACCCAAGTATATGAACAGATACATGTACACACACAATGCAATCAGAATATATAAACTTGTGAGCGGTATCTAAGAGAATAGAATGGTCATGGGGAAGAAGATACCATATGTGGGTATTTGTCTTGCTCGACCACTCTTGTGTTCTCCAATTTGATATTGAGATACTGATCCACTGAGTGTAGAGTTCCTCTGATGGCCAAATCATTCTTCAACTCTACAGTTACTTCCTTCCCTACCAGTTCCTTGAAGTACGAAAAGAATAACTGCAAAACAAGCCAAACCGAAACTCAGTAAATTTAACAACACCGTGATAAAGAAAATCCAGAACCCCGTTTGATAAAGAAAATCCAGAAGCCCGTCTGAGAAAGTAATTATTGGGGAAAAACAAAGAAGAAAAACCCGCATTCGTTTAGAATGCTTTCACAGCAATAAACTTCGAAGTAAGAGGGCGGGGAAACACTGCAAAAGGAATAAGGAGGAGCATGTATTACCATGCTGACCCGATCTGTGGCTAACACAAGAAAATACGCCAAACCAAAGAGAAATACGCGCAACAAATCACCAAACTCTTTCTTTATTCCCGAGTGCTGTACTACAGGAATGAAAACAGGGAGAATGCTTCCCTATTTCTTATAAGTCGAGCGTCCTTCCTTCTCCCGGAGATCTGATCGGCCGGAGAAAAACCGAAGACACCCAACCTTACTGGATATATTAGTAAAAGAGTAAACCTTTCTATCAAAAGTTGCGAGTCTTAGGGCCCGGCCAACGAGCCAATGTCGTGCTGTTTTGTTTCGTTCGTGAGAAGCCACAGCTTCACTGACAAAGTTTCACGGCATAAATAATGTAAGAAGGTGCCTCGATCACTTTACTATAAATAAATAAAAATCTTATACATTATTGTACTAATCTAACTTGCATCACACTCTATCTATACAAAATATTCAAATTTCACCATTTTTATTGGATTCACAACATTATAACTTATATTTTTTTTTGTAACTGCATTGCAACATATAAACAACATAGGGTCTTGGTGGCTGGGGCAGTTGGCTGTGGTCGTCTTCACCCCGGATCGAACCCCATACTTATGTTTTACGGCACCTTTGCCCCGCATGTGTGCGCAAGTTACTCTTCCTAAGGAAAAAAAAACATATAAACAACATAATTTGGGATGAATGTAACTTGGACATAAAGTATCAAAAACGTTGATTATAATAATAATAATAATAAAATATAATATCTCAAATAAGTATTATATATCCTTTGACTTCCAAGGTAATTGGAAGGAATTAGGAGGTTCAATTGTTTCTCAAAATCTTCATTCATCATGAGCATCTTCTTAAAGCTTTGGACACATCATAGATCCCTAGTGAAATGTACAAAAACTTGTTATCTATGGGTTGTCATTTAGTATCATTGTAGTGGTATCTTAGTCAAACATTGACACCACTCACTTGGTTCTCTTACTTACCTTCTTCTTTATTGTTGTGGGTAATGTCAACCAAACTATTAGCTTGATTACAATGATTGCATAAGGAACCTAGTTAAGGAGGGGTCTGGTGATATTAGAATCAATATGCACGAGCCCCACCCCAATAATAAAACAACCAACACATGTGCTTAAGGTTAAGATCAACTATGTTTGCTTGAGCATGTATCTACAAGGAAAGCTTATTCATGATTGTCAATTTCTCATGTGAATAAAGACCTCATAACATTTTTACTTTCTTGAATTGACTATTATGATGACATTTATATTGATTTTTACACACATAATGCGATCATATTATATAGGCTTGTGATTGGTATCTAAGGGAATACAATGGTGATGGAGAAGAAGATACCATATGTGGGTATTTGTCTTGCTCGACCACTCTTGTGTTCTCCAATTTGATGTTGAGATACCGATCCACTGAGTGCAGAGTTCCTCTAATGGCCAAATTGTTCTTCAACTCCCCAGTTACTTCTTTCACTACCAATTCCTTGAAGTACGAAAAGAATAACTGCAAAACAAACCAAACAGAAACTCGGTCAATTTTATAACACCATGACAAAGAAAATCCAGAAACTTGTTTGAGAAACTAATTATTGTGGAAAAACAAAGAAGAAAAACCTACATTCGTTTAGAAAGCTTTTACAACAATAAACTTTGAAGTAAGAGGGAGGGAAAATAATGCAAAATAAGTAAGGAGAAGCAGGTATTACCATGTTAACCCAATCTGCTGCTAACACAAGAAAATACACAAAACTCGAAAATAAAATATGCACAACAAAATACCAAACTCTTCTTTCTTCCCCAACTTATTTAAGAAGCCACCATTTGCATAAACAAACAAAGCTTCATGGCATAAATAATGTAAGAAAGTGCATCAATCACTTTACCATAAGTGATGAATAAGTTGAGTAATATCATGGTATTTAAAAATTAAAAATAAAAATGGTATACACTAACGGATTAATATAACTTGTACCACTCTTTGTCGATGCAAAATGTTCAAATTTCACCATTTTTTTTGGGGATTCACAACATTATACCTTTGTAACAACATTAGAACGTTTAAATAACATAATTTAATATTTATAAGTTAAAATAAAAAAGAATTGATATCAATAATGTAAAGGTAAGGAAAATGTTGAATGTAATAAATGTTCATTATAGTAAAAATAAATATAATATGTCAAATAAGTATTTAAAAGTTTGCATTTTGAATTTTTTAATAGTTTTTAATATTTAATATATTTAGGGTTAAGATAGATTTATGCTATTAAATAATTATGTGTTAGGAAATGTGACTATAAAAAATTATGGAGGGATGCTATCATTTGACTTCAAGGTCATTGTAAGGTATTGGAAGGTTCAATTGCTTTTAAAAATCTCCATTCATCATGAGCATCTTCCAAAGGCCTTAGACACATCATAGACTCGTAATGGAATGTACAAAAACTTGTTATCCATGGGTTGTCATTTGGTATCATTGTAGTGGGTATCTTAGCTAAAGGCTAACACCACTCACTCAGTTCTCTTACTTACCTTCTTCTTTAATGTTGTGGGCAATGTCAACCAAACCATTAGCACGATTACTATGATTGCATAAGGGACCTAGTTGAGGAGGGGTTTGGTGAGATTCTAATCAATATGCATGGAGCCCCACCCCAATAATAAAACAACCAGTGCATGTGCTTAAGGTCAAGATCAACTCTATTTGCTTGAGCATGTATCTAAAAGGAAATTTTATTCATGATTGTCAATTTTGTGTACCAAGAAAGACCTCATAAAAATTTTACTTTCTTGAATTGACTATTATTATGACATTTACATAAATTACAAACAATCTATTGTAATTCACCTACAATGTTGTGTAAAAAATGACAATGTAAGATTGTTTATTACACGACCCTAAGATTGTTCAGCGGGCATGTGGAAATATGACCCTATAATTCCCTATAATTTCATGTCTTGGTCCTAAGTTGCTTCAACTTTTGAATGAACCAAAACGAGTGTTTGAGTGCTTTATCACTTTTGCAAAAAGCATGGGTAGGTAAGGTTGTGCCTAATAACACAATCATTGACCAACAACAAGGTCATGGATTTCATAAGATCCAAAAGGTTCTACTAGGTTATTCACAATTTGTAAATCCAAGTGATCTCCTTTGAACAAGGTTGTTTAATCTTGCATCCAAAGGCAATGTCTAGCTAAATCATTTATGAATGTCATTGGCATGTTGCATGCAAAAGAATTTCTACTATTCTATAGCCATAATTCCACATTTTATATGGGGATTCAACACTAAGCTCGGAGGATAAAATGTGTCGAATAAGTCTTTTAAAATTGCCAATAGTGAATTTATCTTAGTTTTCCATATGAAATCCGTCCTCAAGTTCCAACTGAGGGTTCTATATCTATATTAAAAAAGAATAACCTATAAAGGTTAGATTCATTTTCTATAAGGACCAAGACTATAGAACCGAGAATCCCCCACCAACGGTTGTCCATCATAAGTGATTAGTGAAGACCAATAGAATGAGTGATAATGCACTAAAAGGCTAAATCTAAATCGAAATCTTTTCCTTTAAAGGAATGGTTGTATTATGTGCCAATAATTATAGATACTATAGGCCATGAGCAATGCTTTGATTTTAACTTAATTAGTGGGATTGTAATGTTTAACCCCTACCAACCTTGCTTGTCATGAGGTAATCTCAAATAGATACAATCTAGCAAACATAATTTCTAGAACCCAACCTATTATGGACTAGATTATCCATTTTGCATGAGAAGATATACCTTGAAATTGTGTGTTATTTAATCTCACTCTCCTCCAATCCTTGGGAGTACAATAAAGTTTTCAACAATGAAACTGTATGGACCCTCCATGTGTTGGCCCTCTACAACATATCAACCCCAACATGGGTTGCCCCTCTACAACATATCAACCCCGACTCCATTCAACATAAATACAAAAACAAATTTCATAATTTGTTGAACAACATTAAAACTTTTAATTGAAAATGAAATTTGCAACTATTAAAGGCTAACATGTTTCTTGCGTTATCGACCATCGTCAAATGTCGTAGCTTCTCATCATGTGTCACATGTCTCGATGTAGCATCAAGCAAATTGTCAATGGTCGTGTCCATCAATTGACCACCCTGCCTGCTCCCAGTGGGTACTCTTCTTCCCTAGGGACCCCTGAGCTATAATGGTGTTGTATGGAAGAAGCACAATATCAACACGATTGGAAGTGGAGATTCATGCTTTCAAGCCTCCCAACCTTATCTACTTTCAAAGGACCAAACTCTCCAACAGTCACTGAAATTTTAACAATCCTCAACCATCTCGTAAGAGGAAAAATAAGATTCATAGCTTAGGTCATTTCCTTGGCATTTTGACTAGCATAATAAAAGTATAGAGGTAGGGCTTTAATAAATGTAAAGAATGAGTTGGTATTTAAAATCAATCCATAAACTACCAAAACTCTCCAAACAATGGTAGATAGGTTTTGGTATAATGTTATTTAATTACTATTCAGTGGGCAGGTAAAACATATACGATGAGACCTCTAACTCCAACTCTTTTAATCCAGTGTTCTGATTTGGTGGATTTTGAAGGGTTGAGATAATAATTTTGATTAAGTAGCACACAAGGTTACATGATATCGGAAAGGATGAATTGTGAAATAAAGACACGAGGCTCTAGATATAGCTCGGACATGACAATATCACGGGCCTACTGAAACGAAGTGTTTCTGCTTCAATTGGCCTATTATAGGGTATCTGGAACTGTGTAAGGTTCAAGAAGAAATCATGTCTTAGTCTGTTGACCTTAGAGGACAAAGTTGTTTCCATTAGCAAAGGAAAATTATCCTAATCTAAAGTAGGCTCTGCAACCTTGATAAATTTAATGAATTTAGTATATATGCTCATATTTTTGTCTCTATAATAGTTAATTTTCACATGGATTTTGTGGGTCATTTCTATAATCAATTGAACATCACATGGTGACAAGCTATCCAAATTCATGAGTGAATGCCAGAAGTGGAGAATTTTTCCTCGACTATCCTAGTGGTAGATTTCAAATTGCTTATGCATCTATCATAAACAATGGAAATAAGTCACAAGCAGAGTATGTACATTGTGTAAATAAATCTACAGTGTAGCTTTGATCTATGTCCCCGAGGCTATTTATTTAACAGTTGCAATACATAAAAGCATAAAAATATTTGCTTTGTAGTGGTACTGTACATAGTTCAAGGGTTACGAACGTTCTTAGAAAATTTGTATGTGGAAAAATGCATTTTGGATTATAGAAAGAGGACCATTTAGATGAGTTGCTAATTATTTATTCTAGACATGACTATGTTAAGTGGAGACTTCTGACCCGATATGGGTCTAGATTGCATTCTTGTGGAAGCTAAACGTTCTTTTTATCCTCTTGATTGCTTTTCAATTCAGTGGCTACACACCTAGTCCAAACCTACCAATTCCTTGTTCTCACCAACATCTTAATCGATATCGACCTTTTGTTTTATGTGCACAATTTCATTGGCTATTTTTAATTTTTCAATGATGGGATTTTCCATTGCAAAAGTAACTTCTTCCCAAAAAGATCAATTATACTTTTTACCTCGGTAATACGACATCTTGACCATGATGAAATTATGCAAAGAAGGGGATGGGTTCAATCCTAAAAGCGTGCTCATCTTCATAACTATATAAATGTAACATCCAAAAAAAAATCACTAAAATTTAAAGTTTTTAAATAGCAATAAATGCTTGTGTCGCTTGGCTAAAAGTGTTAACTTCAATACGACTAAACATTAAGCAGCGTACTTAACGATAACAACTTATAACATTTAATATTAGCGACTAAGAGTTTTAGATTACTTATGAATCGCATCATATGTCTTAACAATTGTTAGTTCAAAATAGCATCTTAAAAAGTCGTAAGTCATTTATCGTAAAGTCAATGTCGGATGATGAATTTTATTGTTTGTGTACCTATTATCACTTTCGTCCTATGTTATGCATTTTTACTTTTGTAACTAAAAGATTGTCTTCTCTGTAATGAAGGGGTCCTTGAAGAGCCCCGACGCTTACTTAGTTATCGCTAGCTAATGCTTCTGATTTCTAAATGCATAATGCAGGTAAGACAACATAATTCAAAAGAAGCATGAAACGTATTCAGATATTAATTTTTGTACAGAGTTAGTTTATATGATTGAAGTACGACTGTTTAGAGTAATTATTTATTCTGCAAGTTTCTCAGGTATCTAATATCCTTGGATTGTTTACTCTATAAACGTTGTTTTAGCATATGGAGATCATTGTTTAACTATTGAGTAATCAAATAGTAAACAACTCTACTTGAAAACTTGACAAAGTTTGCATAGATCCCAAATATATTTAATGGCCAAACTTAATGGATAATCACAATACCCTATTATATATATTACCCATGTTATAATACAATGTATTACCATATATATATATATATATATATATATATATATGTATATATTTAAATTATCCTATATATTTATGAGCATGCTATATGTTTCACATTAGGGATTTAGTGTGGGTTAATAACCTTATGCGCTATGATTATGTTTAATATGCAATATCTAAGGGTATGAGCCAATGTTCAAAAACCATTGTGCATGAACTTTATGCAATAGATTGGAAATTGTGGTACTAAAGGTGTGAACTTAAGTTACAAACCCTACATGTAAATGAACCATGGCTTACACGCCCTCGTCCTAACTTTATCACGATTCCTAAAGTTATAACCAAAATTATAACTTTTTAGTGGTTATATGCTGGCAGGCTCTCCAACCGAAGACTGGTATTAATGTCTCAATAACTGCTTTTGTAGTGGATTGCTTGATGGCTGATTTCGTGGCCAACTTCACGTGAATCAAAGTGTGCAAATCATCGAGCTGTTCATAGTTTTGCAAGGTAGAGTATTAGCTGGGTCTATGTGTTGGCAAGTGAAATCGACGTTTGATGGTTGTGGTGATTAATGCAACTTACTGCAGTTGATGATCATATTATTGGAAGCCTTGGTGGCTAAATCTTCACCGTCGATCTGTAAGTGTTCTCGGGTTTTGGGATAAACCCTAACCTTCCCCCTATACCACCGTCGAGGTTATACTTGTAGCATTCATTTGGCATGAGTGAGTGGGGAAGGAGGTCGACAGGCTCTCCGATTCTCAGGGTTTGCAACTTCTTTATGTTTTCTACCTTCCTAGGGTTCGATAGTGTGACCTCCCTACCTACAACTGGTCGTATGAGTGTTGTAACGAGAGTGTAATGTGTAGGATTAACACTGTACTGTAATGCATTGAGGTTTTGATACTGTGACCTATATATGATGGGGTTTTTACCCGTGTTTTGATGGTTGCAGTGTTTGCATAGTCTGGTTTCCTAGGAAGGTACAATGTGAGCCTAACTCGTAAAACCCTAAGCGTTGAAGGTATTGAGGGTTCGGTTGTTCTTCGGCAATGCTAAACGAACAACATTTTGGGCACTACTGGAGGTTCGAGTGGTGCATTAAGCACATACTGTAGGCAACACGAAAACTTGTGTTTTAAAAATAAAAGTCAGGTAAAGTTTTAAATTCTACAATTTTGTTTTTACAGTGGTTTACAACTATCATTTTGTTCTAAACTTTCTGCTTCAAGCTTTGACCCTTCGTTACAATGTTGTTGGTAGGTGATACTTTGTGAGCGTGATGTTGATGCTGGTCTTTGAGGGAGAAGGGTACTTGATAACCGGTAAGCCTCGATGGTACCTCCTTGGCTCTTCACGCTGAAACTCTGATGTAGAGAAGAAATGTGGTGAAATTTTTATGGAAGTGTTTCCAGTTCGTAAACCCTTAGTATTTTTAGTTTTGGGAAATAAATCCCAGTCAATATTACTATTGATAAAGTTGCGCATGAAAAGGTGTCGAAGCTAAGATTTGTTTGGGAGGGTTTTGCTCCAGAGCCTTATGGCTCTCGTTGGATTCACAGCGATTTACTTTTGTTCTACTATTTGAGTAATTTTAATGGTTAATGTATTTAAACGTTTTCCCAATTGATACGTAAAGCATGGTTCTGTGTTCTGCTAGCATGTGGTTAGGGCATGGCCCGATAATAATGATGTAATGTTTTTTTTTATTTACAAAGTAAACAAATAGAACGGTCGTGGGCCTAGGTGTTTAAACCTTGCTACATTATTACTGCGTTTTTCTTGTTTGTGGTTTAAGGTTTTTGTTGAGGATCGAAACCCCAATCCTGATCTGATATACATTAATGTTAAAGAATGTTTTAAGGATGTGTTTACTACCTATGTTATGTTGTGAGGGTGCCGAGCCTGTGGATTTTCTCTCGGGCATCTTCGGCGATGTTATGTTAAGAAAACTCAATTCTTGTTTGGTAAAATTTTGTGCAGAGTCCAATAATATTAATAGGTGAATAATTCGTTTCGCTTCAAGCCTGGTTTAATTCTAAGGTCATAATATGAGTTCTGAATTATAAAAATACCTATGTAATATATTGTATTTGTAAAAACAACGATAATACATTTTTCAAATGTATGAATGCTATTTCTTAGTTGAGAATTAAGACTTGGTTTTGTTTTCAGAAGGTTTACTTGAGCATTTTGATATTTATAAATTATGATTTTAATGATTAGTTTATATCGGATTCAATGTATTGTATAAAATAATGCATGGATTTGTCATTTATTATACAGTGAGTTTAAACAATTCTTTGTATAAGTTATTCGAAATTTAAATAACTAGGTTTGCTATAACTGAACATTCAATAGAAACCATACTAAAGTAAAAAGACAGATATGAATAAAATTCCAGAGTTAACTATTAAACGTAGGCAATGAAAAATTACTTATAATCCTAAATAGATTATGAGATATATATACCTAAAATTAAGCAATAATGCAATACTTAAATTACAGGAAGTTGTTTGTGAAATTTATCATTTGAATTCATTTATAGTAGAGCATCATTCTGATCTACTCTAATTTTATCTTCCCTATACTAGAGTACGGCATTTAAACCATGTGTAGAAAAATGCAGGGAAGAAATTTCAATTATCATTCATTAAACAAATTTGAACTATTCAAGCATAATAATCTTAGCAGTTGTAAAACCCTTTCAGACTAAATAAATTTGCAGAAATGAAACATTGCTAACAGATTGGAACATAAGAGAAGGAGTAGAAGACTGATATCATAAACATTTAGATTAAATTACTAACTTGGCAGAAATAAATAAGATAACACAATTGAACCTGGTAATTTGTAGAAGAAACAAACAGCCAAAGGAGCCCGTTCCACCCAACCAACTCCTGAAGACAGCCAAGTTACTTGCCTTAGGACCCCCGAGCATGTTCACTGAACCACTAGGACGAAGATGTTGTGTGGAATAATGGAATAAATTCCCTTGCAACTCAGGAGTAGCACTTAGGAGTAGTACATCCTGCCTTAGCAATATTGAACTCAGCAATGTGGTTGCACTAGTTCATAATGCAGTCTTAAATCACTCAAACACTTCTAACTTTCCCCTCATCAAATCTCTTGTGCTAAAAAATTATCACAAGGTAAGAATAGAACAGCCTCCTGCCGAATTCGATGGGCAAATAAATAGCATGCCTAGGTCTTTTGGTCAGTGTATTTCAGTAAATGAGCCACCTGCTCAATTCCACTTTCTTGGGGAACATGACCATAAAAGTAGGGAAGTTTCCCCCCTGCAACAGTTAGAATTGAGTTGAGGATGCTGCCAAGTGTCAGTTTTCTCTCCACCACAGTCCATTCCCCCTAGTGGGTCAGTGAACACTCATTCAACAGTCTCCTTTGGATGTTTGTCTCCACTTTTATTTATTTATAATAAAATATTCAAAGTGATTAATTGCAGTCATCCATGACCCCACTTGGTCAATAATCATAAAACTTTACAATAAAAATAAAACATAATGTTTACTCAACAACATAAAATGTCTAGAACTTGGGTATGTGACAATAAATAAATAAAAATGAGTTGTAGTAATGTATTAAAATGCTATCGGGAGGCATCTATGGGTTGGAAATGATGCATGCAAGCACAATGGTGAGGCCGCATTACACTTAGGTCAAGCAAACAAATGTCAAGATGATAAACACCAACTCAATGTAGGAAATGGTGACTTTAATTGCACCTAGACACATTCACAATACTATTATATGTTGGTCAAACCATGAGCAAAGAGCCTACCTACTATCTAATGCTGGTGTTTGAAACAAACTTGGAGATGGCTGCATCTTTCATAATTTGATTGAGAACATCAAGAACTTCCTCAAGAATGCAGACCATTGCATTATGGAGGCTATGTTTATTTAATGGAACCTGGTCCTCACCAAACAATTTGTGAGATAAGAGAGGAGGGCCAAACTCAAGAAAACAAACATGAGCCTCCAGTCAAAATCTTGTGAGTACGTTGCATCCTCATTCAACTTTGAAATCCTGGAGAAATACCCACATCAAGAGTGATATCTCGACGAAATACCCACAGTAAGAGTGCAATCTCAGTCTTAAGGTGGCTGAAGCAAGAATTCAAACAAAGGTCGAATGGACAATCTTAACCTTAACCTTGCATTGTAATCAGGAGATAGACATTAGCACACACACTATCCATGTTTGTTTGCATACTAACTTTTGTTTGCAGGGATGTTATATTCATGAGGTGAAAACTAACCATAACAACAACCAAAGAAACCTCAACCATCAATCATGTTAGTTATATTGTTGCACACTAACGTTGTCATGTGTTTTTGCAAGAACCTGTAACAATCTCATCAACCATTGCTGCAGTTTGTAATTGTAAACCTAAGCACGCCATAACACCATCATCAACACTAAACCATCTCAACATTATCACTATACAAGAATAGAGATAAATTGAAGCATGAACGTAGCATCAAAATAACAAAAAATTGTAAATTGCAATGATGACATTATCCCTGATTACTTGAGTGCACACTAGGAGGTGGACCCTACAATAGCCATGTAGAAGACCTTTGGTGAGAATATCAAAAATCATGGCAAGGTCGAGCACTTTTGATCTCCCAATGACACTTGCATGATATACAAATGTATCTATGACCAATTTTAACATATACATAACTATTTGCCAATTGTAAACTATGCTTAGCTCTCTAAGCTATTCTCTTCATCATGTTGCTTGTTGTAGCTCTACTGCCTCAAACATAGCATTTTGTACCAACTTAGAAGATCTTCAACCATATTTAAGCTTACATCCAACCAAGCTACTAAGGATTGTTAAGTCCAAGCTTCTCATTCAAAACTAGTGGGGATTGATATGTTGTTTATCCAAGGATGTGCCTCATACATTCCATGGTTCCCTACCCTTGGTCATTGACAATACACTGTGTTAAATTTTACTATTGAATCTTTGTTCTCCTTTGTGCTTTTTTCTTGAATGATGAATAATTATTTTATCATTATTTAAAGTCTTTGGAAAAAAATCACACTATCCAATTCTTGCCACTACTCACTTTCATCATAACTTATCAGGACTGTTATGCTTTGTGCAACTCATTGTTTCCAAATATGTCTATCTCCCTCTTCAATATTGGAGACTTGGATCAGCTCGAGTGAAGGATGTATACACATGCTTACTCTCATTATTTTTACTCACTATGACCAAGTGGTGTGCTTTGTTCCTCTCTTTATTTTCTATTTGTTATGCAACATGACCTTGAGGCTTCTTCATATCCTTATTCAAACAAGTTGTTTAATTTCTTCAATTCATGTTCATCAATCCTTGTCTACCTTCACAAAATTATTTCCATTGTCATTTCTCTTAGCTACAAAGGCCTTCTCAGCATCAGATTTGTGTCTAAGGTTTTGGTTAAAATAACATTACAATCAAATTCTCTTGAATAAGTATAATTGTTGAATCCTTAAGTGACATTTATCAAGTTTTGAAGCACTTGTAGATCACATGAAGAATGTTTAAGGCCACATGGACCACCCTATTCTTTGAATCATTTTCTATAGCATGATCCCACTAATCTCTTGTGTATTCACCTTGATTATGTGAGCTTTTGTAGATCCATTAACCTTTAATTGTAGTCCATCATTGATTATTCAAATATAATATTGTTTTATGTCTGGTGGTCAACTTTTCTTGAACATGTAAAATCCATATCGTGTTGTGAATTGGCATATTGTTACATATGGAATTGATGATAATCATTTGCACTCTTTGTTCTTTTTGTTATGCTCTATCACTGCAACTACAAACCTTATCGGCTTTTCATCTTTGGTGAATATCTTTCAAAGATTTTTGTTGTCTAATTGGTTTTGATACTTTCTTTGTCATTTAACTTTTTAAATGCAAACATGCCTTGATTACTACTCTTCATTGCAATCATTAAAAAAAAACTGAAAAAACAAAAATTAAAATGAAGTGGTTCATGATAATGTTAATATGCTTATCAAAGATACTCCACATTTTGCCTTAGAATAATGCTTAAGACACTTGAATGTGCTCTCAAATTTTCCCAAAATAAACTACAAATAAATGACGGAGGTGTTGGAAAATAAAAGCTCAAATGCAACAAAGAGAGGTGGAAGAATTTAAAGTTTGCCCATACATACACATAACATTCTTCAAACCTTTTCAAAAGCTATTATTTATTGTTATGAATACAAAATTTTCATTATGATGTATGATATCTTGATATTACATGTTATCAATATATATGTCGTTACTTCATGATGTATGATATCTTGATATTACATGTTATTAATATCAATTTTGCTACATTAGTAGGATATTTATTTTGCTCCACCGTGATATATGACATGTAGTTAGGATATGTTGTTTCATGTTCACATATGCCATATTGCTTTGGCCTTGTGTGTAGTGACCGATAATGATATCATGTTATTTATATTGATTTTGAGAATAGAATTTATCTTATAATAAATGTTAATTCATGATGGGCTTTTAATGAAATGTCATATCAATAAAATGTTTGGAATACTTAATTATTGCATTATGATTCCTATTTTATATTGAAGATATCACGCAGCGTATAGTATTCAATGGAATATATTAATATTCAAAATGAATTTTATGTTATATTTGAGAAGAAGATTACTAATCATTGTTCTTGGTAGTGAGTGGAAGTACGTTTCAAGTAATTTACTCAAAGCCTTAAGAGGCTTACCATTCTAGGATTTCGTGGGGTCCATAACCACGAATGAGAATGGCTCTAATAACACTCTAGGGGATGGGGGACAACCCAACAATCATTTCTATGCCAGTGCTATTTTATAATAGCATGATATTATTAAAATGGATCAGAGACTAGTGTATTATTCCTGAAGTCCACAACATGAGGCATATTTTGTTGTAGGGGAGGTATATGGAGAAGCACTTCAGATGCTTAGGGTTGGTTGCCTTAGGGAGGTTAGGGAGGAAGTTAGGGCCAACCTTTCAGATGTCTAGGTTACAATGGAGGTAGTGTACCGATAACTAGATATCTGGGTAACCAGCTGATGTTGGGTGACCAGATGAGACCCAGATTCTGGCTAATACCACTGAGGTTGCAATATATACTGGAAATTGGAGAGTGGCTTAGCACACTTAGCGTAGAAACTACCCATGGCGAATTCAGATGCCTATTGTATGATCCACTGATAGATTGCAGTAGAGGGACCGTGCCATGACGAGTGGGACCATGCGAAGTATTGGCGTGGAGGGTTGTGTAGATTGCTCGGATGGTATGATTCTCAAAGAGAGGGTGGGTAAGGAAAGAGGGAGCTTGTGAAGTTTTGAACTTCTATGCTATTTTTTGTTTTATTTTATTTACTTATTTTTATTGTTTATATGACTCAATTGATATATGACCGTGTAAAGACAATGTTGCATAATTGTATGAATGATTGCATATTAGATCCTAGGAACTCAATTAAGAGCATGGCGTAATTAAGGCATTGTGATTGTATTAGTGTAGGTAGAATATTTTTGTGTGATGGCCACACACACACATTTTTCATCTTCACAATAGTACTAGTTATATATTAAATAGATATTAAAGTGAGTCTTGTATTGTTGTATGGGGATTATAACTTCGAGACGAAGCTTCCTAATGGGGGGAAGTATGTAACACCCCAATTTAAGTAAGAAAATTAGATTAAATAAGCATGGTTAACTTATGTCGTTTCTTGTGAGTAAGATTTAAAAACTTTTTATTACAAATAAAAAAGTATTGTACATAATATTACAAAAACAATCTTTCTGAGACCTCTTGCTAACCAGACCCTCCATCTCCACTGAATTTCCCTTCCCATTACGTCGAAAGCCAACCACTATAAGCCAAAAAACTAGACCCCCCATCGCCATTGAATTTCCCTTCCCACTACATTGCAAGCCAACCGCCATAAGCCAAAAAAACCACACATAACTCCCACTAATGGGTTACATTTCATCCATGTAATACCCCCATTTTGACCCTTATGGTATATTGGATTTTAATGAAAATATTGTATACATGCGAAGTATATTTCCCTAGCATGGAGCTCAAGGCCAAGGCCTCGCTAGTGTATGTTCGGATTTTATTTAAAATGGACAAGTATTTGACATTTTTCCACATTTTGCCATCCATGTGTTATTAAGCAATGGAACATTGTAAAATGATGTAAATATTTAATATTGCAATAAAATACCAAAACTGGCTATGGAAGCAACTAATGAGAAGGGGCCATGTGTAATCCACTAGGGAGTGGTGAGGGGGTTGTGGGGTTGAACCATAGGTTTCCAAATGTCATCTTGTGAACCCATTTGACTTGCCTTGCTGACATTTAATTCTATGTAAGAAAGTTGTTGAAGAAATCAATCCATGGTTTCAATGGAGCATGGGCAACCCATAAATTTGTATGGCAGGTATGGGCTCTCTTTCCTTGTCCCACAAGTCACTCTACCTCATGGGAATTCGTTCTTCCTCATTCCCATTCCATTGTTGAAGACCCAAGCTTCAGTTTTCATCCATTACACATGCCCAGCAGTGAGAAAAACCAGAAATCGCAACTGTGAATTAACCCACGTTTTGAAGTGCCATAAACGCCCAGAATTTGGTATTGACAGTAAAATCCAATGGGGGATCCATAGATATAAACCTTGGGGCGAAATTGAGAGTATTAGATACCCTGAAATCCATTGGAAAACCCAGTTTTTATAGCCTAGAAATCCAATTACGGGATTGAGTTATTTCGCCACCGAATTGTGAAAATCCAAGTGTGAATGTTTAAATAGAGGATTGGATGGCTTGATAAACCTAGTGAAGGCTAGAATCTCAAGAAATTAGCAGTTGGACCTTTCTATGCCCACCCTGAAGAGCATTGGAGGAAAGGGATGCCTGAGGGACTGTGTAGCAGAGAAGGGGACCTTCCTTGTGTTGGGTGTGGTAGGTATTGTGGGTGCCATGACTGTTTAAGTTTAGTTGAGATGTCTATAGCTCAGTGGTTGAGCTCACTTGCTTAGCATCCTCCTCATTTGTCTCTTGCATATTTGATAAACCCAACGGTGTGTTGGCTTAGCATGACAGTTGTGTGAGATCATGGCTGTGAGTAAGCTCGTCTAGTTCCTCCTTAGTAGATACACATCCCAGCTCGAGGGTGGTCTCTCAGCTAAAAGAATACAGGCTGGACAGAGACCTAAGGTTGGGTGGAACGTTGCTCTCACATAGCCAGTTGTTGGACAATTTCATCTTAAAGATAAGTATTCACTGTGGTTTAAATTATATGCATTCTGTGCTTTGTAATGTTTAATTCGAAGACTATTATTGATATGTTGGATGCATGATGTAGTTGTGTGTGTGGATAATGTTTATTTCCATTGTGTTTATATTGAGTATGAATTTACACGCATAAGTTTTATTTATTATGAATTTTCTTAGTAATGTATGGGGTTGAGTTACACAATAAACCCCGGAATGTTGGTCATGTTTCCTCCCTTGCATTGGATTGATGGGAGGGGATGTGACAATCCATCCCTTCTTTCCCCACAGACTTGGCACTCAACCATATCAAAAAATTCCCGGAACCCAAGCTCAAGTCAGTTACTTTAACATCGCGACCCAACATTAACCACTAGACCGACACAGACCAAAACAAAACAAAAAAACAACAACTATCTTACCCCTCGCCTGCCATTGAAGATGCCCCTCCCTTCGAAGGATTCTCCACTTGAATCGGTGACAATTGTGCAGGTACAGTTGGAGGAGACTCTGCATTCAGCGAGCAATGACCAAACAGAGCTTTTGCAAGGTCCAGGACCCTCTCTATGTCCACCAGACTCCTTAACATGTCTTCCTTGAGGTTGGTCATGACCTGAGTTACCAGGTCCCTGAAGCTCTCCCTCTCCATCATCATTTTTGCTAGTATCTTCCTCATAACCCATTATGGGCTTAGCATCGTAGAAGTGCCATGCTCCTCCATCTTCCGCTGCATCTCTTCATCTTCCATAATCGAAATTGTATCATCAATATGGGGGGGATCCCCTCCATGAACTCTTGTCCTTGGTCACAATCTTCCACCTGTCGCTCACTACGCCCTTTCCCCCCAGGACGACTTCTCATACGACGGCGAGGGGCCATCTTCAAACTCCCAACTGCTAAAGCATCCAGCTTTCTTTGCACCTACATGACCTCAATTTGATTTAACACTTCTTCCTTCTCTGCCTTCCCTGTTACATCCTTAACTGGCGGCACACCTCTAGTACCATCATTCAATGGCATCATCATTACCTGTTATCACTCCAGGAGTCTTTCTAGGTTGCAGTCGAAAGAGCCTGGTAACTTGACCAAAATATGAATAATAAAAAGGGGGTGGATCAAGTTGGACGATTCAAACACTCTTTTTCACTCAAAACATGTTTAATGCACTCAGATAGACGAGGCTCTCAACCACCAGCTTTCAGAGGTTGTAAAATAAGTGATTGCATGGAGAAATAACTATCATATTAGCATAATCATACACAAAACCTTATATATGAATGGCAGATTATAATAGTCACAGAACACTTGCAGAGTTAAGCTTGTGAGTACAATGATAAGATGACAGTCATCAAATGTAAGCAAACATAACAACGTGAATGTAACATTCTAACACAAGTGCAGAAAAGAAAGAAGTTGGAAAAACTGAACAATTAATAGTGAAAGAAACTGGTTTCACTGCTATTGCATAAAATGTTTGAGTTTACAAAATGCCTGAAAATCTCCCAAAATCGAACCCTTATTCTACTTCAGTCCTCGGCTTTATAGCCATTACACATTTTTTAGATCCCAAACAGATGGATCAAATATACTCAAAATAACGACTGAAACAACCAATGATAGATGCAGTAACGCATCATGACCAAAGTAACTGCTCCGTGTAAGTGACACCACGCCTCGCAGTTTGAGACAAGCGTCTTGGAGTTGGGGTAGGTGTAAAAATGCCATTCTGCAGAAACATGTAGGGGTGTTTTCCAAAAATAGGTGAGAATATTCTGCTGTCGAATCTGCCAACGCTCCCAGTCTGCGCACAGAGGTGATTGTGGTACACTTGAATGCCTGTCAGCCTTCTGGAAAACATCTTCAAGGTGCTAGGAACCATATCAAAAATGTTTGCTGCCTATTGATATATTCGTGCGTTTGTTTTCGTTTTTGGCAGCTAACAAAACTGAGTTTGAAGGTGACAAGCAACTGAAAGGATAACGTTCAGTGGTTAATGAATCATGATAACACTTCGCCTAAACCACCGTAACGCTTTAGGGTGCAGGAAAACCTTATCTCCTTTTCGGTATCTAGGAGGACGTTGCTTGCACACCATAAGCTACCAGAACAGGTTTCCGCAACTAATGAATAGTTTCGGTGTTCGCCCAAGCCGCTGAAAACCATGTAAGATTTAACTGCAAAAATAAATGTCAAAACTGTGTTTACATCCTCATGTTACCTGGATGTTTCTTCCTCCTGGGTCGAGGTCAGAGGGTTTGCCAAGTCAATCGCAGCAGCAGCTAAGATCTCTAGGTTTGAATGTGCCATGGGCTGGGGACTTTGGGCTCCTTCCTTGCCTTCTAAAACTTCGACCCTTCTCCTTAATCGAATGTTTTCCCTGACGAGCCTTATGTTCCTGCCCCTCATCTTGCCATGTTTCTTGGTCAATCCATGAAAGGATTTGTAGAGCTCGTTGTACCTCTTTGTCAGCCTCTCGTTCTTCTCTTTAATAACCTTATGGAGGAACTCGCGTTCATAAGCTTGCTGAAGGAGCCAGTTGATTCTCTATGAAGTTGAAATCTTCGCCTTTTAGGTTGGCATGTCTGCCACTTCCTAACTCTTCTCCTCCACGGGTGTAGGGGAGCGTAAATTTACACAGTCCAAGCCCCACTCTTCCATAAAAGTAGATGGGGACAACTTTACACAGTCACTCTCCTGCTCCATCAGGGCTGGGGCTTCTGCCTGGGGCACCTGTCCTGTTTTCTCTTCATCAAAATCTTCTTCCGCTTTCTGCAACTCCCCTTCCTCTTCAGAATCAGTGTAAGGGAGGTTCAAAGGATTTGCACTTCTTGAAGGAATTTCCTCTGAAACCATCCCTTCATCCTCAGCCTTATCATCAGATGTCAGCTTCCTTTTGGTTTTCTTCACCGATGGAGCTGAGGAATGGGGCTTAACTGAATTTGGGGGAAGAGCCCTCCTTCTTTGTTTTCCACTCCTGGGGTTTGAGGATTTATTCTCACCTTCAGGCTACAATTCGGTTTCGAGCCCGCTCCAGAAGAGAAAGAAAGTCCATTTCATGCCCTTTCTCTGCAATAACTCAGAGACCAACAATTTGATCAGACCATGGTGGAATAGCCTCCTTGCAATTTTGGAGGGTTGAGCCTTTACTTAGTGAGCCATTTTGGTGAGGCTCTTGTGGAGGTAAAACGAGAGATTTAGAGGGTTTTTTCCTGTGAAATGATCCAGCAATCTGAAATGATAGATTAACTCCCGGTTATACCTTCCCTCACAGGTTATATAGGCTAGAATGGATTTCAATAACAGCTGCCAATTGTCCTCCAGGTATGACATAGGGATGTCCTTCTTCCAGACCTGACTCCTATGCTCCGGTTTCAGATACGATTTAAACTCAAAATCCTTCTTAATCGTGGTCTTAAACCAGCTCTCCCTGGTTGTGGGCAATTATGTTACCTGGGCAATGAGGGCCTCGTCCACATGGAACTCTTCCTTGCCGATTACTACTTTTTCTCCGTCATATGATAGGGCGAAAGCCTCAGCTACCTGTTGGTGAGAGCCCTGAAGTTTTTTACAAAAGTTATAGCAACCAACATTTTTGAAAAACTGACCTACCTCAGGGTGTGTCTCCAGGTAGCAGGTGTCACTTAATTCCTTTCTCAAAACTGCTCCTCCCCCTTTCGGCATCGATGACCTGCTTGGTGGCGCTTGCTGCTCAAACCCGGACTAAGAGAGTGACAGGGAACAGGGAAAAATGGGCTAAATCGACACGATGGGGGCGAAAATGGAAAGGTGGTGTGGCCTTTTGGGAGCTAACTCCGAGGGTATGCAAAAGTGGGTAATCATGAGGGTGAAATGATGGTGGCTGAGGTATGATTGCGGTAGTGGAACGAAATTTTAGAAAAGCGGTTAAGTGGATGTGAAAGAGGTCCATCTGGTCAGAAACATGGCGGTGGCGTCCGAACTGCTCTCGGGGTGCGTCAGAATTTGGCTGAAATGACCCTTTCGGCGGCTTAACTATGATGGGTTCCCTGCATCATGACCCCAAAACCTCGATTTGACATGTCCGTCAATTGATGCGACTTCCCTTTCGGCAGCCGATAATTTGTATTCAAACCTGCTATGCCGCCGAAAAATGATTTTCGCTAATGCCTTTTGTTTTTGGCCGTCGAAGCCAACCCAGCCCAGTTGACGACAAGCTGCGGGAAGTATACCTGGCTTTCAACGGCTAATGAACACCGTTGTGTTCGCCTAAACCCCCGAAACGGCTTCATGAATGCGGGCGTAACTTTTTCCTTTCGGCAGCTAGGGAAGATTTCGACTTTGCCCCTCGAGCTGCGAAAAATGTTTGACCTGTCGGTGGCTAATGAACACTGTCATGTTCGCCCAAGCCACCGAAAACCGTCTCTCCACTTTACGCTGTAACTTTTCCGTTTTCGGTGTTTGGAATGTTCTATATTTTTACACCATAAATAGATGAAAAACCCGGCTTTCGGTAGCTAATGAGCCAAAACCAGGCCCGCCTAAGCTACCTAAACCTGAAACTCTGTCTTTGGAAGGAGGCCGACATAGAAATATCATTTTTAGACTTCGTTACCTTCTTAGACCTACCGGACTAGATCTCAGAAACGTGTGGACCAAAAACAGAAAAATAAAAGACTTCCTATCACCTAGATGACTTGACTAGTCTACGTTTATTTGGGGAGATAACATTTGGCTCCTACTTGGGGATGGAGGCCTCCCAGCGAGGGTCCAAGAACCCAGACCAAACACCTTCCTAAAAGAGAACACACAATACTCTAACCCTAACCACTAGCGTTCCATTGGGAATGGAGTTATTTGCAAACAAACACAAAAACAAACTGTAAACAAAATGGTATTTACAATGACCAGGCTGTGAAGCCTTCAAACAAAATAAAGTTTTCGGAAACGCCCATTGACTGGGCCACCAAACATCTCTTGTCCTTCTAGACTCTGCAGGTTGAAAGTATTGTTCTGATTTGCTTGAGTTATCACATAAGGGCCTATCCAGAGAGCGTCGAACTTGCCATGCTTGCCTTTGTCTTGCCTGGGGGCATCCCACTTCAAAACCCAATCCCCCACCTGAAAAACGTCGGTCTTGGCCTTCTTGTCAAAAATACCTTTTATCCTTTCTTATTGAGCTTCTGACTTTTCCACCAGCTGCTCTCTGGTTTGCTGAAGTTCGACCAAATCCAGCATCCTTCTTACCATAGCATTCGGTTCATCCTGTTCCTCCTGAATGAATTTGGTCACTAGCAGGATTAACTGAACTGGAAAAATGGCATCAGTGCCATAAACCAAGTTGAAAGGACAAGTGCCTATGGATTTCTTGTTTGTCACCCTGTCAGCCCAAAGAGCAAATTTCAGCTTCGAATCCCAACTCCTTTGATTTTCCTCCAATAGTTTTCTGATGATCCTGACTAGGATTTTATTGGAAGATTCAGCGAGGCCATTGCCTTGAGGATAGTAGGGAGTTGAGTAAACTAGCTGAATGCCCGTCGATTTGCACATATGGACTAACTCTTTGTTTTTGAAAGCAGGTGCATTATCAGTTACCAGCCTTTTCGGGCAGCCGAACCTGGTGATGATGTTCTCATACAGAAATTTGATGATAATCTGATGGTTAGCATTTCTGGTAGGGATCGCCTCGATCCATTTGGTGAAGTAATCCATGGCCACCAAGATCCATCGGTGCTGACCGCTGGATGACAGATTGATCTCCCCTATGAAGTCGAGGCCCCATTGTTGGAAATGACCGTTTACCACAATAGGCTTCAAGGGGGAGAGATTTTAACTGTTGTTTTCCCATGAATCTTTGGCACTTGTCACAAACTTTCACAAAAGTATATACGTCAGAGAATAGACACAGCCAATAGTACCCAGCCCTAAGAATCTCATGGGAAGTGGTTTTCCAGTAGTGATGCCCACCACATATGCTGGAATGGAAATGTTGCATGACCTGCTCTGATTCTTCTTTATCCAAGCACCTTAACAGGACACCAGCGGGATCTTTCCAGTACAGTAAACCATTACTTATGCATAATTTTGCAGACTTAAGTTTGAGAGACTGTGCCTTAGTGGCGCCAAGTTCGGGTGGAACTTCTAAATTCTGCAGGAAGTGAGTGATACCTGAATACCACTCGTAGGCGAGTAGATTTTCGGCCACTTGCTGGCTGTCACGCTGTCCAGCTGCAGCTGTCTCTGTTGGCAGATCTTCAGAATTTGTTCCAACGCAGTTGATGTCTAACAGTTTGCAATTTTCCTCAGCCATCAGTTTGGCCAGACCTTGACCCTTTATCAACCTGGTGGGTTTCACCTCTATGTCAAATTCGATCAGCTTGGCGATCCACTTGGCCCTCTTGCCGTCAATGTTGGGCTGAGTTAGGACATCCTTCATGGAAGCTGAAGGGACGTAAGCTGTAATTTTCGCGTGCAGGATATAAATTCTGAATGCTTTTAATGATTTTACCAGAGCATAGGCCTGTTTTTCTATGGGATCGTACTTCAGCTTAGCATCCCTCAAAGTTTTGTTGAAGAAGGTGATTGGATGATCAAGCCCTTCATCGTCTTTCTGTAATAAGACTGCCGCCACTGTATCATGGGAAGCAAAAGAAAAAATATAGAATACCTTGGTGTAATCTGGGCTAACTAGAGTAGGAGCCTCCGTGATGGCTTGCTTGATGGATTCGAAATAATGTCTCGCTTGGTCAGTCCATTTTGTTTCAGCTCCCTTTTCTAGCATAGAGGTTATATGTTTCACCAACTCAGAAAAATTGGGGATAAATCTTCTAACGAAATTTATCTTACCAAGGAGAGATTGGATGTCCTTTTTTGACCTTAGTATTGATAGCTTCCGAATCGCTTCGACCCGAAATGGATCAATCCTTACCCCCTGCGTTGAAACTATGTGGCCCGGGAGCTTTCCCTCCTCAAGGCCAAATTGTGACTTCCTAGGATTCAAAGAAATTCCAAACTATCTACATTTCAGGAAAACCTCTTTCAAGTGCTGCAAATGCTCCTCATGGCTGCTTGAGTATACTGTGATGTCATCAAGGTATATGAGGCCAAATTTATCCTTAATCCCCATGAACGTGATATCCATGGCCCTCTGAAAGGTGGCCCCGACGTTCATCAACCCAAATGGCATCTTGGCGTACATGAAGGTACCATAGGAAGTGGTAAAGGCTGTCTTTTCCTGATCGTCTAGATGCCCAGAAATTTGGTTATATCCTAAGAAGCCATCCATAAATGACATGACCCTAGCCCCCGAAACTCTCTGCAGCAAGTGTTCCATCTTAGGTAGAGGGTAGTTATCTTTTTGGGAGCCCTTGTTTAGGTTCCTGAAGTCAACACACAGCGTGAATTCACCATTCTTCTTCCTTACTATGACCAGGTTTGCTACCCATCTAGAGTACCTCAGCGGGATTATGATCTTGGCCTCCAGGAGTTTCTTGATCTCTCTCTCTATTACAGGTAACAGAAGAAGGTTGATAGGCCGTAGCTTCTGTTTGAAAGGGGTAATGCCCTTCTCCAATGGAATTCTGTGCTTAATGGTGTCTTCATCATAGGTCTTCATGTCTCTGTATTCCCAAGCTAGGACGTCTGCAAAATCTTTTACCAGGCTGCAGTAATCTGACTGTTGATCAGCTGTCAATTTCGAGGACAGGTTTATAAATTTGGGGTGATCTTGGCTACCTATGTTCTTCTCATGGACAGCTGGGTCTTTCTCTTCATTCACCGGTTTGACAGGGATGTCATTATGGTCAAAAAGCCTTTCAAGAGGTACCAACCCCCTGGGTATTTGATTTCCTGGCAATTGGACAATGTCATGATGGCTTATTTTGCGCTTCAATTTGGATTTCTGGGACTCTTCTACGTACAGGTTCTCTTGGTCAATGTGCATATCAGAAAATTTGTCAACAACTTGGAGGAATCTGCTGAGTTCATCATCGTTCTGAAAAACCTTCAAAAATTTGATGTTGTCGGGTAGGGATGGCATATACCTGACTTGAGCATCATATTTCAACTTGGGAGGCATGGGAGGAAGGAAAGTGCTGGCGGAGACAGCAAGGGAATCAACCAGATGGTTCATGGCTTGTGGAATATAGGAAATTTTGAAAAACATGAAGGAATCCTTGAGTTTCCATACCTCATCTCTATATGACTTCAGCCTGACATTCTTTGCCTGATAGTTCCCATTCACCTGCTGTATGATGAGCTCTGCGTCCCCGAAAATTTTCAGGCACATGATTCCCATTTCCTTTGCAGCTTTGACTCCTAACAGCAAAGCCTAGTATTCTGCTATATTATTCGTGGCTTTAAATTCTAGTTTATAAGACAGATGAGTAACATCCTTCAGAGGAGAGATCAGGACTACACCTGCACCCGCTGAAGCCTGGGAGCTGGCACCATCAAAAAAATGCTCTACACAGCAGTGGTTACCTCCTTGGGTTGCTGACCAGTGGGTTTGGTGAGTTGCAGAGGGGCTGGCTGTTCATCATCTATCTACAGGATGCATGATCCGAAATCTGTATCTATAGCATAAATGGGGTGGTTCACGGAATTCTTCTCATTACTGATAACATAAGCCAGCCGATTTTCCCTCTATAGCCTTTTAGTCTCACCTCCAAACATAGGAATGGTGGCATAAGTTAGGTCCATCTGTAGAGTCCCTCCTAATCATTTGCTCCATGATCGGGATAGAAGTATACCAAATTTGGGTGGGATGTCAGAAACCACTACGTCCATTACCATGCTCTTTGAAGGCAGTTGAGTTAAATTTATGATGAGATCCTTGATGAGGCCTAGACATTTAACTTTTCTGGAGTTGAATGAGAAGAGATCATGGTAGGGTTTCGTGATGCTAAGACCAAGTTCATCCATCACAGCTTTGGGCATGAGGTTGTGGGAGGCTCCTGAGTCGAGTAAGCAATTGTGAAGGATTTTGTCATGGATGTTTAAGGATATGTAAAAGGGTGGGCAGGACCCATCCTGCTCCTCAACCATGGGACCTAATGTCACGGTAGGCTTATTGTCTTGGAGGTTCACAAAGTCAGCATTGATGGATGTTCTTGGCTGGAGGGAATTCAGTATGGATGACTTGAAAGAGTCGTTTTTCATCATCTCAATTAGAGGGAAAGGGATTTTTATCTTCTGGATTTCCGTCTCAAGATTGAAGGAATAGGGCAACTTGTCAGGGATCCTTGTCTCTTGGGATGGAGCTGTAAGTTGGACAGGGTCTGGGGTAGCTAACTGGGATATTCTTTGCTGCTGTTTTAAGAGAGCTGTAACCTGCTTTGTGGGAGCAGCAGTCTGCTGTTTTAAAAGAGTGACAGGTTGTTTTGCAAGAGCAGCAAGCTGCTTCAGGGAGGGGGAAGCCCTCCTTGCAGGAGCGAGATTTAAGGGCTTCTTAGCGATAGTCCTGGACCTCAGGTCATAGCTCCTCTAATCATCTGCCTGACATAGTGTTTCCTCGGTGATTTGTTCAGTCATGAGGGCTTATTCATATTCGAACTGTGTCAAGAAGGCGAGGTCAACCTTATCCTCCATGCAGTTGACATCCTCCTCTTCTTCTGCTCCTCCCTGAGTAAGCTCTTGCTCTTCTTCCTCTAATACTGCATGCTAGAAAGGAGCTCTGATTCTTTGTTCTTCAGCGGGATTCCTGTCTCTCTTAAAAGTCTGAACGGCGGGTCATTTCTCCTGTAAGGGGGAGCGTTTGTATTCTTGGGAATAAAATCATGTGGACCTTTAACCCTCGTGGCTGGCGAGCCTTGCACCTTCAGCTTGGACATTTCGGAGGTCAAGCTGTCTAGCATTTTGGCCATTTTTTCCAACTTAGTTTCTGACAAGGAAGAGGAATCTGGGGTCTGCCTTTTTTTATCAATCTTCCCCTTTAAGATTTTGGATGTGGCCATATTTCAATCCACTTCGAGCGCAGCATCTTGCATGAGCAGTAAGGAGGCAGCTCTTCTTTCCTGGAGATGAAGGCAAAAATCAGGGTCGAAAGCATTAGCATACGTGATTCTAGCAGAGGTATCTGTAGGCTTAATCTTAGCAGGGATTTTGCTAAACATTTTGTTAAACCTCTTTGTAAAAGCTGCCACAGACTCACCATTTTCTCTCTTTAAGTTATCAAATTCCGTGAGATAATATAGGTGATCTCTTCTTTCCCCCCAATGTTTCATAAACAATTCATCCAATGCCTCGATGTCAGTTATTGACCCAGCAGGTAGTTCTTTAAACCATTTTCTTGCCTGACCATCTAAGCTCTGCACAAAGCTCGATATTTATGTTCTCGGCATAGCTGTAAAATGCCTCCAAGTGTTCCTCGGCTGTAAAGTCCCCCTCCCCTGTGAATTTTGGCATATATTTCTGATAATCTCCGGTAGGCAAAGTAGAAAGAGGATTAGGCAAATTGAGAGGGGCATACCTAGCAAGGAGTATTTTCTCCATTTTGGTTGAAGGGACAGCCATTGCAGGTGTGGGTATCGAAGGGATGTCAGACAACAATTTGAGTATGGGTGGTGGCTGAGGAGGCACAGGCGACGATGAAAGTGGAGGTTTTGTTTCAGTAGAGTCGCCAAAAGTGGGAGTGAAGCAGATTGATGGCTGTTCTGGGCAATCAGTCTTCACACAGGACTGTGCAAGTAAAGAGGACAACCTTTGCTCACGTTGGTCTAAAAGGTCCTGGAATATATTTTCTATAGCAAGCACGTTGGTGTAAACGAAGGGAAACTTTTTGTCTGGTTCAGTCAATGTGGGCTGCAGGTAGGAGGAACAACCTTCCTCTTTAACGAATTCTAGGGCTTCCTTTCCTAAGTCAGTTCGTGTAGCAGGATCAGGGCTAGGGACTTGGGCAGCAGCAACAGATGAAGATACTTGGGCCCATAAATTTTTTGCTTCACTTATATTTCCTTGTGGCTCGTCTATTTCAGAAAAAGGAGATTCAAAAGGAAACTCATATGATGGGACAACATAAATACCTCTGGTAAGGACCGATGTGGTCCTTCTAATAGATCTGGAAATCTGCCTCTGCGTGGTCCTTCCTCTCCTTATAATCTGTTCAGGGTTCGAAACAGGTGTTATTGGTGTCCTTTGAGGATTCAATCTGGTACTTGGTCTTCTCGAAGCCACTGCTTTCTAATGGAGTCGCCAGATAGATGATTACAACCGAAAAAGTGCCCAGGCTTTATCTATCATCAAAGCTGGGACTGTGTCGTCTCCCAGGGAAGTTGCTGCTTCAATAATCTTTCCCCGGCAGCGGCGCCAATTTGTTATCACTCCATAGGTTGCAGTTGAAAGAGCCTGGTAACTTGACCAAAATATGAATAATAAAAAGGGGGTGGATCAAGTTGAACGATTCAAACACTCTTTTTCACTCAAAACATGTTTAATGCACTTAGATAGATGAGGCTCTCAACCACTAGCATTCAGAGGTTGTAAAATAAGTGATTGCATGGAGAAATAACTATCATATTAGCAAAATCATACACAAAACCTCATACACAAAACCTTATATATGAATGGCAGATTATAATAGTCACATAACACTTGCAGAGTTAAGCCTGTGAGTACAATGATAAGATGACAGTCATCAAATGTAAGCAAACATAACAGCGTGAATGTAACATTCTAACACAAGTGCAGAAAAGAAAGAAGTTGGAAAAACTGAACAATTAATAGCGAAAGAAACTGGTTTCACTGCTATTGCATAAAATGTATGAGTTTACAAAATGTCTGAAAATCTCCCAAAATCAAACCCTTATTCTACTTCAGTCCTCGGCTTTATAGCCATTACACATTTTTTAGATCCCAAACAGATGGATCAAATATACTAAAAATAACGACTGAAACAGCCAATGATAGATGCAGTAACGCATCATGACCAAAGTAACTACTTCGTGTAAGTGACACCGCGCCTCGCAGTTTGAGACGAGCATCTTGGAGCTGGGGCAGGTGTAAAAATGCCATTCTGCAGAAACCTGTAGGGGTGTTTTCCAAAAATAGGCGAGAATATTTTGCTGTCGAATCTGCCAGCACTCCTAGTTTGCGCACAGAGGTGATTGTGGTACACTTGAACGCCTGTCAGCCTTCTGGAAAATGTCTTCAAGGTGCTAGGAACCATACCAAAAAGGTTTGTTGCCTGTTGATATATTCGTGTGTTTGTTTTCGTTTTTGGCAGCTAACAAAACTGAGTTTGAAGGTGACAAGCAACCGAAAGGCTAACGTTCGGTGGTTAATGAATCATGATAACGCTTCGCCTAAACCACCGAAATGCTTTAGGGTGCGGGAAAACCTTATCTCCTTTTCAGTATCTGGGAGGACGTTGCTTGCACACCATAAGCTACCAGAAGAGGTTTCAGCAGCTAATGAACAGTTTCAGTGTTCGCCCAAGCCGCTGAAAACCACGTAAGATTTAACTGCAAAAAGAAATGTCAAAACTGTGTTTACATCCTCATGTTACCTGGATGTTTCTTCCTCCTAGGCCGAGGTCAGAGGGTTTGCCAAGTCGATCGCGGTAGTAGCTAAGGTCTCTAGGTTTGAATGTGCCATGGGCTGGGGACTTTGGGCTCCTTCCTTGCCTTCTAAAACTTCGACCGTTCTCCTCAATTGAATGTTTTCCCTGACGAGCCTTATGTTCCTGCCCCTCATCTTGCCATGTTTCTTGGTGAATCCATGAAAGGATTTGTAGAGCTCGTTGTACCTCTCTGTCAGCCTCTCGTTCTTCTCTTTAATAACCTTATGGAGGAACTCGTGTTCATAAGCTTGCTGAAGGAGCCAGTTGATTCTCTGTGAAGCTGAAATCTTCGCCTTTTGGGTTGGCCTGTATGCCACTTCCTGACTCTTCTCCTCCACGGGTGTAGGGGAGGGTAAATTTACACAGTCCAAGCCCCACTGTTCCATAAAAGTAGACGGGGACAACTTTACATAGTCATTCTCCTGCTCCATTAGGGCCGGGGCTTCTGCCTGGGGCACCTGTCCTGTTTTCTCTTCATCAAAATATTCTTCCGCTTTCTGCAACTCCCCTTCCTCTTCAGAATCAGTGTAAGGGAGGTTCAAAGGATTTGCACTTCTCGAAGGAATTTCTTTTGAAACCATCCCTTCATCCTCAGCCCTGTCATCAGATGTCAGCTTCCTTTTGGTTTTCTTCGTCGGTGTATCTGAGGAAAGGGGCTTAACTGAATTTGGGGGAAGAACCCTCCTTCTCTGTTTTCCACTCCTGGGGTTTGAGGATTTATTCTCACCTTCAGGCTGCAATTCGGTTTCGAGCCCGCTCCAGAAGAGAAAGAAAGTCCATTTCATGCCCTTTCTCTGCAATAACTCAGAGACCAACAATTGTATCAGACCATGGTGGAATAGCCTCCTTGCAATTTTGGAGGGTTGAGCCTTTACTTGGTGAGCCATTTTGGTGAGGCTCTTGTGGAGGTAAAACGGGATATTTAGAGGGTTTTTTCTCGTGAAATGATCCAGCAATCTGAAATGATAGATTAAACCCGGTTATACCTGCCCTCACAGGTTATATAGGCTAGGATGGATTTCAATAACAACTACCAATTGTCCTCCAGGTATGACATAGGGATGTCCTTCTTCCAAACCTGACTCCTGTGCTCCGGTTTCAGATACGATTTAAACTCAAAATCCTTCTTAATCGTGGTCTTAAACCAGCTCTCCCCGGTTGTGGGCAATTCTGTTACCTGGGCAATGAGGGCCTCGTCCACATGGAACTCTTCCTTGCCGATTACTGCTTTTTCTCCGTCATATGATAGGGCGAAAGCCTCAGCTACCTGTTGGTGAGAGCCCTGAAGTTTTTTACAGAAGTTATAGCAACCAACATTTTTTAAAAACTGACCTACCTTGGGGTGTGCCTCCAGGTAGCAGGTGTCACTTAATTCCTTTCTCAAAACTGCTCCTCCCCCTTTCGGCATCGATGACCTGCTTGGTGGCGCTTGCTGCTCAAACCCGGACTGAGAGAGCGACAGGGAACGGGGAAAAATGGGCTCAATCGTCACGATGGGGGCGAAAATGGAAAGGTGGTGTGGCCTTTCGGGAGCTAATTCCGAGGGTATGCAAAAGTGGGTAATCATGAGGGTGAAATGATGGTGGCTGAGGTATGATTGCGGCAGTGGAACGAAATTTTAGAAAAGTGGTTAAGTGGATGTGAAAGAGGTCCGTCTGGTCAGAAACATGGTGGTGGCATCCGGACTGCTCTCGGGGTGCGTCAGAATTTGGCCAAAATGACCCTTTCGGCGGCTTAACTATGATGGGTTCCCTGCATCATGACCCCAAAACCTCGATTTGACATGTCCGTCAATTGACGTGACTTCCCTTTCGGCAGCCGATAATTTGTATTCAAACCTGTTATGCTGCTGAAAAATGATTTTTGCTAATGCCTTCTGTTTTCAGCGGCCAAAGCCAACCCAGCCCAGTTGACGGCAAGCTGCGGGAAGTATACTTGGCTTTTGGCAGCTAATGAACACCGTTGTGTTCGCCTAAACCCTCAAAATGGCTTCATGAATGCGAGCGTAACTTTTTCCTTTCGGCAGCTAGGGAAGATTTCGGCTTTGCCCCTCAAGCTGCGGAAAATGTTTGACCTATCGGTGGCTAATGAACACCGTCATGTTCGCCCAAGCCACCGAAAATCGTCTCTCCAATTTACGCTGTAACTTTCCCGTTTTCGGTGGTTGGAATGTTCTATCTTTTTACACCATAAATAGCCAAAAAACCCGGCTTTCGGTAGCTAATGAACCAAAACCAAGCCCGCCTAAGCTACCGAAACCTAAAACTCTGTCTTCGGAAGGAGGCCGATGCAGAAATATCATTTTTAGACTTCGTTACCTTCTCAGACCTACTGGACTAGAACTCAGACACGTGTGGACCAAAAACAAAAAAATAAAAGACTTTCTATCACCTAGATGACTTGACTAGTCTACGTTTATTTGGGGAGATAACATTACCTCTGAGCCACCATTAAAACCTGGCTTAATAGCTCCGTTGGCCTCTCGTCCCGCCTCTGCCTCACCACCGCTGGCTCCCATGCTTGCACTATACCTCGCATTCGTCACCATAACATTTTTCTAAGGCCAAGCCTTCATATCGCTATTATCAATGCTCATGTTGTCACCTCCATTTATGTTTCACAACCCTCCATCATCCTTCCTTATATTACTCCACCACCCTTGCATGCTCGACAATTAATCCTCCAACCCGCCGCCAGGTGTTATCCCAACTCTTGACACCTCATCTTGACCTCCGCACACGACGCTTCCTTCTGCATGTGGCCCTGTGTCCATTCTTACACCCGCATTCGGGGATGATTAACTTATGTCTTAACAAGTTCAACTTATAAATTATTAATTAAATCGATTGGGGAGAGAGAGAGAGAGAGAGAGAGAGAGAGAGAGAGAGAGAGAGAGAGAGAGAGAGAGAGAGAGATTGCATTAAGATTAATTGTAGGATTATTAACCTAATTAGGATTAAGCACATGAGTGACCACTTGTCACCCATGCAAAACTCATGAATACGTAAAAAGAAAAAAAACAAATTAATTAATTAATAATAATGGATTAAAAGGGAGTCTGGTTTTCATTTGGGGGGCTTAGTCTGGTTTTGGGGGGGCTTTTTCCTGTCTTTTGTGTTATTGTGATATGTGTTACTAATAAGGTGGGTACTGAACTATGTATGGTATGTATGACTGTGTGTTGGGAGATGAGGAGTGGTCTAGAGGCTTCGGGAGCTGTGTGAATCTTGAAACAAGCAGTCTGGCATAGACTTAATTGTTGGGGGATCGGGCAAGGCCTCAACAACTTGCTGAGGATTTAGGTTGGGAGGAGAGTAGTCCTCCCAAATATGGTTTCAGTCCGTGGTAGGTTATTGTTGCTACATTACAGACCTGGTTGATATTTGAGGTTTGATCTTCTTCCAAGTTGTCCTCTATCAGGTAAGTTATGCCCTTCCTTGGTGATTTATTAGATGGTTAAATAAATGAAAATTAAATCATATTCTTGTTGTTGTAATTTGATATTTTGAGTAGATTAAATAAAATTAATCCATTGATTAAATTATTTCAAGTTGTTTATTATTCATCTCAGTTTTTCCTAGTGACAGACATAATTAGCCATGAAGTTGCCTTATTTTAATTTATTTTTATCACCAAATAAAATTGTAACTTTTAATGGAACAATTGATAATCTCACTAATTAACTTATTAGACTTTCAGTCTTTACAACAACCCTTAGATCATGGTTTATGTTCACCTTTGTTGCAAAAATATAAAAGCACTTGTAAAAGAAAATTTACCCATTGCCAAGGCTTCTCCATAATTCAAATGTGGATGATTTACTTTAGCAACATGGATTTTATTCTCAAGGTATGCTCTTATTTAGAGTGTAAAAAAAATCTAGGTAACAACACTATTGTTCTTCTCACATCGTCACTAACTCTATAGAAAAAAAAGTGCAATAGGAATTAAATGACTTTGTTATTGGTTGTTCCCTTATATATTAGGGCCAAAGTAGGCATCCCACCATAGTAAAAAGTTGAATCCTTATCTTGAGTCATTTTCTCTTAAAGTGTATCAAATTAACTTTCCTTATGTAGATAAATAGTGAATTCCAAGGGCCAAACCCTTGATTTTATTCTCATATCAAGGAGGCGGAGGGGGCTATGGATCTTAAATAACAGAAACTGATTGATTCGATGCTCTAGGTCGATGCTTATCCTATATTTTGAGAAATAGAGCCATTGTATTGAATTTGAACATTCAAAGTGATAGATAGTTCATATTTAAATATTTGTTCAATCTATATACAACAAATCATGTTGGAGTTCCCCTTCACTCTCACACAGTTGATGATGTTAGAGAGGCAGTAAAGGGGATAATAAGAAATGCTTTGGTGTACTACAAAAAAATTGTGTGCTCTTGATTATATCAACTAAGGACATGGCATGGAGTTGATAGACTTGTAAGGGTTATTAAAACCTATATTTTCTTATGAATAAGTTTTAGTGTGCATACATGGAACTTATTTGAAGAGCCTATAGTCAATTAACAAGACTAGTCTTAGCTACATAAAAAGGAATCATAGCCATTGTTTTCAATCATGTTCTTGAAATTTAATCATACATGAAGCACTCATTTTGTATTTTGCAATGCAAGTGTAATAAAAATGAATAACTTTGTAAGGTGAGTTGTTAGGTGATTTACTAGTGCAATTTATGCTAGTCACATAACATAAACAAATTGAGCAAAATATAAATAATATTTTTCGTGCATGTTGCAGACAAATTCATGCATAGAATGATGCAATATGCCAAGATTCATGGGTGAATTGACATTTGATATGCCATGAAAAAAAATTGAGTGGTACAATGGAAATGTGATGAGCCTATAACCCATAGGTTCTAGAAATGAAAACTAGCTCCGGTACATTTAATTTCTATGTATACTTTGGTTAAGTGGTATTTATGGTTTTACCTATAAAATGTTACAAGCTTATATGGAACTTCAACTCCAACATAGGTAACCAATTCCAATGCATGGTGAATTTGAGTTGAAAGAAGTCTATGAATTATTGAATGACATATCAATAAAACATATAACAAACATAATGAACTTCTACTTCACAAAGTCAATTTTCAACCAAAAGAGGAATATGTACAAATGAATCCCTCTCATGTGCCTCTCAAGGCCACAAAATAAAAAATTCACCCATGGTGCATGTTCCTAGTTTAAATAAAAACTTATTAGAAAAATATATAAATATAAGATCAAAGTGTTCATAAAATAACAATGATATAACTCATTAAATATGTAACACAAATTTGGTGCTCTACATAGTATAAATCACTACAAGTGACAAAGAGCACCACCATCCCTTGCCATTATTATCATCGAGGGTGAACAATGCACCACTATCCATTTTCACATCAAATAATGAAGAAATTCATTTGTGTAATGTTAGAATTGTCTAATGTGCAGAAAGTTAAGTTGCCCCCCATCCATGGTGTATCCATACATTTATTGACACATTCGAAACAATTTCACTTGTTTACAACACTTTGGTGTGCATGTACTGTATGGGAGCATTACGGCCGATGTGACCTATAAAATAACCATGCTTGTTACGACATGTAAGAACAAGACAATTGGTGCAATCTATATGAGAACCATGACTGGTGTGACTTGTAAAATCACTACAAAAAGGTTTAAACCAAAACCTAGGAATACTTTGTATACACAATTTTAAAATAATAGAAAATTAGTTAAATTAAATCCCAATTTTAATGTTTAAACTACTAAAATGAAAACAAAGAGATAAGAATCATTTTACATGATCTATTCTCTATTGAGGAGGCATGGTTTCCATGTAGAGAAAAAAAAATTGGTTAGCACAATTCCAAAACAAATGCAAATCCACCATGGAATCAAAGGAATTGAGAAATCTTTGTATCTTGTAACATCACATAAAGCGACAGTTGTATGGGATTAGAGAGAATCATTGATTATATGGCTTGAAACACTAAATTAAAGTTACAAATGAATTTTGAGTTTGGTGAGAAAAATGATTTTACCCTATTGCAGTGTGCCTAATAGCTTGAAACACCAGTACACATGTACGTATTGGGCACACCAATTTTTCTTTAATTTGTTTAACTACATCGACATGTGATAGTGGTATACACTACTGCAAATTAATATATCTAATGCATTAATATATATATATATATATATATATATATATATATATATAATGCACCTAACTCAGTGCATGTGGTAGGGCTACACACAAGTGAAGTAAATCAATATTGTGAACTGGTTTAATCTATTGGGATCACCAAGAAGGGTTTCTTGAAAAAATGCGTAATATTTTCTATGAAATATGTTAAAACCTACCTCAATGATTTTGTTAGGGTTACAAACTAATGCACGTGTTACATAAGAAAATAGGTGCAATATTATGGTTGAAGTGAACTTAAACAAAAACAATCCACTAAAACCTCTAGATGCTTTCCTCTTATAGACAACTCTACTCAAATGGGGAAGGGAGGAGTGGCTCCACAAAACCTTCACAAATTAGTGCTTTCCTTGAGTGCCAAAGAGTCACATAATTTTCCTTGATGTATGCAATTGATAAGAAAAATAATATGCTTTTGAGGTGTTGCTGAATGTCTAGGACCTAGAGTATGTTGAGTAGGGAGGGGAATTGAAATGGTTGGACTTGGTAGCTATCTCCACCATTATTTCACCTTTTCTCAAGTACACTAGTCTCATATATAAATCCTCTTACATCTCTTGTAATTATTCAACATCAATGAAATCATGATGTGTTATCTGGGTGAACTCCACCCTTCCTTGGAAATCACGTTTTTAATGTTTAGAGCTATCCTTATAGTCATGATACCCATATATTATGATCATTGAGCTTGATCCAAATGTAAATTGATGCAAATCCTTGGATTATTCGACAAACTCTTTCTTTTCTATTAGTGTACTAGTTCATAAGTAGGAGCTCATTGATTTTGAAAACACTTCACGTATAAAACTTAATCTACAAGATACATTAGAAGTGGCAGAGATATAGAGATTAAATATAATTAAATTTAAGCCTCGGTGGAATGACGACATTAAATACTAGATTTTGTTCATATCTAAGCATTACTAGGCAAACATAGAATATGACATAATTACACAAATTGTCCTTTCAACTTAGGACTGCCATTGTAACTAAATAAGGTGTTAATTTTGACTTTATAGGCATATTTAACCTCAACCTAATAAGGAAAACCCAAAGTGTGATGGGACCTACTCAGTTATGACTCAACTCAACCTCACAATTCTATGACAATGTGACTTTTCAACAATGCAGTTTCATGAACCAATTGGAGATGACAGGACTCTACCCCCCCAATGATCACAAAGGGAGGCGGTGATTGTAAATTTCCTTGGATATTCCAATGGTCAAGTCTCCAAAACATATCTAAATTTAAAATGATTACACTACTCAAATGGTCGAATATCTTTCATTATTTTTAAAGATTTAACAAAAATAAATATACTCCATTCATATATTTGACTACTACGACAAATGAAAAGGAATGCAATTAAAAAACCACAAATAGCACACAAATATTACCTTGGAAACTATTGTATGCACAACAGATCCCATCTTAAAAATAAGATAGGAGCCCCTTTTATTTCTTATTTGTTTGGATTTCCATTTTTGTATTTCACCATTGACTTGATCATTCTCCTAGATCCCTGGTATTATTTTGATTGTTTCCATTTTTACTGATCTCTAGCTTGTATTTGCTTTCTGGTTCATTTGAGTTGGTTCCAAGATCTTGGTGGTTAACTTACCATGTTATCATTCACATTCCCCACCTAGATTTACTCTTCGTTGCGTAAACTGATTATTCGAGATGATAGTTGGTTATTACCTTCATTCTGGGATTTTGATCGATCTTATGGTTTCTTCTCTCATGAGTTTAGATATTGCATTAGTGTGATATTTGAGTTTGATGGAGTTTTATTTTCACTTTTGCATGCCTAGAATCATAATATAAATATTGTAAATAATCTTAGTCTTTTGGTTCGGTTGTTTATATTAGTTTAATATTTTTAATGTTTAATTTAAGCTTATTTAAATCATTTTTAATATTCATGATCATGCTTTGGTTTTGATTAGATTACTTTGTGAATTTGAAGGAATATTTTCACCAAAACTATAGTTTAAATTCACATACTTCAATAAAACCAACATTTTAATATTTCCAATTTTAATATGATTTAGAAAATCTATAAATTTTGGAATTATATTTTCACAGAAAACATTTGATCATGGATTTCAATATTGAAAATATGAAATATCTTTGGTTTATTTTGCAAATTAAAAGTGTTTTATTTATCATTATGCAAAATGAAATATTGAGAATAAAACTAAACAAGATATTCTATTGTGTTTTTCTATTTCTTTTATGTTGGAAAATCTATTTATGAGACTTATTAACTCTCCTAACATTTATTTTCTTAAGAATAACTTGTAAATTGTTTTGATTTTTACTTCATTTATGTTTTACTATTGTTTTCCAATATTGGATTTTCTTTCGCTTTGTAAATATTTCTAGAATTTTATCTTTTCTCCATTGTTATTTTACTTTAATTTACTTCTTTCAATATAAAAAAAATTACATCTTATATTATAAGCTTTTAGATTATTTTTATGCGATCATTTTTATTTTTGCAGAACACGGGAGGTAAAAATTGATTATTTTCTAAAATCATTTCCCCATTTATGCATTCCCGCAATTTTGGGATTTCCGCAATTTTAGGAAATCGGATTGCGGTTTGAAGAATTCATTTTTTCAAAATTTCATATTTTTACTACTTTCGATGCAATTTTAGGGATTGCTGATTTCATAATGCAGTTTATGGAATTCAGATAGAAATTCAATAAAATAATCCAATTTGATTCCGCAAATTTATTACGGATTGCGGAAACTATAAAATTTCAAAATCATTTCCGCATTCCCGTAATTTTAGGGAATTTTAGGGTCTCCACTTACGAGTGTAATATCTTGAGTTCTAGAAGTCCAAATTAAGTCTGTGATGGCTGGTTGGAAAACTTAGAGGATAAGGAATGATTTGGAATATCTATTTTACCAAATGGATAACCTAACCACCCTAAAAATATACTTTAAAATCAATTTCGGATTTGACTTAGATTTTCCTATTTTTGTTATGATTTGGTTTGAAAATGGATTTTTATGGATTTGGTTTTATTTCATTAGATTTAGAATGTTGTTTTTTATTGTCTAATTTCACTTTTGAATTGTACGGGTGTGGATTTGGATTTGAAGAGATCAATTAATATCTCGGATCATGTAGAATTAAAAAAAACGTCGAGTTAAAAAGCGGTGATTTTCATATGCAATTTATAGAACTTTGGAGATGAATCAGGAAAATCCAAGACATGGATTTTTTGCAAAATATGCCCTTTCAACTTACACATGAGCAAAATCCTCAGAAAGTTCTTCATTTGGGAGATCCGACTAATTTTTCAAAACGAAATTTTCTAGATTTTTCTCATCGACAGATTTGCTAAATGGAACAACTCAGTTAGTTAACTCAACAATTGGGGAAATTGATCTTATCTTATTCTGTCATTTACTTTGTATAAATACCTACCTTCTACACTCTTAAGAGAGGGGGGGGATCTCAGGAGAGACAAATTTATTTATTTCTCTGTAATATATATTTGTTATGCATTTTTATGCATACAGTTTGCTATTCAAATCAGTGGATGATACTCTGTGATTTTTCAGTAATCTAGTTCATTGGATCTAGAGATCTTCTGTAAGGTTTTCATTAGTTTATTTAATAAATTGAATTTGGTTTGTTTTTCGCAATTTATTTTCAGAATATGCTGATTGTCATTTTATATTCACATTCTGTTGCCTATGTTTAGACCTCAGAAGTTATTTTCAATTGCAGCATGAATCATTTTCAATATGTGATGAGCAGAATTCTTGATTTATCTTGATTTTTGTTCATTGCATAACCTCTAATGTTTTATAACACGCCAATTGATATGAATCTGATTTGTCAGCTTGATAATCAATTGAATATTAATTAAAACTAATATTTTTCATTTTTCAATAATTAGTTTATGAAAAAACATTTTATGTTTTCATTCTGTTAGTTCTATTTGATGATTATTTTTATCATTTATCATAGATTGACAGATTGACATGAACTGGTTATCATAATCATATTTACTAAATTACATATTAAGTTTAGGTTTGCATTTAGGATTTAGTTTCACTCACGATTCAAAGTCTCATCTTTGAGGAGCAACCATCATTTAACGACTAATGGAGTCGTAAAACCCGTCGGAGTTAACTATACCAAACAGCTTGAGAATAGGGTAATCCTTGTGTGGGATTATTCGAAGCCTTCGGCTGGGTTATCTCCCTTAAATTGATGTTTGGGACACTTCCAACATATCCTAGGCTTAAACAGAAACCCATACGAGAAAAGTAGCATTCAATGAAGGATTGTGCCTTTTATCTTATTATATAATGTAGAATATAATACACATTACAAAGTTTTCCAAGCACACTATGGAACCCCTTTACCCCAATTTGCTAGGTTTATGGTTGATAGAGTTTGGGTTAGGTTTAGGGTTTTGAAACCCTCTTCCAACCTCCATGATGTTTTTAGAAGTATCTAGTGGGATTATTCGAAGCCTTCGACTGGGTTATCTCCCTTAAATTGATGTTTGGGACACTTCCAACATATCCTAGGCTTAAACAGAAACCCATATGAGAAAAGTAGCATTCAATGAAGGATTGTGCCTTTTATCTTATTATATAATGTAGAATATATTACACATTACAAAGTTTTCCAAGCACACTATGGAACCCCTTTACCCCAATTTGCTAGGTTTATGGTTGATAGAGTTTGGGTTAGGTTTAGGGTTTTGAAACCCTCTTCCAACCTCCATGATGTTTTTAGAAGTATCTAGTGGATCCCCATGCATTACTAACTCCCCATATTTAAATCACAATGAGCTGGCATGTTGACAACTTGGACATGTGGGGAGTATTTGGATACTTCCTTATCAGGGCCATAAATTTGCATACGAATTATGTTTAAAGTGCAAAATGGATTATATCAATGAGTACAAAAATTTTCATTAGATGAGGGAATTTGATTACAACCCTCATTCAACAATAGGCCCAAAAAAAAATTTAGGGATGTAAAAATGTGCCAGGAGTTGATGACCCAAATTTAGAAAAATCAACACCATTTGACTAAGATGTCCCAAACTCCAATCTCCCCAAAATAAAGCATCGAAACATTCATATGGTACTTGTGTAGATCCGTTTTGGATCACCCTCCCCATTTTGGGAGTCTTTTAGTCTCTGAAATATTTAGTTTTGAAGGAGATGAGGAAACATGTCCTCAACTTTATCTTTGGAGTACTATTTGGCCTTTGTTGGTAGTTGACTCTTCAATACCACCTACCAAAGTTTAAATTGACCCCTTGTGGTCATTCTAATCTTATTTTGTATAATTCTATCATCTAGTAAGTCTACTTGTGCATTTGGTGCCAAATCTCAATCGGAGGTAACACTTTTCCCTTTCAATCCTCATCAAGGCTAGATGGCTGAAAGTTTTAAGTTTTCTACATCTACTACTATGTAAATGTGCTTATAAGATGGAATACTAAGCTTGTAAGAATCATTTCCTACCTTTCTCCAATTTCAAAAGGCTCATATCTTATGGCTTTGATTTTTTTCCCTGGCCTATAACCTATTCTTATTAAAGTGTAACTAAACTCTGTCTCTTACTTGAAAAGTATTTTTAGTATTGTGGTTATCTTGTCTAGTATTGTATTTATCTTAAGACTTATTTAGTTTTTCTTAAGCCATAAGTGTATTCACCTTGTCATATCAATGAATGTTTTGCCTTCAATCCATCACCTAAGTTTGCATTCCCTAATTTATGGTGATGGTGACAAATATCAAAAACAAATTTGAAAAGGAGACTTACCAATGGAAGTGTACTGGATATCTCTATTATAAATGTGGAATATAAACCAAATTTTCATCTCAAGTCCTCAGATGCTTATGCTTGTAATCTCTCAAAAGTTGAACCAATGTCCTATCCACCACCTATGTATACCCATCAAGCTCTAGGGGAAAAGAAATGGGAACCGACATATCACACAATGAAGCCCAAAATACAATAAGGAATCTACTATCTCCATTAGAAATTGTGTTCCTTGGAATCCCAAAGTACACCCAAACCTTTTCAAAGAAAAAGCTTGTAGCATATTGTCCTTTAATGGTCTTCTTACAATCCAATAAAACACACATCTTTCTAAACTTTTATACTACCACATATAGGTAGCCATGACCTCTTCTTGTCCTCAATAAACCCCAAATAGATTCCATGGATATGATTTCCCATGGCCTTGTAGGGACCAGAAGTTAACTATATAGTCCTTCCTTCCTATTATTAGGCTTGCATGCCTTTACAAGTTAGCCAGATTCTTCCCAACACCAAAATGGCCAACCACCTTGGAGTTGTGATCATCCCTTACCCGTGGTGCTCTTTCTTCCTTTGTTACACAAGGCTTCCTCAACTTGTAGAGTAAATCATGTTGGAGATGGCAATCAACATCTATTAGTTATTTTGTTGGTGTAGTTTCTAATACACCCTTTGGAAGTCCTCATATCCCACATACTCATCTTTGTATGCTTCATGGGTGAGTGGATCCATGTGCATAATGGATCCCATAACTATGGTTTTTGGTGTTGGTGGAATAAATATAAAATTAGCCAACTTGTTGGTTGTGCCCATCCATTTATAGTGTCTTTCTTATTGGAGCTTACTTTGAGACTACAAGTGTTGTATATGATTATTATTAGTATGGATGATGGTCTCCTTACTTAATAGATAAGTATTCCACTATTTTACTGCTTGAACCAAACCATATTGCTCCATGTCTTATCTAGGCAGTTAAATATTGGTCCATGGAGTAGCTTTGAATGAATGTAGGCCAGTATCACCCCTTACATCAATATTGTTCCCATAACATGCCCACTAGCATTGGTTTCTATTTCAAAATACTTATGCAAGTTATGTAGTGTTAAGAATGAGGCTGAACAAATATTGTGTTTCAATTCTTCAAATGATGTATGCTGATTCTTACAACTAGTTTTTATAACATGAATTGGTGCTACCACAATTGAAATTAATGATGCTTTGAAATTTATTAAATATTGGGAAACTCCCATAAAACTCCTAATTTTCGTGATATTATAATTTAGTAGGAGTGGGCCATTTAAAGATGGAATCTATCTTTGCAGGATCAATATTTCACTCACCTCCATGAATAATATACCCCAAGTACACACAGGACTATTAACAAACTCACACTTGTTTACATTTCTAGTAGTGGATTTTTCTTTAGTGTTGCTTCAAATGTAACACGCTCATGCCAAACAATTAAAAATCAAAATGTTGTCCAAATAAAATAAGACACATTAATTTAGGAATGGATGCAACACATCATTCATCAAACACATAAAAAGTATACTTAAACTAAAAGGCATTTCTAACCACCCATATATACCTTGGTTGATATTGAAGGTAGTCTTCCAAGTGTCTTATTCCGTGATACATACTTAAAGATGCCTAATTTCAAATCTAGCTTGGTGAAGTACTTTGCATGTTGTAGTTGATCTAACAAATCATTTATTTGGGATAATGGGTAGTGATTATTGGGAGAGATATTATTTTGATCTTTGCAATTAATGTACATTCTCCAAGTCCCATTCTTATTCAGTATAAAGATAACTAAGGAACCACCTGAGCTCCTGATAATTTTTGTTAATCATACAAAATCTCAGCCCCAGGAGACCATAGTAATTCGGGAAAAATATTTGAATGAAAAGGAAATAGCGAGTTTGGCATGAACATATAAATGATCATTACCTCTTGACCGGGTTCAAGATTGATTTGATATTCATTTTTCCCCTTCACTTTTTGCACATTAATAGATTAGGATTTTGGTATACTGAATGAGGATGAAGGAGCTAGGGTTTTCTGCAATTCTAGCTAGGGTGTCTATTCTCTTCCCCTTCATAGATTGTTAAGTTGCAAGATGGAGGTGATCTGTGGTCGACTAGTGGATTACTTGGATGACTCACTTCCCGATTCAGAAATTTTTTGCTTGGATGATGAGGTTCATTCATCCCATGCATCCAAACAGTCGTATGATGACCCCACTAAGACTCAGGATGAGGTCACTATATGACCCCCATGGGGGTACGAGCATTAGGTCAGTGGTTGTCAGACAATCAAGGGTTTGATTGGCGCGATAGAGGTGGGAGTAAATGTTGATTTAGGTTATTTCACATGTTTTGGCTCTTTCCCTAAGCCTGTGAAGATCTCATCGATGGACAACTCAGGATCTGGAATCCATGATTGCCCTGATGTACATGCCGTATCCATTTCATCTTAAAGTTTGGACCTTCCACGACTTGATCTGTGTAATGATAAGCAATTTCGGCACTGTATTGGTTTGTTAGTGGCTCACTTGAAGAATCCATTGGTGGCAGGTGGTGGGGATGATCTGTCGTACAATATATCGATTTGGCACTCATATTTTTCCATGCCCTCGTCGATTCATGATGTGTCTTGACCTTCTCCTTGCATTAATTGCAATGCAAGTTATCCTTCCAAGTTTTTGGATCATTAATCTGGTGGATTCATTGGGAGTAGATTGGAGTTTGAAGATCTTGAAGATCGATCTAATATTCAAAGGGACTTGACACCCAAAAAGAAGAATAAGAAAGTATTGGATTGAAGGGTGTCTGGAATTGCACTAGTGATGGGGAAAGGCATTCCCATCATGGAAATTCCCCATCTATTGGGAAAGACTTTAATTGGGAAATTATGTGGTCGCAGGGTTTCATAAGCCATTTTGGAGTCCTGGGTGAAGGAGAATTTGAGTTCATTACTTCCTGAATGGTCAGAGATCACATGGTTGGCAAGGGGTTGGATGGCTTCAGCTTCAAAATCTTGGAGGATTATGAGAAAATCTTACATTGAGTATGGATCCTGGGCAAGTCCCCTTTAGTTCTGAAGCATCGACATCTTCTTTTTGACTAAGGAAAGACACTTTGGAATCCTTCTCGATATGGGTCAATTTACCATGCTTGCCATTGGAATTTTGGTCACAAGATGGATTTAAAGCCATAGGGGATGCTATTTAAAAATTTGTGGCAGTTGATGCTAACTTGTTCTCCTCCCAAAAGAGATCAGTTTCGTGAATCCTAGTGGAATTTGATGCTTGGAAGGGGTTGTTTGAATCCATTGATATGGTGGCTAGTGATTTCATTTTCAATAAAAAATTGTACTATATCAACGCCCCTTTTCGATGCAGATCCATTTCTTGTAAGTTAAGGGGTAGTTTGCAACCATATTACCATATAGATGACATCTAGGGGTATCGTCTGGAGTGGGTGAAAAGGTGGTAGCACAAGATGCGATGGGCAGTGGCATAATTGTTCAAGACCTTATTATCCCCATGGACCCCTCGTTTCCTATGGATCCAACCGCATCTATTCAAGACTTACTTGATGGGTTAGACATGTCCCTTAGTCAAATTGACAAATTATTTGGTCTGTGGCAAAGTAGCGCGAAGAAATCGAAAAGGATGGGTTCCCCTTCGAGATTGGTTAAGGATGCTCCTCCTCCTTTAGAAACCATCCCGGAATCATCATATAGTCCTGTCAAGTCTTGTCTTGGCCCTCAGAACCTGAGGACTAATTAGCTATCGTTTTCTCATGATGGGGAATTAGTGATTGGGTTGTCGAGTGATTCGTCCCTCAATGAACAGACTTTTACATCCCTCTCGTTGGAACAAGGTAGCCAAAATGCAAAAGGGAGTGGAAGGGGGCCTTATTTTCTACGTTTGTAGAACAAAGGAAATACATTGATGGGTGGATTGGGTATGGATGAGCTTACAAAATCAATCCCTAGAAAGGCAGTTTGAAAATCCCATATGTTCCATGCGTAGGAGAAGGCTAAAAGGGAAATCTCACAAGGTAGTCAGTTGAGTATCTTGGGGGTTTTTAGAGCAAGAAAATCCCTATCATGGGTTCCTTAATGAAGATTGCATCTACCAATGTCAGTGGCTTAAGAGGGAAAGCCAAAATAAGAGACTTCATAGATTAGTAATGGTGGAGAAACAAAAACAATTGTTACTCTAGGAATCAATGGTGTTGGGTGTTTCGACTATTGCATTTTTGGAGAAGTCAATTCCTCAAATGAATTTTTTGCTCTGGATACAAATGGAAGATTAGGTGGCATGGTCTCTTGCTTCTATCAGTCTATTCGAATTGAAAATACTTTTGCTTGTAATTTAGTGTTGGAATCTGAAGTTTTTTGTCCGTAAATGGACACAAATTTCCTTATTTTGAATATCTATGGTCCCTTTGACAATAGACATGATTTTTGGTCCACTTTGTTAGATCGGAGATGATTTCAATCATATGGTCTTATTGCAGGAGGGGATTTAAATTTGACGTTGCCTGGTGAGGAAATTTGGGGGACTTCAACTAGGGAAGACAATTTAGCTCCTTATTTTAGAGAATTTTTCGAAGATAAGGGCTGGTTGGATATCAAGTTGTTTGTTCTCAATCCAACCTAAGTCAACAAGTGCATTAGAGACCAAGGTATTTCTAAACGACTAGATAGATTCTTTATGCATGAAAATATGGTTATGGAATTGGACATCTTTCAGTCCGGGGTAGGCTCTAGTGTTTTTTTGGACCATTTCCCCATATATTTAGAAATCGGAAAACCAGATGAAAAATCAGGTTTTCCTTTTAAGTACAACTCAAGACTTGCTATGGATCCTTAGTTTCAAGGTTTAGTGAAGGAGAAATGGACTTCGATGAATGATAAAGTTGGGTCCAATGCATGCTCTCAATTTTTCGTCTCCCTTCATAATCTAAAGGAAGTTATGATGAATTGGAATCAAGAGAAGCGTAAAACCAAAGATGCTCATTCAGTGGATATTGAAGGTTGTCTATAAGCTCTCTTCATGGATAGTTCTATTGGTTTCCCAATGGAGGACATTAGACAAGAGGTATCCTCCCTTGAAAGTCACAAAGCCAAGATCCTAAGTGAGATTGAGATGGAATGGAGGTTGAAAAGCCGAGACATATGGCTTGAGGCAAGAGATCAAAATAATTTTTTTTCAAAATTATGCATCTCATTGAAGGAAAAATAATACCATATGGTAGCTTTAGAATGAAAATGGTCAATCAGTTAGAGGGTTCAAAGATTTAGCAGGTTTAGTAGTGGATCATTTCAAGGACCTCTATTCATACCCTAGGAACCAAGATATTGGTGGTATATTATAGGTTATAGAAAAGATTTCGCATATGGTTGTACAAGAAGAGAATATGGATCTTTTTCAGTCTATCTCCCTGGAGGAGCTGCTAGTTGTTTTGAAGATATTTAAACAAGACAAGGGCTAAGGTCTAGACGGGTGGCCACCTGAATTTTTTTGTAGACTTCTTTGAATTATCGGGAGAGGATTTGTTGAAGGTGGTAGAAGAATTTAGGCTCCGAGGTTCAATTTTGGTAACTCTTAATTCCACTTTTCTGTCCTTAATCCCTAAAAATTATCGTCCAACCACCTTTGCATATTTTCGTCCTAACTCTTTATGCAATGGCATATACAAAATTATTGCTAAGATCATAGTTGTCTATATCAAGTCTCTTCTTTCCAGGTATGTATCTCGGGAGAAATTTGGTTTTCAAAATGGTCATTTGATTCATGAAGCAGTTGGTTCTGCGCAGGAAGGGATGCATTCTATTAAGATTCAGAACCACAAGGTGGCGGCTCTTAAGTTAGATATGTCGAAGGCTTATGACAAAGCTTCTTGGCTCTTCATTTGTCTGGTTCTACTTCATGTTGGATTCAATCTTGAATTGACTAATTGGATAATGGGATGTGTGGTCTCTCCCTATTTTGCGGTCTTAGTCAATGGTTAAAGATTGTCCTTCTTCAAATCTTCACGTGGTTTAAGGAAATGATTCCCTCTCTCCCCTTACCTATTTTTGATGGTGATTGAAGGATTAAGTAGATTATCGCTCTTTGAAAGATCCAGAAGAAAATTTTTAGGGGTGTCGTTAAGTGGCCAAGAAAACATAACTCACCTTTTTTGTGGATGATATCTTTCTTTTCTGTGCACAATCTATTAGGGAATGCCAATGCGAGGAAACTTTATCTCTTTTTTGTAGGGCAACTAGTATGGAAATCAACAAGAAAAAATCCTCCATGTATATTCTTCATAATCAATTGGATCAAAGAGACTTTTGGAGAAGATATTTTGCATTTGAATGTTGTAGAATAGAACAGGGAGTCCCTTACTTAGGTTTCATTCTCGAGCCCAACGAGTATCGCAAGAAGGAATGGTTATGGTTGATATCCAAGGTAGAGGCTAGAATCAATTTATGGTGTGAAAAATGGATTTCAAGGGATGGTAGATTGGTTTTGATTGCATCTGTTCTAGAAGCCATTATGATGTATTGGCATCTACTCGCTCATATACTGAAATATACCTTGGATTCCATTCACAAAATTTGCTTCAATTTTCTGTGGAAAAATAGTATAGAGTATCAGGGTTTCCACTTGGTCAGAGAGAAAGACTTAGCAGCTCCTAAATCATCAGGAGGTTGGGGATTAAAGAACAATTTTCATTTCAACAAGGTTCTTGTTGCAAAATCGCTTTGGAACATTTTATCCAAAGAAAGTTTTAGAAATATATTTTGATAGCAAAGTATATAGGTCCAAATTTTGTGATTGATTGGGTGTGAAGAAGGGTAAAAAAACTCAATCGATTTCTAATCAATGGACACCCTTACAAATCCATTTTATGTGCTTTTTCCATTTTAGCTTGGAAAGTTGATAATGGGAAGTATGTTTTTGTGAGTTCTGATGTAGTGATGGGGAGTAAGGGAAGAGATAGACTTCTGTTGGTGGTAGTCACACACTTTCAAGCTATTGGTAAAGTGACTTTGGACAAATTTTGTAAGCCAACAAAGACTGCTCTTTGGCAGCAAGGCTAGATATTAGCAGAGGATCTTGGCTTCAAGGGAGAGTGGAAGAAATCATAGGAGAGTTATCGGATAATGCTTAGTCAGGATCATATATGAATCTCTGGTGAGCTTGATGTTTTGAAGTGTATTTAACTCTAATGGAGGCAACTACACTGCTAAGCTCGGGTATGACTCTTGCTTCTCTAACAATCCAGTGGACCCAAAATGGTGGTGGAGTAAATTGTGGAATATTAGGGCTCCTCCTAAAATCATTTTACACTTTTGGTTAATTTTATCCAATCTTGCGTTAACATGGGAAAGGTTGCAGAAGTTCAATTTTTGTGGGAAAGGTTGCAGAAGTTCAATTTTTGTGGGAAAGGTTGCAGAAGTTCAATTTTTGTGGGAAAGGTTGCAGAACAATTTTTGTGGTCCGGGCATTTGTTTATTGTGTGGGGAAGTTGAAGAATCGATTGGTCACTTATGTATAAATTGTCAGTTTTCGCATATGGTCATAGAATAAGAGAATATGGATCTTTTTTATTCTGTCTCCCTAGAGGAGTTGCTAGTTGTTCTGAAGCTATTTAAACAAGACAAGAGCTAAGGTCTAGACGGGTGGCCACCTGAATTTTTCATAGACTTCTTTGAATTATTGGGAGAGGATTTGTTGAAGGTGGTAGAAGAATTTAGGCTCTCAGGTTCAATTTTTGTATCTCTTAATTCCACTTTTTTGGCCTTAATCCCTAAAAAGTATCGTCCAACCACCTTTGCATATTTTCGTCCTAACTCTTTATGCATTGGCGTGTACAAAATTATTGCTAAGGTCATAGTAGTCTATATCAAGCCTCTTCTTTCCAGGTATGTATCTTAGGAGAAATTTGGTTTTCAAAATGGTCATTTGATTCATGAAGTAGTTGGTTCTGCCCAGGAAGGGATGCATTCTATTAAGATTCAGAACCACAAGGTGGCGGCTCTTAAGTTAGATATGTCGAAGGCTTATGACAAAGCTTCTTGGCTCTTCATTCGTCTAGTTCCACTTCATGTTGGATTCAGTCTTGAATTGACGAATTGGATAATGGGATGTGTGGTCTCTCCCTATTTTGCAGTCTTGGTCAATGGTTCAGGATCGTCCTTCTTCAAATCTTCACATGGTTTAAGGAAATGATTCCCTCTCTCCCCTTACTTATTTTTTATGGTGATTGAAGGATTAAGTAGATTATCGCTCTTTGAAAGATCTAGAAGAAAATTTTTAGGGGTGTCTTTAAGTGGCCAAGAAAACATAACTCACCTTTTTTGTGGATGATATCTTTCTTTCCTGTGCACAATCTATTAGGGAATGCCAATGCTTGGAGGAAACTTTATCTCTTTTTTGTAGGGAAACTAGTATGGAAAGAAACAAGAAAAAATCCTCGATGTATATTCTTCATAATCAATTGGATCAAAGAGACTATGGAGAAGATATTTCCCATTTGAATGTTGTAGAATAGAACATGGAGTCCATTACTTAGGTTTCATTCTCAATCCCAACATGTATCACAAGAAGGAATGGTTATGGTTGATATCCAAGGTAGAGGCTAGAATCAATTTATGGTGTGACAAATGGATTTCAAGGGATGGTATATTGGTTTTGATTGAATCCGTTCTGGAATCCATTCCGATGTATTGGAATCTACTGGCTCATATCCTGAAATCTACCTTGGATTCTATTGACAAAATTTGCTTCAATTTTCCGTGGAAAAATAGTACAGAGTATCAGGGTTTCCACTTGGTCAGATGGAAAGACTTAATAGCTCCTAATTAATCATCAGGAGGTTGGGGATTAAAGAAGATTTTTCATTTCAACAAGGTTCTTGTTGCAAAATTGCTTTGGAAATTTTGATCAAAAGAACGTTTTAGAAATATATTTTGATAGCAAAGTATATAGGTTCAAATTTTGTGATTGATTGTGTGTGAAGAAGGGTAAAAAAATTCAATGGATTTCTAATAAATGGACACCCTTACAAATCCATTTTATGTGCTTTTTCCATTTTAGCTTGGAAATTTGATAATGGGAAGTATGTTCATGTGAGTTGTGATGTAGCGATGGGGAGTAAGGGAAGAGATAGACTTTTGTTGGTGGTAGTCAGACACTTTCAAGCTATTGGTAAAGTGACTTTGGACAAATTTTGTAAGCCAACAAAGACTACTCTTTGGCAGCAAGGCTAGATATTAGCAGAGGATCTTGGCTTCAAGGGAGAGTAGAATGAATCCTAGGTGAGTTACCGGATAATGCTTAGTCAGGATCATATATGAATTTCTGGTGAGATTGATGTTTTGAAGTGTATTTTCAACCCTAATGGAGGCAACTACACTGCTAAGCATGGGTATGAATCTTGCTTCTCTAAAAATCCAGTGGACTCCAAATGGTGGTGGAGTAAATTGTGGAATATTAGGGCTCCTCCTAAAATCATTTTACACTTTTGGTTAATGTTATCCAATACTGCGTTAACATGGGAAAGGTTGCAGAAGTGCAATTTTTGTGGTCCGGGCATTTGCTTATTGTGTGGGGAAGTCAAAGAATAGATTGGTCAATTATTTATAAAATGTCATTTTTCGCATATGGTTGTACAAGAAGAGAATATGGATCTTTTTCAGTCAGTCTCCCTGGAGAAGCTGCTAGTTGTTCTAAAGCTATTTAAACAAGACAAGAGCTAAGGTCTAGACGGGTGGCCACCTGAATTTTTCGTAGACTTCTTTTAATTATTGGGAGAGGATTTGTTGAAGGTGGTAGAAGAATTTAGGCTCTCAATTTCAATTTTGGTAACTCTTAATTCCACTTTTCTGGCCTTAATCCCTAAAAAGTATTGTCCAACCACCTTTGCATATTTTCGACCTAACTCTTTATGGAATGGCGTGTACAAAAATATTGCTAAGATCATAGTAGTCTATACCAAGCCTCTTCTTTCCAGGTATGTATCTCGGGAGAAATTTGGTTTTCGAAATGGTCATTTGATTCATGAAGCAGTTGGTTCTGCCCAGGAAGGGATGCATTCTATTAAGATTCAAAACCACAAGGTGGTGGCTCTTAAGTTAGATATGTCGAAGGCTTATGACAAAGCTTCTTGGATCTTCATTCGTTTGGTTCTACTTCATGTTGGATTCAATCTTGAATTGACTAATTGGATAATGGGATGTGTGGTCTCTCCCTATTTTGTGGTCTTGGTCAATGGCTCAGGATCGTCATTCTTCAAATCTTCACGTGGTTTAAGGAAAGAATTCCCTCTCTCCCCTTACTTATTTTTTATGGTGCTTGAAGGATTAAGTAGCTTATCACTCTTTGAAAGATCCAGAAGAAAATTTTTAGGGGTGTCTTTAAGTGGCCAAGAAAACATAACTCACCTTTTTTGTGGATGATATCTTTCTTTTCTGTGCACAATTTATTAGGGAATGCCAATGCTTGGAGGAAAATTTATCTCTTTTTTGTAGGGAAACTAGTATGGAAATCAACAAGAAAAAATCCTCGATGTATATTATTCATAATCAATTGGATCAAAGAGACTCCTGGAGAAGATATTTCCCATTTGAATGTTGCAGAATATAACAGGGAGTTCCTTACTTAGGTTTCATTCTCAATCCAAACAAGTATCACAAGAAGGAATGGTTATGGTTGATATCCAATGTAGAGGCTAGAATCAATTTATGGTGTAACAAATGCATTTCAAGCGATGGTAGATTGGTTTTGATTGAATATGTTCTGGAAGCCATTCCGATGTATTGGCATCTACTGGCTCATATCCTGAAATCTACCTTGGATTCCATTCACAAAATTTGCTTCAATTTTATGTGGAAAAATAGTATGGAATATCATGGTTTCCACTTGGTCAGATGGAAAGACTTATCAGCTCCTAAATCATCAGGAGGTTGGGATTGAAGAACATTTTTCATTTCAACAAGGTTCTTGTTGCAAAATCGCTTTGAAACGTTTTATCCAAAGAAGTTTCTAGAAATATATTTTGATAGCAACGTATATAGGTCCAAATTTTGTGATTGATTGGGTGTGAAGAAGGGTAAAAAAACTTAATCGATTTCTAATCAATGGACACCCTTATAAATCCATTTTATGTGCCTTTTCCATTTTAGCTTGCAAAGTTGATAATGGGAAGTATGTTTGTGTGAGTTCTGATGTAGTGATGGGGAGTAAGGGAAGAGATAGACTTCTATTGGCGGTAGTCAGACACTTTCAAGCTATTGGTAAAGTGACTTTGGACAAATTTTGTAAGCCAACAAAGACTACTCTTTGGCAGCAAGGCTAGATATTAGCATAGGGTCTTGGCTTCAAGGGAGAGTGGAAGGAATCCTAGGAGAGTTACTGTATAATGCGTAATCAGGATCATATATGAGTCTCTGGTGAGCTTGATGTTTTGAAGTGTATTTTCAACTCTAATGGAGGCAACTACACTGCTAAGATCGAGTATGACTCTTGCTTCTCTAACAATCCAATGGACCCAAAATGGTGGTGGAGTAAATTGTGGAAGATTAGGGCTCCTCCTAAAATCATATTACACTTTTGGTTAATGTTATCCAATCCTGCGTTAACATGGGAAAGGTTGCAAAAGTTCAATTTTTGTGGTCCGGGCATTTGTTTATTATGTGGGGAAGTTGAAGAAACGATTGGTTACTTATTTATAAATTGTCATTTTTCTAGACTAGTTGGAAAGATGTTGAAAGGATTCTAAAAATTATTGATCTTTGGTCTAGCCAATCGTTAGATATGTGTTTCAGGCGATTTTTCACAAATACATACCTAAAACCTTTTAGAGCTCTCCCTTGATAATTTTTGGGGGCATCTGGCTTGCAAGAAACATAGTAGTTTTCGATGGACAGTTATTGCCACCTTTTCATGTCTCTTATCAAGCTTTATCTACTTTTTAGTATTTTTGTACTCAGCCCAACATGAGGCCAGTTAGAGAGATAGTTGCTTTGATCATTCCGGAGGATTTGCCCTGGTTCATTTTTTGATGGAGCTAGACAAGATGACAATCGTATTAGTGGTTTTGGATTTTTGTTATTTCTCTCTAAAGAACACTTTTTTTAGGGAAAAGGTGGCTTGGGGCCTGGCACGAACAAATTTTTTGAATTCAAAGGCCTCTTCTACTTGCTTCGGCAGGCTTCTAGGAGAGGAATTCAAAGTCTGTAGGTGTTCAGAGATTCGCAATTGGTGATAAACTGGATGTTGGGTGAAGCTGAGATCAGAAAAACAAATGAGTTTATTTGGAAAATCAATTGAAGCTTATCAACCAATCATTTCACTCTGTTAAATTCAAGCACATATAAAGATAGTTGAATACATCAACAGATGATCTATCTAAATAGAGTTTAATCATGCATCCTAGTCTTTTGAGATTAGAAGAATTTTAAGTAGGAATCTCAGTTTCCTTCCAAGAGATCCCCCTTTGAACTCTTTTTTGAGTTTGGATTTCCATTATGAGTTGTTTCAACCTCTGCTTAGTTATATTGCCAAATTTATCTAGTAGTTTTTTTTATTTCAGATTTCTAGACTTAAGCCATTTTATGCACATGTTTTTTGCCCCTTGGCACTGAATAATGTAATTTATGATCTTAATGAATGGAAATACGATTTTTTTCTTGGAAAAAAAAACTAAGGAACCACATTGTGAGGTGCTTGTGTTATCACTCATTTATCCAACAATTTCTACAATTGCTTCTTCACTTGATCTAACTCTAATATGGACTATCTATATAGCCCTATATTTGACAAAGGAAAGTTCGGTGGTGATTGTATCTTGTGCTCCACTTCCCTCTTGGGTGGCACTCCTTTTGGTTTTGAGCACTTCTTTGTATGCTTTCAAATCTCTTTTAATTAGCACCCATGTTCATTCATACATATTTCAAAAAATACTTTCAGATCTAGTACACACATCTTGGTTGAGATAATTAATCTCTTAGCTTGGTGTGCGCTCATTAGAGAGATCTTAGAATTCCCCTTGTGTGCATTGATGATAAATGATTTAACATCCTTGATTAGATGGTATCGATTGACCCTTCTCATAAAGATATCATCATTCACATACATGTAGGGGCTACCAAACACTACACTGCAAGCATCAATATGTACTACTTAGATTTTTATTTCAAAATATGTTTGCACAAATAGAAATCCTAAACTTATACTTCTCGGTAAATTTTAGGTCTACATCCTTATTCACCCAACCCAAAGGGTATTGATGAGGGTGATCATGCATTTGTAAGTCAATATTACATACCAAGTCCTCTGCAATGAGGTTTGCATGTGAACTAGAATAGAACATAACATCTACCATGTTCTTATGTATCTAAAACTTGATATGGAATAACTTCATGATCTCTTTCTCATCTTTTTGATGGATGGTACTCAAGATCACCTCCTTATACAACATTGTATAGACAATATTTTCATCCACATATGAGATTCATTATATCTCCCTTTTGTTTCCATTAGAATATTCTTCTTCTTAGATTTCTCATGCTTGTAGCTCTTGGGATTCAACTCTAGATGTGATTTCCAACAATTTTATCTTGTCTGGCCATCAATGTCACAATGGTCACAATGGTTATTAGGTTCCTTGTACATTTAGTTACTAGTGGTTCACCCCCCAACCTAAGTGCCTCGGTCTGGATCTCTCACCAAATCTATGCATAGCCTTCTAGATTTAATATAGTAAAATCTATTTTGTGCTCCTCTTGTACATTATGCACATTAAAATATACTTTTAATTGTTGCAATGCATGATTCAAATTAAGTGCATCTAGCTCACCTTCATGGGGATTTACCTCAACCTTCACTTCCATTTTAAACAAGTTCCGGGAAGGTTGGTTACTAGAGAGTCCCCTTTAGAGCTTTATTTTTTCCTTTTCTTTCCTTTCCTCATGATATTCTAGATTTTATTTTGTATGTCCAATAATGTTGCAATGGCCATAGTGATTATTAGGGTCCTTGTACACATGTGCAGTGGCAATCATCTTTATGTTTTCCCCATTTTCCCTTCTTCTTCTCACCCTTATTGGAATCTCTATGCTATTAAACTAATATGAACCATTGGTGTTGCCCCTTTTTCATGTATTCATATATAGTAGGCTTGCACCTAGGCCTCATCATAATTTTGAATATCATAATTTAATTATTTATGTGATTGTATTGTGAACACCACCTAGGTACTTGACAACCACATCTGGGTCTCAAGGATTTATTCCCAACTGAATGTCTTGGTTTTGAAATTCTATGGTGTACTCTTGTATGCTTTGTCTTTGCTTCTATTAGGCATAGTGCCATAGAATCCTCTAGTCCTCTTCAAACCTAATATAGTAAAACTAGGAATTGAGGAGGTATTTGAATACCTCCTACTTCGTTACTGGTCAATCTCACCCTAGCCTAAGGGCTTGGATGTGGCTCTCCCACCAAGTCTATGGATGGCCTTCTAGCTTTAGTCTAGCAAAAGTTATTTTCTACTCCTCTCATACATGATGCACACTAAAATAGACTTGTAATTGTTGTTACCATTGATTTTACTTAAGTGTGTCGACCTCACCTTCACAGGGTTTTATCTTGACCTTCAATTCCTTTTTTATCTTCCCCTCATTTCATATATAGCTTCCTTACTTTATTGAATATCTTATATTAAAAAAATGAGTAAGGATCAAACCCTACTAGAATTCACAAAGGATGTAGCAGTGCACATAAGAATATCAAGAATGTTAAAACACTAAGACAAATTATCATTCATTAATGACGACCTAGCACTCATTCCTTGTTTAAATATTTAACGTCCCAATGGAAGTCTGATAAGTATTTCAGTGAAGTCCTGATAAGTATTTCAATTAAAGAAGGGATCACAAGTGCAAGGGCTTGTTTACGATCTTGATGGAAACCAAGAATTTTGGGTTTGAACCCGCTTTGTATCAAAAGCTCAAATTTATAGACGCCAATAGAATGAAGAATATTGTAGTTATCAAAGACTCTTCTATTTTCATAAGGTTTATGGCAAACACAAGTAAACCTTCATACAACAATCTAGCAAAGATTATTGAAAGAGCTAAGAGTGAAGCAGAAGGCTTCAAAAACGTTGATTATTATGATGTCTCAAGGGAAAATAATAGATGAGGTGATGAGCTTGCTAACTCAACTTTATGCCTAGGTCATGGAAATATTAAAGAAAAAGAGGGGTTATCATCTACCATCATTCCCTAATTAATTATCATTATTAATGAACACACCTTCATATAATTGAATATCCTCAACATATTGTAGGCATGGTAAGGCGAGGTATATTATCCCAAGGAACAATGAAGGTTCACCACCCCCATACCTTCATTCAACTGTTGCTCATCTCTATCATATCAATCCCACATGCAAGATTTGAGGGAAGAGTGTGGGATTTTAATGGAGCCGTGTAAAATCATAGCACCCTTTGTGGCAAATCTAGTAATAATTTGGTGTCATTTTGTGAATTGTTATGTTGTCAATTGTGTGTGGCATGAGAAATAATGCATCAATTTAAGTTTAACAAGAGATGCTAGCAACAAAGTCCCCGCCTGCCTTAACATGGTAGGCAACAAGTTATCACATGTAAATTAAAATATTTTTTACATATATATTTTTTACAATTATTTGTTTCAAATTTGGAAAGACTACTACAAAATAAATCTTGACAATACAAGGACCTTCTTTATCCACCCCAAATTGTAAAATATAATAAACGTAATTATGTTTTTGTTCTTTCTTCAAAACTAAACAATTAGGAACATATAATACAAAGACATTACATAGACACACATTTTGATATAATGAGCACTGGACGATTTCTTAATGAAGTGCTTGAAAATTGCGTCCAAGCTTCGAAGTGTAATTAATTGTAGTAGTACCAAATGATTTTGAGGGAATAACATGCCAATGAGCTGTACAGAAGCATTTTTAAGTTCAAATCCAGATGATTTTGAGGGAATAACATGCCAATGAGGCATACAAAAGCATTCCAATGACATCCTTTCAGAGGAAGCTTGTAAATCACTGGACATGGCAGTTTAAGATATTTTCTATGACATTGACTTGGGCACCAGACCCTCATCAGTTTGCTCCAAATCACAATGACACGGTGCACTTCAAGCAAGCTTAGGCCAATTCAATTCACATGCATTTCTTAAAATCCAAAGAAACTCTTACATTGTTAAAGAAAACAATATAAACAACTCTTACAATGTTAAAGGAAACAATATAAACACATTTGCTAGTACATGCACACGCAAAAGATTATATGCAATAATACATCTAACCCATTTCCTCTCAATAGGGGGAAGTTGTGAGAATATCTCAAACTAAGTAATGATTCGTTCTACAACTTCATAATTTTATATCTCCCCATGCCACGGTGGAAGCCTTCACCACATCGTAAACTGCTCCATTAGTGATGAAGACCTTCCCAAGGACGACACATGCTCCTGCAGCAATGGAAGCCTTTCCAAGATTGCCATAAGCTCCTCTGTCGAAAGAGGCCTTCCCTGCAAGATCGACATATACTCCTCCAGTGATGCAAACCTCTCCTTGATCTGGATCTGCTCTAATTGCTTGGACAAGCTGCTGTTGGTGAAGTCTAAACACATGATGATAATCTCTTCACATTCACAGCTTCTGATATTTATTCCCAATTTCACAACTTACTTCACACATGATTGCGGAATACATCATTTTTCTTTTGCAGAATACATCATTTTTCTTTTATTAGTCCCCGTAGTAGGGAAAAAAAAGAAATGAAATTAGAAAAGCAGAAAGATTTCCTCTTTGCATTGCAGCAAGGCAAAAAAAAGAAATGAAATCAGAAAAGCATAAATATTTCCTTTTTGCATTAAAGGAAGTTTCTTTACATTCATTTTAGGATTTTTTTTTAAATTATTTTTTGTTAATTTTTTAATCTTAAATTTCATGGTATTGTACCAATCAGATTTGAAAAAAATCATATAAAAAAAACCAAAACATTAGTTCCACTTTAGTATATTAAATGTACTATGATGAAATTAATGAAAACAATTGAAAACAATAGTATCTGCCTAGGGAAGGGACTAACAATGAAGAATATTAAGATGTGACGACATCATAACTCTATAGGTCCAGGATAAACAATAGGAAAAGCAGGGTGCAACGCCACTAAATTTGTTGGTTTTGAAACTTCAGCGGTCAAGGTGCATCAACTTCCATATCTTTCTTTAATTTGACTAGTTTTTTTTATGTATTGTAAATCAGTTATGTCTTTAGGAATCCTCCATCGAATTTATACTAGCATAATTTTGATTAAGTACTCTAAGAAGGACTGCCAATATGTTGATCTTGTCCTTTGTTTATTCTATTCTTTTGAAGAACTTTAGTTCTAGAGACTTTGTATTACTAACTTGACCAACGAGGGTGCAACGTTTTCTTAATACAAATATCAACCATTTATGTTTAAAAAAAGTATTTGAGCAAAAGAACTACAATGGCTAAACGACGTATTGAAAACTCCCAGTAATTATGACAACCTGGGAGATGCACGACCTATTTCTAACAATGACATGCAAATATGGCATATCCAGCATCTTCAATGAGTGGATGCAACGTTGGATGGATGGGATAATCACACCATGCAATGTCATACTCTTCAATCCATTGTTCTTCTATTCTAATTATTATTTTACAACTTAAGCTAGATAAATGCCCAATAATGGGTTTCAAATCCTGTAGGGTGCAACTTTGTGAGGGGTGGAGAATTTCACATTCAATTCCGATTTTCTGTTGTTTTTATTGTTGTAATATGTAAATATTTGTAATAATAAATATTCTGATGCAATTGCAAAGTTTAGTAAAATTCATTGGCCTTGCTACATGAATAATTGGCTAAAGAGCTAATCCAAAATGCAATGAATATTTGCATGGTAAACTAACATGGACATCTTGTACAAAAAGGAATTTTGTAGAGTAAATTAATAGAAACTTCTTGTACAGTGAAATTTGAATGCAAAGAAATTGCAAATTGAATGTGAGGAAATAATGCACAAAATATTAGCAACATCTAATGGCAAACATTCATCCAAAGAATAATGCCAATTCAGTAAAGTCAGTGTCTCTCCTAGTAATCTACGTCTTATCATGGGGTCAATGACATTAATATATTAGCGATTTTGGTTACTTGGCATCTGAGTTCTTTGTTGACTATTAACAACAATTGACAGAAAACAATGAATTCACATGAAATTTTGGCACAATTAAATTTGACATTAAGAAATTGCAGAAAGGATGAGGAAAGAAAGCATGCGTGATTAGCAACCTCTAACATCACATTCATCCAGAGAAAAATGTTGATTTAGCAAACCCATTTTCTCTGCCAATATTTTATAATGGGATAATGGGGTTGATAATTTTTAGTACTTTTGGTCACTTGCCCTACGTGCATTTTCTGATTAGTTGATAACACGTGATTGATAAACTAACTCATGAATTGGTTAGTCTCAGTGCATGCAGTGATGGAATTTGGTTTTCATTCTACCTATTGGATTTTTTCTTTTGACATTTTGAGATTTATATTACTCATAGTAAAACGTTTTGTTTAAAATTTTAAAACATCCAACAATGAAATCTTCTCAAAAAATTACCCTTCAATAATTTACTTTTGTTAATTTGTTACAAATAATATTTATTTTATTGGCATTTTTATATTAAAATTAAAATACCATAGCATTTGGTGGAGAGACTACGGTGGGTGAATTAGTATAGTCGACGTTTCGAGCCATCCTTGGCTCATCTTCAGGACATTAGCGATGCCTGAAAAGATCTCTTCCCTCATCAGTTAATTAATATAGGATAGTCAAATGTTTTAATGGAGTAGAGCCGACATTAAGGTTTGTTTCAAGAATAAATTAAATTGGATTTAGTGTAAAGTTATATTCATTTTTAATTTTAAATGTTAATTTTTATTATTTTAGGGTTAACAAATTCCTAAAGTTTTATTATAGAGTATATTAAAATTTTTTAAGTTTTGAAATAAAATTAAGTTTTTGTTTTTAATTGAATTTTTTTATTAATTAGATTAGTTTGCTTTTATTAGTATAAAGTTATGATTTTAATATAGTTTATTTAATTTAAAAGTTATAGTATAAATAATATAATATAATAATTAATAGTTGATTAATTTCAATTAATTAATTTAATTAATTGATAATTAATTAAAATTAATTATGATTATGATAAAATTAAAATTAAGTAATTTTATTTTTAATTGATAATTAATCATAATTAATTATAATCAAGGATTAATTAGATTAATTATAATTATTTAATTAAAATTAATAGCGTTAAAAAGCTTCTAAAGTCTGTAAAAGACCCCGTTGACCCAACTAAAAAAGGGAGTTTACCAGATTCTCTGTGAATGTGGGAAATCCTACATTGGTGAAATAGGGAGATCCATTCAAACCAGGGTTAAAGAACATTGCGCAGATATCCGTCTAGACCGAACCCACAAATCTGCACTATCATAGCACTCCCATAACACAAAGCACCCTATTAGGATAGAAGACATGATGGTGTTAGCTCAAGTTGATAACTGGTCCAAAAGGAGAATCAGGGAGGCAATTGAGATAGTTAAGAACCCTAACTACTTGAACAGGGACGACGACTTAACCATTAGTAGAACTTGGCTCCCCAACCTCACTAAATCTAATTAAACCAACATAAGAAATAAACCTTTAACTATAATTAAATAGATTTTTAATAATTAATAATTAATAATTAATAATTATAATTATAATTATAATTAATAATTAATTAATTAATTAAAATTCACGAGTAAAACCTTAGAACCCTAGGAAATCGAATCTAATCAACCCTAAACCCTTAATAAAAGCTTTAATCAAATATTTTAATTTATTAATGATCAAATAAAATTAATTTTAATTAAATAATTATAATTAATCTAATTAATTCTTGATTATAATTAATTATGATTAATTATCAATTAAAATTAAAATTACTTAATTTTAATTTTATCCTAATGATAATTAATTTTAATTAATTATCAATTAATTAAGTTTAATTAAATTAATTAATTGAAATTAATCAACTATTAATTATTATATTATATTATTTATACTATAACTTTTAAATTAAATAAACTATATTAAAATCATAACTTTAGACTAATAAAAACAAACTAATCTAATTAATAAAAATTTCCAATTAAAAACAAAAACTTAATGTTATTTCAAAACTTAATTTTTTTTAATATACTCTATAATAAAACTTTAGGAATTTGTTAACCCTAAAATAATAAAAATTAACATTTAAAATTAAAAATGAATACAACTTTACACTAAATCCAACTTAATTTATTCTTGAAACAAACCTTGATGTCGGCTCTACTCCATTAAAACATTTGACTATCATATATTAATTAACTAATGAGGGAAGAGATCTTTTTAGGCATCGCTAATGTCCTGAAGATAAGCCAAGGATGGCTCGAAACGTTGACTATACTAATTCACCCACTGCACTCTCCACCAGATGCCATGACTTTTTACTGTGGATTCTCAGCTATTTCTAAAATTAAAATTATCGTTATTAATATCTACCATAGTCCATTAACTTGATTCATATTCATTTTATTTACCATTTATTTACTAAATTAATATTATATAAAAAGAAACCATTTCCATCTTATAAAAAAGTATAAAACCCTACTACGAAGAAATTATTCAATGATAACACTAATACATACAAAACTAAAAATAAATAAATTAGAGTGAAAGTAAAAAGTGGGAAAATGAGATGCATCATGCCCCATGAGTGTTGAACATATAAAAAATAAAATACTATAATCAGATAGCAATGTTAAATTAATGCATATAAAAAACAAATGAAAAAAATACATTGGAAATAACATTTTAATTTTGTTTCTCTTTTAAACTATTATGTATAATTTTCTTATAAATTTAACCAACAATAACGATAATAAGGTAATTTTTTTTTTAAACAGAAACTACTATTGATTATATTAGATAAAAAGGTGGACCATACAAAAAAAGGTGATGATCAGATTGCTCCCATGCAGAGAAGGCATCCATCACACCGAGTTCATCAACCTCAAACTGATACATGTCATTGCTTCTTCCTATCCTGTGAGAGCTATAACATCTAATGAACTGTCCTAAGAGTAAAATGCAGAAGAAGAGCATGTGTTTCAACCTTATACAAAAACTGGTTTATCAGGATTTTCCAGCATGCCAAAATAACTTAACATAGTACTAAAAGTTCGAAAGACCATAAGCAAATTACTTAGATGCATAAAAACAAAGCAGAGCTAAGGTTGTCTAACCAGAGATCCAACCCAGACAGTTACTACAGTCCCACTTCCATTGCTGCGCATGTAGAACTCACAACCCCATTTTTTTCCATGCTAAGGTCCACGAAGTTTCCAGCAATGACCATGAAATTTTGCAGCTTCTCCATCTTGCTGTTAATGCTTTTGAGCTCTCTGTTCGAGATATTATGCTTCCAAGCCTTGTGGGGATAGGCCAAGCCCAACGTTTCCTCAAGATGCTCTACTTTCTCTGCAATTTTCTTTTGCTGGGATTTTACCTCTGTATGAGTGGTGTAGGCGAGACTATACAGACGGGTGATCAACTTCTTTTGCTCCAGGTTTTCCCCACGAATTAGCCTGGCTTGCAGTTCTAGTTCCTGCAACCTTTCCAGAAATTCGACCTCAAATTTAGAAATGCCCTTGTTTCCAGTCTAACCCCGAGAGTTTCCAGCCCTGCCATGCCTGCAGCAAGGGCCACACCCATGGTTGAACTCCGTTTCATCTGAATCTCCACGTTGCTCCTCATAATGTAAACCCTGACCGCAGCCACCTCCCGAGCCTCTCCTCGGCTTAAAGCATCTGTTGCACTTCTGCATAGCATTTCCTCTGCCCTGCGGCCGACCAGCTACAGGATGATACACATATCCCCCACTCTGTGGACGCCCAACTCCATGTAAGTCCATGGTATTTCCAACACCGAGATTCGCCGGAGAGACAGACCGTGAGCACCAAATGTTATAATGGAAGGAATGAACAGGAAGAAGGGTCTCGATGTCGGGATAAACATTGCCCATCAACTCGCATGCTGACCATCTGTCAAGGGGCATGTTTGCATTTATTTAAGGCATGTAGGGGCGGCTATCGAGGATAGAGGGAGCCATCGAAAAATCCATGAGGTGGTGCCAAATGTTTGAGGCCATCGACCCCTTAATGAGGTAGGACCAAGGAGAAGGGAGATGAGCATAGGTAGTGGCATAAACCATAACCTTTAGGGCTTTCCAAGTTCTATGGTATCCAAGCATTTTCTAAACTTTCACTATTGTAGCTTATCATGCCATAAGAGAGCTTGACGCCCCTATTGGACATTTCGCCAGCTTTCCCGTTTTGTCCTCGGAGAATGTGCTTGAAAATAATCTCATGGAAATCCCTGCTGATACAGAGGAGAAGTTGGTTGATTTTTGAGGTGGGGTTCCTTCTTTTGCCGACTATGCTTCTAGCTTCTCTTACTATGATTAAAGAATCACCCAAGACCGTGAGTCTTGATATCCCCAGAGTGTTGGCGATCTCCAACCCCTTGATGAGGCCAAGCCATTCCGCCCTGTTATTGGTTTTCCTACCTAGCCCCCAGGCAAAGTCCTTCAGCTTGTTCCCCCAGGCAAGTGTTACGTAGTAGCTAGTTCCTACAGCATTGTATAAGAATAGTTAAATTGCATTTCAAAACAGTTAAAACACCATAATATATAAATAGTTAAATTACATTTCAAAAACGTTAAAACAATACCATATAATCATAACATATTTTTAATTTTCCCAATTGAAACCAAAGTGACAGAAAAGAACATTTAGACAATGCCTTCCAAGCATCCATTAAATATGAAATATGGACCTTATACAACAAATGAATGCTAATGTTTCATGTATTTTGACTTTCATGCAAAATGACTTGTATAGATACCTATTTTACCTTTAAAGAAGCATTCTTGCATTCATATTAACACATGTTCCTTCACCTTTCTCTTTTGGATTTGCATTTACGAGTGACCTATGTTTTTTGTTTTTCTGTTTTTTTTTTTAAATTTTAAAATAATGTTTTTTTATGTTTACACGTAGGCGTTTCACCGACGGGAAGCATAACCATCCATGTCGGCTAGATTCCTCGCTCATAGAGCAAATTGAATGCTGCCACGTGGATGGTGTCGTCGTGAAGGAAGACGGTTCAGATCAGATCCCTTGGAGTTTTTTGCTTCACGATTGAAACCTAACTTAGAAAGAAGAGACGGGGAGCCATCTCATACCGATTCTTCACACACCTACTTCCTTCCTTCGACCTTGATTGTGGTTAATTTCCAATCAACCTCAACTCTTCAAGCCTGACTCTGGTTATAAGAAGGGTTATAACAGTGGATCCGCCATCTTGGAAGAAGGGTTATACCACCTGTAGGTTACAAAAGAAGTCATGTATAGCAGTTGAAGAAGGTCACAACTTGTAGAGAAGCTTCCTAGAGCTATTATGTGGCAAAAATTGATGGATTGTGACTTGTTCTCAGCCCCTATCTCAGTTAGCAACCCTGATCAACATCAAAATAGCAGTATGTTCCACCAAAGTAGGTGCGCCTAGTATGTGTGAGCGGTTTGAGGCATTGACAAACGGTTTAGGGCACTTTTCTTGGTGAGTCTTTGTTGCTTGATCAACCCACTGCTCTTTTTGACATACGAAATATCCATATTGAAATAGCTTGGTGATAATATAATAATTCCATCAAGAAAGGCCATGAAAATCCCACTGAAATCATCAATGAGGTACATCGTATATGAATGGGCAGTTTTCGTTTCAACATCCAGTTTATATCTTTGTTCCTAGTCACAGTGCACTGGATCTAGGCCATGTATTCCAAATAGATTGACTGCGTTCAAAATGCCATGAGGGGAGTGCGCTCTCTGAGCAATACCCTAAAGAGGAACGAAAAATACCTAATCCATCTGTTTCTAGTTGGTGCCTTTGTTTCCCTCAATCTGAGGTCTCTGGATCGCCAGCATTAGATTGATGCGCTTGAAGCTGAGAGGGTCTCTTTAGAGCAGGAGAACAAAATCCTCAAGAAGAGGATATGGAATTTGAAACAGGGGATACTCAAAGAGGCTGCAAAGTAGGACGATCATAACCTCATCCTCAGACTCAAATCTCTCTTTGGTGATAGTAAGCGATAACTTTGTTTATCTTATTACTGTAGGAAGTTAATAGTGTCTGCCTGCACCTTCAATGTATTGAGTTTTTTTCTTTTTCCATTTTGGTGAGTGGGTGGTATTTTCCAATTGGTTATGATATTAGGCTAGCTATCTTGGATATTTGCAATTGCTCCATGAACTTGAATCTAAATATTACTTATCCTGGATATTGACTACCACAAGAGACAGGTTGTTGGAAAATCTTTCCACAGGTTTTTCGACATAACCTGTGCGTAACCCAAACCATTAGAGGCTTGTTAATTCATATTTGATTGAAGTTTATGACGGTGACCCCATGTTGGATCTGGAGTCCCGAGAACAATTTTGGGATCATTGGGGCCAAAGTGACATCATCCACTGTGTAGAAATTGCACTTTGTTCAGGCAAAGTTTTGCATGTTTTGGAGAAAAAAACCCAGAAGAAGCAAGTTGATGTTGATCATGTTTGCGATCAATAGTAGCACACTCTGTAGGTTGAAAATGATGGAAAATATGAAGGGCTTCACCCACCTGAAGTTGATAAAGAAACTGATAAAAAACTAGTTGTTCCAAGATGTTAGCCTAATTTCAACTGCTTCTAGGGACACATCAACCTGGATGCCTCAAAGAGCTTGTAATGGAGCTTCAAAATATTCATTACCAATTTTTTCCTACACCCATCTGAACATAAAAATGCAATATTAAAATTTCACACAGTATGACATATGGTGGAATGTTGGACATAATTAACAGTCATTTGATGAACATAAATTTCATTCTCAAAAACTACAAGTTCGAAATGATTTTATCGAAGGGGTAATAATTTAAGCGAAAGAAAGTTGATTTTTAGGTTTTGAGGTTTTTTTGCGCATGAATGATCCAAATACACCCTGAATTATTGGATTCTTTTCATTTCTTTAAATAGGTATTCGATACAAGATTATGAAATTTGACTTCTTTTGTCGGTTATGATTTAGGTGATTCAGTGTCCTATTGAGAGAGTTTTGACTCAATTGTATATGCAACTTAGAAGAAATATTGAACTCTATCGAGGAATTTGTGTTGATTGCATTATTTAAGTAACTTATAAGTATTGAATACTTTGTCGAGGTATATGCATTGATTTCATAGGAGCAACAGAAAGAAGAAAACAAATCCATTAAACAGAGAAGAAGAATATATTTTAGAATAATTTGGGTTTGCAAATATGTTTTGATACCTGATTTAATAAAGCTTGTAGTGCAAGTACTCTAATGAATCATCTTGGAAGAAAAGGTACTCTGTTAAAGCAAGGATATATGATACTTCGAGTATCCATACAGAAAATAATTGGTTCAATGAACCACCAAGAGTGGGGTGAAGGAAAGGAGCATTTTTGTGCTCCCATGCTGACTGGATCATCTAATTTACAATATTCAACCAATGGAAACGCTGCTATTTCTAAAAGTGGTTACAAGGCAGCTGAAGGTTTTGTCTCAAGGTTTGATTTTAGCTCAAATGATATCTTGTCAATTGAAGGCTTGAAAAGTTAGTGGAAGATATGCAGGTTGATGTGGCTCACAACCACAGTGAAGCAGATGAGAGGTTTGGGTTCTTGGACAACCATATTCGAGAAGTTAGTCTAATCTAATTCTTGGGTCTCATTTGAATTTCATCATCCTAGCTTATTGAAAATGTTTTGTGATCCTATTGTTCAAATATTACATATTCACTCTATAAAGGATATTATTTATGACTATTGTGTTTTTCTTTCTAAAGAAAAAATATTTATATATGATATTTCAGGGTTTGAAATCATAATATACTTCAAACGATCTTATACAGACAAAATATCTATAGTTCCTTCATTGTCCTATCACTACTTTAAGAGTGGATATTTTATTTCATTCCTCCAAAATTGAAAACTTGAACTTTGCAATGATTTCTGTAGAGATAAAATGAATTAAAATATACAGACTTGAGTTTGAGAAGACAGAGAATCAACCCATGAGTTATCCCACTTTGTGCATTTCCTCTTTAGGTACCACTAGGACTATCAACCAAGAAAACAATACCCAGATTCTCGAAGCCACATTCTCTAAAGAAGCTCTCACTTTGCAGGAATGAAAATTTTCTGAACCGGAGTACAAGGATGGAGAACTCCATAGGGAAACTCTTCTTTCTTTTTATTAATTATTTATGTGTTGTATTACTTATTGTATTTTGAAGATAGAAAGGTTGCAACTGTTGGAAAGACATCAAGAGTTTTTGTGCATGTATCTTTTCGGTGCTTTAATACACAAACAGGGGACTTAAATGGCTCAGGAAGTCTGTAATAAGTAGGACTGGAAGTGAAAAAATTGCAGCTTTGATGTTAAAGAGTATTTTAAGGATAAGAAAGTGTCATAAAGACAGTAAAACATATATTCTGATTTCAACTCTATAATATCAAATATAAAGTTTCTTATGGAACTAAACAAAACAACAACAACAACAACAAAATCCCAACTTCATTCAGTGCAATCCTACACCCTTTACTTTGCCAAATATCGCTTTAACTGAGGATTTTTTTCAAGCTTTTCCAGACTAACCCTTTAAGAGTAGTTCCATAAAAATGCATATACACAATAACTTAAATTTTGCTTATACTTGCTATCAAAACAAGAACCCTAAAAAGACAAAACTATTTTTGCAAATCCACCCCAAAAAGGCATACTCTTGCGACATAAATTTATTAAGTTTGGAATCAATTGTTAAAAATTCAAATATTTGACTCGATTAGAGCAACAAGAAGACATGAAGTTAGAAACTTTGCTGCGTGGGAGCGCCCCCCACCCCCTCACTTCCGCTCCCAAAGCTCGCTCCCAAAGCACTCACAATTTTGGAAGTGCGGTCCCAAGATGCTCCCTACCTCTCCTATACTAAAAGCTCCTATACTAGGTTGATCATTTGATGAAAATGTTATGGTACCTTCTTTATTTGCCAAGCTCTTATAAAAGTTGTTATGGTTGATCATTTGATGACAATGTTATAACTTATAAGTTATAACTACTAGATGATTGATGTTATATGGTTTAATCCATGTTTCCTATAACTAATTCAACATCCTAATGGTTTTTAGGTATAAATCCATCAAAATATATTAAACTATATAATATATAAAAAAACACTCCCGAAATGGGAGCTTTTGAGAATTTCGCTTTTTGCTTCGCTCCCGAGTCCCACTCCCCGCTCCCAACAGCATAGGTTAGAAACATAAAAGGTAGCCATGGAAGAAGGAATGTAGAATGTACAGGGCAGTAGGCAGAAGTAGAAGGATATGAGGATGGACATCCAGCAGTACAAGTGGGAGCTCCAAGATAGGAGAGTCAGAGATCCCCAAGGACAGTATTGAGCATGAAGACTTCAGCACAAACAACAAAGATTTCAACTCTGAGAGTGACAACAAGGGGAATTGGATAACCAGTAACTCGTGGAAGGGATCTCCAGCAGGAACAGTGCCCACGCAATAAGTTAAAAAAGTCATATTTCCGTTTCAGTTTTTGCATTAGTATGTCCAGCATACTGGACTCTTATAAATTCGAAGAAGATGACAACTCTTTTGTTAATACAAAAATATAGGTTTGATAGTTGTAATAAAAGTATTATATCTATCAATTCAGTAAACAGAGGATGTAAAGCCAAGAACCTGCAGGAACCATCTAGGAATGGTCGAGACTTGTCTATAACTGTAAATTTTTAATAAACATATAAGTTTGTTTCTGCAAAAATATATTTAAAAAAGAAAACAAATACAAATGTTCAGATTTCACCCAGATCTACCAAGGCTACGTAAACTTCCATGACAATCTTACTATACTGAACTGAATTTTACCCAATGTAAAGCATCTCACGACATGTAGGATTTACTTTGCTTTATGTGGACAAGAAAATTTGTTATGGCCTTGTTGGAATATCAATCCACACTCTGAACCTATTTTACTAGAAACGAGACTATGTGGTTTTGGGAGGATAAGACACGTAAACCCCTACCCGACTCCTAAGGAGATATCATACATATAAAATTGAGTTTTGAACATAAGAAACCTATTTTACCATAAACAAGAAACATAAAAAAATGCAAGAAGCAACAAAAAAATTGTGTTTGGCACTGATAGAGTTTTGGATCCTAAGAACTCATCAATTTTCAGATTGATCTTACACTGCTCTAGCTGATTTCTATGCCCCTCGAAAAATAGGAACTTGTCAACTTTTGCAATTTGCCCGGTTAAACTAGTACAATTTGCTATCTTTTAAACAATGAGGAACTTGTAAAATTTCATTGGAAAATTTCATTTGGAATGCCACATATTAAATCTTGAGTGGATCAATTTTTCCAGATTTGTTGTTTAAGGTCACTTTTCCTTAAATACTGTTATCAGTGAATTGTATTTTGGCCAATGAATAGTGTATTTGACAACAAACTGATAAAACTTCCTCAAATTTTACTGAATTTGCTCAAAATGGTTTTTCATTTTATTCCTCTCCATGTATTGTTCTGACTGATCAAATTCTGGCTTCTGTTGGGTCACTGGCCAAATTTACAGTCCTAAGTCAAAAGTGGAACCCCCTGCCCATCTCTCCAATGGGTATCCAATTCCACTTTCAGATTTCAAGAAAGATGAAATTTTTAAAAATAGAAGTTTTCTAAGATTGTGAATATTGAAAATTTGGAAGTGAACATTGTAAGAACTTAATACTGGGTCTCAAAATGGCATCTGCTGCTGAAAAAATCAAGTTTCGAAATATAAAAACTAAAAAAATTAGCATAATCAAGAATTTGAAAGTGCCTATTTGATTGTCATCCTCCCTCCAAAATCTGCATGTCAATCTAATGTATGGGAAAAGTGCTAAAAATATATCTTTGGAGCTCTACACTATAAACCTGCTAAATGTTAAAAATAATAGTTGTCCTCTTGGAAAAATGATCTTTGGATAATATCCAAACACTCATACAATGCAACTCTGAAACAAAGTCTAACTGAAATAGGATATGCGACAATGCATCCATATTGCCAAGGTACTCAAGAACCATTTATGTTGATTGGTAGACTCTGTAGTTTTGAGTTCACCCCATATGATGTCCACCAACTGTTAATGTCGGAACTTAACGCCCAAATTTGTGTAGGAAAATCTTGTGTTAATTGGGCCTAGTAGGCATAAGTGGGAAAAATTATGAAAAAAATTACTATTTAACCTTTTTCATTCACTTAAATTGACATCCCAACAATAAGTATGTTGAGTTCCAGATTAGTTAGACATTGGTTTCCCTCTCTGTCGGCCCACCCAAAAATGGGTCCACAGACCTCCTTGAGACCCTTATGAGCTGTCGTTCCAGGCCCCACTACAAATACCACCAGTCCAATAAACAAATTAAATTTACGAGATCACAGTGTTAGGCTCTCCGGCAATAGAAATGCTGAGATTAGAAGACTCATAGAAATCCTTCAAAAGGTTAAGAAGAATAATCTGGTTCTCGTAGGGGAGAAAGAGCCCGAAGCTGCAATAAAAAAAAAGTGCAGAGAATAGAAAAAGGTGAAACCCTAGCGTAGCTTCAGATCCTTCCTATTGAAATAAAGGTATTCGCTTTCTGTTCCAGAAACAAAGATAAAGACCCCATTGCTATGAAGTTCAAGGAATTGTGATTTAAAGTGGCCCCTAGATGATTGCAAATAATATGTGGTTTCATGGCAATCAGCAATAGTTCTTCATGAAGTGTGTCATGACAGTCAACAATAGTTCTTCATGACAGATCTATACAAGAGGAGGTAGGATGCTCACAATTCCCCTTATTTGATTGACTATGTATGTTCATTGACGCAAATTCGCCAAAGATTAGAACAAGAACCCTCAGAAGATTAGCTGAACAGAACCCAACCTGTAGAAAGGAAGGCCATCATAAGAACGGGTGTCCAACATATAGAGAGTATTTGGCTATAGGATCTCCAAATCCCTCTCTCGTAGGAGGAGGGGTATGGTGTGGAATATGTAGAAGGAATCATCCCCTTTCTACGTGTCCCTTGCTATAAAAGTATGTGAGACTCCTAGAAGTTTGTTTTGCAATTTTTGTAAATCTGTGGGGCACGACGAGAAGGATTGTTGCGCACTAGACCTCATTAGAGAGCATACTTCAGACACATATAGAGTCCAAGGGGAGGCTTGGCCAGAATGCATGACACAACAAAATAACACTCCAAGGGACTACAATCAAGGAGGCCGAGGATGATTCAGAGGCCAATGAAGAGGAGGATTTGGTAGAGGTAGAGGGCCCATTATCTACTATAATTGTGGCCAACAGGGATATTTTGCACATTATTGTCAGAATCCGTGTATGACATGCACCTACTGCAAACAACTGGACCATGTGATAGAGGATTGTCCACTACCGGTCGCGAAATAGTAGACGAAAAGGAACCAGAACCAGAATCGGAACCAAAATCAGAACCAAAACCATAACCAACATGTGCAGATGCTTGCAACGAAAGAGCGCGATGATCAACCCAAGATAGTGGTAGTTATGCGCAGAGGAGATAGAACAGGAGCCGATGCGACGGATCCAAGAATCTGGACTGAACAATGGGTCAGAGAAGCTGCAAAGCCCAAACCAACGTTTGATCCTAGACAAGAAAAGGACATGTACTAGCAAGCAAGGAAGGATTTAATAACAATAGGAGGTGGAGCATCGACATCACGAACACTGTTGGAAATGTGTGACAACCAATTCCCACGAAATTGGATCTGGAATCTTCTAGACTCCAATTATTTTGGCTTTGGTTGAGAACAAACGCCATAAGTTAGAATATGGATAAGGGTGAAAATAATTAGTCAGTTTTATGTAACTATGTAAGAAGTGCTATAAATCCATGTAAGCCCATAGAGGCATAATCAATCTAAGAGAATGTGAGAAATGGTTGTAAGCCTGCAAGGTTGTTGTAATCTCCATCTTTGAGCAATACGAATACCGATACTGTTTGCCTCGTGCATGTTTCCCTGTATAGGGTTTTACCACGTAAATATTTGTGTTCAATTTTCGTGTGATTGCCATTGTTCTCTTTCTCTGTATTTATATGCTTTCGTTACCAACAAGTTGTATCAGCGCTTGGACGAGGGCACAAAGAACAATATTGCAGTTATAGAGGTCGTGGAATTGTTTCTTGGATCTCGAGGATGAAATCCCTGCGTTAAAGGCTAGGTAGGTTGAAATTTGCAGAAAGACAAACGAATTTTGCTTTTCATAGCGATAATTCTTGATTTTTGCATCCTTGACCCTTTAGAGGGAGTGATAAAATATGGTCACACTTGAGAAATAAATTTTGTGGTGAATTTTCGCCCCCCAGAACACATTGATAGAAGCGATAGTCTTAGAATACTCTATGACTTGGTTTACCAAGGTATGCGTGAAATATACTAGCAATTGCCCCCAAAAAGGTGCAATAATACGCCGATATGTAATCATATAAAGAAAATGGAAGTACTAAGTTAATATAAATAATTGCCATCAATTTTATGGCACAAGAATAATAGATATTGTAGGAACATGGAGGGCATAATAGAGCTTTCATCTTTGAAAGTTTTTGAATGAAATTTGTAGCAGAAGATGAGCAATTGTGTTATTTTGCATACATATTAAGTTATTGCAAGAGATACATGGGATATGTGGACAGAAAACCTAACTGCACTGGAAGGATCATAAAAAAAATTGTCATATATAAATTATGAGATACTTGGTTGAGACATCAAGTCGTGATACAAAAAAAAACCATTGGCAACATGAAAAAATATAAACCAATTATGAAATGAGTTAAAGTTGCATGCAAGAAAACAATATTCTAAGTAAAAAGAAAAGCAACAAATGGATGGAATTTAACAACATAACGAAGATATAAGGTATTAACAAAGAGGTAAATAATGTATGCAAATCAACCAGGCATAGATCCACCATTCCCAACTTTAACCTTTGCAACCAGAATGCAACGTTGCGAGAGGCAAGTAAAAAGTTAAAAGGATTTATTTAGAGAGAGTTAATGACATACACACATGTGAGAGAGTTAATAGTTGCAAAGCTACAATGACATACACACATGAATTTGGTCTTTGAGAAGTAGGTATTTTTTTATGACGCAAAAAAAAGATGTTGGTTGTAGGGCTTCTTCAAATGATGTTGCTTCTAAAAAAAGTCCATGGAACACAAGTTTTCTGCACGGAAGGCATAGGTAAAAGAAGTCCTTAGGTTCTCAAACAAAAGAAGTATATCTTATTTAATTGCAGAAATGTATCTTCTTCACATATATTGGTGATGAGATAGATGTTACAAGCATATTTTGTGCATGAATAGTGGCAATGTTGTTTAGGGTGCCATTTTGATGAAGAGGATGCAGACCTTGTTGGGACTTGTCTTGCAGAAGCTGTTGTGATTCACATATATTAATTTGTGAAACTAGACGGCTGGAGCAGCATTGACTTCAGTAATGTAGGTATGTTCGGTCTTCAATGCAGCATGGTAAGAGCATGATGAAAAAGTCCATCTACAATGTTGCAATGTTGACCATATGACCAGGTGCAAGTCTGGATTGTTACACATTTGAAAGTTTGAAAAATGGAAACGTTAAGATTGCATTGTGCAAAAAGAAAGCCATAAAAAATATACAAAATATGGAACAAGTTAAATAAGACAACGTGTTAATGAAGGAATTATATGGTAAGTTGTTTTTGTTTGTGCTTCAGAACAGGTGGATAATACTACAAAGGTATGAAGAGAAAAACAGTATTAACGAGTCATGCACATAACATAGAACCAAAAGATTTTAGAAAAAAAAAGACAATGGCAGCACATAAAGGTTAGTGCATCAGAGTATACCTGGAAGTTGATTTTGTGAATTGCAAGAATTGTTTCAAGCAAAGAGTGTGTTCATTTGTGCTATTCATGCATCATCTTGCTTATTATCCTGCCAGGCTGTAAACAGTATACTGAATTAGCATTTCATGTGACAATGCATATTGAATAATAACAAAATAGGAGAGACATAAGTTGAAAGGAAATAAAAAGATGAGAAAAGACGAATGGATGATGTAAATCTGTCCAATTTCTATATGGCAATTATATATATCTGAATGTAAGAAGCAGAGTATTGGAGACATGTAATAAAGTCCTGAAATGGTTTGGATGGCCAGAAGTCCCTAGAGGACTGGTTGAGTAGAGAATTAGGCATTGTGTTAGAAGAATGGTATGATGACAAAGCGATTTGATGATGTGGCAGAAGCATTGCAACTACACGTCTTGAAAATTCTTATAATAATGTATTGGTAATAAATATGCAAAGGAAGATCTTAACTCTTGACCACGATGGGTCCACAAGGTGCAAGTCAAACAAGTTTAAGATTGTTCGAACATTTGAAGAACCTCCATGTCATGGTGCACTTGTGAAAGACATGTCCCCACTCAAGTGTTATGAAGCCAATCTCATGCTTCCAGTCATGAGATTGTCTTTTGAAGAAAAAAAGGAAAATCGTAGCCATAACGCCCTTGGGTTTTAAACAAGCAAGCTCAGCCCACATTAGCAATATTTCCTTCAACGTCGGCCTTTACATGGTGTTGCTGCCGGATTGTGCACCCGGTTAATGCAACATAAATCTCACTGCTGCTTGGTGCGCCCTTGGGGGAAAGTCACGAGTTAGGGTTGTCACATGATCGTGAATCCTCCGTTTAGGCCAACTCCTAACAAAGCCAAGGGGGGTAGTCCCTACAGAATGTTTCTCAGGTTGTTAAATGTTTTTAGAAAGTTAATTATATGGATGTTTTTAGGAGTTTTGAAAGGGTGTGATTTACTGAAACAAGACTATTGCAAATTTAAGAAATATTTCAACAACGTATAAAAGATAAGCATATAAAAGATAACACTAGCATATAAGGATTAAGCAACAACACATGGTACTATGATTAATAAAGGAGTTGTCTAAAAATTTGATGATTTGGACCAAACGAGGGTTTTTCACTGGAATCAAGCGTTTTTTATTTTGCAAAATCTGAATTTAACTGTGTTTTAATGGCAATTTTGATGGTAGAAATGGATTGAACACCATAAAAAACGCTTGGGAAACCCAAAATTTTAGAGTTTGAAAGTTGTAACCAAGGATTTTAAAAATTTCTCTCAGATTTTTTCAAAATCGTGCAAGAAAAAAACAAAATTTTCCATTTAAAATTGTAGAACTTTTAGACTACAAGATAAAGTAACGATAAATTTGTTAAAATCATAATTTTTATATATGAATTAAATTTTAATTATCTTAATTTATTGAAAATATTTACTCACTACAAAAATTATATAAACTATAAAATAATATTTATAAGTTTAAAAATTCATATTAATAAATTAAAAATTTACTTTAAAATAATTCCAATAAAATTAAAATTATGATTTATTCACTCTATAAAATAATAAAAAACAAATATTATAGGCATAGAGTTACTATTTCCACTTAAATAACCCTCTTAAACAATTTGTAATAAAGTATACATTGGAATTTTTACCATTCAATTTAAAGTTACTGTATATCAAAAATGACATATCTCAATGTTAAAAGACATTAATATGTTATAAATTATTCTAGTTTGCCCCTTTTGTTGTTGCGTGAGAGAAAACGTCCTGTAAAGTTGTCTTTGGCTCTCAGTGACACGGCCTCCTGAATGGTTTGGGCAGAGATTACAGGAACATGAAAACAACGATTAGTGTTGAAATACAGTTTTCACTAGTATCAATGATTTCTAATGAGCTCCAAGTGTCTTCCCTTTATACTCTATTTACGCTTGCCTGGGTTTGAAGCCATAAATATCTATCTACATTTAGTGATAATACTCTGAAACTATAAATGATAATACTATGAAGCCCAAATGCCTTAAAAGTTACACAATAAATCCTTAATCTCTAACCTTTAATAATGTAGAAATTGTTTTGAAATTGCTTAGGTATTTAAAGATATGAATTCTGAAGTTGCATATACCCAAATATTTAGATACTCTAAAATTACTTGTAGAGATATTCAAATACTTGAGTCTGAAATTGTTTAGGTTTGAATTCAATAGAATTTGAAATTGAAATTTGATACATATTTAAAATTGAAATTTGATACATATTTATTTAAATGTGTTTTACAATGTGGTCAATTTAAATTAGAGCTCACATGTATTTGGTTTTATAAAAAAAAATACTTGATTTTTGGAACCTACATTTGCCATGTCGAAGCAACAATGAAAACTTTTCAAGTGAAAATCCCCCAAACATAAATGACAACATTTTAGGTTGAATAAATTGCAAGTCAATCCAAAATATATGCTTTATTTAAATGTGTTTTACAATGTGGTCAATTTAAATTAGAGCTCACATGTATTTGGTTTTATAAAAAAAATACTTGATTTTTGGAACCTACATTTGCCATGTCAAAGCAACAATGAAAACTTTTCAAGTGAAAATCAAATGAAAATCCCCCAAAAATAAATGACAACATTTCAGGTTGAATAAATTGCAGGTCAATCCAAAATATATGCTTCATCTTATACAAATCTAACAAAAGTTCCCAGTAGAAAACAACTGCAAAAGATATAAACCAAGTAACTATGATTAGTGATTACATATTCATGTACATGCCAAGTTAAAGTAAAACAACCCCGCACAAACTGAGAGAGTCAAAGTGAACAAACTTACAATCCTCTTTCTAATATGTTGGTAAAGAGTAAGATCCAGAGTTTAAGCCTAAACACCAACTCTCATGGCCAGCTGTTGGTAGTCATTAGAAGGCTAAACACAACTCTCATGGCAAGTAGATGAAACCTTCAAAAGGAAGGTTAATCAAATTTTAGAGACTCTAGTTGAGGATGTGTTAGCACACAATTTCTCTCATACCCACTATGAATCATTGAATAGAGTTCAGAAATCGATCATTCAAATAATGAAGATATGGTCTTGGGAAGCAACAATTGTTCTAGGGATTGGTGATTAAGTTATGTTGTGGATTTGTTTGAGAAAGAAAGTTCCACCATCAGGTCACTATTTGCTATCTTTTTCAGATTGCCTTATCAAACACAAACTTGACCTGATCAATCAATAGAAGTTGTGATAAGTGATTAGTTTCTGAGGCTTTAGAATTTGAACGCATGGGCATGGAGGTTGACCTGTCGAATCTGGGTATTGTGAATACCATGCTTGGAGCATTATTTAGCAAGCTTGGTGTGCCCATCAAGACAACATTTTTTGTTACTGTTATTGAGGATGCCTTCGATGGAACAATTATTGTTAGGCCACTACCCCTTGGAAGGCCTACCAGTGAAAAGGTAGAAAAACATTTGGCACGTTTTATTGGTGTAACTATTACATAGCAACAAGCTCAAGATGAACACAATACACAAAATGGAAAATTATGTCGAGAGAGATATGGCTTTGAGGAAGACAAGTTTCAAACAGAGAGTGGTGAAATCCCTAGGCCAGCTATTGGTAGTCATTAGAAGCCTAAACACCAACTACTAATGGAAAGTGGATGAAACCTTCAAAAGGAAGGTTAATCAAATTTTGGAGACTCTAGTTGAGGATGTGTTAGCACACAATTTCTCTCAAACCCGCCATGAATAGAGTTCAAAAACCGATCAATTAAATCACGAAGATATGGTCTTGGGAAGCAACAATTGGTCTGGGGATCGGTGATTAAGTTATGCTGTGGATTTGTTTGAGAAAGAAAGTTCCATCATCAGATCACTGTCTATTGTCTTTTTTAGATTTCCTTATCAAACACAAACTTGACTTGATCAATCAATAGAAGCTGTGATAAGTGATTAGTTTCTGAGGCTTTGGAATTAGAAAGCATGGACATCAAGGTTGACCTATCAAACCTTGGTACTGTGAATACCATGTTTCCAGCATTATTTAACAACGTTGGTGTTCCCATCAAGACAACATTTTCTGCAACTGTTATTGAGGATTCATTCCCTTGATGGAACAATTATTGTTAGGCCACTACCCCTTGGAAGGCCTAATAGTGAAAAGGTAGAAAAAGATTTGGCATATTTTATTTGGTTAACTATTACAGAGCACCCATCTCAAGCTATAATAGTGGTTAGAGTCACTTCACCTGCACAAAGAAAATTCAAGCTACATTATATTGAGCAGGAGGAAAATGGTGGTTACGTGCCAGCTCTAGATGAACACAGTGAAAAGACTAGTAAAGTTACAACTGCTGGAATATACTTCTTACATTAGCAAGTCTATTGACTGGATCTAACAGTTGATGCATTGGCAATGGCCAAAATTCCAAATGCTGTGTTTTTCAAAAAGTTAGAAGGCCTCCAACCATGTGAAATTTCAGAACTCAAAGTTGGCACCCACATATTTGCAGTTTATGGTGACAATTCTTTCAAGAGTGCTAATAATGTATAATACCGTTGAAGCTATCTGTGCTCAGTCTTTTGAAGAACCAACAGAAAAGCTCAAGGATGTTGAGGCTCAAATATTGGCTAAACGAAATTAACTTCGCCTATTTGAGACAAATTACAGAAAAGCTTTGGCTCTCTTTCAAGAAGTCATGAACCAATATACACAAGAGAAACAAGCTGTGGATAAGCTACTGAAACTACAAGATAATATCCGATCATCATTCACTGCCAGTACTATAGCGAATACTCTACTAGTAGTGGAAGTAATACAAGCAAGCTTATGGGTGAAAATTCTAAGATTGAAAGTCCAAGAGAAGATATTCTATTGGATGGAAAGGATATATCAAATAGAAAGAGGTGGTTTAATCTCAATTTCAAAGGAGAAGAATAGCTGAAATTTCCTAAAAACTATAAGACAAGTATCAATGTCTTTGGTTGTTCACAGACTTGCAGTTGGTGGCTGGGAATTTCGAGAGCTATTGATAGGTCACGTATGAAGAACCAGTTCTGAACCACCAAAATATTGTTTAAAAAAAAGTAAAAAAAATGAAGGGATTCGAATGCAGTAATGTCTTGAAAAAGAGCTTTGATGCATGTTTTAAATATTTAGAAACTGATCCAATGTTTGAGATATAGTTTGTTGTCTATGTTGTACCTAAAATAAAAAAGTCAATGCTGCTCCAGAAGCCTTGAAAGGTAATACACAGGAAGGAAAGGATCACTTGGCATAGTTATGCCCCTCCTTCAGGATACGTTGGAAGTGGTTAATCAAAAGGTTATAAAGGCTGTGTGTAAATGCTTGGTTTGAACAGCATCTGCATGATATAGTTTGCATGCCTTTTTATGTGGTAGCTGGATGTTACAGTTTCCATTCCTTTAGACAAGCAGTTGAATGTCATATTTTGCATTTTGGTTTCGAACAATGTGCATGCTTAAAATCTGCCCAAAGGCACACTTTCCAAGAAGGATATATCCCCTCTTCCAGCAAATTAAATCATGCAGAATGTGGAAGATAGTTTAGGTCCAATTCATTGTTAGTTGCATGGCATGTGGTGCGTTATTTTATTCTCATTTGCATGTTATTCTCTATCTTTCACCATTTAAGATGAGGGTGCATAAGTCTAGCATGGAAATGGACTTCAACCATGCAATTTGGGAAGCTGGGGTAAAGGGGATTATTGCCATAAAACTGGCACATTTGCATTGATGTTACCTCCTGCAAATCAACATTTATTCACTAGTGAGAAGTGGGGTAGTGGCATGTTACTGGCTTGTCAAGACTGCTAAGAAATCAATGAACAAAAGACGACCATGGTTAATGTCCAAGTTACCAGATGAGGAGAAGCAGTGCGCATGCATTCTCAGACCTAGGGTGCATTTATCAAGGAAGCAAGATTCTATAAAGTGAGAATTTTATTCTAGAGGGGTTGGATCCTCAGAGATTGACATTAGCCATTGTAATCGCAAGAGGTTTCCATAGTCGAATAAAGCTTGAACAGTTGATCCTCATGTGTATCTTTCATGTCTTAGTGAATGAATCTGGTGTAATGTGCTTTGGAAATCTTGTTGAAAATTATAAAGAACAAAAAAATGACAAAAAGAGAATGTATGAATAAAATTAAAAAAACACTTCTTATTTTCAACTACTAATTAAGAATCAGATTTACAAAAAAATAACAAATTTGTCCCTAGGTACCGAAATTGAAAGATCAAATTAAACAAAAATCACAAAGCTCTGGTGCTAGACCCACTAGAGTAAATTATTAATCAGCTACAAGAATGTTGGTGATTTTTTTCAAAGCAATGTTCTAATTGGTTTGTTGGTTCAACTCAAATTCTATTGATATTTAGATGAAAAAGGTGGATCATGCCATCCAGAAGCGACCTTTTTTATTGGATTTTATAAGCCACTACAACCGAAAACAAAGTTGTAAATGCTTATGTCAACACTATAGAGAATGGCCTTATGACAAAGGCGTGCGTCCATATTTATTAAAAGTGATTCATGGTCAGCGAGCTAAAAATGAGGAATTGTCCTAAAGTATTCATGAGAGGCTAGCTGAAGGCGGTGAGGGAAAAATCAACAACATACTTCAAAAAAAAATGCTGCAATGCTTTTAGATAATCAAGCTAATAGTTGAAAAAATTCAAATTTCATTTTTTTCTTTCTACAAGCTTGAATTGGCAAATGTAAATTCACTTGGCACAAGGAAGCCACCAAATTAAGGCAACAACTGCAATAATATCAACTGGATATGGATCACCATTACTGTACTTACCATGAACACAACACGTTGCCGAATACAAGGAAATTCCTGCTCCCATACTGAAACCTCCAACACCAAGTTTTACTGCACTTACAACAATGAAACTATCACACATACCATTTTTACCATATTGCTGTTATGATTTGAAACCCAGTAAATAGAACACAATAGTACCCTCATCTCAAGCTTGAATTTGTAACCTCATAAGAAAGGAAGCATGCTGCATTGGCAGGAACACTTCTGACCATGGCAGGCCCAAATACCTTGTGCAAGCCCTTAACCCCTTATGAAGCAACAATTTCTTGAATGCATCAATTGTCCCAGAATACTTTGGCTGACGAAAATCATTGACTTGGATAACACTTTTAACAACATCTGTTGGGAATACAAATAACTAGAAAGAAGCACCCACAATCCCACCAGAAGTAAGCAGGGCACCCCTACCCAATTGATATGTATCTTGCCCTCCTGCCATGAACTGCTTTAGACCCTCGTACACACCAAACATTGTAGCATTTCCAAACACCTCCCTTAATAAAGTAGGAACAAGACCCTTGAACAATCCTCTGGCTCCACCTTCATATTTTAACACATGCTTAGCTACATCAAGTAGACCACTGTATTTAGTAGAAGTTGCCACGCCTGTTACTCCAGTAGTAACAATAGAAGTAGCTCCCGTGGTAGCCAAGGCACTCTGAGCTTGCAATACACACTTGATAAGCTCAGCTGGACAAGCCAAGAAGGACACTTCACCACTTTCCCCTGCTCCACAGACCACCTGCTACCCTACAAAACATGGCAAACCAGGCTTAGTCCTAACCAAGGCTTCCATATGACCTCTTGTGGTGAAGAGAACTGCATTGAAAGCTGCCACTATGGCCAAAGGGGCTCCCATTAATTTGTACAACCCTCGGGGACCCTCTAAGGCAATGGTCTGCTTGACAGCATCCATTGCACCTGTATAATGAGGTTGTTGGCCAGGAGGCATTGCCTAACCCTGGAGCTTCACCTTAATGGTGTCAAAGGGATTCTGAATAATAGGCTGTGCCACTCCCCCAACAGTACCAGAAATAAGATCATTTACTGTCTCATTTTCCATTATTGGAAGCCAATACTCGAAAAATTATAATGTCTGCAATTAGAGGTTTTAACAAACAAGACCAAGTTAGACCAAAAAGAACTTTTGTACTAAAATCACCCTTCTAGACTACAATTTTAACCAGACTTCATCAATAAAAAAATCGGATTTGTTAGTATAACAAAATCCTATTAAAAAAAATGCACTTTGATATTGTTTCTATAACTGAACCATATTAAAAAACACACATTGGGACTGTTACTATATCCAAACAAAACCCAAAAACCTAGAACATTTGACTGTTATTGTAATCAGATCTTAAGTTACAGGCTATTTCTTCTGTTTCCAACTCCCGTGTGAAAGAAAGGGCCTTGCTTTGCATTTAAGCACAATCTTAACAAAACCCAAATGTTTTGATTCCAATAACGATAAAAAAACTAAATACTTATGTTGTGAAATGGCCACATTTGTTAATGGTGTCGATGAGGGTTTCTTCCGGCCCAATATAGTCCACGACGCGGTGAAACCACTTTCTTGTTCTATATCGATACATCAAAGACACGACAAACACGTGGTGTGTGATAAATGGCTAATCGAGAAAAATACGTGGTGAAATGTGATTGGTGGAGGGCCGACGAAAAGCTACAGTGCTTCTCAAAACCCACTCCAAGAAAAAAACGCCTATCGGTGTAAATATATAAATATATAAAACCTTGTCATTTTCTGGAAAAGGTGGACGTGTTTTGTTATAAAGGGTATACCTTTTACCATAGGATTAAAGGATTATATTTTGGCTTGGATATATTGTATATATATAAAGGTGGATGCACGTAATTTTATAAAGTGTATGCTCAAAGTTTTGTAAATTTTTTAAAGGCATAAGTTTGGGTTATATAAGGTGGAATAGTTTTAAAAGGTGAAATTATCAACTTTTTAATTCATTCGGTTTTTGGGATTAAGCCTTCATATATTTTGATTCACTATTTTAAGCTTGGTTTTGTAAGCTTGGTTCGACAACCTGTGGAAATGGCAAAGGTGCAAAGTGCAAAGTTTGAGGTGGATAAATTTAATGTGAAAATTAATTTTGAGTTATGGAAGCTCAAAATGCTAAATCTGCTTGTGCAACAATGACTGCAGAAAACATTGGTGGGAAAATCAAAGAAGCCTGTAGACATGTCAGATAAAGACTGGGAGAACATGGACTCAAGAGCCCTGACTAGCAGATGAAGCCTTGTTTAATATTGTTGGAAAAGAGACAACAACTGGTTTATGGAATAAATTGGAAAGCCTATATATGACAAGGTCCTCGATGAATAGGATATTTTTGAAGAGAAAATTGTATTTCCTGTGAATGGAGGAAGGTACGAAAATTCCTGATCATCTAAATACGTTTAATGATCTGATTTGTCAATTAGCCATCTTGGATGTAAAACTTGATGAAGAAGACAAGGTAGTTACCTTGCTATGCACACTGCCTTATTCTTGGGATAATCTAATCACTTCCGTGGTTTAGTAATACATAATCCTTTGATTATGATACTGTTGTTGGAGCCCTGCTATGTGAAGAGGTGTGGAGAAAAACCCGTCTAGAAACCTCACCTTCTGTAGCAGTGACGACAAAGGTCGATCTAGAGAACGGGGGAAGAATTCAAGAAATGCATCTAGATCTAAATCAAGAGTTAAGAAGGGTAAGCTAAGTGCTGGTACTGTAATAAATCAAGCCATATGAAGAAGGATTGATGGAAGAGACATGCATCCAAAGAAGATTCATCCAAAGAGCACTCCAATAATGAAGCAAATGCAACTGAAACAAGTCCAGGTATGGTTGAAGAAGTACCGTATGTTTCTAATATTTCAGAATATCAACATGATTGGTTGTTAGATTCTGGTGCCTCTCACCATATGTGTTTTCACAAAAATTCGTTCTCAACTTACCAGTCTATTAACAATGCTATAGTTTTTATGGGAAATGATATTTCCTGTAGAATTGTTGGTATTGGTAGTATTAAGGTCTGAATGTATGATGGTAATGTGAGAACACTAATAGAGGTGAGGCATGTTCTTGAACTTAGAAAGAACTTAGTATATATGGGAGTTCTAGATTCCGTTGTTTATAAATTTGCAGTTCAAGGTGGAGTCATGAAGGCATCCAAGGGAATCTTAGTTGTCATGAAGGCTAAAAGGATCGGGAACCTTTATAAGCTTGAGGAAAGTACTGAGGTAAATCATGCAACTATAGTATATGAAGATGCAAGCGATTCTTCTCATTCATGGCACCAACATTTGGGTCGTATGAATGAGAAAGGGCTTAAGATACCTACAGATCGTAAGTTACTTCCTAACTTAAAAACTCTGAATTTAAATTTCTGCAAGCACTGTATGTTTGGAAAATAGACTAGACAAAAATTTAAAACATGGAAGCATATTAGTAAAGGTATAGTAGATTACATCCATTTTGATGTTTGAGGATTAGCCCCCCAGTTTATTTTGGAGGTTCATCATATTTCGTTACATTTATAGATTATTACTCTACAAAGGTATGGATCTATTTACTCAAAAGAAAGGCTGAGGTATTTAATGTTTTTAAACAATTTAGAGATTTGGTTGAAAATAGCACTAACAGGTCAATCAAGTGTCTAAGAACATATAATGGAGGTGAGTTCACATCCAGGGAATTTGGAAACTATTGTAAGGAAGTTGGGATCGAGAGACGTAAAACCATAGTTTATACTCAACAAAATGGTGTTGTTGAATGCATGAATAAGACTCTACTAGAGAGAGCAAGGTGCATGCTCAGTAATGCCAAGTTGTAGCAGCAATTGTTGGGAGAGGCAGTTCTTACAACATGCTATTTGGTAAATCGATCACCATTAGTTGCAACAGACTGTAAGATACCATAAGAGGTATGGACACCCCTGTGATTATTCGAATCTTAATATTTTTTGGTTGTGATGCTTATGCTTTATTCCAAATAATCAACGTTCTAATTTAGATTTGAAATCAATAAGGTACATCTTTGTTGGATATGGTGATCGAATTAAGGGATATAGATTATGGGATCCTACTACCCACAAGATCATCATTAATGGAGATTTTGTGTTTGATGAATTGTAACTCATGAAATCAGATGTGGTAGATGGTGAAATGAAACAGACTAAAAAAACACAAATGCAACAAATCCAGTTGGAGACTCAGTCATCTACAAGAAAGGAGGATCATGAAGAAGCTCTTGCAGAAGAAGAAGAGGTCACATAAAATCTTCAGGAAATTGAAGAATTGCAACATCAAACTTTATGAAGGTCTACACAGGTCATAGCTTTTCCAAAGAGATATGAAGATTATGCTTCATATGTTACTTTGATTTCTAACAATGGAGAACCTAGTTGTTACCAGGAAGCACTAGAGGTATCCGAAAGTGATGAATGGAAAGCAACAATGAAAGAAGAAATGGATGCCTTGGAAAAGAATAAAACATGGAACTTGGTGGAACTTCCAAGGGACAAGAAAATTGTTGGCTGCAAGTGGGACTACAAGCTGAAGAAAGGTGTTGATGATAAAGATGATAAGAACAAAGCAAGACTAGTAGCGAAATAGTATTATCAAAAGGAAGGTATTGATTTCCATAAAACATTTTCACCAATCGTTAAGCTTGTTTATATTTGATTAGTGTTAGCACTAGTCGTTTTAGATGATATTGAGTTAGAGTAGCTAGATGTTAAAACTGCATTTCCTCATGGAGATTTAGATGAGGATATTTATATGGAGAAACCAGAAGGGTTTGTTCGGAATAAGAAAGGAAGATTTGTTTGCAAACTCAAGAAGTCATTGTATGTCCTGAAGCAATCACCCACACAATGGTACAAGAAGTTTGATTCCTTCACGGTGAGCCAAAATTTTACCAGAAGTGAGTATGATCATTGTGTTTACTTTAAAAAGTTGGAAAATGACATATTCGTTATTTTGGTGTTTTATGTTGACAATATGCTTGTATCAAGCAAGAGCATGATTGAAATCAGTAGGTTGAAGGCTAAACTGGCTAGGACATTTGATATGAAGGATCTAGGAGCAGTAAAATAGATCTTGGGCGTGGAAATACATAGAGTTAGGAAAAAAAGTAAGTTGTGGTTATCACAAGTGAAGTATGTGGAGAAAATACTTCAGAGATCAGGTATGAATAATGTGAAACTAGTTAATATCCCTTTCTCTTCCCATTTTAAGCTTTCTTCAGGTTTGTGTCCTAGAAATGAAGAAGAAAAGGAGTATATGTCTCGTGTAACATATGATAATGTAGTAGGAAGTTTGATGTATTTGATGGTCTGTACAAGACCATATATTTCACATTTACTTTTTGTTGTCAGTAGATACATGGAAAATCCAAGCAAAGAGCATTGGGAAATAGTGAAATGGGTGCTTCTTTAGTATCTTAGATGCACAAGTAATTATTGTATCACCTTTAATGGTTGTTGTGATGAAATCTATGGTTATGTCAATTTGGATTTTGTAGGTGACTTAGACAAATAGATATCCACTTCAGGATATGTATTTACTCTTGCAGGTGGTCCTATTAGTTGGATGTTAAAGCTTCAAAACATTGTTTGTTTATCCACTGCAGAGGCATAATATATATCTGCTTCACATGCTTGCAAAGAGGAAATTTTGTTGAAAGGTTTACTGGGAGAGTTTGGAAGGATACATAATAATGTAAAAATATTTTGTGACAGTCAAAGTGCTATTCATTTGGCTAAAAATCAATCTTATCACAGTAAGCCAAAACATATTCCTGTTAAATACCATTTTGTAAGACACGTTATTGGTGAAGGTGGAGTGGTTCTTGGAAAAGTCAATACTCAAAAGAATTGTGCATACATGTTCACAAAACCCGTGACATTAGACAAGCTACGGTGGTGCTTGACTGCTCTTAGCTTGCAGGAAAGTTGATGGATAAAACAAGGGAAAGGTATCAGGTAAATTGTTGTCAGGGTGGAGATTGTTGGAGACATGTGACAACCAATTCCCACGAATGTGGATCTAGCATATTCTAGAATCCTATTATTTTGGCGTTGGTTGAGAACAAACATACTATGTTAGAATATGGATAGGGGTGCAATTAATTGGTTAGTTTTATGTAACTATGTAAGAAGTGCTATAAATTCATGTAAGCCCGTAGAGGCATAATCAATCTGAGAGAATTTGAGAAATGGTTGTAAGCCTGCAAGACTGTTGTAATCTCCATCTTTGAGCAAGAATAATACCGATACTATTTTCCCCGTGGATGTTTCCCTGTATAGGGTTTTACCACGTAAATATATGTGTTCAATTTTTATGTGATTTCCATTGTTCTCTTTCTCTGTTATTGATCTCTATATTTATATGCTTCCGCCACCAACAAACGCCTCCGTATGATAGACTGCCAATGTATGACATGCCCCCGATCTATGACTATTCAATTCCAAAAAGGCTAGTTGAGAAGACAGGTACGTTGAAAAGATTCTTAAATAGTTGTTTGGAGTTGATAAGGGATGAAATTGCATTGAATATGCTTCATAAGCTAATCAATCAATGCACGCAAGAAAAAAAGTTCCTATCATACAACGAGCAGTCAATCAGGTACAAAACAAGTGGATGATGAATAGGGAATTTTGTCATAGTGCACAGGTTGGGGATTATGACACGGACTTCATCATTTTAGATCTAGGATCTGATGTGAATGTTCTTCTGAAGCAGACATGGGAATTGATTGCTAAACCCAAGTTAATTTGGTAACCTATTCAGTTGAGACTTACCAATCAAAACAAAATTGTTCCAATTGATAGGTTGACAGGAGTGCAAATTGATATTGATGGAGTGTGCAGTTCAATAGACTTCGAAGTTATTGAGATTGTGGATGATAGTAATCCATATCCAACATTGCTTGGCATCGATTTGGCATTCACAAACTAAGATTTCATTGATTTGAAGAAGAGGTAGAATATCTTTTAAGGATAAAACTTAAGGGTTATTGTGCCATTGGGTCCTATAGAAGGAAGGCGGTACGTGGAACCGATTAGAAATGGAGAACTGGAGAACCTGGAACAAGTCAGGTTCGAGATTGAGTGCACTTCGTAGAAGTATACAGGGCTGATTTTTACATCAAAACATATCGCACAGTGTACAACGACATGGAGTGCAGTACCAAAGCAGGAATGGACACACTTATTTGTGCACACTCTAGACACCATCTCGAGGAATTTGTATCTAGATTTGGAGGTGCGAAGAGGCACATCAGATTAGGAGGAGATGACGTACAATTTCAAGGTAACATTTAGTTTTGAAGATGAGGCCCCCTCGGTGGACACAGTGTTACAAACTATCAAGAAAAAGATTTTAATTTGCACCAGAAGACTCAAAGGGAGCTATACCTGTATGCAATGCACATAAGTGATCTGCAACTATGGAGAAGATTTTGGAATGCTATAATGTTGCTGAAGAAGACCAAGAGGATGAGAAATGTGTGCATACTAGAGACCGAGGGAGAGCGTGCGGTAAAAGGGCTTGATCTTACATTTGCTGACTATGCAAAGCCTTTGAAGATGTGCAAAGTGAATATTGGCTTGGAGGAGAATCCCAAGTTCACAAACATTGGAGACTACTAGAATGATGAAATGGTCGAAAAGATTGTTGATTTACTGCGCAAGTATCAAGATCTTTTCCCCACTAAGTTTTTAGAGATGAAGGGGATTGTTGGTGAGTTAGGATAGATGAAGATACCTTTGAATCCCGATACTAAACCAGTGAATGAGAGACCATAATGCAAACCCAGTATACAAGGGGAAGGTCAAGGATGAGATAGATAGGATACTAGAAGCTGAGATTATAGAACCTATTGAAGAATCAGAATGGGTCAGTCCAACGGTGGTCCAAGATAAGAAGACAACATGAATAAGAATTTGTGTGAATTTGTGGCCTACTCTAAATTAGGATGCTAAGGACTTCTATCATATCCATGATGTTTGCTAGATAATTTGGAATCCCTCTAGGAGAGATGAGATGCTACTGATTCCACAAGTAACACTGCAAGTGCTTGAAAATGGGTAATGAATTTTTTTTGGGCCAATTAATCCACCTATGAAGAAGTCGGGAGCCAACTATATAATCACTGTGATAGATACTTGACTAGGTGGGTTGAAGCAGAACCTGTCAAGGATTGTAGCTCGCACATAACCATGCAATTCCTGTTTGAAAAATTGGTTACAACGTTTGGATGCCCGAGAATATTAATGAGTGATCATGGGACATATTTTTTGAATAAGACAATCACTTCTTTGACAAAGGAATTCCAGATTTACCATCAGAAGAACACCCCCTATCACCCTCAAGCAAATGGAACAGTTGAAGCAGTTAACAAGATCTCGGAGAATGCACTGACAAATATCTACAACATAAACCGAGATGACTGGGACTTGAGGATTCTTGCAGTGTTGTGGGCATATAGGACAACATGCAAGAATATTATAGGACAAACACCATTCATGCTAGTGTATGGGGAAGAGGCATTCATGCCTATGGAGTTCATTGTGTTGAGTCTGCACATTGCTATGCTCACAGATTTCACCGATTGTGGTGCAGTAGAAAGAAGATTGTTAGAACTAATGGAATTGGAGGAAGACCGATTCGTCATAAGATTTCATTAGCAGGTTCAGAAAGCACACAATTTTTTTTCGCATGACATACATATCAAGCAGAAGTAGTTCAAGGATGGATATTTGATTTTGCTGTATGACAACAAGTTTCTGAAGGACCCAGGTAAGTTCAAAATGCATTGGTTGGGTCCTTATGTAATAAAATTTGTCATAAAGGTAGGGGTCGTTTAGCTAGAGAAACTAAATGGGGAACCCCTAGAAGGATTTGTAAATGGAAGTCGGCTTAAACTCTACAGGGACAACCATATTTCTGTGTAGTAGTTATAATCACTTTGGAAAAACAATTGCAGAAAAAGGGGAGAAGTGTCACAGAGGAAAAGGAAAAGGGGAAAAGAAAAGGTCGCAGAAAAATGGGAAAAGTGTGTAATATCCCTTTTTCAAATTTTATTAAAATGCCCAATTTTTCACTTTTTTTCCCAATTTCCACCTTTGACTAGTTTTACTGTTTTGACCTCCAAATCAACCCAAATGCTCCCAAATCTTCTGTAGGAGTGTATGAATGGTATTTATACTTGAATATCAAGTTCAGGGATGTTTTATGGCCCTCCAAATACTGCTGCAAACTTGATTTGTATTCTGATCAATATATGTAATTTTAACTAGTAATTTGTGCATCAAATCCCCCCTGGGTAACACTGCAAATGGCCTTCCAAATGCCTCCAAACTCCCACAAATTTATGAACAGAGGTATATAATGTGTTAAGTATGTGATTAAGGTCTCATATGCACCATTAATTGATTTTTACTACTGTTCTAACTCTCTCACATTCAACAGCAAAAACCCCCAATTCGACCCTTGGGGAAATGGCACTATTTCACCTCCCAATACAACTAAACTGAGTAAAAATGCTTCAAATGCTCAAGTACAGTACATGAAACTTGTAGAAGACATCCATGGCAGTATATTGATCACAAATATATCATATAATCATCCATCCATTCGAAATAATCAATGTTATAGTGTCATACATCAATGCATTGGGGAAATGGACATTGTTTGCTCATTAATCAATAGTTTTGCATACAACCAGTGGGTATTTCGACCTGAGACTTTCTAAATATGAATAAAAAAGGATATGAATCTATTACAATCAGAAATATATGATGAGAAGCTCTCTCAAGAAGCACAAGTGCTCACCAAAAACGCCCTCCCTCAAGGAGCACGAATATGCCTTCAAAACTGGAAACGGTGGAGAGAAAGTGCTGCACTAAACAAAACCATGAAACTTCCTGTAGCTGCTACCTGCAAATACAAACTCCATTAAAGCACCATGAAAGACCTGAGTGGCCTCTCCAAACACCAACTTGGATGGGAATCTTTCACCCTCGAAATTGGCTAAGGCAAGAAACTAGTCATCCACTAGCTCTCTCTTCACAAATGCAATTTTTCTCAAATCATCAAAAGCCATTCTCATACTTGATTTCTACATTTTATAACCAACATTAGCCTTCAAGGGGTCGAAATCCTCTCAATAGATTCAATAATTTTCCATTTAGAAAATATTCCTCATTTGCCACTTGTCTCCTAGTTCCAACCTTCCATCTTCTCCCAAATTCGAATTTGAGTCTTTTTAGATTCCTCCAACTCCATGAGAGCCTTCTTGAGCCTATTTTTGGGGCTGACATGTAATAATGGTCAGGTGTAAGAAGTCAGGTCTGAATTTTGTCATAAAATGTCATAGATGCTTCATTATTGTTGTCATAAAACTAGGGAATCTAGCCCATGTGTCCACTAGTCTCCAATTTGACTCTTCCTCTCCCATGGAGGTTACTATTCCATCCCATTTCGACCTAAGATGCTCAATGCCATGTGTTATGACTTACCAACTCACCCAAGAGTGTTCACCTTCCCATGAATTCGAATTGGCAAGAGAGAGCTGCCATGTGTCATTGAAAAATCAAGCTAGTGTGGGTCCCACCACCTCCATATGTCTCCAAAACCACTTGCCACCTAGAATTTCTCTTGAATTTATTTATTCATCATATTTATTAAATGATTGAACCCTTCTAATGTCTAAATATCATTTATTAGTTTCCTTATTACCATCCCACATGTGCCCATCCAACCTAGGAAACTAGTAGGATTGATGGGATTGTCTTACTATGCACTTATTTGAATGGGGACATTACAAAGTGTCACAAAGGAAAAGGAAAATGGGAAAAGAAAAGGTTGCAAAAAAAGAAATTTTTCGTAGAAGCGAAAGAGATATAGGAGGAGAATAGGTAAAGAAACCGGACACACAAAAGTACAACCATAAGGAAAATATGTGCAGTCAGTAGGTAGGAGCATTAAAGACTAGGACAATAGGAGCATTAAAATCCTATGGTATGGCGAAACAGAGGGGACAAAACATAATTAATGTATGAGACCGCCGACATGATTTTTATAGACTAGCAAAACCTAAGTAAATCTAGACTAAATCTAGGTTATGGTACAAGGGTCTAGGCCAACATTAAATGCATAATTAGGCATGAAGGTGGAGAAGACAGATAATAGAGGGATATCAAACCAAAGGTAAGGTGATGTGACAACATAATAATTCCTGAATCAAGTAAAGTTGATCTGAGGGAAGTGGAGTCGAAGGAAGATGAAATAGAGTTGTAGAGCTGAGTGAGAAGGGAAGTTGCAGATTAATGGCACCTCCAAAGATGTCAGCCTACATTCCAAGAAAGGTGTGCACCAAAAAACCATCCATCGTGATCGAGGAAGAACCACCAAGAGCATCAAGTATAGTAGCATCGGGCTCAATGCATCCAAGATTTCTAAGAGCATATGTGCCATAGAGGAAACCAACAATAAAGTTGGTTAATCTATCCAAGGTTCCAAAGCATGACTTGGTGACACCAACCATTCCAGAAGGGGTCTTGGTTGAGGGAAATATGTTGGGACAAGTACCTCATCTAAGATATGCAAAACATGACATTACAGATAAAGACAAGTTTCCATATCTGGTCGAAGAGAAGTATCTATGCACGAAGAAAATCCTAGATTCACCCATAATTTTGGTGGAACCATAGGAATGGGCTATTGGGTTGCACCATGCAGGAATCCTCAACCTGTTTTCCATCTCACACTTTGGCAGGAGCGCATAAATAAATAATTGCGTGTAGTTGCTATTAAGTTCTGGACATGTCTATACATGGAGGTTTTCTATGGTTAGACAAGGCGTTTTCAATCGACAGCAAGGTGATTCAACAGTTAACAGGGTTCCTATTAGCAGGGGAGGACCCATCGACATTGTTCAAATACAGAATCCAACACAAAGACATGGCAGAAAGGACGAAGGAAAAATATGGAACCTTTAGAGGACCGTGTGGATTGGATCTCGCTAGCATTAATGATGACTCAGTCAAGTTTGCGACGCAGGTGTTGGCTTGCAAGCTATTGAGGAAATATTGCAAAGATCAAGTACTTATAGAAGTAATAGCAACAACAAAAAAGTGCGTAGAAGGGGTACAAATGAACTGGACCACCTTCTTAGTGAATGAATTTCTAATAGACTGCAAAGCCGCATGAGAAATTCAGTCATAGTTTCATTATGCAAGGCTTTTGATACTGATTGCACTAGCAGCTTGGAGGGAACCAGAAGAGATGTAGTTTATGGACCAAACACATAAACCACATTTGGCACCAAGATACATGAGCTTGTGGAATACCGTGTACAAGAACAGACAGTTGGATAATAACACAGTGTTTTATGTTTACAAGGAGGCAATCCAAAGAAGTATTACAAGCAAAGCATGCATCTAGTTGTAGGTAGATGAAATGTATAAGGGAATTGCGTGCTTTAAATCTGAGATACATCACATGTGCTTTTAGGAGAGAAGGGAACCATAAAACCAACTGTTTCTGACACTCTTTAGACTAACATAACATGATGCTAGCCTCATTGTGAATGATTAGGATGCAGAGTGGATAATCCCAGTTCTTGAGGAAGAACAATAAGTTCAAGACATAGAATTCGATGACGACCAAGACAGTGAGCAAGCAGGAGAGTAGGAAGGATAGTTGAAAGACGAGTAACAAGAAAAATAAGAGGAACAAAGGAATGGTGCTGGTGGTACGATGTGAGAGACCACACTAGGAGTAGGTGAGAAGAGAAAGGAGTAGACTGGGGCAGGATATTCAAAGCAAAATAAGAAGTGGATAGCGACAAAAGAGCAAACTGTCCAGTCATTGATGGGATATGACTTGAACAAGATTGGCAAACAAGTTAAGGAAGCAGCGGAGGAAGAATTGGAGAAAGTGGTGAAAAAACAGGAAGAAATGCAGACAGGCATGCAAGAGTAGTTAGGTGCATTGCTTCAAGTGTTGGAAGCAACAAAAATAAAACCAAGCAGATTAGAGGAAGAACATACAGAGAGTACAGGACCAAGAAAAATGATCTCTCATACTTCAACAACATCAAATGTGCGAAGAAGTTTGAAGATAGCGACAGGAGCTTGGGAGTTCCCTATAGTAGAAATGCAAGAGAGTGCATTGGCGGTAAATTCAATTGAGATAGTCTCATCACATATGCCAACAGATGTGTTGCATACTTTGTAGACATGTGTGGCGTAGGAAATCCAGTTGTGTGCAATCGCGACATTAGTAGAGTGGAACAAAGCAAACTGCAACTAAGGAAGTACTAAAATAAGAAAATATTAAGCCATGCAAAGAGAGAGAGGAGGTTGCGCAGGAGATTAAAATACTGAAGAAGGCAGTAGAAGAAGTCTGCAACAATATGCTAGAATTACCGATGGAAATAGACATCCTAGTTGAGGAAAAGGTGACGAAGATAAGTGAGGCCATTCAAGGCTTCTACACAAAAATTGTGGACTTGGAAGCAAGGATGACGCTACGTACTCCACCATAGGGGAGACAACAAAGGGAGCAAATAGCTAGTACAACAGCAATAAACATCAAGACATTGGAAGAAAAGTGCGTGCATATGTATGAGGAAAGCACACAAATTTGGACGCAACTCATTAAGGATGTTGAATTGAAGGACATAGAACATAAAGTGTAGGCCACACAGACAAAGTCATAGAACCTAAAGGACACAATGATCACTCTGCCAACAACAAAGTGTTTGGTCACATTGGTGGAACATTGGAATCAATTGATGGAAGTTACTAAGTTAAGAGTCCAGCAACAGGACATTACGTAGAAGTTGGAGCCACTTCAAGAGAAGTGTACAGAGTGATGGAGGAACTTTCTACAGTGCAAGCAATTGTTAAGCAGAAAATACAAGCCATTGAGGAAAAATTGCAGGAACTTTTGATAGTGCATATAGAAGACACCATTATAGAACATGAAACAAAAGAAACGTAGTAGGTTGCGACTGCTAGGGAAACACTTCACAATATGATGGAGATGGTGAAGGTATCAAAACAAAAGAGTTGAAGTAACTCGAGATAGAGAGCATGTGTGGCCATGACTCGGGACATAGAGCATGTGTGTCCATGGGTAGATGCTATAGAGATGTAGAGTTGAAGATCAAGTCTAGAGCACATAGCAAATATGTAAGGCCGACGTTTCAGAAAGCAAATTCGCCATAAGCCGAGAGTTGATGAAGCTGCGGCACTGGGAGCCATGGCACCACCAAAATGAGGAGTAACAGTATAGAGATAAACCTAATGAGCAGAGTTGAGTGATGGTTGGAACTATGATCATATCAATGATCACAATCAAACGTCCAAAGGGGTCAAATTCTGGTTTGAAATGTGTTATGCAGTAGTGGGAAAACTATTGAGCCAAACAATCTTGGTCAAAGTTCGAGTACCTGGTAAAGTATGCGTAGCAGTTGAAGTTGTTCAAGATGAGAAATAAGTGAATGTTGGGGGCTTGTTGGAGTGAGTTTTTGGACCGGTTTTTGTAATTGCACACAAGGAGATGGACCGCGAGCTAGTCATGCTAAGGACCAACACACGCAAAAGGTGGAATTTAGTTAGAAGTAGTTAGGCACTTGTGTCCACTTTGTAACGGGATCAACCCATTTTAAAATATATAAATTTGTAAGGGATCTTCAGGTTAAGGGTGGCTTTTTGGTTGTTAGTGAGTTGCAGTTACTCTTATGCTATGTAATGTTGGGGTATTATTGGGTTTGTGATCGATATCTGATGCATGTTGCGTAGGTTTTGTAAGCTGTTCCAGATGATAATGATATAGAAATGAACTTGTTTTGGAGTCAATATCTTGTGTGATGAATGTTCTATGTATTACACGCATGAAGGCTTTGTTTTTGTTATTGTTTTGAATGTATTATCAGTTCTTATGAATAAGATGTGTATTTCTGGGCATTAAATGAATGAATGGTAGATAAATAGAATGAATGCCTTCTCTCCCTTTAGCACTGTGGAAGCTTGGTTCTTGCAGTCCCCATAGATGCCTTGGGGTGAGACTTTATATGCTTGCAGGTGATGCTGAAAAGGTCATATCTAGGGTTTTGTTGGTGAATTTAGATTGTAACTTGGGTCTGCCCACTGCATGTCAACATGATCCAAAGGTATGTGGGGTAGGGAGCATCATCTATCTGAAATAAGATTGTTCAGTGAGGTTCAAGGCATGGATAGGTCATGGTACAAATAATCATGCATAACTGATGGATGTCAAGCTAACTCTTATATTGGCAGGTGAAAAAGGAGTTTCGAGGATTCAAATTTATGGGGACTCCCTTCTACATCCTTTGCTTGATGAGATTCTATTTATAATCTCTATTTTTATTTCTATTTCATTTCATCATGTGTTTAGGAAGAGGAACACGATTATAGTTTCATTATCAAAATATGGAATCCAGTTGGATCATGGAATTTGGAACATCTAGGAACATGTTAGTGGGAAACAATATTTTTATCCGTGTTCTCGTTTTACTTAATCTGAAGGTTACACCTTGGAGTCTTTGTGGAGAGAGGTCTTTATTATCGCTATCCATATGGATTTTTTTTTTTGGAATCCCTATTTATGTAATGTATTTTGAAGACCGTTTTTTTAGGTGACTCGACTTTATTATCTTTGAGTTGCTTTGAAGGGCATATACTTATTTCCTAAACCTGTTAAACAAGGTATACTTTTGTGAAGTTGTGGTAAGGGAGATTTACTTGGAGAAGTTAGAACAATATGTATTTTAAGGAAGGATGCCATGATTTTTCCAAGGCCTTATGAAGGATGAAATGCAATTTGAATTCTAATTTAATCTATTTTGTTAAAATTACAGTTTCTTTTTTTTTTTTTTAACTGAAGAAAAAAAAGCAGGAGAAGAGAGGGTAGCAACCCATAGTAATGTCAATTATTTGACCATTAAACTTATGACAAGGGAGGAGTTAATGTGAATAGAAATGGAAAGAATATGTACAATGTAGATTCCTCAATTAAGTTAGAATAACATTAACTTGTTATATCCAAAGCACCGACAATATATAAAAAGCATATTTAATTAATGATTGTACATGGTCATACATGACACATGCGAACTAAATTTGTATTGACACATGGAAAATGACATGCACCTTTAATCAAAGAAAGGATCATTACCTAGAAAAACTTCATATTTGTAAAATAAAAAATCACTGACAATATATAAAAGCATCTTTAAGTGATGACTAGACAAGTTCGTGCAAGAAATGAGTAAACCAATTTTGTATTGACAATTTGACACATGGAGAATGACATGCACCTTGAATCAAAGAAAACATTCTTTTTTTTGAAACATATTATATTTTTTTCATTCTCACACAAAGACACATCATACAATCACACATTACTTGGAAAAAATAGAGACATTGAGTTTCCCCTCCCAAGAACCTAGAAGATCCAACATGTTTACTTTGGCACCCATTGCAAGAAAGTCTCATTTATTTTCTAAAATTGCCTTTTCTATCATGACACTAAATGGATAAATCCAATTTGTAAATTCACCCAAGTGTAACATGGTAACATAGCGTTTTCCATAGGAAGGAGATGCATGTTAGGCATATAGTATCACATAGGTTGTTTCTTGCTTGGATAATCATCCGCTTGTCTCCAAATATGACCCCTTTCCAATGAAGGGGAGCCAAAAAGAGTATGGAATTGTTCTATTCATTCCTAGAATCGCCAATCTACTTTACATACCCACGAGACATGTTCAATTGTTTCAGGCTTATAGCATATCATGCAAGAACCATCTATGAATCCAGAGTGATGGAGTATATCCTTGACCACAACATTGTTGTGAGGGCTAGCCATCGATGAACTTTGGTATTTAAAGATAAGTGTGCTTTCCATGGATTTTTGAATCTTCATATCCATTTGAACTCACCATCCTAGATAACCCATTTTCTATTAAGCTTGCCAACAATCATTTGGGCATTTTACCAAAAGCTATAGGGGCAGTGGTAAGTGAGGAAAAGACAGAAGCCCTCATTATGGGGCAAATCGACCACCTCACTTGCAAAAAGAAGAAGAAATATTATCATTAAATACATGGTTGTCCATTTCAAATGGATGTGTCTAGCAAGGATTATCGGATTTGGTTTCCAATAAATTTAAGATAAATCTAAAAAATGGTGTCATCAAGATATCCCACTAGCTGGAAGAATCACCATTACACACAAAATTTTAATTGAAAGCCATGTATACTACTCTTTTCTTTTCCATATTGTGTCAATAAACTAGAAGTTAGAATAACTACCTAGATTCATGTTGGAAAACAAGGATGGGACAAGGCTTTGTCTCTACTTGACTTGAGACACCTATACTCTTCCTTGTGAAGATGGAGGTCTTGGTTTGATAGATGTTTCAAACACAAGGCACACTCCTGGAAACAAATCAATTGTGAAATCAATTAGAGTGGATGTCATTTGGAAAAGTATGATTCATTATCATATTCAAATCGCTGTCCATATAGGTGGCCCCTAAAGTTTTGTCATATTGTTGCCAGACGGGCAACTTTTAAAATTATAGGATCCAATGTGTTGTGACAAATTTAGCAGGGTTGGTAAGTGATCTCCAAAGAACTATCTTTGGTGGGATGTGGATGCAACAACTATTTGGACATTTTACAAGGATACAAGGAAACTTGGTCTTATCCCTTATATCCTCTTATATCCTCTATTTTCTTGAAAAAGCATATAAAATTTATGCCATTTTTTTAATTTATTGAGGGAAAACTTACCCAAAATGTCTCTTCTACAAAATTGTATGCATCCATGATGATCCCTTACAAAATTTCTCTTCAAAGAAATCTACCTCTCCAAACTCTTTCATGGTAAATATCTCTTGTATAAGTCTCTCCTCGAAATTTTGGCAAAAAAAGGTTTAGGGATTAGGGTTTTATTTTATTTATAATCTCAATGTATTAAAATTAAATTCCCGTTCTTTTTTCATTTGATATTTCATCCCATTGACGATAGAAATGTGCATCTTTTTTTTTCAATCGGGAATTTGATGCACAAATAAAAAAATAACACACGTGTGTGCTATACTATTATAAGCGCACCTTATAAACAATAAGATGAAAATGGAAATATAAACTTTCACATTTTTTTGTCGAGATTTCGGTCCACTACTCAGTCATAGTGCTTTGGTGCATTATACTGATATAAGCACATTGCATAAATAGTAAGAAAAAAATAAAAATATAAACTTCCACAATTTTTTATTATGGGAAACCAGTGCACTACATAGATAATAACACACTGGTGCATAATATTGATATAACTGCACCAATTGCATAACAAGACAAAAAAAGGAAGTGTAAACTTCCACAATTAATACTTTGAGGAGGTGGTTGCATAGGTTTCAATATGTGTGCATTTGCATTTAGTGCATCGGTGCACCTTTCATGCTAAGGTGCATGTGCATCGGTGCACCAATACAAAATTTGGGCACATGTTACTTAAAAAAGTAGAATGTTGCATGTTTCCCAATTTTTATTTTAATAATGTATACATGTATTGATTGTATTTTTGTCTCAAATGCAGGGGGTAAAAGAACGATAAATCAAATGGAAGATTCTTCAAATTCCATCTCATTCCATATCGTTCCAAGTTCAAGTTCTCCCTTTTCGTCACCAGTAAGTCCATATGTATTTATATTTTTATTATCTAATTGAATTTATGCTGTCATTTCGTGTGCATTTGAATCATTGTGCATTGAATTTTGCAGGGTCTTGATTATGGATCAAGTTTGAATGCACATAATATTCCACCACTCCAAAAAATCCGCAAGCTCTTATCCGGAGAAACATATCGTAGAAAGATAGTAGATGAAAATGGATGACTAGTTTACCTGCCAACTATAACTTTCCATCATCCAATAACTATCCTGGACCAATGGTACTTCAACATGAACTTGATCCCTTTTATGACACCCTAGTAGTATGCGATTGTTCAAAGGTGAAACCTAGGTGTGTCACATTGTCCCATTATATTGATGACTAACTACCCAAAGTTGATGGTCTAATACACCCCATTGTTGTCAATGGTCCAATAGGTGAAATAGTAAAGACACGTAGGAACACTTCCACATGCTCATTCATTGAAAATTTGGAATCCAAATCAATCGAGTTTCCTCCTAAATTGACCAACCCATATCCTTCTATTGAGTCAACCGAGAGTTCTAGTGAGTCAACATATGATATAAATACTACCCAAAACATATCTACAAGGAGACCCAAAAGGTTGTAAGAGCTAAGAGAAAAATTTCCAAGTACATACAAATGCTGGTTCAATTGTTGGAGGGTAGCGACGACTTCTCTCTTTCCATCCATATGCAAACTAAATACCAAACCAGTTACAATCATGCTTTGTATGGCACTTATCCATCTTCCCTGCCCCAACTCGATGTTGGGACCTAATTCTCCTATTGTGGTAACAATTACATGATTTCAAAGTCTAAAATAGAAGCTGCAAATCTTGAGTTGTTTATCCTTTCACATGTGTTCATTCCTCCCAAAAAGTCAGTAGCACTAATGCCATTTTGTGGCCCTCTTTATAGTCGATCCGATTACTTGAATAATATTAAATACAAACATAGTATTTCCATGTATAATAAGTGCATGAATGATCATGCTTCAGGAAACTTTAACATGAAGAACCTATTACATATCGATGGTCATCCACGCACTCATGTGAACATTGCAAGGTTCATAAATAGTTGTAGGTGCTTATTGTTTAGTGCAAATTGTTCATTTGAGGAACACTCCAATGACAAAGAGTTCTTTATGAAAAATATGGCATCTAGATTTGTTGTTGTGAATGCAATTCACAAATTATCTCCTGGTGATGAGTTGTTAATAAACTATAACTTTCATAGACCACCAAATGCCCGCAAAAAATGACTTGCATTGGGACTATCTTTAGATGTACCCTTAAAGAATAAGAAAAATATCATTGAGTAATTGTATTTTTGGATTTTCAATGGGATTAATGTTAATATATTGCTTAATTCCACATTTTTTTTTTAAAGTGGTTGATTGCATGTGTACTATTGGAAAAAATTTCCATGCTTCTAATAAATGTTTGGTATAATGTTTCAACATACTAAATGCATTGTGTTTACTAATATAATCGATTTAATGTTCAAATTTTTTTCAACCAGGATTTTGACGACGATCAACCTATCTACCATCTGTCGTTGCACCCCAGTATAATATTAAATCAAGAGAAGGATTCTAAACAAGTAGATCTTGGAGAGGAAGCATACAAAGCATGGTTGGATCAACTACCTATTCAATTCCCACTATGTCCTGAGTCACGCATTCAAAACATTTATAGTAAAACTGGTTCTTCATCGGCTGGGGATGAAAACAATGATATAGAGGTTGGTATGGAGGATTTATTAAGGGATACCCATGCCATGGAGGGACTATTTTTAAATGCATTCTAATAAGATGAGCTCAGAAATGATGCCAATATTGCTGATGCCTTCTTTGGAATCCTGAAATCTACTTCCACCAACCCTCTCTTAGGGCATGGATCAAGTTCTACCCAACTAGGTACAACAATGCTGTTGTACAACTTGAAAGCAATGTATGTCATGTCAGACATGTGTTTCTCGGCACTACTAAGGTAAATAACCCTAAAGTCCCCATTAAATCAACAATGAAAAGAGATTGTTGCATGCTTAATGATAGTGTACATTTATATTTCCCATTTATTGCACGTTACTCAAAGAAAAGGTACTTCGAAGTGATAACATCCTCCCGAACAGGTGTGAAGAGGCAACGCAACTGCTTAAAATGTTGGGTGTTGAGTACATAGCATATCATGCTTGTCCAAATGACTGTATTTTATATAGAGGCGAATAATCAGAAAAAGAGATATGTCCTAAATGTGGGCATGACAAGTACCAGATATGAAATAAGGGTAAGGCACATGGTCCTCCTCATAAGATATTGAGGAACATGCCTACAATCCCAAGGATTCAAAGGATTTTTCATTGCAAAGAATCATCCATGTTGCTAGGGTGGCATGCCTCACACAAAAGTAAGCTAGGAGTTATGTGGATTCATATAGATTCAATAGCCATGAACCATATAGAGGATACATGAACTGATAAATTCAAGGATGAAGTACGGTGCCTTCGATTGAGAATAGCCATGGATGGAGTTAACCTATATTCCCTCCAAAACACCAATTGTTCTATTTGGCCAGTGGTAGTGATCAATAAGAATATCCGTCCATGGTTTTCCATGACGAATGAACATCTTATGTTGGCTCTTATAGTTCCTAGTAGAAGACAAGTAAAGAATATGAATGTCTACCTCCAACAATTGATTGAACAATTCAAGAAATTATGGGAAGGGATATAGGTATACGATGTATCAAGACCCATATCGGTGGATAGGTCATTTATGTTCGATGGCATATGTAAATACACCATGCATGATTATCCAGAACTAGGAGTTTGCTTTGGTCAGCATTTTGATTGATTTGCTTATATCCATAATGTTATTTGACATAATTAATTTGGTGCAACTTCCTTCTTTGGTGCTAATGTGTTCCGTATACGATAACATCATAGGTCTTGTAACAAAAGGGTATCATGGATGTAAATTCTATGGACCCTCAATAAATGGTAGGTGGTCCAACCACCTACGAAAGCCGATATACGATTGCTTAAGTGTGTTCCTCCCAAAAGACCACCCTTATAGAAGAGAAGCATCTTCTTTTAATGGTAAACCAGAGAGAACTCACAGACTTGAAAAAATGACACTAGCACATTGGATTAGGGCATATGACACATAGAAGGAGAAGGAAATTTCAGAATTGTTCGATTCAAATGGGGAACCTATGTTCGACATCTATGTTAAGAAAATTCCCATTGGGATGAAAATGAAATCTGTGTTTTATGAGCTTCCATTTTGGGAGCATCTTAAGGTTTCTCACTTACTAGATCCCATACATATATTAAAAAATGTTTCATCTTATTTATGGAGGCACATACCACCGAAAGAAAATGACACAACGTTATTACAGGAGATCTTATTTCTTCAAATACTAAAAGAAACAATGGATAAGAAAAGAAAGTACAGGAGAGGCCGTAACCTCTTGGACTTTTAAGAAGGCAAGGTTCCATGGATTTTGAAGAAAGATGATCTTTCTTTGGGAAATGATGTTATATTGGGTGTAAAGGAACCTTCATTATATGGGTCGACTCTATGATGTTGCTTAACAGTAGAAGAACAATTGTCTGGTGAAATCGCATGACCATCTGAACCTTGAATGAGTATCTATGTCAATTACATGCTTAGTTTTATACATTGTGGTCATAATATGCTATGCATTCATAGTTTTATACCAAATAATTTTGTACGTGTTTATTTTGTAGTGTTATTATCCTTTGCATGCCCATGTGTTAGGAGATGAAGCCGATATCCATATCTCCAATATCTTTCGTGTAGATCTCTCGACTAGTCCCCACATGCTATTTGTATGTTCTAGGCATGTGGGGTGGTTAGAGGGGGGGCTACCAAGCCCCCCTTTTGGGGTGTGGGGGAATAACCCCAATGAAAAAATTTCTAGACCCTTCTAGTATATTTCAATTCCTTCTGGAACCCTCATATGTATTGTATAAAAGGGGAGTGACCCCCATAATTGTAATGTAAGAGAGATAAAAGAAAACATTGTAAGTTTTTTGTCGATTAATAATAAAATATCAAAGCTACCATCACCCCTTGGTTTTACCTGTGTACAATAGGGTTTCCACGTAAATATTGTGTTTTATTGTTATTGTTGTTTGCTTATATTTTTTTATATATTTTACTAAAATATGGTAGTAGAGACTGAAAACTTGTAGGAATAGGGTTTTTTGTGAGTGGGAGATGCAACAATGAAAAAAGGTTTAACCAAGTTATAGATTGAGAAATTTGATGACAATAATTTCTCGCTATGGAAGATGAAGGTAGAGGATTTGTTGGTTCAAAATGACCAAGTCCTAGCCTTGAAAGGGTTGGTGAAAAAACCAAGCGATATGAATGACGAGGACTAGATAGAGCTTATTAGAAAGGTGGTTTATACGATTCACATTTTCCTAACAGACTTTGTCTTGTTCTATGTTACTAAAGAAAAAACTGTATAATCCATTTGGGAGAAACTTAGGAAGCTGTATCATACTAAATCGACAACAAATAAGGTTTTCCTGAAAAAACAACGTTTTCATCTAAGGATGGAGGAGGGTTTAACTGTGGCAGATCATCTGAATGCGTTTAATACCCTAATCAATAAACTGGTCTTGGTTGGTGTAAAGGTGGAGGATGAGGACATGGTGATCATTTTAGTCTATTCCATCCCAGATACCTGGGATCATATGGTGGTGACCATCTCCAAATCATCGTTGGGAACTTTGAAATTTGATGGTGTGGTAGTTGCTTTGCTAGGAGAAGATTTGAGTTGAAAATTGTCTCTGGATCCCTCTACTAGTGAATCCCTATCCGTGAGAGGGAAATATAGTGAAAGGGGTCAACAAGGGAGATCATATCCTAGATCCAAGTCCAAAGGACACAAGGAAGGGAGGTGCTAGAATTATCGGAAACTACAACGCTTGAGTAAGGATTGTTGGTATCTGAAGAAGGAAAATAATAATGAAGATCTAGATAAACATTCAACTTAAGCTAGTACAATAGATTTAGAAGAGACGACAACATGCAGGGATTTTTGTGTCAGTAACAATAGATATCTATTATATGCCTGGGTTTTTGACTCATGCACATTTTTCAACATGTGTCCACATAGAGACTGGTTTGTCAAATACCAACCCTATAGTGGTGGAATGGTCTACTTGGGTGATGATGATCCATTAGAAAATGTGGGAAGAGGGGACATTAAGATTAAGTTGGATGATGGAAGAGAAAGAAAGGTGTGTGATGTATGACATGTACCCGATCTATGGAAGAGTCTGCTTTCAATCAAGATGATGGATAAGTTGGGATATTCTACTACATTTGGTGACAACCAATGCAAAATTACCAAAGGAGCCGTCATGGTAGCAAGAGGAGAATATTAAAGGACACTTTATTGTTTATGTAGTGATATAGTGACAAATCATGCAACAACAATAGACTCATGGAATGTTCTAGATGCAATGATGTTGTGCCATCAATGACTTGGACATATGAGTGAAAAAGGTTTGAAAATTATGCATGATCAAAGTATGATTTTTGGGATTAAGTCTTGTGATTTAGATTTGTGTGAGCATTGCATTTTTTGTAAATAGAAGGGAGTTTGGTTTACTGCAATCTTTGGTAAAAGCTTTGATATTTTTCGACTTATTCATTCGGATATATTTGGACTAGTCTCCACTTTGTCCATAAATGGTGATAGATATTTTTTGACTTTTATAAATAATTATTCTAGAAGAGTGTGGGTGTATTTTCTGAAAAATAAGGGAGAAGCCTTTGAAAAATTTAAAGAGTTCAAGGAATGAGTAAAGACAAGTTTGTGCAAGTCTATTTTATGTCTTAGATATGAGAATGGAGGATAATTTTTCTCCAAGTAATTTGATAAGTTTTGTACACAGGAAGGAATTAAGCACTAGAAGACTGTTGCATACACATTGCAACAAAATGGTGTGTCTGAGTGGATGAATCACATAATCATGGAACATCCAAGAATCATGCTTAGTGAATCTAATTTGGATAATGGTTTTAGCGTAGAGTATGTTAATATAGCTACATATATGATTAACAGATCACCTACAACTTCGTTGGATGGAATGGTTCCAAAGGAGTTTCGATGTGGTAAGCCAATTAATTATTCTCATTTGCGTATTTTTAGTTGTGATGCATTTTCCCATGTGCCTAAATAAAAGAGGTTCAAGTTTGTCCTTAAGTCAAGGAAATGTGTTTTTCTTAGTTATGATAATATAGTGAAGGGGTATAGATTGTGGGATCCTACTAGCCACAAGAGAATTGTTATGCGATTTGTTACTTTTAATGAAAGATCCATGCAAAGGAAGGAGGTAAAACATGTTAAATTAATGTAACTTCAAAGAGTATTATACTTGTACTTTATTATTGTAACTCCGTCGGAGATGTTTTACCTCTATCGGGGATGTCATTATTATATTTGGTCATGTAAATGTCATGAGGTTAAACCTCCATTGTAAGTCGGGTCGTTAGCACCCAAATGAATGTAATATAAGTGCTAATTGAGTCTCCCTAGAGAAGTCAGACCAGTTAGGGTTATTGAGGTTGACCTAGTTGAGTTAAAGGTTAAGTGAAAAGTAAAGTATAAGTAGAGGGAGAGCTTCCCTCATTTATTCACTCACTCACTTGTGCAATTCGCATTAGAGGATAAATAGAGAGATCTGCGAAGGAGAAGGAGGAGTGGCTTGAGTCCATAGTTTGGTATTTTTGTCTCTCCCCTTGAGGGTTTCCCAGGATAAATTGTTTTGTGCTTTGTGATTGTGCATCTTTCAGAGATACTTATTATGATGTTATTGTGAATAATGTATTGAATGCTAATGAATTTTCAATCGCGTCTATGGTAGCATATAATATTAACATGGTATCAGAGTTAGCCTGAAAAGAGAAACTTTCGCAAGGTAAAACTCTCTCTATCTCTCTCTCTCCGGAAGTGAAAAATTAGGGCTTCTCTCAAATTTGGAATTTTGGAGTGCAATTGGCATAGGAAGGTGTGCCTCTCCAAGATCAAAATTTTGGTACCAAGATAGAAATTTTTGAGTGGGTAAAACTCCCAAAAATTCAAACACTAGTTTGACTTTGGACCAAAAACTGCAGAAAACCAAAAAACTAGAAAAAGCCAGAAACTACAGTTCAGAATTTTGCAAGTCAATTTTCAAGGGTGAAATTTTGGAATCTTCAAAAACCAAGTGTACCATCATACTCGCATCAGTCAAACGCATCTTTTGGTGAGTTCAATTTTTGATTTTGAGAATTTTTTTTTTTGTTATTTTCTGCTCCTTGGGTTGAGATGGAACCAAGCACCAAGCTTGATGACAAGTTGGAAGGCATAGAGAAATTTCGTGCTTGGAAGTATATGATTGGACTCATTATGGAAGCGAATGATCTTACCAAGTTTGTTAAAGAATTTGTACCTAAACCCGAAGAAGCTGAAGCTAAGGAGAAGCAGAAGAAGCATATCATTAGGGCTATGAGGATCATACAAGACTCCATAAAAGATCACTTGATTCCTCAAGTGTCCTCCAAGAAGACTCCAAAGGATATGTTTGATGCCCTAACAAGAATGTATGAAGGAAGAAACATAAATTGGAAGATGAATTTGAGAGCTCAACTCAAAAGCACAAAGATGAGCCAAGGATAATCTATCCAGGAATACTTTACAAGGGTTTCCCAATTCAAGGAACAACTAGAAGCTATTGGAGACACCCTTGATGAAGATGAGTTAGTGATGACTGCTCTCAATGGTATTACAGGACCTTCGGATTCCTTTATCTAGACAATGTGTGCAAGAAAAGAAAGTATACTATTCGAAGTTGTATGGGAAGAATGTGTCCAAGAAGAGGCTAGAGTGGCAAATTGAGAAGCATTACTCAAAGATGAGGATCAAGATCTAGCCACCCATAATAAGAGAGGAAAGGGAAAATATCATTTTAAGAAGGAATTCCATCCTCCTAATAAGTTTCAAAAGAATAAGAAGGGAAACTACAAGTGAAGCGACTACTCTTCTGATGTAGGGGCATCAATGCTGAGTCAACAATGTGATTGCGTGGTCACATGTTGTGGCTAGCATGGGGACGAGCTGTTCTTATGTGGAAAGTATGATCTATTTTCTGTAATCATTCTGATTCACAAATCATGTAACCATCTGATGCATTGTCCGTTTTTGAGAAGCTAGGACATAGTGGCGAATTGATACTCCTTGTGTGGAGATCAAACCAGTTAGGAAGTCTACTGAATAATGATGAAGATGCCGTCATAGTGGAGGGTGTCAGTGGTTAGGTTGTTAATCTATTATGGGTTCGGGATTCTGTTTGGGGGGAGTCGAATGAATAAATAGGGAAGAGTTGAATGATACGAGGGTTGGTCAGCTATGTGTTGTGTTGGTCATTCTGTATGTGATGTAGTTTTCATGCTTATATATGAATGAAATTAGAAGTTCTGTGTGCTTGATAAGGTTTCTGTGCATTTGAATTAAGAACACTTTAAGATTCTGTCAGGTAGAGCTGTGTGCAATTGTCGGCCTGATTTCTGTGTGAATGAATCCCTATTTCATGTTCATGTGATTTCCATGTGCAGTTAAGAGCATCCTAATTGTTGACAGACCGATCACCATTAAGTAGTTTAAGTATATTTCTTGTTTGTGTTTAATTCCCCTGAAACCTAGACGAGGGTTGAGCTGGATTGATCAATTCCATGATCAATCGACCAAGAAATCGTAGCATGACAGGGTAGATTCAACGAGTTGAAGTTGAATGTCTCAGATCAAGCTGAGGAGGAGATTGTCGATGGGGGAAAAGTTGCATGAACCGAACGTGCACAGGAATTAAAAATTCCGAAGGCCAAAGTGAAGGATTTCGTATTGATCAGAGATCAATGGTCGGGATTAGATCCTCAAAGGATCGACGATGGAGGCGACGTTCCACAGAAGAAAGGAGCGCGGAGGATATTGAGGAGGAATTGTGGAAGCAAAGTTGCGGAAGAGAGTTGCAGAATTATTTTTAGAGAGAGTACAAGGGGTGTCCCTGCAATCCGCAACCCGCATTGCAGAGAGACCATTGTGGAAGGATGGTTGTGGAAAGGTGATTGCGGAAGGCGATTTTGGAAGGAGCGTTGCGGAAGGGCACTGCGGTTGCGGGAAGAGGGTGTTTCCGCAAGAACATTGTGGAAATCCCATTCCAAAGGTAGGAGACACTTGGACGTTGCAGAAGGCCATCCTGAAGGCAAGGGCCACAATTGAGAAGGATTTGGATGATTCTAGCTAAGTCAGGGGTTCGATTCAGTAATCACCCTATTTCTTGGGAAGGCGTGGGTTGGATTGGTTGCGGTCGATTCCGACCCCATCATATTCTTTTCAATGTTTCCGTTGTGATAAGATGGGACATATTGCCAAAGATTGTCTTGAGAGAAAAGAAGAAGTCAAGAAGAAGAGTAAAAAAATACATCATGCTCATTTTGTCGAAGATGAAGAAGAAGAACCTCCCAGGAAGTCACTGAAGGAAGAAATCGAAGAATATGTCTTGTTATAGTGGTGCTTCTGTTAAATTTTTAGAATTTACTTCAATCTGATCTAGGATCTTAACTGAGAGAACAACATGTACAACAAATCTACAGCATATCAATCATGGACACAATAATGCAAGCACACAAGAGACACAAAGTTTACTTGGGGAAAACCATAAAGGTGAAAAACCCCAATAACTTCCTCAGAGATAGATAGAGCAATGATACAACCAGAATACAAGAGATAGTCTTCTCCTAGCAGCAGAGCCTCCTCCTCCACAAGTGTGCCACTCTCCAAAGTGTGAGTGAGAGAATAGAATGTGTAAAATGAGAGAGACACATTCTCTATTTATACACTACCTTGACTTGACCTTTACTCAACTAGGTCGGCCTCAACTTAACCACTTAACATAATGTTGACTGGGCTGACCCCCACTAGGTTGGTCTAATAACCCTTTGACCCACATGGCCGACCCCCAATAGGGTGGTTTAATAACCCTTTGACCCACACGACTTATACAGGGCTGACCCCAACAAGGTGGTCTAATAACCCATCAAGTATAAGTTACGACACTTACAATATAAATGATGACACTTCCATATAGAGGAATAATAACATCTCTATAGGAATACAATATACATATATGTGAAATACATTCCGAAGTTACATATACATCAACACTCCCTCTTAACTAGGAAGGTATTTCTCGACATAGGTCTTCTAGTACAAGTCTTCTTCTCTAGATCATCATCAGCGAATCATCATCCTCGAATCATCGTCATTGTCACTGCTGCTGCTATCTCAATCAATCTCTGAATCTACTCATCATAGGAAGTTCTACAGAGCCAGTCCTTTTTCATACTGGATGTAGGCCCACCACCTGCAGGTCTTCGTCATCACTGGCCATACTGTGGAATCCTTAGGACTTATTATGTGCATCACAAAACCTTGCAAGAACATCCTAGGACTTATTACGGGCACACAGCCCAACCTATCGGATCTCCCAGGGAGCTATTACATGTGACCCTACCACAAAACCTCGAAAGAGAATCCCAGGACTGATTACGAGCACATAGCTCAACCTATCGGATCTCCCAGGGCGCTATTATATGTGATCACCACAAAACCTTGCAAGAGCATCCCAGGACTTATTACGGGAACACATCCCAACCTATCGGATCTCCTAGGGTGATATTACATGTGGTCATGGAAAAACCTTGCAAGAGCATCCCAGGACTTATTACGAGCACACAGCTCAACCTATCGGATCTCCCAGGGCACTATTATATGCCATAGGACAAAACCTCGAAAGAGCATCTGCCAGATATCTCAGGGAGCTATTATATGCCAGCGGAAAAACCTTGCAAGACTATCTACAGATCTCCCAGGGTGCTATTATATGTCCTCCCAAAGAAAAACCTCAAAAGAGCGTTTGCCCAATCTCCCAGGGAGCTATTATATGCCAGTGGAAAAACCTAGCAAGAGAATCTGCAAACCTCCCAGGGCGCTATTATATGCTTATTTGCACAACCTATCCACGGCCACAAAGTATCAACTTGAACTCACCATACATCATCCTGATGTACAAATGATCATCCTGATCGTCATCACTGCAACATCCTGCTGCATGTCATTTGGAGCAACATCCTGAAGCTCATCATCTATGATCATCCTGATCATACACTGCATCCACCTGATGCATACCAAGTATCTACCTGATACATATCATCATACATGATCTACCTGATCATACAATGTATCCACCTGATACATACACAGATACATGATCCACACAATGTATCCACCTGATACATATCAACATACATGATCTCAGTATCCACCTGATACATATATAGATACATGGTCCAAGAATCCAACATGATGCATATACAAAATACATACAAATGATCCAACTAATCATATCCAACATCGAACATGATGCATACATACATAAATGATCCAACTGATCATAACAAGCATCCAACATGATGCAATGATCCAACTGATCATAACAAGCATCCAACATGATGCATATACATATACAAAGTAGTAATTGGAGCATCGTCCTGATGCTCATCATCCATGATCCTCCTGATCATCATAGCATCGTCCTCTTTAGATCATCTCATCGTCCACGAAGCACAGCCTAGATGCACATCATCCATCACTTGCACCACCGACATGGGAGAACACATCTACCACCATTCGGGGAAGGCTCCAACCCTTACTTTTTCACCATGGGAGAACACATCTACCACCATGTGAAAAATGGCTCAGCAATTACATCATGACCAAGGGAGAACACATCAACCATGTTAGAAAAGCTCATGTGCATTTGCATCTTTCAGATTCATCACTTCCCTTTGGAAGGAACCTCGATCTGAAGTGCACCAAGCCTCTCTATGAAGTACTCAAACTACACTCTGGCCAATAGCTTGGTCAATACATCTGAAACCTGTTCATCCGTCGCAACATACTCTGCTTCAGCTGTACTCAGTGTTACGCAGGACTACTTCCTGCTAAATCAAGAGATCACACCTGATCCCTATCTACAGCACTGCCTGCCCAATCTGAATCAACATAACCCCGTAGGTTAAAATTTTGATTCGCATCATACTTGAGCCCATAATCAACTGTACCCCTCAGAATATGCTTTACAACAACCAGGTGAACACTCCTCGGATCCATCAGGAACTGGCTCAATGTGTTCACCGCAAAGCAAATATCTGGTCTCGTGTTCGTCAAGTACATCAAGGACCCAATCATTTGACGATACATAGTGATATCAACCAGCTCAGATGAAGCATCACACAAAAGCTTTAGGTTCGATGCCATAGGTGTGGCCATGGCCTTGCAGTCCATCATCTTGAACCTCTTCAGGATCTCTACTGCATACTTCCCTTGTCCAAGGAAGATTCCATCTGCACTCTGCCACACCTTCATGCCAAAAACAAATAGTGCATCATCCCCAAGTTCTTCAACTCGAACTCGGCAGCAAGCTTCCGCTGCATGTCGGCAATCAATCTATCCTTATCTGTTACAAACAGGTCATTCACATAGTAATATCACTGGATTGCCTTCCTCAACCTTGTAGTAAAGGTTGGAATCCGCTTTACTCTTGGTAAAGCCCAAACTAGATAGAAAGCTGTCTATCCTACCATACCAAGTTCTGCACATATATGACTCCCTGTCATGTGTCTCAAAACCAAGTGGCTGCACCACATACACTTCTTCTTCAACTACACCATTCAAGAAAGTGTATCTTCCTCTTCATCACTGCAGCATGCTTGATCTTGTAGATCCTCTTGGAAGTCACTACAGACTCCCCTTCAGGTCTTGGGACTGCATCCCAAAAATCTTCATGATCGACTGGTACTCCTCAATCATGGCATTCTTCCCAGATCCTGGGAACTTCAATATCTTCAATATTTTCAATAGATAACTTTGTTGCTGAACAAATGTTGTAGTCCTTCCTTTGTAGGTGATGGTATATGATCTTTCCTACACAACAAGTTAAATTGCATGATTAGAAAACATCCCATAGTTTTCAAAAAAAATTCTTACACATAAAGAAATATGTCATACAGTCATGCAATTAATTAAGCCAATGCTTCAATACAACATTTATCCATATCCCGTAACTTTCGAGATGCCTTCCGATCTCTACCAGAACATTGTTAAGAGTGTGCACAACTCCCAACATGTCAGCAAAGAGGTTTCATTCTAGATAAGTAGTAATGGAATGTTGTACAGTGCCATAGGCCACTTACCCATGTATATTAGTAGTATACTGTTCATCAATGCAACTATTCTAATATGCATAATACACAACCTAATTCTAGGAACATAAGCATATACATCATTGAATAACATTATTTAAACAAACAACTATGTAAGAAATGACAATTCAAATACTTATATTTGTTTGATTGTTGGGTTGACTCCCTCTCAGTCTTTGATTCTTTTCTACAACTCCATTCTAATGTGGATTGTGAGAAGTGGTCAACTCCCTTTGAATATCTGCATCCTTGCAGAAACTATTGGAGTGCGCTCCCTCTTGATCTTTGCTTCCTGGATTACCTATCCTTGAACTTATATTCATTCTCGATCCCTATGCATGCTTGTTAGTATCATCATTGTGTTATCCTCTAGGTCTCATACATAATAAAAAATTCATTAGTATAATCTTAATAGTATCAAAACACAATAATCTAAAGCATGTATAGTCAGGATCATTTCAAAAACAGATAATAAACATTAGTATTCAAGGTTTCAGGGAAGTCTTCTTTTACTCATGCATATTCTTATTTGACCATAGGACTCTTCTGGTTAGTTAAATCATTAATCAAGATAAGAGATATAATATGCATAAAACCTGTGATTACTCAAACCTATACCTTCATGATTCTTCTGGTTAGTCATATCATCAATTATGGTAAGAAACATAATATGCATACAACCATGACTATTCAAACCTATGACTTCATGAATAATCATTATCAACAACACAACAGTATAAGATCCTAACATAAGGTAGGATTATAGCTTGATATAGTAAAAACATACCTGGATTAGCATGCTAGCTAGTTATGTCTAACATACCCGCATAATGTCTTCTGGTTCTCTTCAATGACTTGTGCTAGTAACCTGCATGTCTCATAAGTTATCCATTGTAGAACCAAGTTATACATACCTCGTAAGTAGATTTTATAAGTGTTCCATGACAATGGATGAATCTTTGTCTTCATGTCATCATGATCATATGTTCTTGAACTAGAACATGATTTGTCTTTCTTGGTGTACCTTTCATGTTAGCGGACAACATAAACCTCATACAACATCACAATGCATTAGTACAATCATAAGTGTCAAAACCTTAATCAATGAATATCTTCTATTAAGGTAATACGACAAGTCTAGTAATTAATCAAGATTGTACTATAATGATATGAAGACAAACATATCATAAACTTAACTATGAACAGAATTCGAAACATACCTGTAAGCCATACCTGTCAAGATCACTTGTAATATTCTTATGTAAGGCCTTAGCCTCATCTCCCTCTGAAACAGGAACTTCTTCACTTATGCAGGTGACCAATCCATCTTCTTCTAGGATTAACCCAATCCACTTGATTTGCAAGAACTGGACCTGGAGCTGGATATGGGTTTGTTAGAGAAACCCCAAAAATTCAAACTTCAAATTTCAAACTTCCGAAAGGATAGAAATATGCGCCTTGATGAGCTAATCAAGCTGGTATATTCAGAATTTGAAAATTGCAAAGTTTCACTCCTCAATTTTGCCTTTGAAACTTCTGGATTCACTGGATGTGACCCCGAACTGGGGTTTGATGAAGCCCACTCTTCTACCCAATCAAAAGGTTTGATCCAAAGCTCTAAGCTTCTGTTTTTATGAGGAGCTTCCAGCCGTGGTCACAGATTTCAAAAATTCCCATTTTTGCAGAAGCCCTAATTTTCCACTTTTCTGATCAAAGTCACGAACTAGGGTCTGATCAAGCCTTGCCTTTTGCCCAACCAAAAATTCTGATATTGGTCTCTAAATTTTGATTTTGATGAGTAGCATTCAGTCGTGGTCTCCGATTACAAAAATTCTAACTTTATCCGAAACCCTACATTTCGTAAGCCATGAATGAAGGTGCTAAAAAATAATTCTGTTTTGACAGAAATATGTACCTGATTTTTTCTGGTGTAACTCCGAACTTTTCGATCCGCAGGGTCTGAAATTTTTTCTTGAGATAGCCCGACCTGTCATCTTTCCATCCCGACAGGTCTGACCTCAATTGGATTCTTTGAGATAGAGTTATGCCAAGTGTCGTAACGTGACCTGTTTATGGGATAAAACGGGAGAGCGAACTTGTAAGGCATGCCACTTGTCCCTGGTTCAACTTCGGCCTCTGAACAATTTTTCTGAGATAGTAAAGTCTATGTACTACCTATAACTTTTTACGAAATTTCATTTGGAGCTTCCTATCCCAAGTTATGACCTTTTTTCCAAGGTCACCTATTTTTGACTCAGATCTGGAAGAGGCAGAAACCCTATATTGTACAAATCATAAATCACAAAGTACAATGAATTAGAGGTTTTCCTTTGGAAACAAGGTACATGGGGATATGATCTTCGACCTGTAAAAGTTTCAGACCCGAAAACTTTGCTAAAACGGATTTATAGCGAAATTGCTATGATGTTTGGTTTTTACTATATCAAGCCCTAGCATCGTAAGTGCAACAAGTGTCATACATGCCATATCATGCCTTCTTTCAGGCTAGCTCTGATACCATGTTAAATTTTCATAATTTACTTCAATCTGATCTAGGATATTAACTGAGAGAACAACATGTACAACAAATCTACAGCATATCAATCATGGACACAATAATGCAAGCACACAAGAGACACAGAGTTTACTTGGGAAAAACCATAAAGGTGAAAAACCCCAATAACTTCCTCAGAGATAGATAGAGCAATGATACAACCAGAATACAAGAGATAGTCTTCTCCTAGTAGCAGAGCCTCCTCCTCCACAAGTGCGCCACTCTCCAAAGTGTGAGTGAGAGAATATAATGTGTAAAATGAGAGAGACACACTCTCTATCTATACACTACCTTGACTTGACCTTTACTCAACTAGGTCGGCCTCAACTTAACCACTTAACATAATGCTGACTGGGCCGACCCTCACTAGGGTGGTCTAATAACCCTTTGACCCACATGGCCGACCCCCAATAGGGTGGTCTAATAAACCTTTGACCCACATGACTTATACAGGGCCGACCCCAACAAGGTGGTCTAATAACCCATCAAGTATAAGTTACGACACTTACAATATAAATGACGACACTTCCGTATAGAGGAATAATAACATCTCTATAGGAATACAATATACATATATGTGAAATACATTCCGAAGTTACATATACATCAACAACTTCAAAGCACATGACAGGTCAGAAGAAGACTCTCTCCAGTTTAGAATAAAAAGACTCCCCTCATAAAGTTTCTCTAGAAGAATAGGAGAAGAAACATACAAGATTGGTTCTAGAACTCTGATGATGAAATAGAGCTCACCATCAGACAAGAATGTTAGGATCAAAAGAGATCCTACCAAACAAACAAAGATAAGTATTTGAATTGTCATTTTTGTTTAAATGATAGTATCCAGTTGTATACACATTTATTTAGGATGTATGTTAGAATGTTTTCAATGATATGCATGTGATGGGTAAGTAGCCTATGGTGCTATACAACATTCCATTGCTACTTATCTAGAATGAAACCTCTTTGGTAACATATTGGGAGTAGTGCACACTCTTAATAATGTCATGGTAGATATGGAAGGCATCTAGAAAGTTACCATATGAATGTGGGACATGGATGAATGTTGTAGCATTGGCTAAGATAGTGTGACTTATGTTTTTATGCATATTTTGGAAACTATGAAATGTTTCTAGCCATGCTATTGAACTTGACTTGTAGGAAGTATCGTACAACGATCACCTACAAATGAAAAATGATGAGACTTGTTCCATAGAACAAGTGACAATGGTTCAACTATAACTTATGAAATCAAATAGAGGAAGTAAACTATGACGAGATGTTGCTCTAGTAGCCAGAATCATGGTGTGATCAAGATATCGAGCAACCTCCAGGACTCAGAGAACCACATGTGTGCAGATTGAAGAAGACCTTCTACGGAATAGAATGATCACCTAGAGTGATGAGACATCAACCTTTGCTACAAGGTTGAAGATGAGAAACTCATAGATAGGTGCAAGAGAGAACTTGCAACAGAGTTCGAGATATTTGGTTGTCCAGTGTTTGTTCATATTCCAAAAGAGAAAAGGACCAAGTTGGATCCTTCCGGAAAGAAAGGAATCTTTGTTGGATAATGTGAGGTCTCCAAGGTCTTCAGGATCTATATACCAGGATATCATCACATGGAGATTAATAGAGATGTGACATTTGATGAATATGCAACTCTTAAGAAATATAAAAAGTTCTAGCATGAAGAGGTATATGAAGAAGATGTACCTCCTAGAGTTGCAGAGGGTGCACCCTCTCCCGATGATGAGACTCCGAAAGGTAATGATATGTTGGAACCCCAAGAACCTCCATACATGCCTAGCTCTCCCAAGAGAAAACCAGCTTGGGCTCGAGAAATCATTCAAGATGCAGAGAGGTATGGAGCTACAAAAGGCTCCAAAAGAGAAAGCAAGAGGCCAAAGCCATTTTCTAGTTATGTGGCTTTGATGTGTGATCTTGTAGACAAAAAACCTACTTGCTTCGAAGAGGCCATTCAAAAGAAAGAATGGGTAGAAGCTATGATGGAAGAATACCAGTCAATAATGAAGAATGATGTGTGGGACATAGTTCCCAAACCATAAGGTAAAAGTGTGGTATCTTCCAAATGGATATACAAGATAAAACATGCTACAGATGGAAGTATTGAGAAATGCAAATCTAGGTTTGTGGCTCGAGGATTCTCTAAAAAGGAAGGAATTGATTATGAGGAAACATTTGTTGGTTGTGGAGCCTGATCTCTAGATTCAGAGATATTATTATTCAATTGTGTTCGTACCCCAGGTTTGGTTATGATCCCGACACGACCCTAGGGGGGTCCAGGGGCTCGTGGGACCCCGAGAAAGGGGGTTTGGGGGCAACACCCCCTAGGAATTTTTTTGGGGCTATTTTCGCCAACAGTTTTCGGGCCCATGGTTTTCCCATTGCATTTCCCTTATAATAGAAAGACATTGTAATACGGCTAGGGTTTATGTATTAGGTTTTATGCATTGTAAAGATCTATGAGATCAGAAGAGAGACTGTGAGACAGTGAAGAGGAAGTGCAGCAGTTGTACTGCAGGTTGTATCCCTTCACTTTGCTGGACGGAATAATAATAAGGACTGGCAACTTCAGTGTGGACGTAGCCCAAGTTGGGTGAACCACAATCTATCTGTGTCTCTCTTGTAATGTGCATGTGTGATTATATTTGCATTTCTGTTTATTGTTATTGCTCTGTGATCCTGTTTTTCTAACAATTGGTATCAGAGCCAAAGGTCTATTTGGTAGTTAAACCCGCAGGAAACTAAGGTTTTTGGTTCAAGTGGGAGCAATGGTGGAAGAAGGAAAGTTTAAGGTTGAGAAGTTTAACGACCAAAACTTTCAGTTATGGAAGATGCAAATGGAGGACTATCTGTACCAGAAGGATCTATTCCTACTGTTAGGAGGAAAAGCAAAACAACCGGCGGCTATGAAGGACGAAGAATGGGAGGTTCCTGACAGAAAGGCTCTGGGAACAATACGGCTGAGCCTGGATTCGTCGGTGGCTTTCAATATCTCAAAAGAAACTACATCGAAGGGTTTGATGAGCGCATTGGGTAAGCTGTATGAAAAACCCTCGGCCTCCAACAAGGTATCTCTAATGAAGCGTTTATTTAACATGAAGATGTCTGAAGGTGGATTTGTTACTGATCATTTAAATGATTTTAATACAGTTACAGATCAACTAAGTTCTGTAAGTGTGAAATTCGATGATGAGGTTACGGCTCTTCTAATATTGTGTTCATTTCCAGAAAGCTGGAATAACTTGGTAATGGCTGTAAGTAACTCTACCTCTGGTTCAAACACCTTGAAATTTGATGATGTTATTGGTGTTATTCTTAGTGAAGAAATGCGAAGAAAAAGCACAGGTGAAACATCAGGTAATGTGTTGACCATGGAGAGCAGGGGAAGACAAAAGGAGAGAGGAAAGAGCCAAGGTAATCGCAACAACTCTAAAAAGGGCAGATCCAAGTCCAAACTAGGAAAAATAGAGTGCTGGAACTTTGGAAAGAAAGGACATCTGAAGAAAGACTATCGATCTCTAAAGAAGAAAGGAGATGCACAGAAGGAAACTACCCAGGAAGTGAATGTAGCAGGTGATGTGTTACAAGATGTTTTGATTCTTGCATTAGATAATACTAGTGATTATTGGGTAGTAGATTCGGGGGTTTCATGTCATGCTACACCCCATAGGAGATATTTTCATGATTATGTTCCAGGCGATTTTGGACATGTTTTATTGGGTGATGATGAGCCATGTAAAATTGTTGGAATGGGCAAGGTATGGATAAAAGTTAAGAATGGAACTGATTGGTTGTTGAAAGATGTTAGGCATATTCCTGCTATGAAAAGAAATCTGATCTCAATAGGGCAGTTGGGACATGGCGGCTGTCTATCTACATTCGGAGAAAAGTGGTGGAAGATCATTAAATGATCAATGGTGATAACAAAAGGAGTTAGGGCAGGTACGTTGTATTTATGTCCTCATAATACTATCCATTCTATCTCTTTAGCTTCCATAGGAACAGATACAACATTGTGGCATCATAGGCTTGGCCACATGAGTGAGAAGGGGATGCAGATTCTCCACTCAAGGAAGTTGCTGCCAGATTTGAAGCAGGTAAGTTTGGAATTCTGTGAGAACTGTGTATATGGAAAAGATAAGAGAGTCATATTTCTTAGGGTTGGGAAACAGAAGAAGAATGAAAAGTTGGAGCTTGTGCATATAGATGTATGGGGACCGACTCAGGTACAATCTCTTGGTGGCTCTCATTATTATGTTACATTTATTGATGATGCAACTAGGAAAACTTGGGTTTATTGCATTAGAAAGAAATCTGATGTGTTTGCTACTTTTAAGAAGTGGAAAGCTTTGGTTGAGAATGAGACAGGAAAAAGGTTGAAGTGTCTTAGATCTGATAATGGAGGTGAGTACTGTGGTAAGGAGTTTGATAGCTACTGTTCATACCATGGGATTCGTAGAGAGAAGACAGTCCTAGGAATACCACAAGAAAATGGTGTGTCAGAAAGGATAAACAGAACGATCATGGAGCGTGCAAGGTGTGTGAGATTGCATGCAAGGTTTCCCTTACAGTTTTGGGCAGATGCTGTAAATACTGCTATTTATTTATTAAACGGAGGACCTTCAAGTGCTTTGGATGGTGGTATTCCAGAGGAGGCATGGACAGATAAAAATGTAAGCTACTCATTTCTAAGAATGTTTGGTTGTGAAGCATTTGTCCATATTGATAAAGAAAATAGAACAAAGCTTGAAGCTAAATCCAAGAAATGTACCTTTATTGGATATGGGGTTGATGAATTTGGTTATCGCTTATGGGATTATGAAAATAACAAAATCATCAGGAGTAGAGATGTGATATTCAATGAAAAGGTCATGTATAAAGATCAGTTGCAGGGAAAGAAATAGGAAAAGGAAAACACAGAGTACACAGTACTTGATGAAATTCAAGAAAATGAAGTTCCAAAGGTGCCAGAAAATCAAGAACAACAGCAAGTACCTGAAACTCCTACACCTGCAAGAAGATCTACTAGGTTAAGTAGACTCCCTGAACGATATTCTCCTTCAATGTATTATTTGTTGATGACTGATGCTGGTGAACCAGAATGTTATGAAGAAGCAATGCAGGTGGAAACTAGAAAGAAGTGGGAGCAAGGCATGAATGAGGAGATGGAATCATTGGAAGGAAACTAGACTTGGGATTTGGTTCAGTTGCCTACTGGTAAAAGAGCATTGCAGAACAAATGGATTTACAGGTTGAAGGAAGAAGAAGGAGGCAAGAAGCGGTACAAGGCCAGACTTGTTGTAAAGGGGTTTGCATAGAAGAAAGGTATAGATTTTGATGAAATATTTTCTCCTGTGTTAAGATGACTTCAATTAGGACTATTTTAATTCTAGTGGCAGTAGAATATTTGCATCTTGAACAATTAGATGTAAAAACAACCTTTCTCCATGGGGATTTGGAGGAAGAGATATATATGTAGCAGCCATAAGGGTTTGAGGTCAAAGGTAAGGAGAACTTGGTATACAGGTTGAAAAAGAGCTTGTATGGCTTGAAGCAAGCTCCAAGGCAGTGGTATTTAAAATTTGACAGGTTTATGATAGAACAAGGTTATAGTAGATGTCATTCTGACCATTGTGTTTATTTCAAGAAGCTAGACAATGAAAGATATATTATCTTGTTATTGTATGTGGATGACATGCTTGTTGCAGGGTCTAACATGTAGGATATAAATGTACTCAAAAGGAAGCTAGCTAATTCATTTGCGATGAAGGATTTGGGTGCTGCAAAGCAAATCCTTGGTATGAGAATAACAAGAGATAGGAAAAATCGCAAATTGACATTATCTCAGAGTGAGTGCATACAAAAGGTGTTTGAAAGGTTCAGAATGCAGAATGCAAAACTAGTTAGTACACCTTTCGCTAGCCATTTCATTCTAAGTAAGGAAATGTGTCCCAAGACACATGAAGAGATAGATTACATGTCCAATATTCCCTATCAATCAATAGTTGGTAGCTTGATGTATGCCATGGTGTGCACAAGACTAGATATTGCACAAGCAGTGGGAGTTGTGAGCAGATGTATGAACAATCCAGGTAAAGAACATTGGAAGGTAGTACAGTGGATTCTCAGGTATTTGATAGGTACTACCACTCAGGCATTATGTTTTGGAGGTTCACACATTGTTCTACAGGGATATGTTGATGCAGATATGGCAGGTGATAAGGATAGCAGGAGGAGCACCACAGGGTATGTGTTTACTGTAGGTGGAACATCAGTGAGTTGGATTTTGAGATTGCAAAAGGTTGTTGCACTTTCAACAACGAAAGCAGAGTATGTTGCTGTTACAGAGGCTAGTAAATAGATGATTTGGTTGCATAGGTTTATGGAGGAAGTGGGTAAGAAGAAGAAGGATAGAAGGTTGTATAGTGACATCCATCTTGAACTCAACATTCCATTCTAGGACTAAACATATATAGATAAAGTACCATTTCATACGCTTTATTCTGGAAGATGAATTGTTGAAGCTAGAAAAGATACATACTAGCCAGAATCTTGTAGACATGTTCACAAAGGTAGTGACCAGAGAGAAACTGAGTTCCTGCTCGGTTTCAGTTGGCCTTCTAGCATGAAGGTGAAGATGAGAAAGTTTCCAAGTCCAAGGTCCAGCAAGTACAGCAGCGGTGGAGTTGTTGTGATCAGTATCCAAGTGGGAGATTGTTGGTTGTGGAGTCTGATCTCCAGATTCAGAGATATTATTATTCAACCGTGTTCGTACCCCAGGTTTGGTTATGACCCTGGCACAACCCTAGGGGGGTCTGGGGGGTGCGGGGGCATAGACCCCGAGGAAAATTTTTGGGGTTGTTTTCGCCAACAGTGTTCAGGCCCATGGTTTTGGGTAACCTGTGGTATTTTCCCATTGTATTTCCCTTATAAAAGAAAGACATTGTAATACGACTAGGGTTTATGTATTAGGTTTTATGCATTGTAAAGATCTTTGAGATCAGAAGAGAGACTGTGAGACAGTGAAGAGGAAGTGCAGCGGTTGTGCTGCAGTTTGTATCCCTTCACTTTGCTGGATGAAATAATAATAAGGACTGGCAACTTCAGTGTGGATGCAGCCCAAGTTGGGTGAACCACGATATATTTGTGTCTCTCTTGTAATGTGTATGTGTGATTATATTTGCATTTCTGTTTATTGTTATTGCTCTACGATCCTGTTTTTCTAACAACATTTTCTCCTGTAGCAAGGTACACTTCTATTAGAACCATCATGGCACTTGTAGCCACGATGAAGTGGAAGTTATACCAGATGGATGTGAAAACAACTTTCCTGAATGGTTTTATTGAGGAGGAAGTGTACATAGAACAACCACAAGGTTTTGAGGTTGAAAACAAAGAGACACATGTCTACAAATTGAAGAAGGCTTTGTATGGGTTGAATCAAGCTCCAAGAGCTTGGTATGGAAGAATTGATAATTTTCTAACGAGCTTGGGATTTAATAAGAGTAAAGCTGATCCTAACATTTACTTCAAGGTTATGGATGATGAACCAATCATATTATTGCTATATGTGGATGACTTGTTCGTGACAGGTAATGAGAAGAGAATCTCAGAGTGCAAATAGAAGCTCACTGCAAAGTTCAAGATGAAATACCTTGGATTAATGCATTATTTTCTAGGTCTCGAGGTATGGTAGAGCCGAGAGTGGAATCTTCCTTAATCAAGGGAAGTATGCAGTAGAAATCTTGAAAAGATTTGATATGTTGGAGTGCAAAGCCATGTCCACACCCATGGATACCAACTTGAAGTTGTTATCTGATACTTCGTCATAATTAGTGGATGTGACTCTATACAGGCAGATTATTGGGTCGCTGATGTAACTGATGAAACGAGGCTAGATATATGCTTTGCTCTGAACACCTTGAGCCAGTATCTGGTTGAGCCTAGACGTGTTCACATTGTAGCTGCAAAGCATGTGATGAGGTACACTAGATTATGGTCTCAATTATACTCGAGATCATGAGTTCAGACTATTTGGAAATACAGATTCAGATTGGGAAGGAAGTGTCTAAGACAGGAAGAGCACTTCAGGCGGTTGTTACAGTATGGGGTCAGCCATGATCTCGTGGCTAAGCAGGAAGCAGTCCAGTGTGGCTCTTAGCACTACAGAGGCAGAGTATATTGCAACCTATTCTGCGAGTTGTGAAGCTATATGGCTTCGAAAGTTGTTATTAGGTCTGTTTGATCTCGAGTTGGATACCACAATGATTCTATGTGATAACCAGAGTTGTATAAAGATGACAGAGAACCCAATGTTCCATGATAAGTCAAAACACATAGAAATACAGTATTTCTACATCCGTGATATGTTGCAGAAGGGAGCTATAAAGCTCCAGTATGTGAGCAAGAATGAGCAGGTTGCATATGTGTTGACTAAGCCTCTGTCTCAAGTGAAGTTTGAGCACTTCCGTAGCAAGCTTGGTATAGTTTGAAAGGACTTCCCTCGAAAGGGGGAGTAGTGCTGATGATACTATTGTGGAGTGGGATTGATCATCCCTAGATAGAGATAGTCTTAAATGTTGATTTTGAGTTGTGTTGGGATCGATCTTCCCTAGACAGAGATGTCTTAAATGTTGATTTTGAGTGGTGTTGGGATCGATCATTCTTAGACATAGATGTCTTAAATGATCGTGTTGGGATCGATTGTCCTTAGACAAAGATGTATTAAATAATTGTGTTGGGATCGATCGTCCCTAGACAGAGATGTCTTAAATGATTGTGTTGGGATCGATTGTCCCTAGACGGATATGTCTTAAATAATTGTGTTGAGATCGATTGTCCCTAGACAAATATGTCTTAAATGATTGTGTTGGGATCGATCGTCCCTAGACAGAGATGTCTTAACTGATTGTGGTAGGATTGATCATGCTTAGACTGAATCCCGAGTTCCGAAAGGAAGGATTGTCTATGAGTGTTGCAATTAATCCCTAGTTCCGAAAGGAAGGATTGTCCATGATCCCTAGTTCCGAAAGGAAGGATCATATGTGTGCTGCATATGTTGATGCTCCTGATGATGTCCCAGTACTATAGATGAGGATGCTCCAGTGCTGCAGATGAGGTTCCAGGATGCTCCAGTGCTACAAATGATGATGTTACAGTACTGAAGATGAGGATGCTCCAGTGCTGCAGATGATGATGTTCTAGTGATGAAGATTAGGATGCTCCAGTGCAACAGATGGTGATGTTCCAGTACTGAAGATGAGGATGCTCCAGTGCTGTAGATCACGATACTTCAACTTTTTACTGAAGATGATGTCACAACAGCTATTCCAGTTGCTGATGATGATATTGAAGAACTTCCAATGATTTATACATGTATCAAATGATGTTGTTGTTGATGTCCTCCTCTATCCGATGATGTTGTGTAGAGTTACACATGATTATGTTGTTGTCAGTAGAATACCCTTCTTGTTAAGGGGGAGTGTTAAATTAATGTAACTTCAAAGAATATTCTATTGGTACTTTATTATTGTAACTCTGCCAGGGATGTTTTACCTACGTCCGGGATGTTATTATTATATTTGGTCATGTAAAGGTCATGAGGTTAAACCTCCATTGTAAGTCGGGTCGTTAGCACCCAAGTGAATGTAATATAAGTGGTAATTGAGTCTCCCTAGAGAAGTCGACCTAGTTAGGGTTATTGAGGCTGACCTAACTGAGTTAAAGGTTAAGTGAAAAGTGAATTATAAATAGAGGGCGAGCTTCCCTCATTTATTCACTCACTCACTTGGGCAATTCACATTAGAGGATAAACAGAGAGATCTACGAAGGAGAAGGAGGAGCGGCTTGAGTCCATAGTTTGGTATTTTTGTCTCTCTTATTTGTGAGACATATTCTTTGGGAATTGTACTTGATCAGAGGTATTGAGGAAGTTCTTGCTCGGTTTTCTTCCCCTTGAGGGTTTCCTAGAATAAATTGTTTTGTGCTTTGTGATTGTGCATCTTTCAGAGATTCTTATTATGCTGCTATTGTGAATAATGTATTGAATGCTAATGAATTTGCAATCTAGTCTATGGGAGCATATAATATTAATAAAATGTACACTTAGGATTGTACCAGTTGAAGTAAAAATGATCGAAGATGGAAATGAAGCTTCTAATCAACATGAAGAACAACAATATCAACAACCACAACTCATAAGATCCACACATCCCAAGAGATGTCCAGAAAGGTATTCTCATGTTTTTTAGTCTTCAATTTCTTTGTTAAAGTGATGGTGAACCTAGTTCATTTCAAGAATCTAGAGAATATGAGAATATAGATAAATGGAAGAAATCCATGGATGAAGAAATGAGAGCATTACATAAGAATGAAACATGGGAACTTCTGGATATCCCACCAAGATTAAAAGTCGTTGGAAATAAGTGGGTGTATAAAGTAAAGAAAAAAAATGATGGGTAGATGGAATGTTATAAAGCTCACTTGGTAGCTAAAGGTTATGTGTAGAAGTCGAGTATATATCTTAATGAAATATTCTCTCCTATTATGAAGCTTACTACTGTAAGGGTTTTACTTGTGCTTGTAGTAGCACATGATTTAGGCTTGGAACAATTGGATGTAAAAACTGCTTTCCTGCATGGTGATCTTGATGAAGAAATTTATATGGATCAACCCAAGGGATATAAAGAAAGAGGCAAAGAAAATTTGGTTTGTATAATTAAGAAACATCTATATGGATTTATACATGCGATAAGGATGTGGTACAAAAAATTTGACACTTTCATGAAGAGCCAATGTTTTAGTAGAAATGAAGCTGACCATTGTGCATATTATAAGAGGTTTGATGTTGGTAGTTTTATTATCTTGTTGTTGTATGTTGATAATATGTTGGTTGTAAGCCTCAACATGAAGAAAATAATTGATCTAAAGGATTAATTAGATAGGACATTTAAAATGAAGGATTTAGGAGCAACAAATCAAATTCTAGGGATGGAGATACATAGGGACATAACGAGTAGGAAGATTTGGTTAAGTCAAAAGTCATATATAGAAAAGATTCTGCAATGATTCAATATGTAGAATGCAAAACCAGGTAGTACTCCACTTCAAGTACACTTTAAGTTGTCTTTCGAACGTTGTCCTAGCATAAAAGTAGAGAAGGAAAGCATGTCTCATGTACCATATTGATCAGCAATAGGGAGCTTCATGTTCACCATGGTGAGAAACAAACCAGATATTGCTCAACTAGTGGGATCTGTTAGCCGGTTCATGGTGAATCTTGGTAAGGAGAAGTGGAATGCAGTGAAGTGGATACTCATATATTTAAGGGGCACTTCCGATGTTGCTATTTTCTACAGATTGAAAAATTTACAAATAAAAGCTTTTGCAGAATTTGATTTTGGTGGAGACAAAGATGGATGAAAGTTTACTATAGGATATAATTTCACTCTTGGTGGTGAGCTATAAGATCGACATCTATGTTGCATCCAATGGTGTATTTATCAACCATTGAGGTAGACTATGTGGCAACAACTGAGGCCAGTAAAGAGGAAATATGGCTAGGGTGACTGATGGATGAATTCAAGATGATGCAAGGGAATATCACCTTTCCATGTGATAATCAAAGTGCTATTCACTTAGTGAAGAATCCATCATTTCATGATCACATGAAGCATATTTATATTAAGTACCATTTCATAAGGAAAGTGGTGGAAGAAGCTAGGATCTTGTTGGGGAAAATTGATATTGATGAGAAGACTATAGATATGCTTACAAATACAGTCATGAAAGAGAAGTTTGAATGGTGCAAAAATTATCTAGGCTTGCTAAAAATGTGAGGAAGATAGCATTGGGAAATGACACTAGTGTGGAAAAAATTAGCAAGTAACTTCCTATATATTAACTTTAAGTAGGAGGTTGTTAGGAGATCATTGAAGCCAATATCAATATTTCCAATATCCTTCCTCTAGATCTCTCAACTAGGCTCAGATGCTTCTCGTATCCGCCGGGCACGTGAGGGGGTGGGATAGAGGAGGGGCCTCCAGGTCTCCCCTTTAGGGGTTTGGGGATGGATCCCTTGAGTCAAAATTTTCTAGAACCTTTTAGTATAATTTGGTTCCTTTTGGAACCCTCATATGTATTGTATAAAAGGGGAGTGATCCATGACATTGCAATGTAAGAGAGATAGAGGAAAGCATTATAATTTTTTTTTCGAGTAATAATAAAATATAAAAGATGCCATTGCACTGTGGTTTTACCTTTGTAAAGCATAATATCATGTTCTATTGTTATTGTTGTTTGCTTATGTTTCTTATATATTTTACTAGTAGCATGGTTGTGTGAACCATGAATTCCCCAAGGACCTACGAGGAGCCATATCTAAATTATTTGCATTTGTACATTGGATTACATCAAAAGATATTCACATGGATATCATTCCACAACAGCATCGATATATCGATGAGATTGTTTGTATGTTTGAGAAGGAACAAACCACAAGTTTCATGGACTTACAGGTCCATATTCTAATTCACCTAGTTGATGAGGTTGAATTAGTTGGGGTGGTGTCATGTCAGTAGATGTTCTTCTTGGATATGTTCATGAAAAGGTTGAAGGGGTTCGTTAGACAAAGGGAAAGGGGTCTATGGCGGAGGGGTACATATTATACAATTCATTATATTATGCTAGTGAATACATCAGGCAAATCGATGACACACCATGCATAGTGGTTTGGGGTGACCAATGGGTTGAGGAAAAAATGAAGGGGGCTAATCTAAACGAATGAAAAAAGGTGCATGATAAAAAGTAAGTCACAATAATTTGTCAATTTTCTATAGAGTAACTATTTACATTGAGCTTGATAATGATACGAACCGTTACACCAAAACCTCGAGATGTTAGTGAAGGCCGCCCACTAGGATCTTAACATCCCACCACGCTCCGCAGTCCAGACTCTGGGCTGGATGTGCACCCGTATAGTGGTGTCCCCTTTGCGCCGTACGAGCCCCGGGCGAACACTGCAATGCCGACGTTTCCACCTGCTCTGTGACTTGAACCTTGGTGGAGGCTCTGATACCAAATGATACGAACCGTTACACCAAAACCTAGAGATGTTAGTGAAGGCCACCCACTAGAATATTAACATCCCACCATGCTCCATAGTCCAGACTCTGGGCTGGTTGTGCGCCCGTACAGTGGTGTCCCTTTTGCGCCGTACGAGCCCTGGGTGAACACTGCAATGCCGACGTTTCCACCCGCTCTGTGACTTGAACCTTGGTGGAGGCTCTGATACCAAATGATACGAACCGTTACACCAAAACCTCGAGATGTTAGTGAAGGCCGCCCACTAGGATCTTAATAGATAATATATATTTGATATTTGATTTCATGAATACATCAACGAATGTAGAAATTGTTTCCATCATTTTTTTCTTTCTTTACAATGCAGAGGCAATGCAACCATGGGTCACATTGTATGAAGATAAGATAAATAAATGGGACAGTGACAATAAATAATTTAGATATTTGAACAACAAAACCATGCCTTATCATGGTCATTTAAAATAAAATATGCCAATTCTCTTTCCCAATAGTTGGGTGGCTTACTAGATCATAGAGAAATATGGTGCATCCATTCGTTACCCATGTGGTGAAGAGGATGCACTAAATGATACTTCATGTAGCTGGTTCTACCAATTTTCAAGTGCTTCATCCGAATCTGACGATGCCGAACTAACGCTGCGCCATCCTAACTCTCCATCTGCAGTAGGATTGATGTAATCTTCTAATATGTTGTAGAGACTATCCCATCCCTCAGTGAATTCATCCCTTGTCAGCTCAACATATCTCTGCCCTTGTATGGGATCAAGAGGTGCAACTACCCTCATCTCGCCGTTTTCGAACGACGTGGTTCATTTCTTGAAATTTATGATGGGCTGATTCTCCATCGCCCAGTTTAGCCCTAGCAATGCTGGATAGGGGATTGTGTTGTCGACAATCTCTATCACGTTGAAATCTACATATGTTTTGAGTTCTTCTATCTCCACTGGGACTTGGCATAATCGACCAATCAGAGTGACCTTAATTTGATTCGCTAGTCGCACTTGTATCGGGGACCATGCCAACTGTGGTTTCCCCATCGTTTTCCAGGTCTATTTTGTTAGGATCTTTACGTCTAACCCCAGGTCTAAGATGATGGAGTCGACATCAAATGCTCTGATTTGTGTAGACATCCTCATTTCTCTTCCTATCTTCCTCTTATGTATGCGATTGACCATGCACTCCTATCGTGCACCCTCCCTTCGATGAAACAAGCTGGATATTTTTGCCAATGCATCCTGATCTTTTTCCAACTCTAGGAATCTTTCCAGGAAGGCTCTTAAGGTGTTATCCTTTTTTTGTGAATTCGTCGTGTCGAATGTCGGTGGCATGTCATAAGTACCTTATTTCAGGTGAATAGGTGGCTGTCTCATCTGTTTCATTCCCTCCTGTGCTTTCAAGAAAATACCCCTTTATGATTCCACATCGAACGTGACCTATTTTCTTGATATTGGTCGGATGCTAGCCTGTGACCTGTCTGCTCCTATCACAACTCCTCCTCGGGTCACTACTCCAACAGTCGCAGTTTGACTTCTGACCTCTGCTGATATCTTCTGTACCGTTGGTGGAGGATTCTGGCTCTGATTCTAATTTGGTGGAGGCGGGGGTAGGTTCTTAGTTTTCCACTTCACGATGAGATGAGGATAGTCTTCGACACCATGGTCCACAACGCTGTAGTAAGTGCACTGTGGTGTTGGATTCGGGTAATCCCTATGGTAATGTCCCTACTGACCACAATTGTAACATATGATTAGTCGTTGACCTCGTCCAATAGCTCCTCCTCGAACGACACCGGTACCTCCACTTCTGTAGAACCCCCCTCTGAATCCTCCTCGCAGTGGCCCATATGGAGGGTACTGCAGTTGGCCATATTGCAGTTGACCGTACTGCGGTGGTTGATATTGCGGTTGACCATACTACGATTGATCACACTGTGGTTGCGAATTATAGTGAGGTTGCTGTTGATGGTATTATGGTTGCTGCTGTACCGATGGTTTCTCTTCTCCCTTCATGAAAAATGTATCCGCCATCCGTTCTTGGAGTAGGTCGTAAGCCCTGCAATATTTTTCGTCATGGACAACCGATCGACAGAATTTGCAATATAAATTCACTGGCTTTGACACCATCTTCTGAAGGTACATGCATTCTTCTGGTTGATGTCCTCTCGTTTGATAGACGTGACACCAGGGAATCCCTCCCTGATTGAGGGGATTCGGTGCACCTGATTGCAAATAGTCTCAAAATTCTGGGCATTGATCCTTGTGATGTCCTTTTGTTTTGCATTGAATGCACTATATGTCTTTGCAGAATTCTTTTCCCTTCTTCATATCTTGTAACTGGAGCATCAAATTTTCCAACTACGCTTGTATCCAATCAATGCCTATGCCTGTTTCACCGATTGGTGAAGCCTCCAGCTTCATCGCAATTTCCAGCGCTTCTGCTTGAGTCGCTACGTACTGTTGCATCAACGAACCATGAATGTGTGGCACCAAACCTACGATAAACCATTCTTTATGCTGCATGTCGCTCATCCCGAAACTCACCTTTGCTACTAAGGTTTTATACCGTTGGTCGAATTCCCATACTCATTCGTTTGGAAATTGCTTGATTTCCTTGAGCTCTGTGATGTATTGTGACTCAGATTTCAGTTTTCTAAATTCATCGATTATTCCCGCCTTAATCTGTGGCAGTGTTTTGTATGGAGTTCCTGTCTGTACCTTAGTAAATTTCATAAACCAATCTAGCGCACGGCCCCTGAGGGTCATCGCTAGCTGCCCCTTTTTGATATTTTCGTCTTGGAACTACTTCACAGTCCATACCACTTCGCACAAGAACCAATACTGTTCGGGATCCTCAGTCCCGTTACCCTGGAAAGTTTGCATTTTTGCGTCGTCACTTGCCATTCTTGTGCTCCTACTATTATTATTTACTGATGCGCTACTCCTACTGCTGTTCTGGCATGTAGGACAACTCTGCGAATAGCTTGTATTTCTTCCTACAAAGTTCTGAGTAGTGCGCGGAGTTGAAGGTACATGGTAGCTTAGGGCCAGTCCCTCTTCGGCTTCTGGGGTAGCCTGTTCACCTTATTCTTCATCGTAATAAGGTCACTTCATCCCTTGTGGTCCTGTTTCACAGTCTTCCATTCCGGTCCCCTCAGGAGTCTCTCTCTCAGTCCTTCTCTTCTTCTCTGGTTGCCGGAATATTGCCCCACTTCTTAAGGTACCACAATCTTCCTCAGCCTCCCTTAAAAATTCATCGTCGCTCATGTCCATCTACCCTGCATCTTTCTATCAGACCCGCATTCACGCGGTACCCACAACATCCGCACACTGATATTCTACTCGTCGGAATTCATCCTTAGTATGCCCTTTTCGTAGACGAGCATCTAGGTCGCTTGAAAAATTTCAGCTATAGTAGGAATCTCCCTCTAGGTCCCTTGAAAAATTTCCTTTCTGTGTCATTGTATGATTTGATTGTATCAACGACAAACTCAGTGATGTATCCCTCTAGGGTACTGTCTACCCAGAAGTCAACAACCCTTGATACCTTATTGTTGACCCATTTTAATTGTTGAATCAGTTATGGAGTCTAGTAGTCAGGCTCATCCTTGGCAATTTTTTTTTTTGAAATGTCAGCTGTGCCAACTAATTGTGCAACAATACCGAGAATTCGCAGAAAAACACCTCATGTATATCAGAATAGATATGCTTTTGCAACCAACTTCTTGCCGTCTGCCTAGGGTTCCAGTGTCTCCTTCCGCGAATTCTTCTGTCTTCTTGTCAAACCAATCCTGAATCTCCGGTTTCGTCGAGTGCCATAGCATGTCCTCTTCTTTCTTCTTCAGGGTCCTGGAAACAAAACCATTTTTTGACACAGTTCTGTTGATATGGGTTCACTTTGCAATACTGTCAAGAAACACCAACCAAACACCCTTAAAGACCGAACCATAAAGGTTTTACCCTTTCCATCAACACTCGCAGAGTGAGTGAGGTCTCACCCGAGATGATTAAGGGGGCTGTAGGAACTAGGTTTCCATAGTGGGGGGAGGACATGCATCTATTCTCACTCTATCTCTACAGAAACCAAAGATTATATCTTTGCATCAAGCTTAACAGTTCATACATTCATTCATCATTTGCATATTCAAAGTGTAATCGACATTCACACTAACATAGTAAAACTAGCAGTCACATCAGCAGAGCTTACTAAACAATAGAACTTTAAACATATCACAACTAGTAGCTGCATTCATCATTCAACATGAACAGAAACATAAACATAGCCGAACATATTCATGCATTAACTCATCAAAAACCTGCGGTGCAACCTTCGCAGGGACAGTTCCAAACCACTTATCGCGGATCCATACAAAACTTGCCGAAAGCAGAGCAAAACATTACACAAATCATCCACTTGTATTCTGATTCTAAGATAGGATTCCCTTAGGATTACAATCATAGTCCTATTTATAGCCAACTAAGGTGGTTACAAAACGGTCCAAATGATCCATTCTAACTAACTAAACAAATCTTGCGCTTTCGTCGGCTCCTACGGTTCTATACGAACAGTCCTTTCTTCTGCAGATGGTTCTTCTTGTCCCTGTCGGCTTCCGCACTTCATGCAGTCTAACCCCGTACCAACAATAATGATAGTGCACTAATATGTATCAAAACTAAAAATATGTGGGATGAAAAGAAGGATCCTTATGATTACCAAAAACAGTGCAACCGAGTGTTCTTTTAATTAGATGTATTGGATAGGGATTGGTGGTTCGTACCAAGACACGATCCGAGATAAAAACATATTTTTGAGAACAAAAATGTTATCATGCCAAGCGAGGAAGATAATCATGGTGATGGGAACGAATAATGATATGTACATGTTTTATTTGGACATTTATGTTATGGCAATGGCATTTTATTATAGGTATCTTTAATTGATGGATTTTGTTTTTTCTTCATTTTATGATGTTGGATATGAAAAGTTAACTACCATTTACAACCATCACGTTGAAGAAAAATTAAAATAATGTGGAACTTCATTACCTTTAGTGAATTATCAAACCTTTCCAATTGTAACATTTGCATGTTGTCTGCTTTTATAAAATTATTATGATGTTGGATATGAAAACTTAACAACCATTTACAACCACAAAGTCAAATATAAATTAAATTTTTGTGGAACTTCAAGCTCTTTTGTAATTATTTTTACATGAATAATTTTTATTTGTAAGATGTGCATGTTCTCTCTTTTTATAAGATTATTATTAACAACTATTACCATGAAGGTAATTTAATAATCAAGTTTGTAAACATGTTTAATCAACATAGAATATCAACATAATGTCTATAATGAAATTAAATGATTATATGTTATTACAATCAAAATGCAAATAAAATGATCTCATATAACTAGATAAACATTATATGACCATCGTCAAACTCAAGAGGCCAAAAGCATACTAATTCATCATATCTTATTTAACATCCCACTCTAGATTGATTTCATACATTCAACCATTATTCAACTTTACTTTCAAGTGAACAAATGTCCATCACCAAGATTAACTTATTGATGTTCATGTCATTTCATAAACATCAATTCTTTAATGCATGCATAACAAGAATTAACTTAATCATAAATCGTTCATTTATATGCAATCTAGAACATACATAAATGCAATTAACATTAAGCTTTCATTTATATTTTTAATCAACATTCCACAAGTAATAGGGATAACATTCGTCGAAGACTACCATCATTTTATTAATAATCCATTTTAAAAGCTAAATACCAAAGGATCATGGTTGACATACCAAGACATAAACATTAATATAAAGGAATCATAACCCCAATGCCAATTTTTTTTCTTTTCCCCCCAGAAAAATCCTTTATATTCCTTCGTAAAAAGAGATATACATTATTAGTTCAAAGAGAAAAATCTACTTTTTAAAGCCTCATTTTTTTGATGATCATAATGGTCAAAAGATACAAAACCAATTATGTGATATTCTTCCTTTTTTCTTTCTTCCTACACATGTCCAAAAAAAATCCATTTATAAACATGTTCGCTACAGTAATGCAACAAAACAAGAAATAAAGTCAACCAATTCTAAACAAAACGATTCAAAGAAACAGTCCAAGCAAGAAAATGGTATCAATTGGCGATCACTTTAAAAGAGAGAGAGTGATATTCTCACATGGAGCTACACATTGCTGAACTCCTGCAACGATAGCATTAGTTCAATTAAATACAATGCTTGTTTTGAAAGAATATCAACCTCTTTATTTAATTCTATGTATATGTGGGTGAATAAGATCCATTGAAAAGTTGTCATTTATTCTTCAATGTGATTTAGTATTGGTTGCAGACTAAGGATCTCAATCTGTTCTTTTTTTGGCCCAATCAATAACAATTTTAAAATCTCCCATAACTTGGAGTTTCTTACAACCATTTTTGATGCACTCCCGTATAATCAAGAGAGAACATAGCTCTGCCTTAATATTCGATCCATGACCAACTACACACTTGGTGTGGAAAGTATGATTTGTTGTTTTATATAGAATTTCACTTGCACCACCAATCGATGGATGTTCTTGTCTTGTGCCATCAAAATAGCCCCACGAGATTTCATAGTCCATGCTTGGAATTTCCAACGATCTATAATTTTTCTCCCGTTACATCACTTTTATATTCCCTTATAGCACAGACGATCTTATGTGCCACCATCTTGATCGAGACCTACTTTTTTTGAAATAGTGCTTGATTATGTGTCCACGAGATCCAATAGACCAATAATTTAGGCCTAGATCTATATTTGTTTACCTTCATGTCCATAACCCATCCTTTAATGCATGATTCCAAAGAGAAATCAATCCATTTAGTATTAGGATTAAATGTTCACTCGATCACCTTCCAAACTTGTATGGATGTAGGACACGTGACGAACAAATGCTTAACTGTTTCAACACCTTGAGAGTATGAACAAAAAATACTTGACCCAAACCAACCGCGTTTAATTCAGTTATACGACATCAACATTTTTCTAGCTAGTGATAACCATAAAATTTATGCCACACACAAGTAGGAAAGAATAAGAAAAACACCTCTTTTTGTAGGGGAGAATGCATTTGTTTGATTATTAAATGAAGTAGTTTAGCGAGTATCCTTTCTTATGCTTTAAGTGTTTTATGTGCTAATCATATGAATTTAGGCATGTGTGAGCAGGGCACAGGTGACCTGAAAAAGTATTAAGTAACCAAGTTCAAGACTGAAGATCATGGGTGACTCAGCGATCCATTTTATCCTGATTTATAGGAAGGACTTTTGTTAAACAATATCGTTGTTTACAATGTAGAGCTAGGTTAGAAATAAAGATAAATAGGGACCTCTTGAATAATAGGGGGTCTGGAAACATTTTCAAAGAACAATCTTCAACATATTTTTGTATTTGAGACAATTATGTTTTAAGTTTTCCTGAAACATGGAGTTATGAATTGATAATGAAAGACCAACATTATATTAATTCCTTGAGTTCATAAGTTTCCTTTGCTCCTTAAATACGTGTTGGGGAGGGCCTGCTCAATACGTAGATCAAGAGTCTCGTGTTTCATTGCAGGTATATATCATGCATTTTATTCATTGTTTCAATCATCATGATGCATGAAATTACCTTGGTATTTGTTTAGACATCAAATTTCGGTTGCAGTACAAACGATTTTCTTCTGTAGTTTGATAACACTGTTTCCGTAGTTCCGTAATGCATCATTTGTAGTCCTGTGTGTGCCATCCACGCATGCATATTTTATATCTGAGTTCCAGCATTTTTATATCATTTCCAGATAACGATTCAGATTTATGATTTCATGCATACTTCCTTTATTTGAGTTTGATCACATAGAGTTTGAATGTTTCAACATTTGATTTGAATAGAATAGGGTTTAATTGATTTCAGTATTTGATTTGGTCGACAAAATTTAATTGTTTCCAACATTGAAATTCCTAGAATAGATTTACCAATTTTCCAGCATTGAAATTCCTAGAATAGATTTACCAGTTTTCAGCATTGGTTCAGCATTCAATTCCTAGAATAAAATTATCAGTTTTTCAACATTGAATTAATAGAGTAGATTTATCAGTTTTTCAACATTTTCAATTAATGGATTTACATACTTTCATATTTCCCGCTTCTTAGTTTTTCTAGAACAATACTTCATATTCTCTTAAAGCATTCTTTAGGATACATTGAATATTCATAACGACAAAGATCACCCTATAGTGCACATATAGTGCCTAGCATCTCTTAAGTTTGTACGCTCCCTGGTTGATAATTAAAGTATACTTCCGGTATAGCTACCCTAAATAGGTCACTATTCCTAGAGTCCACCACTTTTTGGCGCCGTTTCCGGGGACGCGCTTAATCTATAGGATGCATCTTATTAAAAAAATCATACAATTTTTTCTCACCATGAATGCCTCGACAACAGAGGGATAGATTTGGACGCTTTCTACCTAACCGCCCTATGAGTAACAATAGTTCTGAACACTCACAATTTGAATTCCTCAACTCCGACGAAGAAGATGATTCCAACTACGATCCAAACCGAGATAATTTCTTTTCTAGCTTTAGCTCAAACAATACCATGGTAGAGAAAGAGGATGAACATAGAGAAATGTTTACTTTTCCCAATAGTGTACCTCTTGGGGATGCCGGAATGAAGAATATCAACCATAATAATCTTCCAAACTTCCATGGCTTAATCTCAAAAGACCCTGACACATTTTTATTTGAATTTGAGGTAGTTTGTAGGTCTTTTGGTTATACTATTTATGCACAAAAACTGAGAATCTTTCCTTCTACATTGAAAGGTCTATCACTCAGATGGTTCATGAGACTCAAAGGAAACTGTATCTTCACCTAGGACCAAATGAAACAATCCTTCCTGGAAAAATATAGGGATTACTGTAAGGCAAAAGATACAAGAGATGAAATCTTCATGATGCAACAAGGAGAAAGAGAATCCCTAGAAGACTATGCACAACACTTTCAACTCAGTTACAAACGGGCTAGTCACTGTACCCTAGATCAGGAATCATTGAAACTTGTCCTTCTTAGAGGAATCAAAGAGGAATATCTAGAAGTCTTAAACCCGTTGGGAGATGGGTATATATTCCAGAAAACCTATGAACAAATTCTACAATTCTTCAAGAGCTATTCTAGATCCAGAAAAGGTAAGAATGGGATACGAGATACAAATCCATTTACAGGAGGATCATCCTCTTCAGGACCAAACCACACAAAGTTTGATCTAGGAAATCTTCTTGATGATATGAAAACTGATATTCTTCACTCCCTAGCTATATAATTAGATGCACTTCATATAAAAAAGAAACAGGATGAGATAAACCAAGCATTGGTAGTATTTTTCCCATGCTGTAGAAAGAAACATGAAAAGGGGCAATGCACATTAAATACAATAGAAATATGCGGCCTTTGCACGGATGATCATACTATTGAAAAATGCCCTCTGCTTCCATCATGCAAAGCTGCCATATAGGATCCCACATCTGAAGGTAATTTGGAACAACTCTGTTTTGTTAATCAGAGAAGAAACAATTTTGTTAGGCCCTTCTAGCCAAACAACCAAGCATATTTTAATAAAGGAAGTAATTAACAAAATTGGAACCCCTCAGCACCAATCACATGGCAATCTCAACCAGCTCCAAACCAATGGTAGCAAATCCAAACATTGTATCAACAACCATATTACACACATCCTTATTCTCCATACCCCCCACCTTTTTCTCAGACACTAATGAATTATGGAAATCCATATCCATATTTAGCAAACTGGAGGGCTCCATTGCAACATCCATTCATCATGCCGCCCCCACAAAAACAACCACCTCCCAGACCACCCCCAATCCCTGCCCAACCGGTTCCAAACCCAAACAACAACAGAGCAGGGCAACAACAACCTTATAACAATGAAGTGCTTCAATTTCCTACTTATGTCGTGGATACACTTGAAATAAATGAAATCAATCTCAGATCTGGGAAAACATTGCAGAACACCCATCCACAGAATAATCAAGAACATATCAATCATGAACAAATAACACATTCTGAACCACAACAACCAGCTGAGACACACCCTTAGGAAGAATGAATTCAGTCCCAAATACCAAACCGAAACCCCCCATTCCTTGAGAAACTCATATGAAACACCAAAGAGGAGGAGGAGAATGCTATCCTTAACGAATTAAAGCATTTGAACATAAAAATCCCCATTTTACAGGCAATAAGAGATGTACCAATCTGTAATAAATTTATTAAAGAAAATTGCTTAAAACGACCTGGCCGAAGAAACGTGACCCACCGACTATAAACATAGTGGGCCAATTAGCAGACTTAATGTTGGGTGTCATTGTCAACCCCAAATACTTTGACCCAGGCAGTCCAATTGTCAATGTGACCATTAACAACAGACCAATTGCAAGCAGTCTAATTGATCTAGGGGATGAAATCAATGTGATGACAAAGGACACAATGATAGCCTTAGGACTCCAATCGATTATCGTACCAACCAGTACTGTGCTGCAGCTCGCTAACACATCAACTGTAAAACCTGAAGGAATGCTTGAGGATATCATTATCAACATAGAATCCTGGGAGTATCCAGCTGACTTCATAGTCATAGAGGTGAAGAGAAAATTCAGTGGGTACCCAATCATCCTAGGGAGGCCATGGCTAGCAACTGCAAATGCCTATACAGGTTGTAGATCTGGCAACATGACAATCACATGTGGGCAGGCTAGAAAGAAGATCACAATTTATCCTCCAGCAAAAAAATCTATAGACATAGAATATCAGAATTGGACAGATGACTATAATGATATAAATGACCAAAATATACAACCTGTTCTCACAATCAAATCTGCCATATCTCTAAAGGCTATTGATGAAGACAGTCAATTAGATAGATTTATTCAAAATGCATCTTCTAATCATGATATTGTTGTATATTTTTTTGAAACAAATCATCAAAATCAAGTTAAGGATTCACCCCACAAATCAGATAGAATGTGGGCAGAAGTACTCTCACTTGAACAACAGTCACCACAGATCAAAACAGTCGAGCTCATGCCTGGAAAAACAGTAAATATTAACTCAAATTTGGAGCTAGAACAAGAGCAACAATTAATGAAAGTCCTCTCAGAAAACAACAAGGCTTTTGCATGGACATACACCGATATGAAGGGCATCCACCTAGACATTTGCAAGCATTACATATATATCAAAGAAGGTGTTGTTCCCATCAGACAACCACAAAGAAGGATGAACCCAACATTGAAAGACATAGTTAAGTTGGAATTACAGAAGTTATTAGATGTAGGGTTCATATACCCAATCTCAGATAGTGAATGGGTCTCACCATTGGTTATAGTCCCTAAGAAAGGAGGGAAGTGGAGGATCTGTGTAGATTACAGAGAAATCAACAAGGAAACTAAAAGGGACCACTTCCCTCTACCATTCATTGATCAAGTATTGGACACACTGGTTGGAAATAAATTCTTCTCATTTTTGGATGGATTCAGTGGATACAACTAGATCCTCATCCACCTTGCTGATCAGGATAAAACCAAATTTACATGCCCATGGGGCACTTATGCATACAGAGTGCTACCCTTTGGACTTTGTAATTCCCCAACAACATTTGAAAGGGCCATTTTGAGCATATTCTCCGACTTTATCAATGATCAGATGGAAGCCTACATGGATGACTTCACACCTTATGGGAAAAATTTTCACCAGGAATTACAACATCTTGAATTAGTCTTAAAAAAATGTATCCAAATGAGGTTATGTCTAAGCAATGATACATGCAGAATGTTGATGCAAGAGGGCATAGTGTTGGGACACCATATCTCACAAAGAGACATTGAAGTGGATCAAGCAAAAGTCACGGTCATCAGGACACTTCCAACACCTGTCAAACAAAGAGATGTGAGAAGTTTCCTTAGGAAAATAGGATACTACAAAAGATTTATAGAAAGTTATAGCAAAATTGCTGCACCTATGTTTTCCCTTATAACAAAAGATGCAAAATTCATCTGGACCAAGCATTGTATGTCAGCATTTGACAACCTCAAAGAGAAAACAATTACAGCCCAAGTACTCCAAGGATCCAATTGGACACTACTAGTCCACATACATTTTGATGCTTCAGATAAAGCCATTGGATCAGTCCTTGGGCAAGAAGAAGAAAAGAGACCGTATGCCATATATTACATTAGCAAAAACTTAGCAGGAGCAGAACTCAATTATACAGTCACAGAAAAGGATTTTTTGGCTATCATCCATGCCATAAACAAATTCAGGCACTATATCACTGGATACCAAGTATTTTTCCACAACGATCATTCAACAATCATGTATCTTATGAATAAACCTAATACAAGTACTAGAATTATTAGGTGGCTACTCCGCTTGCAAGAATTTGACATAACAATCCTGGATAAGCCAGGAAAACATAATGTGGTAGCTGATTTTCTATCTAGACTGACCCATGGACAAGACAATGAGTTGATAAATGATAACTTCCCTAATGATCACCTCTTTGCAATCTCAACAAAATCCCATGGTTTGTTGACATAGAAAACTAAGTATCTGGAAATTTTCCACAACATTATAGCTACTAAGAGAAATGCAGAATCATATGACAAAGTGAAACTTATACATGGATAGAAGGAATGCTTTTTAAAAAAGGGATAGACCAAATATTAAGAAGATGCATTAGAGAAGATGAGATCCATGATATACTGCATGCTACTCACAATGAGCCATGTGGAGGCCATTATGCTGCAAAAATAACAACCTATAAAGTACTGCAAACTGGATATTATTGGCCAACACTGCACAAGGACTCCTATGATTATGTATCACATTGTGATGACTGTCAATGAATGGGGAAGCCTACACAAAGAGAAGAAATTCCTCTACATACCCAAATATCTTTGGAAGCATTTGAGAAATGGGGATTTGATTTTGTTGGTCCATTCAACCCCCAATCAAATTAGAAAAGCTATATTCTAGTATGCACTAACTACCTTACAAAGTGGGAAGAAGTGGCATCACTTGCAGCAGCAAATGAAACAAATGTAGCAAATTTTTTTACAGAACAAATCTTCCACAGATTTGGAGTCCCAAGAGAGTTAGTTTCTGACCAAGGAATGCAGTTTACATCCAACCTCATTGAGGAACTACTTCAAAGAAACAATGTCAAACATCGAAGGTCCTCCTCCTACCACCCTCAATCTAATGGTCAAGCTGAGGTGACAAACAAAGAACTTGAAAGAATTTTGACAAAGATAGTACAACTACACAAAAGAGATTGGCCAGACAGGTTGAGTGAAGTAGTTTGGGCTTATAACACAACATGGGAAACAACAATAGGATTTACCCCCTATGAGTTGGTATATGGAAAGAAAATAATGCTCCCCATTGAATTTGAAATCAAGACACTGAAAATTGTAGCCAATTTAAACACAGAGCTTTCAGATATTCAAGAAGAACGTATGTCCAACTAAATCAACTAGATGAACAATACCAACAAGCCCTTGCCCACACTGAAATCATCCAACAACAAAGGAAGAAATGGCATGACAAGAACATCAAACAAAAGAAATTCAAGGAAGGTGATTTGGAACTGTTATATGATTCTAGATTCCAAATTTTTCAAGGCAAACTCACCACCAGATGGCTCAGACCCTACATCATTGACACAATCTATAACAATGGTGCAGTCAAAATTACAACAATTGATGAAACATAATTCCCCATGCTGGTAAATGGACATAGATTCAAGCTATACAAGAAACCACAGTCTAGAGAGGAGTTCACACAAACACTCTATCAAAAAAATCTAATGCTGATAGAGAACATAGATATGCACTGATTATTTTTGAAAAAAAATATGAAAAAAGAGAAAAAATAAAAAAAAGAAAAAAAAAGAGAAGAAAAAGAGAAAAATAAAAAAAAAAGAAAAAAAAAGGAAGGAAAAAGAGAAAAGGAAAAAAGAGAAAAATAATACAACAAACCAACAGCTCTACAACTGAAACTCAAAATCAAGCAAAGCAGGACAAATCAAACAAGACAACAGAAAGACAAAATCAGCCAAGAGAAAATATCAAGCAAGCCAAACCAAATATCAATGAGCAGAATTCAACAAAATATCCAATCAAGAGAGCCAACAAAGAAATCAGCCAAGCAAAAGAAAAAATTAGAAAAATTACAAAGGAAACCTGTGCAAGAAGTACAAGAGCAATATTTAGAAAATCAAACAACTCAACTCAAGCGAGCCAACACAGAAAAACAACAAGGGAAAATCTACAAATACCAAATACAACGAAGAAGACAACCAATCAAGCGAGCCAGAAAAAGAACCAACAAGCAATATTCAGAAAATCAAAAGTAAAATCAGTAGAGCTAGCACAAAAAATCAACAAGCAAAAAGAATACAAATAACAAAATTCAGCAAGGAATAAATCAAATCAAGTAAGTCAGAAGAAGCATTACAAACTAACATTCAACAAAATCAAATGTCAAATCAAACAAGCCAGCATAGAAACAAAGGCAAACATATGACAAAAAGCAAGCGAGCCAATAGAAGGAAATCATAAAAAAGCATAACTACTGATATGCCAAAAATTAATACGGACACAGACAAAATCTACTACGGAATTCTGTGCCCATACAAACAATCCCACATCATCTGCTAAGGTACGCTAGCATAATAGGTAATCACTGAACTCTTTGTTCTATTTTCAAATCAAATCATTCTCCCCACAAAAACGACTATTTTTCAAGTTGAGGACAACTTTTAGTCAAGTCGGCGGCACGGTTCAGGGTAACCTTACTGGGTCATGATGACCTACCTTATCCATGTCAGGGGAATGACAACCTCCATAGCCACCATATCCTCTAATGATCAAAGCACCAACGAAATGTGCAATGATGTAAAGGAATGCATAAGACGGTAAGCACCATGCACAATCATGAGGATGAGTGCATAAAAATAGCAAAATAAGATATCAGGATATGCAAGAAGACCCAATTAAGCAATACAAGTTTCTTAGAAAGAAAGAGTATTGAAAGGTGGACTCTTCACTCAGTTAGCAAGTTTCCCACGAGCCGTCAATCGATCCCAAGTAGACGGGTAAGCAATCCACCCTTAAGCTTTGTGGTTTGATGATTATTTAGCAAACTCAGAAATGACAAAAGGATTCAAGAAGAGTGAGCCAGAAGACAACACACCTATATATGAAAATCCGCAGGTGTTGGCCATCCTCCACGCGACGAGATGGATGCCATTTATTATGGGCCTAAGAGGATCCGACACAACAGTAGCCTTAGAATTTACCTAGAACTTGAAGCACATAAAGGAAGAACAATATGTCACTCGGGTGAGGGGATTACGTATCAGGCTCGATGAAGAAGCAATTGCAAAATATACAGGATTGCTCATGGGGATACATTGGGGAAGAGATGATAGAGAAGCTAACCAGAGGGATAAAGCAAATTTATTTGGACAGGGGGAAATCTATGAGGAAGACAAGAAAGGGGTTAAAAGAGACACTATGCCTACGCCATGGGAGGAGGTGGCTGCCATTATCTTGAAGTATATAACATGCACAGGGAGGCTCAGTTACATCCCAACCTTCCATTTCAGAATTCTGGAGCTCTTAAGGCATAAGGGCCATATCAGATCAAATAATAACATTAGCATTACCTTCTACCTTCTGCAGTCTCTTTGGTAAATGAGCAAGAAGGTAGTACAAGGGAAGGAGGATCCACTAGCTCACCATGGACTGATCAAGTTAGTTATTTGTGAAGAATTGAAGGTATAAATCCCAAAGCTCTCGTGGGAGGAATTTGTTCTGGTCTCAGCCGAAGACGTCCAAAGGATGAGAGGCACGCCAAATCCAGTCATAACCATGGACTCGGGATCCAAATAAAAATCCACCTCTGCTTCGGGAGCCAAACAAAAAATAGACCTGGACAGTGATAATGAGGTCATGGATGACACTCTTATCAGAATAAAGCACTCCAAGGATGCCTCTTGCTCGAAAACCTTAGGGGTTTCTTCTAGCAAACAAGGGTCAAAATGACAAAGTGGAAGGTTGGCACAACAGAACAAACCCAAGCATATAAAAAAGGAAGAAAAAGAGGACATCCCCATAATACAGAACATGTATGACTTTGAAGATTTCGGGGTAGAGAAGGATGACCCTTCTACACCTATAGAAGAGGATACCTTCTAGTGGAACCCTACGAGTGAAAATGTAAACACTGGAAAGAATGATCAGCTGACTGAGGCATTGGCCGAGCTAGAAAAAGTCAGAGGAGAACTGGCTGCTTTGAAGATAGAAGCATGACTCCACAGAAGCCAACCTATTTCACCGGCTTCACCACCATTTATACATGAAAAGACCCAAATTTTAAAGATGCAGCATGTGGGTCAACTGAAGCAGATGGAGCAGCAGAATTTGGCACTTAAAGAAAAATTGGGCTAAGCCCAGGAAGAGTTGGCCTAGAAAGACCAACGAATTCTACAGTTAGAAGACACCTTAATCACCATAGCTAGGATATATGAAGATATATTGGGGTTCATACCGCCATCCAAGATTTACACAGTTTACCTAAAGGAGAAATGGGGTATGTTCCAATTACAAAGATTGAAGCAAGGCCTACCCTTGGAATTAACCACTGCTAAGGAGTTTGTAGACACCTCCCTTGTTTGCACCGAATTAGAAAAAGATCAATTATGCAAATTTTTCTTGCATAATTTTGTGGCACCAAACTCACCCAATTGGTCGCCAAATCCCTACATGGGTGACTTCCAATTAAGAGCATTATGCTCTTGGATGAACCATGAAATAGAAAGAACCCAAGATGTTCATCTCTACCTCGGAGAAGATTGGTAGAACCCACTGTGGATCAGAGCTGAAGCAACACATCCCAAGAAGGTAATTCAGGATCACCTTACCATCACCTCAAATGAATATCTAATTCCCATACTCATCGAAAAGCAGCAGGAAGCAGTCTCACATTTTGACATCACCACCCAATGCACCTATAGGGAATTTCAGGAAGCCATCGGTGAGAGATGGACATGAATCTCACAGGATTTGAAAAAGAGGGAGCCTCACTCCCCTTTTAGACTGGAAATTGCACTCACCAGAGCAATGTTTTATAGAGTCTTTAATAAAGAACCAACTTAGGTGGATAGGTATGAAATTAAGTCCACCTTTCTTCCTCCCTCTGGCTATTAAGGGGCAGATCGATGAAGAGGAGGAAATGAGAGCATGGGATAAAGAAGATCAGACCCAAGGTTATTACAGACAGGCATGAACTCCTCGAGTTGTCCCTGGGATATCAGGGAGGCTGTCATGGAGCAGGATGTGTCACCCAAGGATGGGTGACATCTTCAAGTCTGGGGGAGATGATGAGCCCAGCATATAGGTACTCCATAGACCCCCTTTATGCCACACACAAGCAAGAAAGAATAAGAAAAACACCTCTTTTTGTAGGGGATAATGCATTTGTTTGATTATTAAATGAAGTAGTTTAACGATTATCCTTTCTTAAGATTTAAGCGTTTTATGTGCTAATCATATGAATTTAGGCATGTCTGATTAGGGCGCAGGTAACCTAAAAAAGTATTAAGTAACCAAGCTCAAAACTGAAGATCATGGGTGACTTAGCGATCCACTTTCTCCTGATTTATAGGAAGGAATTATGTTAAACAAGATCATTGTTTACAATGTAGAGCTAGGTTAGAAATAAAGATAAAATAGGTATCTCTTGAATAGCAGGGGGTCTGAAGACATTTTCAAAGAAGAATATTCATCATATTTTTGTATTTGAGACAGTTATGTTTTAAGTTTTCCTGAAACATGGAGTTATGAATTGATAATGAAAGACCAGTGTTATATTAATTCCTTGAGTTCATAAGTTTTTTTTTCTCCTAAAATACGTGTTGGGGAGGCCCCCCTCAATACGTAGATCATGAGTCTCGTGTTTCATTACAGGTATTTCTCATGCATTTTATTCATTGTTTCAATCATCATGATGCGTGAAATTACCTTGGTATTTGTTTAGACATCAAATTCCGATTACAGTACAAACGATTTTCTTCTATAGTTTGATAACACTGTTTCCATAGTTCCGTAATGCACTTTTTGTAGTCCTGTGTGTGCCATCCGTGCAGGCATATTTTATATTTGAGTTCCAATGTTTTTATATCATTTCCAGATAATGAGTCAGATCTATGATTTCATGCATACTTCCTTTATTTGAGTTTGATCACATAGAGTTTGAATGTTTCAACATTTGATTTGAATAGAATAGGGTTTAATCGCTTTCAGTATTTGATTTAGTGTACATAATTTAATTGTTTCTAGCATTGAAATTCATAGAATAGAGTTACCAGTTTTCCAATATTGAAATTCCTAGAATAAAATGATCAATTTTAAGCATTGGATTAATAGAATAGATATATCAGTTTTTCAGCATTTTCAATTAATGGATTTACATACTTTCATATTTCCTGTTTCTTAGTTTTTCGAGAACAATACTTCCTGTTCCCTTAGAGCATTCTTTAGGACACATTGAATATTCAGAACGACAAAGATCACCCTATAGCGCACATATAGTGCCTAACATCTCTTAAGTTTGTACGCTCCTTGGTTGATAATTAAAGTATACTTCCGGTATAGCTACCCTAAATAGGTCACTATTCCTGGATTCCACCACCAACCTTGCCATCAATTCTCCACTAGCTCTATTTTTGGACCAATATAATCTATCATCATCCTTCGTTAGATTGATATATCCTAGAGAGATCTATGTAATATAATTCTCCCATTCATATGCATGAATTCCTTCCAACCCAAGATCCACTACATGCTTCAAAGTCTGTAAACAGTTGTTGAGTTCCTGAATGACCTCCATGTCTCTTAAGTGAAAAATCACCTTCTCATGGAGCGAGTTCATGTGCACTTTAGAAATAAGGAAGGATACTTCTTAACTAATCTGTGGATCTTCACCAATCCATAACCTTTTTCCATCCCAATTTTCCATGTGACCCATGAGCCAACCAATGAGTATGCATCTACTAGATCCTTCCAAACCAAAGAACCTCCCTTAGAGTTTCTCCTACTTTCCTTGAACCCACCCTCCATTTTTTTATCCTTCAATAATTTGGTCTCCATTACTCTCCCCCCTAATGCCTGGTTGTAAACAAGACGCCAAATAATTTTTTTGGGGAGTGCTTCAATAAACATATTTTTTTTAAGGCCCCAACCTCCCAACATTTTAGGACCTGCCACCTTTGACCATTTTACCAAAGGAATACGTGCCACCTTTGAACATTTTACCAAAGGAATACGTTCCATCGATCTTCTTCCCATCCACAAAAAATGAAGCATTTATTCCTAATTTTGGTTAGGATTCCTTTAGGAGCCTTCACAATGACCATCCAATATACCAGGATGCTTTCCAAGATAGACTTAGTTAGAACCAACCTATCCCCTCGGGAAAGTCACCTATTGACCCATACTGATACTCTGGCTTCAATTTTTTTTATATAACCAAGTTCAATATTCAAAATCATAGTGGTTTGGTTTAATATTAAAGCCAATATATTTAATCCATTTCTCTAGATACTTAACAAAGAAATAAAACGTTTCCCCCCAAAAAATTGATTCCTCCTCCAAAATTCCATTAATGGAGATAGAAGACTTTGACAAGTTTATCTCCATGTTAGTGGAACTGTGGTATTTCTGCAAAATTTCCTTGATATTTCTCAATTCCCAAGCATCCCCATGTCCTAATATCAATATATCATCTACAAAAAAAAGGTTTGTAATCACCACTGAATTTGAGATTTTAATTCCTTTCAAATCCCCCTTCTCTTTTGTCTCCTTGATCAACAAGTTGAACCCTTCTGCTACTAGTATGAAAAGGAAAGGAGACAAAGCACAATCTCATCCTATCCCTTATGTAGATATAAATAAGTAAGATGTTGAACCATTGACCAACACCATGAAGGAGGCCAACATAATGCTTCCCATAATCTAATTTATGGTTTGAAAATTCATCCCCATTTGCGTTAATATAAATATGATATACATATCCATCTCACCTTGTCATATTCTTTGGCTAAATCAACCTTGAGCACAACTGCTTGCTTCTTTTCCATATTTATTGTATGAAATTCTTCTTGCGCTATAGTCACCGTGTCATGAATTTGTTGGTGGAATAGGAAGTTGAATTTTTCCTTAGAAATGGAACCTTACAAAATACCCTTTAATTTGTTAGCAATAAGATTGGAAATTGACATATAGATTAAGTTTCAAAGATATATTGGTCTATAATCCTCAAAAATCTCTACATCCAGTTTCTTTAGAATAAAGTAATGAAGGTAGATTCCAAAGTGGCCAAGCGTTTTCCAAACTCCTTTGATTCCCTCACAACTAATTGGAGGTCCTCTTTAAGCATATCAAAAAATGCCAAGTAGAATCAGGTCTCAAAATATTTCCTCTTTTAAAATATTTCAACGTTAATTCTATTTCTTCAATTGAAACTTCTTCTTTTTGAGCCTCATTTTGTTCATCAATAATCATATGTCGAACCCACCTCATAATTTCCATAATGTCTTCGATTGGGAAGCCTTCAAGTTTCTTAAACAAAAAGGCAACTGATTTTTTGTAGCCACTGTTTTATCCTTGGAAGACCTAACCACATCTCTAGTTGAAGACTTAATTTCCTAGATTGTGTTCAGATGTATGCAATTATCCTTGAAATATCTAACCACTTCTCTAGTCTAAGACCCAATTTCCTAGAATGTGTTCATATGTTTTCTATAATTAGCATAGTTATACGATTTTTTTTGTGTTTTTGTCACCTTCCTTCAACCACGTCACCTGACTCTTTAGTCTCCATGCTAATCCCAATCTTGTCTCAAAATTTTATTTGTATCCTCCCTATAGGAAAAAATAAAAATACACCATCCTCTTGCTAACATAAAGTACAACGTAACATACCCTAGCTTTGGGAGCGAAAACCTTTTCAACCAAAGACCCAAAGATTCTAACTTATAAACCTTTCTGATGAATCTTCCTACTAGGGATTTCTCCATTATCCCTTGTACTTCCATCACAAAAATATCCTTCCATACCACCATTCGAGTTTTCAACACCTTCTGTCTTACACACTTTCCGCTACATCCAAAGTGTTTGGTCTTTCCCTCCTAGATCGATGAAAAATATCCTCTTAGAATTGATTCTGAGTTTCCTTTCTCCCCCACACCAAACTCTAAAACTTTAGTCTCTAGGTTATGTTGTTTATTTTTTCTGTTAAGAGAAATTTATGGAGATGCTTGAAGTGTCGAGAGATCTAATCCTTTCTCTGATCGGGCCACATGGCGCATTGAATGATTTCCACTCACCCTTCTTTTTAGACACGTGATGTAAACCATCTATTCCTTCTTTTGAAACCCATGCTAAAGCATGAGAGGGCACATGGAACCCTTCCACATCCACCGCATATTTCACCCACCATGACTGTAATTCATCAATGGATGGAAATATATCAAGTGATTCAGCTATGTCAACTTCGTAATCTACGTCGTCCATTTCTATAACTTCAACTCCTTGATGTTTTTCTCGAACATCAGTATGCCGAAAAACCCTAGAGCTCCCTTGATCTCACTATCAAGCTATCAAGTTATGATATGATAGTAATTCCAAGCAGACATGGAAACATTCACTTAGAAATCTTTCCCTCAAAAGCTACAATTTGCACCCACAAATTCACGTTAAATATTTATTCCATATACAAAGTTATTTGATTCATTTTGTATACCTTGACAAATTACAGTACTAATAGAGTAAAAATGGATATATTAAAAACATATTTTTTGTAAGAGTGCTTTAATAGATATATTAAAAATATATTTCTTTAATAGTGCATTGAGTTTGCTATATGTAGGCAAGCATGTATTTATTTATAGCTGGTTATATAATTGAATGTATATGACTATGTATAATATAAAAATATAGTAGTTGAATTTGTTTGAGTATGGTTGAATTTGGTTATATAATTGAATGTATATGACTATGCATAATATAAAAATATAGTAGTTGAATTTGTTTAAGTATGGTTGACTTTGGCCATGCATGAATAATTTAGATTTCACAATTTGCATTATTATTGTGTTTACAATTTTGATGACTTTAATTTTAATGACAATATTGCACAATTTTATTATTTTTAAAAGATTTGTTGCTCATTATTTAGAGTTTGACAATTTCAAACTATAAAAAATATTCTGTATTTATAATCCACATCATTATTAGTGGTACAATTTAATGTTTCACCTTTATTATTTATTAAAATTTTAACAAATATATTTTAATTTATTTGTCCATTTATTATTATAAATTTTATTTTAGGGATAAGACTCAACTTTATTAAAGCATTATTAAAAACAATATATTTTAAATTAACATTCAATGAGCATGCCACAGGGTTGGATAAAAAGTCAATTATATATTTCAAATTCATTTGAAACTTATGTTATGGTTTATCCACTTGCACAAATGAAGTTTTGTAAAACATATTACAACCATCCATATATAATGTAGTAACCTCATCTAGTTACTAATAAAGGCTTGCAATTCCTTTGAAATACATTCAATTATAATCAAGAGAACTCAAATAATTCAAATAATTGTGCATCGATTTTTAGTTTATCATTTTGATATTTTAACTAAAAGAGAACTCTTATATATTGAAAAGTCAAAAGCCCATTATAAGCAATATTAGTTGGCATTATGATTCCACAATGTCAAATCTCTCAATGCTATATGGATTACAACCATAACAACTTTTCCAATTGTTTTAGTAGTAAATATTAATCAAATGAATTTATGGAACAATATTTGAGATTAAAAGAATTACCTAGTAAAATCAACATGAACGTGATATGAACACACACAATATATGAAAATGCATAATTTATAAATAAAACAACATCAACATCAACATGATATGAAAATGAGTAATATATACATATGAAGTGAAATACACACACACACACACACACATATATATGTGTGTGTGTGTGTGTCGACTCATATCTCAACAATCAAATACACTAGCTAGGTCCACTACCAGAGTTAGATTCATCAGCTCCACGTACACCAGAGGAGGTAGAGGGTAAACCACTACCCATGTTAGATAACAATCTAGAGACTAGGAATTGATGTATCTCTCCATCAAGATCTATACCAATCGATAACATTAGATTGTATAAATCACCTGGTGCAGTTGGTGTAGTAGTGAGGAACACTCCAATGACAAAGAGTTCTTTATGAAAAAGAAGGAATCTAGATTTTTTCTTGTGCATGCAATACACAAATTTTCTCTTGGTGATGAGCTGTTAATAAACTATAACTTTCATAGACCACCGAATTCCCGTAAAAAATGACTTGCATTGGGACTACCTTTAGATGTACCCTTAAGGAATAAGAAAAATATCATTGAGTAATTGTATTTTTGGATTTTCAATGTGGTTAATGTTAATGTATTGATTATTTCCACTTTTGTTTTATAAAGTGGTTGATTGCATGTGTACTATTGGAAAAAAATTCCATGCTTCTAATAAATGTTTGGTATAATGTTTCACCATACTAAAAGCATTTTGTTTACTAATATAATCGATTTAATGTTCAATATTTTTGCAACTAGGATTTTGACTACGATCAACCTATCTACCATCTACTGTTGCACCCCAGTATGATGTTGAATCAAGAGAAGGATTCTAAACAAGTAGAGCTCGGAGAGGAAGCATATAAAGCATGGTTGTACCAACCACCTATTCAATATAATCGATTTAATGTTCAATATTTTTGCAACTAGCATTTTGACTACGATCAACCTATCTACCATCTACCGTTGCACCCTAGTATGATGTTGAATCAAGAGAAGGATTCTAAACAAGTAGAGCTCGGAGAGGAAGCATATAAAGCATGGTTGTACCAACCACCTATTCAATTCCCACTATGTCCCAAGTCATCAATTCAAAACATTTGTAGTAATACTAGTTCTTCACTGGTTGGGGATGAAAACAATGATATAGAGGTTGGTATGGAGGGTTTATTATAGGATACCCATGCCATGGATGGACTATTTTTAAATGCATTTCAATAAGATGAGATTTGGAATGATGCTAATATTGTCGATGCCTTCTTTGAAATATTGAAATCTACTTCCACCAACCCTCTCTTTGGGCATGGATCAAGTTCTACCCAAATGGGTACAACAATATTGTTGTACAACTTGAAATAAATGTATGGTATGTCAGACATGTGTTTCTCAGCACTACTAAGGTAACTAACAATCTAGTCCCCATTAAATCAACAATGAAAAGAGATTTGTTGCATGTTTAATGATAGTGTACATGTATATTGCCCACTAATTGCATGTTACTCAAAGAAAAGGTACTTCCAAGCGATAACTTCCTCCTAGACAACTGTGAAGAGGCAAAGCAACTACTTAAAAAGTTGGGTGTTTAGTACATATCATATCACGCTTGTTTGAATGATTGTATTTTATATAGAGGAAAATACGTGGACAAAGAGATATGTCCTAAATGTGGGCATGATAGGTACCAGATATTAAAAAAGGGTGTCACACATGGTTCTCCTGATAAGATATTGAGGCACATGCCTACAATCCCAAGGATTCAAAGGATTTTTCATTGCATAGAATTAGACATGTTTTTGGGGTGGCATGCCTCGCACAAAAGTGAGCTAGGAGTTATGTTGATTCCTATAGATTCAATAGCCATGAAACATATAAAGGATACATGGCCTAATAAATTTGAGGATGAATTACAAAGCCTTCGATTGAGCATAGACATCGATGGAGTTAACCCGTATTCCCTCCAAAACACCAATTATTCTATTTGGCCAATGGTAGTAATCAATACCAATATCCCTCCATGGTTGTCGATGATGGACATACATCTTATGTTTTCTCTTATAGTTCCTAGTAGAAGACAAGTGAAGAATATGGATGTCTACCTCCACCAATTGATTGACTAATTAAAGCAATTATGGAAATGGATATAGGTATATGATGTATCAATACTCATATCAGCGGAGAGGTATTTTATGTTGTATGGAATATGTGCATACACCATGCATGATTATCCAGAACTAGGAGTTTTATCTGGTCAACATGTTGATTGATTTTCTTATATCCATAATGTTATCCGACAGACTTAATTTGGTGCAACTTCCTTCTTTGGTGCTAATGTCTTCCATATATAATAACATCACATGTCTTGTAACAAAAGGGTATCATGGATTTAAATGTTATGGAACTTCAATAAAGGATAGGTGGTCCAACTACCAATGAAATACGATGTACGATTGCTCGAGGGTTTTCCTCCCAAAAGAATGCCCTTATAGAAGAGCAACATTTTCTTACAATGGTAAACCAAAGAGAACGCAGATACTTGAAAAACTGACACTAGCACACAGGATTAGGGAATATGACACATAGAAGGAGAAGGAAATTTAAAATTGTTCGATTCAAATGGGGAACCTATGTTTGATGATACTGAATTTTTCAACACCTATGTTAAGAAAATTTCCATTGGAAAGGAAATCTATGTTTTATTAAGGGATACCCATTGGAAAGAAAATTGCCATTGGCAAGGAAATCTGTGATTTATTAAGGGATACCCATGCCATGGAGGGACTATTTTAAAATGCATTCTAATAAGATGAGCTCGAGAATGATGCCAATATTGCCGATGCCTTCTTCAGAATCCTGAAGTCTACTTCCACCAACCCTCTCTTTGGGAATGGATCAAGTTCTACCCAGCAAGGTAAAAAATGTTGTTGTACAACTTGAAAGAAATGTATGGCATGTCAGACATGTGTTTCTCGACACTACTAAGGTAAATAACCCTAAAGTCCCCGTTAAATCAAACACGAAACGAGATTGTTGCAGACTTAATGATAGTGTACATTTATATTTTCCATTAATTGCACATTACTCAAAGAAAAGGTAATTCCATGTGATAACATCCTCCCGAACAGTTGTGAAGAGGCAACGCAATTGCTTAAAATGTTGGGTGTTGAGTACATATAATATCATGCTTGTCCAAATGATTGTATTTTATATAGAGGTGAATAATCAGAAAAAGAGACATGTCCTAAATGTGGGCATGACAAGTACCATATATAAAACAAGGGTAAGGCACATGGTCCTTCTCATAATATATTGAGGAACATGCCTACAACCCCAAGGATTCAAAGGATTTTTCATTGCAAGGAATCATCCATGTTTCTAGGGTGGCATGCCTCACAAAAAAGTGAGTTAGGAGTTATGTGGATTCATATAGATTCAATAGCCATGAAGCATATAGAGGATACATGGCCTGATAATTTTCAAGGATGAAGTACGACACCTTCGATTAAGAATAGCCATGGATGGAGTTAACCTGTATTCCCTACAAAACACCAATTGTTCTATTTGGCCAATGGTAGTGATCAATAACAATATACCTCCATGGTTTTCTATGATGAATGAACATCTTATGTTGGATCTTATAGTTCCTAGTAGAAGACAAGTGAAGAATATGAATGTCTACCTCCAAGAATTGATTGAGCAATTCAAGAAATTATGGGAAGGGATATAGGTATACGACGTATCAAGACACATCTCGGTGGAGAGGTCATTTATGTTGTATGGCATATGTAAATACACCATGCATGATTATCCAAACCTAGGAGTTTGCTTTGTTCAGCATGTTGATTGATTTGCTTATATCCATAATGTTATTTGACATAATTAATTTGGTTCAACTTCATTCTTTGGTGCTAATGTGTTCCGTATACGATAACATCATAGGTCTTGTAACAAAAGGGTATCATGGATGTAAATGTTACAGACCCTCAATAAATAGTAGGTGGTCCAACCACCTACGGAAGCCGATGTACGATTTCTCAAGTGTGTTCCTCCCAAAATACCACCATTATAGAAGAGAAGCATCTTATTTTAATGGTAAACAAGAGAGAACTCACAGACTTGAAAAAATGACACTAGCACACTGGATTAGGGAATATGACACATAGAAGGAGAAGGAAATTTCATAATTGTTTGATTCAAATTGGGAACCTATGTTTGACATGTATGTTAAGAAAATTCCCATTGGAATGAAAATGAAATCTGTGTTTTATGAGATTCCATTTTGGGAGCATCTTAAGGTTGCTCACTTACTAGATCCCATACATATATTAAAAAATGTTTCATCTTATTTATGGAGGAACATACCACCGAAAAAAATGACACAATGGTGTTAATTGAGATCTTATTTATTCAAATACTAAAAGAAACAATGGATAATAAAATAAAGTAGAGGAGAGGTCGTAACCTCTTGGACTTTTAAGAAGGCAAGGTTCCATGTATTTTGAAGAAAGATGATCTTTCTTTGGGAAACAATGTTATTTTGGGTGTAAAGGAACCTTCATTATATGGGTCGACTCTACGACATTTCTTAACAGTAGAAGAACAATTGCCAGGGTTGAAATCCCATGACCATCTGAACCTTAAAGGGGTATCTATGTCAATTGCATTCTTAGTTTTCTACATTGTGGTTATAATATGCTATGCATTCATAATTTTATGCCAAATAATTTCGTACATGTTTATTTTGTAGTGTCATTATCCTTTGCATGCCCATGTGTTAGGAGATGAAGTCGATATCCATATCTCCAATCTCCTTCATGTAGATCTCTTGACTAGTCCGCACATGCTATTTGTATGTGCTAGGCATGTGGAGTGGTTAGAGGGGGGGCTACCAAGCCCCCCTTTTGGGTTGTGGGGGCAGAACCCCAATGAAAAAATTTCTAGTCCCTTCTAGTATATTTCAATTCCTTTTGGAACCCTCATATATGTTGTATAAAAGGGGAGTGACCCCCATAATTGTAATGCAAGAGAGACAGAAGAAAGCATTGTAAGTTTTTTGTTGAGTAATAATAAAATATCGAAGCTACCATCACCCCTTGGTTTTACCTATGTACAATAGGGTTTCCATGTAAATATTGTGTTCTATTGTTATTGTTGTTTGCTTCTATTTTTTATACATTTTACAAAAATATGGTAGCAGAGACTGAAAACTTGTAGGCATAGGGTTTTTTGTGAGTGGGAGATGCAACAATGAAAAAAGGTTTAACCAAGTTATAGATTGAGAAATTTGATGACAAGAATTTCTCCCTTTGGAAGATGAAGGTGGAAGATTTGTTGGTTCAAACTGACCAAGCCCTAGACTTGAAAGGGTTGGTGAAAAAACAAGCGATATGAATGACAAGGACTAGATAAAGCTTGTTAGAAAGGTGGTTTATACGATTCACATTTTCCTAATAGACTTTGTCTTGCTCAATGTTGCTGAAGAAAAAACTGTATAATCCATTTGGGAGAAACTTAGGAAGCTGTATGATACTAAATTGACAACAAATAAGGTTTTCCTAAAAAACAACCTTTTCATCTAAGGATGGAGGAGGGTTTAAGTATGGAAGATCATCTGAATGAGTTTAATACCCTAATCAATAAATTGGTATTGGTTGGTGTAAAGGTGGAGGATGAGGACATGGTGATCATTTTAGTCTACTCCCTCCTAGATATCTGGGATCATATGGTGGTGATCATCACCAAATCATCATTGGGAACTTTGAAATTTGATGATGTGGTCACTGCTTTGGTAGGAGAAGAGTTGAGGTGAAAATTGTCTCTAGATCCCTCTACCAGTGAAGCCCTGTCTGTGAGAGGGAAATCTATTGAAAGGGGTCAACAAGGGAGATCATATCCGAGATACAAGTCCAAAGGATGCAAGGAAGGGAGGTGCTAGAATGATGGGAAACTACGACACTCGAGTAAGGATTGTTGGTATCTAAAGAACGAAAAGGAGGATGAAAATCCAGATAAACCATCAACTTAAGCTAGTACAATAGATTCAGAAGAGACGACAACATGCGAGGATTTTTGTGTTAGTAACAATAGATATCTATTATATGCTTGGGTTTTGGACTCATGTACATATTTCAACATGTGTCCACATAGAGACTAGTTTTTCAAATACCAACTCTATAGTGGTGGGATGTTCTACTTGGGTGATTATAATCCTTTAGAAAATGTGGGAAGAGGGGACATTAAGATCAAGTTGGATGATGGTAGAGAAAGAAAGGTGTGTGATGTATGACATGTACCCGATCTATGGAAGAGTCATCTTTCAATCAAGATGATGGATAAGTTGGGCTATTCTAGTACATTTGGTGACAACCAATGAAAAATTACCAAAGGATTCGTCGTGGTAGCAAGAGGAGAATATTAAAGGACACTTTATTGTTTATGTGGTGATATAATGACAAATCGTGCAACAACAATAGACTTAGGGAATGTTCTAGATGCAATGATGTCGTGTCATCAATGACATGGACATATGAGTGAAAAAGGTTTTCAAATTCTGCATGATCAAAGTATGCTTTCTGGGATTAAGTCTTGTGATTTAGATTTGTGTGAGCATTGCATTTTTGGTAAATAGAAGGGAGTATGGTTTACTGCAATATTTGGTAAAAGCTATGATATTTTTCGACTAATTCATTCAAATATATTTGGACTAGTCTCCACTTTGTCCATAAACGGTGATAGATATTTTTTGACTTTTATAGATAATTATCCTAGAAGAGTGTGGGTGTATTTTCTGAAAAATAAGGATAAGCCTTTGAAAAATTTAAAGAGTTCAAGGAACGAGTAAATACAAGTTTGTGCAAGTCTATTTTATGTCTCAGATATGAGAATGGAGGAGAATTTTTCCCCAAGTAATTTGATAAGTTTTGTACACAAGAAGGAATTAAGCACCATAAGACTGTTGCATACACATTGAAACAAAATGGTGTGGTTGAGCGGATGAATCACATAATCATGGAACATGCAAGAAGCATGCTTATTGAATCTAAGTTGGATATGGATTTAGGGTAGAGGATGTTAATACAACTACATATATGATTAACAGATCACCTACAACTGCGTTGGATGGAATGGTTCCAAAGGAGTTTCGATGTGGTAAGCCAATTAATTATTCTCATTTGTGTATTTAGCTGTGATGAATTTTCCCATGTGCTTAAATAAAAGAGGTTCAAGTTTGTTTGAAAGTCAAGGGAATGTGTTTTTCTTAGTTATGATAATATATTGAAGGGGTATAGATTGTGGGATCCATTAACCACAAGAGAATTGTTATTTGAGTTGTTAATTTTAATGAAAGATCCATGTAAAGGAAGGAGGTAAAACATACACTTAGGATTGTAACAGTTGAAGTATAAATGATTGAAGATGGAAATGAAGCTTCTAATAAACATGAAGAACAACAAGCTAAACAACCACAACTCATAAGATCCACACATCCCAAGAGATGTCTAGAAAGGTATTCTCATGTTTTTCAACCTTCTTTTTCTTTGTTAATTGATGATGGTGAACCTAGTTCATTACAAGAAGCTAGAGAATATGATAATATAGATAAATGGAAGAAATACATGGATGAAGAAATGAGCATTACATAAGAATGAAACATGGGAACTTGTGGATATCCTACCAGGAGTAAAATTTGTTGGAAATAAGTGGGTGTATAAAGTAAAGAAAAACAATGATGGGTAAATGGAACGTTATAAATCTCACTTGGCAGCTAAAGGTTGTGTGTACAAGTCAATTATATATATTAATGAAATATTCTTTCCTATTATGAAGCTTAATAATGTAAGGGTTTTACTTGTGCTTGTAGCAGCACATGATTTAGGCTTGGAACAATTGGATGTAAAAACTGCTTTCCTGCATGGTGATCTCGATGAAGAAATTTATATGGATCACCTCGATGGATATAAAGAAAGAGACAAAGAAATTTTGGTTTGTAGAATTAAGAAACCTTTGTATGGATTGAAACATGCGATAAGGATGTGGTACATAAAATTTGACACTTTGATGAAGAGCCAATGTGTTAGTAAAAATGAAGCTGACCATTGTGCATATTATAAGAGGTTTGATGTTGGTAGTTTTATTATCTTGTTGTTTTTTGTTGATGATATGTTGGTTGTAAGCCTCAACATGAAGAAAATCATTAATCTAAAGGACCCGTTGGATAGGACATTTGAAATGAAGGATTTAGGAGCAACAAATCAAATTCTAGGGATGGAGATACATAGGGACAAAACACGTAGGAAGATTTGGTTAAGTCAAAGGTCATATATAGAAAAGATTTTGCAATGTTTCACTATGTAGAATGAAAAACTAGGTAGTACCCCACTTCAAGTACACTTTAAGTTGTCTTTCGAACAAGGTCCTAGCACAAAAGCAGAGAAGGAAAGCATGCCTCATGTACCATATTGATCAACAATAGGGAGCTTCATGTTCACCATGGTGAGAACCAAACCAGATATTGCTCAACTAGTGGGATTTGTTAGCCGATTCATGGTGAATCCTGGTAAGGAGAAGTGGAATGCAGTGAAGTGGATACTCAAATATTTAAGGGGCACTTAAGATGTTGCTATTTTCTACAGATTGAAAAATTTACAAATAAAATATTTTGCAGATTTTGATTTTGGTGGAGACAAAGATGGATGAAAGTATACTATAGGATATACTTTCACTCTTGGTGGTGAGCTATAAGATCGACATATATGTTGCATCCAGTGGTGTATTTATCAACCATTAAGGCAGAATATGTGGCAACAACTAAGGCTAGTAAAGAGGAAATATGGCTAGGGTGACTGATGGATGAATTCAAGATGATGCAGGGGAAGATCACTTTTCCCTGTGATAGTCAAAGTGCTATTCATTTAGTGAAGAATCCATCATTTCATGATCACATGAAGCATATTGATATTAAGTACCATTTCATAAGGAAAGTGGTGGAAGAAGCTAGGATCTTGTTGGAGAAAATTGATACTGATGAGAATACTGTAGATATGCTTACAAAGACAGTCATGAAAGAGCAGTATGTTGAGATATTGTAACTTCTAAGAATATTATATTTGTACTTTATTATTCCAGAGATGTTTCATTCCTCCGTGAAGACCTGATTGTATATCCGGAGATGTTTTATTCCTCCGTGGAGAATGTGGTAACTTGGGTTATTAGACTTCCCTAGTGGGGGTCGGCCCTGTATGAGTCGTGTGGGTTAAAGGGTTATTAGACCACCCTAGTGGGGTTAGCCCTGTCACATTATGTTAAGTGGTTAAGTTGGGGCCGACCTAGTTAGTGTAAAAGTCAAGTCAGAGTTGTGTATAAATAGAGGAGGTGTGTTCCTCATTTAACACACATTCACTCACTTATGATTAGCGCATAAGTGAGAGAGAGATATGCTATGGAGGAGAAGGAGCTCATGGTTGAGGATTACATCTTTGTATTTGATGGTCATCTATATTGAGGAAGCTTTGCTGGGTTTTCTACCCCATGAGGGTTTCCAAGGATAAATCTGTGTCTCTTGTGTTTATGCCGTGCTTGTTGTTCTTTCAGTGATCCTGTATATGCTATTGTTGAGAAATGGAATGTAATACTGATATTTTCTGTGTTAGCATATTGAATCTTAACACAGTCTGAATGGTGCAAAATTTCTCTAGGCTTGCTGAAAATGTGATGAAGGTAGCATTGGGAAATGACACCAGAGTGGAAAAAATTAGAAAGGAACTTCCTATATATTAACGTTAAGTAGGATATTGTTAGGAGATGAAGACAATATCAAGATTTCCAATATCCTTCCTCTATAGCTCTCAACTAGGCTCAGATGCTTCTTGTATCCACTAGGCACATGAGGGGGTGGGATAGAGGGGGGGCTTCCAGGCCTCCCCTCTAGGGGTGTGGGGATGGATCCCTTGAGTCAAATTTTCTAAAACCTTTTAGTATAATTTGGTTCCTTTTGGAACCCTCATATGTATTGTATAAAAGGGGAGCGATCCACGACATTGCAATGTAAGAGAGATAGAGGAAAGCATTACAAATTTTTTTTGAGTAATAATAAAATATCAAAGATGCCATTGCACTGTGGTTTTACCTTCGTAAAACATAATATCATGTTCTATTGTTATTGTTGTTTGCTTATGTTTCTTATATATTTTACTAGTAGCATGGTTGTGTGAACCATGACTTCCCCAAGGACTTATGATGAGCCATATCTAAATTATTTGCATTTGTACATTGGATTACATCAAAATATATTCACATGGATATCATTCCATAGTGGCGTCGAGATATCAATGAGATTGTTTGTATGTTTGAGAAGGAACAACCCACAATTTTCATGGACTTACAGGCCTATATTCTAATTCAGCTAGTCGATGAGGTTGAATTAGCTGGGGTGGTGTCATGTCAGTAGATGTTCTTCTTGGATATGTTCATGAAAAAGTTGAAGGGGTTCGTTAGACAAAGAGAAAGGGGTCTATGGCATAGGGGTACATGTTATACACATCATTCTATTATGCTAGTGAATACATCAAGCAAATCGATGACACAACAGGCAGAGTGGTTTAGGGCGACCAATGGGTTGAGGACAAAATGGAAGGGGGATAATCTAATCGAATGAAAAAAGGTGCATGATAAAGAGTAAGTCACAATAATTTGTCAATTTTCTATAGGGTAACTATTCACACTGAACTTGATAATATATATTTGATCTTTGATTTCATGAATATATCAACGAATATCGAAATTTATTCCATCATTTTTTCTTTTCTTTACAATGCAGAGGCAATGCAACCATGGGTCACATTGTATGAAGATAAGATAAAGAAATGGGACAATGACAATTAATAATTTAGATATTTGAACAATAGAACCATGCCTTATCGTGATCATTTAAAATAAAATATGTCAATTCTCTGTCCCAATAGTTGGGTGGCTTACTAGATCATAGAGAAATATGGTGCATCTAGTCATTACCCACGTGGTGAAGAGGATCCACTAAACATAGGGAGTGGGTGCAACAACTCTGTTATAATATTTCCATGTACATTGTTCATTTTATAATGCACAATGGAATTATAACATGTATTATGCTTTTATTAATGCCCCTTTTTTTTTGGCAAAGTGGTGGAACCTCCTAGACTAGCAAGTTTTCCTTTGGCTAAGTTACCATGAAGCAGGGGCATCTAAGCCGTCAAAATCACCCGGGGATCGCACCTGGCCTGGACCGCACCAACCCTTAACATGGTTGGATTTTTTGGTATCCACGGGATTAGAACCAACGACCTTTCCGCTTAGGGGGCGTCTTAATCATACCCCGCCACCAACTGTTCTACATCTCACAGATTTATTAATGCCAGTCTTATTAAACATGTGACAACATCCATTCTTTGCATTTTTAGGTGTATTTGTTCCCATCTATGTGGGAATATGTACATCATTTTAACAATGAGGATACTAATGATGGAAATGTCACATTTGACTGTGGAGTGGAGGTTGATTTAGACCAATCTACTCATGCTATACATCGTGATCAAAACATAATAGATGGGAATCTAGGTTACACCGGAAAGATACATGAGATCATGCAAGTGGAATTCTCATCTTTCCAATGTGTTATTTTTGTGTGAAAGTGGTGGGATAGTTTTGAACGAAATAATGTAAAGGAAGAAGATAATGATAGTGCACTAATATGTATCAAATCTAAAAATATGTGGGATGAAAATAAGGATCCTTATGATTACCCAAAACAGTGCAACCGAGTGTTCTTTTACTCAGATGTATTGGATAGGGATTGGTGGTTCGTACTAAGACACGATCCGAGATAAAAACCTATTTTTGAGAGCAAAAATGTTATCATGCCAAGCGAGGAAGATAATCATGGTGATGGGAACAAATAATGATATGTACATGTTTTATTTGGACATTTATGTTATGGCAGTGACATTTTATTATAGGTATCTTTAATTGATGAATTTTGTTTTTTCTTCATTTTATGATGTTGTATATGAAAAGTTAACTACCATTTACAACCATCATGTGGAAGAAAAATTAAAATAATGTGGAACTTCAATATCTTTAATGAATTATGAAACCTTCCAATTGTAACATTTGCATGTTGTCTTCTTTTATAAAATTATTATGATGTTGGATATGAAAACTTAACAACCATTTACAGCCACAATGTCAAATATAAATTAAATTTTTGTGGAACTTCAAGCTCTTTTGTAATTATTTTTACATGAATAATTTTTATTTGTAAGATGTGCATGTTCTCTCTTTTTATAAGATTAATATTAACAACTATTACCATGAAGGTAATTTAATAATCAAGTTTGTAAACATGTTTAATCAACATAGAATATCAACATAATGTATATAATGAAATTAAATTATTATATGTTATTACAATCAAAATCCAAATGAAATGATTTCATATAACTAGAGTTAAACATTATATGACCATCCTTAAACTCAAGAGGTAAAAAACATACTAATTCATCATATCTTATTTAACATCCCACTCTAGATTGATTTCATACATTCAACCATTATTCAACTTTACTTTCAAGTGAACAAATGTCCATCACCAAGATTAACTTATTGATGTTCATGTCATTTCATAAAAATCAATTCTTTAATGCACGCATAAGAAGAATTACCTTAATCATAAATTGTTCATTTATATGCATTCTAGAACATACATAAATGCAATTAACATTAAGCTTTCATTTATATTTTTAATCAACATTCCACAAGTAATAGGGATAACATTCATTGAACACTACCATCATTTTATAAATAATCCATCTTAAAATCTAAATACCAAAGGATCATGGTTGACATACCAGGACATAAACATTAATATAAAGGAAACATAATCCCAATGCCAAGTTTTTTTTTTCTTTTTCCCCAAAAAGAGTCCTTTATATTCCTTTGTAAAAAGAGATATACATTACCAGTTCAAAGAGAAAAATCTACTTTTTAAAGCCTCATTTTTTTGATTATCATAATGGTCAAAAGATACAAAACCAGTTATGTGATATTCTTCCTTTTTTCTTTCTTCCTACACATGTCCAAAAAAAATCCATTTATAAACACGGTCACTATAGTAATGCAACAAAACAAGAAATAAAGTCACCCAACTCTAAACACAACGATTCAAATAAACAGTCCAAGAAAGAAACTGGTATCCATTGGCGATCACTTTAAAAGAGAGAGAATGATATTCTCACATGGAGCTATCCATTGTTGAACTCATGTAGCAATAACGTTAGTTCATTTAAATACAATGCTTGTTTTGAAAGAATATCAACCTCTTTATTTAATTCTCTGTATATGTGGGTGAATGAGATCCATTGAAAATATGTCATTTATTCTTCAATGTGATTTAGTATTGGTTGCAGACTAAGGATCTCAATCTATTCTTTTTTTTGGCCTATTCAATAACAATTTTAAAATCTCCCATAACTTGGAGATTCTTACAACCATTTTTGATGCACTCCCATAGAATCAAGAGAGCACATAGCTCTGCCTTAATATTTGCTCCACGATCAACTACATACTTGGTGTGGAAAGTATGTTTTGTTGGTTTATATAGAATTTCACTTGCACCACCAATCGATGGATGTTCTTGGTTTGTACCATCAAAATAGCCCCATGAGATTTCATAGTCCATGCTTGGAATTTCCAACAATCTATAACTTTTCTCCCTTACATCACTTTTATATTCCCTTATAGCACATATGATCTTATGTGCCACCATGTTGATCGAGACCTGATTTTTTTGAAATAGCACTTGATTATGTGTCCACCAGATCCAATAGACCAATAATTTAGGCCTATATTTATATTCCTTTACCTTCATGTCCATAACCCCTCCTTTAATGTATGACTCCAAAGAGAAATCAATCCATTTAGTATTAGGATTAAATGTTCACTCGATCACCTTCCAAACTTGTATGGATGTAGGACACGTGGAAAACAAATGCTTAACTGTTTCAACACCTTGAGAGTATAAACAAAAAATACTTGACCCAAACCAACCGCGTTTAATTACGTTATACCACATAAACATTTTGCTAGCTAGTGATAACCATAAAATTATGTTCACCTTCAAAGGACTTGGATTCTTCCATATCACCGTCCACCACCACAATTTATCCTCGATGAATGAATCTTATGCATTCGGTGGGTAGGCCAACCTTTCCATCAATTCTCCAGTAGCTCTATTTTTGGACCAATATAATATATCATCATCCTTCGTTAGATTGATATATCCTAGAGAGAGTTATGTAATATAATTCTCCCATTCATCTGCATGAATTCCTTCCAACCCAAGATCCACCACATGCTTCGAAGTCTATAAACAGTTGTCGAGTTCCTGAATGACCTCCATGTCTCTTAAGTGAAAAATCACCTTCTCATGGAGAGAGTTCATGAGCTCTTCAGAAATAAGGAAGGATACTTCTTAACCACTCCGTGGATATTCACCAATCTGTAACCTTTTTCCATCCCCAATTTTCCATGTGACCCATGAGCCAAACAATGAGTACACATCTACTAGAGCCTTCCAAACCAAAGAACCTCCCTCAGAGTTTCTCCTACTTTCCTTGAACCCACCCTCCATTGTTTTATCCTTCAATTATTTGGTCTCCATTACTCTTCCCCCTAACGCCTGGTTGTAAACAAGACGCCAAATATTTCTTTCGAGAGTGCTTCAATAAACATATTTTTTTTAAGATCCCAACCTCCCATCTTTTTAGGACCTCCCACCTTTGACCATTTTACCAAAGGAATACATTCCATCGATCTTCTTCCCATCCATAAAAAATGAAGCATTTATTCCTAATTTTGGTTAGGATTCCTTTAGGAACCTTCACAATGACCATCCAATATACTAGGATGCTTTCCAATACAGACTTAATTAGAACTAACCTATCCCCTCGAGAAAGTCACCTATTGACCCATACTGATACTCTGGCTTCAATTGTTTTATATAACCAAGTCCAATATTCAAAAGCATAGTGGTTTGGTTTAATATTAAAGCCAATATATTTAATCCCTTTCTCTAGGTACTTAACTAAGAAATAAAACATTCCCCCCCAAAAATATGATTCCTCCTCCAAAATTTCCTTAATGGAGATTGGAGACTTTGACAAGTTTATCTCCCTGCTAGTTGCTCTACGGTATTTCTGCAAAGTTTACTTGATCTTTCTCAATTCCCAAGCATCCCCATGTCCTAATATCAATATATCATCTACAAACAAAAGGTTTGTAATCACCCCTGAATTTGAGATTTTAATTCGTTTCAAATCCCTCTTCTCTTTTGTCTCCTTGATCAACAAGTTGATCCCTTATGCTACTAGTATGAAAAGGAAAGGAGACAAAGCACAATCTCATCGTATCCCTTATGTTGATCTAAATAACTAAGATGTTGAACCATTGATCAACACCATGAAGGAGGCCAACTGAATGCTTCCCATCATCTAATTTATGGTTTTCAAATTCATCACCATTTGCGTTAATCTAAATTTGATATACATATCCATCTCACCATGTCATATGCTTTGGCTAAATCAACCTTGAGCACAACTGCTTGATTTTTTTCCATCTTTATTGTATGAAATTATTCTTGCACTATAGTCACCGTGTCATGAATTTGTCGGTGGAATAGGAAGTTGAATTTCTCCTAAAAAATGAAACCTTACAAAATACACTTTAATCTGTTAGAAATAAGATTGGAAATTGACTTATAGATTAGTTTCAAAGAGATATGGGTCTATAATCCTCAAAAATATCTGCATCCAGTTTCTTTAGAATAAGAGTAATGCAGGTAGATTCCAAAGTCGCCAAGAGTTTTCCAAACTCCTTTGATTCCCTCACAACTAATAGGAGTTCCTCTTTAAACATATCAAAAAATTCCAAGTAGAATCCAACCATTAGACCATTAGGCCTCAAAATATTTCCTCTTTTAAAATATTTCAACGTTAATTCTATTTCTTGAATTGAAACTTCTACTTTTTGGGCCTCGTTTTGTTCATCAATAATCATACATCAAACCCACCTCATAATTTCCATAATGTCTTCGATTGGGAAGCCTTCAAGTTTCTTAAACATAAAGGCAACTAATTTTTTGCAGCCACTACTTTATCCTTGGAAGACCTAACCACATCTCTAGTCGAAGGCTTAATTTCCTAGATTGTGTTCAGATGTCTGTAATCATCCTTGAAATATTTAACCACTTCTCTAGTCTAAGACCCAATTTCCTAGAATGTGTTCATATGTTTTCTATAATTAGCACAGTCATAAAAAAGTTTGGTGTTTTTTTCACCTTCCTTCAACCACGTCACTTGACTCTTTAGTATCTAGGCGATTTCTTCTTTTTTCCAATAGTACCTTACTTTTATCTTCAAAATATTTAAGGAGTCCATCTCATATTTTGAAAATATTCATGACCTATTATCTTCTTGAAGCAATTTTAATATTTCCTCTATTTCCTTCAGCTCATGTTGGGACAAATCCTCATGCCTTATTTTCCATGATTTCATTACCCCCTTTATCTTCTTTAAAGAGTTTGCAAATTGTAGCATCGTCGAGTCTTATTTTGAACGATAAAGGTAATCCAGTTACCTTGGATCAAATCTTCTCATTCTTCCTCCAAAATCCATGTGTGATTGAATTTTATGGGGCTAGGATTCTGCCTATCACCATTACCTAATATTAGCATGATCTCTTGATGATCTAAAAGACCTCCTATCTCAACCCAATGTCCGAGAATTAACTGTCTATTTAGAAGGTATTTCGAGATCAAGAACCTATCCAACCATTTGGATATAAACCCCGCCCTCTTCTGAAATTATTCCAATCATGAATCAATTTGATTGGATCCAAATCTATTAGATGATTATTTTCAAACAAATGAGGAAAATAATCTCCTTGGGGATCCGACCTTGTTTTGTCTCCCTAAATTTACCTCAAATATGTTGTAAAGTTTAAATACCCTCCTAATATAAAATTAGGCTTCTTGATAATTCCTATCTCTGAAAGATTGTCCCAAAACACCCTTCTTTCCATATAATGGCCATATACATTCAAAAATTTTATCGGAGAACTTGATTCCTTTACCTCTAGCTCAACCAGAATTCTCGATGTAACAAAACTAGATGAGATGGCCTTAAAGTTGGCATTCCTTCCTGTCACTAGTCCTCCCGATTTCTCATCAATGTACAAATATTTGAAGGACCAATCTCCTAGACATTTTGTACAGAAATCCACCACCTTACTACCTTCGCACATCGTCTCCTGAATCAAAATTACATCCATTTTGGTGACTATAAATTTTTTACTGAGGGCTTGTCTCTTTTGGGCCCCTTCAATCCCTCTAGGATTTAGCGTGAGCACAATCATCTTGGACTCTTCCATATTCCTTTCCCTGCTCTAAGAGTCTGCACAATTGTTGATTGTTTACCATCTCTAATATCTTTTATTTCTTGCGTCTTTGCAAGCATAATATTCGACTTCCTTCCAGCTACACACAATTCCTCCTTATTTTGTGCTAGACCACCTCTTATTCCAATCTAAAGTCCAATCTTTCTTATTTTATATATTAGGTCATATGATGATAGGATATGGAAAGACCCTCTTTCCTTTTCCCCTTGAACCAATCCTTCTCCTTGTTTTTACTCAATTCTACTATCTACAACTTCCACAAGGTTCAATCTTCCTCCTTTACTCAAATGAGCATCCTCCATATTTTATTCTAAAATTTCCTTTTCCCTCGATTAAAGTAGGATGAAAAATCCTCATCTACATCAAATAAAACTACATATTTGGACTAACTAAACCTCCTATAATGGCTAGTAAACATAACATTACATAGGGAGGAGATAGAAGATGTATTACCATGCTAGTGTAGTTTCGCTTCTCAAACATCCAAAACACCACAAGTTTCAATCTCTCTTCTTTAATCAAACGATCCTCCTCCATATTTTCTTTTGTATCTTCCTTTTCTCTCCCTCGGTTAGGGTGGGATGAAAAATTGTCATCTACTACACACAAAGTTGTACCTTTGGAGTGACTAGACTTCCCATAATTGATAGTAAACATAACATTAGATATGAAGGATCTAGAATATGGATTACCATGCCGACACAAATTCTCTATCCAAACATACAAAACATGTCCTCTTAGTCCATTACTTCCAGGAGAAACTAGTACAACTATCACATCCCTCTTTTGCTTTCCATATAGATTCATTTCTTGCACATCAATATTTTGCTTAGTTTCACTATCCTTGAAAAATATATTATGCCCATTTTCAGATTCGACTTCTGAATGGTCCTCTTAAATATCTAAAACCATTGCTTGCTCCTTCTGTGAACCACCTTTTTTTACCCAAATATTTTTATATGTACTATTCTCTCTTTCCTCAAAACGAAATTATACTTTCAGGTGTCCAGTATCTTAGAATTAAAACAACATAAAGGAATCTTCCAATAGTCTAGTTTCTGGATAAACAACCACTTCCCACATTCTATTTACACTTCTGCCGCCAAACCTTCTAACAAGTTCAATTCCCACCAAATTTCTATCCAGTCTGTGATTTATCTTTTTCTTCCACCCATCCTCTAACTTGATAAACATTACTAGAAGGTTTCCAATATTCTCTAAACCTCTCTTTTCCACAAAATCCATGGAATACCATGGATTAGAACCAATAATTTCTTGAGGAAATGAGAATCTCTAAGAGGATCAAAATTTGGATCCCATTTTTTCAACATCAAGCCTGATGGGCACTAATCCCAATCTTGTCTCAAAATTTTATTTGTATCCTCCCTATAGGAAAAAATAAAAATACACCATCCTCTTTCTAACATAAAGCACAACATAACATACCCTAGATTTGGGAGCGAAAACCTTTTCAACCAAATACCCAAAGATTCTAATTTATAAACCTCTCTAATGAATCTTCCTACTAGGGCCTTATCCATTATCCCTTGCACTTCCATCACAACAATATCCTTCCCTACCACCATTCGAGTTTTCAACACCTTCTGTCTTACACACTTCTCGCTACATCCAAAGTGTTTGGTCTTTCCCTCCTAGATCGATGAAAAGGATCCTCTCAGAATTGATTCTGAGTTTCCTTTCTCCCCCACACCAAACTCTAAAACTTTAGTCTCCAGGTTATGTTGTTGTTGTTGTTTTTTTTTTTTTTGTTAAGAGAAATTTATGGAGACTCTTGAAGTGTCGAGAGCTCTAATCCTTTCTCTGATCGGGCCACACATGGCACATTGAATGACTTCCACTCACCCTTCTTTTCAGCAGCATGATGTAAACCATCTATTCCTTCTTTTGAAACCCACGCTAAAGCATGAGAGGGCACATGGAACCCTTCCACATCCACTGCATATTTCACCCACCGCGATTGTAATTCATCATTGGATGGAAATATATCAAGTGATTCAACTATGTCAACTTCGTAATCCATGCCGTCCATTTCTATAACTTCAACTCCCTTCCGGCTATGGGCCTCAGAACACCAGGATGCCGAAAAACCCCAGAGCTCCCTTGATCTCACTATCAAGCTATCAAGTTATAAGATGATAATAATTCCAAGTAGACATGGAAACATTCACTTAGAAATCTTGCCCTCAGAAACTACAATTTGCACCCACAAATTCACGTGAAAGATTTATTCCATATAGAAAGTTATTTGATTCATTTTGTATTCCTTGACAAATTACACTACTCATAGAGTAAAAATTGATCGTTTGTAAGAGTGCTTTAATAGATATATTAAAAATATATTTCTTTAATAGTGCATTGAGTTTGGTATATGTAAGCAAGCACGTTTTTATTTATAGTTGGTTATATAATTGAATGTATATGACTATATATAATATACAAATATAGCAGTTGAATTTTTTTAAGTATGGTTGACTTTGGTTATATAACTGAATGTATATGACTATGTATAATATAAAAATATAGTAGTTGAATTTGTTTAAGTATGGTTGACTTTGGTTATATAATTGAATGTATATGACTATGTATAATATAAAAATATAGTAGTTGAATTTGTTTAAGTATGGTTTACTTTGGTTATGCATGAATAATTTAGATTTCACAATTTGCATTATTATTGTGTTTACAATTTTGATATGACCTTAATTTTAATGACAATATTGCACAATTTTTTTTTTTTAAAGATTTGTTGCTCATTATTTAGAGTTTGACAATTTCAAACTATAAAAAATATTATGTATTTAAAATCCACATCATTATCAGTGGTACAATTTAATGCTTCACCTTTATTATTTATTAAAATTTTAACAAATATGTTTAATTTATTTGTCCATTTATTATTATAAATTTTATTTTAGGGATAAGACTCAACTTTATAAAAGCACTATTAAAAAAATATATTTTTAAATTAACATTCAATGAGCATACCATAGGGTTGGATAAAAAGTCAATTATATATTTCAAATTCATTTGAAACTTATGTTATGGTTTATCCACTTGCACAAATGAAGTTTTGTAAAACATATTACAACCATCCATATCTAATGTAGTAACCTCATCTAGTTACTAATGAAGGCATTGATTGCACTTTATTGTAGATACATACAAATTCATAATCTGATATATTTTTTAATTCCAAAATTAATCTCATATATTTTAAATAATAATAAGCATTCAAAAACTTAGATTTTCAACATACCATACGTGCAACACAGTTATAATCGTGCACTTCATAGAACACCAACACTTCACATTTTGAAGTGTGTCTTGGATTTTTGTTGAAAGCTACATTAGTTGTTCTAGGTATAATACCCAAGCCAACTACAAGGAAGTCATTGTAAATGGTCATTATATAAGTTTTATAGACCACATTTGTAATATTTAGGGATAAGTTCAAGAGACTTTGTGTAAGATTCAGTAGAAGCACAATGCTTAATATGATTAGGTACACATACATTATTAGTGCAAGGCCTCAATCATTTTTTCAGAAGTGCATTTTTTTTCTTATTTAGAGGATATAAGACATTTTTTACTTCTTATGACTAGTATAATAGAATTCATTGTTAGAAGATATGTTAAGTTTCAGGATTACCTCTTTTCCTACATGCTTGATTTGGCATCTATGCCATCTTCGACTTGCGAGCCATATCATCTTAATTTGTTTTTATGTGTTTCTTTAATGTGTTTTGTATGTTCCTTTAGTGGGATTTTTGAACTTTACTAATCCAGTGATCACAATCATGTCCTACACGAGTGGTTTTATAAGCATCTCCTTGATACTAATGACAATCCTAATGGCACACATACATTATATTATTTAGGTGCATCACTAGAAAACTTAATTAAACATAGGTAGTTTTTTGCTATGGAATTGGAAGGAATATGAAGGTAAGAACTACTATACATGTGATGGTGCCAAAGTGCTACCCATATATGATATCTTTCATAATTCTTGAATTGATCATGATGGATGCATAATGAGGGTAACCATATAGTAGCTTGATGTTGATTTTTATGATTGATCTTCATGGTGTTTAAAAAATGGGGTACGTGATAGATACCCTTTTCTCTTGATTTTTGAAATCCCTAGAGGAAGGTTCTCTAGAGGTTTCTAATGGATTTGAGAACATATTTAGGGGAAACAAGGGAAGGGAAAAGGTAAAGAGGCATGGACTAGAAAACCAATTTAGTTTGGTGAAGTAAGAGGAAAAGGATGCTATCATGGAAAGAACCTTTACTAATCTGGAAATTTAGTGTTCATAAATATGTTTTCTGGTGTTTGAAACTTCAAAAAATGTATAAGCATTAGAGTCTCCCTAGAATAAGACAAATGGGGTAATACACCACTCTTACTGCCTAAATTTGGAGGAAGGGAATGTTCTCCATCTCATCATCACATGAATTCCTACTTGTAAAAAAGGTAAAGGGATCCTCTTCCTTATCACCTGAATGCCTACATTTTGAGAAAGGGAAAGTGTCATTTCTTCTCTTCATAGATATGGCTATATGGTGAACAATGAAATGTCATTATTTTTTATCACCTCAATGCCTATATTGTTAGATTTGGAATGTGATTTTTATCTTCATCACATAGATGACCACATTGTTAGAGAGGGAATATGTTACATACATAAATAGTATATAAATATAAATACAAACTCCAAGTGCTTAAGAATGGCCATCGCTTTGATTTCCAAGGTCGAAGAGTCATCATTGAAAAAGTTAGGAGGCTCACACAATTCCATAAATTTGACCTTCGCATTGAAAACCAAAAATATGGCGTGTCACTTGTACTAGAAAAACACACTAACTAGAAAGAATTTTCAAGATCTCTATTCCAACATATATGTTGCAAAATTTTGTAATCTTGGAGTATGATTTGGATTTCTAACTCCAAAGTCCTACTCTAATTCCATTGTTGGTGCTGTCCAATGAGATCAAATATACCTATGTTCCTTACATCCTCTCACAACTTAATGTTAGTGTAGGGGTCACAATCTAGTGATTACCTCAAAGAACGATTCAATTATAGATTGGATTAAGGGTAAATTTTAAGTTTGATTTCTCATATGGAAACTTTTGTCTAGAAAGAAAATTGTGAGGTTGTTGAACTTGAAAGATTTCCTTAAAGGAAATGCATGAACTAATAAAGTGCCTTAAAATAATGTAGATGTATTTTATCAATTCCAATTTCTCCAAATGTGAGGCAATTCAAGGAAATAGATAGTGATTGAAGTTGCATACAATTATAGAAAAAAACAATGCATACCCTAATCCAGTGAGAAAAAAATAGCCTAAAAAGTCCCCTATCTAACTTCACTACATGGAATAAACGTGAGACAGGATGATAATTGCATGATTATGCATATTTCTCTATGTGTAGTTCATAAATTGTGATTGTTAATTGTGACAACAAAGACCAAATGTATGATTCTACAATAAGATTAATGAAACAACAATTAGAACAAAATCCAAAGAAGATATGTGAAAATCATTTGAAAATGTGCTTGAATTTTTGTTGTGTGTGCTTGAAATAACTTTATATGTGGCTCTTTACTCTTCACTAGGAGAAGAAATTCCACTAGTATGGGACTAGCTTGGCCAAACAATCTCTTGAAGTGAGCCTAGTATTCAACGGGATACAAAATTTACTATGTTTTGGTGTAACAAAGACCACATAGGGGTTGAAGGATTTCATGCACAATTACATGGACTAACCGTTTTCTCACTATGGCTTAGTCATACTTAGATTTATACACTGAAATTTTATCAATAAATTGTCTCATAATAAATCAAATTATTCATTTTAATACTGTTATGTTTGAGGGTTTCCCATGCTAGATGTTTCATATTTTTTTTTCATGAGAATCCTAAAACCACCCTAAAAATTATGTACGATATCCTCATCTATAGTAGTGATAATGCTTTTATTATAAGAGTATGTCAATGTGCCTAAGTGCTTTATGTGCTTTGTTTATTGGAGAAATTTGTTTCCCATGGTGCAGGTAGAACCAAACAGGTATTTGTCAGATATGTCTTCCTCGAGCGAGGGGAGTTTAGGAAGACTAGAGGAAAGTGAGACATCGAGTAGGTCTACAAGAGTTATATCAACTAGATGCCAAAAGATCAGAAGAAAATTCCATAAACCCATGGAAATGTTTCTCGCTGAAGGGGGGTCATGTTCTTATGATGATGAGACCATAGGCGACATTGAGGTGCCCTTGAGGTACAAACATCTAGTGAAACAATGGGTACACAAGGATCTTCCTCAACTAAACACAGATTTTTGTTTGAACGAGAGGATATATTGGATTGCACCATCGTTATTACATGGTTTGGGGTTGTTTTGCATGGATGGCATAAACGTCGGTTACGACAGATGTATTGAATTGATGGAGTATGTTGGGCCCTGTTAAAACTACAAAGATTGGATGCGACTGGTCCAATATACATGAAGTATACACAGATATGGATTGTCTATAAATTATTTATAGATGAAAGACAAGGATAAAAATAAAGGAACAACGATGTACATTGACGGAAGGCAAAAAGCTACAGGGAATATTGCAGGGTTTATAAATAGTACACAACCGGGGTCTACAATTAAGCAACCCAATTGGATATTTGAGGGGCGTGAAGGAAACCGTGTTTTTGAATGTGACATTAAATCAATAGCTGTATGGGAAGGGTTTCTTATTAATTACAATTTGAATCAAATAGATACAAACACGATTACTATGGGAGTGGTACATCTAACAATTTACCCAAACTTTAATTAATGAATCTAACATCTTATGTATTTTTGTTAGTCTATTGTTATAATTTCATTAAAATTTTCTATATTTATTTCCTAGGTAGTGATCGGGACATCTCCCCGACATCTGATTAGAGGAGTACACCATCCTCGGGGCAACAGGTATACATCTTTATAATTGTACAAATATAATATGAACAAAAAGTTTTTTTGTTATGTTTTTTCATGAGTATATTCGTTTCGTTTAGATAATGTTATCTATATATTTGTTGCAGAGTGTTGATCGGGGAAACTACCCGACTGTTGATTAGATGATAGCAGCCTCAAGCCAACATGTATACCTCATTGTAATTGTACAATTTAAATATGATCAATATGTTTTCTTATTATGTTTTTTTTGTGAGTATTTTGATTTCATTTAGATAATTTTTTCTATATTTTTGTTGCAAGGTGTTGATCAGGGCACCTCCCTAGCAGTAGATCAGACAAGACCATCCTTGAGGCAGCACGTATACCTCATTGTACTTGTACTACTATAATAAGCACAATATGTTTTTATTATTATTTCTTTTCACGAGTATATTGGTTTTATTTGGATAATGAATTCTATATTTTCGTCATAGGTTAGTGATCAGGGCATATCCACGATAGTTGATTAGAGGATTACACCATCCTCAAAGCGACAGGTATACTTCATTGTAATTGCACAAATATAATTATATGAGCAATATATTTTTTTATATTGTTTTTATCGTGAGTATACTGGCTTCATTTCAAAAATGTTTTATATAATTTTTTTTGTAGGGAAGTGATTGGGAAAAGTCCCCGACCATTGATGAGATGAGTACACGATCCTCAAGGAAGCAGGTATACCTCATTGTAATTGTATGAATATAATATGAGCAATATGTTTTTTTTGTTATGTATTTTTCTTGTGTATATTGGTTTCATTACGATAATGTTTTCTATATTTTTGTTACAGAGTGATGATCAGGGAAAGTCCCCAACTGTGGATAAGATGACACTAGCCTTGAGGCATCTGGTATACCTAATTGTAATTTTAGAAATATAACATGAGCAATATGTTTTTTTATTATGTTTTTTTCCTCAGTCTATTGTTTTCATGTCAGTAATGTTTTATATATTTTTGTTGCAGGCTACTGATTCGGCATTTGATCCAGCATCATATCAATCAATAGATATTGATGATCTCATGCGTGATGATGACATCATATATTCACTAGTCCCAATTAAGATGATAGAGACCTTAAGCCTAAATTCATGAGGATATCCTTCGTCTGTTATTCATTCAGCCACAAACAAATGAGATTAGAGCAAAGGTTGATGTTTTGGTAAAGAGATCTTAGGACTTGAAAGTAAGTTGAAGGATCTTGAATTAGAAGATAGATTTATTTAGTATTTTATAATTTTTACTTGTATATGATTGTGAACTAAAATATGGTTGGTATTTATAGGATTGTTTGCGCCCACACAATAGTGTTCAAGGCGGTGTTGGTACTAATGATGATCGTGGAGAGTTTCCACATGAGAAAAGAAAATGACTCCACTTGCATCTCATGTGCTATTGTTGACAACTGAGCAATCAGTAACACATTCTGCGACACCCCCGAGGCCAGTTGTGAGTGCACCCGCTAGTGGCTGGCACATGTCAGATTGTACAGAAGAAGGGGTCGATGCAGAGACTAGTATTGATATTGCTCAAGCAACATTTCATGGATCTTCCCATGTCACTATCACAGGTACACTACATACCAAATTTTTGGTGGACGAAGAGCTCGTTCCCGTAAATATACAGAATATCCCACGTATTTATACATTGTTTAAGTTATTGTTTATAATTTGATTGTAATATTCTCATAAAAAATTGTTTTTCAACTAATGATGACATGACCGTATTGTAGGAAATGATGCTTTTTATAAACATATAAATGATTTTTCATTGGAAATATTTGGGCCCACCATCTGCACAAGGTGGGATAAACAAAGTACAAATTTAAAATATGAGTTCACTAATCACTTGGTTGGCCTATTCGATAGAGAGACCTTTAATCGAGAGGAGGTCCTAAAGAAGGTTGGCCAACATATGAAGATTGTGAGGGACTAATATAGGGTTCATCTATAAAGGAACCCTAGGTATGAGCACTCTCCAATGATTCCAGGAAGAGAGTGTAAATCCCTAGTGGAAGATGGAAAGGAGAGGGCTTTGAGAAAAGAAGGAAAGCTACCATCGGGCACATGAAGGTATGGAATACTTTCCACAATGTAATTATAAACCTTATTATTATTAATTTTTAGATCAAATTTGAAAAATCTAATGTATTTCAACATTTTCATAGGCTCTCAGACACATCAAAGGCCACAAATACAAGACAAGAAAAAAATGGACAACACAAGCTTGGGCCTGGTGGTTATTCAAATTTGGCAGCACGAATTGTAAGTATCAAAAAACCAATATTGCATCCAAATAATAAATTGAAAATTATTTTCATTTTATTGCACTGTAAAAGGTAAATTCATGACGTTATGCAAATATGCAGGCCGATTGATTCAAGGAAGTTCCCACAAAGGAAGACTTGAAGCTTGGATTCCAACACGGCTTTGGAGCTGCTGTTGAATGTCGAAAAAGCTTGTCTGGGAAAACACAATCTTTCAGTGATCCCTCTTGCACGCAGGTATATAAAATCAATGAAGTTTAATTAAGATTGATTACTTGTGCAATCTATTCGTTATAAATATTTTCCATAAAATCTTGACTCTGTTTTGAGCAGGAAAGCAACAATCCACTTAATGTTGAGGATGGAGAACAACCCATCGAAGATCATGCTTCAAATCCTGGTAATGAATGTATTCATATGCTGTAATTTAAAATATTGCGTTGTGAATGGTGAATACTAATTGTACTTTTCCATGTTTCAACTGCAGAGCATGTAGAGGGTCATACTATACAAGATGAGCCTAGACAGGGATATGAAGTACATGATGTGGCCACATTAGGTAAAAAATACTGCTGAAATGTTTTTTTTAATGAAATACTTGTCATTATAATAACAAAAGATATCAATGTAACATTTTTACATTATTGCAGCAAATCCAAACCCCTTGCAGCAGCATCCACGTCGTGAGTACTCTACTAGGAAGACAATACGACAAGTTGTAGATGCCACAAGAATTGAACAACAAGTTGCAGAAGATGAGTTGCTTGCTGATTTTGTCAAAATAAAAAAACCTAGAAAGAAGTGATTGAAGAAACACTATGTATACTTATTTTTGATAATATAATGTCATGCATTAATTTTTTCCTACTGAATGAATGAGTGGATTAATGAATGTTATATTTTAATGAATGAATACTAAATGTTTCTTTATGATGAAATCCGCATATTTCCACATAATTTTTTTTTTCAAGTACATGCATTGGGTATGGGGAATTGAGAGTGATGTGAGGGGGGGGGAGGGGCCATAAGAGATTCCACCTTCACATGGTTGGCCTTGTTCAGTAGAGAATAATAAATCATTCTCGAAACAAAGAGGAGCTCAATGAGGTATTTATACCTGCCATCAATGAAGTAGATTCAGTACCTATCATAAGTGAGACCACACTCTTATGATCACAAGATAACTAGGTTTAAACCCATCAAATACTTCACACATGCAAGTGCTCATCTCAAGAACACAAGTATTTCACCATTAAAAAAACACTCCTAGGTTCACCAACCGAAATATTTGGCCTTCAAAATAACAAGAAGGGAATTTCAACCCAATAAACTCCCCCTAGAGAGAAGAAGTCAAATCCAACCAAAGATGGCCGCTTTGTCATTCGTATCACAGAAGTGAGCATCCAATTACATCATCACATCACGTTCCTAAGAAAGGAATCTCTCCAAACTCCATCAATCGTGACATCACATCAAGCTCCAAGTCCTCCAAACAAAGCATCTCACCATGCTCAAGGTGTTCACGTTAGAGCTCTTCTAGACAATAGTTCCATTTATCATCGCTAAAACCTACCCTATACAATATATAGTCTTTCCAAAACCGGATAAATTTTCCCATACTAGAGATTACATGATTATGATTCCTAAAGTTTCCCATACTACAAAATATTTTGTGAACAGGTTGAAGGAATCATGCCTTCAACAGTTTAAAAACCATCTACATTTGTCATTCTCAAAGATACTGATGCACCTATAGAAAGCAGTTATCTATGACAGAGAGATTGAATTTGGCACAAGTTGGTCTATAAAGAAGACAACAAAAAAAGTCTCAAAATTGCAAGCGATTCCGGTGCAACCAAACAAATAAGATAAAAAATGCTGCTTGAGCAAAGGCTAAAAAAGGGCAATTGATGTAAGTATTAAAGTATGGAAAGAACTTGTAAAAGCATATGAGAAGTCAGATGCATGGAGGAAGTCCGGAGAGGAGAGTACCCAGGTAATTAAATTTGCTCATAACATTATATCAAAATTATTAAATGATTTTTATGTTTTATTTGTGCATACTTAAATTGATTTGGTATATGTTTCAGGACAAGGCCTCCAAGGCTAGGCTTTCCAAACTTCGTGCCACAAATCACAGTGGCCATAAAGGTCTACATGTCTTGATTTGTACTTTTTAAAGTATATTTAAGTTGTGAAATGTTTTTTTTTAATTCCTAGAAAAAAGTAAATGATTGCATAAAAATTAGTTTAACTAGTCCATGTGTCATGTGTTTTACAGGAGGAGAAACATGGCCAACATCCAACACCCTTTGAAAAAAAAGTTACAAAGAAAAAAGTGGACCGAATTTGTAATCTGGATGGAGAACGAGGCATCAAGATTTGACTAATAAATATTGTTCAGACCTTATATTACATTTCCATTCTTTCTTTGGGAATCTATAATATTAAGTGGTTTATCACATTTATTAGAGTTGAACTTAGGCACACTACACCCTACCAAATATAGAATAGGTTGTCCCAAGTCATACTTATCCTCATCCCATTCATAACCAATAAGAAATTGAATGACACATCAATTCCATCCATTTGCATTCCTTTTTGTTGTATATGTGAAGAACAACCCTCATCTTTCTCATTACCTTGGTATTCTACATTCTGCATAATTTATGCTTGTGAATGTAGACAAAGTTGCTTAGCCTTTCCTTTGGCCACCATGTTGTGGATGTGGAATTCATTTATCCAATGTCGAGAAATCCATTGAACCTTTTCTCTATCATTGCCCCTACATTTCTCATCCCATCCTATTGTGGATGTGGAAGTCATTATCCAAATTCATGAACTTAGGCCTTCGCATTATTCTCTACATGTCAATGCAAAAGGTGCTTACTTAACCTTTCATAAGTATTCTCAATATTTCTTCTTTCACACCAATATTTGGGTGTAGACATTGAATCTATTCCCAATGGTTTGCTTCCCTCTGTATGCCTAGAACTCATGCGTATGTTGACGGTGGACCTACATGTGGCATTCTCATTTAAAATTTGGTTTAATGGCAGTGGAGAATGTTGAATATCTTTATGGACATTGAAACTTGCCTCATAACAGAAATTATTGAGTATCAAATACACATACTCCAAGAGATTGATAATGAGGGTTAGTGCATGGATTTGGTAGGAGAAAAATATGTTGAGCATAAAGAAGTCTGATTCGTTTTGTGGAGACATCATAAATGTGTTGGCTTGAGAACATAAATAATTGCATTGGATAAAGGCATACAAATAGTATTCAAGGCTATCATAGGAAAATTTAAGAAGAGTAAAGCATGTTATATAGGGATGGATAAAGTTGGATCTATTCCCAAATCGAGTTTTGGAACTTCATGAAGTTGACACATTTTTGGAATCTTAGGGCTCGTAATATTGAACCTCTTAAAAGAATATCTTGCATAGCCTTTAATGAGTTATTTTATCCCTTGCCAAATTGTAGTCAGTCGTATGATGGACCTATATAATGAATTGCCTTGGATTTTCACCCACTTGGTTGGTCAGGAGACTACGACATATGTTCCGAAGTATGTGTTGTATGTGTTACACTTCACTTTGTGCTTGAATGTGTTTTTTTAACGAGGAAAAAATTACCTCAAATGAAATATCTCATTAACTTACAAATTTAATCAAATTTAAAAGATTCTTTTTGATGGTCTATTTGGTATTTGCATTGGTTTTCTGTAATACTTTTGAAGCAATGAGACCAAAATAAAATATTCTTTATGAAATTTAACCAATCCAATGTTGGTACCTGACTCTATTGAGACACAATGCCATTTCATTTTTATCATGTCCAAAATTATTTTTCCATGAAGTGTAGGTATATGTTGATAGGGAAGGAACCCAAAAGGTGACCATGGAAGCAAATACCTTTCTTTTCATAAGAGGATAATATATTTTGGAATAAATTCATACATACATTAGACTGTATCCATTTTAGGGAAAAATTCCTCTCTCAATTCTTTTGCAATAGGTTAATCTTGATTAAATCATGTATATAGCATAAAAAATGGTTTGTGTTCTTCAATACGAACAAGAAAAGGCAATTCATCTCTTTACCTTTAAATTGTCTTGGATTTTCAATTATAGTATAGCAATTTTTGTAGAAATTTCTCAAGTTTCTAATACATTTTATTTAAAGGAAGTTGAGGTCGTTACAGGTTTTGACTTGGAGAGTTTTTTTTACAACCCATGTTGTTTTATTTGGTTATGGTAATTATATTCTAGAAGCATAGTAACGTGAAGAGGGAGTAGGGAACAATGAGGATGATGTTTGGAATAAAATGGGACATACTTTGGAAACTTTCATGAGTGATGGAATGAAGAATCCTAAGTTCCTCGATGACATGAACACCCTTGTGAGCTTAAACACTCAATTTAGGAGAAAGTTGTTGTAAGAAAATAAGAAAGAACTCATCAAGGAGGGTCGACAAAGGGGTAAGATAGGTATTACACAACAAAATTTGAACCAAAAATCCGATGAGAAAATCCGACGAATTCCGACGAAATTGTCGGTGTTGTCAGATTTCACCTTTATAATTATGATTTTTTCTTATTTTTTTTTAAATTGACGCCAGTAGTCATCGCATTTTTGACACCCGTCGTAAATCTGACGAACTATGTCAGATATTCGATGAAGGTCGTTGGATTTATGACGTGTAGGTTATAAAGGTAACTATGATAACTTTGTCAGATATCCGACGAACGTTTATTTTTAGAAACTATAAATTATAGAAACATTCTGACATGTTTGTTATACAAGCGACAGTTTGCGGAAATTATAATCTTCGCATAGACTGTTTTCTGTACAAAAATCCACAATTATTTCAATTGCTACTATGATTAAAAATAGTGAAGTGTGGAGCTTGATTTTTTAAAATTGATAATAATTAGTCAAGCCCTGTATCAAAAAATGTCACATAACAATATTCCCAATCCAAATGAACAAAATCGAGAATTGCTTGCTAAATTGTGGGATGGACTCGAAAGAAAGGGTGATGGGAAACGTTATTGTCCATGTAGTCAATGCAGGGGATTTAAAAGGAGAAGAATAAATATCACAATAGCCAAAAGACATTGTAGGGAACATGGATACGCTAATGGGGGACATCATGAATATCATCCATTGGTAATTTTTTCATTCTATATGTCTTTATATTGACCGTTTTTGTAAATGTATGTATCATTCTAATATTTCTTATATGAACTAATATCTCTTGATGGTTTCATGTAATTATAAAGTAAATACCTCCTATGGCATATCGCCCAGAGGATGTGCTTTCAGAACAAGTATCGGAGGAACATGGAGCTATGAATAATGGAGAACAAGTTAATGATCATATTGAAGAATATGATCATACTGATAACATAGTTGAAGATGATGGTACATACACATTGATACATGATAAATTTAATGTTATAATGGATGATGATGACTGTTAGCACTCAAATCGACCCCAAGGTTGTGGAAAGGTCTCTTTAAGGTAACACACAAAACCAAGCTTTAGGAAAGAGAGCTGGCTTCTATCTTTCCAGAGAGGGATCTCTCATCAATTGTTTAACAGGACCAGATATGTGAATTAGAATTAAAATCAGATTTGTTGTTTGGTTGAAAAAAGGGGAATATTCATTGGGCAATGGAGTCAAAAGCAATTATGGTGATAAAGTGGCAATGCTTTGCAAACAATTCATAATAGAGACAGGGTAGCTACTCATTCACAGTCAAAGGGATTTTTGTCTAGTGATATAGAAGAAAATAAGAACAATCCATTAATATAGAGCATTATAAGATGAATTCTGCATTAACTTTAGTAGAACAAGCTTCGTGGATGCTTGGAATCAAAGAAACAAAGCATAAACATATGAATTCTGCTTCAATATACACTTATCCAAACATGAAAGAAAACAGTATGAAGTAGAAAACAAGGAGACATTCACATGAAGAAAGAAAGGTACATACTCCAAATCAGATAACACAAGAATCTCTGCTCAAAATACTTGCTCGACTTTGCCAATTTTTATTAAAGGAGCATCTCAAAATACATAACACAAAAGCCTCATGGGTTCCAACAGGTTTCAACCCTTTACTCCTCATTACATATGAATATATATAAGTGGTGATAACCTCATCTCTCAAGTTCAAGATATTCTACCCTAGCTTCCAAACAGAAAGTTGTTACGAAATTCGATGACACCTATATGGGAAGTTTCATCCTCTATGAGAATTAGTTACAACAAAAAGCATCAAATGCTGACAGTTAGGCTTAACAGCCTTTACAAGTGCCCTCGATCATCTACTAGCTGGTAAAAAATTCTAGTGAATAAACAAAAACCTAGGTGACTAATTCTGCAGGCTGCCACTCTCCATGACCCTCGAATCTCCATGCATGCAATGTCAGTTTGGCTTTCCCAAACTTCTCAACAGTCTTCCACTGCTTTGGAGTTGGAATATCTGACGTGGCCACCTCCTTCATCAACACTCGCATTTCTGTGTGATCCCTATATGAATAGTTCCTGAAGTGTGCACAAGCTTCTTTGAAGACCCAAATTAGCTCAAATTCCTTTATTAACTTTTCCACCACTATTTTTCATATCAGAGGTTGGTTCATGTCAGCAAAGCCTTCATGATCCAATATGCATTCCCATAACTTTCCGTGATATTCTTTCTATGTCCTTATGGTGCCATTCTCCTCCAAAAAGAGAGGAAGTCCCTTCTTGAATAAAGGATCGAATGTCTCCCTAAAAAGCTTTACTTGATGTGCTAAGATGTCTATCTTTGCTTGAATGGTGCCCAGCTAGTGATTCTTGTTCATCACTTTCCTTTCCCAAATGATAATGGACAGCCTATCCTTGATGTTATCATCCTTCAACTCACCCTTAGTTAATCCATTCAGGAAATCTATGGCATTTGAAGCACTCTCAATTGGCTTCTTATTTAGCTTCTCTTTTATTGCTGTTATGCTTTGAATGGATAGCCTAATTATAGCTTCCTTGTCCAAAATGAAATCAAGATATTGCCTTATATTTTCTTCCTCTGCAATAATGTAATCCTAAATGACTTGCTTTGCTTCCTGCAGGGAGGTCTGACCTGTGGCCTGCTTCACCAATTCCTCATTTTTGACCTGCATCTCCTGGTACTTGGTTTCCCAAGCCTCCTTTTCCTGCTCTGCCTTTGACATCAGGGTTTTCAGATTTGTGTTTTGCTTCTTTAACCTTTCCACTTCTAAGTCTCTTAGACTTTCCTATGCCATATCCCCCACAAGGGAGAAGTCACTCGATTCTATGGAGGAGGGTGTGGCCATGTTCTCCAACTCTTTGCTCTTCTCCTGTAATTTCCCCTCCAACTCCTCAGACTTAGCTTTCCACTTCTTTTCACTCTCCACCATAAGAGCCATATCACTCAACCATATATTTTCTTTCTCTTCAAACTTCAACAATATAGCTTTGTAGTCTGTTACTTCATTTTGTAGCTTTTCTCTCTTCTCCTCTAGCTCTGTCAATTTAGAGGCTTCCACTAGCTGGGTGGAGGGGATTTTTAGCTTCTTTTTCAATGACTGAATGGTGTTATCTTTCTCATTGAGAAGGTTTTGAATAATGGCCCTTTTGTCTACTTGGAATTCAGTGGCCACTAACTCATTCTACAGCTTCGTAATTTGTGCCTTATGGGCCTTGTTCTCCACTCTTTCTTGCCTAAGCTGATTTTGAACCTTATTCTTATTGACTTGCAACTTGGATAATTCTAGTGCAGCCTTTAGCAGTCTAGCATAGATAACCTCCCCAGTCTCTTTGTGCAAATTGATCATATCAAGAACAAGAATATATTCCAAGTTCACTTTTAGCTCAATGGCTTTTTTCTTGGTATATAAGGCCAAGTTCAAGGTGTTTTGGGCACAGCTCTTTCTAGCTACCAAAGACACATATTTATTGGAAATCTGCCTCACCTCTGCATACAACTTAGACTCTTCTGAATCTTCCTCTCTGCTTTCTTTATACTCATCCAATAGTTCTGCTCTACTTTTGCCTTATGTGGAGGGCCCAATAGCTGCTTTGTTGAATACATATTCCCTGACCTCAAAGGAAGGCATCTAGATCTTCACATTCTTATTTTTGGCTTGACCTGTTGTCAATGGCACCAATTGCTGCTCAGGTTCTTCTACTTTCTTCCTTTTTGAAGCTCTCTCTGTGTCTTTATCTATATCCATGGGATCGATTCCTTCCAATTTGCCGGATTCCCTAGATCCACTGGAAAAAGGGTATAGTTTCTTCAACCGTTGGGACCAGGATGGAGGAGCTAGGTAGTGGGGAAGTGGCCTTTGGTACCAGGGAGGTGGAGTCCTCAGGTGTATCTACCTCCATCTGACTTTTTCCAGGATATTCTAACAAATTAGCAATCTCAGCCAGCCCTATAATTTCAAAATGTATAAAATATTTTCTGTTACTTTCTTTTCTTTTGTGTAAGATGATGTGGTGGGGGTAATAATTGGTGGCTGCCTTTGTTCTGAATCCCATATCTCTCATCACACATTCAATGGTTGGAAGGGAAGTCTTGTTTTTAACAATGAATGGGCCTACAACCCATGGAAAGGTGATATCTGAAGCCTTCTTGTCATCCATAAATGTTCAATTTCCACTCTCAGCTTCTGCCTGATGAATTCTAGTGTAAATAATCTAGGGGTTAGAAAAGCTGGCAACACATAGGGTGCATGGGAAAACCCATAAAATATGATTGTGGTGCTGTGTTTTTAGAGGAACCAGACACTTATCTTCTTCTTTGGAGAAGGCTGCAACATCTCTTTCATTTCTATTAATACCCTGGGCACTTTCCTTCGAAAGATAACATTGTAGACTTCAGACATGATGTTGTTCATGAACTTAGTGTAGTCTGTGAGTGTCTCCCGAGTGAGCATCATCTCAGGCATCTGTAAGTTCTCTGCATTAAAGGACAACATTCTCAGTAGGTATGACTGGAATCTGAAGCTCCTAGTTTTGGGGAACTCCACTAGCTTAGAATGGATATTCTCAGCTAGGGCCTCATCAAACCTAAGACATGCACATTGGATGGACTGAATAGGATCCTCAGGCTCAAGAGGACATGTGTTCATGACAAAAAGCATGCTTATTAAAGGCTCAGTAATATACATGTCAGTGTCTAATCCTAGGAACTGGGCTAACATGGTGATGACACATTTGGACTCTTCACTGAATAGACTGACTTCACCAGGGAAAGGTTGGTTTTGGAAGGAGACATTTGGCTGCAGGATAGCATGGAAGAAAATTTGCTTAAGCTCAGATGGGGCCTGTCTGAAATGCTGAATTAGGGCTTCTTCTTTGTATTCTTTGTCTTTTTGGTAGAACTCATCCGGGATTGACAGGGATTTTCTAGCAGTGAGGGGATTGAATGGTCACAGGATCTTAGAGATGGATGTGTCCATAATCACCCTCTCAGAGGAGGAGTAATTGGTGGCACACCAGTCAACGAACTCGAGAAAATTTTGGGTTTGGTCGATTGCAAACAAATGAAAAAACGACTGGTAAACCTTATGCACGTCTATATTCTGTTCCCTAATTATCTTCAACCTGTCTTCAGCTGTCTCAATGGAGCTGTTTATCCACAATATGTTGTAAATATCGACATCTTTATGCTAAAAAAAATCACCTATCCTATGGTATTCAAAACCTGGGGGTTCTATCTCACTCAGTTCAACAATTTAAATAATTTTGTATGGAGACAGGAAGCCTACCTGGTTATCAACAGCTGGTCTGAGAATATGGATGAGTTGTCTTCTTCTGCACAGTCGCCTTCTGTCATTTTCCGATTCACAGGACAAATGATACTTAGATCCTCGTGCAGCTATATTTTTATATTATTTCTATTTTCTTATCAGTCTTGCATCTCCCGTAGTGAAGAAGCTTCTGATCCATCCATTTGCACGATCAAATCTGCACCGTGGATCTCTGTCCCTATTTAACCCCCAGGGCCCTCTGTAGTCTTCTTCCTTCAAGTGCTTCCTTCCTTGCACTTTAGATCCATTAATCCACTATCCACCATCGATCTAGATCTCTCCCACATCTTGACTGTCAAAAGGTGCGACCCTACCAGGTATGCAAATTCGAAAAACGTCGATGCTCCATCCATGTTCAATTTGCGAACAAATCTTCCACCATTGATATTAACTCCATCATATCTACACCATTGCAATACACAAGGCCTACCAAAACTTCACAAATTTGAAAATGTCAATTCCCCACGCATGTCAAATCACCGAAGTACCTGCTAGCCGTAGATCTATCCTTCTTCCTGTTGATCAGATTTCCAATTTGCTCGCGGGCTAGCACACTCCGCCCACACTTAAACTACCGCATCTTACCTTTGTGACGTTGCCTCTGAGCCGTCGATCTTGATCACCATAGATCTACGCCCTTCACCGGTGCCACCATATAACTGCGGGAGGATTTTCACATTTTTAATCCCTCTGCAATGTTAAGACTTAGGATTCTCAATCCTTTTCCTCCCGAACCTAGTTATAAACATTCAAAGCTTCTCCTCTCATTCCTCTAGGTCGTATGACTTGAAAACCTAGGACCTTCTCCACTATTTTCAGGGATCTAACTCTTCCACTCATCCAAGACAAAACTGGTGCCAACAACTGGCTCCAATTGGGGATGCTATCCTCCCTGTGAGGTAGTAAAGAACCCCATAGACCCAGTGCCTGATCCATTGGGAAGTTCTTCAAAACTTCAAACCGCTATTCCTTCTTTTCTGTATGTAAAAATCAAAACAAAAGAAATGGCTATCCCTCTAGATCTCTTGGTCCACCATCTGTACTAATGCAAATGTGAAGCAATATATACAAACTATGATACAAAGGTTACCTGTCATCCTCAGGACAAGTAATGCTTCAGAAATCTACCATTCACTGGACCTCCTGTCATTGGAGACCCATCTTGATTCTCTAGAATGAAAGAATTGACACCTCTGTTTGCTGCAATGATGTATGGACCTACCCACATATGGTCAAACTTCCCATGCTTGTTTTCTTTGGGAGCTTCCCACTTCAAGACCAAATCATCAATTTGGAAGTGTTCTTCTTTAACCTTCCTGTCAAAAGTATTCTTCATTTTCTCTTGGTGCACTTTCTCTCTGTCATAGGCTTTGTCCCTTACCTCATTTAGTTCTATTATCTAATTTATCCTTCTCTGCATATGATTTGGTTCATCCTCATTCCCCTGCAACAGCTTCATGACTGGCACTCCTAAAGAAGTGGGAAAAACAACTTTAGCTCCATATACTAACTGGAATGGATACATTCCAATTTCCCTTTTTGTGCTAATCCTATTAGCCCATAAATCATACTTCAACTTTGTATGCCAAGCTCTTTTGTTCTCTTCCAACAATTTCTTAATTATCCTTACCAGGATCTTGTTAGAAGACTTAGCCAATCCATTCCCTTATGGATAGTAGGCAGTAGAATGGTTCAGGCCGATATGATATTTGTGACATAAACTTATCATCTTCTCGGATTTGAAAGCAGCTACATTATCTGTCACAATTCTCCTGGGGCATCCAAATCTAGCCAAAATGTTATTTTCTAGAAAATCCATGATCACAACATCAATTGCTCTCCTTGTGGGTATGACCTCAATCCATTTTGTGAAATAATCTGTTGCTGTCATAATCCATCTGTGCTAGCCTGAAGAATTTGGGTTGATTTCCCTAATGAAGTCTAACCCCCACTGTTGGAAGGGTCCTTCTACTAAAATTGGGTTAAGAGGAAGTGAAACCAATTTCCTCTTACCATCAAAGATCTGACACTGATGACAAGTGGTGGTCTCTTTATAAACATCTGAAAACATAGTAGGCCAATAAAAACTAGCCCTCATAATTTTATTCACTGTTACCTTCCATGAGTGGTGCCCTCCACAATCTCCTTTATGGAATTCCTTCATTGTCTGTTGAGCTTCATTTTCCAATAGGAAATTCAAAAATACACCACCAGGTTCCTTCAAATACAAGTATTGGTTCATAATACAGAATTTTGCAGCCTTTAGTTTTACAGATCTAGCTCTAGTTTTACTCAATTCTACAGGAGCTTGTAGATTCTACAGTACATATACAATATCAGAGTACCATACATATAAAAATATGGTCTTACTTGTATCCCTGTATCAAGCTGGTTTGAATGACTGGTCAAGAAGTTGAGCTTTAAAGATTCACAACTTTGGCCAGCCCTTGTCCCTTAACCAACTTGGTAGGCTTGATCTCAAGATCATATTCCAACAATACATCAATCCATTTTTCCCTCTTCCCTTCTGGATCTGGTTGGGTAAGAATGCTCTTTATTGCATTATTGGGAACATGTGCAACAATGTGTGAATGAAGAATGTATACCCTGAAATCTTTCAAAGCCTTCATCAAAGCATAAGATTGCTTCTCCATGATATCATTTTTCAACTCCCCTTCTCTCAATACCCTGTTGAAAAATGCTATAGGCTTATCAGCATTTTGGTTATTTTTCTACAATAGGACTCCAGCTATAGTATGCTCAGATGCATAAGAAAAAAATAGGAAATCTTTAGTGAAATCTGGGCTTGCCAGAACTAGATCCTTAGTGATAGCCCTATTAATACCCCTGAATGATTCTCTAGCATTTTTTGTCCATTTTATTTGATTTTCCTTCTTTAGCATGTTAGTAATGTTCCTCAATATCTCAGCAAAACTAGGAATGAATCTTCTTAGGAAACCTACTTGTCCAATAAAGGACTTCACCTCCTTCTTTCTCCTAGGCTCCTCAACTTTCAAAATTGCACTGACCCTTTCTGTATCAATCTTAATACCATATTTTGAAATAATATGCCCCAACAATTTTGCTTCTTCAAGTGCAAAATTGGACTTTTTAGGGTTTAATGAGATGCCATGTTTCCTTCATTTTATAAATACTTTCTCCAAGTGCTTGATATGTTCCCAATCATATCTGGAATAAACAATAATATCATCCATGTAGACAACTACAAATTTATCCTTTTCTTCTGCAAAAGCAATGTCCATAGCACGCTGAAATGTAGCTCCTACATTCATTATCCCAAAGGGAATTTTAGCATACATGAATGTAGCCCAGGGTGTGGTGAAAGCAATCTTTTCTTGGTCTTCTGGGAGTACTTTGATCTGGTTATATCCTGAAAACCCATCCATAGTTGAAATCCTTTCAGAACCTACTACCCTTTGCAGAATGTGCTCCATCTTAAGTAGTGGGTAGTTGTCCTTCAATGACACCCTGTTGAGGTTTCCAAAATCAATACAGAGTCTAATTTCACCATTCTTTTTTCTGACAGGAACCAAGTTAGCCACCCTTTTTGAAAACCTTAAAGTTACAATAATCTTGGCATTGAACAATTTCATGATCTTCTATCTATCACAAGAAACAACTTTGGGTTTACTCTTCCTAACATCTGTCTGAAGGGTCTTTCCCTAGGATTTATTGGGATGGTGTGCTGTATGATATAAGTATCATACTCTTTCAGGTCCTCATAGCTCCAGGAAAATACATCTATGTATTTCTTCATCAATTTTACATATTCTTCCTTCTCTTTTGCATGCAGCTTCTTGGACAACCTTACAATTCGCTGTTCTTCTTCAGTTCCTAAGTTTTGCTCTTCAACGACATTGTCAGCAGGCTTCATCTTAGGGTCCTTGGCCACATTGTTTTGATCAAACAGCTTCTCCATGGGGATCAGGCCTCGTGGAATAAAATTAATTTTTAGCTGGATTATTCCCTCTCCTCCCAACGTATTCTTCCAAGCTTTGTTTTCAGCTTCTTCACCTTCAACTGATTCACCATCTTGGAATCACTCCAAATTTTCATTCTCTGTATCAATCTGGGCGTTCACAAATTCATCAGACATTTCCAGAAACCTCTTTATTTGCATATCATCATAAAAAGCTTGCCAATATTTGGAGTTATATGGTATTGAGGGTATGTTTACAACCTCCACTTTATACTTTTTCTGAGAATAAATAGAAGTCTTGAAACCCCCAGTAGTTGTAGCCAAAGAGTCTGCCACTTGATTTTCAATTCTGGGAACCACTCTGATTTTATGTTATGTGAAGTAATTTCCAAACATATCCCAGAATTCATTCCTATATGCCCTCATTATGGGATGCTTGGTTTGGTAACTATCATTCACCTGGTTTACCACAAGTTCTGAGTCTCCAAACACTTCTATTCTCTTTTCTCCCACGTCTTTCAAATCCCGCAAACCCAGCAACAAAGCTTCATACTAAGCCACATTATTAGTACATTCATAAGTCAGTTTATAAGACAAGGCTTTAAATTCTCTGATTGGAGATATAATCCAAACCCCTGCCCCACCTCCATTTTTACTTAAATACCCTTCAAAATACATAGTCCACAACCCTTCTTCATTTTGTTTCTTTTTCAAGTCTTCTTTCCTTTTTGCAAATTCCTCATCCTCCTTAAATTCAATCTGCACAGGAACTTCAGGATCAGTGCATGGCCCATCATTGAAAAATATAGAGGATCCCAAATCAGTGTCAACAACATAAATAGGGTGATTTTCAGGATGATCTTAACTGCTGACCACATAGGCTAGTATCTTTTCTCTGTATAACCTTCTATTGCTTCCAAACAGGGGTATAGTGGCATATGACAAATCCATTTTCATAGTTCCTTTTAACTTTGATTGCCAAGACCTTGATAAAAACATAACAAAATTTGCAGGAACATCAACCACTACAACATCCATCACAATGCTTTTATCTAGGAGCTGTGCAAGAGTTACCACCATATCCTTTATTAATCCCAGACACCTGACCTTTCTAGAATCAAAAGAAAACAAGTCTTTATAAGGCCTAGTAACCTCCAAACCCAAACTTTCCACTACTGTTTTTGGCATTAGATTATGAGATGCACCAGAATCTAACATTGCATTGTGCAAAATCATGTCATGGATATTCAAACTTAGATAAAATGGGGGAACTTCTTCATCATCTGTATCTTCGATTTTAGGCCCAAAGACAATAGTGGGAGCATCATCTGTTACTTCTAAAATATATGGTTGGCACTCACCTTGATTCTTGACAATTTTAGTAATTTCTTCCCTATACTCATTATTCCTCAACAACTCATTAAAAGGGATAGAAATCTTAACCTTTGACAGCTTTGACTTCAGATTGAAGGATGAAATTGGTTTATCTACATCAATTGGCTTTGACTGTTGTTCCTTATTTTCTAGGTTCTCTTGTATAACAGCCTCCTTTTGCTTTTCTTTCTGTTTTTCAAAATTCTTCTGGGTGTTGGAAAGTTGGTTTGGACTTGAATTCCCTTTATTTGTCACTACATCACGATTTATTAGCTTTAATTTTCTCTGAAAATCATCAATGGAATTCTGATATCCTCTTTGATATTGGTCTGAATCTAGCTTTGAAATATGACTATCATCTTCTTTAGTGAAAAAATTATGCTCTTCTTTAGTTAAATGTATTTTAGAATCACTGTCATCAAAGTGATGAATCTGGTTATCCATTGGATCTTCTTGTCCTTCCTCATCAACCAAATTTTCTAGGAATGGTGGTCTTATTTGCTGATCTTCAGGGTTTCTTTGGTTTCTTTGAGGAAATGGTCTTCTAATATTGGGGTTCCTTATTTGATTTTCAGGTTGCTCTCTATTAGGTGGTCTATTATCTAGGGTCAACCTATCCATCAACTTCTCCATGCTCTTCATCATCATTGCAAACTTAACATCACTTGCAGAGGAAGAAGCAGAAGTGGCTGGTTGGTTCTCTTGTCTCCTCTTATCTACCTCTACTTTACTTTTCAACTTCCCTGAAGCCATCATATTTTCTTCTACTTCTAGATCATCCTTCAACATAGCTGATAGAGTAGCTGACTTCCTCTCCCTCAACAAACATGAAAAATCTCCATCAAAAGCATCATCATAATGAAGCTTGGCAGCACCTACCAAGGGTTTAATATCAGCTGGGATGGAGTTATATACCCTCATAAATCTGCTAGAAAATTCATGGATAGACTCAAAGTTTCATTTCTTCAAATGGTCATAATGAGATAATATTTGTAGAGGGCTCTTTTTTGCCTCCCACCTATCTAAAAATAGTGTTTGAAAAGATTCAAAGGTAGAGATAGATGCTGCTGGTAGATTTGTAAACCATCTCTTAGCTTCCCCAGACAAACTTTGTGCAAACAACCTCATCTTTGCATCATCATGATCCAACTCCTCTAAATCAATAAAATCTTCAAATATTTCCATATGTTGTCTTGCTGTAAAATTTCCATCTCCATCATACAGAGAAATTTTCTGTGAGTAATTTTGGGAGAGATCATGCAAAACAACTGGCAAAGCTAAGGGTGCAAACCTAGCTGCCATTGGTCTAGGTGTATTCTGAGGTATAGGAGGGTTCTGAGGTGGATTGTTAACAAATTTTGTAGTATGTGGATAAGAGGTTAGAGAGCAAGGGTTATTTTCTTCAACTTTCACAATTTTCTGCAGATTATACCACAGGGGATCTAGCAAATATGACTCAAAACTATTTGGATTTGCTTTTGTTTGCTCTAGGTCTGATTCTGAGTTGATCTCAACAAAGAATTTCCAATGCTTACTTCTAAATCCAATTCATGAAAACCATACAACTCATTTTTAGACATAGATCTTTCAATATTAGAAGTGCTAGCTTTCTCTTTTCCACTTCAACATTTCAACAAACTTTCTGGGTTTTCCACACTTAGTAAAATTTCAGAAATGGGCTTACCTCTCGTGTGTATCCTTCTGGGAGCCAAGATCTCTTCTTAAACTCTCTTTGGAAACTAGTGTGGAGCCTCCAATCCCCCTAGTGGAGTTACCTTCAACTGAAAATTTTGATGAGTGGAGTCGCCAGGGAAAATGGACAACCTTCTTCAAATGCATAAATCTTTGTTTGCCCACAAAAATCCCTTCTTTCTATGAAAACTGGAACTCTTTGTTGTTTTCTCCCAGGGACCATATAACTCTCATTCCCCAGCAACGATGCCAATTATTTTAGCACTCAAATCAACCCAAAGGTTGTGGAAAGGTCTCTTTAAAGTAACACACAAAACCAAGCTTTAGGAAAGAGAGACGGCTTCTATCTTTCTAGAGAGGGATCTCTCATCAATTGTTTAACAAGACCAGATATATGAATTAGAATTAAAATCAGATTTGTTGTTTGGTTTAAACAAGGTGAACATTCATTGGACAATGGATTCAAAATCACTTATGATGATAAAGTGGCAATGCTTTGCAAACAATTCATAACAGCGGCAAGGTAGCTACTCATTCACAGTCAAAGAGCTTTTTGTCTGGTGATAGAGAAGAAAATAAGAACAATCCATTAATACAGAGCATTATAAGATGGATTCTGCATTAAATTTAGTAGAACAAGCTTTGTGGATGCTTGGAATCAAAGAAACAAAGCATAAACATATGAATTCTGCTTCAATATACACTTATCCAAACATGAAAGAAAACAGTATGAAGTAGATAACAAGGAAAAACTCACATGAAGAAAGAAAGGTACAGACTGCAAATCAGATAACACAAGAATCTCTGCTCAAAATACTTGCTCGGCTCTTCCAATTTTGATTAAAGGAGCATCTCAAAATACATAACACACAATCCTCATAGGTTCAACCAGGTTTCAATTCTTTACTCATTACATATGAATATATATAAGAGGTGATAACCTCAACTCTCAAGTTCGAGATATTCTACCCTAGCTTCCAAACAGAAAGTTGTTACAAAATTCGATGACACCTATACAGGCAGTTTCATCCTCTATGTGAATTAGTTACAACAAAAAGTAGCAAATGCTGACAGGTAGGCTTAACAAACTTTGCAAGTGCCCTCGATCATCTACTAGTTGGTAACAAACTCCAGTGAATAAACAAAAACCTAGGTGACTAATTCTGCAGGCTGCCACTCTCCATGACCCTCGAATCTTCATGCATGCAATACCAGTTTGGATTTCCAAAACTTATCAACGGTCTTCCACTGCTTTGGAGCTAGCAAGTTTGACGTGGCCACCTTCTTCAACAACACTCGTATTTTTGTGTGATCCCTATATGAATAGTTCTTGAAGTGTGCACAAGCTTCTTTGAAGACCCAAACTAGCACAAATTCCTTTATTAACTTTTCCACCACTATTTTTCCCATCAGAGGTTGGTTCATGTCAGCAAAGCCTTCATGATGCAATCTGCATTCCAATAAATTGCCCTGATATTCTTCCAGTGTCCTCATGGTGCCATCCTCCTCCCAAAAGAGAGGAAGTCCCTACTTGAATAAAGGATCGAACATCTCCCTAAAAAGCTTTACTTGAGGTGCTAAGATGTCTATCTTTGCTTGAATGATGCCCAGCTGGTGATGCTTGTTCATCACTTTCCTTTCCCAAATGATAATGGACAACCTGTCCTTGATGTTAGCATCCTTCAACTCACCCTCAGTTAATCCATTCAAGAAATCTATGGCATTTGAAGCACTCTCAATTGGCTTCTTATTTAGATTCTCTTTTACTGTTGTTATGCTTTGCATGGCTAGCCTAATTACAGCTTCCTTGTCTAAAATGAAATCAAGATATGGCCTTAGCTTTTCTTCCTTTGCAATAATGTCATCCCAAATGACTTGCTTTGCTTCCCGCAGGGAGGTCTGACCTGTGGCCTGCTTCACCAATTCCTCATTTTTGACCTGCATGTTTTGGTACTTGGTTTCCCAAGCCTCCTTTTCCTACTCTACCTTTGACATCAGGGTTTTTAGATTTGTTTTTTTCTTCTTTAATAACCTTTCCACTTCTAAGTCTCTTAGACTTTCCTGTGCCATAGACCCTACAAGGGAGAAGTCACCCGATTCTATGGAGGAGGGTGTGGCCATGTTCTCCAACTCTTTGATCTTCTCCTGTAATTTCCCCTCCAACTCCTCATACTTAGATTTCCACTTCTTTTCACTCTCCACCATAAGAGCCATATCACTCAACCATATCTTTTCTTTCTCTTCAAACTTCAGCAATCTAGCTTTGCAGTATGTTAGTTCATTTTGTAGCCTTTCTCTCTTCTCCTCCAGCTCTGTCAATTTAGAGGCTTCCACCAGCTGGGTGGAGGGGATTTTTATCTTCTTTTTCAATGACTGAATGGTGTTATCTTTCTCATTGATTAGGTTTTTAATACTGTCCCTTTTGTCTACTTGGCCTTCAGTGGCCACTAACTCATTCTGCAGCTTCTTAATTTGTGCCTTATGGGCCTTGTTCTCCACTCTTTCTTACCTGAGTTGATTTTGAACATTGTTCTACTGACTTGCAACTTGGATAATTCTAGTACAGCCTTTAGCAGTTTGTCATAGATAACCTCCCCAGTCTCTTTGTGCAAATTGATCATATCAGGAACAAGAATATCTTCCAAGTTCACTTTTAGCTCAGTGGATTTTTTCTTGGTAGCTAAGGCCAAGTTCAAGGTGTTCTGGGCATTGCTCCTATTAGCTACCAAAGACACATCTTTATTGGAAATTTGCCTCACCTCTGCATACAACTTAGACTCTTCTGAATATTCCTCTTTGCTTTCTTTATACTCATCCAATAGTTATGCTCTGCTTTTGCCTTGTGTGGAGGGCCCAATAGATTCTTTGTTGAATACATATTCCCTGACCTCAAAGGCAGGCATTTGGATCTACACCTGATTCTTTTTGGCTTGATCTGTTGTCACTAGCACCAACTGCTACTTAGGTTCTTCTACTTTCGGCCTTTTTGAAGCTCTCTCTGTGTCTTTATCTATATCCATGGGATCGATGCCTTCAAATTTACTGGATTCCCCAGAGCCATTGGAAAAAGGTATAGTTTCTTCAACCGTTGAGACCAGGATAGAGGATCTAGGTAGTGGGGAAGTGGCCTTTGGTACCAAGGAGGTGGAGTCATCAGGTGTATCTACCTCCATCTGACTTTTTCCAAGATATTCTAACAAATTAGCAGTCTCAGCCAACTTGTAATTTCAAAATGTACAAAATGTTTTCTGTTACTTTCTTTTCTTCTATCTGAGATGATGTGGTGGGGGTCACAATTGATGGCTGCCTTTGTTCTGAATCCCATATCTATCATCACACGTTCAATGGTTGGAAGGGAAGTTTTGTTTTTAACAATGAATGGGCCTACAACCCATGGAAAGGTGATATCTGAAGCCTTCTTGTCGTCCAAGAAATGTTCAATTTCCACTCTCAAATTTTGTCTAATGAATTCCAGTGTAAATAATGTAGGGGTTAGAAAATCCGGCAGCACATAGGGTGCATGGGAAAACCCATAAACTCTGTTTGTGGTGCTGTGTTCTGAGAGGAACTAGTCGCCTATCTTCTTCTCTGGAGAAGGCTATAGCATCTCTTTCATTTCTGTACCCTGGGAAGTTTCCTTTCAAAGATAACATTGTAGACTTCAGACATGATGCTATTCATGAACTTAGTGTAGTATTTGAGTGTTTCCTAAGTGAGCATCTTCTTAGGCATCTATATGTTCTCAACATTAAAGGACATGAACATTCTTAGCAGGTATGATTGGAATCTGAAGCTCCTAGTTTTGGGGAACTCCACTAGTTGAGAATGGATATTCTCAGCTAGGGCCTCATAAAACCTAAGACATGCACACTAGATGGACTAACTGGGCTACTCAGGCTCAAGAGGACATGTGCTCGTGACAAAAAGAAGGCTTATTAAAGGCTCAGTGATATACATGTCAGTATCTAATCCTAGGAACTGGGCTAACATAGTGATGACACACTTGGACTCTTCAATGAATAGACTGACTTAACTAGGGAAAGGTTGGTTCTGGAAGGAGACATTTGGCTCCAGGATAGCATGGAAGAAAATTTGCTTAAGCTCGGTTGGGGCCTGTCTGAAATCCTGAGTTAGGGATTCTTCTTTGCATTCTTTGTATTTTTTGTAGAACTCATTTGGAATTGGCAAGGATTTTCTAAAATTGAGGGGATTGACTGGGCACAAGATCTTAGAGCTGGATGCATCCATAATAACCCTCTCAGAGGAGGAGTAATTGGTGGTGCACCAGTCGATGAACTCGGGACAATTTGGGGTTTGGTCGATTGCAAACAAATGAAAAAATGACTGGTAAACCTTATGCACATCTATATTATGTTCCCTAATGATCTTCAACCTGTCTTCAGCTATCTCAATGGAGCTGTTTATCAACACTGTGTCGTAAATATCGACATCTTTATCCTCAAACAAATCACCTATCCTATGGTATTCAAAACCTGGGGGTTCTATCTCACTCAGTTAAGCCATTTAAATAGTTTTGTATGGAGACAAGAGGCCTACCTAGTTATCGACAGTTGGTCTAAGAATTTGGCTGAGTTGTCTGCTTCTGCACAGTCGCCTTCTGTCGTTTTCCGATGCACATGACAAATGATACTCAGATCCTCGTGCAACTATATTTTTATATTATTTCTATTTTCTTATCAGTCTGCATCTTTCGTAGTGAAGAAGCTTCTGAGCCATCCATTTGCACGATCAAATCTGCGCCGTGGATCTCTGTCCCTGTTTAACCCCGAGGGTCCTCCGCAGTCTTCCTCCTTCAAGTGCTTCCTTCCTTGCACTTTAGATCCATGAAGCCACCATCCATTGTCGATCTAGATATCGCCCACATCTTGACCGTTAAAAGGTGTGGCCCTTACCAGGTTTGCAGATTTGGAAAACGTTGATGCTCTGTGCATGTTCAATTTGTGAACAAATCTTCCACTGTATATCTTAACTCCACCAGATCTACACCATTTAAATACATGGGGCCTACCAAAACTTCACAAATATGAAAATGTTAATTCCCCGTGCATGTCAAATCACCGAAGTACCTGCTAGCCGTAGATCTGTCCTTCCTCCCGTTGATCAGATTTCCAATTTGCTCGCGGGCTAGCACACTCTTCCCATCCTTAAACTACCCCATCTTACCTTTTGGACATTGCCTCTCAGCCGTCGATCTTGATTGGCATAGAGCTGCGCCCTTCACCGGTGCCACCATATAACTGCGGGTGGATTTTCAAATTTTTAATCCCCTCTACAATGTTAAGACTTAGGATTCTCAATCATTTTCCTCCCGTACCTAGTTATAAACATTCAAAGCTTCTCCTCTCATTCCTCTAGGTCGCATGACTTGAAAACCTAGGATCTTCTCCACTATTTTCGGGGATCTAACCCTTCCACTCATCCAAGACAAAACTGGTGCCAACAATGACGATGATAATGAAAATGATGACTTTGATGATGTTCATGATTTACCTCTTGTTGAGAAGGCATGCGAACCCCTTTAGGAGGGCTCCAACTCAAATATTCTCTCTGCTATATTGTTGATAATGAACTTGAAGGTTATGAATGGTCTTTCAAACATATCAGTCACACATATGTCAAGGAATGTAATTATATATTCCATCACATATATGATCGCGATAAAGGTTATCTTTGTTCCTCTAATAATTTTATGTTAATTCATAAGTAAAATTAATACGGATGAAATATGTTTCATTAATATTATTTATATATTATATTAACTAGTTTTTTATTTTAATTTGTTGTAGCTTGATAGCTAAATTTTTGTTACCACCGTCAAATATTTTACCTCGCACATATTGAGATTTATCTTCCATCATGAAAGAAATTGGAATGCAGTATGAAGCAATTGATGCATACCTCGATGACCATGTTATATATTATAATCAACATGAATTTGAAACAAAATGTCCGGAATTTCATAACAGTAGATATCGAACAGATCAAGTAACAAAAAAGGTGCCTCGCAAGGTTCTTCGTTATATTCCCATTATTGCACGTTTTCAATGACTTTCCAGGTGCAAAAACATAGCGCAATTTATGGATTACCATGCACAGAACATAAGTCAAGATGACATTATTTGAATGCCTACAAATGGTTCTACATTTAGAGATATGGAGAAAAAATGGCCACACTTTAAAGAAGAACCTCGTAATGTTAGAATTTCTTTGGAAACAGATGGTGTCAATCCATTTGTAGAGATGATATCTATTTACTCGGTGTGGCCTATTACATTCCTCCATGGTTGTTAATAAAGAGGGAGCACATAATGTTGGCAATGATTATTCTTGGTATGTGCCTACAACATATTTTTTTAATGTAGTGGCATCTCATTTGTTGTATTTTGTTGCATAATGTCATATATTTTTTTTTCTTTTTCTCTTGTGTATTATTTATATATCTAAATTGTTGTAACAATTATATATTCAATATGTTCAAATGAATCAGGTAAGTACCAAGTTCAAGATATGAATGTATATATCGAACCTCTTATTGACGAGCTACTAAGGCTATGGAATGGAATCACTACGTATGATGTATCTAGACCAATACGACAAAGGCAATTTCAATTCCATGCAATGCTTGTATGGACAGTACATGATGCCCCAAGGTTAAACCATTTTTGTGGTTTGTAATTACAATGTCCACTTTAATAGTATTTAATTTTATGAAGTTGATATATTATGCATGCATGTTTGTTTATATAATCCATTCATTTTATATAATTATAATGGACATAGTTAATCCATCTCTTTATGTAGGTCTTCAAACAAAGGGAAAAATTGCATGTCCAGTTTGTGGTCCTAAGATCAAGTCTTGTCGTTCAAAAAGTTTAGGAAAGGAGGTGTTTGATGAGTATAGGCACTTCCTCTCTAAGAATCATAGGTATCAAACTACTGAAAAACATCTATTCAATGGGAAGCAAGAGACTGCATTAAAATCGCAGAGAATGACACCTCACCTATGGAAGTTGCAATATAATCGAAATCGTCATGGTATGTATGGATCAAATTGTCTATCTATCATCGTATATGAAATGTTTTGAATTTTTTTTATTGTGTGTTGTTTACTATAATTGACATTGATTTCTGTAATTTCTTTATAAACTATGATTCATGATGGTCATCGTGATCATGAAGGCATTAATGGTATCCCATGAGGAATGAAAAGTTATGCTAAACAATTCAGTAGGTTTCCCTACTATGAGCACCGACAAATTGCTCATCTGTTTGATACAATGCATATTGGAAAGAATGTGACTGAAACATTATGGAGAATATTGGATGGAAGGAGTGACAAAGAAAAATTTGTCAAAATTTGCAATGACATTTAGGAAGCCAACCATGCAATGAAATATGTCATTCAATCACATAGAAATGAAGACCAAATTAATACAAACTCACTTCCATGGTTGTTAACAGAGGAACAAAGTAATGTTGTAAAAGAAGTCATGCGAAAAATTAAATTTCCCACCGGATTTTGTTCAAACATGAAGAATATCATAACAAAGAAAGGTGATTTTGCGGGGGTGAAAATGCATGATTGGCATATCTTCATCAAGGTAATTATTATGGTATATATATTGCTATATATTTTTATTCTAGTGCATATTGTTGGTATTTTTTTGTCTACTTTTTGTAAAAAATAATGAAACGATTTTTATATTGTTACAGTATGTTCTACCTCTATCTCTCGTGGACAACTTCGACAGCAATGTAAAACAACTTATATATAATCTTGGAAAATACATGAGGTAAGTAGTGATATTTTGCATGCATAAAGTGTTTGTTTAATTCATTGTAGAACTTATATTTGACATTTGTTTTACTAATTGTTATGTAATATAATGTTTATTTTTGTTAAATATCATGATTGGTTTGCATCACTTGTAGAAGGTTGTGATCTAAAGAAATCCATAGAGAATATATAAATTATTGGGGGAGACAAATTCCTTGTCTCATGTGTGAAATGCAAAAGAATCTACCTTTGGAATTTTTCAATGCACAATAACACTACCTCATACACCAATTTGAGGAGATTGAATTGTGTGGACCTATACACTCAAGGTCCATGTGGATGGTTGAGAGGTACTTGAAATTTTTGAAGGGTTTGGTTAGACAATGAGCACGTCGTAAGGGTTCTATGGTGGAGGGATATATGACATACCAGAACATGATGTATATTAGTGAATATCTTCCTAAATTAGCGTCAAAGCTCAATTTAGCTCGCATTTGTTATCCAGACTCCAATAACAATTTCAAAAGGGAGTACCTGAAGGGAAAAGGTAGATCGAGGAAGGTGAAAGGTAATTATTAGCTAGTGGAGATTAATTATAGTACATTTGACTGTTGATTTTTATGTATATATCATACTTATTTCATTTTTAATATTCAATATGCATTAATTAAAAGTGTATACCGTGTTAAGTGAATATACATTTGTACTGAATTTTAATTTTATTTTCATCAAGAAGTTAGTCGAGAGTGGGATGCACTTCATTTATACATCGTAAACAATATTGATTAGATGAAGGTATGGATTGAACGATGTGAACAATCTGGTCATGGAATATCATGGGAAGGTGTGGCTTCATTAGTTAAAGCAGCTCATTGCAATGGAGATACCAATATTACACAAAGGGAAATCAATTTAGCATATGGTTTAAAAGATAAGCAGGCAAGCATATTAATTAGGCATACTATTTGATTTTTTTGCAAATATATTGATATACACGTTGATTTTTTTCCCTGCAGAGCATAAACATGCACTTAATCATCAATTCATGATGAAATCTTTATGTGTATGACATGTTGTAGGTAAAACACCAAAAGGCTATGTGGTGCAATGGTCGTAAATTTCGCATTAAAAAGTTGGATGAAACGAAGAAAACATCAGATTGTGGGATAACTGCATTCTTTGAGGTGACCAATGTTTCCTCTAGAAGTGACAGACATCCAGAACTCTCAGAAAATCGATACTATGGGTATTTGGAAGATATTATTCAGTGTGAATTTAACTCCTTCAAATTAGTTCTGTTCGTTGTCAAATGGTACAGGTTATGATCGAATCAATGTGATCCCGATAGAATTATTATTGAACATGATAATGGATTTACCATGGTTAATACAAGGTTGTTTGAGCCAAGAACGGAGCCCTATGTTCTTCCAAGCCAATGTAAACATGTATTTTACTCAGAGGTTCCAGGTAGAGGGGGTTGGTCATTTGTTGTGAGACACGATCCAAGGGAAAGTCCGGTAAAGTATAATGTAGATGAAGATAATGAAGAGGGTCTTGAAGAAGAAGATGGTCAAGTTAAGGATGATTAACATGAGTTAGTCGACGATCATGTTCTAGATGAAGATGTCGAAGAATTAGTTGAATCATATGATGTAGCATACAATGTCAATGAATATGATATCGACGATGACATGCTGATTGAAACTGACATCGGTGATGATGATGATATGGCCAATCCTTACAATGTTGAATTTGGATTGGATGATACAAATGATGACTTGGATGAAGACGATGATGAAGTCCATTGAAGTGTATGAGGTATGCCTTAATATATCTACTCTATACATTTTGAATTAATATTGGATAGAATTATTGACTTTTATTGGTACGTATAAATTATTTTTAATTTTTTTTTTGTCATTTTCTTGTATGATGGCATATGTTATAAGAGACATTGCGTCTTAAGTATGACAAAAAACAATACATTATTTTTTTGTACGTAGATTTTTTCGGGTTATGGAGAATTGAGAGTGACGTGAGTGGGGGGGGGGGGTTAGATGAGCTTCCACCTTCACGTGGTTGGCCCTGTTTAGTAGAGAATATTAAATTATTCTCGAAACAGAGAGAATATCAGTAAGGCATAAGTGGCCGCATCATAATTTGAGACCTACCTTATAACACATGTGATAAGGAAAATAGTCTCTAAACACAAGATCATAATTGCAATGGCATACCCTTTAGATATAGGGACAAGGAAGCATCTACATCACATTAGATTGGCCATATCCAAATAAAGATGCCATATGTTGATTAAACTTGTGTTATGTCCATGTTATGTTAAATGTGGTAAATGGAAAGGATTAAACTTGTGTTATGTCCATGTTATGTTGATGTGCCCTAGGATTGGTCGAGATAGTTCCTTATTCCATAATGTTTAGTGCTTTTGATGGCCATTCCTTTAAACCCCGTGGTATTATCCCATCCTTCCTAGTCAATATTGGGGCAAAATCCATGTTGATTGAGGTTAGTGTCATTGATTCAATATTATATTAAAATTTATTATTATGGCATAGTTGGACATATGGCATGATGTATATCATGTAATCCATGTTTTGAGTAATTAGATTTTCCATGTTCACTTTTAACATAAAATACAATGGATAAACGCTATATTGTTGTGTATAATATTTCTAATGAGCCCTCATTTTTCCAATTTCAATTATGGAAGTATAGTCTATGTAGGGCACAAGTTGCAACACACAACCTCCTTTATATGCACACAAATTCGTAGTTGTGACCTCATTGACAATATTTTGTTCTAAATTAGATGTTATGGAAAATATTTGTAGACATAATTCTTATATCACCCGTAATACATGTTCATTGTATCCATTAAATCCATGGTTCACCCCATCTAAATATTGTTGACATGCAATTGGATTCAGTTTGACCTCGTTTGAATTGTTTCAATCACCTAATATTGTGTCCTTTGGGGAGGTCATGCCTATATCGCACAAACATTTTGCCAATCAAACAAAAAACCTATAGAATAATCAATGTACTAAATGGGGCCAACGTTGAAATTTTTTCAAGTTGTGCTTGTGTAGATTGAAATTTGGCTTGGTTAGACTAGAATCATGTATTGATGGTTTGGGAGGGTTTCCAGACTCAAACATAACTCACACAAACAATTCTCCAATCAAACAACAAACCTATAGAATAATCAATGTACTAAATGGGGCCAACGTTGAATTTTTTTCAAGTTGTGCTTGTGTACATTGAAATTTGGCTTGGTTAGACTAGACTCATGTATTGATAGCTTGGGAGGGTTTCCAGGCTCAAACATAACTCGCACAAACAATTCTCCAATCAAACAAAAAACCTATAGAATAATCAATGTACTAAATGGGGCCAACGTTGAAATTTTTTCAAGTTGTGCTTGTGTACACTGAAATTTGGCTTGGTTATAATAGACTCATGTATTGATGGTTTGGGAGGGTTTCCAGACTCAAACATAACTCGCACAAACAATTCTCCAATCAAACAAAAAACCTATAGAATAATCAATGTACTAAATGGGGCCAACGTTGAAATTTTTTCAAGTTGTGCTTGTGTGGATTGAAATGGGGTCATATGCATGGAATACATGGTCAAGCGACTTAGCTAACATTCACATGAGGGCTAGGTAGTCTTCCCTTCTATTTATACCTTGGTGATTAATGAGTTTAAGGTTCCTTATTCCTACTTTGGATAGGATAAAATAAACTCTATCAAATTTTCATGGGATTCAAAATATGATCTCACCTTGTCCTTATTTCATGCTTCTTGATCAACTTGAATCAACATTTATTATGACAATCATGATGATCATAATCATGTTGTTGTTGATGATGTAGAGGATGATGATGATGATGGCAATGATGATCATGATGACGACGATGAGGATGGCGATAGTGAATATTGTCATATTGATGTTAATGGTGTCGATGATGATGACAATCATGATTATCATCATCATGTCGATGTTTATAATGAAGAGGATGGAGATGCTGATGGTGATGTTGATGTAAATGATGATTGTCATGATGATGATGAGGATACCGAAGCTTGACCATATACCGAAACTTGACTTATAAATTAATAGCTTACTTATGATTTATCTTTTATCTTCATCCTCCCATGCTCTTGGGTCTGCTTGTATTTGTTATATCCTTTGATCCCCTATCATCTTGGATGAAACTACAATTTATATTTTTTCTTCCATTTGAATTTGTATTTCCTTTGCTTCTATAATTTTTTTGATTGATATTTTTGGACTATACCCCGCTCTACATACAATGTTCCAAATTAATGTCTTAAAGGTGGCTTTAGAACAATTTTGTGGTTATTGCAATTTCATTTGATAATGGATCATTACCCTTTCATTTGATTGATTGATTTAGTAATTTTATTTTATTTTGTGGCCCTTGCTTTGTATTATTCGATATAGGTAGTCAAAATTACTATTGTAGGAGGAGATCGCTTTATATGTATATAGGTAATTATTTAAAACCCATCACATTTCTTTGTTTACATCTACATCCCAATTATTGATGATGATGATGTTTATGTTTATAATGATGACGATGATAATGATGATCATATATACGACAACAATGATGGTCGTGATGACAACTATGATGATGGCTGTGATGACTATGACGACAATGATGATTTCATTATCAACATCATCATTGTCATCGTCACTGATGATGATGATTACTCATGATGACGACGACGATGAAAATTATGATGACGATGATGTTCTTGATGACGATGATGATGTTCTTGTCATCATTAAATTTGTGACAACTTTAACATTGGTACGGTATTAGACTTTGTACCCAAATCTAGTAGTGGCAACACTTTGGGTCATCTTATTCTAAAGTGTATTTGTAGATAATTTATATTTTGTGGGAGCATAAGGAATGAGTGGGCTCCACACAAAAGTGCAATGTTTTACAATTGGTCTAAATTAACAAACAATCAAAAATTAAATTTTTAATCTGATTTATAACAAGAAAAATAGTAAAGAAATAGTACATTAGCACAATATATGTAGATTATCGTAGTATATTTATTGTCCCAAAATGAAAATCCAAAATTGAAAACAATGGTCACTTTTGATCAATTTCAACATTTTCTAGGGTCATTAATATACAAAAGACCAATATAACAATACAAAGAAATTACAATTTATTAAAAAACAAAATACAAAAATACAATATAAAATATCAAAACCAAAATAAATAAAAAAACAAAAAAAATACAATTTATTACAAAAACAAAAAACAAAAATACAATATAAAATATCAAAATTAAAATAAAAAAAACAATATAACACAAAAGGATGCAGGTTGATAGCATCGAGAGCAAACACAATGATATGAGGAGCAAATAATAGAGGTGATCAATGAGCCTAGATGATGCCACATTCTAGAGGATACTGGCGCTCCAAATAGAGGAGGAATTCCAGAGGATATCGACGTCCCCAGAGGAGTAATTCCATAGGAGACCACATGCTAAGAGACCGAAGGAGACAAAAAAGGGGCCAAATTTCTTCGGTAAGGCCAAAACTACCCTCTTTTGTTTGACAGAGAATGATAACCTCAGTTTTATTTCGTATATGAATGCTAGCAAGCATTGGATTGCAATTTTTCATTTTCCCTTACACCCTAAAGAAATTATCCCAAAATTGGAGTTTTCCTAAAAAATACAGTGGAGGTCCCAATCGCCCATCCATGTGTCAATCCCTCACTCAATCCCTCAATAAATCAAACCCTTCCAAAACCACAATATTTCCAAAATATTATTGGCATATTCTTCTAACTTGAACATGAAGTCCAACCATACTTACAGAATATAGCAAAAATATGCCACCGAGGGTGAGGGTTTGTGGATGATCTGCAAGATAATCCACTCCTTTGAATTTATTTTGAGAATTACTTCCACATGAAACTCCAACTATGAGTGGATTGTAGTTTGGTTCAATAAAAAAGTTTGGGTATGTGGGCATGATCATATGGTAGCCATCTTGTAGTAGGTTTTGTGACATATGGAACCCTATACCTTTCCATTTGAATATTTGTTTCCTTTTTATATTGAAGTTTAGAAACCTATATTTTTTAGTAGTTTCATCTCTTGCTAGAGCAATTTTATGGGTAATAGGTGGCGATGGGAACTAATAGTCATAGGTTAATCTACTTTCAATTTAGTTTTACCTCAACATGATTTTTTGTTGCTTTACCTAGTTCCCGTTTGAATCTAGTTTCATGCATTCCCTTGAGATCATATATAATAGCCTGCACTGCCACCCGTATTTAACATGATTTTGTTAATAAAGTTACTAGAAATGGTTCACATTAGCTAAGAAAAAAAACATAAACAAAGTTACAATATAGATCCCAATTGCTTCACATAAAAGTATTCTAAAGTGAATATATATCTAATATTTTTTGTTAAGGAAGCAAAGTTTTATTGCCCATGCTGTAAAGGACTTCACATTTAAAACGATAGTGATATTAATTGTTGAACAAGGTAGAAAAAAAGGAACATCCTATGATGGAATTGTCAAATTTGTTGGGAGGGAGGGAACCTTCCTCCAAATTCCAATAGTGTGTTACTTTTTATCCTTGAATTTGCTGCCCTACTTTAGCCTTCAACAACTATTAAAAGAGAAAATGTGACATAATACAACCCTTACTTAATCCGAGTTTGGATGGTAGAATAAATAAGACATTTATTCATTTACTAGAACAACACACGAAACCGAGGATAGAAAACCCATAATCCAACTTTCCATTTGAAGGTTCATTCCAATGTGAATCAACATTAGCCTCAAGTATAACCAACTCACCCTATCATAGGATTTTGATAGGTCTAGTTTGAGAACCATTGTTGGGATATTTTTTCTTTTTATGAAACAAAAGAACTCCTGTGTTTCACCTAGTACATCATGAATTTGACTCTTGAATAGGAATCCAAATAGTTATCATGATATAGAGTTTGAGAAACCCATATTTAACCTTGAATATATGCCCTTAACTATTATTCAAATGTATATTTTATTACGTAGATAAATTTGCCTGTATCCTCAAAATCCATGGGATTCTTCTTCTTTGGAATTAGCGCTACAAAGGTTGAGTTCATTGACAATATCACTTCACCTGCTGATTTTGATTCCTTCACTACCCTCATAGTGTCTTCTTTCACTTGTTCATTGAAACCTAGGTGGAATTCCACTGTCCATCCATATAGACCAATATTTTTAGACTTTTAGAAAGACTCTAGAACATCCTTAAGTTCCTCTTTAGACACTTTGCTATTCTTCCCTAATTTTGTTCTTGGTATGGAAAGGAGGTCATTTTGATTATTTCCTCAATATTTGTTGAGTGGATCTTGATCTACATTTTTAAATGTTTTACTCCCAATTTTTCAATCCCCCTAAATTTTCTAACCTTGGTGCGATCTTCATTTTTAATATTCCACGTGGTGTTTACATTTTTCATGTTCTTTGCATAGTTTATAAAGAACTTTGTGTTCTCATATTTCACTAGCCAAATTACTCTAATTTTCCTTATCGATTTTGTTTTTACCCACTCTAACAATTTTCTCTTCTTTTATTGAAATATTTTTTACAACTCCTTACCAAGGTCTAGTTCTACATTTATTCTTCCAAAGGAAAATAAATTTCCATTCTCTTTTCTTTGGTCATAACTAATGAATGATCCCAGGGAATTCCAGTTTTAGGCTAGAGTTTCTTCCTCCCAAAAGTGCATGGGTATATCTAGGAACCAAACCCATACTATATTCCAATATGTTGAGGTTGATCTTAGGGTAAATCTAGAGTCCAAGGGCACATGAGGAGGCCTACATGGAGCCACAATCAAGGTCCAACTTTAAGATCTACGAATTCTTTTCTTGACTTGAAAACAAAGCAATGAAAAAAACTCCATCATAGAATTGAAGAATGAAATAACCCCCCCACTTGGCTTTCAACCAGTCCATGACTGAGTCCAACGATGACCAGAGTCCATTAAATCTACAAACAAGGCCCAAATTGGACCAGGACTCTCTTGGATAATGTTTGATTGGAAGTCAATCATTGATGGATTTGGGGAATTTCCATGAAAAAATAAGTCCTTCATCAACATGCAAGAAAGTGAGTACACAAATCGTGGCATATTTGAATGATCCTTGTCACTCAATTAAGCTCAAGGATCTACTAATTTGATTGCAAGGAAAATATTCTCCAAAACAATTGATGACTAAGACAAAAAATTTAAATGATGTTTCTTCAAAAAATTTCCCTTCATCTTGGTAGGGGGAATAATGGCATGTAAATTACGTTTCATATGACAAAAATATTCCTATCTTACAATAAAAGGGCCATTTTCTTGTAGGAAAATCTAGTAGGGCTATCCATACTCACAACTCACAAATGGGTCTTGCAAGCCATGCTTGGCCCTATAGATGAAAGTAGCTTGCTTGTTGAGGTTGTAAATGGGGTTAGTGAGTCCCACAAAAAATGGTTGTGGGACCTTTGCAAGTATGAGATATTAAATTTGTGAGTCCTTTGGGTCCCATAAATGAATGTAATTTACATTCCCTTTGCAATCCCTACATAGGGAAGTTGTGGGTTTTAGGATTTGTATATGGTGCATGCCATTTTCAACCCTGCAATTTTTTTCAAGTAATATTTTTCATATATGATCCATTCTTTAGTTTGTTGTTGATTTAGTATGATGAAGTTTTAGATCTGTTCTATCTTCTATTTATTGTTGGGTTGCTATTTATATTTGCATGTTGATATGATTTTTCTCTAATCTACCCTTTAGTTTGATGTTGAGATTTTTAGATCTATTCTAGCTTCTTTTTATTGTTGGGTTGTTATAGATATTTTCTTGTTGATATGATTTTTATCTTTATTGTACTAGAAAGATAAGTGGATGTTGTTGATGATTTAGTGTGTCCTTACTGTAAATCTATTGTGGCTATTTATTTTAGATATGATGTGTAGTATGTTTTTATGTGATATGATGTGTAGTATGTAAAAATTCTTTATCATATCATTATTCATGCAGGGTATCATTTGGAGTGATGGTTAGCATGCCAAACTATGCTCATGACTAAATTACCCTTCACACTAAAGGTTTTTGAAATTGATTTTGTCATAGGATTAGAATTCTCATGCACCATTACCTGAATTGAACTTTAGACACATAAACAATTAAATTCCTATCAAGACCCCTATGAATTCATGTGCAATAAGACAAGAAAAAATAAAGTGAAAAGTGTAAATTACAATTAGAATTCACATCCTGACTAAGTCCATTAGGAACTTGGGAAATAACACATCCTCATAGAATGTAGATGTATTGGTTTCTTTTTTCAATTTTGACAAAACCTTCAAGGGTTACAATAAAATATAAATATTTAGGTGGGTGATCAAATATGACTAAGAATCCAAGATGCATAAACAATAAGATAAAAAAATATACATAGCAATGCTTGACCAACATTTCACTGACTATATTTAAAGACAATATAGTCAAACCAAAGGATGAATGTTTGATGTTCTCATGACGCCGAACCGATGCCCATTGCTTGGCCGACATTAGAACAAGTTTGGTTCGACTCTTTATGATGATACCTAATGCATAATCGATAATTATTGACATTATACCAATGTCTCACAGGTGATTTATCGATGTATCTTTCACTTTAATAATTCCAACAATTCAAACAACTAAAACTAGGTCAATTCCCCAATCCCAAAGGAATCTTCAAGAAATAATATAATCAAGGTTAACTCCCTATCTCTAAGAAAATCCAATGACCATGTCACTTTACTCTGCAAGATTCCCATCAATTGTGAATAAATCCCAAAATCATGGTAATAGACATGTCTTCCTTAAGACAATTGAAAGGAACATGGATGGAAGAACTCAATGCACTATGACTAGCATATCTTCTAGGAGGTATACTCACCCTCACAAAATATCTTCATTCTCCTAGCTGACGTTAAGCATACTACAAAATATAATTTTTATCCAACCTGTAACTGGAATGTAGAAGTCCCACAATGTTACACCATATTTTTCCACCTTGTGAGAATTAACACTCCTTGTCCTCCCTTATCCATTTGTAGACTCAAAACCATATTGTTGGTTCTCTTTGAACCCATTTTTCCCTATTTTTCCTCCTATATGCGAGCTACTTTAGTACAACTCATGTATATGCTGGTTGCATCACTACAGACAGCGTACATCGACTTTTTGGTAAATGAAAGTAAAATCTCTATTTTCACTCCAAAAAAGAGGCCATTGTGACCTTTGGCCCTCCATGTATCTTGAAATGACTTGATTCGACCTTTCACTTGCATTTGGAGGGTTATATATTGAGCTATTGTGGTGCATGGAAGGAGGATAAAGAGAAGAACATTGAAACTCTATCGAAAATTTTCCTTGCTTGAGTCTACATCCATTGATCCTAGTTGTTGTGAACCATTTATGTTCACCTCCCAAACTCTTTCATATCTTGTGAAGGATTTGTTCTTTTACTCGTGAGTTTTCCATTGTATGGGGGATTGAATTGGCAGAGGCACAAGTGGAGGTACCTAGTTCTTGGTTCAGATGAGTTGCTGACATGAGGTTGTATCTTGTACTTCTTGTTCATATTAATAGAAATACTCATTTTCTCGTCCATTTATATTGCGAATGATCATTTATTATCACTGGGTACATTTGATTATATATATCATGGATTATGCTATTGTGTATGCTGACCTGTTACATATATCATATGCACTTGTTTGTGTTTATTGTTGAGACTTGTTAAATTTTGAGCATTAATTCACAATACTCTAGGATCTTCACTGAGAGAATAACATATACAGTATATCAATGCATAACAATCACAATAAGCATGAAAATCATCACAAGAATCAAAAGCATGAGAGACAAGAGACATAGAGTTTCCGTGGGGAGAACCCTAAGGTGAAAAACCCCACAAATTCCTCAGAGATAGAGAGAGCAATGGCTCAACCAAATTACAACCAAAATACACTTGAGATAGTCTCCTAGAAGCAGATGATCCTCCTCCTCACTAGTGCGCCACTTTCTGAGTGAGAGAGAGATGACTTTCTGAATGATGTAAATAGAGATCTCCTGATCTCTATTTATACTAACTTGTTTGCACAGTGACCTTATGGGGCCGACTTGTCTAGCTAGGTACATCCACAATATAATATATATATTTTAGGGCCGACCCCACACATGGTGGTCTAATAACCCATCGGCAAGTACACACACTTGCGACACTTGTCAATCCACATGATGAAACTTCCTTATAGAGGAATAACACATCTCTAATAAGGGTACAATAAATATATATGAAATACATAGATGAAATACATTCCGAAGTTACATATACATCAACACTCCCTCTTAACTAGGAAGGTATTTCTCGACACAGATCTGCTAGACAAGTCTTCCTCTCGGGATCATCGTCATCGATGCATCGTCATCATCATCGTCACTGCTACTGCTATCTCAACCAATCTCTGACTCTACTCATCATAGGAAGTTCTACAGAGCCAGTCCTTTTTCATACTGGATGTAGGCCCACCACCTACAGGTCTTCATCATCACTGGCCATACTTTGGAAATCTCAGGACTTATTACGTGCGTCACAAAACCTTAAAAGAGTCTCTTGACTAGCAAGAACTCTAAAGAGCATCTGAGGCCTTTTTCATCCTGTCCAGATCTCCAGGACTTATTACATGTGACCCCATCACAAAACCTCGAAAGAGAATCCCAGGACTGATTACGAGCACAAGGCTCAACCTATCGGATCTCCCAGGGCAAAAATTACATGTGGTCACCACAAAACCTCGAAAGAGCATCCCAGGATTGATTACGAGCACAAGGCTCAACCTATCGGATCTCCCAAGGCACAAATTACATGTGGTCATGGAAAAACCTCGAAAGAGCATCCCAGGACTGATTACGAGCACATGGCTCAACCTATCGGATCTCCCAAGGCACAAATTACATGCCATAGGAAAAAACCTCGAAAGAGCATTTGCCAGATATCCCAGGGCATAGATTACATGCCATAGGAAAAACCTCGAAAGACTATCTGCAGATCTCCCAGGGCACAAATTATATGTCCTCCCAAGAAAAACCTCAAAAGAGCATTTGCCAGATATCCCAGGGTACAAATTACATGCCATAGGCAAAACCTCGAAAGACTATCTGCAAATCTCCCAGGGCACAAATTATATGCTTATTTGCACAACCTGTTCCACGGCCACAGAGTATCAACCTGATACTCACCATACATCATCCTGATGTACACATGATCATCCTGGTCATCATCACTGCAACATCCTGCTGCATGTCATATGGAGCAACATCCTGAAGCTCATCATCCATGATCATCCTGATCATACAATGCATCTACCTGATGCATACCAAGTATCTACTTGATACATATCATCATACATGATCCACCTGATCATCCCTGATACATATCAACATACATGATCTACCTGATCATACAATGTATCCACCTGATACATATACAGATACATGGTCCAAGCATCCAACATGATGCATATACAAAATACATACAAATGATCCAACCGATCATATCCAACATCCACCATGACGCGTACATACATATAAATGATCCAACTGATCATATCTAGCATCCAACATGATGCGTACATACATATAAATATAAATGATCCAACTGATCATACAAAGAAGAAACCAGAACATCATCCTGATTCTCATCATCCAACGCTTACATCCATAGCCATGTAAAGGATCCTCCTTCCAACATGCTTGGAATGGCTTCAGCAAATGTGTCCATCACTTCTTCCTCGAAGTGTCATCAATCCGAAGAACACCAAGCCTCTCTTTGAAGTACTCGAACTTCACCCTGTCTAGTGGCTTCGTCAACACATCTGCAATCTGCTCGTCTGTCGCAACATACAAGAGATTCATAGCTCCTCTCTGCACCATATCCCTGATATAGTGATATTTGATCTCTATGTGTTTCGACCTGTCATGAAACACTGGGTTCTCAGACAGCTTCACACAACTCTGGTTATCACAAAAGATACCAGTAGCATCCAACGAGAGATCAAATAACTCAGACAGCAGCTTCCGTAGACATATTGCCTCACAACTAGCTGAACAGGCTGCAACATATTCTGCCTCAGCTGTACTCAGTGCTACACAGGACTGCTTCCTGCTAAACCAAGAGATCACACCTGATCCCATACTGAAGTAGCACCAAGATGTGCTCTTCCTATCTGCAGCACTGCCAGCCCAATCTAAATCAACATAACCCTGCAGGTTAAACTTTTGATTCCCCTCATACTTGAGCCCATAATCCACTGTACCCTTTAGGCACCGCAGAACATGCTTTACAGCAACCAGATGAACACTCCTCGGATCTGTCAAGAACTGACTCAATGTGTTCACCGCAAAGCAAATATCTGGTCTCGTGTTCATCAGGTACATCAAGGACCCAATCATCTGATGATACATAGAGACATCAACCGGCTCAGATGAAGCATCACATAGAAGCTTTAGATTCGATGCCATAGGTGTGGCCATGGCCTTGCAATCCATCATCCCGAATCTCTTCAGGATATCTACTGTGTACTTCCCTTGACCAAGGAAGATCCCACTTGAACTCTGCCACACCTCCATACCTAGGAAATAATGCATCATTCCCAAATCTTTCATATCGAACTCGGCAGCAAGCTTCCTCTTTGTATCACACCAAGTTCTGGGAGCTTGCTACAAGCCATACAAGGCTTTCTTCAATCTGCTCACATGTGACTCCCTGTCAGGTCTTGGGACTACATCCCAAACATCATCTTCATGATCGATGGATCATGGCATTCCATTTATTCATCCCAGATCTCGGGAACTTCAATATCTTCAATAGATATCTTTGTTGCTGGAACAAATGTTGTAGTCCTTCTTTTGTAGGTGAAGATATACGGTCTTTCCTACAAAACAAGTTAAATTGCATGATTAGAAATATCTCATAATTTTCAGAACAAATTCTTTACACATAAAGAAATATGTCATGCAGTCATGCAGTTATCTTAGCCAATGATTCAATACAACATTTATCCGTGTTCCACAACTTTATAGATGCCTTCCAGTCCCTACTAGAACATTGTTAAGAGTTTGCACTACTCCCAACATGTTAGCAAATAGGTTTCATTCTAGATAAGTAGCACTAGAATGTTGTACAGTGCCATAGGCCACTTACCCATCAAATGCATATTAGTAGTATACTGTTCATTAATGCAATCATTCTAATATGCACAATACATCTCCTAAGTCTAGGAACATAAGCATAATATTATTTAAACAAAAAATAGGCAAGAAATGATAATTTAAATACTTATCTTTGTTATGTTTGTTGGGTGGAATCCCTCTGAGTCTTTGCTTCCTGGCAGGAGCTGCTGAAGTAGCTTCTTCTACACCTTTCTGTTGTGGAATGTAGGAAGATGGTCAACTCCCTCTGAAAATCTGCATCCTTGCAGGAGCTGCTGGAGTGAGCTCCCTCTTGATTCATCCTTGCTGACATCAATCTTCTTGAACCTTGGAAAGTATAATCTGTAAGCCTTTGAGCTTTCACTGTAACCCACAAAGATACCCTTCTTTCCTGAAGAATCTAGTTTGGTCCTCTTTTCCTTTGGGACATGTGTGTATACTGGACAACCGAATATTCTGAGATGGCTGACTTCAGGTTTCTTACCAGAAAAGACCTCTTCTGGTGTTTTGTTGTCCAATATCTTGTGGGGTGTTCTGTTCTGCACATATACAGCTGTTCTAGCTGCTTCTGCCCATAGATGCATAGGTAGATCCTGGTTATGTAGCATTTCCCTTGCTACTTCCATGATTGTTCTGTTCTTCCTTTCTGCAACTCCATTCTGTTGAGGATTATAAGGAGTAGTCAACTCCCTCTTAATCCCTGAATCACTGCAAAGCTTCTTGAAGTCACCTGAGGTGAATTCTCCACCATTGTCAGATCTGAATGTTTTGATCTTCTTGTCATTTTGATTCTCCATCAAGGTTTTGAATTCCTTGAACTTATCAAACACCTCATCTTTGTTCTTCAATAAATATACTCAAGTCTTCATGGAGAAGTCATCAATAAATGAGACATAGTAAACATACCCACTCAGAGAACTGGATGACATAGGACCACATACATCTGAGTGGATGATTTCTAGGATGTCTTTTGCCTTGCTTTCACTGCTCGGGAAATCCTTCTTAATGTTCTTACCTTTTGCACATCCTTTGCAAACACCTTCATGTTTGGTCTTGATTTTAGGAAGACCCTCTACAGCCTTGCTTGCAATTGGAAGTGCCCTATAGTGAATATGAGCAAGTCTTCTATGCCAAAGTTCACTTGGCTCCATGGATTCATGTACCATGGCATGTTCAGGTTGTCCCTTCAATTTATACAAACCTCCCTCTTGCTCTCCAATCATTACTGCATCATCTATGTTCTTTCCCTTTGGCCACATTAGGACTTGGTCATCCACAAATTCAACCCTCATACCTTTTGCATCCAATGCAGAGATGGAGAGTAAGTTCTTCTTGAGCCCAGGTACATAAAGGACTTCTTTCATCTTCAAAGATTTTCCAGAATCTAGGTTGTAGGAGGCTTCACCACTTCCTTTGATTGGGTATTGATAATCATCCCCAAGTTTCACCTTATGGGGTGATTCATGTTCAGATAAATTCACAAGAGATTCCTTAAACCCAGTCATGTGTTTGGAAGCCCCACTATCAATCAACCAATTGTTACAACCATGGGAGATAGTACCTGTGAAAGCAGAAATTAGAACATATTCTTCTTCACTTGATGAGTCATCATCACTATCACTTTCTGCTCTAGCCTTATTCTTTGGGGGTTCATCATCTTCGGCAGCATGAGCATGATATCTTCTTTTGTTGTTGTTCTTCTTCTTATTGAAGTTGTTGTTGTTGTCTTTCTTCTTCTTGGGACAATTTGAAGCAAAGTGTCCCTTCTCATTGCAATTGAAGCATCTGAGATCTTTCTTATCTTTATGATAATGGTGGTGTGAGAATCTTATGTTATGAGATGATTCCTTCTTGGACTTGCCTTTCCTGGCATGTGCTGTGAGAGCTTGATCTTCATTTCCCATCTTTTCTTCTCGGGCCACAAGCCTAGATTCTTCTTGAGAGCATTCTTCCCGTAATCTGTTGAAGGAGATCAACTTCTTCCTTGCACAAATTCCTTGAATAAAGGAATCCCATGACCTGGGTAGGCCATTTAGAGTGGTCATCACCACTTCACCATTCTCCACAATTTCATCCACTGCTTCTAGTTGTTCCTTGATCTGGGAGACCCTTGAAAAATAAGATTGAATGGTTTCTCCATTCTGAAACTTTACACCTTTCAATTGGTTCTACAGGCTCATCTTCCGATTTATGTTCTTTCCTTCAAATAGCTTGGTCAAAGAGTCAAACATCTCCTTGGGTGTCTTTAGAGAAGACACATGGGGTATGAGATGGTCTTTGATAGAATCAACAATGATTCTCTTTGCCTTGACCAAGTTTTTCTTATGCAATACCTTAGCCTCTTCATCCTCTGGGATAGGGATGTCTTCTTTTACATATGAGTCCAACTTATTCTCTTCCAGGATTAACCCAATCCTATACTTCCAAGCTCGAAAGTTATCAGCTCCTTCAAGATTATCCTCAAGCTTGGTGTGGTGAGACATCATAAAGAGTACTTCAAATGGAAATAGAAAAGATTTAGGTCTTACCACTTGGAATGCTGAAAACTGGATCTGGTCCCGGATTAGGGTTTGTCGAAAAAACCCTAAAAATTCAAAATGTGAATTTCAATTTTCTGAAAGGATAGAAAGATGCGCCTTGATGAGCTGATCAGCCTGGTGTATTCAGAATTTGAGATCAGCAAAGCTTTACCCTTCAGATTTGCCTTTTTGTCCTCCCAGATTCACTAGGGAGAGCCCTGAATTAGGGTTTGAGTTTCCCGAAGATCTACCCAGCCAAAAATCTCGATCCAAAGCTCTAAACTTCGATTTTTGCAAGGAGCTTCTAGCTATGTCTTCCGATTTCAGAAATTCCTATTTTTGTGGAAACCCTAATTTTTAGGGCCAAATTTGAAAATGCTCAGAATTGAATTATGATTGGACAGATAGATTCTCCTTGATGAGTAGAGTCAATCTACTATACTGCTTTTCCAAAATATGTGGAGAGAAACCCAATAAACAAGAAACTCAATTTTCCATCACTGCAAAATGTCTTCTTCTCAGGTTAGCTCTGATACCATGTTAAATTTTGAGCATTAATTCACAATACTCTAGGATCTTCACTGAGAGAATAACATATACAGTATATCAATGCATAAAAATCACAATAAGCATGACAAGCATCACAAGAATCAAAAGCATGAGAGACAAGAGACATAGAGTTTCCGTGGGGAAAACCATAAGGTGAAAAACCCCACAACTTCCTCAGAGATAGAGAGAGCAATGGCTCAACCAAAGTACAACCAAAATACACTTGAGATAGTCTCCTAGAAGCAGATGATCCTCCTCCTCACTAGTGCGCCACTTTCTGAGTGAGAGAGAGATGACTTTCTGAATGATCTAAATAGAGATCTCCTGATCTCTATTTATACTAACCTATTTTCCCAGTGACCTTATGGGGCTGACTTGTCTAGCTAGGTACATCCACAATATAATATATATATTTCAGGGCCGACCCCACACATGGTGGTCTAATAACCCATCAGCAAGTACACACACTTGTGACACTTGCCAATCCACATGACGACACTTCCTTATAGAGGAATAACACATCTCTAATAAGGGTACAATAAATATACATGAAATAGATAGATGAAATACATTCCAAAGTTACACATACATCAACAAGACTAAGCTGCAGGTTCAAGTGTTGCGATTCAAAAGCTCAATGGAATTCTTCATCAGACATCCGAATTGAGGTAGGTCCTTTATTTTGTTTATCCAAATTTACATTTATATAACATATGTTGGGAATTTAGTTGTTTTCTTGAGTCCATCTGTCTGTTGTGGTCTACCCTGAGCCATAGGAAGTTTTTCTTTATAACTGAATTGGCGAATCCACTGAAGAGAATGCGTTTGGGGTCTTTTAGGAAATTTTTTTCTTTTTTGGTTCTCTGTTCTTTTGGGTTTCTATGTTGCTGATAGGTTGTTAGGTTCTATATAGAAAAATCTCGAGTTTCTTGGCCTTGTTACTCATTTTTTGTTCACCTATCCTTCCCTGTACGTGAATTTGCTGTGGTTTACCCACGTATATGCGCTACTGTTAGTTAACCAGCCCGCATACATACGCTGTTGTTCACTAAACAATTGTGTACATATCCATTTTAACCTTGTTTATGGTGTTTGGTTGATGCTGGGTGAGTTCTGGGTGTTCCCGAGTCTTACTGGGCTCGTATCTTGACTGTCTCTTGCCCTTTTAGTGATTGGAAGCTCCTCTTTCTTTGTTTTTTGAGAAATTTTATTTTTAGCCATTTTTCTTCATTTGCTTAGTGGAGTCTTGCTTTTTTGGTTTGCTGGGTTATTTGCACTGCATTCTCCGCATCTTTTTTTTTTTTCTTCTAAAAGTATTGATTCTAGTTGCATTTTCATTTATTTATATTGAAAATACAAAAAAATTGCTTTTGTACTTGCATTTTGCATTTGAGTGCTTGTGACTTCATTGGGGTTTGATTGGGCATGAAATATTGTAGAGAGATTGCATTTTATTTATGAAGAAGAGACTTTGGTTTGATTTTCATTTAGTGGCATACATACTTCTATTGGTAGACGAGTCTAGTGTTTTCATGTTGTGCATATTATTGAGTCATTTCATATCACTAGTTTCACGGCCATATTCCTTTGAGTAAGCACAACCAATAAAATTAACGCTTAATTAAAATTGATTAGAACGTTTTTCTTTTCTAGAGTGCACCAACAAGTATAGGTTGTAGAGTCTTGGAATAGAACCTGTGAAAGTAAACAATCCAAGACTATCAAACAAACATTATGTGTCTAACCAGGGAGTGGTGAAACCCATTGTATACATCGGTGTTCTCAGCAAGCATAATTTTAGGGGCTAAATTTAGGCCATGGGCTATTTTTCCATGGTTTTTTTACAAAAAACGATTTGCCAATTTGCATTTTTTGAAGCCCCATTTCGCCCAATTTTGATGGGTTAAACTTTTTTCACTCTAAAAATAGCCAAATTATTATATAAACTATACAAAATCCTTAGAAATTGAAATAATTTTATAAAACTATCGCCAAATATTTTATAGTTGACATTTTAAGAATTGGTAAGATTCGCCAAGGTTTATACGCTTTTAAATAAGTATGGGTCCTTAAAATTATCCTTGGTTCTCAGGAGGCTCTACTCACGCCAGAGTTAAGCACGAGGTGACAGGAGGTAGGTTGCAGAGATAACCCTCCAATACTTGTTGAACGTGGGAGATATATCCAGGATTTGTTCGTATATGGGGACTCTTAAGGGATTTGACCCTTTGAGTTTTAGGCTTAGCTACCCTTCCCATATGATGGATACCACCTGTGACTGTTCGCCTAAGCATTGGTTATACGTGGTGACCTCAGTTTCCTTACCTAGGTATCGCATAGGGAATTTGCAGCGATTATTCTGTGAGTGTCCTGAGTCAGATAGGGGTCAGAAAGCACAATTGTGGTTACACATTGAAGTCTGAGTGCCCTTATAAATGATTATATTACCTTCGGTTATAGTTTGGGAGTCTCAGGCCTCTGCTAGGTGAGACATATCAGATGCAGTGTCAGGAGGTCCATTGAGCTAGTCCCCTGTTGTGTGCATTTTGGCTGTAGCTTCTTTTAGGTGTGTGCTATGTGACGATTTAGTAGGCTATTAGGAGACGCTTATTTGTTGACTCTTTGAGGTCATCGTGGATTGAGATCTGGCTCTCCGTTGATCTCGTCGGTTGCCTGGTTTTCCAGTTAGCGATCTGTTACAGTCTCTTCACAAGAGACACCAGAGCTCCCACTATGAGTTCCGCATCTGGCACGTTAGGAGTCCCAATGACTCTGTCCACTGGCATGAAGAGAACTTCCCCTCCTCACACATACTCTCCGAGGGTTGGACAGGAGGGAGGTTCATCACACACCACTCCTCATGGGTTTGGGGAATCCCATCCCACTAGTAGGAACCCGTTTGATGATACATGGTCATCAGGTCATCTGTATGGTTCATCTATGGGTGTGTCAGGTTTTGGTTCTACATCCGTCATTCTAACCCCAGACCATTTTACTTTTGGTATGCCTGGTTTTATGTCGAGTGCTACTTCTTTCCTGTCCAGTAGTCACGCTAGATCTAGCATTGGGATTGGGGGCACCATACCCCCTTTTACTTCTTATCAGTTTGGTAGTGGTCACATCCCTCCCTCTTCTCCGAATGTTGGAGGATGGCCTCCTCCTTTGTAAACCCATAGTGTTAGTGTGAATCCTTTCTCAAGTGGAGGTTTCACAGTAGGCATCGGATCTACGACCTCTATCCCATCCATTAACTTGTATGCCTCTATGCATGCTCCTGTTCCTACGAATGCTTATATGATTCCGAATCCTCCTTCTAGTTCTTTGATTCCATGTTGTGGGAACATACCATTTTCTTATGGCCCTTACTTGGATGGTTTTTCTACATCAAGTGGTTATATGGTATGCCCTTCTTATGGAGGTAATTTTTCTAATTATTCATCTGGTTTCAACCCCTATTCCATTCCCCCAATGGAGCCCATTCTATGAACATTCCTGTGTATCCTCATACGGTTTAGGTGGGAGGAGAATATTATTCTACTAGTCAGGGCCATGGGCTCTACCAGGGTTTTTTGACACCTCAGGTGTCGACCTCGGTGTCCACGGTCTCATCCTTGTTTTCACAAAGTCAGTCTCTTTCGAGAGCTTGTACTTAAGATTTGTAGCCTCAAATCCCGTTCCTCACTAGGTTGAACTTGCTCGATCTTTCTAATCTCACGAATGATCTGGTGTGTCATGAAGATACATGGCCCCCAGTCCCCACCAAGATCCCTTCTGATGTTCAAAAGTTTGAGGGGAAGAAGCGTGAGGATCCAAGTGATCACGTCACCATGTTCCATCTATGCTGCTCCTTGAACTCCTTAAACCACAATTCTATCCGTTTGAGGCTGTTTCAACGCACCCTTATGGGGGATGCCGCGAAATGGTATGTCGAGTTTCCTGGGGGCACGTATAAGAGATTCAATGATTTGGATTTGGTTTTTCTAGATCACTTTCAATTGTCATTTCGTTACAAAACTGACACCGAAATCTTGTCCACCTTCCGCTAGGATAAAGCCATGCACATTTCTGATCACATTCAAGAGTGGCGCCGATAGAAGAGTTTAGTAAAAGACAACAATCCTCTGGAGTTTCTCCTAGGATGGTTCCTCAAGTATTTTATCCCTTATATTTTGAAGGACATTTCTTTGTCTGGAATTATGACTGAGGAACAAGCCATCTTTAGAGCCCAGCAGTTAGACCTGGTCTATGCTCATTCTGGGGTTTTGTATGACATTATACTTGACGTGTCGCGATCAAGACATGAGCCCAATCCTACTCCTGGACCGCATGCCAATGACATTGTTGGTTCCACAAGTAATCATTCCGTAGATATGGTTACAAATCAGATGCAAAACCTGTTTATTAATCAGTCTACTCCTGGACAGGCTCCTGCCTCGTCTGTTTCCACCCGGTCATCTGATGTACATTCTGTGCAATCGACAAACCCATCCGGTAACTAGCATCCTAGTGGGAAAAAGAAGGGGAAGAATAACTGTAGGGGTGGGAAAAATAGGAATAAGAAAGGGAATGCTAACCCTCCTCGATATGGAGAAAATGCTGGTGGGGACCACAAGCCCATGCGTAAGGTGAAGTGTCCTTGTAAACTTTTCTCTGAGGATCACCTTACACATTTGTGCCCCCGTATGGAGGAAGCATAGAACCACATCGCACAGAACCTAGGTGTGATAACGAATCCCCTTCCTCATCATCAGAATATGACTTTTGGTGCTTCTGCCGCCGGTCATGGGACTACTGAAACTTTGACTTATTATACCCATGACAGCGGTTTTGGATGCGTAAACATGGTCAAATCTGATGTTTGTGTTGCTACTCGCTCACGTGATTATGGAGCTCCACAACCTTCTTTAGGGAATGCGCACCCTCCACCCGAGACTCCATTTCATATCGAGAATCCCAACCTCATGCCATGGGTACCAAAAGGTGTCCTCAAGCACTCGACACATAATCCTAATGCCCAAGCCGCCCAGAACTACTCTATTGTGGATGATCTGGGCCAAACCTCGTGTGCTATGTCATCTCTCGAGGTCTTTACGGATTTTCCTTCACAAAGGAACACCCTTCTATCTGCTTTGTGAGTCCTTGACCCTTATATCCATAATGTCATCAAGTTTGATGTTATTGATGTTCAGCCTCGATTGCCCTATCATGTGTTTTTTCAAGTTGATGTTAGGTGTTTAGAGATGATTGTTAAGCGGACCATTGTTGATGAAGGTGATTCCACTTCAGTGATGTCTTTATCTTGTTGGAAGGCTCTCGGCTCTCCTCCATTGTTGAAGTCCATGACCATGCTTACTGCATTCGATGGTCATTCTTTCAGGACGCATGGTATTATCCCCTCCCTTGAGGTCCACTTGGGTGGGAAGACCTTTCCTATAGAGGTCGAGGTGGTTGATGCCCCCCTTGACTATAACCTTTTACTGGGTCGAAATTGGATCTACACTATGAGAGCGATCGTATCCACAAAGGCAAGATTGTGATGGTCGATTGCCTATCCTTTACTAGTTCTAGTCCCGTAGCATCGCCGGGATATGTGGTCCCTTAGATCGAAAATTCTCAGTCGACAACTGGGAATGTTGGTGTAGGATTATACTCCTCCTTGATGGGATTGTTTTATTTTTCTGCACCAATCTCATTTATAGGAACCATCTCCGATGATGCTCCTTCATCGCTGCATCCTGTACTGTTCCATACATCATACTTTAGTGATCCATGGATTCTATCTTCCATGAGTTCCTCATCGAGAGACTCTTTGCACATCGGAATGGCCATGCCCTTGTATGTAGTTGAGCTTTCTTATCGTGATATTCAACAAGTCATTGTAGAGCCTGATCTCTCTTCTTGAAGAACAGAGGAAGAAGATCCCGTTACGCTACCCACATGGGTAGTTGACTCGTCTTGTTCACATGACTTCCTTGATGACACTTTACCTTCAGATGAAGCCATTATCGAGGCAATGAACGACAATGATAAGCCTTGGGAGGACCTCCATCATAGATCTGATTTCCTTCCCAACCTTGATCTTATTGAGCAAGATGAGTTTCGTTCGACTCTAGCCAAGAAAGTTGGTCACCCTGTGGTTCCTTTGGAGTTGCATGGCATTTATGCTGAAGGGAATATGGCTAATATTTCCCATACTATCCTGATAAACTTTTCTCGTACTCCTGGAAAAGTCGAAAATGTATACATCAGTCCTAATTGTTCCTTTGAGGAAATCCATATTTACACCAATTTATTTAAAGAGTTTCAGGATGCATTCTCCTGGTCTTATGAGGAGATGCCAGGTATTGACCCTAATATTGTTGAACACGAGATTAATACTTATCCACATGTTAAGCTTGTTTGACAACGTCTTCATGCTGTTAATCCTAGGAAGGCAACCGCTATTAAGGAAGAGGTCGAGAAATTGCTTAAGGCTGGTTTCATCTACTCGGTTCCCCTTACCGAATGGGTATCCAACCCTGTTCCTGTGGATAAGAAGCAGGGAACCGTCCGTGTGTGCATCGAATTTCATGATATGAATAAAGCATGTCCTAAATATAACTTCCCCACCCCATTCATAGATCAAATCTTGGATGAATGTGCAGGAAGCGAAGTATTCTCGTTTATGGATGGATTTTTGGGCTATAATCAGATCCAAATCAAACCTGAGGATCAACATAAGACTACATTTATATGTCCTTTGGGTACTTTCGCATACCGAAAAATGCCCTTCAGCCTTAAAAACGTCGGAGCTACATTTCAGCGGGCCATGACCTATACTTTTCATGATCTTAAGTGCATAATGAAATTTTTCCTGGCCGATCTTACTGCTCACTCTTGTAGTAGAGTGGATCACCTAGGTCACCTCCGTCTTATTTTCGAGAGATGTCATCGTTATACAATTCATTTGAATCTGAACAAGTGCATCTTCTGCGTGAAAACTGGTCGCCTTTTAGGGTTTATAGTCTCGAAGGAAGGTATTAGAGTCAATATGTTGAAGGTTGAGGCAATACTTCGGTTGAATCCCCTGCGTACTTTGGTTCAACTTCAGAGCCTCCAAGGGAAGGTCACTTTCTTACGTCGTTTCATCATGAAATTTTCCAATATTACTAAGGGTTTCATGCAATTATTGAAGAAAGACACCCATTTTATCTGGGATGAGCGAGCCCAGCAGTCTTTCAACACTCTTAAGAAAGCCTTGGTATCAGTCCCTCTTCTTATTCCACCCAACTATGCGAGATATTTTTTGCTATATGTGGCCACGTCTCAAGAGACGATTGGTATGGTCTTGGTTCAGGAAGACGATATGCTCCAAGAGCATGTTGTCTATTATCTCTGTCGAAACCTAGTAGACATTGAACTAAGATATTCTCACGTAGAGAAACTGGCCCTTGCAACTATTCATGCAGTCCAAAGATTACGATGCTACATATTGCTTAGGAAAACCATGGTTATAGCACATGTCAATCCATTTTAGTTCGTGCTTACACGATGTTTGATTGGGGGGGAGTATAATAAATGGATTGTCATCCTTCAGGAATTCGATCTCGATTTTTCCTCGGCATATTCTGTGAAGTCTTTGGTTTTCGTAGAGCTGATGTCATATTTTCCTATACTTGATGAGGAAGTGGTCCATCAAGACTCATTCGTTGATGAGCATTTCCTTATCTCGTCGTCAGATCCTTGGTATGGAGACATCATTATATATATCCGGAATCTAAAGTTCCCTTCGCATTTTTTGCGAGATGAGCGACGACGTGTGAGACATCATTCCAAGTATTATTTCATTGTTGGTGAGATGTTGTATCACTAAGGAAAAGATTCTCTCCTACGTCATTGCTTGACTCATGAAGAGGCGGAGTTAGTGCTGAATGACTGCCATAATGGGGCATGTGGTGTTCACTTATCTGGGCTTCCAATAGCTCAACGTAACTTGCGAGTGGGTTATTTTTTGCCTACGATATTTAAAGATTATGTTAACACTATAAAGATATGCCACCCTTGTCAGGTGTTTTCTCGGAATATAAGTTCACATCTTGCCCCTCTCTATCCGGTTGTCACCATCGGTCACTTCACCAAGTGTGGGGTTGATTTTATGGATTGCAACCCAGGTTCGGATGGGGGGCATCGTCATATCATAGTGACCGTAGATTACTTTACCAAATGGGCCAAGGCCACGCTGACTGTTAAAGATGATGGTGAAATAGCATCCCACTTCGTGTTCAATCAGATTATAGCTCGGTTTGGTATCCCGAAAGAGATTGTCATTGACCATGGTAGTCACTTTCAAAATAAAATGATGGCTGAATTATCGCTTAATATTGGGTTTAGACAGGATCACTCATCTTCGTACTATCCCCAAGTGAATGGTCAGGTTGAGACAGCCAATAAGTCCCTTAAGGCCATTCTCCAAAGGACCATCCAACAAAGCAAGAATAATTGGCATATCATGTTGTATTGTACTTTGTGGGCTTATCAAACCACAGTGAAGACTTCCACTAGTTTCTCATCTTTCCAATTGGTTCATGGTATGGAGTCCATCTTACCGGTTGAATGCGAGATCCATTCTTTGAATATAGCCATAGGACTCCTGCCTGATACTTCGGATGTAGAGCAATGCTAATTCCACCTCGAGCAGCTTGACGAGCAGCATTGGGATGCTGCCGTGGAAATAGATGCCAACAAATGTTGTGTTAAGTCCCAATACAATAGGTCTGTTTTCCCCCAGAAGTATGTTGAAGGTGACTTCGTTCTTCTTTATGACCAAGCTAAGGAACCCCTGGGGGAAGGAAATTTCAACCCAATGTGGCACGATCCTTACATTGTGAGGCGTTTCCTTGAGAAAGGAGCCTATGTGTTGGAAGATTATGAGGGGAATGTCTTGAAGGATCCTAGAAACATGCTCTATCTCAAGCGGTATTATGCTTGAACTTATAGCTCGAGATGATACTTTGTATACTATTGTATAGTTTCTGTACATAGTTTAGATTTTCCTTGATTCTTTCAAGTTTGCTGATTCGCTTCCTTTTGGTTGACAGATGTCAGCAGAATCTCTAGTGTTCTTAGGATTCGTGGATGGGGCCAGCCATCATACGCAGAGATTATCCTCTGCTGCGTGGGTTGTTTACTCACCCGACAACCAGCTTGTGTCTTCAGGAGGTGCTTGTCTCGGTCCTACATCGAACAATGTGGTTGGGTATAGTGTCGTTATTGAGTTGCTTCGTGATGCCATTTCACATGGTATCCAATATTTAGAGGTCCTCCTGGATTCACAACTAGTTGTATCTCAGTTGAACGGTCAGTACTGTGTGAGGGATCCTACGCTACTAAGGATATGCTTAAGGGTAAGACTCATGGAATGTCATTTTGATTTTATTACTTATATCCATGTTCCAAGACGTTTTAATCATGTTGCTGATGCATATGCTAATTATGTCCTAGATTGGCACTTGCCACATAATTAAAAGAAGCAGTGAATCACACATTTTAACATTCATACATTTGTACACATAATATAGTAGAACCAAAAATTCATAGTCTTTTCATTATCAAAAGGTGATGTCATAGTACAAAACTGAAGCTCGTAGCTCTCAAATATCCATATATCCGATACAAAAATGGGACCCCATGGCATCTAAGACCTATGGGGAATTCTCCCCTCCTTGGTAGGATGAGTTTGCACATAGTAGTGCATGACATTGGCTATACGCTGGAGAAGCTGCACCCATGTACCTGGTACCACCCACTACATGCCTCTGCATTTCCTCAGGGAGGAGATCCACCTCGATCACGGGTACCCTGGTGGTCATGCAAGTCAGGTTGACCCATACAGTGTCTAATGTGCACTTCACTGCTACACCTACTATCTCTCCACCCCTGCCTCTGCGCTGATGTCGTGGGAATCCTTGTGGTCTTTGCGGACCCAAGTCTGCGAGCAAACAGTCAATCATCAATACATGATATCACACCAAAAAGTTTTTTGCTTTCACTTTAAACAAAAAAAATATTCGAAACTTAAAAAGAGTGTCTTACCGATGTCTCCGAACATGGCCCGTGGTGGAAGTGGCATGTCTCGATCTCCTCTGTAGTCAATCCCCTCATAGGGATAGTCATCTATGGAGATCACCTGTTTCCACCACTAGCGAAAGAACTCATGAGTATATGGAGAGGCCAATTGGCCACCCCCCTGTCGTGTCAGAATATTTTCCCACTGGGTCTGAGTAGGATCCCATAGACTATGAGGAGGGACTTCCACCCTTGGACTAAGGCCTGGAACCCTCTCAAAGAAGAAACTGCACAAGATGCTCCTGAAACCAAAGTTTGTGGTCCGCCCCAACTTACATTGTGTCAGCTGGTGTTTCATTGTACCCAACAGTGTAGTACACCAATCATATACCATAGGCCTCAAGCACTCGTCCGCATAGAATATCAATGGCCTTGAGGCTTGGTGAAGTGAAGCAGACCTCGCTATCCTCCTGAGAGTGAGGATGCTGATATTCATGCTCAGACTCGCTATAGCCTCTGTGGGGAATTGGCTACCCACTTTATGGGTGCCCTAAACGAATTATCTATCAATGTAGTCACTTATTGTGACTCCTCCCCCCACGCTGTGGGATCTAAGGCTTGCCACCTCTCCTCGATGGGATAAGCCGGTAATAAAATATATGTCTTCCACTTCCATTGGAAGTGGTTGTCCATCTAAGTTAAATTGCTGAGCTTTTGAGTCCCAGTAATCTACCAATGCAGTGAGTAATCGGTTTTGGGCCCTTAAACGCTTGATACTCCAAAACTTGTATAAACCACAAGCTTGTAGTGCTTGTTGCGTGACCAAATCACCTCCAACTTGATGATCAATGACATCATGTTCCCTCTCTCTACATTCTAGCACTATCCTATGGAAAAATCAAAGGATTTTTAATGACAAGACTTGTAAAAAAATTAACCATGGCGATGTATGTGTCCTATCTCATAGACAGTCGTGCGTATACGCGGGATAAATTTGATTTGACACCTAGCCCTATACGCGACACGAAAAACCATAACCCATGTACAATGCAGATTGGGTATAAAATAATTAAAAAGATTAAAATCTATCATTAAAAAACAAATTGGAAACCATATATTTGAAGGGAAGGATGAGGTCTCTTACCTGGTCCTGACGGCTCGCGATTTTGTTGCTCCTAGCTCCCGGAATCATCGCTTGAATATTGAGGGCAAAAACCACCAAAATGCACTGTGTTGGGTAAAAATGAAAATGGTATGGTAAAAATGGTTATTTTTACTATTTATTACTTTTTCTTACCCACTTTTATATAGTTTATATTGGTTTTTACCATTTTTAGAGCCTTTTTGACTAATATATCGTTGTGAGGTATCTTTTTGAGCAATTTTTTTTTTTTTTTTGCATTGGGAGTGGATTTTGAACCTTTTCGTGCCTTCAACAGGTATTTTCTACACCCATCATATAGGTTAGGATGTCATTACGCTTGCATTATTGCATTGAACTTATGACCATATTCATGAACCTTAGGTGTGACGCCGCTTTTTAATTGACATGAAACCTTCATGCTGCTTTAGAAGTGTCATTATTTGGTGGTAGGGCCTATTCGATCATGGGTTCCCTAGTTAAATCCTTTTTATGTCTTATGGCACTCATGCAGTTGCTCCTCCTTAAGATTGGGAGTCCTTTTTAGTCCCGCCATGACATTGCGATGAAGAATCATATTCTACTTTTTCTTTATCCTGGCTATCTCCCATAAGGACTCCTCGTTTATGTCGAGTTGTGAATGCATTGCATTATCCTGCTTGCTTTTGAGCCTTGTGTCGACTCCCGCTTTCTCAGTTATTAGCCATTTTCTTGAGCACTTTTCCTTCCAATCCAAGCAGAGCCTTAATTTATCTTTCGCATCTTGATGACCTTTACCTTGAGGGAACAACCCCTCGAGTGTCCATATCCTGCACATGCTTCCTTACATTGAGCATAGGTATGTTCCATTACCTGGAACTAGTTTTCTTTCCCATGCCACTCGTTCCCTCACTATCGTATCATAAGCAATTTTATTCCTTTTCAAGCTTCATAATATGAAAAAGACAAAAAAATCATATAAATTAAAAAGTTGGACGAAATTTTTTTACTACCTTCTATTGGCAGTTGTTGTGTCTCCTTTGAATAGAGCATTCATGCCTAGTCCATGTATCATGGGTTGAGATATTAGTTTGACCTTAGGAAGCTGTACTCGTTTCTTAGATATTACTCCATCGGCTGGTTAAGCTTCCAGTCATTATGGAGCCTTTGTTGATGCCTCATGCATCACAAAGTATTGTTAGTATCCAGTGTTGAGTCTATGATGCCTGATTCGATCCATCTTCTCATGCTCTTGTTCAAAGGAATTATTTAAACTAGAGTCAGCCACTCCTCACATCTCTTGACTATTGCATGTTGGCCATACCTTATGAGTCCGTTTTGATCACATATGATGTTCCACCCTGCACCTTGGGCCTACTTTCAGCATTGGTAGGCGACCTTGAACTTAGAAAGTGACATATCATCATTGGTCCTTGACTAAGTGGTTTCCCTTGTGTTCGACGAAAATACATCTATTCACACATTGGGATTTGTGCCATGCCTTGGTTTCCATTAGACCCTATTATTGGTTTCCTCGCTCCTGTCAGTAGTATTCATCATTGACTGCTATTCAGGAGGTATCTTCCGTGCACTACTTGCATCTTGTACACGCATAAGATACACACCCGATTTTTGGTTTGTTTAGCCTATTCGTCCGAGTTCTTCTGAAACTTTCAACTTATCTTCTACCTCGTGCTCATTGATGGGGGATCCATTAATGCCTCCCTTTGAGCGAATCTCATTCCATCGACTCCAACTCATTTATACTAGAATTGAGATTTAGAGTCCTTTTGAGTACCTTGAGACTTCTAGTCATTAGTGGTAGGTTCTCTCACCATCGACAGTTGGGAATTAAATAATGTCCCCTGATCGATGGATTCATCAAGTGTTTGAACTCAACACCTTTAGTCACACTTGGTGAATGTACTCAGTGCCTTGGTACCCATTTTCATCATTGGTGGGTTATCTCATATATGTTAACGGTATACCTCAATGACTGGTAATCAGACGATGTTACATCAAGTTCGACATCAGTACCCTTATTCACTTGATAGGGCATGCATCGTAGATGGTTTGTGTAGAAGAATTCAGACTTTCGTGGCATTCAGTATATGCTACTTGTGATTTTGATTGTACCTATGAGAGACTGTTCTCATACATCAACAGTTTGTACCATCAGTCTGCATCAGATGTTTCCTCTTCAGCAGGAGACCATATCTTATTGTATTTGGGTCATGGATATGACCATTCATGACATGTATTCACCATGTATTGCCTATTCATGGCCATTGTATCATATTTCTCTGTATTGTACCGATATGTACACAGATATATCATTGTACTGTGATGAGTGGGATACTCCTTCCATTTGTGTCTCCGTCACTCCACTTCTGAGATTTGTAATGTATTTCTGCCATCGTAGTACCTTCTCTGACCTCACACATTAGGGGGAATCTATTACACCATATTTTGCCACCTTGTGAGTATTAACACTCCTTGGCCTCCCTTATCCATTTGTAGACTCAAAACCATATTTTGGTTCTCTTTGAACCCATTTTTCCCTATTTTTCCTCCTATACGCGAGCTACTTCAGTACAACTTGCATATACGCTGGTTGCATCACTATAGCCAACGTACATCGACTTTTTGGTAAATGAAAGTAATTAAATCTCTATTTTCACTCCAAAAAAGTGGCCATTGTGACCTTTGGACCTCCATTTATCTTGAAATGACTCGATTCGACCTTTCACTTGCCTTTGGAGGGTTATATCTTGAGCTATTGTGGTGCATGGAAGGAGGAGAAAGAAAAGAGCATTGAAACTCTATCGAAATTTTTCCTTGCTTGAGTCTACATCCATTGATCCTAGTTGTTGTGAACCATTTATGTTCACCTCCCAAACTCTTTGATATATTGTGAAGGATTTGTTCTTTTACTCATGAGTTTTCCATTGTATGGGGGATTGAAGTGGTGGAGGCACAAGTGGAGGGACCTAGTTCTTGGTTCAGATGAGTTGCCGACAAGAGGTTGTATCTTGTACTTCTTGTTCATATTGATAGAAATACTCATTTTCTTGTCCATTTATATTGTGAATGATCATTTATTATCATTGGGTACATTTGCTTATATATATAATGGATTATGCTATTGTATATGCTGACCTCTTCCATATATCATATGCACTTGTTTGCGTTTATTGTTGACACTAAGCTACAGGTTCAAGTGTTGCAATTAAAAAATCTCAACGAAATTATTCATCAGACATCTGGATTGAGGTAGGTCCTTTATTTTGTTTATCTGCATTTACATTTATATAGCATATGTTGGGAAGTGAGTTGTTTTCTTGAGTCCATCTGTCTGTCGTGGTCTACCCCGGGCCATAGGAAGTTTTTCTCCATAACACACAAGTTTAGGAAGCAACTTATAAACAACCCCCTCTCTCACCCTTCTATCCAATGTATTCATACTAGCAAGACTACATGTATCTACAGTGGATATCCCTCTTTGAACTCCAATGTGAGTTTTGGTTGATTTGTACTGAAAATTTAAGGTGTATGATACTTCTTCATAGTGAGGCCCCACGTGGACAACTTGAACAATTCTTTGATTCCTTTAATGACCTCTTTCCCTAGTGTATACTTTTTTTGGGTTTCTATAGGATGTTCAACATCTTGAATAATGGTTGCTATGATCTAGTGGCCTATGATGTTTATCCCTTTTCCTTTGTTTATTGAGTATGGATTGGGTAGGGGCTTCTTATCCATTTGGTCATGGAATTGCAATAATGTTTTGTGTTCAAAAGAGAGTACATTATGGGTTGAAATTAGTGTTTTATAGACCTCATCGTCAATGGAAAATGCATGCCTTAATGCCTTGTAATTTTCTAATATGAATTATGCATACCCAAGAAGGTCCTGTTTGAACATTCTAATGAAGGATTGGTCTTAAAAGATGTGTGGAAACAATATTATTGAACAATATATTTTACTCAAGTTACGGGACATAAAGATGAGTTTCATGTATGTGAGGTTTCATCAACTAATTAAACCTAGTTTATTACAACCCTATAAATCACATTTATAAACATTTCCTTGCATTGTTGAATTTTTATTTAATTTTCATCTCTTTCAACTTTAGCAAAATTAAAACAAAAATTCACCATGTTAGGGTTTGAAACATAAAATTAACAACTACTCTAATAGGTAGAGAAACCAAGATCTGCCCCAAAATTAACAAATACAGTAATAGGTAGAGCAACCAAGACATCCTCCTCTCAAATTCACTTCTTAGTTTATTAATAAGTATCATCTTAGTATTAAGAAATATATTATTGGGGAGAAGTGTTAACTAAAAATGATGTACAATCTCCTCGTCTATAGTAGTGGCAATGCTTTTATTATAAGAGTATGTCAATGTGCCTAAGTGCTTTGTTTATTGGAGAAACTTTTTTCCCATGGTGCAGGTAGAACCAAACAGGTATTTGTCAGATATTTCTTCCTCAAGCGAGAAGAGCTTAGGAATACTAGAGGAATGTGAGACATCCAGTAGGTCTACAAGAGCTATATAAACTAGATGTTAAAAGATCAGAAGAAAATTCCATAAATGCATGGAATTTTTTCTCGCTGAAGGGGGTTCATGTTCCTATGATGATGAGACCATAGATGACATCGAGGTTCCCTTGAGGTACAAATATCTAGTGAAACAATGGGAACCCAAGGATCTTCCTCAACAAAACATAGATTTTTGTGTGAAAAAGAGGATATATCGAATTGCACAATCGTCATTACATGGGTTGAGGTTGTTTTGCATGGATGGCATAAAGGTCAGTTATGATAGATGTACTGAATTGATGGAGTATGTTGGACCTTGTTACAAATACAAATATTGGATGTGATTGGTCCAATATACATTAAGTATGCATAGATATGGATTGTCTGCAAATTATTTACAACTAAAAGACAAGGATCAAAATAAAGGAGCAATGATGTACATTGACAAAAGGCCAAAAGCTAGAGGGAATATTGTAAGGTTTATAAATAGTACATAACTAGGGTCTACAATTAAGCAACCCAATTGAATATTTGAGGGGTGTGAAGGAAACTGTGTTTTTATATGTGACATTAAATCAATAGCTACAGAGGAAGAGTTTCTTATTAATTACAATTTGAATCGAATAGATACAAACACAGTTACTATGGGAGTGGTACATCTAACAATTTACCCAACCTTTAATTAATGAATCTAACATCTTATTTATTTTTCATTAATCTATTATTATAATTTCGTTAAAATTTTCTATATTTATTTCGCAGGGTAGTGATCGGGGCATCTCCCTGGCAACTGGTCAGAGAAGTACACCATCCTCGAGGTAGCAGGTATACATATTCGTAATTGTACAAATATAATATGAACAAAAATAATTTTTTGTTATTTTTTTTCATGAGTATATTCATTTCGTTTAGATAATGTTATCTATATATTTTTTGTAGAGTGTTGATTGGGGCAACTACTCGGCTGTTTATCAGACGACAACAGCCTCGAGGAAAAAAGCATACCTAATTGTAATTGTACAATTTAAATACGATCAATATGTTTCTTATTATGTTTTTTTTGTGAGTATTTTGGTTTCATTTAGATAATTTTTTCTATATTTTTGTTGTAGAGTGGTGATCGGGGCACCTCCCTAGCAGTAGATTAGACCAGACCAGCCTCGAGGCAGCATGTATACATCATTATACTTGTATTACTATACTATGCGCAATATGTTTTTTATTATTTATTTTCATGAGTATATTGGTTTCATTTTGATAATGAATTCTATATTTTCGTCACAGGCTAGTGATCGGGGCATCTCCCCGAAAACTGATTAGAGGAGTACACCATCCTTTAGGCGACATGTATACCTCATTATGATTGCACAAATATAATTATATGAGAAATATGTTTTCTTATTATGTTTTTTTTCGTGAGTATACTGGTTCCATTTCTATAATGTTTTATGCAATGTTTTTTAGGGAAGTGATCGGGGCAAGTTCCCAACCGATGATCAGATGAGTACACGATCCTCGAGGCAGTAGGTATACCTCATTGTAATTATACAAATATACAAATATAATATGAGCAATACGTTGTTTTTGTTATGTCTTTTTCTTGTGTATATTGGTTTCATTATGATAATGTTTTCTACATTTTTTTGCAGGATGATGATCGGGGCAAGTCCCTAGTTGTGGATTAGACGAAACCAGGATCAAGGCATAAGGTATACTGAATTGTAATTTTAGAAATCTAACATGATAAATATGTTTTATTATTATTTTTTTTCCTCTGTTTGTTGCTTTCATGTCGATAATGTTTTATATATTTTTGTTGCAGACTACTGATTCGGCATTTGATCCAACATCAGAGAAATCAATAGATATTGATTTGGATGAGCTCATGCACGATGTTGACATTGAATATTTTCTAGACCCAGTTAAGATGATAGAGAAGACCTTAAAAAATCATGAATATATCCTTCGTCTTCTATTCATTCAACCACAGACAAATGAGATTAGAGAAAAGGTTGATGTTTTGATAAAGAGATCCCAGACCTTGAACGTAAGTTGCAGGATATTGTATTGGAAGATAAATTCATTTAGTATTTTATAATTCTTACTTGTATATGATTGTGAACTAAAATATGGTTTGTATTTACAAGATTTTTTTTGCCCACACACTAGTGGTCAAGGCAGTGTTGGTACTAGTGGTGCCCGTGGAGAGTTGTCACATGAGAAAATGACTCCATCTGCATCTCATATTCCATTTTTGTCAACTGAATAGTCAAAAACACATTCTGTGACACCCCCAAGGCCATATGTAAGTGCACCCGCTAGTGTCCGGTGCACGCCAGATCGTACAGAAGAAGGGGTCGATGCAGAGACTAGTATTGGTATTGCTGAAGCGACATTTCCTGGATCTTCCTGTGTCACTAGAACATGTACACTACAAACCATATTTTTTATGGACGAAGAGCTCGTTCCCATAAAGATATAGAATATCCCAGGTATTTATACATTGTTCAAGTTATTGTTTATAATTTGATTGTAATATACTAATAAAACATTGTTTTTCAACTAATGATGGCATGCTCATTTTGCAGGAAATGATGTTTTTTATAAACATCTAAATGATTTGTCATTGGAGATCTTTGGGCCCACCATCTGCACAAGGTGGGATAAACAAAGTAAAAATTTAAAAGATGAGCTCACTAATCGCTTGGTTGTCCTGTTCGACAGTGGGACCTTTAATCAACCAGAGGTCCTAAAGAAGGTTGGCCAACATATGAATATTGTAAGGGACCAATATAGGGTTCATCTAGAAAGGAACCCTAGGTATGAGCGCCCTCCAATGATTCCAGGAAGAGAGTGGAAATCCATAGTGGAATATGGAAAGGAGAGGGCTTTGAGAAAAGAATGAAAGCTACCACTAGGCACAGGAAGGTATGCAATACTTTCCACAATGTAATTATAAACCTTATTATTATTATTATTATTAATTTTTAGTTCAAATTTGAAACATCTAATGTATTTCAACATTTTCATAGGTCGCCAGACACATCAAAGGCCACATAGGAAACACAAGAAAAAATTGGTCAGCACAAGCTTGGGTTTGGTGGTTATTTGAATTTGGCGGCACAAATTGTAAGACTCAAAAAACCAATATTGCATCCAAATAAAAAATTGCAAATTATTTTCGTTTTATTGCACTGTAAAAGGTAAATTCATGACATTATGCAAATATGCAGGCCGAACGATTCAAGGAAGTGACCACAGAGGAAGACTTGAAGCTTGGATTCCATCATGACTTTGGAGCTGTTGTTGAACGCCGAAAAATATTGTCTGGGAAAACACGGCCTTCGGGTGATCCATCTTGAGCACATGTATATAAAATCAATGAAGTTTAATGAAGATTTATTACTTGTGCAATCTATTCGTTATAAATATTTTCCATTAAATATTGACTCTGTTTTGAGCAAGAAAGCAACAATCCACTTAATGTCGAGGATGGAGAACAACCCATCGAAGATCATGCTTCAAATCCTTGTAATGAATGTATTCATATGCTACAATTTAAAATATTGCATTGCAAATGGTGAATATTAATTGTACTTTTCCATGTTTCAACTACAGAGCATGTAGAGGGTCACACTATACAAGATGAGCCTAGACAAGAATATGAAGTACATGATGTGGCCACATCAGGTAAAAAACACCTATGTAATGTTTTCTTTAAACGAAATACTTGTAATTATAATAACAAAATATATCAATGTAATATTTTTACATTATTGCAGCAAATCCAAACCCCTTGTAGCAACATCCATGTCGTGAGTAATCTACTAGGGAGACAGCATGACAAGTTGTAGATGCCACAAGAAATGAACAACAAGTTGCAGAAGATGAGTTGATTCCTTATTTTTTCAAAAGAAAAAAACCTAGATAGGAGTGATTGAAGAAACACTATGTATATTTATTTTTGATAATATAATGCCATGCATTATTTTTTGCCTACTGAATGAATGAGTGGTTTAATGAATGCTATATTTTAATGAATGAATAGTAAATGTTTCTTTATGATGAAATCCGCATGTTTTCACATAATATTGTTTTTCAAGTACACGCATTGGGTATGGGGAATTGAGAGTGATATGAGGGGGAGAGGGGCCATAAGATCTTCCACCTTCATGTGGTTGGTCCTGTTCAGTAGATAATATTAAATTATTCTCGAAACAAAGAGGATCTCAATGAGGTATTTATACCTGCCATCAATGAAGTAACTTCAGTACCTATCATAAGTGAGACCACACTATTATGATCACAAGATAAACTAGGTTTCAACCCATTAAATACTTCACACATGCAAGTGCTCATATCAAGCACATAAGGGTTTCACCATTAAACAACCACTCTTAGGTTCACCAACCAAAATATTTGGCCTTCAAAATAGCAAGAAGGAAATTTCATCCCAATAAAATCCCCCTAGATATGAGAAGTCAATTTCAATCCAAATCTAGATGCTTCGTCATTTGTATCACAGAAGTGAACATCCAAGTACATCATCAAATCATGTTTCCAAGAAAGGCATCTCTCCAAACTCCAACAATCATGACATCACATCAATCTCCAAGTACTCCAAACAAAGCATCTCACCATGCTCAAGGTCTTCGCATTAGTGCTATTGAAGATAATAGGTCCATTTATCACCGCTAAAACCTACCCTATACAATATATAGTATTTCCAAAACAGGATAAGTTTTCCCATACTAGAGATTACATGACTATGATGCCTAAAGTTTCCCATACTAGAAATTTTTTTGTGAACATGTTGAAGGAATCATGCCTTAAACTCTTCAAAAACCATCTACATTTGTCATTCTCAAAGATACTGATGCACCTGCAGAAAGCAGTCATCCATGACATGGAGACTGAATTTGGCACACCTAGGGTCTATAAAGAAGACAAAAAAACAAATGTCTCAAAATTGCAAATGATTTCGGTGCAACCAAACAAAGAAGATAAAAAAAATCCCGCCCTAGCAAAGGCTAAACAAAGGCAAATTGTTGTCAGTCTTAAGATATGGAAAAAACATGTAAAATCATATGAGAAGTTGGATGCATGGAGGAAGTATGGAGAGGAGAGTACCCAAGTAATTAAATTTGATCATAACATTATATCATAATTAATAAACTATTTTTATGTTTTATTTGTTCATACTTAATTGATTTGGTATATGTTTCAGGACAAGGCCTCCAAGGCCAGGCTTGCCAAACTTCGTACCACACATCACAGTGGACATAAAGGTCTACAGGCCTTGATCTGTACCTTTGTAAGTATATTTAATTTGTGAAATGATTTTTTTTTAATTCCTAGAAAATAGTAAATGATTGCATAATAATTAGTTTAAATAGTCCATGTTTCATGTGTTTTACAGGAGGAGAAACATGACCGTCATCCAACACCATTTGAAAAAAAAAATTCAAAGCAAAAAGTGGATCAACTTTGTAATCTAGATGGAGAACAAGGTATCAATATTTGAATAATAACTCTTGTTCATACATTTTACTACATTTCCATTATTTCTTTGGGAATTTATAATGTTGTTGATGTATATGTAACTTCGGAATGTATTTCACATATATGTATATTGTATTCCTATAGAGATGTTATTATTCCTCTATACGGAAGTGTTTGTATTCCTATAGAGATGTTATTATTCCTCTATACGGAAGTGTCGTCATTTATATTGTAAGTGTCGTAACTTATACTTGATGGGTTATTAGACCACCTTGTTGGGGTCGGCACTGTATAAGTCATGTGGGTCAAAGGGTTATTAGACCACCCTATTGGGGGTCGGCCAGGTGGGTCAAAGGGTTATTAGACCACCCTATTGGGGGTAGACCCAGTCAGCATTATGTTATGTGGTTAAGTTAAGGCCAACCTAGTAAAGGTTATTAGGCAAGTCAAGTCAAGTATAAATAGAGTGCGAGAGGCACTCTATTTCATCATTCTATTCTCGCACACACTCTTTGGAGAGTGGCGCACTTGTGGAGGAAGAGAAGCTACTGCTAGGAGATGTATATCTCTTATGATTGGGTTGTATCATTGCTCTATTTATCTCTGAGGAAGTTATTGGGGTTTTTCACCTTTATGGTTTTCCCCAAGTAAACTCCGTGTCTCTTATGTGCTTGCATTATTGTGTCCATGATTGATATGTTGTACATGTTGTTCTCTCAGTTAATATCCTAGATTAGATTGAAGTAAATTTTGAAAAAACTAAAATGGTATCATAGCTAGCCTAAAAGAAGGCATGGTATGGCATGTATGACACTTGTTGCACTTGCAATGCTAGGGCTTGATATAGCAAAAATCGGTCATCGTAGCACTTTCGCTATAAATCCATTTTGGCGAATTTTTCAGATCTAAAAATTTTAAAGGTAGAATGTCAGATCCCCATGTACCTTGTGTCCAAAGGGAAACTTATAATTCGTTGTACTTTGTGTTTTATGATCTGTAAAATCTAGGGTTTCTGCCTCTTCCAGATCTGAGTCATAAACAGGTGACCTAGGAAAAAAGGTCATAACTTGGGCTAGGAAGATCCAAATGAAATTTTGTAAAAAGTGATAGGTAGTGCATGGACTGTTCGTTCTCAGGTAACATTTTTAGAGGGGGAACTCAACCAATGACACGTGGAACGCTGTACAAGTTTGCTCTCCTGTTTTATCCCATAAACAGGTCACGTTGCGACACTTGGCATAAATCTCTCTCAGAGAATCCATTTGAGGTCAGACATATGGGGATGGAAATATAACAGGTCAGGCTACCACAAATTTTTTTTTGAGACCCTGTGGATCGGAAATTTCGGAGTTACGCCAAAAACAATCAGGTGCATATTTCTGTCAAAACAGAATTATTTTTTGAGCACCTTCATATTTGGCTCTGGGAATTATGGTTTCAGAGAAAGTTGGTATTTTTGTAATCGGAGACCATGACTGAATGCTACTCATCAAAATCAAAATTTAGAGACCAAGATCAAATTTTTTGGTTGGGTAGAAGGCTGGGCTTGATCAAACCCTAGTTCGGGACTTTGATCGGAAAAGTGGAAAATTAGGGCTTCTACAAAAGTTGGAATTTTTGAAGTCTGTGACCACAGCTGGAAGCTCCTCAGAAAAATCGAAGCTTGGAGATTTGGATCGAACCTTTTGGTTGGGAAGAATGGTGGGATTTATCAAACCCTAGTTCGGGATCCTGTCTAGAAGATCTGGAAGTTTCAAAGGCAATTTTGAGGGGTGAAACTTTGTAGTTTTCAAATTCTGAGTATACCGGCTTGATCAGCTCATCAAGGCACATATTTCTATCCTTTCAGAAGTTTGAAATTCAAAGTTTGAATTTTTAGGGTTTCTATGACAAACCCTAATCCAACTCCAGATACAGTTCCTGCAAATCAAGTGGATTGGGTTAATCCTAGAAGAGAATGGATTGGTCCCCGACATAAGTGAAGAAGTTCCTGTTTCAGAGGGAGATGAGGCTAAGGCCTTGCATAAGAAGATTACAAGCAATCTCGACAGGTATGACTTATCCAGGTATGTTTCGAGATTTGTTCATGATTAAGTTTATGGTATGTTTGTCTTCATATTATTATGGTTAGTACAATCTTGATTAAATTTAGACTTGTCGTATCACCTTAATAAAATTATGAATGCATGATAGAAGATATTCATTGATTAGGGTGTTGACACTTATGATTGTACTAATGCATTATGGTGTTGTATGAGGTTTATGTTGTCTGCTAACATGAAATGTACACCAAGAAAGACAAATCATGTTCTAGTTCAAGAACATATGATCACGGTGACATGAAGACAAAGATTCATCCATTGTCATGGATCACTTAGAAGATCTATTTACGAGGTATGTATAACTTGGTTCTATAATGGTTAACCTATGAGATATGTAGGTTACTAGCACAAGTCATTGAAGAGAACAAGAAGACATCATGTGGGTATGTTAGACATAACTAGATAACATACTAATCCAGGTATAATTTTCCTATATCAAGTTAGAATCCTACCTTGTGATAGGATCTCTTATATAAGTATACATGGCATGACTGATAATGATTATTCATAGGTTTGAATAATCATGGGTTTAGGCATATTATGTTTCTTACCTTAATTGATGATATGACTAACCAGAAGAGTCATGAAATTATAGGTTTGAGTAATCATGGGTTTAGGAATATTATGTTTCTTATTTTAATTTATGATATGACTAACCATAAGAGTCCTTGAATACTAATGCTTATTATTTCTGTTTGAAATGATCATGACTATACATGCTTTAGATTATTGTGTTTTGATAGTATGGGGAATATACTAATAAATGTATGATTATGTATGAGATCTCGAGGATATCGCAATAATGATACTTGTAAGCATGCATAGTGATCGAGGATGGATATAAGTTCAAGGACAGGTAATCCAGGAAGCAAAGATCAAGAGGGAGCACACTCCAGTAGTTTCTGCAAGGATGCAGATATTCAGAGGGAGTCAACCACTTCTCACAATCCACATCAGAATGGAGTTGCAAAGATTCAGAGGGAGTCCACCCAACAACCAAACAAAGATAAGTATTTGAATTGTCATTTCTTACATATTTTTTTGTTTAAATAATGTTGTTCAATGATGTATATGCTTATGTTCCTAGACTTAGGTAGTGTATTATGCATATTAGAATAATTGCATTATTGAACAGTATACTACTAATATGCATGTGATGGGTAAGTGGCCTATGGAACTGTACAACATCCCATTGCTACTTATCTAGAATGAAACCTCTTTGCTGACATGTTGGGAGTAGTGCAAACTCTTAACAATGTTCTGGTAGAGATTGGAAGACATCTAGAAAGTTACAAGATATGGATGAATGTTGTATTGAAGCATTGGCTAAAATAATTGCATGACTGTATGACATATTTCTTTATGTGTAAGAATTTGTTCTGAAAACTATGAGAAGTTTCTAATCATGCAATTTAACTTGTTTTGTAGGAAATATTGTATACCTTCACCTACAAAAGAAGGACTACAACATTTGTTCTAGCAACAAAGATATCTATTGAAGATATTGAAGTTCCCAGGATTTGGGATGAAGTAATGGAAGAATGCCATGATTAGTCGATCATGAAGAATGATGTTTGGGATGCAGTCCCAAGACCCAAAGGGAAGTCTGTTGTGACTTCCAAATGGATCTATAAGATCAAGCATGCTGCAGATGGTAGCATGGAGAAATACAAAACGAGGTTTGTATCTCGTGGCTTCTCCCAGAAAAAGGGATTGAGTATGAAGAGACTTCTACACCTATATCCAGGCACACTTCCATCATATCAGTACTTGCTCTGGCTGTAGTGATGAAATGGAAGATACACTAGATGGATGTCAAGACAGATTTCTTGAATGGTGTAGTCGAAGAGGAAGTGTATGTGCAGCAGCCACTTGGTTTTGAGACACATGACGGGAATTTGTATATGTGCAGAACTTGGTATGGTAGGATAGATAGCTTTCTATCAAGTTTGGGCTTTACCAAGAGTAAAGCGGATTCCAACCTTTACTGCAAGGTTGAGGAAGGCAATCCAGTGATACTATTTTTGTATGCGGATAACCTGTTTGTTACAGGTGAGGATAGATTGATTGCCGACACGCAGCGGAAGCTTGCTTCCGAGTTTGAGATGAAGGACTTGGGGATGATGCACTATTTTCTAGGCATGGAGATGTGGCAGAGTATAGATGGAATCTTCCTTGGACAAGGGAAGTATGCGGTGGAGATCCTGAAGAGATTCGGGATGATGGACTACAAGGCCATGGAAACACCTATGGCATTGAACCTTAAGCTTCTGTGTGATGCTTCATCTGATTCAGTTGATGTCACGATGTATCGTTAGATGATTGGGTCCTCTATGTACTTGACAAACACGAGACCAGATATTTGCTTTGCGGTGAACACATTGAGCCAGTTCCTGACGGATCCAAGAGATGTTCACTTGGTTGCTATAAATCATATTCTAAGGTACCTGAAGGGTACGGTTGATTATGGGCTCAAGTATGATGCGAATCAAAAGTTTAACCTGCAGGGTTATGTTGATTTAGATTGGGTAGGCAGTGCTGCAGATAGGAAGAGCACTTCTGGGTGCTGCTTCAGTATGGGATCAGGTGTGATCTCTTGGTTTAGCAGGAAGAAGTCTTGCGTAGCACTGAGTACAGTCGAAGCATAGTATGTTGCAGCTTGTTCGGCTAGTTGTGAGGCAGTATGGCTCCAGAAGCTACTGTCTGAGTTATTTGATATCCCGTTGGAGGCTACTGGTATCATTTGTGACAACCAGAGTTGTGTGAAGCTGTCTGAGAACCCGGTGTTCCATGACAGGTCGAAGCACATTGAGATCAAATATCACTATATCAGGGATATGGTGTAGAGAGGAGTAGTGAAGCTCCTGTATGTTGCGACGGATGAGCAGGTTGCATATGTGCTGACAAATACATTAGCCAGAGTGAAGTTCAAGTACTTCAGAGAGAGGCTTGGTTTTCTTCAAATTGATGGTGAGAGGAGGATCCTTCCATGGCCGTGGATATAAGTGCTGGATGATGACCATCAAGACGATGCTTCAGTTATTGCTCTATATGTGTATATATGCATCATGTTGGATGCTTGATATGATTGGTTGGATCATTTATATGTATATGTATGTACGCATCATGTTGGATGCTGGATATGATTAGTTGGATCATTTATATGCATATGTATGTACGCATCATGTTGGATGTTGGATATGATTAGTTGGATCATTTATATGTATATCTATGTACGCATCATGTTGGATGTTGGATATGATCAGTTGGATCATGTGTATGTATCTGTACATGTATCAGGTGGATACATTGTATGATTAGGTAGATCATGTATGTTGATATGTATCAGGTATGATCAGGTGGATCATGTATTTGTATATGTATCAGGTGGATACATTGTATGATCAGGTAGATCATGTATGATGATATGTATCAAGCAGATACTGTGTATGCATCAGGTGGATGCATTGTATGATCGGGATGATAATGGATGACGAGCTTCAGGATGTTGCTCCAGATGACATGCATCAGGACGATGCAGTGTTGATGATCAGGATGATCATGTGTACATCAGGATGATGTATGGTGAGTATTAGGTTGATACTCTGTGGCCGTGGACAGATTGTGCATATGAGCATGTAAGAAGACTTGGAAGATCTGGACAGGATGAAAAAGGCCTCAAATGCTCTTTCGAGGCATTGCTCCGGGAGGACATGTAAGTAGACCTGGGAGATCTGGACAGGATGAAAAAGGCCTCAGATTATCTTTCGAGGCATTGTCCTATGGCATGTAAGTAGACTTGGGAGATCTAGATAGGATGAAAAAGGCCTCAGATGCTCTTTTGAGGCATTTCCATGACCACATGTAATCAGACCTAGAGATCTGGACAGGATGAAAAAGGCCTTAGATGCTCTTTAGGGTTCTTGCTTGGAAAGAAACCCTTTTAAGGTTTTGTGGTAGGAGTCACATGTAATCAGACCTGGAGATCTGGAGAGGATGAAAAAGGCCTTAGATGCTCTTTAGGGTTCTTGCTTGGCAAGACACCCTTTTAAGGTTTTGTGACTATCACAAGCAAAAGATCCTGGGAGATCTTATAGGTCGGAGTTGTGTACCCGTAACAACTTGGGATTCTCTTTCGAGGTTTTGTGACACACGTAATAGGTCCTGAGGATTCCATAGTATGGCCAGTGATGATGAAGACCTGCAGGTGGTGGGCCTACACTGTAATATCCCTTTTTCAAATTTTATTAAAATGCCCAATTTTTCACTTTTTTTTTTCCAATTTCGACCTTTGACTAGTTTTACTGTTTTGACCTCCAAATCAACCCAAATGCTCCCAAATCTTCTGTAGGAGTGTATGAATGGTATTTATACTTGAATATCAGGTTCAGGAATGTTTTATGGCCCTCCAAATACTGCTGCAAACTTGATTTGTATTCTGATCAATATATGTAATTTTAACTAGTAATTTGTGCATCAAATCCCCCCTGGGTAACACTGCAAATGGCCTTCCAAATGCCTCCAAACTCCCACAAATTTATGAACAGAGGTATATAATGTGTTAATTATGTGATTAAGGTCTCATATTCACCATTAATTGATTTTTAATACTGTTCTAACTCTCTCACATTCAACAGCAAAAACCCCCAATTCGACCCTTGGGGAAATGGCACTATTTCACTTCCCAATACAACTAAACTGAGTAAAAATGCTTCAAATGCTCAAGTAGAGTACATGAAACTTGTATAAGACATCCATGGCAGTATATTGATCACAAATATATCAGAGAATCATCCATCCATTCGAAATAATTAACGTTATAGTGTCATACATCAATGCATTGGGGAAATGGACATTGTTTGCTCATTAATCAATAGTTTTGCATACAACCAGTGGGTATTTCGACCTGAGAATTTCTAAATATGAATAACATAGGATATGAAGCTATTACAATCAGAAATATATGATGAGAAGCTCTCTCAAGAAGCACAAGTGCTCACCAAAAACGCCCTCCCTCAAGGAGCACGAATATGCCTTCAAAACTGGAAACGGTGGAGAGAAAGTGCTGCACTAAACAAAACCATGAAACTTCCTGTAGCTTCTACCTGCAAATACAAACTCCATTAAAGCACCATGAAATACCTGAGTGGCCTCTCCAAACACCAACTTGGATGGGAATCTTTCACCCTCGAAATTGGCTAAGGCAAGAAACTAGTCATCCACTAGCTCTCTCTTCACAAATGCAATTTTTCTCAAATCATCAAAGCCATTCTCATACTTGATTTATACATTTTATAACCAACATTAGCCTTCAAGGGGTCGAAATCCTCTCAATAGATTCAATAATTTTCCATTTAGAAAATATTCCTCATTTGCCACTTGTCTCTTAGTTCCAACCTTCCATCTTCTCCCAAATTCGAATTTGAGTCTCTTTAGATTCCTCCAACTCCATGAGCACCTTCTTGAGCCTATTTTTGGGGCTGACATGTCATAATGGTCAGGTGTAATAATTCAGGTCAGAATTTTGTCATAAAATGTCATAGATGCTTCATTATTGTTGTCATAAAACTAGGGAATCTAGCCCATGTGTCCACTAGTCTCCAATTTGACTCTTCCTCTCCCATGGAGGTTACTATTCCATCCCATTTCGACCTAAGATGCTCAATGCCATGTGTTATGACTTACCAACTCACCCAAGAGTGTTCACCTTCCCATGAATTCGAATTGGCAAGAGAGAGCTGCCATGTGTCATTGAAAAATCAAGCTAGTGTGGGTCCCACCACCTCCATATGTCTCCAAAACCACTTGCCACCTAGAATTTCTCTTGAATTTATTTATTCATCATATTTATTAAATGATTGAACTCTTCTAATGTCTAAATATCATTTATTAGTTTCCTTATTACCATCCCACATGTGCCCATCCAACCTAGGAAACTAGTAGGATTGATGGGATTGTCTTACTATGCACTTATTTGAATGGGGACATTACAGTCCTCCCCACCCAAGATTGCTTGTCCTCAAGCAATTTCAGATTTGGATGTTGCAAAATCTTCTCCTCTTCCCATGTGGCATCTTCATTTGGTAAGTCCTTCCATTGCACTAAATATTCTTTGATGATTCTACTCCTCAACCTTCTTTCCCGTGTCTTCAAAATCTTTTCCGGAACAAGTGTGAACTGACCTTCATCATCCAAAGGAGGAAGTATTTCTGAAGTGATGATTTGCTGACCAAGAGCTTTCTTAAGACAAGAAACATGAAATACATTGTGGATTTTACTCCCTTCCGGAAGTTCTATTTCATATGCTACTTCTCCAACCTTCCGCACTACCTTGTATGGCCCATAGTACCTTGGTTTTAATTTTTCTGCTCCATTCTTTTTGAGAGATGTTTGTTTACAGGGATGCAACCTTAAATATACTATATCATTGACTTGAAAGGTTCTCTCTTCTCTATGTCTATCAGCATATTGTTTTTGCTGATTTTGAGCAACCTGCAAATTGTCTTTCAAGAGCTTTAAAATTTCTTGGCTCTCTTCCACCCAATCTTTAGCCTTTGGGGCTCTACTATCACCAAATATAATGTCAGTAAATGTAAGTGCATCATAACCATATAATGCTTTGAAAGGAGAAATTCCTATTGACATATGATAAGTGGTGTTGTAGCAAAACTCACCCAAGTGTAACCATTTTGCCCATGCTTTTTGCTGTCCTCCCACATAGTTTCTTAGGTATCCTTCCAACCATTGGTTTACCCTCTCTGTTTTTCCATCAGTTTGTGGATGATAGCTGGTACTTGGAGTCAATTGAGTGCCTACCAATCTAAAAATTTCTTTCCAAAAAGCACCCATGAATCTACTATCTCTATCACTGACAATGCTCTTGGGAAGCCCATGCAATTTGAAGATTTCTTTGAAAAAAATATCAGCCACTTGTGCAGCACTAAAAGATGATGTAACAACAAAAAAATGAGCAAATTTTTTCAACCTATCAACTACCACATAGATACAATCCTTACCCAAGGATTTAGGCAATCCGGTGATGAAATCCATGGAAATACTGTCCCATTTTTGCTCCGGAATGGGCAATGGTTGTAATAGGCCGGCTGGACATGTAAGTTCTGATTTGTTTTGTTGACATGCTTCACATTCATTTACATACTTCTGAACATCTTCCTTCAGCCCCTTCCAAAAAAATATTTGCCTCAACTGTCTATAAGTTTTGAAGATCCCCGGATGCCCCGCTAGTGGGGAATCATGTGCTTCTTGCAAAATTCTGTACTTGAGCTTGGAGTTATGAACTAAATAAATTCTTCCCTTATAATATATCAGCCCATTCAAAATCCTATAATTATCATCCCCTTTGATTCCATCCAACACATCACAAGCAAATTTATCTTTGGCATATTCAACTAGTAGCATGTTTTTCCAATCCTTAGCAATATCCATGAGAGAAAAAGAAGGCCTTCTTGACAAAGCATCTGCTACTATATTATTCTTTCCTTTGACATATTCAATATCAAAATCATAAGCTTGAATCTTGCTTACCCACTTTTGTTGCCTTTCATTTAGATCTTTTTGGGTGAGAAAGTGTCTTAGACTATTGTGGTCAGTTTTCACCACAAACTTGCTGCCCACCAAGTATTGTCTAAATTTGGCCAATGCATGCATAATGGCCAGCATTTCTTTATCATAGATGGAATAAATTTTTTCATGAGGCTACAAATTTCTGCTCTCAAAGGCTATGGGGTGTTGGCCTTGCTTTAGGACAGCCCCTATTCCTCCACCTGAAGCATCACATTCCACAACAAAAGGTTTAGTAAAATCAGGAAGTGCAAGTATGGGACAACTACTCATTACCTCTTTCATTTTTTGGAAGGCCTTTTCAGCCTCTTCATCCCACTTGAAAGCATCCTTCTTAGTCAAATAAGTGAGTGGAGAAGTCAACTTGGAGAACCCTTTCACAAATTTTCTGTAGTAGGTGCATATGCCAATAAAACCTCTCAATTCGGTAATATTTTTTGGTGATGGCCATTCCAAGATAGCCCTGATTTTTTCCATGTGTACCTTCACTCCTTCTTGCCCAATAATGTGCCCAAGATACAGTAGTTCTTTCATCCCAAATTCACATTTTGATAATTTAGCAAATAAGGACTCTTCTTGCAAGATTTTCAACACAATCTCTAACTGTTGCAAATGCTCTTCCCATGTTTTACTATAAATGAGAATATCATCAAAGAAAACCAAAACAAACCTTCTTAGTTGCTTGCAAAATATCCTATTCATACATGCTTGAAAGGTGGCTGGAGCATTGGTTAACCCAAAAGGCATGACAAGAAATTCAAAGTGGCCAAAATGACATCGAAAAGCTGTCTTTTGCACATCTTCATCTTTCATTCGAATTTGGTGATACCCTGATCTAAGGTCAATTTTTGAGAAGTATTTGGCCCCATGTAGCTCATCCATGAGCTCATCAATCCTAGGAATAGGATACCTATTCTTTATAGTCTTTTTGTTCAAGGCTCTAAAATCTATGCACATTCTCAATGTTCCATCTTTTTTCTTCACTGGCACTACTGAAGAAGCATAAGGGCTAGAGCTTGGTCTAATGAGACCCAACTCTAGGAGTTCTTGGATAGCTTTTTCAATCTCATCTCTAAACCTTTTAGGATGTCTATAAGGTGGTATCTGAATGGGTGAAGTACCCTCCTCCAAAAAAATACTGTGCTCAACCCCCCTATCCGGTGGCCTACCATGTGGAAGGTCTCTAAAAACCTTTTCATATTTTTGCAAAAGTCTCTCTATCTCCTTTGGGTGTTTGACAATATTTATAGTTGGCTTGGGAGATGTAATATGACATTCAACATCCCATTCTATATCCACATGCCTCAATATAGATCTCATGCTATTGCAAGTCACTACTTGATTTGGATAAGTGTGTTGCCCTCTCACAACTCTTTGTACTCCTTTTGAATCTTGGAATTTCATTTCGGGAATTTGATAATTTACTGTATGCTCTCCTATTGAATACAACCATTGCACTCCCAAAACCACATTAGTATCATCAACATCAACCACATAAAAACTATCAACAAAAGTATAGTTACCTACGGTGACTTGCAGCTTTGGAACCCATGTTTTGCATTGCATTGTGTTGTGACCGGGAATGACAACTGTAAAGCCATCAAATGGTTCAATAGGTATCTTTCTTTTCTCTACTATCTCTGCATCAATGAAGTTATGAGTGGCTCCTCCATCTACCAAAACTGAAGTTCTTTGTCCTTGTACCACACCTTTGCATCGGATAGTATGATAGCGAGGTACTGCTGAAAGCACTGCCATTCTTGCTTTGTCCGGTGAAGGCTGATTTTCTTCTTGTCTTTCCTCTTCTACTGCTGTCTCATATGCCTCTTCTTGATCTGAAATATGTCCATCTTTATCCATGCCCCCATCATACCTCTCATTATCAGAAAATACTTCTATGTATTGAGCCTTTCCTTTGGTACATTTGTGCCCCGGTGTCCATGGTTGGAAGCATGTGAAGCATAGTTTCTTTTTTCTAAGTTCATCCCTGTTTAGTCCCTCTTTTTTATTCCTCTCAAATGACTCTCTTTGCCAAGGTTTCTTATCATATCCATCCATTTTCCAAGGTTTCTTTTCAAATTTATAGCTAGGCTTAGGAGGAAATCTCGTTCTAGGAAGCACATTTTGGAGATTCCTAGTCAAGCTCATTGCATCTTTTAATGTAGTTGGCTTGTGGGATTTGACCAAACCTCTTAAGGGTTCAGCCAAACCTCCACTGAACAGCAATACTAATCTTCCCATAGATACATCAGCCACCTTGACTGATAATTTTTGAAATTCCATCATATATTCAGTAGGGGACCCAGTTTGCTTCAATTGAGCTAGTTCTTTGAAAGGCAATTCTGGATCTTTTTGTTCAAATCTTTCTAGTACCCTGTCAACAAATTCTCCATATGTTTTAACCTGATTATGACCCAAGGTTTTCAGCCCATGAAACCACCATTCATTGACATCTCCTTCCAAATGCAAAATGGCCATTTTTAATGCATCCTCTTCCAACATAGGATTCAGCTGAAAATATACATCCAATTTTTGCACCCAAGTGTTAGCAGAATTTTGAGAAGAACCATCAAAAGTAGGAAGTGACATTTTTCCAATAGCACTATTTAATTCTTTGTTTTGGAATGGACTCCTATTGTCTCCCTTCCTATTAATCTTTTTCATAGCATCAATGTAGTCACTGAGTGGTACACCTCTTTTACACTCTTCATTCAAATCATTCCAATCATTTACTAGTTTCTTGTAATCCAATTCAAGATTGGGCTCTTCTTTGGGTGTGAGAAATTTAGGTACAGTAGGCCTTTGTGTGCTTTGAAATTCATCAGGTCTATTATGAGGTCCTGTACTTGAGAAAATATGCTCATTCCCTTTCATCTTTTCCCCTGAGTGTGAACCACTATTATCTCCTATTATCCCTTTGCTTTGAAGCTAGCTAATCAACAATTCGAATCCTTGCAACAATTTATCACCTATCCTATCCATGTTTGCTGAAAGTTTAGAGAAACATGGATCTAAGGTTGCAATAAGTTCCTCCTTATGTTTTAATTTGTCATCCTCCTCTCTACCCATGGTTCCAGCGAAAGACTCCTCTTTTTCTACTACCTCTTCTTCAACAAAAACCTCTTCAACTACTGGTTCAAAGGGTGGTGGATTATTATTTTGAATTATTGTTAATACCATCAGGTTCCAAGAACATGCTCTGATACCACTTGTAATATCCCTTTTTCAAATTTTATTAAAATGCCCAATTTTTCACTTTTTTTTCCAATTTCGACCTTTGACTAGTTTTACTGTTTTGACCTCCAAATCAACCCAAATGCTCCCAAATCTTCTGTAGGAGTGTATGAATGGTATTTATACTTGAATATCAGGTTCAGGGATGTTTTATGGCCCTCAAAATACTGCTACAAACTTGATTTGTATTCTGATCAATATATGTAATTTTAATTAGTAATTTGTGCATCAAATCCCCCCCGGGTAACACTGCAAATGGCCTTCCAAGTGCCTCCAAACTCCCACAAATTTATGAACAGAGGTATATAATGTGTTAAGTATGTGATTAAGGTCTCATATTCACCATTAATTGATTTTTACTGCTGTTCTAACTCTCTCACATTCAACAGCAAAAACCCCCAATTCGACCCTTGGGGAAATGGCACTATTTCACCTCCCAATACAACTAAATTGAGTAAAAATGATTCAAATGCTCAAGTACAGTACATGAAACTTGTAGAAGACATCCATGGCAGTATATTGATCACAAATATATAAGAGAATCATCCATCCATTCGAAATAATCAACGTTATAGTGTCATACATCAATGCATTGGGGAAATGGACATTGTTTGCTCATTAATCAATAGTTTTGCATACAACCAGTGGGTATTTCGACCTGAGACTTTCTAAATATGAATAAAAGAGGATATGAAGCTATTAAAATCAGAAATATATGATGAGAAGATCTCTCAAGAAGCACAAGTGCTCACCAAAAACGCCCTCCCTCAAGGAGCACGAATATGCCTTCAAAACTTGAAACGGTGGAGAGAAAGTGCTGCACTAAAAAAAACCATGAAACTTCCTGTAGCTGCTACCTGCAAATACAAACTCCATTAAAGCACCATGAAAGACCTGAGTGGCCTCTCCAAACACCAACTTGGATGGGAATCTTTCACCCTCGAAATTGGCTAAGGCAAGAAACTAGTCATCCACTAGCTCTCTCTTCACAAATGCAATTTTTCTCAAATCATCAAAAGCCATTCTCATACTTGATTTATACATTTTATAACCAACATTAGCCTTCAAGGGGTCGAAATCCTCTCAATAGATTCAATAATTTTCCATTTAGAAAATATTCCTCATATGCCACTTGTCTCTTAGTTCCAACCTTCCATCTTCTCCCAAATTCGAATTTGAGTCTCTTTAGATTCCTCCAACTCCATGAGCGCCTTCTTGAGCCTATTTTTGGGGCTGACATGTCATAATGGTCAGGTGTAAGAAGTCAGGTCTGAATTTTGTCATAAAATGTCATAGATGCTTCATTATTGTTGTCATAAAACTAGGGAATCTAGCCCATGTGTCCACTAGTCTCCAATTTGACTCTTCCTCTCCCATGGAGGTTACTATTCCATCCCATTTCGACCTAATATGCTCAATGCCATGTGTTATGACTTACCAACTCACCCAAGAGTGTTCACCTTCCCATGAATTCGAATTGGCAAGAGAGAGCTGCCATGTGTCATTGAAAAATCAAGCTAGTGTGGGTCCCACCACCTCCATATGTCTCCAAAACCACTTGCCACCTAGAATTTCTCTTGAATTTATTTATTCATCATATTTATTAAATGATTGAACCCTTCTAATGTCTAAATATCATTTATTAGTTTCCTTATTACCATCCCACATGTGCCCATCCAACCTAGGAAACTAGTAGGATTGATGGGATTGTCTTACTATGCACTTATTTGAATGGGGACATTACATACACCCAGTATGAAAAAGGACTGGCTCTGTAGAAATTCCTATGACGAGTAGATTCAGAGATTGATTGAGATTGCAGCAGTAGTGATGATGATGATGATTCGAGGACGATGATTGGATGACGATGATCTAGAGAAGAATACTTGTGCTAGAAGACCTGTGTCGAGAAATACCTTCCTAGTTAAGAGGGAGTGTTGATGTATATGTAACTTCAGAATGTATTTCACATATATGTATATTGTATTCCTATAGAGATGTTATTATTCCTCTATACGGAAGTGTCGTCATTTATATTGTAAGTGTCGTAACTTATACTTGATGGGTTATTAGACCACCTTGTTGGGGTCGGCCCTGTATAAGTCATGTGGGTCAAAGGGTTATTAGACCACCCTATTGGGGGTCGGCCCAGTCAGCATTATGTTATGTGGTTAAGTTAAGGCCGACCTAGTAAAGGTTATTAGGCAAGTCAAGTCAAGTATAAATAGAGTGCGGGAGGCACTCTATTTCATCATTCTATTCTCACACACACTCTTTGGAGAGTGGCGTACTTGTGGAGGAAGAGAAGCTGCTTCTAGGAGATGTCTATCTCTTATGCTTGGGTTGTATCATTGCTCTTTCTATCTCTGAGGAAGTTATTGGGGTTTTTCACCTTTATGGTTTTCCCCAAGTAAAATCTGTGTCTCTTATGTGCTTGCATTATTGTGTTCATGATTGATATGCTGTACATGTTGTTCTCTCAGTTAATATCCTAGATTAGATTGAAGGAAATTTTGAAAAACTAACAAATGTTAGGTGGTTTATCACATTTATTAGAGTTGAACTTAGAAACACTACGCCCTCCCAAATATAGAATAGGTTGTCCCAAGTCATACCTATCCTAATTCCGTTCATAACCAATAATAAATTGAATGACACATCAATTCCATCCCTTTGCAATCCTTTTTGTTGTATATGTGAAGGACAACCCTCATCTTTTTCATTACCTTGGCCTTCTAATTTGGTTCAATGGCAGTGGAGAATGTTGAATCTCTTTATGGACATTGAAACTTTCCTTGTACAAGGAATTATTGAGTATCAAACAAACATACTCCAAGAGATTGATAATGAGGGTCAGTGCATGGATTTGGTGATATTTTAGAATCCTTAAGAGCTATGGAAGGAGAAAAATATGTTGAGCATAAAGAAGTCTGAGCCTTTTTGTGGAGACATCGTAAGTGTGTTGGCTTGAGAGCATAAATAATTGCATTGGACAAAGGCATACAAATAGTATTCAAGGCTATCATAGGAAAATATAAGAAGAGTAAATCATGTTATATAGGGATGGCTAAAGTTGGCTATATGCACCCAAATAGAGTTTTGGAACTTCTTGAAGTTGACACATTTTTGTAATCTTAGGGCTCATAAGATTGAACCTCTTAAAAGAATATCTTGCATAGCCATTAATGACTACTTTTATACCTTGCCAAATTGTAGTCAGTTGTATGATGGACCCATATAATGAATTTCCTTGTATTTTCACCCACTTGGTCATATGTCAAAATTTGTACCCAAATGTAGTAGTGAGGAGGGATTCAAGCCCTATATTGCATGTGGTAGTTTGGATTTCTGTTATAAGGATTGGATATGGCTAGGGGACACCAGGGGATTCAATAGTGTTCTTCTAGGGTTGAACCAATATACTACATTGCTTAGGAGGATCAACACAGTCTTTGGAGGCTTGTGACAAAGGCATGTGGGATTTCCTTCTCTAGCTACATCATCTTGGAGCCATTATTTTGTATAATATCACATTGGATCATGACACACGTACTTTAGAGTGGACATATTGTCACCTACCCAATTTTTGAGAATAATTATTTTCTACTATTATCCCTTTTGCAAAATACTTTGTGTTAAATTATAATTACAAGTTTTGTAATTATGACCAATTAGGTCAAAGATGAATGTAATGACTCATTATTATTATTTAATAAATAAAAATGGGAGACAAACACTCAAGAAAGCTGTTACAAGAGTGTCCACTAGCCCACTAGGAGGAATGGAAGCTGCTAGAAGGACTGGGACAGATGGTAGCATTTGCACTCTACCATTAGCTGTTGTTATGGGACAAATCCCCCTGATTTTGTGGCATTTCCCCCTCCAGGTGGAGGGAGGTGAGTAGGTAGCTCACTAATGACCAGTTAATTACAAAAATACCTAGGCAGCCTATAAAAGGAAATTCGAATTGAGTAGGGAGCTCTTACAATGTTTTCTGCAGAAACATTTCCTCAGAGCATCCGGTGATGGCTGAGAGATTCGAATAGGGAGGCTGTGGAGAGTGCAAGTATAAGTCTGCAAATGTTATGAGAAGGACAGACCAGAGGTGTTGGTGCTGGTCCAATTGCTTACTAAGCCTATACGGCTGGATAAATTTTCTTACTGCTGCAAGTAGAGATCCTAAGCTTCAGAACCTTCTTCCTCCTGGTGGACCAGTGGATAGGCTCGAGGGTCCTAAGGCAGACATCTTGGCTGCTTGGGAGCAGGTTGGGTGGAACAGGCATCTTGAGTGATTTTTTCCTCCCATCACACTCAGGTTCTATTCTTTTTGTGTTTTTCCAATCATATGAATGCTCTCAGAAAATGGATTAGTAATGTTATCAATGATCAGTAGCAGGAAAATGTTAGATCCTAATTAATTTAGATTTGCTGATCTGATAAAATGACTCCTCTGCATTTTTCCCCATGCATGAAGCTGCATCGTACTCCAGTACAGAGAGGTAGCATTAAATCTGTTCAGTTAAAAGTGAAACCTAGCATGCATCTAAACACATAAACCCAAGAGACCACCCATGCACAGACTTATGTTCCCCATGCATCTTATATTTTAGCAGTTGTAGATTAGATCTCTGCATGCATTGTTTTTACTGTTCAAATCTGTATGCTGAGACAACATAACATAAACTAGTTATAGCAGTAGGTTCTTTTTTGACTTCTGAAAGTGGACATGGTGTTAACATCTAGGGTTTATTAATCACTAGTCATTTCTTCAAAAGAAACCAATATCATGCATTCTGTTTAACCACATACTCATTCTTTTATTTGTTATTTGAATCTGACTAATCATTATAAGAATTCTTGTCATCACTGTATTATTTTTGTGCAAAAAAAGGGAGTACTGCATTGTTCTTTCATTTTCTCTAGAGGTCCAAATTGGACAAATACAGGGAGATAGAATTAAAATAGAAAAACTGTTATATTCATAAGCAATTAAATTAACTGACGAATGCCCTGTCATTTTCTTGTTTTCTATATTATCAACTGTATGTGGCAGAATTTCCATCACAGAATATCATGTTATTAAAAGCAAAGAAAAGAATAGCATTATTGAATTGACAGAGCAAAGTATAGTATCTCTACACCCAAACCAGGGTTGACCTATTCTTATCACACTATTCTTTACAAACATTTAACAACTGCCAAATCAAATGTTTCATTATCATAGATATCCTAACTATAGATTCAAGATCTATTATTCTTGATCTTTAAACATCAAATTCAGCCCAACATATTTCATTATCATCGACAGGCTAGGGTTTAACATCGTCACAGTTGTATTCAAACAAAACTGACACCTTTTTATTATCGGCTTATAGCCACTCTTTACACAAACACTTAAACATGCCTTTCATTCTTTGGAATAGAATTCGAAAACAAGAGTTCAAAAACACCCAACGTAAACATTAAACCCTAAACATTTATCATTTCCATTTAAAATTACGATGGCAGCAACCTACAGATTGCCTCATTGTTTACTGAGGGCTCCATTCCAAAACCCATTCTTTTTACACTACTCAGTTATTGCCGAAACAAAACCATAGTCAACATTTCTTTTCCACACTTGTTCTTCCATCGACCCAGAAGTGCAAAATGATAGACATCAGATGTTTAATGTTGTGAAACTCTATGCAAAATGAGGGTTTAAGCCCTAGCAAGCTCGCCGCTCCAGGAGATGGCCAACCATATATTTTAAGAAATATTCACATCATCTACACTAAACAACCAAAACATAAACTGTAACATTTTCCCAATGCTGCAGGAAAGACAAAAGCCACTGCCGAGAAGGCATGCTACTAACACACTGCTCATTAAGTCCGATTCTAGGAGAACCACGAGGGAGGGATACCACCGAAGCTTACCGGTGGGTTCGCTATACCTTAAAAGAGTGTCTTTCCAAGCAAGAACCCTAAAGAGCATTTGAGGCCTTTTTCATCTAGTCCAGATCTCCTGGACTTATTACATGTGGTCATGATAATGCCTCGAAAGAGCATATGAGGCCTTTTTCATCTTGTCCAGATCTCCCAAGTCTAATTACATGCCATAGGACAATGCCTCGGAAGAGCATCTGAAGCCTTTTTCATCCTGTACAAATCTCCTAGGTCTACTTACATGTTCTCTCAAAGCAATTCCTCGAAAGAACATCTGAGGCCTTTTTCATCCCATCCAGATCTCCTAGGTCTACTTACATGCTCATTTGCACAACCTGTCCACGACCACATAGGATCAACCTGATACTCACCATACATCATCCTAATGTACACATGATCATCCTGATCATCAACACTGCATCATCCTGATGCATGTCATCTAGAGCAACATCCTGAAGCTCGTCATCCATGATGATCCTGATCATACAATGCATCTACCTAATGCATACCAAGTATCTACCTGATACATATCATCATACATGATCCACCTGATCATACAATGTATCCACCTGATACATACATAGATACATGATCCACCTGATCACACAATGTATCTACCTGATACATATCAACATAAATGATCTACCTGATCATACAAGGTATCCACCTGATACATATACAGATACATGGTCCAAGCATCCACCATGATGCATATACAAATACATACAAATGATCCAACTGATCATATCCAACATCCAATATGATGCATACATACATAAATGATCCAACTGATCATATCCAGCATCCAACATGATGCATACATACATAAATGATCCAACTGATCATATCCCGCATCCAACATGATGCATACATACATAAATGATCCAACTGATCATATCCAGCATCCAACATGATGCATACATACATAAATGATCCAACTAATCATACAGAGCAGAAACTAGAACATCATCCTGATGCTCATCATCCAGCGCTTACATCCATAGCCATGTGAAGGATCCTCCTTCCACCATGCTTGGAATGGCTTCAGCAAAATGTCTCCATCACTTCTTCCTTGAAGTGTCATTGATCTGAAGAACACCAAGCCTCTCTCTAAAGTACTCGAACTTCACTCTGGCTAGTGGCTTCATCAGCACATCTGCAATTTGCTCATCCGTCGCAACATACAGGAGCTTCACTGCTCCTATTTGCACCATATCCCTGATATAGTGATATTTGATCTCAATGTGTTTCAACCTGTCATGGAACATCGGGTTCTTAGACAACTTCACACAACTCTGGTTGTCACAGAAGATACCAGTAGCCTCCAATGATAGATCAAATAACTCAGACAGTAGCTTCCTCAGCCATACTGCCTCACAACCAGCCGAACAAGTTGCAACATACTCTGCTTCGGCTGTACTCAGTGCTAAGAAGGACTGCTTCCTACTAAACCAAGAGATCACACCTGATCCCATACTGAAACAACACCCAGAAGTGCTCTTCCTATTTGCAGCACTACCTTCCCAATCTGAATCAACATAACCCTGTAGGTTAAACTTTTGATTCGCATCATACCTGAGCCCATAATCAATTGTACCCTTTAGGTACCTCAGAATATGCTTTACAGCAACTAGGTGAACACTCCTCGGATCTGTCAGGAACTGGCTCAATTGTTTCACCACAAAGCAAATATCTGGTCTCGTGTTCATTAGGTACATCAAGGACCCAATCATCTGACGATACATAGTGACATCAATCGGCTCAGATGAAGCATCACACAGAAGCTTCAGGTTCGATGCCATAAGTGTGGCCATGGCCTTGCAGTCCATCATCCCGAACCTCTTCAGGATCTCTACTGCATACTTCCCTTGTCCAAGGAAGATTCCATCTGCACTCTGCCACACCTCCATACCTAGAAAATAGTGCATCATCCCCAAGTCCTTCATCTCGAACTCGGCAGAAAGCTTCCTCTTTGTATCGGCAATCAATCTATATTCACCTGTTACAAATAGTTCATCTACGTATAAGAGTAGTAACACAGGATTGCCTTCCTCAACCTTGTAGTAAAGGTTGGAATCCACCTTACTCTTGGTAAAGCCCAAACTAGATAGGAAACTGTCCATCCTACCATACCAAGTTCTGGGAGCTTGCTTCAAGCCATACAAGGCTTTCTTGAATTTGCACACATATGACTTCCTGTCATGTGTTTCAAAACCGAGTGGTTGCTCCACATACACTTCCTCTTCAACTACACCATTCAAGAAAGCAGTCTTGACATCCATCTGGTGTATCTTCCATTTCATCACTGCAGCCAGAGCAAGTACTGTTCTGATGGAAGTGTACTTGGCTACAGGAGCAAAAGTTTCTTCATAATCTATTCCCTCTTTCTGAGAGAATCCAGGAGCTATGAATCTTGCTTTGCATTTCTCTATGCTGCCATCTGCAGCATGCTTGATCTTGTAGATCCATTTGGAAGTCACAACAGACTTCCCTTCAAGTCTTGGGACAACATCCAAAACATCATTCTTCATTATTGATTGGTATTCTTCAACCATGGAATCCTTCCATTCTTTCTTTTCAGCCGCTTCTTCGTAATTGGAAGGTTCTTTGTTCATGATATCACAGAGTAAAGCAACATAGCTGGTATGTGATCTAGTTCTTTTCTTTTCTCTATGTTCTTCTTCTAGAATTCCATATCTTTCTGCATCTTGAATGATCTCTCTAGCCCATGCAGGTTTCCTCTTGTGAGAGTTATTCTCACAGGGTGGATCTACAGTTTCTTGCGGATCTTCAATTTCACGATCTGCATCTGGAATTGCTTCAGTCATAGTTGTGTCTTGAAATCTAGTTTCCTTAGGTTCTTCATAATCTTCAATAGGTGTCTTCCTTGATTTGATGAATGCTGAGTTTTCATCAAATGTCACATCCCTGCTGACATCAATCTTCTTGAACCCTGGAAAGTATATTCCGTAAGCCTTCGAGCTTTCAGTGTAACCCACAAAGATACCCTTCTTTCCTGAAGGATATAGCTTGGTCCTCTTTTCCTTTGGGACATGAGTGTATACTAGACAACCGAATATTCTGAGATGGATGACTTCAGGTTTCTTACCAGAGAAGATCTCTTCTGGTGTCTTGTTGTCCAATATCTTGTGGGGTGTTCTGTTCTGCATATATACAGGTGTCCTAGCTGCTTCTGTCCATAGATGCATAGGTAGATCCTAGTCATGTAGCATTGCCCTTGCTGCTTCCATGATCGTTCATTTCTTTCTTTCTGCAACTCCATTTTGTTGTGGATTGTAAGGAGCATTCAACTCCCTCTTAATCCATGAATCACTGCATAGCTTCTTGAAGTCACTTGAAGTGAATTCTCCACCATTGTCAGATCTGAATGTTTTGATCTTCTTATCAGTTTGGTTTTCCATCAAGGTTTTGAATTCCTTGAACTTATCAAACACTTCATCTTTGTTTTTCAAGAAGTAAACCCAAGTCTTCCTAGAGAAGTCATCAATGAAAGAGACATAGTAAACATACCCACTTAGAGAACTGGATGACATGGGACCACATATATCGGAGTGGATAATTTCCAAGATACTTTTTGCCTTTCTTTCACTGCTTGGAAATTCCTTCTTTATGTTCTTTCCTTTTGCACATCCTTTGCAAACACCTTCATGCTTGGTCTTAATTTCAGGAAGACCTTCTACAGCTTTAATTGCAATTGGTAATGCTCTATAGTGCATATGTGCAAGTCTTCTATGCCAAAGTTCACTTGGCTCCATGGAATCATACACCATGGCATGTTCAGGTTGCCCCTTTAATTTATACAATCCTCCCTCTTGCTCTCCAATCATCACTGCATCATCTATGGTCTTTCTCTTTGGCCACATTAAAACATGGCCATCCACAAATGCAACCCTCATACCTTTTACATCCAATGCAGATATGGAGAGTAGGTTTTTCTTGAGCCCAGGTACATAAAGAACTTCTTTCATCTTCAAAGATTTTCCAGAATCTAGATTGTAGGAGGATTCACCACTTCCTTTGATAGGGTATTGATAGTCATCCCCAAGTTTCACTTTATGGGGTGATTCATGTTTAGATAGATTTACAAAATATTTTTTAAACCCAGTCATGTGTTTGGAAGCCCCACTGTCAATAAGCCAATCATTACAACCATGAGAAATAGTACCTTTGAGAGCAGATATTAGAACATACTCTTCTTTGCTTGATGAGTCATCATCATCACTTTCTGCTCTAGCCTTGTTCTTTGGAGGTTCATCATCCTCAACAGCATGAGCATGATATCTCTTCTTGTTGTTCTTCTTTTTCTTGTTGAAGTTTTTTTTTTTCGTCTTGGGACAATCTGCAGCAAAATGTCCCTTCTCATTGCATGTGAAGCACCTGAAATCTTTCTTCTCTTTATGTTGATGGTGGTGTGAAGATTTCTTGCTATAAGATGGCTCTCTCTTAGGCTTGCTCCTTTTAGTGTGAGCTATGAGAGCTTGGTCTTCACTTCCCATATTTTCTTCTCGTGCTACAAGCCTTGCTTCTTTTTGAGAGCATTCCTCCCACAGTCTACTGAAAGAGATCAATTTCTTTCTTGCACAGATTCCTTGAATAAAAGAATCCCATGACCTAGGTAGGCCATTTAGAGTAGTCATAACCACTTCACCATTATCTAATACTTCATCGACAACTTCAAGTTGTTCCTTGATCTGAGAGACCTTGAAGAAATAAGATTGAATGGTCTCTCCATTCAACAGCTTGACCCCTTTCAATTGATTCCAGGGAGTCATCTTCCAATTTATGTTCTTCCCTTCAAATAGCTTGGTCAAAGAGTCAAACATCTCCTTGGGTGTCTTCAAAGATGACACATGTGGTATGAGATGGTCTTTGATAGAATCAACAATGATTATCTTTGCCTTGACCAAGTTATTCTTATGCAATATCTTAGCCTCTTCATCCTTTGGGATAGGGATCTCTTCTTTTATATATGAGTCCAACTCATTCTCTTCCAGGATTAACCCAATCCTATACTTCAAGGATTGGAAGTTATCAGCCCCTTCAAGCTTATCCTCAAGCTTGGTGTGGTGAAACATCTTAAAGAGTACTTCAAATGGAAATAGAAAAGATTTAGGTCTTACCACTTGATTTGTTGAAAACTGGATTTGGTCCCAGATTAGGGTTTGTCAGAGAAACCCTAAAAATTCAAAATGTGAATTTCAACTTTTTGAAAGGATAGAAAGATGCGCCTTGATGAGCTGATCATCCTGGTGTATTCAAAATTTGAGATCTACAAAGCTTCACCCTTTAGAAATGCCTCTTAGTCTTCCCGGGTTCACTTGGGAGGACCCTAAATTAGGGTTTGAGTTTCCCGGAGATTTATCCAGCCAAAAATCTCGATCCAAAGCTCTAAAATTCAATTTTTCCAAGGAGCTTCTAGCTGTGTCTTCAGATTTCAGAAAATCCTATTGTTGAGGAAACCCTAATTTTAGGGCCAAAACTGAAAGTGTTCAGAATTGAATTCTGCTTGGACGGATAGATTCACCTTGCTGAGGAGAGTCAATCTATCATATTACTTTTCCAAAATCTATGGAGAGAAACCCAATAAACAAGAAACCCTGGTTTCCGTTACTGCACAATGTCTTCTTCTCAGGTTAGCTCTAATACCATGTTAATTTTTGAGCATTAATTCAAAATACTCTAGGATATTTACGGAGAGAATAACATGTATAGTATATCAATGCATATCAATCATATCAAGCATATCAATCATCACAAGATGGAAACATAAGAGACAATAGACACACAAAGTTTCCATGGGGAAAACCCTAAGGTGAAAAACCCCACAACTTCCTCAGAGATAGATAGAGAAATGATACAACCAAAGTACAACCAAAGTACACAGAGATAGAATCCTCCTAGCAGCTGATCCTCCTCCTCACATGTGTGCCACTTTCCGAGTGATGGAAGTGTGAGTTCTGAAGTGATCCGAATAGAGATCGGGAGATCTCTATTTATACTTGTCCTGACTGCCCAATAAACGTATGGGGCCGACTTGTCTAGCTTAGCACAATAACCTCATGTTACATTAATCCGGGCCGATCCCTTACAAGGTGGTCTAATAAACCATCGACAAGTTAACACACTTGCGATACTTGTCAATACAAATGACGACACTTCCGTATAGAGGAATAATACATCTCTATAGGAGTACAATAAATATATATATGAAATACATTCCGAAGTTACATATACATCAACATAAATCCCTTGGCAATAAGAATGATTGGGAGTCTATCTTTTATCTAAAGACGACCATGGACCATTCAAATAACCAAAGGTATATTGAGCGTGAACTTGTGGAGAAATATTAAATGGTATTTCAATCTCAAGGGATGCGGATGGAATGAAAAAGTCCACCCAAAAATGCCTTGATGATGTGACATATACATTATGAAACAAGTAAGAGAGATCTTGTGAGGTAGCCCTTTCCCACAATGAGCTATCTTCTTCCCTACATCAAATGTCAGATGACAATTTACCTAGCCTATATGTGTTTCCATGTGAATTCCATAAGGACACCTAGAAGTTTGTGAGGATATACTTACTTTAAGTTTAGAAGAAGGCCTTGCATATTCAGTCTATTTTAGAAAGAATCTACCAAGGGATCATTTGTTTCATCCCTAAAGCTGGAGACCCTTAGGCTATCCCTATTAGCTTGCTAAATACTTCGCACAAGATCCTAGCTAAAACTCTAGCCTTGAGGTTGAAGCACATACTTTCCACAATTGTTTGATTGGAGAAAAATAGTTTCAACTTGGGGCGCTACATTCTTGATGATGACATTGTAGTCTAGGAAGGTATGGAATGGGCCCATAATTTTGGCCTAGAAATATTATTCAACAAGATTGAATTTGAAAAAAATTATGACCACAGTAAGTGGACCTCCATATTGGCTATTCTCAAAGCCTTAGGGGTTGGGCCTTCATTTCTCACTACTGTGGAAACCGTATTTGTGGATGCCTCAACTTGTCTATGTATAAATCATTATAAATAATAGGAGATTGACCTTTTCAAGTCCATTTGGTAGGGTTTCTTATTAACACCAGGCCTATATGTCTTGACTGTAGAGGCACCAGGGTATCGTCTTGGATCCAAAGTAAACTTTGGTTCTATTCAAGAGATTTCTCTCCTTGAATGAGATGGTGGATAATTAGTTAATGGGAACTTCACTAATGGTTATTTCTTTACTATTGCATAGGATCAAGAATCTTGGGATGATATTATGGACTATTTGAATACCTTTTGTTATTCCTTCAACTATAACATTTAGTGGGTTAAGATGCAATGCTATAAGTAGAGCTAGTGCCCTATGATTGATTTGTTTTCCGCCCAACAACAATCCTGAATTCAACCATGTCAAACTTTCAAATTTTTGGCTAGCGCATTTTACTTTTCAGGCTCCACAAAGGACCTCTAAGAAGTGGTAGTGAAACACATGGAGAATAATATAGATAAATATATCACTAAACCTATGATGTTGGGAGACAAATTTCAAATTTGTAGCAAAGTGTTGGAAACCACACATATGTACTACTCTTGTTGGGTTCCTTTGCAAGGATCCTATAACTACATTGAGAAGGCCCTTCAACACTTGCATTGGGACAAATCTAATAGGAAAACCTAGGTTTCACAATGCCAATTTGGAGTTATGTTGTACACCGCATGGGTTTGGTGGTCTTTGTATCATTTAAATCCATGTTCAATATTGGGCTCTTTGTGCTAAATGGGTAAGTAGGGTTGGAAAGAGATGAATCCTAGAAGGTAACTTCTTCGGTAATGTGTGAGCCAAGGGATATTGCTAGGTAAATAAAATTGGCAAGGAATTTCTCTACAAAACCTCTTGGTTGTCCCCTCAAGGGTTTAAATCATGGCTACATTTGTAATTCAAAGCATTTGGAAGGGGATAGGAAGAAATCAAACCCTTCTCAGTCTATAAAGTGCTATCCCTCCAAAGTGGTATTTCTTTTAACAATAATTGTATATGGTGGTCACACTTTATTCTATATGGCATTAAGTCCCTAGCCATGTCTTCCTTATTATCATCCTTGAGGCTATTCAAACAAGGCATCCACTTATCCAAGGATTTGTATGATGGCCTAACTAGAAAATGTTTCACCTAGGCTACATCCAATGCCAATTTACTGTAAGAAATGTGGATAAGATATTTGTGTGACTACATTCAAGGATTGATCCTTAGTGATTTGATCTGAAAACTTGGCTTGCCAGCCCCATGAACCTAGTGGGAAGACTAAAAATGGGGTGTGTCTACCACCTTTCAAAGTATAACATGACCATAGGTTACATATGGATTCGCTTCAAGTTTCTTTTCAAGTTCTATTGAAGAAAATATGGATAGTAATATACAAACACCAAACTTGGTTATTTTGAACAAACAGTATGTAAAAACCTATGCTTGAGCCAAAGAAATATATTTTTATATGGAGCTTGGTAGTGGGTGGCTTGGATGTGGGAAAAATATTAACTTAAATGGGGTGCTGAATACACTATGAGCATCCAAAAAATTTGAAACATCTCTTTTGGTTTTTTTCTCTAACTCAGTTTATCATACCTGTTTAGTAGACATTAATCATGAACTTGATAACATCATCCTTCAATTCTTTTCTTATGGACCTTTATTAAATCTTTCCCTGCCTTTGGGGTAGAGCAATTTTCTGAATTCTTCAAGCTCATTCATATTCAAGTAGGACAATTATGATATTTTTAAAATAAATATCTAAACTATTAGATTTAATGCCAATGAAATATATTTCAACAATTTAGACCATTTCTAGACAACCTGAATTTCCTATTTGGATACACTAATAGAAAAGTACTTAGTAAATATATCAAGTGATCCTAATCAATCATCATAAGAGTAGTAACTTATTCTTTCACATTTGGATAACATAAGATTCTATACAAAGGTTTTCCTGTCAAAAATTTGCTTATGTGTTTTGTCTTGGTAGTTTCTGTAACGTCCCCTTCACCCAATCCGGTCAGTAGAGGGGACATTAACTGAATTGGGGACTCTAAAATTTTCGCCATATCCATAATTATGAATTTATAACAGTTAAAATGCATGTGCAAATATGGAAATAAAAACACACAGTGGAAATAACACAATCCACACACAAAACATGCAATTTACAAGCATAATTATCACATGAATACAAATAAACATCATTGCAGATCGAATAAATAAGAATACTTATATTTAAACAAAGAAGATCCAAGCAATTGTGTGTGTAAGAGCGATTTTCCATCCAGTTGTAGGTACTCTGTCCAACATATACTCTTTCTACTGAGAGGCCACCCCCAAGTTGGGCTATGACTAGGCCACCAAGGCAAAGGAAATACCTACAGGATTCTCTCTCTCAACCCACAACCCACTCTACTCTCTTTTCTTATCCAAAAGCTCCAACAAAGCTCTACAGGGGTATTTCCAAGCCATCATAGCCATGGAACTCCTTCCAAATACCCCACAGAACACAAGGAAGGAATTTTCCTTCACTAATCCATAGTTCCCTCGGGAAATCCAACCTTTACAGTTCTTACCAGTGTGTGAAGTAAGAGTCCAACTTGATATATGCTATTGGAGAGCCTCCTGCAACATTAATCCATGGATTCTCAATCATCAAAAAATAGAAGAACTCAATGGGTAAAGGTTCCTATATTTCCCAACCTCCATGATCACCTACAACCATCTAATTTCCCTTTTGAAAATGCATCTTTGTCTCCAAATTTGAATTTTTGGGTTATACACAGTCTGGTAATAGACATGAAAGCAATGGAAAAATCTATTTAGTCTAGGAACATGCATGAGAGAATGATCAAAAGAGTGTTGAATCCAACGATATGAGGTAAGGGTGAAAAGACAACTAACATACCTTTTGACCATAGAAGAAATAGGAGTGCTGGTAGCTGGCATAACTATCACAACCCCCATGCTTCAATAACTAGATGAAGTGACTTTTCCCACCAACCTCACATATGCATTCAATGATTGGGTTTAATAGTTAAGAGAAGGTAATTGGCTCAATTAAAGAACATGGAATATTTTGGATGAGTTATAAGGTTGACACTTGGCAACATAGGATTTAGTTTCCCCATAGGCCCCCTTTCCTCTTCCCCTATAGTCGAATCATAGCCGCTCTAGTGATCTTTTGTCATGTCCCCATTTTGATAACACCATGGAGAAACCACTAACCCATCCAAATCCACGGGTTCTAGTGTAAAATCATTAAATTAATTAATAAGGGAGTAACCTTGGCCAAGTTACTCTAGGCAATTAAATAAATTAGCTAGGGAATAAATTCCAGCTATAGTTATTGTGATGAACCTGCAATAATTAATTAATGCAAATACACGAGATATTAGAAATAACAGAACATAATCACTTTTATATTGATCACGGGCCACTTCGAGGGGGCAACCTCCTTTGAGCAAGCTCAATACAATTAACTTCACCGTGCCTTCAATGACCTCAACACACACTTATATACTAAGTCTATGCCCAATACTATGAGTCAAAACCATGGGACATATAATACTACGGGATGACTTACAAAGCATATGCATCCAATACTATGGGCTAATATAAACTACGGATCAACAAATACTACGGGATGACTTACAAAGCATATGCGTCCAACAACAATATACTAACATAGTAAAGAGAAGGGTTGACATAGGTTCCTAACATCCCCTCTCCCTTAGAAAAAGCTTTGTTCTCAAAGCTTTGGTTGGAGAAATTGTTGCAGAATCTGAAGGAGTGGTTCCCCGGTAGCATCCTAGGGTTGCATTTCAGGCCACTGACGCCTTTGGAGTGTCAAGGAGGATTGCTTGGAAGGCTGTAAATGAAGAAGAACCCTGTCACCTGCATGGAAAATGTGCTCAGAACGGTGCTGATCGGCTAGTTGTTTCAGGCGAATTATGGCCATGTGAAGAGTATCCTGCAGAATGAGAAGAATTTGATTGCGGTTTCGAAGAACCGAGTCAATTTCCTGAACTGGGGAGCTACTAAGGGTGTATGGAAGAAGAACTGGCGGTGTTTTTCCATAGACTGTTTCATATGGTGTCCTTTGAGATGTGGTATTGTACCACCAGAGCGCTGCTAGGAAATCCATAGAAATAGCTGGCCAAAGCTGTGTAGGGATGGGCAAGGGTTTGAGTAATCCTGAAAGGAGTGTCGTTTCACCCTTGTTGACTTGGAAAGTATCATCGTCAGCCACCATCTGTTGAATTGTCATTTTTAGTCCCTGCCAAAAGAAGTTACATTGTTCCCGGTCATACATTTTGCAGAACCCAGAGTGCCCTATTGATGAAGAAGCATGGAGTTCATAGAAGAGAGAGCCCCGTTGAACATATTGCAACCAATTTGGAACAAGTAGAGAAAGAGTTGTAAGAGAAACTGGGTCATCAATTGTGCAAGAAGGAGCATCGTCCACCATATTGTCCTTACCCTTCTTGTAAGTGATCACATAGGGATAACCCATGAGTTGGATAACCCATTTCAGGGGTGTTGGGGAGGAGACCCATTGTTCCAGAAAATTTTCCAGACTCTGGAGATCAGTCTTGATGCAGAAATAATTCCCTAATAGGTATGGCTGCCACTTCTATACTGCATGCAAAATAGCCATCATTTCCTGCTGAGAGGTAGATGTGGCTAAATTCTTACCGGAAAGGTCTCTTGAAGGCAACAAGCGCATTGGTTTAGCAAAGATACCTGCATATCTATCCAAGGAAGTAGTGGAGACTGTTGATGGGTGCATCTGAATGGAATTGAGCTGAGCGATGACACCATGTGAATTCTTCTTAAGGATTTTTTCCAGGCGATGTGAACTGATGATGCAAAGAGACCCTGGTTGTAAGCCCATAAATTTGTGTTGTGCCCCATTGACTTTAAACTGCATCCAAAGTTTAGCAAAATCCCATAAGATGGGGCCAAGTGTGCGTAACCATTGAACGCACAAAACCACATCACATCCGCCTACGGACAAGGAAAACATGTCAGAGTGTAGGTTATAATATTCCATAGAGATACGCACATTGTGACACTTCCCCTTGCAAGGTAAGGTGCCCCCATTGGCAACCATGACTTCAAAGTTGGAGCAAGGATGGACAAAACAATCAGCCTTTTTGGCAATCCGAGGGTCAATGAAGTTATGAGTGCTACCAGAATCAATGAGTATGGTAAGAGGGAGCTTCTTGAAGTATCCCCTGACCCGCATTGTTTGTGGGGTGGTGACGCTGGTTACAGCATGGAGAGAGATCTCGAGTGGGTCGTCCTGAGATGGGGTGTCAACAGGCAGGTGTTGAATGTCGACCTGATCATCTACTGTATCTATAGCTTCTTCACCAAGTTCTAAGGCATGCGAAGAATCCACATCCAAGAGATAGAGATTTTGGTGAACACATCTATGTCCCCGAGTGAATTTCTCATCACAATTATAGAAAATCTCTTTTTCTCGGCGTGCCTGCATTTCTATTTCAGACAAATGCTTGATAGGAGTTGGTTGAGGAGAAGGCGTGATGGGAGGTCGTTGGGAACCCATATTTCTGAAGGGAACAAAGGTGGGGTTGGAGTGTTGTTGAGCTGCGATCTTGTCCTTGGCCAGCTTAGCCAACCCTAGGACTTCCATCATTGTGTTGGGACAAAACATTTTGACCTTTGAGCGGATTTCATCCTGGAGACCACTGATAAAAAAACTCCTGTAGAATTCATCAGACAATCCTTCTGTGTGATTGGACAATTTCTCAAATTCTGTCTGATACTCTCTCACTGTGCCAATTTGGTGAAGTTTAGTGAGTGCTCCTATGAAATCATCAAACGTACTAGGACCAAATCGTGGCAAAATGAGTTGGCAAAAATCTGTCCAGTTTGGCTTGGGATGAGCTTTGATGTACCAATGGTACCAAGGGCTTCCTGTTCCAAATGAAAGGATGCAAGTGGAACTTTCTGGGCATCAGAAGTATTATGCAGATTGAAATATTGTTCTGCTCGATATATCCATCCAGTCGAATCAGTACCATTGAAGCGAGGAAAATCAAGCTTCGGTCCACAAAAATTGTTGGAAGAAGAGAACCCGGTGGCTGCAAAAGATTCTGGCTGTCTGGTATTGTTCATCGCTGAATGCTGAAGATGGAGGCTGAGAAATTTTTCATCTAGATCTTGGAGTTTGGTTTGGATGGCTGCAAGTGCTTCCTCCATGGTGTGTGCTCCTGCACGGGTGACAACCATAACCAGTTTTTTTTTTTTTGGTGGAATGGGTAGAAAAACACAAACAGAAGCTGATTTAGTAAAGGGAAATTTGGATTGGGGAAACAATCTGATGGGTAATTGGGGTTTGACTAGATTTTGGACACTGTCGAAAGGAAAATAAAGCAAAAAGGGGGATTTCAGAAGCGAGGTGATAGAATGAGAAAATTTGGCAGAGAGGGACAAAGAAGCAGAATTCAGAAAGGAACTCTGTGGTAAAATTTGAAGGTGATTGGGTGAAATCCGAGGAAGTTATGGCAAACCATAAAAATAGACAAATGTGGGATTTCGGGCTTTGGGAAGGGGAATTGGGGATAGGGTCCTCAGGAATGAAAGATGCAGAATGGAATGACAGGGGTTCCCCAAAAATTTCAAGGGAAACAGAGTGAAAACAAGGGAGATATGGAGAAAAAATTGAATTTTATACTTTTTTTTTTTTCAGAAATGGATCGGCAACAGCAGTGCGGAAGGGATCCGCAACGGCGTGGAAGGGATCGAAAACGGCTAGATCTGAAAGGACGACTGGATCTGGAATGAATTTCAAAATAGATCTGAAACGGCTAGATCTGGAGCGGAAGTGATCAGTAACAGTTCAACTGAAAAAAGATATGGACCCCAGGTATGTACGGCTTCCTAACAGTTCAGGTGTTTCACTCGACCACCAATGCTGTCTGACGGCTTGCATATTGGGGCAGTACCCCTCACTCCACGGCTCAGGTAAAACTGATAACCGCTTTGCCACAAACGACAACTCTTGGTTTACCTCACGGGTGGGAACTAGTCAATTAGGTAGGGGTCGTTTCCCTTTTCGCTGGCAGGTCCTCTCAATGGGCCAGCTACTTTGGGGTTCCTATGGTACTCCTCACAATGAGTTTTATGGATTATGCCCAAGTACTTCCCACAGTTAAGTGGATAGGGATTATTCCCAAATCCGAAGCTGCAACAGATGTGAAAAAAATTTTGGCAGAAATTTCACCCAACGAGCCCAAGAAAGTGCTCTGATACCAGATGTGATGAACCTGCAATAATTAATTAATGCAAATACATGAGATATCAGAAATAACAGAACAGAATCACTTTTATATTGATCACGGGTCACTTCGAGGGGGCAAACTCCTTTGAGAAATCTCAATACAATTAAATTCACCGTGCCTTCAATGACCTCAACACCCACTTATATACTAAGTCTATGCCCAATACTATGAGTCAAAACCATGGGACATATAATACTACGGGACGACTTACAAAGCATATGCGTCCAATACTATGGGTCAATACTATGGGCTAATATAAACTACATATCAACAAATACTACGAGACGACTTACAAAGCATATGCGTCCAACAACAATACACTAACATGGTAAAGAGAAGGGTTGACATAGGTTCCTAACAGTTATTTTGGAATAAATTGAATTAGAAGTGACAAACTTTATGTTTTTGAATATTTAATTATTTTTAATTATGAAATGAGTTGGAAAAATTCCAAGAGGGCCCATGAGGGCGCATAAGGAGGTAAGGATGGATCTATGAGTTGTCAACCAACAAGGAAACTAGAGCATATAGAAAAAAAGAAATAATAACCCAGAAAAGATGGAAAGCAATAGTAAAAGCAGGAAAGAGGAAGAAAAGAAGGAAAGTTCTCAAAAGTAGGAAAGCAACTCAAAAGTAGAAAAGAAAGAAGTTTCCTTATTTGTGCAACTCAAGAAGGACTAACAACATCCAGAAAAGCTACAAGGTCCAAACTTAGCCAATGAGGGTGCATTTGAGGATAGAGTGGGTCCACATGATGGTTTAAATCACCCAAAAATCAAGATAAGCACCTCTAATTTGAATTTTAAGGATGGTAAATGTTTTACGTGGTAAAATAACATTAGAAAGGATGTTAATGTGTCATGGGTGATTATTATCTCATATTATTCAAATTTAATTATTATTTTTGGAGAAAATCCTAAAAGGAGGCCAACGCTACCTAGTGTTTATAAAAAAAGCATGAAAACTCCGTTTGATATCTTTTTTCAGTTTGAGCATTCAAATTAGAGATTTTGAAGCTTCTCTAGACTTGGGAGATGTGCCCCTTGTCAATCAGTTGGGAGATGCGCCCCTACTATCACCAACTAGTTGAGAGGTCGGCTAAAGTTTGAGGAGAATGGAATTAATCCATTATCATTGATTTTATTGTAGGTCATTTCATGTTATTTCAGATACAAACATTCTCCAATTGAGCGCACTCCTGTTCTTCAGTGAGTGAATGTACTAGTTTTTATTGTGCCCACTGTTATGCTTTGTATTTTCCCAAGGAGGAGTGCATATTAATGAGTGATTTATTATATTATTACAGATCTTTAATTTCTATGAAATATTCTGAAAATGATTGATATCATGTTGCTCTTGGTTCTGCAATAAAACTATTATTGTTAATGATTTACTCACCCTATGCTCGTTACAATGTCAAATCTAGCTAGTTTTCAGTTTTATTGCAGTTAATAATATTCTATATGTCCAATTTAGATTATGTGAGTTGATGCAGGTTATTAAGACTACGATGAATCTATCCCAAGCCCTGTATCATATATTTGTAACCCTCTAGGGTCATTTGGAAAAGACTAGAAGTTAACTAGTTGAGAAGTCCTAGATAGTGCCCTTGTTTGTTTGACCTCCAAACTTTTTCAGATTGTGTCCAAATCCTTGTATTATTGTTGAAGAAGGGTGGGTAAAGTCCAAATATATTACCTTAGGTATGACTACTTCTAGTGAGCACCAGAATCCCTGGGATTCCACATAAGTCCTTGGGGAATGTGCATTGATAGCCTTGGCTCTGCCAAGGAAATATTCCCAAGTGTGAAGCACCCATAAATGTGCCACTTTCGAAGTGTTGGACTTGTTGTCATATTATTTGAATCCTTATTATGTCCTAGGACCCATCTTGGTAGAAATTGGGAGTGGCTAGTGTTGTTTTGGATTTTCCTATAGATTTCTAGTCAATTTAGCTGGTCAATTGTTCCAAGTAATCCACTATTTATTTAAATTTTTGCAAATTTTGAGGAAATGTGCTTGTGATTAGATTAGGTACATTACAGTGGTATCGGGACATGTTCCTCTGCACCCATGGAACATAAATATCTCAGTTGAAGAAGATTGCAGATCACATCTTCCGATAAAGAAGAAATTGTAGCTATGAGATTGGTTCCCATCGATGATGATTGGGAATTGGATGCAAGGGAAGAGTCCTTCCCTAATGAAGATGAAATTTAAATTGATGGAGAAGTTGCAACCACAAGTTTATTTTTTCATGCTTCACATGAGGAGTATGAATCTTTAGGTGTCTCCTCCTACATAGATGATACGTTGCATAGTTCACCAATTGCTAGGCTAGTAGAAAGAAATGATCCTACAATGAAGGATTCACTCAAGAAACATGATAAGACACTCCAAGATATTGAGAGGAGTGCGTAGCGGATTAAAGAGACTTTAAAATCACCATTTGGAATGCAAAATCTCAAGATAATATTCTTTGGTTTGTCTCTAAAGAAAGACTCCAAAAATCCTTGTGAAGAAATTGGTTCCAAGGGAAGTACATCCACTGTCACTATTCAACCTTCTAATGAGCATGAAAGGAGAAATAATCCATCAAAAGATGAACCATGTGGTTCCTCTAACCAGTGAATGGAGACATTATAGAAGCAATAATAAGAGACACCTAAGGAGGATTGTAAGCCAATCCATGAATATTTCGAAATAGAGGAAAAATTTCTAGAAGCAAAGCTTGAAGAACATGAAGCCAAACCTACATCTAGTTTTGTCGAAGATTTAACACAAAGGTACGAATATAATTCTGATTTTTGTAGAAATCAAAGTCCTTTGTATATAAGGTGTTGACATCAATTACAAAGGGGAATATTGTTGAACTTTGGTTGTCATTAATGTCAACTAATGTCAAAGAGGATTTTAACTGATTCAGTTTGAGTCATTGATGTCAATTGATGTCAAAGTTGATACAACATTCCTATGCCAGCTTGGAGAAGTATCTGGATGCTAGTTTGAAGAAGTATATCTAGTAGTTGGATCCAGTCTGAATATCTGTGTCCAAGGATACATATGAATGATTGGTTTGAAGAATCATATAAGGAAGGTACATCATGCAGATCCAATTCAGAGAAGCACATAAGTAATGTATCCTACTACATGTGGTACCTGTGTAGATATCAAGTCCACCAAGTCATGCTCTCTCAAGGTAGCAGTCAAAGGATTGGTTGGACAAAGTTACATGTGCACAAGCATCCAAGGAGTTGGTCAAGAAAAAGTACAAGTGTGAAAGCATGTCGCGAAAAGACTCTGGAATGCGCAAGCATTATTTTGTCCAAGATCAAGAGTGCACAAACAATAAAACACAACTTATGGTTGAATAGTCCTGAAAGCGTGAAAGTCTTACCAATCAGAAGATACTTTCAGTTAGTAAAAGGTGCACAATTTCCAAGAAGGGTGTAGAAGTTGAAGTTGTTTATGTGCAAATCCCACAATCCGATGATACAATAGGTGCACAAGTCCCACACATGAGGATACAACAAGGGTCAAAGTCCCACCAAGTAAAAGTTAGTTTATGCATAGATTCTGCAAAGCATTAATACATTAGGTGTGCAATACCTACAAGAGATGGTACACCAAGGATCAAAGACTCATCAAGTCGAAGAGTAAGGATGTGCACATACCTCAAAGAAATGTTACATCGATAGCGCAAGAGTACAACACTAAGGTGTAATTCCCACTAAGTCAAGGGCCATGGATGCCCAAGACCGATAAAGGATGACACATCAACTGTGCAGAATATGACATGTGGCAAAAAGCACAATCCATGAAATATGGAAGAAGGGATTCCACAACCAACTTGTGGACATATAATCCGTGTAGGACATGTATATATAGAGATACAAGTTGGAGATTTGATGTAAGCTCAATGGAAAGATTGTAGGGATTCAAGTGGAATATATTGTTTTATATTCAAGGAATCAAGTGCTAGAGGACAAAAAAACATGATCTAGCGAGGATCCGAGTGCGCACATGCACCATAATGAAATAATGATGGAGCAAAAAATGACGCTGTAGATCCATGACGGATGTGCAAATAATGAAAGGTAGAATCATAGAAGTATGTGCAAGTACATGAAAATTGATTGCCAGTATCACAGATAAAACATAGATAGTCATAGATGTTGCATGTCAGAAGCGTAGAGACAGAACCAAAGTATATCATATGATGTGCAAATGTTTAGCTGATGCACGAAAGTTGAAGTGAAGTGTACGGAGTTGAGAAGTCCATCTAACATGCAACGATAGAGAAAAAAATGATCTCGTAAGCGCGCCATGATGAGGATGATTTGAGACAAGTGCGTTACAATGAAAGGATGAATCACTTGATGCACAATATGTCACTGATTGTCTAAAATATTGTGGCACTTAAACATAATAGACACATCAAAGTAAGTGCGCAGTTCCATCTGTTATTGGTGCATTATCTCATAACAACAAACTATCAATTGAAAGCAAAATATAGTTGGTGAGTGCAGTTACATAGTAACAAATCAATAGAGCATATCTTAGCGCAGACTGTAGGATCAACAAGGAATGAGAAGTCAAGTGATATACATGAAGTAAGACATCGACAGAAGTTTAGAATTGAAAGGAATGAGACGTCAAGTGATATATGCAAAACAATGACAATGAATCGTCTGTATGTGAAGGTAGCGCACACCAGAACTAATATTAGAATATCAAAAGTGTGCATGAGTTGGAAGTTTAGTAAGTCAAAACCTTATATTGGATATCTGGGTGGTAGGACGGGGCAAGGAGTAGGAGGTTGTAGCCTCCTTCCAGTTGGTGCTAGAGAACATAGGGAGTTGGATCTTCCTTCAGGTTAGTTCCTGTAAAACCAGGGGTTCGGTGCCTTCTTCCAGTTGGTACTGTTAAATAGAGGAAGTTGGTGCTTACTTGAATGCATTATTTTCATTGCAAAAGAGCATTCTGTGGTTTTCTCCCAATTGGTTTTCCACGTCAAAATCTTATGTGTTATGTGTTCCTTGTCTTGGTGCATATATGGATGAATGATTTTGTTTATATTGGATGCATAATTAAAGATCAAGATTAAGTTAAGACTAATATGTTAAAGAAGGTAAAAATTTCTGATAACTGCGCTAATATTGATTCACCGCCCTCTCAGTATTAAATTGATTCCAACAATGCCATATTACAACCACTTTCAATGGGAAGCTTTGCATGGAAGAATCTCCCAATGTTAAGATTCAAAATGTTGGTGTCGAAGATAATTTCGGTGAGAGGACTGAATTGATGGATGGGGGTTTTCATGACTCTCATTAGTTGGATCAGACCACATATGGAAACATAAACAGTGTTGAGAAGTTTCCATTGCACAATTTTGAGAGTCAACTCTTAGTCTCAAAAGAGAAGGTGTTGCAGGTATTGGCAAGAACCGATGGTGCACATAAGGTTGTTGAAGACCTTGTGAAAATGACCCAATTGGAGAAGAGGCATAGAGGCTTGGTTGAAAGGATCTCTAGTAATTAATTGTGCATCATACAAGAAGAAACGGTAAGACTGAAATCAGATTACTTGCATCTTTTAATGGACAAATATCTAGCTCTCAAAATCGTAGAAGACAAGGTCACAGAGTTGGAGAAACTTCATATGGAATTGGGAGGATCACATTCTTCCTACAACCCCATTGAAAATGATATTTATATTGTTGGTGATAGTCATTATTTGAGAAAAGAGCCTCAAGATAGGATTATGCACAAGGAACATTCAAACTTGCAGGAGATTGAGGAATGAAATGTATTGGAAGATGTTGGCCAAGCAATTGTTCCACTACAAGCGGACCACGAGTTCCCTTTATGTGAAGAAGACTCAAATTTGGAGAAGGTGGCTGATCATATTCCATTTGGATTAGTAATAAAAGAATCCTATTCATCCATGTATTGGGTGGATAGATACATTACCGAAATGGAGACCTAAGGGTGTGCAAGTCTTGCTCACATCAATGGGAGTTTGTTTTGCATCAATGATGGATTTATTGGTGCATTTGGTAATGTCATGTTTTGTGAACAGCAGAATAGGAATCAATGGCTTCAATATGATGCCTTCCATACCCATCCATTCATGCCTTGGATGGAAAAATACATAGCCAATGTGTTGATAACTCATAGCATGCGTTCCATTGTGAAGCATGGAGACTGTGAGTGGGATGCTAGAAGTCTCAATACCACTCAAAGTGTAAGTATGGACTTCTCACATCATCTTGAAGGCATTGAGAAGTCAAAACAAAATCATAATAAGGTTCTTGAATACCTTCCACCCAGTAGACCACCTGATAAAGGAGTGAAGCACAAGGTCAGGTTGAAGATGGGTGCACCACCCAACATGATCTCATATTCCAAGCATCCCATTTCTTTCAAAAGTAGAATCTTGCAGCCACATGGAACACATCATACCATATTTGACATAGCCATTATCACCATCATGCATGCAATGGCTAAGTCTATACAATACTCATTGTGGAGTGAATGTGTGGTCAAGGTTGATCACAGTAGTTGGATGCATTTCATGACACCAAAGGAGCTTAATGATTGGCAACCAAGATTGGTAAGTGAAGTTCAAGTTTATAATTATGATCATGAATGCAAGAATGTAGTAGTAGATGTTCTTCTTTCTTCAAGGGAAGCTTTATTTGATTGGGAAATTAATTTAGTAGTAGAGTATCCCAAAGGAAATTTTGCATATGAGCTTCTAAATGGTTGGTTTCAAGAAGAACAATTTGACATCATGGATGAAGGCATCTATTAGGATCCAAAATCGGTTTTTATGGAGGATTTTATGGGGGCTTCTAATGATTCTCTCCTAGTTGAACACTTTCTTGAAAAGGGAGTAAAGGCTCAACAAAATTTCACCCACGCATACAAGCATATCAAAAGATTCAAAGGTGAAGGGACTTTGAAGGAGTTTCTTGAATTTGGATTCACAAATATCCATGTGATTCTAATTAGTTCCACAATACCTTGGGAAAAGGTTAGGAGCAAATGGATTAAGGAAAATAACTTCCCCAAGGTTGATCTCCACCTTGACCATCTCCAATTTCAAATGAAGGAAGAGCTTATGCAGGAGATTAGTGCCACTCTTGATTGTCAAAGTCCAAGGATCCAAGTGGAGTTGGAAGAATTCAACCACAACACTACTCTTCACACTTTCATTGGCGTATCTCCATTCCAAGATTTGTATTGGTATGGAAATCCTATACATATAAATCATATTTACAGAGAAGGAAATGCACAAGAATCGAAGGCTTGGGACCAGGAAAAGCATGGCATATTGAAGACATTCCAAGGAAATTTGAAGAAGGTTCAAAATTAGCTACAAGTGTGTGAAGACAAAGGTAGGACAAAGCCAAGTTTCTTGGTAGTTGAGTTGGAACATTCAAAGTTTTAGCCATACAAGTAACTTTCCTTGAAAGAAAATGGGATGAAAAAATGGAGCTAATGCCATATGGTCCATGCAAAATCATGAGGAGGATTGAAAAGGCTGCTTGTGTGTTCAAATGTCCAAGAGGAAGCAAGGCATACCATGTATTTAATGCACTTTATCTTATGGAAGCAGTTGTGCATCAAGTGGCAACATCAAGGAAGCTTCCTCCATTTTATAGTGGACACTTGATTCTTGTACCTAAGTGGATCATGCACATGAGGGAGAAAAGGTTGAAAAGAAGAGTCACCCAAGTGTATTTTTTGCAATGGAGAGCTTTGTCCAATAAGGAGCCAACATTGGAGAAGAACAAGTTCAACATCACCTTGGATTGTTGTTGCTTGAGGACAAGCAATCTTGGGAGGGGAGGAATGTCATGTCCCAATTTTGATAGCACCATGGAGAAACTGATAACCCATCCAACTCTAGGGGTTCTAGTGTAAAATCATTAAATTAATTAATAAGGGAGTAACCTTGGCCAAGTTACTTTATGGAATTAAATAAATTAGCTAGACAATAAATTCTGGCTATAGTTATTTTGGAATAAATTAAATTAGAAGTGTTGAACTTTATGTTTTTTAATATTTAATTATTTTTAATTATGATATGAGTTGGAAAAATGCTAAGAGGGCCTATGAGGGTGCATAAGGAGATAAGGATGGATCCATGAGTTGTCAGCCAATAAGAAAACTGGAGCATAAAGAAAGAAAGCAACAATAAAGCATAAAGGATGGGAAGCAACAGTAAAAGTAGGAAAGAGGCAAAAAACCATGAAAGTTCTCCAAAGTAGGAAAGAAGCTCAAAAGCAGAAAAGAAAGAAGTTTCCTGATTTGTGCAACTCAAGAAGGATTAGCAACATCCAAAAAAGCTACAGGGTTCAAATTTATCTAGTGAGGGTGCATTTGAGGATAGAGTGGGTCCACATGATGGTGTAAATCACCCAAAAATCAAGCTAAGCACCTCTAATTCGAATTTAAAGGATGATAAATTTTTTACTCAGTAAAATAACATTAGAACGGATGCTAATGTGTCATGGGTGATTATTATCTCATATTATTCAAATTTTATTATTATTTTTGGAGAAAATTCTAGAAGGAGGCCAGAGTTACCTAATGTTTATAAAAGAAGTATGAGAACTCCATTTGAAATATTTTGTCAATCCAAGCATTCAAATTAGAGGGCTTGAAACTTCTCTAGACTTGGGAGATGTGCCCCTTGTCAATCAATTGGGAGATGTGCCCCTATTGTCACCAGCTAGTTGAGAGATCAAGTGACTAGAGTTTGAGGAGAATGGAATTAAGACATTATCATTGATTTTATTGAATTAAATTTCATATTATTTCATATCCAAACCTTCTTCAATTGAGTGAACTCTTGTTCTTCAGTGAGTGAATGTACTAGTTTTTATTGTGCCTATTGTTATGCTTTATATTATCCCAAAGAAGGGTGCATATTAGTGAGTGATTTATGCTATTTTTATAGATATAAAATGTCTATGAAATATTATTCAATTTAATGATATCATCCTACTCTTATTTATGCAATAAAACTATTATTGTTAATGATTTACTCACCCTATGCTCGTTACAATGCCAAATCTAGCTAGTTTCCAGTTTTAATGCAGTTAATCATCCTCTATATGTCCAATTTCGATTATGTGAGTTGAAGCAGGTTATTAATACTTTTATGAATCCATTCCAATCCATGGAATATATATTTGTGACCCTCTAGGGTCTTTTGGAAAAGCCTGGAAGTTAACTAGTTGAGCAGTACCAGATAGCGCCCTTGTTTGTTTGACCTCCAAAATTTGCCAGAGTGTGTCCAAATGCTTGTAATATTGATGTAGAAGGGTGGAGAAAGTCCACATGGCTTACCTTGGGTATGAGTACTTCCATTGAGCAGCAGAAGCCTTGGGTTTCCACATAAGTCCTTAGGGAATGTGCATTGATAGCCTTGGATCTGCCAAGGAAATCTTCCTAGGATTGAAGCACCCATAAACGTGCCACTATCAAAATGTTGGTCTTATTTTGATATTATTTTCATCCTTATAAGTTCCTAAGCTCCATCTTGGGATAAATTGGGAGTGCCTAGTTTTTTTTGGGCTTTTCCTCTAGAATTATAGTCAATCTAGCTAGTCAATTATTCCAAGTAATCCACTGTTTGTTTAAATTTTTGAAAATTTTGAGTTAATGTGCCTGTGATCAGATTAGGTACATTATATATTTACACAGCCATCTTGGACCATTTTATTAATTTCCAACATAATATTTACATACTTTTCGAATTGGCATGATAACCCAACCACACGGTCCAAATAAAAATATATACATCATACATGCCTGGCCATTCAATAGTCAGGCCTTGGCCTTGAGATACATACTAGGAATCCATACTAGCATATTTACATCATTTACATAATTTTGATTAAATACATTCCAAGTCAAAATTGGGGGTATTACAGTTTCATGTAAGGATTTTTCTACTTAAGAGTGACATAATTATCAAGTAATAAGAGGAACTGATGCATGATTCTGTACTTAGCGGGTAAATAATTACTACAGAACTTACCCATACCAACACCTCATGGGGAGTTTTTCGGGATGTGGTATAATGGTTGGGACGAGGTGCTTCCATACAAATTACCGAGGTCCAAATTCCAACTAGTATAAATCCCTACAATAGTGTGTGTGTTGGCCAAGTTTGATGGATTACCATAGTGAAGCGGGGTTACAATAATGCACAGTTGGGATTTATAGCTTGCAATGGTCCAAAAAGGCATATGATGTTTTCCCTAACAAAAAAAACATCACCTCTTGAGGAGAAATTGAACACTATACATAGTCATCAAGTCACTAGAAAACATAACAAAAATGGTCCATGTCACTGCATGGAATGAAGAAAACATTCTACGATCATATATTATTTTCTTCACTGTGACGCACCTATTCATTCGATGAGACCAAGATAGTTTAAGGAAAAATCATGGACTAGAAGCATTCACAAATTTAAATGAATGTTATTTCTCCAATAGTCCAATCAAATCATTGATCTAAAATGTACATGAATGTGAAATCCATGAATATTTATAATGATCAATATCATATCTTGAAATGCCAGGACAATGGTTAGTATAGCCTTTCAATTTCTCAAAGTATTTCCAACAATGTGTTGGTTCATTGGTGGGGTTGGAAGATTGTTAATCTATCCACCATGATTCTATTCTCACTTTGATCTACCCCACATATATTGCATGAGATTCAAATGGATGATACTGGGTGCAAGTCCTGGGCCTTATAGTTAGCCCTCAAACCTCTAGGAATGTTTCTTGAGGCACTTAACCAAAATGAAAAAGCTTCATAGTATCTTCTCTCTAAAATATTTTGGATTACTTTCTCAGGAGCAAAAGAATACATTTTGCTTCATATCTCACATCATATTTTATTAGGTTGATTGATGAACATGGGATGATTTAAAAAAAATACAAAAAAATAGATTTTTAACAAATATTTTCAACGGTCTATCCGTACCGTCAGATAATTTCTCCGAATTTTGAGCCAAAATGTTGTAGTGTCAAGAAAAAACTGTATCTTTTGACTGACTAGACTTCCCATAATTGCTAGTAAACATAACATTACATAGGAAGTATCTAAAAGACAGATTACTATGCCAATGCAACTACTCTTCCTGTACATGATATGAAATAGGTCCTCTTAGTCCTTTGCTTTCAGGAGAAATTGGTACAAGTTTCACGTCCCTCTTTTGCATTCCATCTGGACTCATTTCATGCACATCGATATTTTTCTCAGTTTCACTATCCTTGACAAATATATTATGCCCATTCTCAGTTCCGAATTTTGAATGTTCCTTTTAAACATCTAAAACCCTCACCTACTCCTTTTGTAAACCATTTTTTTACCCAAATATTTTGATAGGGATGATTCGCTCTTTCCTCATAACAACATTGTGCTTTTAGGTGTCCAATTTCCCTACAATTATAACAACCAAAAATAAATCTTCCAATAGTCTATATTTTGGATAAACAACCACTTCCCACATTTTATTTACACTTCTGCCTCCATACCTTTGAGTAAGGTCATTTTCCACCAAATTTCTAGCCATTCCGTGATCTATATTTTCCTCCCACCCATCCTCTATCTTGATAAATATTCCTAGAAGGTTTCCAATATTATCCGAAAACCTCTCTTTTACACAAAATCCATGGAGGAAATAAGGTTTCTAAGATGATCAAAATTTGGATCCCATTTTTTCAACATCAAACCTGATGGGCCCTAATCCCAATCCTATCTCAAAATTTTCTCTAGATCCTCGCTGCAAAAAAAATTAAAACTACACCATCTTCTTGCTAACACAAAGTACGATGTAACATACCCCATCTATGGGAGCAAAAAAAATTTCAACCAAAGACCCAAATATTCTAATTTACAAACCTTTCTGATGAATCTTCCTACCGGGGCTTTCCCCACCATCCCTTGCACTTATGTTACAACAATATCCTACCCTACCACCATTCGAGATTTCAACACCTTCTATATTACACACTTCCTACTACGTACAGGGTGTTTGGTATTCCCCTCTTGGATCGACAAAAGGATCCTCTCAAAATTGATTATGAGTTTCCTTTCTCCCCCACACCAAACTCTAAAAATTTAGTCTTCGGGTTTTTTTTTTCGTTCTTTATGTTAAGATAATTTTATGGAAACTCTCGAAGTGTGAAGAGATCCAATCCTTTATTTGATCAAACCACACATGGCACATTGATTGACTTCCAATCACCCTTTTTTTCATCCACATGATGTAAACCATCTATTCCTTCTTTCGAAACCCAAGCTAGAGCATGAGAGGGCATGCAGAACCCTTTTGTATTCACAGCATATTTCTCCCACTGCCACCGTAATTTATCATCAAACGAAAATATATCAAGTGATTCAGCTATGTCATCTTCGTAATCTATGTCGTTTAGTTCCATAACCTCATCTCCCTTCTAGCTACTGACCTCCGAACATCAGGATGTCGAAAAACCTCAGAGCTCCCTTTACCTCACTATAAAGTTATCAAGTTATAATATGATAACAATTCCAAGTAGACATGGAAACATTCACTTAGAAATATTTTCCCCAAAAATATAGAAATTTATTTGATTAATTTTGCATACCTTGACAAATTATGCTACTAAGAGAGTAAAAAGGGACATATTATAAACATATAGTTTGTAAGAGTGTTGTAATAGGTATATTAAAAATATATTCATTTAATAGTGCATTGACTTTGGTATATGTAGTTACATATGCATTTATTTATAGTTGTTATATGATTGAAGGTATACGGCTATGTATAATATAACAAAGATAATAGTTGAATTTGTTTAAGTATGGTTGACTTTGGTCATGCATGAATAATTTAGATTTCATAATTTACACTATTATTTTATTTACAAGGGTTTTGATATGGCTTTAATTTTAATGACAACATTGCATGATTTTTATTTTAAATATTTCTTGCTCATTATTTAGAGTTTGACAATTTCAAACTATTATTTTTTTCTTTCTATTTAGAATCCACATAATCATCAATGATACAATTTAATGCTTCACCTTTATTGTTTAATAAAATTTTAACAAATATGTTTTAATTTATTTGTCCATTTATTATTGTAAATTGTATTTTAGGGATAAGAATCAACTTTATTAAAGAACTATTAAAAAAATATATTTTTAAATTAACATTCAATGAACATGCCATAGGGTGGATAAAAAGTCAACTATATATTTCAAATTCATTTGAAACTTATGTTATGGTTTATCCACTTGCACAAATGAAGTTTTCTAAAACATATTATAACCATCCATGTCTAGTGTAGTAACCTCATCTAGTTGCTAATGAAGGATTGCAATTCCTTTCAAATACACTCAATTATAAGAAAGAGAACCCAAATAATTTTGCATTGATTTTTAGTTTATCTTTTCGATATTTTAACCAAAAGAGAACTCTTACAAATTAAAAAGACAATCCCATGACAAATCTCTCAATGCTATATGGATTCCAACCATAACAAATTTTCCAATTGTTTTAGTAGTTAATATTAACCAAATGAATTTATGGAACAATATTTGAGATTAAAAGAATTACCTAGTAACATCAACATGAACATGATATGAACACGCTCAATATATGAAAATGCATATCTTACAAATCAAACAACATCAACATTAACATGATATGAAAATGAATAATATATACATTTGAAGTGAAATATACAAGTGAAACACACACACACACACACACACATAATTAATAGATATGTCGACTCATATCTCAAAAATCAAATACACTAGTTAGGTTTGCTACTAGATCTAGACTCATCAGGTCCGCGTACACGATAAGATGTAGAGTGTAAACCATTACCCATGTCACTAGTCGATAACATTAGATTTTGTATATCATCTAATGAATCAATGGATGTTACAATTGGTGCACTAGTGAATGCTGCAACAATGGATGATGTGTTGGGTGTGTGTTGTAGGCACAACAGATCCCATGTTTTATCCAAAACGTGGGAGCCCCAATTCCATAACCAAAAAAAAAGTAACTTAATAAATTCTTGGGGTTGGTTAGCCTGTTTGCCATTTATTTTGCTGCCTTTGATTTGATTTAATCAAGTCAGTAAATGTTTTCTTTATTAAAAACCATGCATTTTTGGTGTGTTTTTGGAAGTTGCGGAAATAAGTTTCTGGGTTGATTTTTTTTTGTTCGATCATCCCGCAACCTGCAACCCGCAATTACGGATTGTGGGATGCTGAAAAATATTTTTGAAAGTCACACGTAAAGTATTCAGCCCGCAACCCACAACCCTCAATTTGCGGATTGTGGGATGTGGAAAGACCCTTTAGATAATGAGTAGTTTATACTTCCTGTAACTCGCAAATTGCAGGATGTGGGAAGTACTTTCACCACGCATTACGTTTACGTTCTACAACCCACAACCCGCAATTTGTGGAAGGGTGTGTATATTTTGAATAATGAGTGCCCATAATCGGCATCCCACATACCGCATCCCGACCGTTGATATGCAATGATCCGATGGCCATTATTGCATATGGTAGAATGATTTCAATTTTCGATTTTTAGTGCTTTGTTCATCATTTTCAAACGTTGATCTAGTTTTTTGTTTGCGTTATGCTTGATCAAACATGAAGTCCTTGAATCCAATGATTACTTAATGATTAAAACTCTGATATTTGAATATTAATTTCATGTGTTATTATGTAAATTTACCTCATCTCACGCCAAATTTCAATTGATGCATCACTGATTGATGTTTCACTCACATAAATGTCAATACAAACTGCGCATTGTAGATCTGCAATCATGCCAGTTAGTTACATTCAATTGATGTTAAATACTGTGGTTTTATGTTCTATAAGGGTTGTTATGGATAATCTATTAGTTTACGATCATATATGAAAAATTTGGATTGATAATTTGATATCTCTGTTAACAATTGAATGCTGTAAGTAAAATGCAGGAAGTTTCTCATGTTCTTGTCGAGCATTCTTTTGAAAAAGAGCCTCAGCCAATGGAATACTCTGAACCTGTTCCTGCACCATTTAACGATGATTCTTTTGATATTATCATAGATAGTGAAGAGGAAGATGACAGGGTTCAATTCATTTATGAATGATTTCTTTTCAACAAGTAGAAGAAGGGTGATAAAGAGTACATTGATCAAGAGAACACAATTGTTCAAGATTTAATTATAAATTTTCCACATGTGTGTCCCGCAATTCCTTCCAAGGAGGATCCGTTAGCTGATTTTTCGATCTTTGAAAATATGTTTGGTCCTCGTGAATCCAGAGAATATTTCATATGTTCCTCGCCAGCTACCTTCAACAGCTCATGATCTATCTTGATTTTCCTCGACCTATGAGAGGGTGTCCTCAAAGATGTGTGGCACAATCTTTTGGAACTATATGATGCCCAGTTTTGGGATCCGAATTGGTTATTGTTCCTATGTATAAGGATTTTTGGATATTGCAGAACAAGAGGCAGTCTTTTCTTGGCAATTGTTAGGATAATGTAGTTTTGATTATCCTTGCTCTGTAGGAGATTTGATCCCGAATTGTTATTTTGTAATTATTATTTAAGGGATTTTAGGTCTCATAGCGGGAGATGGATGGTTAGGGGACAGAATCGAAAAGGGATTGGAGATGCTCTATTGTTGCAGACTATGTAATGTTTTGCAGGCCTTAATACACAGTTAGTTTCCTTCAACTATCTCTTCTGTTTAAATTTGTCAAATGTTTTTTGATGGATTGTGGTTTTGCTTCGACACATTCACTAATACTGTTTATTGTTTGCAATTAGTAACCTACATCGGTTTATAGTTCAGATTTCTCTTAACTTATGATCTCTGCGATTGATGTTTTAAATGAATGTCTTTATCTAAAACATTTTATCGATTTGTGCAAATGATTCACATAAAACAATAAGTCAATGTTAATTTGTCAATTAACATTCAAAATTCAGGATAAGCTTGTATGTATTTCATTCTTGAGTTATTGTTGGTTGAATGTGTTCAATTAATTATATCTTGAGCTGCTGAACCAAGATCCAGTCTTGCATGTCTGTTAAGTTGGTGAAAGGACTTATTAATTTTTCAGATTGGGCTATCTTGTACACAAACGAATTATTCCTTTTAGAATAGGCCTGATTTAAATTAGATTTCTTTTAAAAGTTAGACTAACTCTCAGGATTAAGAAAACTCTATTAAAATTTAATATGCTAAGACAGAAAATAGTAGCATTACATTCCATTTCACAATAATAGCATATACAGGATCACTGAAGAAACAACAAGCATAGCATAAACACAAGAGACACAGATTTATCCTGGGAAACCCTCATGGGGTAGAAAACCCAGTAAAGCTTCCTCAATATAGATGACCAGCAATATACAAAGATGCAAACCAAAGACATGATCTCCTCCTCCACCGTAGCAGACCTCTCCTCCACAAGTGCGCCTCTCTCAAGTGTGTGTATATATCAAATGAGGAATACACCTCCTCTATTTATACACTACTCTGACATATCTTTTACACAAGTACATGTAGGCTCGTATTTAACCAATGGGTTAAATACCCCACTACAACTGACTGGGCCGACCCCTCTAGGGTGGTCTAATAACCCTTTGACCCACATAACACATACAGGGCCGACCTCCACTAGGGAAGTCTAATAACCCGATTTACCGCATTCCGACAGAGGAATAAACATCTCTGGATATACAATAAGATCTTTACGGAGGAATGAAACATCTCCGGAATAATAAAGTACAATTATAATATTCTTTGAAGTTACAATATCTCAACACTCCCCCTTAACAAGAAGGATATTATAACAGCATCTGTATGAGCAAGGAGTCATCAACATCATACATGATACATCTATAAATCATTAGAAGCTTTCTCAACATCATCAGTAACTCAAGCAGTTACTGGAACATGTTCAAAACTGGAACATCAACATCTTCAGTACTGAGTCTTTATCTTCTGTAGCACTCGAACAGCTACATCAACATCAACATCTGAATCCTCACGATCATCAGCATCGTCATCTCATGATCATCAGCATCATCATCATACGATCATCAGCATCATCATCACACGATCATCAGGATCGTCATCACACGATCATCAGCATCGTCATCACACGATCATCAGCATCGTCATCACACGATCATCATCATCGTCATCACACGATCATCAGCATCGTCATCACAGGATCATCAGCATCATCATCACATGATCATCAGCATCATCATCACACGATCATCAGCATCGTCATCACACGATCATCAGCATCGTCATCACACGATCATCAGCATCGTCATCTCACGATCATCAGCATCGTCATCACACGATCATCAACATCGTCATCACATGATCATCAACATCGTCATCACACGATCATCAGCATCGTCATCTCACGATCATCAGCATCGTCATCAGCATACTCTGCTATACACATGATCCTTCCTTTCGAAATTACAGGATCAATCTCATCACAATCAATATTTAAGACTATCCTTCCTTTCGGAATTACTGGATTTATTGTCTCAGGATGATTAGTCCAATCACAATCACATTTAAGACTATCCTTCCTTTCGGAATTACTGGATTTACTGTCTAAGGATGATTAGTCCAATCACAATCACATTTAAGACTATCCTTCCTTTCGGAATTACTGGATTTACTGTCTAAGGATGATTAGTCCAATCACAATCACATTTAATATTATCCTTCCTTTCGGAATTGCTGGATTTACTGTCTAAGGATGATTAGTCCAATCACAATCACATTTAAGACTATCCTTCCTTTCGGAATTACTGGATTTACTGTCTAAGGATGATTAGTCCAATCACAATCACATTTAAGACTATCCTTCCTTTCGGAATTACTGGATTTACTGTCTAAGGATGATTAGTCCAATCACGTGCATTTTGAACCAAGGTCCAGGGACAATGCAGTCCTATCCTCTATTCTCGGAGACACCTGTCTACGGCTCACTTTAGGACTGAGGTCCAGGGATGATTCAATCCTTTTCTTTCTTGGAGACTTCATGTCTATGGCTCACTTTAGAACTTGAGTTCAGGGATGATCCAATCCTTATCTGTCCACCAAGGACTTCATTTTCGGAGACCTCACGTCTACGGCTCATTTTAGAACTTGAGTTCAAGGATGATCCAATCCTTATCTGTCCACCAAGGACTTCATTCTCGGAGACCTAACGTCTACGGCTCATTTTAGAACTTGAGTTCAAGGATGATCCAATCCTTATCTGTCCACCAAGGACTTCATTCTCGGAGACCTCACGTCTACGGCTCATTTTAGAACTTGAGTTCAAGGATGATCCAATCCTTATCTGTCCACCAAGGACTTCATTCTTGGAGACCTCACGTCTATGGTTCATTTTAGAACTTGAGTTCAAGGATGATCCAATCCTTATCTGTCCACCAAGGACTTCATTCTTGGAGACCTCACGTCTACGGCTCATTTTAGAACTTGAGTTCAAGGATGATCCAATCCTTATCTGTCCACCAAGGACTTCATTCTCGGAGACCTACGTCTACGGCTCTCTTTAGGACTGAAGTCCAGGGATGATACAATCCCCTCAAGTGTCAATCATCGGTACAAGTATCTTCATCCATACAAGTACATCAAGGCATCATGTATCCTCATCATCAAAACATGTAAACATGTATCCTCATCATCAAAACATGTATATCAAAACATGTATCCTCATCAACAAAACATGTATATTTAAAACATGTATCAAAAAAACATGTATATCAAAACATGTATCCTCATCAATAGCATCAAATACATATATCATTAAAGGCATGTATACATCTATCATCAAAAGCATGTATTCTCACTAATACATCTATCATCAAAAGCATGCATACATCTATCATCAAAAGCATGTATACATCTATCATAAAAAGCATGTATTCTCACTAATACATCTATCATCAAAAGCAAAAATATAAGGGTCCTAAAAAAATAATTCTAAGTAACTAAGTGCAGTAAATAGGTAACCTCATCATTGTTGAGACAGACTTGTTATCAGATACTATGCTACTCCCCCTTTCGAGGAGGGTCCTTCTGGACTATACCAAGCTTGTCTCGGAAGTATTCAAACTTTACTCGAGACAGAGGTTTAGTCAGGATATCAGTAATCTGATCCTCAGTGCTTATATACTCGAGCTTGATAGCTCCTCTCTGCACCATATCTCGTATATAAAAGTATCGGATCTCTATGTGTTTTGACTTATCGTGGAACACAGGATTTTCAGTCATCTTAATGCAGCTTTGATTGTCACACATAATCACAGTGGGATCCATTTCCAAGTCAAACGCTCCATATAAAATATTCTGAAGCCATACTGCTTCATAGCTGGCAGAGCAGATAGCCATATATTCTGCTTCAGCAGTACTGAGTTTCTTATTGAACCATGAGATCATGGTAGATTCAAGACTATAACATCCACCCGATGTACTTTTTTTGTCTGAGACACTTCCCGCCCAATTAGAATCTGAGTAACCATGTAAACGGAGTTCATGACCTCCAAGATAATATAGACCAAAAATCTAATGTACCTTTTAGGTACCTCACTACATGCTTTGTAGCTATTAAGTGCACCTTTCTAGGTTCTACTAGATACTGACTTAGGGTATTTACAGCAAAGCATATATATGGCCTAGTATTTGTTAAGTACATCAATGACCCAATGATTTGTCTATATAGGGTTAGGTCCACTAAATACGATGAGTCATTAATTAACAACTTCAAGTTGGAGTCCATGGCAGTGGCCATGGCTTTATACTCCAACATATCAAATATTTTTAGAAACTTCACAGCATACTTACCTTGATTTAAAAGATTCCTTTTGGATCTTGCCATACTTCTAGACCTAAGAAGTAGTGCATTAATCCGAGATCTTTCATTTTCATTTCTGCAGCCATTTTCATGACCTGTTTCTCATTCCTTGTCAAAAAGAGATCATTGTCATACAATAATGGTATGATAGGTTCATCATCCACAACCTTAAGGTAAAGGTAGGGAACAGTTTTACTTCTGGTAAAGCCCAAGCTTTGTCATGAAGCTGTTAATTGTCCATTATTCACACTCAACATTGAGTGATCTTCTGCATATCTATCTGTGCCATCTCTCGTCAGATGGGTCTACTAATATGAGCCTCAAAATCATTCGAACTTTGTGGTGAGTTCCTTCTTGCATCCATGTCATATGTGTATAGAACCCATATTCAACCTTGTAGCAAAGGTTGAGATCCACATCACCCATGATGATCATTAAGCTCATCAATTGACTACCGATCCTGGGAACCCATACAGAACTTGATTACATTATTAAGAGAATGGTCTTATCTAGTCCCTTGGAGAAAAACATCTCATCATGATTCCCTTCCTCTTTCTAAGAGAATCTCTTAACCACAATCTTTCTATAGTGTGTTTGATTTGTAAATCTTTTGTTGAACATCCATCGCTTGTTCAGAGTTCATCATTCATCATGATATTTCCTACAAATCAAAATTAAGTATATGATGATAACCTATTATGCATACAGATATCATTTACATAGTTATGCAACTATTTTGACCAATACTTTGGCACAACACTTTCCCATATCCTGTATGCATACAGTGGCTATATCTCTACTAGAACATACTATCGAGAGTGTGCACAGCTCTCAGCATGTCAGCAAAGAGGTTTCATTCTAGACAAGCAACAATGGAATGTTTGTCCAATTTACCAATCATATGCATATTAGTAGTATACTGTTCAATGCTTTATGAATGTTTACACTCAGCATGATATATTCTAGGAATACAAATATGCATACAAGCAATATCATTTACTATTTCTAATAACAACTCAAATACTTATCTTTTATGTTTGTGTGGTTGCCTCCCGCTTGATCTTCTGTATGTCTTCTGAACTTCTATTCATTCTGTACCACTGTGCATGCTCAAGTGTACACTAGTGTCATCCTCATGATCTCATACACAAACATACATTCATTATTATATTCTCAATATTATCAAAACATTCTAATTCTAAATAATCTTGAATATGTACAGTCATGATCATTAGTATTCAGGGTTTCAAGGAAGTCTTCTTTTACTTATGCATATTCTTGTTTGATCTAGTTAGCTAAATTATCAACCAAGATAAGAGACATAATATGCATAAACCCTTGATTACTAACCAATCATACCAAGTATACTTACACAAGGTAAGATTCTAACATGACATAGGAAAACATACCTGGATTAGTATACCTGCTTAGTTATGTACAACATACCTAAACAATCTCTTCAATGATTTAGAGATCCTGAGCTAGAACCTACATGTCTCATAGGTTAAACATAATATAACAAAGTCATACATACCTTGTGAGTCTTTGTCTTCATGTTGTCATGGTCATGGAACTTGATTTGTCTTTTGTGATGTACCTGTGTTTTGTTAGCAAACAACATCAACCTTACACAACACCATAATGCATAAGTACAATCATATAGCCCTAATCAATGAATGTCTTCGATCATTCACATGCATTCATATTGTTACTAGGGTGATAAGACAATTAATAACATTAATCAAGATTGTACTAATAAATAACATGAAGACAAACACATTATGAACTTAATCAAGAATCAGATTTCAAGGTATACCTGAACCTCCTTAAGTCATACCTGTCGAGACCTTTTGTAGTCTTCTTATGTAAGGCCTTAGCCTCAACTCCCCCTGAAACTTGATCTGGAGCTTGATTAGGGTTTGCTAGAGAAACCCTAAAAATTCAATATTTGAATTTCACACTTCTGAATGGATGGAAGAATGTGTCTTACTGAGTTGATCAACCTAGCATTCTTCAATTTTGAAATCTCCAAAATTTGACCCCTCAAAATTGCCTTCGAAACTTCTGGATCTTCTAGACAGGAACCCGAACTAGGGTTTGATGAAGCCCGATCTTCTACTCAACCAAAAATTCAATCTTGGTCTCTAAATTTCAATTTTCCTGAGTAGCATTCAGCTGTGGACTCCGATTCCAAAAATTCTAACTTTCTCCGAAACCCTAAACTCCGGAAGCCATGAATAAAGGTGCTCGAAAAATAATTTTGTTTTGACAGAAATATGCACCTGATTATTTCTACTATAACTCTAAAATTTCTACTCCACAGGGTCTGAAAACATTTTTTGCAGTAGCCTGACCTGTCATCTTTCCATCCTGACAGGTCTGACCTCAATTGGATTTTCTGAGAGAGAGTTATACCAAGTGTCGCAACGTGACCTGTTTATGGGATAAAACAGGAGAGCGAACTTGTACGGTGTGCCACGTGTCACTGTTTGAACTTCGTCCTTTGAAAACTTTTCCTGAGATAGATCGCCCTATTATCTTTCCGTATTGATAGGTCTGACCTCAATTGGACTCTTAGAGAGAGAGTTATTCCAAGTGTCGCAACATGACCTGTTTATGGGATAAAACAGGAGAGTGAAATTGTACGGCATGCCACGTGTCACTGGTTCACCGTCGGCCTCTAAAAAAGTTTCCTAAGATTTTACAGTCTGTGTACTACTTGTCACTTTTTATGAAATTTCATTTGGATCTTCCTAGCCCAAGTTATGACCTTTTTTCCAAGGTGACCTTATTTTGACTGAGATCTGGAAGAGGCAGAAAACCTAACTTGTACTGATCATAACTCATAAAGTACAATGAATATGAGGGTTCCTTTTGGACACAAGGTACCTGGGGATGTTATATTCGACTTGTAAACTTTTCAGACCCTGAACCTTCGCATAAATGGATTTATAGCGAAAGTTCCACGATGACTGGTTTTTGCTATGTAAAACCCTAACCTTCAAATTGTCGTAAGTAAAGCAAGTGTTGTAAGTGCCATACCTTGTCTTCCTTCAGGTTAACTCTGATACCATGTTAAAATTTAATATGCTAAGACAGAAAATAGCAGCATTACATTCCATTTCACAATAATAGCATATATAGGATCACTGAAGAAACAACAAGCATAGCATAAACACAAGAGACACAGATTTATCCTGGGAAACCCTCATGGGGTAGAAAACCCAGTAAAGCTTCCTCAATATAGATGACCAGCAATATACAAAGATGCAAACCAAAGACATGATCTCCTCCTCCACCATAGCAGACCTCTCCTCGACAAGTGCGCCTCTCTCAAGTGTGTGTATATATCAAATGAGGAACACACCTCCTCTATTTATACACTACTCTGACATATCTTTTACACAAGTACATGTAGGCTCGTATTTAACCAATGGGTTAAATACCCCACTACAACTGACTGGGCCGACCCCTCTAGGGTGGTCTAATAACCCTTTGACCCACATAACACATACAGGGCCGACCTCCACTAGGGAAGTCTAATAACCCGAGTTACCGCATTCCGACGGAGAAATAAACATCTTCGGATATACAATAAGATCTTTACGAAGGAATGAAACATCTTCGGAATAATAAAGTACAATTATAATATTCTTTGAAGTTACAATATCTCAACAAACTCTTGTCCTTCCTTATAGAAAAACAAATCCTTTTCAGGATCAAATACACACCAGTGCCAGCAGAGGCCTTTGTATCCGTGGGTGTTAACCACACCAAAAAACTCGAGGATAGGGTAAAACTTTCGTAGGATTATCTGAAGCCTTTGGATGGGTTTTCATCCCCTATTGATTGACTTGAACAAATTTCTAGCACATGTTCAATCGAGGCATCAACAAATGGCGCTAGAAGGATGTCCATGTACCAACCATGCCTAAAAAAAACTTAAATAGACCTCCTCCAGTAAGAGAACTGGTTGTTACACGTAGCCATACCCAAGCTTCAAGTCAACAGAACAACCAGTAAAAAATTCTCAAAATATTCCTGTCGCCCCTGTCGCAGGATAGGTGTCACGTCCCCATTTTGAACCGCTTCGCATTAAGTCGTAAATGATGTAAATATTGATATTTAATCATGGTGAGGAGCTCAAGGCCAAGGCCCCACCATTGATTTAGCGTTTTATGTATTGGCAATTAAAAATAGATGCCTGTGGTTCTTGTGCTAGATAGGCACAATGTAAATTAAGACATCATGTAAATACGAATTTTAATGAAAAACCCACAACTAGCTATGCAATGCAACAAAGAGATGGGGGCATGATTCTACAAGGAATAGGGAGGGAAATTATTCAAATCCTTGATCCAATGGTGATAAGCCAAATGTCAATGAATAAACCCTCAACTACCCATTCTGACTTATGCACCCAATCATTTAATTCTTCCATAAATTGGTTGAGGTAGTTAATGCCTTGGGAATGAAGAGGCATGGTAGCCAATTTCATGCATGGGCAAGCCATCAACCTGGGGAAAACGTACTTTTGCTTGTAGGGCAAGAAAACACCCACGAAATGGTGCCCAAAGCCATTATGAACCCAGAGTCTTTCCTCCCTCACGCAGTTTGAGCTAGCTGGGCTTTCCCCATCACATTTTTTTACCAATTTCTTGCATTTTTCCATAGCTGGGAGCTCATTTTTGTGTTGCACAGTGGCTGGGAGAAAGGGAGTCACGTTTTGGGGGTTTATAGAGGTCATTTTTGCCCCTAAAATGCAGAAAAACGTTTTCTGAAAACGAATTTGCTCTCCCAGGGTTTATTCCCCATCTACCAGTTCGTTTTGGTTGCCCACGTTTTTCAGCACTTGTGTTTTGTTGTAGGGTGCATCCCTGTGTTGGTTGGAAATTATGAGCAATAATTAGGAGTGGAAGTGGACCAGAATTGGCTTGATAAACCTAGTGAGGAGGTAACCTCTCAAGAGTATCAAAAGGGTTGGCTGCTCTTCTATGCACACCTTAAAGAACACTAGAATGGAAGGTATGGCCTGAGGGACTGTGTATTAGTGAAGGGAATACTTCCTTGTGCCAGGTGTGTAGGTATTGTGGGGACCAAGCTAGATAGATCTTGGAGAGGGTGCCCATATCTCTATGGATGATCCCACTAGCTTAGAAATTCTTCCTTCCATTGCCTAACAGCTTGATAAACCCAACTGTAGCTTGGCTTGGCTGATTTGGTGTATCTTTGAGCTATGTGTGAGTCTGTTGTTCCTTGATTCCTTGTAGAGATCATGCCTAGCTCGGGGGTGGTAGTGTGTTGAGATATTGTTGATGTATATGTAACTTCGGAATGTATTTCATCTGTGTATTTTATATATATTTATTGTACCCTTATAAGAGATGTGTCATTCCTCTATAAGGAAGTGTCGTCATGTGGATTGACAAGTGTCGCAAGTGTGTGTACTTGCCGATGGGTTATTAGACTATCATGTGTGGGGTCGGCCCTGAAATATATATTATAATGTGGATGTACCTAGCTAGACAAGTCATCCCCATAAGGTCACTGGGCAAACAGATTAGTATAAATAGATATTAGGTGATCTCTATTTAGATCACTCGGAAAAGTATCTCACTCTCACTCAGAAAGTGGTGCACTAGTGAGGAGGAGGATCATTTGCTACTAGGAGACTATCTCAGTGTATTTTGGTTGTACTTTGGTTGAGCCATTGCTCTCTCTATCTCTGAGGAAGTTGTGGGGTTTTTCACCTTAGGGTTTTCCCCACGGAAACTCTGTGTCTCTTGTCTCTTATGTTTTTGATTCTTGTAATACTTGTCATACTTATTGTGATTGTCATGCATTGATATACTGTATATGTTATTCTCTCAGTAAAGATCCTAGAGTATTGTGAATTAATGCTCAAAATTTAACATGGTATCAGAGCTAACCTGAGAAGAAGACATTTTGCAGTGACGGAAACTTGAGTTTCTTATTTATTGGGTTTCTCTCCATAGATTTTGGAAAATCAGTATAGTAGATTGACTCTACTCATCAAGGCGCATCTATTTATCCAATCAGAATTCAATTCTGAGCTTTTTTAGATTTGGCCCTAAAAATTAGGGTTTCCACAAAAATAGGAATTTATGGAATCTGAAGACACAGCTAAAAGCTCCTTGCAAAAATCAAAGTTTAGAGCTTTGGATCAAGATTTTTGGCTAGGTAGATCTCCGGGAAACTCAAACCCTAATTCAAGGCTCTCCCCAGTGAACCCGGGAGGACAAAAGATCAAATCTGAAGGGTAAAACTTTGTTGATCTCAAATTATGAGTGCACCAGGATGATCAGCTCATCAAAGCGCATCTTTCTATCCTTTTAGAAATTTGAAATTCACATTTTGAATTTTTAGGGTTTTTTCCGACAAACCCTAATCCGGGACGAGATCCAGTTTTCAGCATTTCAAGTGGTAAGATCTAAATAGTTTCTATTTCCATTTGAAGTACTCTTTAAGATTTCTCACCACACAAAGCTTGAGGATAATCTTAAAGGAGATGATAACTTCTGAGCTTGGAAGTAGAGGATTGGGTTAATCCTGGAAGAGAATGAGTTGGACTCATATGTGAAAGAAGACATCCCTATCCCAGAGGATGAAGATGCCAAGGTATTGCATAAGAAGAACTTGGTCAAGGCAAAGAGAATCATTGTTGATTCTATCAAAGACCATCTCATACCCCATGTGTCTTCTCTAAAGACACCCAAGGAGATGTTTGACTCTTTGACCAAGCTATTTGAAGGAAAGAACATAAATCGGAAGATGACCCTGCGGAACCAATTAAAAGGAGTAAAGTTTCAGAATGGAGAAACCATTCAATCTTATTTTTCAAGGGTCTCCCAGATCAAGGAACAACTAGAAGCAGTGGATGAAATGGTGGAGAATGGTGAAGTGGTGATGACCACTCTAAATGGCCTACCTAGGTCATGGGATTCCTTTATTCAAGGAATTTGTGCAAGGAAGATCTCCTTCAACAGATTGCGGGAAGAATGCTCTCAAGAAGAAGCTAGACTTATAGCTCGTGAGGAAAAGATGGGAGGTGAAGATCAAGCTCTTGCAGCTCACACCAAAAGAAGCAATCCCAAGAAGGAGCACTCTCGCTACAAGAGATCCTATCAAAAGAATAAGAAGGATCTAAGATGCTTCACATGCAATGAGAAGGGTCACTTTGCTTCAGATTGTCCCAAGAACAAAAGGGATAATAACAACAACTACAACAAGAAGAAGAAGGGCAGCAAAAGAAAGTTCCATGCTCATGCTGTCGAGGATGATGAACCTCCAAAGAAGAAGGCTAGGGTAGAAAGTGATGATAGTAATGATGACTCATCAAGTGAAGAAGAGTATGTTCTGATCTCTGCTCTCACAGGTACTATCTCCCATGGTTGTAATGATTGGTTAATTGACAGTCGGGCTTACAAACACATGACTGGGTTTAAGGAATCTTTTGTGAACCTATTTGAACATAAATCACCCCATAAGGTGAAACTTGGGGATGATTATCAATACCCAATCAAAGGAAGTGGTGAAGCCTCCTACAACCTAGATTCTGAAAAATCTTTGAAGATGAAAGAAGTCCTTTATGTACCTGGACTCAAGAAGAACTTACTCTCCATCTCTGCATTGGATGCAAAAGGTATGAGGGTTGCATTTGTAGATGGCCAAGTCCTAATGTGGCCAAAGGGTAAAACAATCGATGATGCAGTAGTGATTGGAGAGCAAGAGGGAGGTTTGTACAAATTGAAGGGACAACCTGAACATGCCATGGTGACATAAAGACAAAGATTCATCCATAGTCATGGATCACATAGAGGTATGTATAATTTGTTTTTGCAAAATTTAACTAATGAGTTATGCAGGTCATTGAAGAGAACAAGAACACATTGATAGACATAACTAGCAAATATGGTGATCAGGTATGTGTCATAGGATCTATCATATAAGTATGCATGGCATGATTGATGATGATTGTTCATAAAGTCATAAGTTTGAATAATCATGGGTATATGCATATTATGTGTCTTACCTTAATTAATGATATGACTAACCAGAAGAGTCATAGGTTTGATTAATTACAGGTTTAGACATGTTATGTTTCTTATGATATGACTAAAGAGTCCTATATAAACCTTGAATGCTAATGCTTATTATTTCTGTTTGAAATGATCATGACTATACATGCTTGAGATTATTGTGTTTTAATAGTATACTAATGAATGTATGATTTTGTATGAGATCACAAGGATAACAAAATCATGATACTAATAAGCATGCATAGGGATCAAGGATGAATATGAGTTCAAGAAAAGGTAATCCAGGAAGCAAAGATCAAGAGGGAGCACACTCCAGTGGTTTCTGCAAGGGTGCATATATTCAAAGGGAGTTGTCCATCTCTCTACATTCCACAACAGAAAGGTGTAGAAGGACTCCAGCAACTCCTGCAAGGAAGCAAAGACTCAGAGGGAGTCCACCCAACAAACAAACAAAGATAAGTATTTTAATTATCATTTCTTGCATATTTGTTTGCTTAAATAAAATTGTTCAATGATGTATATGCTCATGTTCCTAGACTTAGGATATGTACTGTGCATATTAGAATGATTGCATTAATGAACAATATACTACTAATATGCATGTGTTGGGTAAGTGGCCTATGGAACTATACAACATTCCATTGCTACTTATCTAGAATGAAACCTCTTTGCTGACATGTTGGGAGTAGTGCAAACTCTTAACAATGTTCTGGTAGAGACTGGAAGGCATCTAGAATGTTATGGAACATGGATAAATGTTGTATTGAAGCATTGGCTAAGATAACTGCATGACTGCATGACATATTTATTTATGTGTAAAGAATTTTGTTCTGAAAATTATGAAATGTTTCTAATCATGCAATTTAACTTGTTTTGTAGGAAAGACCATATATCTTCACCTACGAAAGAAGGACTACAACATTTGTTACAGCAACAAAGATATCTATTGAAGATATTGAAGTTCCCAGGATCTAGGATGAAGAAATGGAATGCCATGATCCGTCGATCATGAAGAATGATGTTTGGGATGTAGTCTTAAGACCTGAAGGGAAGTTTTGTTATGACTTCCATATGGATCTATCAGATCAAGCATGCTGCAGATGGCAGCATAGAGAAATATAAAAGTGATGAAATAGAAGATACACCAGATGGATTTCAAGACAGCTTTCTTGAATGGTGTAGTTGAAGAAGAAGTATATGTGGAACAACCACTCAGTTTCGAAATACATGACAGGGAGTCATATGTGTGCAGATTAAAGAAAGCCTTGTATGGCTTGAAACAAGCTCCCAGAACCTGGTATGGTAGGATGGACAATTTCCTATCTAGTTTGGGCTTTACCAAGTGTAAAGTGGATTCCAACCTCTACTACAAGTTTGAGGAAGGGAATCCTATGATTCTACTCCTGTATGTGGATGACTTATTTGTAACAGGAGATGACAGACTAATTGCAGATACGAAGAGGAAGCTTGCTGCTGAGTTCGATATGAAAGATTTGGGAATGATGCATTATTTCCTAGGTATGGAGGTGTGGCAGAGTGCAGGTGGGATCTTCCTTGGTCAAGGGAAGTACACAGTAGATATCTTGAAGAGATTTGGGATGATGGATTGCAAGGAAATGGCCACACCTATGGCATCGAATCTGAAGCTTCTATGTGATGCTTCATCTGAGCCGGTTGATGTCTCTATGTATTGTCAGATGATTGGGTCCTTGATGTACCTGACGAACACGATACCAGACATTTTCTTTGCTGTGAACACATTGAGTCAGTTCCTGATAGATCTGAGGAGTGTTCACCTGGTTGCTGTAAAGCATGTTCTGAGGTACCTGAAGGGTACAGTGGATTATGGTCTCAAGTATGAAGCGAATCAAAAGTTTAACCTGCAGGGTTATGTTGATTCAGATTGGGTTGGCAGTGCTGCAGATAGGAAGAGCACATCTGGATGCTGCTTCAGTATGGGATCAGGTGTGATCTCTTGGTTTAGTAGGAAGCAGTCCTGCATAGCACTGAGTACAGCTGAGGCAGAGTATGTTGCAGCTTGTTCAGCTAGTTGTGAGGCAGTATGGCTACGAAAGCTACTGTCTGAGTTATTTGATCTCCCGTTGGATGCTACTGGTATCTTTTGTGATAACCAGAGTTGTGTGAAGCTGTCCGAGAACCCAGTGTTTCATGACAGGTCGAAACACATAGAGATCAAATATCACTATATCAAGGATATGGTGTAGAGAGGAGCCGTGAATCTCCTGTATGTTGCGATGGACGAGCAGATTGCAGATGTGCTGACGAAGCCACTAGCCAGGGTGAAGTTCGAGTACTTCAGAGAGAGGCTTGGCATTCTTCAGATCGAGGACACTTCGAGGAAGAAGTGATGGACACATTTGCTGAAGCCATTCCAAGCATGTTGGAAGGAGGATCCTTCACATGGCTGTGGATGTAAGCGCTGGATGATGAACATCAGGATGATGTTTTGGTTTCTGCTGGATATGATCAGTTGGATCATTTATATGTATATGTATGTACGCATCATGTTGGATGTTGGATATGATCAGTAGGATCATTTGTATGTATTTTGTATGCATCATGTTGGATGCTTGGACCATGTATCTATATATGTATCAGGTGGATCATGTATGGTGATGTGTATCATGTATTTGTATTTGTATCAGGTGGATACATTGTATGATCAAGTGGATCATGTATGATGATATGTATCAGGTAGATACTTGGTATGCATTAGGTAGATGCATTATATGATCAGGATGATCATGGATGACGAGCTTTAGGATGTTGCTCCAGATGACATGCAGCAGGATGTTGCAGTGATGTTGATTAGGATGATCATGTGTACATCAGGATGATGTATGGTGAGTATCAGGTTGATACTCTATGGCCGTGGATCAGGTTGTGCAGATGAGCATATAATTTGGCCCTGGGAGATTTGCAAATAGTCTTTCGAGGTTTTGCCTATGGCATGTAATTCGTGCCCTGGGATATCTGGCAAATGCTCTTTCGAGGTTTTGCTCTAGGAGGACATATAATTTGGCCATGGGAGATCTGCAGATAGTCTTTCGAGGTTTTTCCTATGGCATGTAATTCATGCCCTGGGATATCTGGCAGATGCTCTTTCAAGGTTTTGTCCTATGGAATATAATCTGTCCCTGGGAGATCTGATAGGTTGGGCTATGTGCCTGTAATAAGTCCTGGGATGCTCTTGCGAGGTTTTGCCTTGACCACATATAATCTAGCCCTGGGAGATCTGCAGATAGTCTTTCGAGGTTTTTCCTATGGTATGTAATTCGTGCCCTGGGATATTTGGCAGATGCTCTTTCGAGGTTTTGTGGTGACCACATATAATCTGTCCCTGGGAGATCCTATAGGTAGAGCTGCGTGCTCATAACAGCCTGGGATTCTCTTACGAGGTTGTGTGGTGAGGTCACATATAATATGGCCCTGGGAGATCCTATAGGTAGAGTCGTGTGCTTGTAACAGCCTGAGATGCTCTTTCGAGGTTTTGTGACACACGTAATAAGTCCTGAGGATTCCACAGTATGGCCAGTGATGACGAAGACCTGCAGGTAGTGGGCCTACATCCAGTATGAAAAAGGACTAGCTCTATAGAACTTCCTATGACGAGTAGAGTCAGATATTGGTTGAGATAGCAGTAGCAGTGACAATGACAATGATGATGCATCGATGACGATTATCCTGAGAAGAAGACTTGTCTAGTAGATTTGTGTCAAGAAATACCTTCCTAGTTAAGAGGGAGTGTTGATGTATATGTAACTTCAGAATGTATTTAATCTATGTATTTTATATATATTTATTGTACCCTTATAAGAGATGTGTCATTCCTCTATAAGGAAGTGTCATCATGTGGATTGACAAGTGTCGCAAGTGTGTGTACTTGCCGATGGGTTATTAGACCACCATGTGTGGGGTCGGCCCTGAAATATATATTATAATGTGGATGTACCTAGCTAGACAAGTCGGTTCCATAAGGTCACTGGGAAAACAAATTAGTATAAATAGAGATCAGGTGATCTCTATTTAGATCACTCAGAAAATTATCTCACTCTCACTTAGAAAGTGGCACACTAGTGAGGAGGAGGATCATCTACTACTAGGAGACTATATAAATGTATTTTGGTTGTACTTTGGTTGAGCCATTGCTCTCTCTATCTCTGAGGAAGTTGTGGGGTTTTTCACCTTAGGGTTTTCCCCACAGAAACTCTGTGTCTCTTGTCTCTTATGTTTTTTATTCTTGTGATGCTTGTCATACTTATTGTGATTGTCATGCATTGATATACTGTATATGTTATTCTCTCAGCAAAGATCCTAGAGTATTGTGAATTAATGCTCAAAATTTAACAGATATTGATGATCACAACTGGCCTATGGTTGGGTGGAGCATTGCAGTTGCATAGCCAGTTGCTTGGGACTACTTTGTTATAAGATAAGTATTCTCGTGTTAACTTTTCAATTATTTATTTGATGAATATCTTGAATGTATGATGGATGTGTAATTGAAATTACTTCCGTTGTGTTTTCTTATAATTATACATTTCCATATGTCTTTTTATATTATGTGAATGCTTATTTAATAATTTCATGGGGCTAGATGCCCGGTTTTAGCATCACGATCCTCTCCATCGCACTGGTATGATGGGAGGGGACGTGACAGAATGGTATCAAAGCCATAGGCTACAACATTGGACCTCTATGGGCCAAATATGATTACAGTTACATGGGAAGGTCCCTTTCCTAATCACCATAGGTCTCAGCATCGGGCCTAAACTGGCTAAGTTGGATAGTTACAGAGGTAAGATCACCTCCTGCTGAGCAGCAGTCATCACAGAAAGAAGGAAAGATTTCAAAATTTTCCTAAAGAGTTTTTGAAAATTTTCTAAGTGTTCAGCGTCGAAAGGAAATTTTCGGAAGAACTCCGAGAGTTGGCCGGCAACGATGGAAGAACTTGCTGAGTTGACCTGAAATAGTGAAAATTTTCTAAGTGTTTTTCAGCGTCAAAGGGAAATTTTTGGAAGGACTCAGCGAGTTGGTCCGCAATAGTGGAAGAACTCGCCAAGTTGGCCCAAAACGGTGAAAATTTTCTAAAGTGTTTTTCGGCGTCGAAGGGAAATTTTCGGAAGAACTCAGTGAGTTGGTCCACAATGGCAGAAGAACTCGCCAAGTTGACCCGAAACAACGAAATTTTTCTAAGTGTTTTCGGCTTCGAAAGGAAATTTTCGGAAGGACTCAGCGAATTGGTCCACAATAGCGGAAGAACTTGTTAAGTTGGCCCGAAACGACAAAAAATTTCTAAGTGTTTTTCGGCATCGAAGGGAAATTTTTGTAAGAACTCAGCGAGTTGGTCTGCAACGGTGGAAGAACTCACTGATTTGACCCGAAACAACGAAAATTTTCTAAGTGTTCGGCATCAAAGGGAAATTTCGGAAGAACTCCACAAGTTGGCTCGAAATTGCGGAAAAACTCAGCAAGTTGGCCCGCAATGGCAGAAGGACTCAGCAAGTTGGTCCGTAAAATCTCAAATTTTTCTAAGTGTTTTCGGTAGAAGAACTCAGTGAGGAAGAACTGGATGAGTTGCTCCGAAACAGGAAATTTCAATTGTTTTTCAGGGAGATTTTCAGGTGCCGAAAATGGAAAAATTGCCATGGGACTTATGCGCTAGATTGCGCGAAATGGAAAGATTTACAAAAAAAAAAAAAAATGAGGGTGCTGCCCTCGACCCGCCCTACAGTGGCGCAGGGAAGCCACAAGGGGGCAAGCCCCCTTGACCCCCATTGTCCCCCTTATATGTCGTTAATTGTGAGAAAATTCTATGATTTGACAAATTTTCAATATAATATTTTCCCACGTGCATGAAAGTAATTTATGAATTTCTGAGAATATAATGCAACTAACAATTGTGTTGATGAACACATTTTGCAGAATCACAGTTAAATCAGGGCATCCCTCTAGATAGTACAGTTGGAAAGTTTTGGATCTTGGTTGGGCCAAGAAAATCAACATCATGGATGATGCACAGGATCCCTATGAGCCTGAGATAGATGCCATGGGGGAGAACATACATGTTGAAAATGCTGAAACAAAATCTAATGGGAGAAGAAATCAAGAGACTCCTCCAGGTATTGCAGCCACCATGAGAAGCCTAAGGGTGGAGTTGCAAAGCTGTAGAGAAGACAATGAAAGGATGATTAAAGCTCAGGAAGAACAAAATCAATTGAATGCAGCCATGCTGCAGAGTTTGACAGACATCCAAAGGCAAATAAACTCTGGGCATCATACATCAAATCTAGAAAGGGGTGGGAGTAGTTCTAGAAGGAATTCCTGTAAGAGGGCCAGTAGCTCAAGAAGAGTTTCTATAGACATAACATATACTCCAAAAATCTCTTCTAATGAATGATCTGACTCTGAAGAATCCATTAAGGGTTCAAGCTCTTCATCTTGCAGGAGTAAGAGGAAGAAGCACTATAAGAACAATTCACATGGGGAATTTAAGAAGGCGAAACCTCCTACATTTGATGGAGAGATAAAGTCTGGTCAAGAAGCTGAAGCTTGGCTTCTTGGGATGAGAAAGTATTTCCAAGTCCAAGACTACTCAGGAAATATGAAGGCAAGGGTATCCATCTTCAACTTGAATGGAAGAGCATCTATATGGTGGGAACACATCAAGCAAGTGAAGAAGATCAATGAAAGGAAGATTGTGTGGAAGCAGTTCAAGAAATACTTCAAGCAGAAGTACCTCTGTGATAGGTACTATGATGATAATATCAAAGAGTTCCATGAGCTGAGATTGGGACAATTGACCATGGAAGAATATGCAAACAACTTCTTGGAGCTGTTGAGGTATGTCAGGTATATTCGAGATGATAAGGTGAAAATTCAATGTTTCCTGAGTGGACTGCCCCAGTCATATAAATATAGAATTGAGTTTGATGAACCTCGAACTCTAGAGGAGGCCATAAGAAAGGCCAAGTATTTCTTTGATCAAAACAAAAGCAAACCAGAATTCCATAAGGCATGGAAGGATAGGAAAAATGAAAAGTTTGATCAAAGGAAGAAGGGGTTCAAGCCTCCTCAATTTCAGAATCAGCAAAGGCAACCATCACAGGTTGTGACTAAGCCAACTAGGATGATGGGAGACAAGCCAAGAGATCCAAAGGAGCCAAGAGAACAAATTCAATGTTGGGGTTGTGGAGGGGAGCACATGCTTAGGAACTGTCCACATCGGAATGGGAATCCAAATCAAGTTCACAACATCCAAGGAGATGAAACTGTGGGTCAAGTGGCAAGGACAATCCCTAGAATCTATGCATCTCTAGATGACCGCCAGGCAGATCATCAATCAACCGTGGTTGAAGTTTAAGGTAAGATTGCTAAGCAATCTGTTTCTATTTTGATTGATCCTGGATATACTCATAGTTATGTCACTCCTAGAATTGTTGAGATTTGTGCTTTTAAGAAATTAAAGCATAGTAAATTATGGTTAGTTCAACTAGCCACTGGAACCAAGAGAAAAGTTAGTGAAATTGTAGAGAAATGTCCATTAGAGATGGATGGGCTATTCACTTATGCAAATCTGAATATTTTACCACTGGGTTCCTATGATATTCTCATTGGAATGGATTGGTTAGAAGCACACAGGGTTAAACTTGACTGCTACAATAAGACATTTGAATGCATGGACGCAGAAGAAAACTCGAGGGTTGTAAAAGGAATTCCAAAGGTGACTTCTGTTAGACAGGTTACAGCCATGCAGCTGAAGAAGTTCTGTAGGAAGGGATGTCAATTGTATGCAGCCCACATTTTAAAGGCAGCAGAGAATGAAACTCTTAAATTGGAGGACTATCATGTATTGCAAGAATTCAAGGATGTTTTTCCTGATGAGATTCCAGGACTCCCTCCAAAGAGAGACATTGAATTTACAATTGAACTTGTGCCAAGAGCGGCACCAGTGTCTAAGACACCCTACAGGATGAGTACACCGGAATTGCTAGAATTGAAAATGCAATTACAAGAATTGCTGGAAAAGAAATATATTAGGCCAAGTAGGTCCCCGTGGGAAGCACCTGTTCTATTTGTGAAAAAGAAAGATGGAACACTCAAGTTATGTATTGACTACAGGTAGTTGAACAAAGTCACTGTGAAGAACAAATACCCATTGCCCCGAATTGATGACCTTTTTGACCAAATGAGAGGAGCAAAGGTATTTTCAAAGATTGACTTGAGGTCTGGTTACCATCAGGTAAGAATCAAAGAATAAGATATTCATAAGACAACCTTTAGAACGAGGTATGGACACTATGAGTTTGTAGTGGTACCATTCGGTCTCACAAATGCACCAGCTACATTCATGTGTCTCATGAATAATGTTTTTAGCAAGTATTTGGACAAGTTTGTTCTTGTATTCCTAGACGACATTATCATCTATTCTAAGAATGAAGAAGAGTGAAGAACATTTGAGAATGACAATGCAACTACTAAGGGAGCATAAGATGTATGCAAAGTTGAGCAAATGTGACTTTTATAAAGATAGAATTCATTATTTGGGTCACATCATCTTTAACGAAGGAATATCTGTAGACCCTGAGAAAATTGAAGCCATTATGAATTGGCCAACTCCAAGGAATGTGACTGATGTGAGATCTTTTATGGGCCTTGCTAGTTACTACAAGAGGTTTATCGAAGGATTCCCCAAGGTTGCAAACCCGATCACTTCTTTGCAAAAGAAAGGGATAAAGTTTGAATGGTCACCAAGATGTGAGAAAAGTTTTCAATGGTTGAAGAATCTTCTTACAAGTGCACCAATTTTAAAAATTGCAAACCTAGAAAAAGACTTTGTGGTATGTACCGATGCATGCAATCAAGGACTTGGAGGAGTTCTTATGCAAGACAGCCATATGATATGCTATGAGTCAAGAAAGTTGAAGGAGCATGAGAATAACTATGCTACTCATGATATAGAACTTGCAGCCAGAGTACATGCTTTAAAGATGTGGAGGCATTACTTAATGGGAAGAAAATTTGAGTTAAGGACAGACCATTGTGGTCTGAAATACTTGTTTGATTAGCCAACTTTAAATGCTAGGCAAGCTAGATGGTTGGAATTTTTGTGTGAATTTGATTTTGAAATCAAACACATAAAAGGGAAAGAAAACAAGGTGGCTGATGCACTTAGCAGGAAGGTACATGAAATGCATGTGGCAGCACTTAGTACTTGCCAACCAGATTTGAAGCAGCAGATTGTTAACCATATTGTTGAGGATGAAGTTTACGTGTAGATAAAGGACAAATTGCAGCAGCAAGACCTTGGCAAGAAGTATGAGGGTTATCATTTGGAGGAAGACGGACTTCTTACCTATAAAAATAGTCTATATTCCCAATGTGGAAGATTTGAGGAGGATTGTTATGGATGAAATCCATAAAGCTCCATACTTTGGTCACCCAGGATATCAGAAAACAATTGCTACAGCAAGAAAATATTATTTCTGGCCAGAGATAAAGAAGGATGTCACTGAATACATTTCTAAGTGCATGAAATGTCAACAGGTGAAGGTTGAACACCAACACCTCGCAGGTTTATTGCACCCAGTGCCAATTCCAGAATGGAAATGGGAAATAATTTTCATGGATTTTATTACAGGATTGCCAATGACTATGAGACAACATGATTCCATCATGGTTGTGGTGGACAAGTTAACAAAGGCAGCGCATTTCATACCGGTTAAGTCCACACACAAAGCCGATGCCATTGCAAATATTTTCATGAAGGAAATTTTCAGATTACATGGGTTGCCTAAGGCAATAATTTCTGACAGGGATACCAAGTTCACTTCCAATTTTTGGAAAGGTCTCTTTGAAGATTTGGGTACACAGTTGAACTTTAGCACCGCGTACCATCCTCAAACAGATGGGAAAACAAAAAGAGTAAATCAGGTGCTTGAAGACATGCCTCACATGTATCTAATGGACAAGCCATCCAAGTAGGAGGATTATCTACACCTGGTAGAGTTTGCATATAATAATGGGCAGCAAGAATCATTGGGAATGAGTCCATATGAGGCTTTGTATGGCAGAAGGTGTAGGACACCAGTGACTTGGGACAATCCAGTGAACAGAATTGTACTTGGGCCATAATTGCTTAAGGAAATGGAACAAGAGGTTGCAAAGATCCGGCAAAATTTAAAAGTAGCCCAGGATAGACACAAAAGCTATGCAGATAAGCATAGGATCCATAGGTAATTCAATGTTGGGGATCATGTGTATATTAGAGTGAGGCCAAGGAAGGGTTCCTTGAAGCTTGGGAGTTGTGCCAAGCTATCACCTAGATATTGTGGGCCATTTGAAGTGCTTGAAAGAATAGGGCCAGTTGCATATAGACTTGCATTGCTTGCTAGCACTAAAGCTCATAATGTTTTTCATGTCTCTTTACTTAAGAAATATGTACATGATCCTAACCATGTGATTAATTGGGATGTGATCCAGGTGGAACCCGAGGGAGAGTTCCAAACCAATCCATTGTGCATCCTAGACAAGAAGGTAACATTGCTTCGGAACCGAGCCATCGGACAGGTAAAGGTGCAATGGAAGCACTACGGTCTCGATGAGGCTACATGGGAGCTGGAAGATGCCATGAGAGTGGCATATCCATTTTTGTTCAGTTTTGATGAGCACTGAGGATAGTGCTGATGTAAGGGGAGGGGAATGTCACGTCCCCATTTTGACCCCCTTCGCATTAAATCGTAAATGATGTAAATATTGATATTTAATCATGGTGAGGAGCTCAAGGCCAAGGCCCCACCATTGATTTAGCATTTTATGTATCGGCAATTAAAAATAGATGCCTGTGGTTCTTGTGCTAGATAGGCACGATGTAAATTAAGACATCATGTAAATACGAATTTTAATGAAAAACCCACAACTAGCTATGCAATGCAACAAAGAGATGGGGGCATGATTCTACAAGGAATAGGGAGAGAAATTATTCAAACCTTTGATCCAATGGTGATAAGCCAGATGTCAATGAATAAACCCTCAACTACCCATTCTGACTTATGCACCCAATCATTTAATTCTTCCATAAATTGGTTGAGGTAGTTAATGCCTTGGGAATGAAGAGGCATGGTATCCAATTCTGTGCATGGGCAAGCCATCAACCTGGGGAAAATGTACTTTTGCTTATGGGGCAACAAAACACCCACAAAATGGTGCCCAAAGCCATTATGAACCCAGAGTCTTTCCTCCCTCACGCAATTTGAGCTAGCTGGGCTTTCCTCATCATGTTTTTTTACCAATTTCCTGCATTTTTCCATAGCTGGGAGGTCATTTTTGTGTTGCACAGTGGTTGGGAGAAAGGGAGTCACGTTTTGGGGGTTTATAGAGGTCGTTTTTGCCCCTGAAATGCAGAAAAAACGTTTTTTGAAAACGAATTTTCTCTCCTAGGGTTTATTCCCCATCTACCAGTTCGTTTTGGTTGCCCACGTTTTTCAGCATTTGTGTTTTGTTGTAGGGTGCATCCCTGTGTTGGTTGAAAATTATGAGCAAGAATTAGGAGTGGAAGTGGACCAGAATTGGCTTGATAAACCTAGTGAGGAGGTAACCTCTCAAGAGTATCAAAAGGGCTGGTTGCTCTTCTATGCACACCTTGAAGAACACTAGAATGGAAGGTATGGCCTGAGGGACTGTGTATTAGTGAAGGGAATACTTCCTTGTGCCAGGTGTGTAGGTATTGTGGGGACCAAGCTAGATAGATCTTGCAGAGGGTGCCCATATATCTATGGTTGATCCCACTAGATTAGCAATTATTCCTTCCATTGCCTAACAGCCTGATAAACCCAATTGTAGCTTGGCTTGGCTGATTTGGTGTATCTTTGAGCTATGTGTGAGTCTGTTGTTCCCTGATTCCTTATAGAGATCATGCCCAGCTCGAGGGTGGCAGTGTGTTGAGATATTGATGATCACAACTGGCCTATGGTTGGGTGGAACGTTGCAGTTGCATAGCTAGTTGCTTGGGACTAATTTGTTATAAGATAAGTATTCTCTTGTCTTAACTTTGCAATTATTTATTTGATGAATATCTTGAATGTATGATGGATGTGTAATTGAAATTACTTCCGTTGTGTTTTCTTATAATTATACATTTCCATATGTCTTTTTATATTATGTGAATGCTTATTTAATAAGTTCATGGGGCTAGATGCTCGATTTTAGCATCACGATCCTCTCCATCGCACTGGTATGATGGGAGGGGACGTGACAATAGGAAACTGGGAGGGTCGATATTATCATCGTATCACCCACTAGAGGATCCCTCACACTTGAACAGATACTCAAGGGTTCTTCTGATAATGTTGCTAGGTTGCAACAAAGAATCACTGGACAACGTAATCTAGGACTAGCATCAATTCAAGATCACTAGAATACTGGTCCCCAAGCCAATAATTTTGATATTCAGAACTCAGGTGACCAGGATCCTGAACGACGTAATTCACCCCACCATAATTTGCTCCCATATTTTAACCTTGAGACATTGTTTGGGGAAGCACAAGAAGATCAACCGCAAGTGACAATAGGTGGACCACCACCACTGCCACCTCCATATTCATCTTCTTCATCTGAACAATCCTCAGATAGCGATTCATCCTCGAGCTCATCTTTAGAGAACATACCCATGGCTGAAAGTCAAAATAGACACTGGTTGGACTAGGATGTCGTTCTTATCCTAGGAGATCAACATAGACTCCCTAAAAATCCTGAAAAATGGTTTCCTAAGTTCGATCCTAATGAAAAGTCACTTGCACTTGATCACATCAAGACATTCATGCAAGCCATTAGGCTTAGAAATGTTATCCATGAGGATGTAGTTTGTAGGTTATTCCCATATACCTTCCAAGGGAAATAATCCATTTGGTACTTTTCCTTAGAAGCTAGATCTATCAGTTCATGGGATGACTTTGAAAAGGCATTCATGCAAAATTTTGGAGATGATAAGACACATGAAGACTTGGTAATTGATCTCTCTTCTATGAAAATATGGGGTAAAGAAAGAGTGAAATATTTTAATCAGAGGTTTTCTTATCTAAAAAATAGAATCCCTATTACTCTTCTTCCTGCAGAAGAACTCCTAGTTGCATACTATGTCAAAGGATTACTGGTTCCCATAGCTATGTGGGTTAAACGGGAACACAAAGAAACCCTTCTAGAGGCCTTTGCTAAGTCCATTCAGGTTGAGAAAGATATTTTTGGTTTGAAGGATAACCCACATACTTCAGCAGATAAACCTTCCACCTCACGTAAGAAAAATGAAGTTCCCACTAAACCTGTTGCACAGGATAAAGATCCTTTCGAAATGAGTGACATGAAGAAGATTCTACAGCAAATTTCTAATGGCATGGTTGACCTCAAGAGAACTAATAATGAAAACCAGAACACAAACAGGGGATTCAACAGACAACCATTTAGAAGACCCTATTAACCTCAACAGAACCAAGTCCCACCCAATCCCAAGGAAGGGATGAACTCTGAGGAAATTTTGTCTATCTTCAAGGCCTTAGTTTCAGAACCCCATCATTCTCCTCAACACCCAGAACAAGAATTACAGGAGAACCAAGATCCTGAACCTCTAGGTGAGGAAGAAGACCAGCAGGTTAATACCATTAGTTTCTTTGCCGAACTTCCCATGGTTGAGGAAGAAGAAGAGCCTGAAATAGTGTTTAATGTCCAACATCCCTACAACACAAGGAGTAAAGGACAAACAACTCAAGAAGCTTCTACCTCCATACCCACAACAAACATAGTCAAAACAACCATACAAAAGGATATGCTTATTCCTGAGATAGAATATAACCTGATTGATGACTTAAAGAAGATGAAATCCAACATCTATGTATTTGAACTTTTGAAAATCCCTGCTATGAGGGACAGTTTTCCCAAAATCATAATTGTCAACAAACCTAGGGAGACTCAAAACAATAATTTGGAGACATACATCAAACCAGCAGCCCAAAACCTGTTGGGAAAAAGACACCTCCCTTTTTGTTAACCTTTGGGATCTTCAACAAGAATGTTCATAATTGTATGGTAGACTCAGGGGCCTCATCAAATGTAATGCCCTTAATAGTTTGCAAGAAATTAAATGCTGCTTGGGATCCATGTCCTACTCAGATTGTTCAGTTGGACCGATCCAAAGTGAATGTAGTAGGGGAACTAAGGAATGTCAAGTTAACTCTATCTGTTGACCCCATGATCCACCAGACCATGGATATCGTTGTAGTTGATATCCCAGAGATGTATGGGATGTGGATGAGCAGAGGCTGGTCGGAAAAACTTAAGGGATACTTTGCAACCGATTGGTCTCACTTGTGGATTCCTTATAATGGAAGGACAAACAGGATAAAGATTAGCAGGTAGCCTTATATGAAGCAAATCGTCACAGATTTGAATGAACCCAGTGAGCCTGTTGCATACTTCAACTCACATGTGGAACATTTCACTTTTGATACATTTATTGGAGACTTACCTGTAGATTTGTCACCTGCTGAGAGAGCACATAAACAATCTCAGATTGTCAATTTTACATCTATTTCATTCTCAGGTGATATTATACATAATGTTTATAGTGTGAAAAACAATCATTAAGTTAGATTTGAATGCATGGACTTTGTTTTTTGATGGTTCCAGATCTAAAGATGGAGCTAGTGCAGGTTGTGTCCTCATCGATTTGAAAGTGTTGATGTATATGTAACTTTGGAATGTATTTCATTTATATATTTATTGTACTCCTATAGGGATGTATTATTCCTCTATATGGAAGTGTCGTCATTTGTATTGACAATTGTCGCAAGTATGTTAACTTGCCGATGGGTTATTAGACCACCTTGTAAGGGGTCGGCCTGATATATTGTAATATGAAGTTATTGTACCTACCAGACAAGTTGGCCCCATAAGGTTAATGGGAAAACAGGACAAGTATAAATAGAGATTGGGAGATCTCTATTTGTATCACTTCAGAACTCACACTTCTTTCACTCGGAAAGTGGCGCACATGTGAGGAGGAGGATCAGCTGCTAAGAGGAGTCTATCTCTTGTACTTTGGTTGTGCTATTGCTCTATCTATCTCTGAGGAAGTTGTGGGGTTTTTCACCTTAGGGTTTTCCCCACAGAAACTCTGTGTGTTTATTGTCTCTCATGCTTTGCTTCTTGTGATGATTGACATGCTTGTTATGATTGATATGCATTAATATACTGTACATGTTATTCTCTCAGTAAAGATCCTAGAGTATTGTGAATTAATGCTCAAAATTTAACAGAAAGGAACCAAGACCATGATCACTTGCAGGCTTGAGTTCGAATGTACCAACAACATTGCTGAGTACGAGGCCTTGGTTCAGGGGCTCAGGAAAGAAATTGATATGAATGCCCAAGTAATTAAATGTTATGGAGACTTGGAAATAATAGTTAAGCAGGTAATAAACAAGATTCATTGCATATCTCCTCATTTGCTTAATTATTGAAATTTAGTAAGGGACTTAACTAATTCTTTTATTTCTTTTAACATTAAGTCTATCCCAAGATCTTAGAATTTCGATGCTGACATGCTAGCTAATACTACGTCTAGGCTGATACCTCTAGAAGGTTTGTCACTAGATAGCTTTTCTATTGAATTAATGTACAGACCTTCGATCCCAAATAATATAACCAGTTGGAAAGTGTTTAATGATTATCAGCAGATCCTAGATTTTCTTACAGCTCAGGACACGTTTCAAGATGTTTCCATTGATGAAAGTGAACATGAAAAATCTTTAGCTAATCCCACTTACACTGCCAATTTGATCCCTAAGTCAATTGTTAGCCTGGAAAATTTCTATGACCTTTCAAGATAAGTTCAAGCAGAAGGTAAATTGTAAGACTCAGAGCTCTTCTCTCAATTATGAACAAGTGAATTTGGGAAATGAACAGAACCCTCGCATGGTTAACCTAGGGGTTGACTGTTCACCCGATGAAAAAAGAGCTTTTATCAAGTTGTGCAGAGAATTTAAGGACGTTTTTGCTTGGACCTACGACGAGCTGAAAACCTTCGACACTAATATTATGCATCATAACATACCGATGAAACCAGACACTAAACCTTACCAGCAGAAGCTCAGGAAGATGCACCCTATCTTGGAACCTTCTGTCAAGAAGGAGCTTGAAAATCTCCTTGCAGCAATAATTATCTTTCCGGTAAGGCATATGCAGTGAATCGCTAATTTGGTACCAGTTCACAAAAAAAATTGTGACATTAGGCTCTGTGTTGACTTTAGAAATCTTAATAAAGATTCCGAGAAAGATAATTACCATGTTCCCCCTATGGAACAGATCTTGCAAAGAGTTGCAGGTTCATAAATGTTTTCTCTCCTCGATGGTTTTTCAGGGTATAACCAAGTTTTGGTTGCACCTGATGATCAATTAAAAACAACTTTTAGGACCCCTTGGGGAACTTTTTCCTACAGGAGAATGCCATTCGGGTTAATAAATGCAGGTGCTATGTTCCAGCGAGCAACAAATATAGATTTCAAGGGACTTATGCATGATTATGTTGTTGTGTACTTAGATGAAATTACTATCTTTTCAAGAAAACGACATGAACATTTGTTTTCCCCGAAACAGGCATTCGAACGTTGCAGAAGATACAAAATTTCACTCAATCCTAAGAAATCAATCTTCACAATGATTGAAGGCAAGCTACTAGGATTTATTGTTTTGAAAGAAGGTATGATTATTGATCCAGAGCGCACAGAGGCCATCGCAAGGATTGGGTTTCTAGGTACGCGCAAAGCCATGCAAATATTTCCTTGGTAAGATAAATTAATTTGTTTGCAGATTTGTCTTTAATTTTGCGCAAATTGTTAAACCTTTACAATTAATGATTAAGAAGGATGCACAGTATAAATGGTTTGATGAACAACGAAATGATTTTACTGAGATTAGGAAGGCTATTGCAGAATCTCTTGCCCTTATGTCTCTTGACTTCAATAAGGATTTTATTTTGTATACCTTTGCCACTGACTTTTCTTATGCTGCTGTTCTTATACAGAAGCACCTTGATGATCTCGAGATTCCCATTTCTTTCATGATTTCAACATTCAAAAGCGCAGATTTAAATTACTCCCAAATAGACAAACAAGCCTATGTGGTTTATAAATCATTTAAACATTTTAGACCGTACTTACTCAAGTCTAGAACTAAAGTGATTGTGCCTTATGTAGCGATCAGAAATGTTCCAATAAATTGGGGGAGAAAAGAGCTCACTGGATGACAGCTCTGCAAGAATACGATTTAGAAATAAGACCAACAAAAATAGTAAAAGGCCAAGGTTTGTGTTTGCTTACCACTCAGTTGAATGATCTTGTAAGACAACAAATCGAGTGGGAGCAAGAAGAAAGCATCTCAGTAGATTCTGTCAATGTGATCACTACTCAAGCATCTGATTGGTATGATGATATTAAATTTTTCTTAACTCATGGGTATGCTCCTGAAACCCTTGATTTCAGAAAACGCAGAGCCTTAAGATTAAAAGCAGTGCCATACCAATTCATAGATGGTGTTTTATTTAGAAAAAAATATGATGGTGTTTTTCTTTGATGTCTAGAGGGAGCTCAAACTAAGAATATTCTTTTGGAATTTCATGTAGGAATTACAGGGGGACACTTCTCAGGAGAAACCACTGCCCACAAAATTATAAGAGCGGGTTACTACTGGCCAACCTTGTTCAGAGACGCCTATGCTTACGCCAGAAGATGTGAACCGTGTCAGAAGTGCACTGGCAAAATGAAGAAGCCTGCATTTCCTTTGCAACCAGTCATAGTTCAATTTCCATTCCAGCAGTGGGGTCTAGATTTTGTCGGACATATTAATCCTCCTTCTTCTCTACAACACAAATATATTTTGACAGCTATGGATTACTTCACCAGATGGGTAGAGGTAGTCCCTCTTAGAAAAGCAAACGCGAGACAAGTAATTTCATTTCTAGAAAGTCAAATAGTTACAAGGTTTGGTGCTCCAAAATTCCTAGTGTTTGAAAATGCTTCATACTTATCCTCTTTTGAATTGACTCAATATGCCCTTGAAAAAGGGATAAAATTAAAATTTTCTGCCAATTATTATCCACAGGGAAATGGATTAGCAGAGTCTTCTAATAAGAATTTAGTTAATATCTTAAAGAAGATAGTGGCTACTCACCACAAGAATTGGCACATTCAGTTACACAATGCTCTTTGGGAAGATTGTGTCACTCCTAAAGAAGCCATTGGCAACTCCCCTTACTACCTAGTTTATGGTAAGGAGGCTGTCTTACCAGCCAACCTCATGATCCCTTCTCTGCAGCCAGCATAGTCTGTGCAGGAAAGTGACTCTTCCTCGATCCAACACAGCATTGATACATTACTCAAACTGGAAGAGGACAGGGAAAAGTCTAAAAACAAGTTGTACCAACACCAACAGCTTATGAAGAGGTGGTTCGATGAGAAGTATTCATTTGACAGGGAGTTCTCTGTGGGGGACTTAGTTTTAAAATGGGACAAGCAACATAAGGATAGGAATGATTATACTAAGTTCCAATGCTTGTGGCTAGGACCTTTCATTGTTACAGAAAAGATTGGTCCTAGTATTGTCCGGTTACCAACACTAGAAGGTTTTTCAGAAACCTATCCAATGAATATCCAGCTACTCAAGAAGTACTTTGTTTGAGGAGAGCATGTTGGTGCACCTATACATAAAGTGTGGATTGTTTATTTTCCTTTGATTTTTGTTGATTTCCTTCTCCTTATGATTCTTTTCTTTTTAATAAGTCTGTACATTTGGCAAAAGTTGTTAATTCATGTTTCTCTGAGACTAACACAATCTGAAGTTTTCAGGTAGCATGCCAGCTTCTTTTCCTTTCGGCCTATGAAAATAATGCTCTTCATGAAATCAAACAGTCAATTTTTGCAGGGCCTTGATCGATATCTTCCCACTATCATCAACATCTTTTAAATATTTATTTGATTAATTGAAGTTGAAGAACATACTGGAGTTCTTACTTTGTGTTTTATGAGTAAATGGCATAATCTTTCACAGCCTGGTTAGACATATCTAATCTGGATGCCATACTGATCACTTTGTTAATAATTTATATAAATAAAAGTAGGTTACAAGATGGGGGGTCTCATTACGAGCCATCCTATTATGTTCATACATGTTTAAGTGGAATGACATCTTCACATCAAGCTACCAAACTTGGGAGATGACTTTCAGCTCCGGTAAGAAGGTGGAAGATCCTATCATAGGTCGGTCCACTCATGATCTGCAAAAAAACATCAGTGAGTAACACTGCTATTATGTGGCCACCAAGCCATGGTAGTGTCTTTTAATTTATCCATTAATAAATTCTTGTTTTCTTATAAGATGCTTTGTTGTGTATAATGATAAGGAGAGTCTTATTACAAGCCATCCCTACCATGATCATGGATTTGATTTTGGACTGGAATTTCCACTTGTGGTCACCAAGCCATTGTAATTGATTTCATCCTAGAAAACTGGAAGACAAGGAGTCTCTTGATCGAGCTAGCTTGTTCAGGTTCCTAATCAGGTTTGTGAATGGCATTGCCAGTAACTGGTCACGAAGTTAGGGTAATGGCCTTATATAAGCAGAACTCTTATTCATCTATAAAAAAAGAAGAAAAAAAAAGAGAAATATACATGTACATAAACGAATAAGTAATAAAACCAAGGTGATTCGTGTTTTTTAATCCAGAATGGCTCTGAGTTTATTCCAAAGGTTAATCATAAATCTTCCCTTCCATGATTACCTAAAGGTATAAAATTTCTGTTTGCCCCTAGACTACCTTATCAGATTAAGTATTATCTTTAATTGTTTTGGATGGGAATGTATTGATCATATGCCTACCTCTGTTGTTTTGATTGTGTTTTCATGAGATCATTTTGTAAACTGCAGGTTGAAAATGAGTTGGTTGGCATGTCTGCTTTATAACTAAGGGTTTCATTTACAGAGATAATTGGTTCTTCCCAGCCAGTTGCCATTCGTTGTAGGCACAATAGATCCCATGTTTTATCCAAAATGTGGGAGCCCCAATTCCATAACAAAAAAAAGTAACTTAATAAATTCTTGGGTTTGTTTAGCCTGTTTTCCATTTATTTTGTTGCCTTTGATTTGATTTAATCAAGTCAGTAAATGTTTTCTTTATAAAAAATCGTGCATTTTTGGCTTGTTTTTGGAAGTTGCAGAAATACGTTTCTGGGTTGATTTTTGTTTGTTCAATCATCCCACAACCCGCAACCCACAACCCACAATTGCGGATTGCGGGATACGGAAAAAGGTTTTTGAAAGTCGCATGTAAATTCTTCATCCCACATCCCACAACCCGCAATTTGTGGATTGCGGGATGCGGAAAGACCCTTTAGATAATGAGTAGTTTATACTTCCTGCAACCCGCAAATTGCGGGATGCGGAAAGTACTTTCAACACGCATTACGTTTACGTTCTGCAACCTGCAACCCGCAATTTGTGGATTGCAGATTGCAGAAGGGTGTGCATATTTTGAATAATGAATTCCTGCATTTGGCATCCCGCATCCCGCATCCTGACCATTGATATGCAATGATCCGATGACCATTATTTCATCTGGAAGAATGATTTCAATTCTCGATTTTTAGTGCTTTGTTCATCATTTTCAAACGTTGTTCTGGTTTTTCATCTGTGTTATGCTTGATCAAACATGAAGTCCTTGAATCCAATGATTACTTAATGATTAAAACTCTAAGATTTGACTGTTAATTTCATGTGTTATTATGTAAATTTACCTCATCTCACGCCAAATTTCAATTAATGCATCACTGACTGATGTTTTACTCGCAGAAATGTCAAATTACAAACTACCCATTGTAGATCTGCAATCATGCCAGTTAGTTACATTCAATTGATGTCAAATACTGTGGTTTTATGTCCTATAAGGGTTGTTATGGATAATCTGTTAGTTTACGATCATATATGCAAAATTTGGATTGATAATTTGATATCTATGTTAACAATTGAATGTTGTAAGTAAAATGCAGGGAGTTTCTCATATTCTTGTCGAGCGTTATTTTGAAAAAGAGCCTCAGCCAGTGGAATACTCTGAACCTGTTCCTGCACCATTTGACAATGATTCTTCTGATAGTAGCATAGATAGTGAAGAGGAAGATGACAGGGTTCAATTAATTTATGAAAGACTTCTTTTCAACAAGCAGAAGAAGGGTGATAAAGAGTACATTGATCAATATAACACAATTGTTCGGGATTTAATTATAAATTTTCCACCTGTGTGTCCCACAATTCCTTCCAAGGAGGATCCGTTAGCTGGTTTTTCGATCTTTGAAAATATGTCTGGTCCTCGTGAATCCAGGGAAGATTTCATATGTTCCTCGCCAGCTACCTTCAATAGCTCTTGATCTATCTTGATTTTCCTCGACCTATGACAGGGTGTCCTCGAAGATGTGTGGCACAATCTTTTGGAACTATATGATGCCCAGTTTTGGGATCCGAATTGGTTATTGTTCCTATGTATAAGGATTGTTGGATATTGCAGAACAAGAGGCAGTCTTTTCTTGGCCATTGTTAGGATAATGTAGCCTTGATTATCCCTACTCTGTAGGAGATTTTATCCCGAATTATTATTTTGTAATTATTATTTAATGGATTTTAGGTCTCATAGAGGGAGATGGATGGTTAGGGGACACAATCGCTAAAAGGGACTGGAGATGCTCTATTGTTGTAGACTATGTAATGTTTTGTAGGCCTTAATACATAGTTAGTTTCCTTCAACTATCTTTTCTGTTTAAATTTGTCAAATGTTTTTGATGAATTGTGGTTTTGCTTCGACACATTCGCTAATACTGTTTATTGTTTGCAATTAGTAACCTGCATCGGTTTATAGTTCATATTTATCTTAACTTATGATCTATGTAAAGTGATGTTTTAAATGATTGTCTTTATCTAAAACATTTTATCGATTTCTGGAAATGATTTACAAAAAACATTAAGTCAATGTTAATTTGTCAATTAACATTCAGGATTGAAGATAAGATTGTATGCATTTCATTCTTGAGTTATTGTTGATTGAATGTGTTCAATTAATTATATCTTGGGCTAATAAACCAAGATGCAGTCTTGCATGTCTGTTAAGTTGGTGCAAGGACTTAGTAATTTTTCAGATCGAGCTATCTTGTACACAAACAAATTATTCCTTTTATAATAGGCATGATTTAAGTTATATTTCTTTTAAAAGTTAGACTAACTCTCAGGATTAAGAAAACTCTTGTCCTTCCTTATAGGAAGACAAATCCTTTTCAGGATCAAATACACACAAGTGCCAGAGGAGGCCTTTGTATCCGTGGGTGTTAATGACACCAAACAACTCGAGAATAGGGTAAAAATTGCGTAGGATTATCTGAAGCCTTTGGTTGGGTTTTCCTCCCATGATGATTGCCTTGAACACCTTTCCAGCACATGTTAAACTGAGGCATCAACAGTGTGGAGCCTGATTATTATTTCAGCCATGTTTGGTTTCCTGACCGACGAACATAAGGGGGGACTGGGGAGCTTGTTGAGTTCCCCGACTTGAAGGTTTAGGGATGGGATCCCATGAGAAAATTTTTTGGGTCCATTTTAGCCCGTCTTTCAACCATTGAAATGTGGCGAAAATTGGCTTCTTCCTACAATCCCATTGCAAATCATATTTATATGACTGGTGATAGTCATGATTTAATAAAATATCCTCAAGAGAAGATTATCCACAAGGAAGATTCAAACCTGTAGGAGATTGAGGAACATAATATATTGGAAGATGTTGGACAAGCAATTGTTCCACTACAAGAGGACGACGAGCTGCCTTTATGTGAAGAAGACTCAAATTTGGAGAAGGTGGCTGATCATATTCCATCTGGATTAGTAATCAAATAATCCTATTCATCCATGTATTGGGTGGATAGATACATTACTGAAATGGATACCTAAGGGTGTGCAAGAATTTCTCACATCAATGAGAGTCTCTTTTGCATCAATGATGGATTTATTGGTGCATTTGGTAATGTCATGTTTTGTGAACAACAATACAAGCATCAGTGGCTGAAATATGATTCCTTCCATACCCATCCATTCATTCCTTGGATGGAAAAATACAGAACTTACGTGGTGATAACTCATAGCATGAGTTCCATTATGAAGCATGGAGACTATGAGTGGGATGCTAAAAGTCTCAATACCACTCAAAGTGCAAGTATGGACTTCTCACATCATATTGATGACATTGAGAAGTCAAAACAAAAGCATGAGAAGGTTCTTGAATACAATCCACTGGGTAGAACACCTGATAAAGAAGTGAAGCACAAGGTCAAGTTGAAGATGGGTGCACCACCCAACATGATCTTATCTTCTATGTATCCCATTTATTTTGGAAGTAGAATCTTGCAACCACATGTAACACATCATACCATCTTTGACATAGCCATCATCACCATCATGCATGCAATGGATAAGTCTATACAATACTCACTGTGGAGTGAATGTGTGGTCAAGGTTGATCACAACAGTTGGATGCATTTCATGACACCAAAGGAGCTTAATTATTGGCAACCAAGATTGGTAAGTGAAGTTCAAGTTTATAATTATGATCATGAATGCAAGAATGTAGTAGTAGATGTTCTTCTTTCTTCAAGGGAAGATTTATTTGATTGGTAAATTCATTTAGTAGCAGAGTATCCCAAAGGAAAATTTGCATATGAGCTGCTAAATTGTTGGTTTCAAGAAGAACAATTTGACATCATGGATGAAGGCATCTATTGGGAGCCAAAATCGGTTTTTATGGAGGAGTTTATGGGGGCTGCTCATGATTCTCTCCTAGTTGAACACTTCCTTGAAAAGGGAGTAAAGGCTCAACAAAATTTCACCCAGACATACAAGTATATCAAAAGATTCAAAGGCGAAGGGACTTTGAAGGAGTTTCTTGAATTTGGATTCGCAAATATCCATGTGATTCTAATTAGTTCCAAAATACCTTGGGAAAAGGTGAGGAGTGAATGGATTAAGGAAAATAACTTCCCCAAGGTTGATCTACACCTTGGCCATCTTCAATTTCGAATGAAGGAAGAGCTTATGTAGGAGATTAGGGACACTCTTGATTGTCAAAGTCCAAGGAGCCAAGTGGAGTTGGAAGAATTCAACCACATCACTACTCTTCACACATTCATTGGAGTTTCTCCATTCCAAGATTTGTATTGGTATGGAACTCCTATCCATACAAATCATATTTATGGAGAAGGAAATGCACAAGAATCGAAGGCTTGGGACCAAGCAAAGCATGCTATATTGAAGACAATCCAAGGAAATTTGCAAAAGGTGCAAAATTAGATACAAGTCTGTGAAGACAAAGGTAGGACAGAGAAGATATTCTTGGTAGTTGAATTAGCACATTCAAATTTTCAGCCATAAAAGTAACTTTCCTTGAAAGGAAATCGGCTAAAAAAATGGATCTAATTCCGTATGGTCCATGCAAAATCACGATGAGGATGGAAATAGCTACTTGCGTGTTCAAACTTCCACGAGGAAGCAAGGCATACCATGTATTCCATGCACTTTATCTTATAAAGCAGTTGTGCATCAAGTTGCAACATCAAGGAAGCTTCCTCCATTTTATAGTGGACACTTGATTCTTGTACCTGAGTGGATCATGCACATGAGGGAGAAATTGTTGAAAAGAAGAGTCACCCAAGTGTATTTTGTGCAATGGAGAGATTTGTCCAATAAGGATCCAACATTGGAGAAGAACAAGTTCAACATCACCTTGGATTGTTGTTGCTTGAGGACAAGCAATCTTAGGACGGGAGGAATGTCATGTTCCCATTTTGAAAACACCATGGAGCAACCACTAACCCATCCAAATCCATGGGCTATAGTGTAAAGTCATTAAATTAATTAATAAGGGAGTGACCTTGGCCAAGTTACTTTAGGCAATTACATAAATTAGCTAGGGAATAAATTATGTCTATAGTTATTTTGGAATAAATTAAATTAGAAGTGATGAAATTTATGTTTTTAAATATTTAATTATTTTTAATTATGATATGAGTTGGAAAAATGAAAAGAGGGCCCATGAGGGTGCATAAGGAGATATGGATGGATCCATGAGTTGTCAACCAAGAAGGAAACTGGAGCATAAAGAAAGAAAGAAACAATAAAGCATAAAAGATGGGAAGCAACAGTAAAAGCAAGAAAGAGGCATAAAAGAGTGAAAGTTATCAAAAGTAGGAAAGCAACTCAAAAGCAGAAAAGAAAGATTTTTCCTGATTTTTGCAACTCAAGAAGGATTAGCAACATCACGAAAAGCTACAGGGTTCAAATTTAGCCAATAAGGGTGCATTTGAGGATAGAGCGGGTCCACATGATGGTGTAAATCACCCAAAAATCAAGCTAAGCACCTCTAATTCTAATTTCAATGATGATAAATGTTTCACTCGATAAAATAACATTAGAATAGATGCTAATGTGTCATGGGTGATTATTATCTCATATTAGTCAATTTTTATTATTATATTTGGAGAAAATTCTAGAAGAATGCCAAAGATACCTAATGTTTATAAAAGAAGTATGATCACTCCATTTGAAATATTTTTTCAGTCAAATAATTTGAATTAGTGGGCTTGAAACTTCTCTAGACTTGGGAGATGTGCCCCTTGCCAATCCATTGGGAGATGTGCCCCTACTGTCACCAGCTAGTTGAGAGATCAACTAGAGTTTGAGGAGAATGGAATTCATCCATTATCATTGATTTTATTGCAGGTCATTTCATATTATTTAATATCCAAACCTTCTCCAATTGATTGAACTCTTGTTCTTTAGTGAGTGAATGCACTAGTTTTTATTGTGCCTAATGTTGTACTTTATATTTTCCTGAAGAGGGGTGCATATTAGTGAGTGATTTCTGCTATTATTATAAATATTACATTTATGTTAACTATTATGAAAATTAATGATATCATTCTTCTCTTGGTTCTGTAATAAAACAATTATTGTTAATGATTTACTCACTCTATTCTCGTTACAATGCCAAATCTAGCTAGTTTCTAGTTTTAATGCAGTTAATCATCTTTTATATGTCCAATTTTGATTCTGTGAGTTGATTCAGGTTATTAATACTTTTATGAATCCATACCAATACATGGAATAGATATTTGTGACCCTCTAGGGTCGTTTGGAAAATCCTAGAAATTAACTAGTTGAGCACTCCCAGATAGCACCCTTGTTTGTTTGACCTCCACAATTTGTCAGATTGTTTCCAAATCCTTGTATTATTGATGTATTAGGTTGGGGAAATTCCAAATAGCTTACATCAGGTCTGAGTACTTCCAGTGAGCACCATAAGCGTTGGGTTTCCACAGAAGTCCTTGGGGAATGTGCATTGATAGCCTTGGTTCTGCCAAGGAAATATTCCCAGGTGTGAAGCACCCATAAATGTGCCACTGGCGAAATTTTGGCCTTTTTGTAATATTATTTTCATCCTTATAATTTCCTAAGGTCCATATTGGGGGAAATTGGGAGTGCCTTGTGTTTTTGGGGCTTTCCCTCCATAATTATAGTCAATCTAGCTAGTCAATTATTCCAAGTAATCCACTATTTGTTTAATTTTTTGAAAATTTTGAGTTAATGTTCCTGTGATCATATTAGTTACATTATATATTTACACAACCATCTTGGACCATTTTATTAATTTCCAACATAATATTTACATACTTTTCGAATTGGCATGATAAGCCAACCATACGGTCCAAATAAAAATATATACCTCATACATGCCTAGCCATTCACTAGTCAAGCCTTGGCCTTGAGCTCCGTACTAGGAATCCATACTAGCATATTTACATCATTTACATAATTATGATTAAATACATTCCAAGTCAAAATTGGGGGTATTATAGCTTCATGCAAGGATTTTTCTACTTAAGAGTGACATAATTATCAAGTAATAAGAGGATATTGATGCATGCTTTTGTACTTAGTGGGTAAATAATTAATACATAAATTAGCCATAACAACACCTCTTGGGGAGTTTGTCGGGATTTAGTATAATGGTTGAGACAAGGTGCTTCCATGCAAATTACCTAGGTCCAAATTCCAATGGGTATAAATCCCTACAACAATGTGTGTGTTGGCCAATTTTGATGGATTCCCATAGTGAAGCGAGGTTACAATAATGCACAGTTGGGATTTATAGCTTGCAATGGTCCAAAAAGGAATATGCTGTTTTCCCTAACCAAAAGAAAATTACCTCTTGAGGAGAATTTGAACACTATACATAGTCATCAAGTCACTGGAAAACATAACAAAAATGGTCCATGTCATCGCATGGAATGAAGAAAAAATTCTACAATCATATATTATTTTCTTCACTGTGATGCACCTATTCATTTGATGAGACCAAGCCTAGTTTAAGGAAAAACCATGGTCTAGAAGCATTCACAAATTAAATGAATGTTATTTCTCCAAGAGTCCAATCAAATCATTGATCTACAATGTACATGAATGCAGAGTCTCAAATCCATGAAGATTTATAATGATCAATATCATATCTTGAAATTCCAGGACAATGGTTAATATAGCCTTTCAATTACTCAAAGGATTGCCAACAATGTGTTGGTTCATTGGTGGGGTTGGAATATTGTTAATCTATCCACCATGATTCTATTCTTACTGTAATCTACCCCACTCATATGGCATGAGATTCAAATGGATGATGCTGGGTGCAAGTACCGGGCCTTATAGTTATCCCTCAAACCTCTAGGAATGTTTCTTGAGGCACTTAACCAAAATGGAAAAGCTTAATAGTATCTTCTCTCTAAAATATTTTGGATTACTTTATCAGGAAAAAAAAATACATTCTACTTCATATCTCACATCGTATTTTATCAGGTTGACCGATGAACATGGGATGATTTAAAAAAATACAAAAAAATAGATTTTTAACAAGTATTTTTCAATGGCCTATCTGTACCATCAGATAATTTCGTCGTTCGCCGAATTTTGAGCCAAAATGTTGTAGTGTCAAGACAAAACTGTACCTTTTGACTCACTAGACTTCCCATAATTTCTAGACATAACATTACATGGGAAGGATCTAGAAGATGGATTACCATGCCATCACAACTAATCTTCCTGGACATATGAAATAGGTCCTCTTAGTCCTTTGCTTTCAGGAGAAACTGGTACAACTATCACGTACCTCTTTTTCATTCCATCTGGACTCATTTCATGCACATTGATATTTTGCTCAGTTTTACTATCCTTGAAAAATATATTATTCCCATTCTTAGTTCCTACTTTTGAATGTGCCTCTTAAACATCTAAAACCCTTACCTACTCCTTCTATAAACCATTTTTTTACCCAAATATTTTGATACGGCTGATTCGCTCTTTCCTCAAAACAACATTGTGCTTTTAGATGTCCAATTTACCTACAATTATAACAACAAAAAATGAATCTTCCAATAGTCTATATTTTGGATAAAAAACCACTTCCGACATTTTATTTACACTTCTGCTACCAGACCTTTGAGTAAGGTTAGTTTCCACCAAATTTCTAGCCATTCTGTGATCTATATTTTCCTCCCACCCATCCTCTATCTTGCTAAATATTCCTCGAAGGTTTCCAATATTATCCGAAAACCTCTCTTTTCCAAAAAATCCATTGATAAATGAACATGCCATATGGTTGGATAAAAAGTCAATTATATATTTCAAAATCATTTGAAACTTATGTTATGGTTTATTCACTTACACAAATGAAGTTTTCTAAAACATATTATAACCATCCATGTCTAGTGTAGTAACCTCATCTAGTTTCTAATGAAGGATTGCAATTCCTTTGAAATACACTCAATTATAAGCAAGATGCTTCAAATAATTTTGCATTGATTTTTAGTTTATCTTTTCGATATTTTAACCAAAAGACAACTCTTACAAATTAAAAAGACAAAATCCCATGACAAATCTCTCAATGCTATATGGATTCCAACCATAACAAAATTCCCAATTGTTTTAGTAGTAAATATTAACCAAATGAATTTATGGAACAATATTTGAGATTAAAAGAATTACCTAGTAACATCAACATGAACATGATATGAACACACTCAATATATGAACATGCATAGTTTACAAATCAAACAACATCAACATTAACATGATATGAAAATGAATAATATATACATTTGAAGTGAAATATACAAGTGAAATACACACACACACATAATCAACATATATGTCGACTCATATCTCAACAATCAAATACACTAGTTAGGTTCGCTACTAGATCCAGACTCATCAGGTCGACGTACACCATAAGAGGTAGAGTGTAAACCATTACCCATGTCACTAGTCGATCACATTAGATTTTTTATATCATTTAATGAATCAATGGATGTTGCAACTGGTGCACTAGTGAATGCTGCAACAATGGATGATGTTTTGGGTGTGGAGCCTAATTATTATTTCAGCTGTGTTTGGTTTCCCAATCGACGAACATAAGGGGGGACCGGGGGCCTCGTTGAGCCCCCCAACTTGAATGTTTAGGGACAGGAGCCCACTAGAAATTTTTTTGGGTCCATTTTTGCCCGTCTTTCGGCCATTGAAATGTGGCGAAAATTTCCTTGTAATTGTAATTTTGTAGTCAATATGAACCATTCATTAGATCACATATCCGATGGTAGAAATTATGTTAGGGATTTTATCCCTAGAAGGAAAACCTATTTTATATGATGAATTGTATTATGCCTATGTATTGTATTGTTAAAGACGAGACTGTGAGAGAGAGCGAAGAGGATGTGCCATAGGTTATATCCCTTCATATTGTTGGACGATTTAATAGAAATGACTGGAAATTTCTGTGTGGACATAGCCCACCTTGGGTGAACCACATTATATTGGTGTCTCTCTTGTATTGTGTTTATGTGTTTTATTTCTGCATCTTGTTTTATGCTATTGTTCGATGATCCTGTTTTCTAAGATGATTGTGGTTCTATTGTAGGAGGGGATGATGGTCGTAGCCCTATTGTAGGAGGGGGGTGGTGGTGGTGGGCCTTCTATAGGAGGGTATTTTGGTGGTGGGATGTCACATCCCCTCCTATCATCTCGACCCATAGAGGGAACATGACTGAAACATGGGGGTGTCTAATTTTTCCCCAAAGCCATAAGACTACATTGTAATTAAAATCAAATGCATAATTAATGTATAAAGCGGAATTAAAACATATTAATACACACACAAATTGGAAGGCATCAACATATCTTTCCCGAGGAGATGATGAATCAACATACACAGAATCAATCCCATTCTCATGTTATGCACAAACTTCATGTTAAACAATATTAAGATTATCATTTCATTCCATTAACATGAATAATTAGCATTCAAAACAGAACACAAAATGATCACAATTTAAACCACAGAGAATACTTATCTTTAATATGAAACTGTCCAACAACTGGATATGTGAGGGAAACGTTCCACCCAACCATAGGTCTCTGTCCAGCCTATATTCTTTCATCTGAGAGACCACCCCTGAGCTGGGATGTGTATCCACTAAGGAGGGACTAAACAGGCTCACTCACAGCCATGGTTTCACACAACCAGTCATGCTAATCCAACACACGGTTGGGTTTATCAAGCATGCAAGAGTCAAAGGAGAATGATGCTAAGTCAGTGAGCTCATCCACAGAGCTATAGGAATCTCAACTAAACTCAAACAGTCATGGCACCCACAATACCTACCACACCCGACACAAGGAAGGTCTGCTGCACAATCCCTCAGGCGTGCCTTCCCTCCAGTGCTCTTCAAGGTGGGCATAGAAAGGTCCAGCTGCTAATTGCTTGAGATTCTATCCTTCACTGGGTTTATCAAGCAATCCAATCCTCTGTTCAAACATTCACACTTGGATTTTCTCAATTCGGTGGCCAAATAACTCAATCCCGTAATTGGATTTCTTGGCTATAAAACTAGGTTTTCCAATGGATTTCAGGGTATCTAATACTCTCCATTTAGCCCCAAGGTTCATATCTATGGATCCCCCATTGGATTTTATTGTCAATACCAAATTATGGGCGTTTATGGCACTTCAAAACGTGGGTTAATTCACAGTTGCGATTTCTGTTTTTTCTCACTGTTGGGCATGTGTAATGGATTAACACTAAAGCTTAGATGTTCCACAATGGAATTGGAATGAGGAAAAACAAATTCCCATCAGGTAGAGTGACTTGTGGGTCAAGTAAACAGAGTCCATACCTACCATATGAATTTCTGAGCTGCCCATGCTCCATTGAAGCCATGGACTGATTTCTTCAACAACTTTCTTACACAAAATTAAATGTTAGGAAGGAAAGTCAAATGGGTTCTCAAGATGACATTTGGAAGCCTATGGTTCAATCCCCCAACCCCCTCACCACTCACTAGTGGAATACACATGGACCCTTCTCATTAGTTGCTTCCATAGCCAATTTTGGTATTTTATTGCAATATTAAATATTTACATCATTTCACAATGTTCCATGGCTTAATAGCACATGGATGGAAAAATATCAAATACTTGTCCATTTTAAATAAAATATGAACATACACTACTGGGCCCTTGGCCTTGAGCTCCATGCTAGTAAAACATACATCGCATGTATACAATATTTACATTAAAAGCCCATATTTCCTAAGGGTCAAAATGAGGGTATTACATGGGACTAGTGGATCAGTGGATGCAACTACATCGTTGGATGGTGTTGGGCCTGATTGAGGAGGGGAGCATGATGGTGGGACTAGTGGATCGATGGATGCAATTGCATTAGTGGATGGTGGTGGGGATGATGAGGGAGGTATGGAAGTGGTGCAGATAGTGTTTTGGTGGAGGTAGGTGCATTGGTATATGGTGGTGGTCCTGTTGGAGGAGGGGATGGTTGTGGTGGGACTAGTGTATCAGTGGATGGTGCATCAGTAGATGGTGGTGGGCCTGCTGGAGGAGGGGATGGTGGTGGTGGGACTACTAGAGAGGGTGGAGGAGTAGGTGGTTGATAAGAAGTATATGCATGTGCAAGATGGATGATACTATAGTTTCTAGATTGATGGATGGAGGAGGTAGTGGAGGAGGTGGAGGAGCATTGTCATCAGAAGATAACTCCTATGAAGAGTGTGGAATACCCGTTAACTTGTAAATTAGAATGAAGGAAACTTCAACATAACACATCAATGACGTCATATCTCAGAGAATTATGGATCATATGGGAACAAGCTTGGGGTCTCGTGTGATGTGAAGTGGTTGTATTGGCTCCACCCTATGTCAACGATCAAATCACAAATATGATCCTCCATGCAGTGAAGTAATATGGGACCTAGCTTGCACTACTACATGCCAATTTTATGCTAAGGAACCAACTCATAAACCTCAACCATATTCTCATCATGATGGGGTGGTTGATGTTGATGTATTTGTAACTTCGGAAGATATTCAATTGTATATTGTATGTATTACATTTGTACCTTATTGTATCCTCGATGGAGATGTTCTTATTCCTCCATTCGGAAGTGTCGTAAATTTTCTTTGCAAGTGTCGCAAGTTTTATTGTAAGTGTTGTAACTTATATTTGATGGGTTATTAGACCTCCTTAGAGGGGTCGGCCAAGTATGAGTTAAGTGGAAGGGTTATTAGACTCCCCTAAGGGGTCGGCCCAGTTAGGGTAAACGAAAGGTCAAGTTAAAGTATAAATAGAGTGGTTGCACCACTCCATTTGCTCATTCACTCACACATCCAAATCACATAGTTGAGAGAGAGGAGTGCTCAAAAGTGGAGGAGGAGTAGCTTCTAGAGACATCTATCTTTTGGGATTTCATCTTTGTGATCTTTGTATTGGTGCTTATTCTATCTCTGAGGAGGTTGCAGGGTTTTTCACCTTTATGGTTTTCCCCGATGAAACATTGTGTCTCTTGTGTCTATGATTGTTATGCTATGCATGTTATTCTCTTAGTAGGATCCTAGATAATATTTGAAAGAAATTATCAAAATTCTAACACGGTATCAAAGCTGAACTAAGAAGAAGACATTGTGTAGCTGTGAAAGCTAGGGATTCTTGATTTTTGGGTTTCTCTCCACAGATCATCAAAGGCGGGAGGATAGGATGAGTCTCTTAAGGAAGGCACATCTTTTTGTCGAAACAAACTTTTATTCTGAGCATTTTCAGTTTTTGGCTTGTCACTGCTGCGGGAAATTAGGGCTTTTGACAGAAGTGTAATTTTGGAGTGCTCTCAGCATAGGATTGATCTCCTCAGCAAAATCAAAGTTAGAGACCAAGATTGAACTTCTTGGTTGGGAAGAACCCCTGGATCTATCAAACCCTAGTTCAGGGTTTTGGACCAGAAAACCAGATTTTGATAGAAGTTGCAGATCCAAAATTCGCAGGTCAATTTTGAGGGGTCAATTTTTGGAGTTTTCAAAATTTGAGCACACCAGCTTGCTCGCCTCAATCAATTGCATCTCCCTGTCTAGACAGAAGTTTGAAATTCCAAGTTTGAATTTTTAGGGTTTCTCTATCAAACCCTAGCTAGCTCTAGATCCAGTTTCAACAAATCAAGTGGTAAGACCTATATCTTTTATTTCCATTTGAGTTTCTCATTAAGATGTCTCACCACACCAAGCTTGAGGATAAGCTTGAAGGGGATGATAACTTCCGAGCATGGAAGTATAGGATTGGGTTATCCTAAAAGAGAATGAATTAGACACCTACATAAGTGAAGAAGTTCTAGTTCCAGAGGGAGACGAGGCTAAGGCATTACATAAGAAGAACTTGGTCAAGGCAAAGAGAATCATTGCAGATTCCATCAAAGACCATCTCATACCACATGTGTCTTCCCTAAAGACACCCAAGGAGATGTTTGATTCCTTGACCAAGATGTTTGAAGGAAATAATATAAATCAGAAGATGACATTGCGGAACCAATTGAAGAGTGTGAAGATCCAGAATAAAGAGACCATCCAATCCTACTTTACTAAGGTCTCTCAAATCAAAGAACAACTTGAAGCTGTGGATGAAGTAGTGGAGAATGGAGAAATTGTGATGACCACTTTGAATGGCCTACCTAGGTCATAAGACTCCTTCATCCAAGGAATTTGTGCAAGAAAGAAATTGATTTCTTTCAGTAGATTGTGGGAGGAATGCTCACAAGAAGAAGCTAGACTTTTGGCCCGAGAAGAAAAGATGGGAAGTGAAAACCAAGCTCTCACAACACACACCAAGAGAAGTAATTTCAAGAGGGAGCAACCTCATCACAAGAAATCTTTTGACCATCATCAAAAGGAGAACATTAATAAATATTATCCTCACATAATTAGATGCTTCATATGTGATGAGAAGGGACACTATGCTCGAGATATATCTTGAAAATTATCCACTCCGATGTATGCAGTCCGATGTCATCCAGTTCTCTGAGTGGGTATGTATATTATGTTTCTTTCATTGATGATTTCTCTAGGAAGATTTAGATATATTTCTTGAATAACAAAGATGAAGTATTCAACAAATTCAAGTAATTCAAATCCTTGATAGAAAACCACACTGAAAAGAAGATCAAGACTTTTAGATCCGACAATGGTGGATAATTCACTTCAGAAGACTTCAAGAAGTTATGTAGTGATTTAGGGATTAAGAGGGAGTTGACCACTCCTTACAATCCACAACAGAATGGAGTTGCAGAAAGGAAGAATAGAACAATCATGGAAGCAGCATGGGAAATGCTTCATGACCAAGATCTGCCTATGAATATGGGCAGAAGCAGCAAGGACAACTGTATATGTACATAACATAACAACACATAGGATACTTGACAACAAGACACCAGAAGAAGATTTCTCCTGTGAGAAGCCAAAAGTTAGCCACCTCAGGATATTTGGTTGTCCAGTATACACACATGTTCCAAGAGAAAAGAGGACAAAGCTAGATCCTTCAGGAAAGAAGGGTATATTTGTGGATTACAGTGAAAAATCTAAAGCATACATAATCTACCTTCTAGGGTTTAAGAAGATTGACATTAGCAAGGATGTGACTTTTGATGAAGACTCAAGATACATCAAATCCAGGAATCCACCTGTTGAAGACATTGAAGAACCAAGAGAACCTAGAATACATGACACCACCATGAACGAAGCAATTCCAGAAGAGGATCGTGAGATGGAAGATCCACAAGAGCCTATAGATCCACCTCGTGAGAAGAACCCTTACAAGAGGAAACTTGCATGGGAAAGAGAGCTCATCCAAGATGCAGAGAGGTATGGTGTTCCAGAGGAGGAACACAGAGAAAGAAAAAGGACAAGGTCACACACTAGCTATGTGGCCTTGCTATGTGACATAATGAAGAAATAACCTTCCAGTTATGAATAAGTGACAGAAAAGAAAGAATGGAAGGAGGCCATGGTCAAAGAATACTAGTCGATCATGAAGAATGATGTATGGGATGTGGTCCCAAGACCATATGGGAAGTCTGTTGTGACTTCCAAGTGGATCTACAAGATCAAGCATGCTGCAGATGGTAGCATAGAGAAATACAAGGCAAGGTTTGTGGCTCGTGGGTTCTCCCAGAAAGAAGGGATAGATTATGAAGAAACGTTTGCACCTGTAGCCAGATACACTTCCATCAGAAAGGTACTTTATCTGGCTGCAGTGATGAAGTGGAAGATACTCCAGATGGATGTCAAGATGGCTTATTTGGCTGTCCAGTATACACAAACACTACTCTTCACACATTCATTGGAGTATCTCCATTCCAAGATTTGTATTGGTATGGAACTCCTATCCATATAAATCATATTTATGGAGAAGGAAATTCACAAGAATCGAAGGCTTGGGACCAAGCAAAGCATGGAATATTGAAGACATTCCAAGGAAATTTGCAGAAGGTGCAAAACTATCTACAAGTGTGTGAAGACAAAGGTAGGACAGAGCAGAGCTTCTTGGTAGTTGAATTAGCACATTCAAAGTTTCAGCCATACAAGTAACTTTCCTTGAAAGGAAATGGGATGAAAAAATGGAGCTAATTTGTATGGTCCATGCAAAATCATGAGGAGGATGGAAAATTCTTCTTGCGTGTTCAAACTTCCAAGAGGAAGCAAGGAATACCATGTATTTAATGCACTTTATCTTATGGAAGTAGTTGTGCATCAAGTGGCAACATCAAGGAAGATTCCTCCATTTTATAGTGGACACTTGATTCTTGTACCTGAGTGGATCATGCACATGAGGGAGAAAAAGTTGAAAATAAGAGTCACCCAAGTGTATTTTTTGCACTGGAGAGCTTTGTCCAATAAGGAGCCAACATTGGAGAAGAACAAGTTCAACATCACCTTGGATTGTTGTTGCTCGAGGACAAGAAATATTGGGAGGGGAGGACTGTCATGTCCCCATTTTAATAGCACCATGGAGCAACCACTAACCCATCCAAATCCATGGGCTATAGTGTAAATTCATTAAATTAATTAATAAGGGAGTAACCTTGGCCAAGTTACTTTAGGCAATTAAATAAATTAGCTAGGGGATAAATTGTGGCTATAGTAATTTTGGAATAAATTAAATTAGAAGTGATGAACTTTATGTTTTTGAATATTTAATTATTTTTAATTATGATATGAGTTGGAAAAATGCCGAGAGAGCCCATGAGGGTGCATAAGGAGATAAGGATGGATCCATGAGTTGTCAATCAACAAGGAAACTGGAGTATAAAGCAAGAAAGAAACACTAAAGCATAAAAGATGGGAAGCAATGGTAAAAGCAGGAAAGAGGAAGAAAAGCATGAAATTTCTCAAAAGTAGGAAAGCAACTCAAAAGAAGAAAATAAAGAAGTTTCTTGATTTTTGCAACTCAAGAAGGATTAACAACATCGAGAAAAGCTACAGGGTTCAAATTTAGCCAGTGAGGGTGCATTAGAGGATAGAGTGGGTCCACATGATGGTGTAAATCACCCAAAAATCAAGCTAAGTACCTCTAATTCGAATTTCAAGGATGATAAATGTTTTAATCAGTAAAATAACATTAGAACATATGCTAATGTGTCATGGGTGATTATTATCTCATATTATTCAAGTTTTTTTATTATATTTGGATAAAATTCTAGAAGGAGGCCAAAGATACCTAATGTTTGTAAAAGAAGTATGATCACTCCTTTTGACATATTTTTTCAGTCCAAGAAATCAAATTATAGGGATTGAAACTTCTCTAGACTTGGGAGATGTGCCCTTTCTCAATCAATTGGGAGATATGCCCCTACTGTCACCAGCTAGTTGAGAAATCAACTACAGTTTGAGGAGAATGGAATTCATCCATTATAATTGAGTTTATTCCAGGTCATTTCATATTATTTCATATCCAAACCTTCTCCAATTGAGTGAACCCTTGTTCTTCAGTGAGTGAATGTACTATTTTTTTATTGTGCATACTGTTATGCTTTATATTTCCCCAAAGAGGGGTGCGTATTAGTGAGTGATTTCTAATATTATTATAGATATGAAATTTATATTAACTATTATGAAAATTAACGATGTCATTATTCTCTTTGTTCTGCAATAAAACTATTATTTTTAATGATTTACTCACCCTATTCTCGTTACAATGCCAAATCTATCTAGTTTCTAGTTTTAATGTAATTAATCATATTTGGTATGTCCAATTTCGATTTTGTGAGTTGATTCAGTTTATTAATACTTTTATGAATCCATACCAATCCATGGACTAGATATTTGTGACCCTATAGGGTCGTTTGGAAAATTCTGGAAATTAACTAGTTGAGCAGTCCTAGATAGCGCCCTTGTTTGTTTTACCTCCAAACTTTGTCATATTGTTTTCAAATCCTTGTATTATTGATGTATCAGGGTGGGGACAATCCAAATAGCTTAAATTGGGTCTGATTACTTCTAGTGAGCACGGGAAGAATTGGGTTTCCACAAAAGTCGTTGGGAATGTGCATTGATAGCCTTAGTTCTGCCAAGGAAATCTTCCCAGGCGTGAAGCACCCATAAATGTGCCACTGTAGAAATGTTGGCCTTGTTGTCATATTATTTTCATCCTTATAAGTTCCTAATATCTATCTTGGGAGAAATTGGGAGTGCCTAGTGTTTTTTGGTATTTTCCTCTAGAATTATAGTCAATCTAGCTAGTCAATTATTCCAAATAATCCACTGTTTGTTTAATTTTTTGCAAATTTTGAGTTAATGTTCTTGTGATCATATTAGTTACATTATATATTTGCACAACCTTCTTGGACCATTTTATTAAATTCCAACATAATATTTACATACTTTTCGAATTGGCATGGTAAGCCAACCATACGGGCCAAATAAAAATATATACATCATACATGCCTAGCCATTCACTAGTCAGGCCTTGGCCTTGAGATCCATACTAGGAATCCATACTAGCATATTTACATCATTTACATCATTTTGATTAAATGAATTCCAAGTCAAAATTGGGGGTATTATAGTTTCATGCAAGGATTTTTCTACTCAAGAGTGACATAATTATCAAGTAATAAGAGGATACCGACTACAGAACTTACCCATAAAAATACCTCTTGGGGAGTTTGTTGGGATTTGGTATAATGGTTGGGATGAGGTGCTTCCATGCAAATTACCTAGGTCCAAATTCCGACGGGTATAAATCCATACAACAATGTGTGTCTTGGCCAAGTGTGATGGATTCCCATAGTGAATCGAGGTTACAATAATGCAAAGTTGGGATTTATAGCTTGCAATGGTCCAAAAAGGCATATGATGTTTTCCATAACCACAAAAAAATTACCTCTTGAGGAGAATTTGAACATTATACATAGTCATCAAGTCACTGGAAAACATAACAAAAATGGTCCATGTCATCGCATGGAATGAAGAAAAAATTCTACAACCATATACTATTTTCTTCACTGTGGTGCACCTATTCATTCGATGAGACCAAGATAGTTGAAGGAAAAATCATGGACTAGAAGCATTCACACATTTAAATGAATGTTATTTCTCCAAGAGCCCAATCAAATCATTGATCTACAATGTACATGATAGCAGAGTGTCAAATCCATGAAGATTTATAATGATCAATATCATATCTTGAAATTCCAAGAAAATAGTTAATATAGCCTTTCAATTTCTCAAAGGATTTCCAACAATGTGTTGGTTCATTGGTGGGGTTGGAAGATTGTTAATCTATCCACCATGATTCTATTCTCACTGTGATCTACCACACCCATATGGAATGAGAATCAAATGGATGATACTAGGTGCAAGTCCTGGGCCTTATAGTTATCCCTCAAACCTCTAGGAATGTTTCTTGAGGCACTTAACCAAAATAAAAAAGCTTAATAGTATCCTCTCTCTAAAATATTTTGGATTAATTTCTCAGGAACAAAATAATACATTATGCTTCATATCTCACGTCGTATTTTATCAGGTTGATCGAGGAACATGGGATGATTTTAAAAAAATAAAAAAAAAATCTTTAACAAGTATTTTTCAACAGTTTGTCCGTACCATCAGATAATTTCGCCAAATTTTGAGCCAAAATGTTGTAGTGTCAAGACAAAATTGTACCTTTTCACTGAATAGACTTCCCATAATTGCTAGCAAACATAACATTACATAAGAAGGATCTAGAAGATGGATTACCATGCCAAAGCAACTACTCTTCTTGGACATATGAAATAAGTCCTCTTAGTCCTTTGCTTTTAGGAGAAACTAGTACAAATATCATGTCCCTCTTTTGCACTCCATCTGGACTCATTTCATGCACATCGATATTTTGCTCAGTTTCACTATCCTTGACAAATATATTATTCCCATTCTCACTTCCTACTTTTTAATGTGCCTCTTAAACATCTAAAACCCTCACCTACATAGTCCTTCTATAAATCATTTTTTTACCCAAATATTTTGATAGGGCTGATTCGCTCTTCCCTCATAACAACATTGTGCTTTTAGGTGTCCAATTTCCCTACAATTATAACAACAAAAAATGAATCTTCCAATATTCTATATTTTGGATAAACTGCCACTTCCCACATTTTATTTGCACTTCTGCTGCCATACCTTTGAGTAAGTTCAGTTTCCACCAAATTTCTTGCCATTCTGTGATCTATATTTTCCTCCCACGCATCCTCTATCTTGATAAATATTCCTAGAAGGTTTCCACTATTATCCGAAAACCTCTCTTTTCCACAAAATCCATAGAAAAATTTGGATTAGAACCCATAATTTTTGGAGGAAATGAGGTTTCTAAGATGATCAAATTTTGGATCCCATTTTTCAACATTAAACCTGATGGGCCCTAATCCCAACCCTTTCTCAAAATTTTCTCTGGATCCTTCCTACAGAAAAAATTAAAACTACACCATCTTCTTGCTAACACAAAGTACAATGTAACATGCCCCATCTATGGGAGCATAAACATTTTCAACCAAAGACCCAAATATTCTAATTTACAAACCTTTCTGATGAATCTTCCTACCAAGGATTTCCCCATCATCCCTTGCACTTATGTTACAACAATATCATACCCTACCACCATTTGAGCTTTCAACACCTTCTATCTTACACACTTCCTACTACGTCTAGGGTGTTTGGTATCCCCTCTTGGATTGACAAAAAGGATCCTCTCGAAATTGATTATGAGTTTCCTTTCTCCCCCACACCAAATTCTAAAACTTTAGTCTTACAGTTTTGTTTTTCGTTCTTTATGTTAAGATAATTTTATGGAAACTCTCGAAGTGTCAAGAGATCCAATCCTTTATCTGATCAAACCACACATGGCACATTGATTGACTTCCAATCACCCTTCTTTTCATCCACATGATGTAAACCATCTATTCCTTCTTTTGAAACCCAAGCTAGAGCATGAGAGGGCATGCAGAACCCTTCTGTATCCACTGCATATTTGTCCCATTGCGACCGTAATTTAATATTAGACGAAAATATATCAAGTGATTCAACTATGTCATCTTCGTAATCTATGTCATTTAGTTCCATAACCTCATCTCCCTTTTAGATATGGACCTCCGAACATCAGTATGCCGAAAAACCTTAGAGCTCCCTTTACCTCACTATAAAGTTATCAAGTTATAATATGATAACAATTCCAGGTAGACATGGAAACATTCACTTAGAAATATTTTCCCTAAAAAATATTTATAGAAAATTATTTGATTCATTTTGCATACCTTGACCAATTATGCTACTAATAGAGTAAAAGGGGACATATTATAAACATATTGTTTGTAAGAGTGCTTTAATAGGTATATTAAAAATATATTTATTTAATAGAATCGACTTTGGTATAGGTAGGCACACATGCATTTATTTATAGTTTTTATATGATTGAAGGTATATGGCTATGTATAATATAGAAAATATAATAGTTGAATTTGTTTAAGTATGGTTGACTTTGGTCATGCATGAATAATTTCGATTTCATAATTTACACTATTATTTTATTTACAATGGTTTTGATATCGATTTAATTTTAATGACAATATTGCATGATTTTTATTTTAAATATTTCTTGCTCATTATTTAGAGTTTGACAATTTCAAACTATAAAAAATACTTTCTATTTAGAATCCACATCACCATCATTGGTACAATTTAATGCTTCACCTTTATTGTTTATTAAAATTTTAACAAATATGTTTTAATTTATTATTGGAAATTTTATTTTAGGGATAAGACTCAACTTTATTAAAGAACTATTAAAAACAATATATTTTAAATTAATATTCAATGAACATGCCATAGAGTTGGATAAAAAGTCAATTATATATTTCAAATTCATTTGAAACTTATGTTATGGTTTATCCACTTTCACAAATGAAGTTTTCTATAACATATTATAACCATCCATGTCTAGTGTAACCTCATCTAGTTGCTAATGAAGGATTGCAATTCCTTTGAAATACACTCAATTATAAGAAAGAGAACTCAAATACTTTTGCATTGATTTTTAGTTTATCTTTTTGATATTTTAACCAAAAGATAACTCTTACAAATTAAGATTACAAAAGCCCATGACAAATCTCTCAATGCTATATGGATTCCAACCATAACAGTTTTTCCAATTGTTTTAGTAGTAAATATTAACCAAATGAATTTATGGAACAATATTTGAGATTAAAAGAATTACCAAGTAAAATCAACATGAACATGATATGAACACGCTCAATATATGAAAATGCATAGTTTACAAATCAAACAACATCAACATTAATGTGATATGAAAATGAATAATATATACATTTGAAGTGAAATATACAAGTGAAATACACAAACACACATAATCAATATAGATGTTGACTCATATCTCAACAATCAATACACTAGTTATGTTCGCTACTAGATCCAGACTTATCAGGCCGACGTACACCATAATAGGTAGAGTGTAAACCACTACCCATGTCACTAGTCGATAACATTAGATTTTGTATATCCTCTAATGCATCAATGGATGTTGCAGCTGGTGCACTAGTGAATGATGCAAAAATGGATGATGTGTTGGGTGTGGAGCCTGATTATTATTTTGGCCGTGTTTGGTTTCTTGGCCGAAGAACATAAGGGGGGATTGGGGGCCTCATTGAGGCCCCGAACTTGAGGGTTTAGGGATGGGAGCCCTGAGAAAATTTGTTGGGTCCATTTTTTTCCATTTTTTAGCCATTGAAATGTGGTGAAAATTGCCTTGTAATTGTAATTTCATAGTCAATCTGAACCATTCATTAGATCAAAGATCTGATGGTAGAAATGATGTTAGGGATTTTATCCCTAGAAGGAAAACCTCTTTTGTATGATGAATTTTATTATGGCTATGTATTATATTGTGAAAGAAGACACTGTGAGAGAGAGCGAAGAGGACGTTGCAATGGATGTGCTATAGGTTATATCCCTTCATATTGTTGGACGATTTAATAGAAAGGACTGGCAATTTATGTGTGTACGTATCCCACCTTGGGTGAACCACATTATATTGGTGTCTCTCTTGTATTGTGTTCATGTGTTTTATTTCTGCATCGTGTTTTATGTTATTGTTTGATGATCCCATTTTCTAAGATGATTGTGGTTTTATTGTAGGAGGGGATGATGGTCGTAGGCCTGTTGTAGGAGGGGGTGGTGGTGGTGGGCCTGCTAGAGGAGGGGATGTTGGTGGTGGGACTAGTGGATCAGTGGATGCAACTACATCGTTGTATTGTGGCGGGCCTAATGGAGGAGGGGATGGTGATGGTGGGACTAGTGGATCGATGGATGCAATTGCATTAGTGGATGGTGGTGGGGATGACGATGAGGAGATGAAAGTGGTGTGACTAGTGTTTTGGTGGATGAAGGTGCATCAGTGGATGGTGGTGGGCCTGTTGGAGGAGGGGATGGTGGCAATGGGACTAGTGTATCGGTGGATGGTGCATCAATAGATGGTGGTGGGCCTACTAGAGGAGGGGATGATGGTGGTGGGACTACTGGAGAAGGTGGAGGAGGATTTTGTAGATAAGAAGTATATGCATGTGCAAGTTGGATGATCCTATATTTTCTGGATCGATGGATGGAGGAGGTGGTGGAGGATTTGGAGGAGCATTTTCATTAGAAGATAACTCCAATGAAGAGTGTGGAATACCCGTTAACTTGTAAAGTAGAATGAGGGAAAATTCAACATAACACATCAATGACGTCATATCTCAAAGAATGATGGATCATATGGGAGAAATATTAGGGTCCCATGTGATGTGAAGTGGTCATATTGGCTCCACTCTATGTCAACGATCAAATCACAAATATGATCCTCTGCACGGTGAAGGAATCTAGGACCTAGCCTGCACTACTGTATGCCAATTTTATGCTAAGGAACTGGCTCATCAACCTCAACCATATTCTCATCATGATGGGGTGGCTAATCCCCAACATACATGCCAATATATGCAAAATAATGGACAACAATAATTAGAAAATTTAAACAAAATATTTTAATTATTACATGTGCATTAAATAAGATAAAAATGATGCAACTACGTTAATAAAAATATAATGATCATATTACCCCTTATATCCAATGGCTCAACATGAGTAAATTGGATGTTCGCATATCCTCTCTAGTCCATCCCTGTATATGGATATTGTTCACAATTGATGATTTACTATTGGTCATAACTATGTAACATCTCCAAAACCTTTGCACTAGGTTACCTACACATGAACTTGAGTGCTCCTCTCTTGGGAAACCCCTTCCCCTAGATGTGCATATGCACATTATTCATAGTTCTAGATGACATGTGGCAAAATGCCATCCCAAATGTGGGTTGATTGGCTGGAAACCTCTCAAAAAAATATTAAATAAATTTGATGCAAAAGGGAAAAACTATCTCCCTTGCAACTAGCTATGAAAGTGGTATAAATTTATTAAAAAAATGTCATCGAAAAACAATATCCCACTTGATCATCTTGGGCCTTTGTAGTAAATTATCTACATAACATAACATTTCACAGCTAATGAAATTCCCATTAGTGAGATGGTGTGCTATCATGGTAACTAATAAGATCAAGCACTTGGCCTCATCTTATCAAAATGCATGTATCCTCAACTAGTCCCCACTCACCTAGAACTCACCGGGGTGAGTAATATCTGCATTGATGAATCATTGAGCACACGTCAATTGAGTCTCAGATGAGAAAATGGGGAAATTCCTACCCCCTCCAAGATAAACCTATGATTAAATATACATATTCCTTTGTGGGATGGTAGAAAATATTGGGACCAACCTGGAAGGATTGCTCAATATCCCAATAATGGATCAACTCTGTCGATAGCTCAGTCTGCCCTATGAGAAAAATATCCTCCTCTTCCTGTCTTTCACCTTCCATATTTTAACGATTTTATACAAATTGACCCAATGTGGAAGTGGTTCATTCCCCTATGTAGTCTCCCTTTTAATGAATTTGTAAAAACTAGGAAAAATTGCAAATTTTGGCCAATTCGACCCTTAGACTAGTATTGACCCAAATTCCTCCAAATGCTTCCGAATTTGTTCTGAATGTGTTTGGAAGGTATTAAGAAATAAAAATGGGGATTATGGATGCTTGGACACTCTCAAAATACTTCTTCAACATCCAATTGCAATCAGGGAAAGATAAGGCAATTTACTAATCAAATCAAGGTTCAAATCCCCCAAGGGTAGTGGTCAAAGATGGATCTCCAAATGTTGTACGAACTTACCAAATTCCATAAAAGAGACATGGCACTATTAAAGGAATTAAATGGGATCCAAAATACATCATCAATCCATTTCTAAATTCTTTTTCAACTCCCATAAATCAGAGGTTTGTGGACATGTCTTCACATAGGGGGAAATGCTAGTAAACTTCATCACTTTCTATGAAAATCGAGATTTATGTTCCAAAGGAATATGAAATATATATGAAACTTATTCCAAACATTAATTACCCTACATACATCATAAAAATCATAGAGATGAACTGATACAATTCGAAATAGAGAAACTTCAAGCTTTCATAACAATATGTAGGGAAAATGGCACCATTTATGCATTGTTTAGTATTTTTACATAGTTCCACTTGGTATTTCGACCTGAGAGTATTTTGAGAATTAAATACAGATTATATATAGAATAATACAAATAAATGAGGCCATAATAGATCTCCCAAAGAGAACAACATCTCACCAAGTGCCCCCTTTCTCCAAGATCCAAAATACGAAGAGAAAAGTGAGAAAGGTGTGGAAGCAAGTTGAGGATGAGAATGTCACGAGCTGCCCTATAGATTCAACCTGAAACAAATGAATCCATTGTAGCTCCAAATTAAAGGTATTGATAGTCTCTCCAATTTCCAATTAGGATGGGAATCTTTCACCCTCGAAATTGGTACTAAGGCAAGTAGAGTAAACACTCCACAAGCATGGACAAGTTATGATCTCCAATATGCAAAATGATAAATGATCAAAATCCGGTATCCTTATTTTTTCTTGACTTTTATAAACTTACAAAGGCTTCCTTAACTCTAATTCCATCCATGAGCTTCATTCCAACTCGAATTGGGAAGAGATTCCAATGTATGCCACTTGTACCTCCATTCCTAGTTTCCTCCTTCACTCAATTCGAATGGGTGACTCTTTGGCTTCCCTTACTCCCTTGTGTACCCTCTTGGAGGATATGTTTAGACCTGACATGCAATATATGTCAGATGTCAACAATCAGGTCTGATTTGTGTCATAGGTGTCATATCATCTTCATCATTGTTGTCATAGAAACTAGGGAATCTAGCCCAAGTGTCTAAATTTCTATCAAATGCCTCTTCCTCTTCCATGGGAGTTAATATTCTAGTCCAATTAGACCTTAATTGAGTCATGCCAAGTATATTGACCTTCCAACTTCCCCAAGAATGTGGAATCCACCTAGGATTTGAATGGGTGAGAGTGGAATGCCATGTGGCATGGGGAATATTGCTTAAATGGGCCCCACATCTCCCATGTGCCCTCATGACCAAGTTCAACCTTATTTTCCTATATTATTTATTTATTTATTCCCCATTTAATATATTTGGTCAATCTAATGTCCATTTGGTTATTTATAGTTCTCTTATTCCAAATCTAATGTTTCCACCCCAACCTAGGAAACTAGTAGATTGGTGGACTTTTCTCTTTTTGAGATTTATTTGAATGGGGACATTACAGTCCTCCCCACCCAATTTTTCTTTCCCTCAATCAATTCCAAATTAGGATGCTGCAAAATTTTTTCCTCCTCCCCTGTGGCATCCTCACTTGGAAAATCTTTCCATTGTACCAAATACTCCCTTATGGTTCTGCTCCTCAATTTCCTTTCTTTTGTTTTCAATTTTTTTTTTGGAATAAATATGAGTTTTCCTTCATCATCTAATGAAGGGAGGGTTTCTTAAATAGATATTCTCTAACCAATGGCCTTCTTAAGGCATGATACATGAAATACATTGTGGATTTTGCTTCCTTCTGGAAGTTCCAACTCATAAGCCCTCTCCATTTTTTTGAACTACCTTATATGGACAAAAATATATCAGTTGATCCTTTCACCTTCAAGGATGTTTGTTTATATGGATGTATCCTCAAATAGAACAAATCATTCACTTGAAAAGTTCTTTCCACCCTATGTTGATCCACATACTGTTTCTGTTGATTTTGGGAAACCTGCAAATTGTCTTTTAGAAGTTTCAAAATCTCTTGACTTTCGTCCACCCAATCCTTGGCTTTTGGGGCTCTATTATCACCAAATATGTTCTCAACAAATGTGAGTTCTTCATAACCATAAAGTGCTTTGAAAGGAGACATGCCAATGGACATATGGAAAGTAGTGTTGTAGCAAAACTCACCCAAGTGTAGCCATTTCACCCATGTTTTCTGCTGCTCACCAACATAGTTCCTCAAGTACCCCTCCAACCACTGATTCAATCTCTTTGTTTGGCCATCAGTTTGAGTATGATAGCTTGTGCTTGGATTCAATTGAGTTCCCACTAACTTTAAAATTTCTTTCCAAAAGGAACTCATAAATATGTTATCTCTATCACTCACAATGTTCTTGGGAAGTCCATGCAATCTGAAAATTTATTTAAAGAATAGATTAGCCACTTGTGCAACAATAAAATATGATGTAACGAAAAATAAATGAGCAAATTTGGTGAGTCTATCCACCACAACATAAATTCAATCCTTACCCAAAGCCTTGGGAAAACCTGTGATCAAATCCATGGTGATACTTTCCCATTTTTGTTGTGGAATGGGAAATGGGAAAGTGTCTCCATCTCTTCATCCCATTTGAAAGCATATTTCTTTGTCAAATCAGTAAGTGGAGCAGTCAATTTGGAAAACCCCTTCAAGAATAGCTCTTATTTTTTCCAAGTGCACCTTCACTCCATCTTGCCCAATGATGTGCCCAAGATATAAAACTTCTTTCAACCCAAATTGACACTTGGACAACTTAGCAAACAAGGATTGTTCATGCAAAATTTTCAAGACAACTTCTAGATGGTGCAAGTGTTCCTCCCATGTTTTACTATAAAACAAAATGTCATCAAAGAAAAACTAAAAAAGCATACGGAGCTACTTGCTAAATATTTGATTCATGTATGACTGAAATGTGGCTGGAGCATTGGTCAAACCAAAAGGCATGACAAGAAACTCAAAATGGCCATAGTGACATCTGAAAGCTGTTTTCTGTACATCCTCCTCCTTCATTCGAATTTGATGGTAACCCGATCTAAGATCAATTTTTGAGAAGAATTTTTCTCCATGTAGCTCATACATGAGATCATCCATTATTGGGATGGGATATCTATTCTTGATTGTTTTCTTTTTTAGGGCTCTAAAATCAATGCACATTCTCAAGGTCCCATCTTTTTTCTTTTCCAAAATAACTGAAGAAGCATAGGGACTAGAGGTTGGTATAATGAGTCCCAATTCCAAGATATATTGAATAGCCTTTTCAATATCCTCTCTAAACTTTTTTGGATGTCTATATGGTGGGATTTGTATAGGTGAAGTGCCCACCTCCAAAACAATGTTGTGCTCAACTCCTCTATTAGGTGGCCTTCCAGGAGGAAGGTCTACAAAAACATTTTCATATTTGTGTAGTAGCTGCCTTATCTCTTTTGGATGTTATGAAATATTTATTTTTGGTTTGGGTGAAGTGATGCAACATTCAGCATCCCATTCAATATATCCATGCCTCAATATGGACCTCATATTGTGGGAGGACACTACTTGATTTGGATAGGTGTGCATTCCTCTCACAACCCTTTGTTTTCCTTCCGAATCTTTGAATATCATTTCAGGAATTTGATAGTTCATTGTATGTTCCCCTATCGATTACAACCATTTAACTCCCAAGACTACATTAGTATCAGCAACATCAACCACATAAAATCTATCAAAAAAAGTGTAATTACCTATGGTGAGTTGTAGCTTTGGAATCGATGTTTTGCACTCCATAGTATTGTGACCTGGAATGATGACTATGAAGCCATCGAATGGACCAATAGGTAGATTTATCCTCTCCACCATGACTGCATCAATTAAGTTATGTGTGGCTCCTCCATATACCAATACTGAAACCCTTTGTCCTTGTACTACTCCCTTGCATCGAATAGTGTGAAAACGAGGCACTCCTGAAAGCACTGCCATTCTCCCTTTGTCAGGTGATGGGTGATCTTCTTCTTGTTTCCCTTCTTCTGCTATGTCATATCCATCTTATTGGTCTGAAATATGTCCTTCTTCCTCCATACCCCCTTCATACTCATCATTATCAGAAAATACTTCAATGTATTGTGTTTTCCTCTTAGCACATTTATGCCCTGGTACCCATGGTTGAAAGCATGTGTAACATAGTTTATTTCTTCTGAGTTCTTCCTTGTTTGGTCCCTCTTTATTATCCTTTCCAAATGCATCTTTTTTCCATGGCTTCTTTTCAAATCTGAATTTGGAAGGAAATTTGGGCTTGGGAGGAAACCTTGTCCTGGGTAGCACATTTTGCAGATCTCTTGCCAAGTTCATGGCATCTTTCAATGAAGTAGGTTTGTGGGCCTTAACTAAATCCTTCAAAGGTTCAGAAAAACCTTTAGTAAAGAGAAATACTAATATGACCAAAGATATATCAGCCACCTTAACTGATATTTTTTGGAATTCCAACATGTACTTAGCAGGGGTTCCAACTTGCTTCAATTGGGCTAATTCTTTGAAAGGCATTTATGGGTCTTTTTTCTCAAATATTTCCAATACCCTGTAAAAAATTTCTTCATATGTTGTAACCTGATAATGTCCCAAAGTTTTAACTCCATGGAACCACCAATCATTGGCTTCCCCTTTGAGATGAAAAATAGCCATTTTTAGAGCATCCTCTTCAACCATTGAATTCAGCTGAAAATACACATCTAGTTTTTGTACCCAAGTGTTGATGTATATGTAACTTCGGAATGTATTTCATAGATGTATGTTGTATGTACTCCTATAGAGATGGTATTATTCCTCTATACGGAAGTGCCGTCATTTATATTGTAAATGTCATAACTTATACTTGATGGGTTATTATACCACCTTGTTGGGGTCGGCCCTGTATAAGTCATGTGGGTCAAAGGGTTATTAGACCACCCTATTGGGGGTCGGCCCAGTCAGCATTATGTTATGTTGTTAAGTTTGAGCCTACATGATTTATGTAAAAGGCAAGTCAAGTCAAGTATAAATAGAGTGCGGGAGGCACTCTATTTGATCACTCACTTCTTACTCATGCACTCAAGGAGGAGTGGCGCACTTATGGAGGAGGAGGATCTGCTGCTAGGATATGTCTATCTCTTATGTTTGGGTTGTTTCATTGCTCTATCTATCTCTGAGGAAGTTATTGGGGTTTTTCACCTTTATGGTTTTCCCCAAGTAAATCTTTGTGTCTCTTGTGTGCTTGCATTATTGTCTCCATGAATGATATGCTGTAGATTTGCTGTACATGTTGTTCTCTCAGTTAAGATCCTAGATCAGATTGAAGTAAGTTCTGAAAATTTAACATGGTATCAGAGCTATCCTGAAAGAAGGCATGATATGGCATGTATGACACTTGTTTCACTTACGATGCTAGGGCTTGATATAGCAAAAACCAGTCATCGTAGCACTTTCGCTATAAATCCGTTTTGGTGAAGGTTTCAGATCTGAAACCTTTACAAGTCGAAGAATAAATCCCCATGTACCTTTTGTCCAAAGGACAACCTCTAATTTGTTGTACTTTGTGATTTATGATCTGTACAATATAGGGTTTCTGCCTCTTCTAGATCTGAGTCAAAATCAGGTGACCTTGGAAAAAGGTCATAACTTGGGCTAGGAAGCTCCAAATGAAATGTAGTAAAAAGTGACAGGTAGTACATAGAATGTACTATCTCAGAAAAATTGTTTAGAGGCCAAAGTTGAACCAGTGACACGTGGCACGCCGTACAAGTTCGCTCTCCTGTATTATCCCATAAACAGGTCACGTTGTGACACTTGGCATAACTCTCTCTCAGAGAATCCAATTTAGGTCAGACCTGTCAGGATGGAAAGATAACAGGTTGGGCTATCTCAAGAAAAAATTTTAGAGGCCGAAGTTGAAACAGTGACACGTGGCATGTCGTACAAGTTCGCTCTCCTGTATTATCCCATAAACAGGTCACGTTGCGACACTTGGCATAACTCTCTCTCAGAGAATCCAATTGAGGTCAGACCTATCAGGATGGAAAGATAACAGATCGGGCTATCTTAGGAAAATTTTTCAGACCCCGTGGATTGAAAAGTTTGGAGGTACACCAGAAACAATCAGGTACATATTTCTGTCAAAACAAAATTATTTTGAGTACCTTCATTCATGGCTTCCGGAATTTAGGGCTTCGGAGAAAGTTGGAATTTTTGTAATTAGAGACCACGGCTGGATGCTACTCATAAAAATCGAAATTTAGAGACCAAGATCAGAATTTTTGGTTGGGCAGAAGGCCAGGCTTGACTAGACCCTAGTTCGGGACTTTGATCAGAAAAGTGGAAAATTAGGGCTTCTACAAAAATGGGAATTTTTGAAATCTGTGACCACGGTTGGAAGCTCCTCATAAAAATAGAAGCTTAGAGCTTTGGATCAAACCTTTTGATGGGGCAGAAGAGTGGGATTCATCAAACCCCATTTCGGGGTCACGTCCAGTGAATCCGGAAGTTTCAAAGGAAAAATTGAGGAGTGAAACTTTGTAGTTTTCAAATTCTAAGCATACTAGTGTGATCAGCTCATCAAGGCGCATATTTCTATTCTTTCGAAAGTTTGAAATTCAAAGTTTGAATTTTTGGGGTTTCTCTGACAAACCCTAATCCAGCTCCAGATCTAGTTCTTGCAAATCAAGTGGATTGGGTTAATCCTAGAAGAAGATGGATTGGTCACCTGCATAAGTGAAGAAGTTCCTGTTTCAGAGGGAGATGAGGCTAAGGCCTTACATAAGAAGATTACAAGCGATCTCGACAGGTATGACTCATCGAGGTATGTTTTGAGATTTGTTCATGATTAAGTTTATGGTATGTTTGTCTTCATGTTATTACGGTTAGTACAATCTTGATTTTAGACTTGTCATATCACCTTAATAAAATTATGAATGCACAACATAAAATATTCATTGATTAGGGTGTTGACACTTATGATTGTACTAATGCATTATGGTGTTGTATGAGGTTTATGTTGTCTACTAACATGAAAGGTACACCAAGAAAGACAAATCATGTTCTGGTTCAAGAACATATGATCATGATGACATGAGGACAAAGATTCATTCATTGTCATGGATCTCATAGAAGATCCATTTACGAGGTATGTATAACTTGGTTTTATAATGGTTAACCTATGAGATATACAGGTTACTAGCACAAGTCATTGAAGAAGAACAAGAAGACATCATGTGAGTATGTTAGACATAACTAGCTAGCATGCTAATCCGGGTATGTTTTTCCTATATCAAGATAGAATCCTACCTTGTGTTAGGATCTTATACTGTTGTGTTGTTGATAATGATTATTCATGAAGTCACAGGTTTGAATAGTCAAGGTTGTATGCATATTGTGTTTCTTACCATAATTGATGATATGACTAACCCGAAGAGTCATAGGTTTGAGTAATTATAGGTTTAGACATGTTATGTTTCTTATGATTTGACTAACCATAAGAATCCTACATAAACCTTGAATGCTAATGCTTATTATTTATGTTTGAAATGATCATGACTATACATGCTTGAGATTATTGTGTTTTAATAGTATACTAATGAATGTATGATTTTATATGAGATCACAAGGATAACACAATCATGATACTAATAAGCATGCATAGGGACCAAGGATGAATATGAGTTCAAGAACAGGTAATCCAAGAAGCAAAGATCAAGAGGGAGTACACTCCAGTGGTTTATGCAAGGATGCAGATATTCAGAGGGAGTTGACCATCTCTCTACATTCCACAACAGAAAGGTGTAGAAGAAGCTACTTCAGATTAAGACTCCAGCAGCTCTTGCAAGGAAGCAAAGACTCAGAGGGAGTCCACCCAACGAACAAACAAAGATAAGTATTTTAATTATCATTTCTTGCATATTTGTTTGTTTAAATAAAAATTTTCAATGATGTATATGCTCATGTTCCTAGACTTAGGATATGTATTGTGCATATTAGAATAGTTGCATTGATGAACAATATACTACTAATATACATGGGTAAGTGGCCTATGGCACTGTACAACATTCCATTGCTACTTATCTAGAATGAAACCTCTTTGCTGACATGTTGGGAGTTGTGCACACTCTTAACAATGTTCTGGTAGAGATTGGAAGGCATCTAGAAAGTTACGGGATATGGATAAATGTTGTATTGAAGCATTGGCTAAGACAATTGCATGACTGTATGACATATTTCTTAATGTGTAAGAATTTGTTCTGAAAACTATGAGATGTTTCCTAATCATGCAATTTAACTTGTTGTGTAGGAAATATCGTATGCCATCTCCTACAAAAGAAGAACTACAACATTTGTTCAGCAACAAAATTATCTATTGAAGATATTGAAGTTCCCAGGATATGGAAAGAATGCCATGATCCGTCGATCATGAAGAACGATGTTTGGGATGTGGTCCCAAGAGCTGAAGGGAAGTCTGTTGTGACTTCCAAATGGAACTATCAGATCAAGCATGCTGCAGATGGCAGCATAGAGAAATATAAAATTGATGAAATAGAAGATACAACAGATGGATTTCAAGACAACTTTCTTGAATGGTGTAGTTGAAGAAGAAGTGTATGTGGTGCGGCCACTTGGTTCTGAGACACATGACAGGGAGTCATATATGTGCAAAACTTGGAATGGTAGGATAGACAACCTTTTTATCCAGTTTGGGCTTTACCAAGAGTAAAGCGGATTCCAACCTTTACTACAAGGTTGAGGAAGGCAATCCAGTGATACTACTTTTGTATGCGGATAACTTGTTTGTTACAGGTGAAGATAGATTGATTGCCGACACGTAGCGGAAGCTTACTACCGAGTTCGAGATGAAGATCTTGGGGATGATGCACTACTTATTTTTGGCATGGAGGTGTGGCAGAGTGCAGATAGAATATTCCTTGGACAAGGGAAGTATGCAGTAGAGATCCTGAAGAGGTTCGAGATGATGGATTGCAAGGCCATGGCCACACCTATGACATCGAATCTGAAGCTTCTTTGTGATGCTTCATTTGAGCTGGTTGATGTCTCTATGCATCGTCAGATGATTGGGTCCTTGATGTACCTGATGAACACGAGACCAGATATCTGATTTGCGGTGAACACATTGAGCCAGTTCTTGACAGATCCGAGGAGTGTTCACCTGGTTGCTGTAAAGCATGTTCTGAGGTACCTGAAGGGTACAATGGATTATGGGCTCAAGTATGAGGTGAATCAAAAGTTTAACCTACAGGGTTATGTTGATTCAGATTGGGCTGGCGGTGCTGCAGATAGGAAGAGCAGATCTGGGTGCTGCTTCAGTATGGGATAAGGTGTGATCTCTTGGTTTAGCAGGAAGCAGTCCTACGTAGCACTAAGTATAGCTGAGGCAGAGTATGTTGCAACCTATTTAGCTAGTTGTGAGGCAGTATGGCTACAGAATCTACTGTCCGAGTTATTTGATCTCCCATTGGATGCTACTGGTATCTTCTGTGATAACCAAAGTTGTGTGAAGCTATCCGAGAACACAGTGTTCCATGACAAGTCGAAACACATAGAGATCAAATATCACTATATCAGGGATATGGTGGATAGAGGAGCTGTGAGGCTCCTGTATGTTGCGACGGACGAGCAAATTGCAGATGTGCTGACGAAGCCACTAGCCAGGGTGAAGTTCGAGTACTTCAGAGAGAGGATTGGCATTCTCCAGATCGAGGACACTTCGAGGAAGAAGTGATGGACACATTTCTTGAAGCCATTCCAAGCATGTTGGAAGGAGGATCCTTCACATGGCTGTGTATGTAAGAACTGAATGATGAGCATCAGGATGATGTTATGGTTTCTACTGGATATGATCAGTTGGATCATTTTTATGTATGTATGTATGCATCATGTTGAATGTTGGATATGATCAGTTGGATCATTTATATGTATGTACGCATCATGTTGGATGCTGGATATGATTGGTTGGATCATGTGTATGTATTTTTGTATATGCATCATGTTGGATGCTTGGACCATGTATCTGTATATGTATCAGGTGGATACATTGTATGATTAGGTGGATCATGTATGGTGATATCTATCATGTATTTGTATTTGTATCAGGTGGATACATTGTATGATTAGGTGGATCATGTATGATGATATGTATCAGGTAGATACTTGGTATGCATCAGGTAGATGCATTGTCTGATCAGGATGATCATGGATGACGAGCTTCAGGATGTTGCTCCAGATGACATGCAGCAGGATGTTGCAGTGATGATGATCATGATGATCATGTGTACATCAGGATGATGTATGGTGAGTATCAGGTTGATACTCTATGGCTGTGGATCAGGTTGTGCAGATGAGCATGTAATTCGTTGCCCTGGGAGATTTGGAGATAGTCTTTCGAGGTTTTGCTTATGGCATGTAATTCGGTGCCTTGGGATATCTGGCAAATGCTCTTTTGAGGTTTTGATCTGGGAGGACATATAATTCGTTGCCCTGGGAGATCTGTAGATAGTCTTACGAGTTTTTTCCTATGGCATGTAATTCGTTGCCCTGAGATATCTGGTAGATGCTCTTTCGAGGTTTTGTCCTATGGCATATAATTCGTGTCCCTGGGAGATCTGATAGGTTGGGTTGTGTGCCCGTAATCAGTCTTGGGATGCTCTTGCGAGGTTTTTCCATGACCACATGTAATTCGTGCCTTGGGAGATCCTATAGGTAGAGCTGCATGCTTGTAACAACCTAGGATGCTCTTGCGAGGTTTTGTGGTGACCACATGTAATTCGTGCCCTGGGATATCCTATAGGTAGAGCTGTGTGCTCGTAATAGCCTGGGATGCTCTTGCGATTTTTTGTGGTGAGGTCACATATAATATGGCCCTGGGAGATCTACAGATAGTCTTTCGAGGTTTTTCCTATGGCATGTCATTCGTTGCCATGGGATATCTGGTAGATGCTCTTTCGAGGTTTTGTGACGCACGTAATAAGTCCTGAGGATTCCACAGTATGGCCATTGATGACGAAGACCTGCAGGTGGTGGGCCTACATCCAGTATGAAAAAGGATTGGCTCTGTAGAACTTCCTATGACGAGTAGATTCAAAGATTGATTGAGATAGCAGCAGCAGTGATGATGATGATGTCTCGATGACGATTATCCAATGACGATGATCGAGAGAAGAAGACTTGTGCTAGAAGACCTGTGTTGAGAAATACCTTCCTAGTTAAGAGGGAGTGTTGATGTATATGTAACTTCAGAATGTATTTCATATATGTATGTTGTATGTACTCCTATAGAGATGGTATTATTCCTCTATACGAAAGTGTCATCATTTATATTGTAAATGTCGTAACTTATACTTGATGGGTTATTAGAACACCTTGTTGGGGTCGGCCCTGTATAAGTCATGTGGATCAAAGTGTTATTAGACCACCCTATTGGGGGTCGGCCATGTGGGTCGAAGGGTTATTAGACCACCCTATTGGGGGTCGACCCATTCAGCATTATGTTATGTGGTTAAGTTCGAGCCTACATGATTTATGTAAAAGGAAAGTCAAGTCAAGTATAAATAGAGTGCGGGAGGCACTCTATTTGATCACTCACTTCTTACTCATGCACTCAAGGAGGAGTGGTGCACTTATGGAGGAGGAGGATCTGCTGCTAGGATATGTCTATCTCTTATGTTTGGGTTGTATCATTGCTCTATCTATCTCTGAGGAAGTTATTGGGGTTTTTCACCTTTATGGTTTTCCCCAAGTAAATCTTTGTGTCTCTTGTGTGCTTGCATTATTGTCTCCATGAATGATATGTTGTAGATTTGCTGTACATGTTGTTCTCTCAGTTAAGATCCTAGATCGGATTGAAGTAAATTCTGAAAATTTAACACCAAGTATTTGCAGAACTTTGAGATGAGCCATCAAAAGTAGGAAGGGGCATTTTACCTATGGCATAATTCAATTCTTTATTCTGAAAGGGAGTCCTATTACCTTCCCTCATTTTGAGTTTGTTTGAGACAGTAAAGTATTGATCAAATGGTAGAGTCCTTTTACAATCTTCACTCAACTTTTGCCATTATGTTATAACTTCTTGCATGTCATATTGGGTGTTAGGTTCTTCTTTGGCCTACAAAAATTTAGGTGTAGTAGGCCTTTCCGAACTCTGAAATTCATGAGGTAAATTATGAGGTCCTTTCTTTGAGAAAATACTTTCCCCCATTTCCTTCTTTTCATCGAAAGAAGAGCTACTGCTGCCTCCTATTGCCCCTTTGATCCCAAGTTGACCAGCAAACAATTTGAACCCTTTCATTATCTGTTATTTCATGTCTTCAAATAATGGTTTCATGAATTTACTAAAATCTTCATTCTCCTTTGAGGTTCCCTTCTCATCCCTAGCCATAGTTTCAACAAAATGCGCTTATTTTCGTACTTCTTCCTCTTCAATACAAGTACCTTTAGTTTCAATTCCTAAGGGTGGTACATGACTTCTTGTCATAATTAATGGTCAGTCACATCAGGTGCAAGGACCATGCTCTGATACCACTTGTATTTTCCCTTTTAATGAATTTGTAAAAACTAGGAAAAATTGCAAATTTTGGCCAATTCGACCCTTAGACTAGTATTGACCCAACTGCCTGCAAATGGCTCCAAATGCTTCCAAATTGGTTCTGAATGGGTTTGGAATGTATTAAGAAATAAAAATGGGTATTATGGATTCTTGGAAACTTTCAAAATACTTCTGCAACATTCAATTACAATCAAGGAAAGATAGGGAAATTTACTAGTCAAATCGAGGTTCAAATCCCCCAAGGGTAGTGGTCAAAGATGGATCTCCAAATGTTGTACGACCTTCCAAAATTTCAGAATAGAGACATGGTACTATTAAAGTACTTCAATGGTATCCAAAATACATCATCAATAAGTTTCTAAACGTTTCTTCAACTCCCATAAATCAAAGGTTTGTGGACACGTCTTCACATAGGGGGAAATGCTAGTAAACTTCACCACTTGCTATGAAATTCGAGATTTATGTTGCAAAGGCTTATGAAATGTATATGAAACTTCTTACATAAATTAAATACCCTCCATACATCATAAAAATCATGGATATGAACTGATACAAGTCTAAATAGAGCAACTTCAAGCTTTCATAACAAGATGCAGGGAAAATGACACCATTTATGCATTGTTTGGTATTTTTACATAGTTCCACCTGGTATTTCAACCTAAGAGTCTTATGAGAATTACATACAGAGTATATATATCATAATACAAATAAATTTTCCACAATATCTCCCCCCAAAGAGAATATCATCTCACCAAGTGCGCCCTTCCTCCAAGAGCCAAAATATGAAGAGAAAAGTGAGAAAGGTGTGGAAGCAAGTTGAGGATGAGAATTTCATGAGCTTCCCTATAGATTAAAACTACAACAAATGAATCCATTGTAGCTCCAAATTAAAGTTCTGAATGGCCTCTCCAATTTCCAATGAGGATGAGAATCTTTCACCCTCGAAATTGGTACTAAGGCAAGTAGAGTAAACACTCCACAAGCATGGAAAAGCTATGCTCTCCATTATGCAAAATGATAAATGATCAAAATCTGGTATCCTTCTTTGTTCTTAAATTTTATAAAATTCCAAATTCTTCCTTAACTCGAATTACATCCATGAGCTTCATGCCAACTCGAATTGGGAAGAGATTCCAATGTATGCCACTTGTCCCTCCATTCCTAGCTTCCTACTTCACTCAATTCGAATGGGTGACTCTTTGGCTGCCTTAACTCCCTTGTGCGCCCTCTTGGAAGCAATTTTTATCCCTAACATGTCATATATGTTAGATGTCAGCAATCAGGTATGATTTGTGTCATATGTGTCATAGAATCTTCATCATTGTTGTCATAGAGCTACGGAATCTAGCCCAAGTGTCTCAATTTGTCTCAAATGCATCTTCCTCTTCCATGGAATTTGATATTCCACTCCAATTCAACCTTCATTGAGTCATGCCAAGTATATTGACCTTCCAACTTCCCCAAGAATGTGGACTCCACCTAGAATTTGAATGGGTGAGAGTGGAATGCCATGTGGCATGGGGAATGTTTCTTAAATGGGCCCTACATTAGAGGAAATTTGGGTAAAAAAAGGGCCTCCTAAGAAAAATAATAAAATAATAGTAGAGAGAGAGTAAACAAACTACTTTTTGGATCGTATTTTCAACTTATCTCCTTGTAGGTTTACTCGAATTTCAAGTGGAAGGACTCGTTGGATGCATAATTAAATTATGCATCCAAGGAGTACCCATGTTGCATACTTTTAACAACATCCACACCGTGAAAAATTGAATATACATTAAAAAACGTGTTTCTAGTGAGAGAAAACATGTTTTTAATGTATTTTCGATTTTTCACATGTTTTCTTTGACTAGAAACACGTTTTTTAATTTTTCATGGTGTGGATGTTGTTAAAAGTATGCAACATGGGTACTCGTTGGATGCATAATTTAATTATGCATCCAATGAGTCCTCCCGCTTGAAATTTGAGTAAACCTACAAGGAGATAAGTTGAAAATACGATAAAAAAAAAGTACTTTTTATTTTTTCCCTCCATTTTTTTAGGTGCTCCATTTTTGAATTTTAAAGCATTTTGATTGGCTAATACATGATGACATGGAATTTGTATTATTTTTGGAAGGTCCATTTTAAATTGAAATTTCCTCTAATGCATCTCCCATGTGCCCTCATGACCAAGTGCCACCTTATTTTCCTATATTATTTATTCCCCATTTAAAATATTTGGTCAAGCTAATGTCCATTTGGGGATTTATAGTTCCCTAATTCCAAATCTAAAGTTTCCACCCCAACCTAGGAAAATAGTAGATTGGTGGAATTTTCGCTTTCTGAGATTTATTTGAATGGGGACATTACAATCCTCCCCACCCAAGATTGCTTCCCCTCAAGCAATTGCAAATTAGGAAGCTGCAAAATTTGTTCCTCCTCCCATGTGGCATCCTCACTTGGAAAATCTTTCCATTGTACCAAATACAATGTACTCAGCAGGGGTTCCAACTTACTTCAATTGGGCTAATTTTTGGAATTTTCTCTTTTTGACATTTATTTGAATGGGGACATTACACCCTGATTTAGATACAAATTTAATCATGAATTGTATTATAAAAATAAATAAAAATATACAAAATAGGTACATGAAATACTTATTAGAAAATTTTTAAATATTTTTTGGGTCCAACAGACGTTTCCATTACCGGTGCATATGTTTGAAATAAGGCACACTATCCATAGTGTGATCCATTTACATGAGTTCACCATCCACGATGCACCGTGTTTTACACTAGTTCACTATCAATGGGTATAATATATTAAAACAAACACACCGAGGGTGGTGCATATAACATAAAGCACCATGTGTACATGGTGTGCCTAGAAACAAAACTCAAAAAACATGAAACACAAATTTTGCGATTTTTTTATGCACTCATGGTGTGCCTAGGATAATAGAAAGCCTCAGTAACGATTCTTTACACATAGCACCATTACTAAAGCTCCACAAAATGCAATGGTGGCTATTTTCAAATTTTATTATTTAGGCATTTTAACAATGTGCCAAATCTAGTAGAAACTACCTTTATCGTGCATGAGGAAACACATTGTTTTTGGTGTGCAAAATAATGCATGCGTGAGTATTTCCAGTTTTCCAATTATAAATGTAATATTGGTGTGCCTAATCTATCCAAAGACACCAGTAAAGGTGCACCATACAAAGTGTTGGTGGCTATTTTTACATTGGTCAATGGTACGCCTAGTATATTATAACACACTATTGACGGTTCTCAAATCGATGCATTAGTGATGGTGTACTAGATGACACATCGATGTAAATATAATTTTTAAATTATAATTTCATTAGTGGTGCACCTTATATAATTGAACGAACCAGTACCGATGCTCCATAAAATGCACTGTTGGCTAATTTTAGGTGCACCTTACAACATACCAATTGTTTGTTTTTTCTAGTGGATGATGCACCTTATCTAGAGGAACCATCATTAGAGATGCATTGCAAGATGCACTATTTACGGTGTGCCAATAGATGCATTGGTTTGTATGATGCACAACGACATTATTGGAAGCATTGGTTCCATTATCTGAAAATAACCACACTACATTTGGTGCGAACTGTTCAATGAGTTTATATGAAATGAATGCACCGGGCGCAGTGTGAATTGTAAACACATCGTATTTCGGTGTGACATGAGTTCTAGGGGAGAGACAACAATTTTATTAAGAATGTTAAGCATACAAAGCCAAATTTGAAAATTTAATCCGTCAAAAATTTAAATTGAAAGATAACAATTGATTTATCTAGTGCCTTTCATGCCGAGCATGCATGGATTCCAGGTATGGTAAAAATGAAAAACAAAATGTGTTGTTTGGAAATTCCAAAATGAACACAAATCAACTTCAGATGCAAACAAAACAACAAATACAATGGTATGGGAACACAATAGCATGGGGTGATTCTGTAGATATTTGAGCACTGATGCTTATATGGCTCTATAGAAGCACTCTATTAATGCAAAAACTGATTTTACTATTTTTTTTTTTAATATTCTACCCTAATTCAATGCGTAGGTAAATTTTACGATCCACTAGTGCATTTGATTCAGTAAAGCACACCGGAAAAGTAGATGTTATATTCTAATTTTTTAATTATTTCAATAATGTCTAGTGCATTTTGGTAAAACACGTCGGTGCTTATATTGAAAATTAACCACACCGATGCATTGGTGAGAAAAACACTGTCATTTATAGTCTTAAAGAGCACCGAATAATGTACAGATTATATTTTAAAATTTTAAATCGTTTCAATGATGCCGATGGGTTTTTCTAAAATTCAATGGTGTTTTTATTTAGATAAAGCACACTGTAAAATTTTGAAATATTTGTTTTTAGGGGTAGAAAATATAAACTTTCTGGTGCATTGTTTGTAAATGCACTGGTGCTTAAGTCTTTGTTAGGAGCACCAGTTGTTTTATTCTATTCAAAAAACAATAAAAAATTAAATTGGTATTTCATTTGAACTATCAGGTGCATTCATAAATATAAAAGCACACTGGTGCGCTTATATATAATGAGCCACTAGAGAAAAAAAATCCGCAAAAACCTCTAGCCACCTACCTTCACTATCCATCTCCACTATAAATGGATAGTGAAGGTAGGCCTATAAATTAAATTGGTATTTCATTTGAACTATCCGGTGCATTCATAAATATAAAAGCACACTGGTGCGCTTATATATAATGAGCCACTATAGAAAAAAAATCCACAAAAACCTCTAGCTGCCTGCCTTCACTATCCATCTCCACTATAAATGGATAGTAGCTTTTTTATTGGAGGTTTAGTGAAAACGTGTGCTAGAATTTGTTGTACCTGTATTGAATATACAAGTGAACATTGCTCACCTTTTAGGATATCAATAAAGGGTTCTATCCTTGCACATGCTATATTATGGATTTGTCTCTTTTATTTCCTGTAGTTTGAATTCTTCATAGATTTTTTTAAAATTATCTATGTTTTCTATATAAGTGCATTACAAGTGATATCATAGCATTTTTTTGTGCCAATGTGTGGCCAAATTTCAGAGAATCATTTTTAGTCTAGAGACATGTTCCAATGTATATAGACACATACACATGTTTTTCAACAAGCAAACCTATAGTAAAAAATCATACACATAGGGAATACAAGTGGGATCACCTAGTTGGGTTCCTTTATATTCTTCTATTGGTACTTGGTAAATAGTATTGAATTAGACATAATCTATTTATAGATTCTATCTTCCATGCACCTTTAAGTATATCAAAATCCCCTTATGATTCCCTAAAAACATCCTTACAAAATCCCTTATATTGTTTGTTTCTATAAAACACTAAGCACATACTTTGGGAGATAACTCTCACATACCTAAGAATTAGTTGGTAAGGAAAAGGGTACAGTTGAAGGCTTGCTTAGTTAGTGGCCTGAAAGACAAACTGAGTATTGTTGTTGAAAACCTCATGGTATCTTAGAGGGATATAGCACTTGAAATTCCTCTACTTTTAGGAACTTGTCGAACCTCTGTAGCCTAGGTAACCAAATTCCTCCAGACCTTGGAATATATATAATTTGAAATTTTCATTAGTACAATAATACTTGGACAATAAAAAAAAAGTGTGGAACTAGTGCCCAACTGAACCATTGTGGGTGAACTATCTAAAAAAATATTTCTGTGACATTGATCATGCTGCCATATCTCATTGGTAACCTTAATGATAGACCCATGTGACCCTAGGAATACCACTAGAATGGATACCAAGGCCACCCGATTGAAAGAAAATATACATGCACTCATTGACTCACAAAAGGAAATCTAGGACATCATGTCCAACTTCCAAACCAACCTTAATAATAACATCTCCACCTTCCAAACCCACACCAACAACATCATGCCCACATTCCAAGGAAACATTATTAATTATTTCTAGAATTTGGAACAATATGCTAGGGTCAATAAACAATGGGGAATCATCAATGGGTGGTGGTTGTTACATTGGGTCACCCTTTCATGACACAATCCCATATGATGTATAAATTACTTGGAGTAGATTTGAACAAGTTTGATGGTTTTAATCCAGCATGATGGAGGGGGGTCAAAAGGAACATTGATTTTCCCTCCAAAATATTGATTATTAGATCCTCACAGTGTTAAATGACATATGATCACAAATTGACTAGGAGATCATCATAGAAGTGATTTCTTACAAATAATGGAACCAAACTCCTCCAGAATGATAAGGTAAGAGGGAAGTGAGTTCTGGATCTAGAATGGAAGTGAAAGAAGAATTATTTTGCAACTGCTTATGGGAAGCAACACAACACAATTCTCCTCAAGGGAGCATCCTCAACAATACAATTGTTTTATTGGCAAAAACCCTTTACAATTTCTCCTGAAATTGTACTCTTCTCTGCTTTTGACTGGAGGCTTGAATTCTTCTTAGTATTGGAGTGAATGGACCTGAAAATCAACTATACATGCCTGAAAATTATGAGAGAATATCAGAGAAATATAAGTAGAATAGAAGGAATGGGGCTCATATCCCATTGGTTGGCTAGGGCGCACCACCTTTCCTTGAGAAGCATAGAATGCTCACGCATAAATTCAATTTGACAAAAGATGTGAATAGGAGTTTCTTGGATTCTTTTATAGAATTCATGGTGACCTGCTGAGCAAATTGACATGCTTGGTGACCCGTGAGAGCCCTTCCAAATGGACCCTCCATGAATGGATGGACTTTCTTTCTTTTTCCTTACAACTTTTCTCTCCTTTAGAAACTGTGCCCCCCTTTGTCTCAAGGTGTTTCCTAACTTGTAAAAGTTTCTTATTTTGTAAATTGGGCTCCCTTTTGGAAACTGTGCCCTCCCTTAGTTTTTTATGGATGTTTCCAATTTCCTTCTTTTGGAAACTTCTTGCACCTTCCTGATTTTCATTCCTTGCTATTTTTTGGCCTCCAGTTCCCATTTAGAAACCTTATCTTCATGAGGGTGCCCTATTGGCCCACTTGCACACATATTAGCAATTCTAATAACAAAAATTAATTTAAATTAATAAAATTAATTTCTCCACTTGACTTGGGATAAAATTTATTCTATGCATGCATAATAAAATGAAATTATTTTCCTTAGGGTTTTTTTGTCCCCTTTTCCCATGGTCATTGAATTAGCCAAAATTGGGGACATGACACCAAATGTGTTTTTGGCACTTTTGATGTGAAATATTTGAGTCACATAGTAAGTATGGAAGGGGTCTGAGTTGACCCCATTAATATTGAGATAATGAATCATTGGTCATGCCTATTGACACCAAAAATATTGCATGGTTTCCTTGGTGTTATGAACTACTATAGGAAATCTATGTAGATCTATGGTAGAATTGTAACACCACTAATGTACTTTTTCAAAAAGAATGCCTTTGTATGGAATGTTGCCTTTCATTCATTAAAGGAAGCTATGTGTACTACTTATGTATTAAAAATGTTATACTTCACTAAGAATTTCATCCTGGAATGTGATGTGTTTGGAAATGTATTGGTGTAGTGTTGATGTAAGAGGGGTTCCCCTTGGTACTCCCCAACAAGCAATGTTTGTGATGCAAAAATTGGCAAGTCAACACATGAAAAAACAATTATGGCCATCCTTCATGCAATAGATACATGGAAATTTTGCCTAATTGGGAAATGTTTCCAAATCAATGTAGAGGATCATAGATTGAAGTACATTTTGAAATAACATTTCACTTTATGAGAGAAGCAAAAGTGGGTCATTGAGATGTGAAGATGTGATTATTGGATCAAATAGAAGAAGGAAAATGAGAATGTGGTGGGTGATGCATTATCTTATAAATGTGAGGAGGAAGGGCCCTATTTGTCTTATCCTTACCGATGCTAAATTGGATTGTATAGGTGCACCATGAATGGATAGGCAATGCCAAGATTGCACAACTCCTCTAAAGGTGACAAGAGGATCCAAACCACCTTAAAAGATATACTTGTAAAAGTTGTTGGACATGTGTTGTACTCTTTATAGGTTCCTAGAGAAAAGGGATCCAATCAAGGGTTTGGGTCCAGAGTCCCTGAAATATTTTTTTGTGTCTTCTTTTGGTCTAGTTTCATCTTTTATGACCAACAGGTCTTGGGCCCATTGCCCTTTGTAAACTAATTCTAGTTAATGAATTAGTGTTGTAATATAATATGAGTCAATGGATTAAGGTTTCAGATGCTATAATATTGTATTATAAACAATGAACATAATACAATGAGATAGAGAGTGGATAAAATATTAGGTAGGCTAGTTTTTAGAGTTTTGGGTTTCCAAGGTAAATCTTTGTGTACTATGTTTGTGATCCATTATTAATTCTTGCGTTTTAAATTCAATTTGGTATTGCTTTTCTTACATAGATTTATCAAAAAATTCAAAAAATGACACATTAAGGTATAAAGGTAATATATGTTTGGTGTAGAACTCCACTTTAAAATCATGGGTGTTAGTGGAATTGGATTCCTCTCCCACTTTAGGTAACTTTGGATTTCATAAAACATATGAAATGGATTAAACATTCATTCTTTTGGGATGGCATGGAGAATGACATATCTATATTCATAATGAATGTAAAACATGTCAAGGGAACAAGGGTGAAGCAATGAAGACCCTTGGGGCATTGCGACCTCTACCAATCCTTGAAACAATCTAAGCTAACATTTTCATGGATTGTATTGTTAACTTCCTAAAGTAGGCGACAAATCAGCCACCATGGTGGTTGTTTATTGCATTTCCAAATATGGCTACTTTTGTGACTTACAACACTCATTTGAGCTATCCATAGAGGCCAAAGTATTCATGGATCATAATTTAAATTATCTGTCATGACAAATTTCATTCTAATTGATTGCAATACTACCATTCACCAACAAATTCTAGCAATATTTGTTTAAACTACAAGACATCAAATTGAAAATGAGAGTGACTTATCTCTCCCAAATATAGGGTCAAACATAGGTGGTTAATAAGTCTCTAGAAAATTATTTGAGATGTTTTACATCAAACTCACAGGACCAATGGTTCCAATGTCTACTCTTACAACATGGTGGTGCAATACCGCTTATCATGGTGCTACCAAAATGTCACCTTATGAGGTTGTCTATGGACACAACCCCTCAAATGTTCCCTTCCACTTATCGAGCACATTCAAGGTTTAGGAAGTGGATATCACTCTTAACACAAGAGTTGTCATTTTCCACACTTAAGGACAATTTGGTTTTGGATTAAACTAGATGATGCAAAAAGCATATTAAGATCACTCTAAGCACTACTTTGAAGAATAGAATAAAGTGATTCTTAATATCTAGCCTTCTAAGCATACATCTTTCAACGAAAAATATCCACCATAAGATAGCACCCAAGTTGTATGACCCCTATTAGATCCTCCAACAAATTGGACAAGTTACCTATAGATTGTCTCTCTTGGCCCATTCCATGATCCACCTAGTATTTTATGTGTAATGTTTAAAGAAAGTGGTTGGGCCAAATTGCCATGTCCTGACCATCCTCACTGAAGTTGATGAAGAGGGTTCCATTTGGTTACAACGAGAGGGAGTATTGAACAAAATAGAGCATTGAATATAATAGTACATCATCCACAAAGTATTTGATAGAATGGAAGGGACACAAAGAAATTAGCCACAATTTTACATAAGTTTCCACATTTCCAACCTTAAGGACAATGATGCTTTTAATGGGGGAGGGTATGTTAGGGTCCTAACCTATTCTATCCTACCCTTCCCAGTTATTGGTACTTAGGATTTAGTTTATTAATGTATGAGACCATACTCTTTGAATAAGGCTCACTTGGTAGCTATTGTGGGGATAATTAATGTAAAGGTTCATCCTTATGAAATAAGGTCACTAGGTAGTTGTTACTCATTAATGTTGGCTCACTAGTAGTGATTAGGATTGGTGCAGTGATAAACTATTTATAGATGTAGGAAGTTATGTAATTTATTGTCAATAATTATCGATCTATTGTAGCATTGCTCATTTGTAGGTTTCCCCCTCGAAAAAGCAAGTAAACATTGCTAAGATTTTGGATTACCAATAAAGGGTTATATTTCCACTTGTGGTATAATCGGGTTTTATTTATTTCATTTGATGTAGTTTTAATTTCTTCACATATACTAGTGGAAATCCATGCAACCAAAAATATATAATGAGTTTAAGATACTTACAAACTCGTTCCACAAATTATATCCAAAATACTATAGTGTTTCTCAAATTGTGATTTTATATGCATAAGCTAATGTAATCCTATCATATCTATAGCTATATTACTCCTAATGATATTTCCCCAATTATATCTAATGAAATTCCCCCTACGGATAGGTTGATTCCCTCTTGGATAAAATGTGGTTCCATAGACTTACCAATCCAATACATAAAGGAAAAAAATGGTACCTAACATATCCTATACCTCATTCATACAAAAGAAAGAAAATAAGGAAGAAATAAGGAAGAGGGTAGACATCCTACCTCGATCCAGATGGTTTTCCTATACACTCCTTGTTGATCCAGCTCCTAGCTTGGAGATCCAAACTTGTGAGCTTGCATACAAAGACAAAGGACAACACCTTCCAATACACCAAGTGGATCAAACAAGATCTAACTACCAATTGGAAAACATATTCATATATGCATCAAAAGATACATGCAATGGGAGAATAGGCCAAGTTAAATTAATGGAAAGTCATGAACAACATATAAAAAATGCTATACCTGACTCTAAGGTAGCATGTACTTCAAGCTTCCCAACTAAATCACTTTGAGCAACACAATATCATAAGGGCCACCTCTCTAAGCTTATTTCCTGTTGATGTATATGTAACTTCGGAATGTATTTCATCTATGTATTTCATATATATTTATTGTACCCTTATTAGAGATGTGTTATTCCTCTATAAGGAAGTGTCATCATGTGGATTGACAAGTGTCGCAAGTGTGTGTACTTGTCGATGGGTTATGAGACCACCATGTGTGGGGTCGGCCTTGAAATATATATATTATAATGTGGATGTACCTAGCTAGACAAGTCGGCCCCATAAGGTCACTGGGCAAACAGGTTAGTATAAATAGAGATCAGGTGATCTCTATTTAGATCATTCAGAAAGTCATATCTCTCTCACTCAGAAAGTGGCGCACTAGTGAGGAGGAGGATCATCTGCTACTAGGAGACTATCTCAGTGTATTTTAGTTTTACTTTGGTTGAGCCATTGCTCTCTCTATCTCTAAGGAATTTGTGGGGTTTTTCACCTTAGGGTTTTCACCACGAAAACTCTGTGTCTCTTGTCTCTCATGCTTTTGATTCTTGTGATGTTTGTCATGCTTATTGTGATTGTCATGCATTGATATACTGTATATGTTATTCTCTCAGTGAAGATCCTAGAGTATTGTGAATTAATGCTCAAAATTTAACATGGTATCAGAGCTAACTTGAGAAGAAGACATTTTGCAGTGATGGAAACTTGAGTTTCTTATTTATTGGGTTTCTCTCCACAGATTTTGGAAAAGCAGTATAGTAGATTGACTCTACTCATCAAGTAGAATCTATATGTCCAATCAGAATTCAATTCTGAGCATTTTCAGATTTGGCCCTAAAAATTAGGGTTTCCACAAAAATAGGAATTTCTGAAATCTGAAGACATAGCTGGAAGCGCCTTGCAAAAATCGAAGTTTAGAGCTTTGGAACGAGATTTATGGCTGGGTAGATCTCCGGGAAACTCAAACCCTAATTCAGGGCTCTCCCAAGTGAACCCAAGAGGACAAAAAGGCAAATATGAAGGATAAAACTTTGCTGATCTCAAATTCTGAATGCACCAGGCTGATCAACTCATCAAAGTGCATCTTTCTATCCTTTCAGAAAATTGAAATTCACATTTTGAATTTTTAGGGTTTTTTTGACAAACCCTAATCCGGGACCAGATCCAGTTTTCAACATTTCAAGTGGTAAGGCCTAAATATTTTCTATTTCCATTTGAAGTACTCTTTAAGATGTCTCACCACACCAAGCTTGAGGATAAGCTTGAAAGTATAGGATTGGGTTAATCCTGGAAGAGAATGAGTTGGACTCATATATAAAAGAAGACATCCCTATCCCAGAGGATGAAGAGGCCAAGGTATTGCATAAGAAGAACTTGGTCAAGGAAAAGAGAATCATTGCTGATTCTATCAAAGACCATCTCATACCCCATGTGTCTTCTCTAAAGACACCCAAGGCGATGTTTGACTCTTTGACCAAGCTATTTGAAGGGAAGAACATAAATCGGAAGATGACTCTGCGAAATCAATTGAAAGGGGTCAAGATGTTGAATGGAGAAACCATTCAATCTTACTTCTTCAAGGTCTCTCAGATCAAGGAGCAACTTGAAGCTGTGGATGAAGTAGTGGACAATGGTGAAGTTGTTATGACCACTCTGAATGGCCTACCTAGGTCATGGGACTCCTTTATTCAAGGAATCTGTGCAAGAAAGAAATTGATCTCTTTCAGTAAACTATGGGAGGAATGCTCTCAAGAAGAAGCTAGACTTGTATCTCATGAGGAAAAGATGGGAGGTGAAGATCAAGCTCTCGCAACTCACACAAAAAGAAGCAAGCCCAAGAAGGAGCACTCTCGCTACAAAAGATCCTATCAAAAGAATAAGAAGGATCTAAGATGCTTCACATGCAATGAGAAGGGTCACTTTGCTTCAGATTGTCCCAAGAACAAAAGGGATAATAACAACAACTTGAGCAAGAAGAAGAAGGGCAGCAAAATAAAGTTCCATGCTCATGCTGCCGAAGATGATGAACCTCCAAAGAAGAAGGCTAGGGCAGAAAGTGATGATGACTCATTAAGTGAAGAAGAGTATGTTCTAATCTCTGCTCTCACAGGTACTATCTCCCATGGTTGTAATGATTGGTTGATTGATAGTGGGGCTTCCAAACACATGACTGGGTTTAAGGAATCTTTTTTGAATCTATCTGAACATGAATCACCCCATAAGGTGAAACTTGGGGATGATTATCAATACCCAATGAAAGGAAGTGGTGAAGCCTCCTACAACCTAGATTCTGGAAAATCTTTGAAGATGAAAGAAGTCCTTTATGTACCTGGGCTCAAGAAGAAATTACTCTCCATCTCTGCATTGGATGCAAAAGGTATGAGGGTTGCATTTGTGGATGGCCAAGTCCTAATGTGGCCAAAGGGAAAGACCATAGTTGATGCAGTACTGATTGGAGAGCAAGAGGGAGGATTGTATAAATTGAAGGGACAACCTGAACATGCCATGGTGCATGAATCCATGGAGCCAAGTGAACTTTGGCATAGAAGACTTGCTCATATGCACTATAGGGCACTTCCAATTGCAAGCAAGGATGTAGAAGGTCTTCCTGAAATCAAGACCAAACATGAAGGTGTTTGCAAAGGATGTGCAAAGGGTAAGAACATTAAGAAGGCTTTCCCAAGTAGTGAAAGCAAGGCCAAAGATATCCTGGAAATCATCCACTCAGATGTATGTGGTCCTATGTCATCCAGTTCTCTTAGTGGGTATGTTTACTATGTCTCATTTATTGATGACTTCTCCAGGAAGACTTGGGTATACTTCTTGAAGAACAAAGATAAGGTGTTTGATAAGTTCAAGGAATTCAAAAACTTGATGGAGAATCAAACTGACAAGAAGATCAAAACATTCAGATCTAACAATGGTGGAGAATTCACCTCAGGTGACTTCAAGAAGCTTTGTAGTGATTCAGGGATTAAGAGGGAGTTGACTACTCCTTATAATCCTCAACAAAATGGAGTTGCAGAAAGGAATAACAGAACTATCATGGAAGCAGCAAGGGCAATGCTGCATGACCAGGATCTACCTATGCATCTATGGGCAGAAGCAGCTAGAACAGCTGAATATGTGCAGAACAGAACACCCCACAATATATTGGACAACAAGACACGAGAAGAGGTCTTTTCTGGTAAGAAACCTGAAGTCAGCCATCTCAGAATATTTGGTTGTCCAGTATACACTCATGTCCCAAAGGAAAAGAGGACTAAACTAGATCCTTTAAGAAAGAAGGGTATCTTTGTGGGTTACATTGAAAGCTCGAAGGCTTACAGAATATACTTTCCAGGGTTCAAGAAGATTGATGTCAGCAGGGATGTAACATTTGATGAAAACTCAGCATTCATCAAATCAAGGAAGGCACCTATCGAAGCTTATGAAGAATCTAAGGAAACTAGATTTCAAGACACTACCATGACTGAAGCAGTTCCAGAAGTTGTTCGTGAATTTGAAGATCCACAAGAACCTGTAGATCCACCCCGTGAGGATAACTCTCACAAGAGGAAACCTGCATGGGCTAGAGAGTTCATTCAAGATGGAGAAAGATTTGGCATTCCAGAAGAAGAACACGGAGCAAAGAAGAGAAGCAGATCACATACCAACTATGTTGCTTTACTCTGTGACATTATGAACAAAGAGCCTTCCAGTTACGAAGAAGCAACGGAAAAGAAAGAATGGAAGGATGCCATGGTTGAGGAATACCAATCAATAATGAAGAATGATGTTTGGGATGTTGTCCCAAGACCTAAAGAGAATTCTGTTGTGACTTCCAAATGGATTTACAAAATCAAGCATGCTGCAGATGGCAGTGTAGAGAAATACAAGGCAATATTCGTAGCTCGTGGCTTCTCTCAGAAAGAGGGAATAGATTATGAAGAAACTTTTGCACCTGTAGCCAGGTATACTTCCATCAGAACAGTACTTGCCCTGGCTGCAGCAATGAAATGGAAAATACACCAGATGGATGTCAAGACTGCTTTCTTGAATGGTGTAGTTGAAGATGAAGTATATGTGGAGCAGCCACTTTGTTTTGAAATACATGACAGGGAGTCATATGTGTGCAGATTGAAGAAAGCCTTGTATGGCTTGAAACAAGCTCCCAGAACTTGGTATGGTAGGATGGACAGTTTCCTATCTAGTTTGGGCTTTATTACAAGGTTGAGGAAGGGAATCCTGTGATTCTACTCTTGTATGTGGATGACTTATTTGTAACAGGAGATGACAGATTGATTGCAGATACTAAGAGGAAGATTGCTGCTGAGTTCGATATGAAAGATTTGGGAATGATACATTATTTCCTAGGTATGGAGGTGTGGCAGAGTGCAAGTGGGATCTTCCTTGGTTAAGGGAAGTACACAGTAGATATCCTGAAGAGATTTGGGATGATGGATTGCAAGGCCATGGCCACACGTATGGCATCGAATCTGAAGCTTCTATGTGATGCTTCATCTGAGCCGGTTGATGTCTTTATGTATCGTCAGATGATTGGGTCCTTAATGTACCTGACGAACACGAGACCAGATATTTGCTTTGCAGTGAACACATTGAGTCAGTTCCTGACAGATCCGAGGAGTGTTCATCTGGTTGTTGTAAAGCATGTTCTGAGGTACCTGAAGGGTACAGTGGATTATGGGCTCAAGTATGAAGAAAATCAAAAGTTTAACCTGCAGGGTTATGTTGATTCAGATTGGGCTGGCAGTGCTGCAGATAGGAAGAGCACATCTGGGTGCTGCTTCAGTATGGGATCAGGTGTGATCTCTTGGTTTAGCAGGAAGCAGTCCTGCGTAACACTGAGTACAGCTGAGGCAGAGTATGTTGCAGCCTATTCAGCTAGTTGTGAGGCAGTATGGCTACGGAAGCTACTGTCTGAGTTATTTGATCTCCCATTGGATGCTACTGGTATCTTCTGTGATAACCAGAGTTGTGTGAAGCTGTTTGAGAACCCAGTGTTTCATGATAGGTCGAAACACATAGAGATCAAATATCACTATATCAGGGATATGGTGCAAAGAGGAGCTGTGAAGCTCTTGTATGTTGCGATGGATGAGCAAATTGCAGATGTGCTGATAAAGCCACTAGCCAGGGTGAAGTTCGAGTACTTCAGAGAGAGGCTTGGTGTTCTTTGGATTGATGACACTTCGAGGAAGAAGTGATGGACACATTTGCTGAAACCATTCCAAGCATGTTGGAAGGAGGATCCTTCACATGGCTGTGGATGTAAGAGCTGGATGATGAGCATCAGGATGATGTTCTGGTTTATGCTGGATATGATCAGTTGGATCATTTATATGTATATGTATGTATGCATCATGTTGGATGCTGGATATGATCAGTTGGATCATTTATATGTATATGTATGTATGCATCATTTTGGATGCTGGATATGATCAGTTGGATCATTTATATGTATGTACGCATCATGTTGGATGCTGGATATGATCAGTAGGACCATTTGTATGTATTTTGTATATGCATCATGTTGGATGCTTGGACCATGTATTTGTATATGTATCAGGTGGATACATTGTATGATCAGGTGGATCATGTATGGTGATATGTATCATGTATTTGTATTTGTATCAGGTGGATACACTGTATGATCAGGTGGATCATGTATGATGATGTGTATCAGGTAGATACTTGGTATGCATCAGGATGATCATGGATGACGAGATTTAGGATGTTGCTCCAAATGACATGCAGCAGGATGTTGCAGTGATGATGATCAGGATGATCATGTGTACATCAGGATGATGTATGGTGAGTATCAAGTTGATACTCTATGGCCGTGGATCAGGTTGTGCAGATGAGCATATAATTTGGCCCTGGGATATTTGCAGATAGTCTTTCGAGGTTTTTCCTATGGCATATAATTTGGCCCTGGGATATCTGGCAAATGCACTTTCGAGGTTTTGCTCTGGGATGACATATAATTTGGCCCTGGGAGATTTGCAGATAGTCTTTCGAGGTTTTGCCTATGGCATATAATCTGGCCTTGGGATATCTGGCAGATGCTCTTTCGAGGTTTTGTCCTATGGCATATAATATGTCCCTGGGAGATCCGATAGGTTGGGCTGTGTGCCTGTAATAAGTCCTGGGATGCTCTTGCGAGGTTTTTCCATGACCACATATAATCTGTCCCTGGGAGATCCTATAGGTAGAGCTGTGTTCTCGTAACAGCTTGGGATGCTCTTGCGAGGTTTTGTGGTGACCACATATAATATGTCCCTGGGAGATCCTATAGGTAGAGCTGTGTGCTCGTAACATCCTGGGATGCTCTTGAGAGGTTTTGTGGTGAGGTCACATATAATATGGCCCTAGGAGATCCTATAGGTAGAGCCGTGTGCTCGTAACAGCCTGGGATGCTCTTTTGAGGTTTTGTGATGCACGTAATAAGTCCTGAGGATTCCACAGTATGGCCAGTGATGACGAAGACCTGCAGGTGGTGGGCCTACATCCAGTATGAAAAAGGACTGGCTCTATAGAAATTCCTATGACGAGTAGAGTCAGAGATTGATTGAGATAGCAGCAGCAGTGACGATGATGATGACGATGATCCCGAGAAGAAGACTTGTCTAGTAGATCTGTGTCGAGAAATACCTTCCTAGTTAAGAGGGAGTGTTGATGTATAGTTAACTTCGGAATGTATTTCATCTATGTATTTCATATATATTTATTGTACCCTTATTAGAGATGTGTTATTCCTCTATAAGGAAGTGTCGTCATGTGGATTGACAAATGTCGCAAGTGTGTGTACTTGCCGATGGGTTATTAGACCACCATGTGTGGGGTCGGCCCTAAAATATATATATTATAATGTGGATGTACCTAGCTAGACAAGTCGACCCCATAAGGTCACTAGGCAAACAGGTTAGTATAAATAGAAATCAGGTGATCTCTATTTAGATCATTCAGAAAGTCATATCTCTCTCACTCAGAAAGTGGCGCACTAGTGAGGAGGAGGATCATATGCTACTAGGAGATTATCTCAGTGTATTTTGGTTGTACTTTGGGTGAGCCATTGCTCTCTCTATCTCTGAGGAAGTTGTGGGGTTTTTCACCTTAGGGTTTTCCCCACGGAAACTATGTGTCTCTTGTCTCTCATGCTTTTGATTCTTGTGGTGCTTGTCATGCTTATTGTGATTGTCATGCATTGATATACTATATATGTTATTCTCTCAGTGAAGATCCTAGAGTATTGTGAATTAATGCTCAAAATTTAACATTTCCTTCTAAGCCCTCTCTAGGATTGTTGAGCCAAGGTATGAGGGTCTCTTTATAGTTTGGAGAAGCTAAACTACTTGGGAGAAAGAGTTGGATCAAGTGACGATAAGGTGGATCAAGGGATATTGAGGTTTCCTTGAATGGGAATGGAGGAGATATTCCAATGATAGGATGATACACCTAAGATCAAGGTCAGATATTGCTCCCAAAATCAAGGAACAATGGATAAAATAGGATTGTTGTTCCCCCAGAACTGCCCATAGAGAAAAAATGTTGTAATTTTCCCCACCTTGAAGGCATGCAAGGAGAGACAACCTTGTAATTTTCACTTCCCAAGCAAATGATAAGGAGTGAAAATCCTTTACAAAGGCTCAAAATGAGGTTAGGTCAAGTAGGATTCGACCCCAAAAAGGTTAGGAACTTTCCAAATATGGCTAGGGAGTAATAAAGCCATAGGATAATGGGTCTCAACATGCGTAGGGAACATCAAACCTCATGCTCCTCATGGTGATGAATCATGTCAAACTAAAGGTGACAATTTGAGGTATAATAAGTGCCCCCTAAAGTGTGAGGTTAGAAGGGATTTGATGGTTGAAAACACTTTACTAATGATGTAGGTGCAAAGGGTATCTGGAGGAGAGCTATAAAGCAACTGCAAGCAAATACCAAACTGTATATCCATATCATCCCCAAGGCAGGCATACCCATTCTTGGAATAAACTAACTCAAAGCATGGATGCCAACCAATACAATGTAGATCCATGATATTATTGACTCAAGTTATGACCACAGACATACAATGTGGATCCGTACCTAAAAATGACTGAATAAAGATCATGGCTATAAGAAATAAAAGGTAGAACCATGATATAACAATAACAAAACCACAACCAATACAAAGTGGATCTGTGTGACAATATACACATTAGTGCCAACATGATGTCCATACAGGAACCTACTAAAAAAATCTCCATTGCAAGCTAAGTAAAGTACATAAAAGGATTCCCTAGGGTCTTCAACCCGAATTCAAAATTATACGATTCTATCCATGTGAATAAAGGACTTGAAGTCGAACATGGTAAAAACCTATTGCTTACCAGTCATTGATTTAAACCATTAACAATTGTGAGGGAAATCACCAGTAATGTTAATGACTCCCAAGGTATCTTAGTACATTTTGATGAATGTGAATAAGTGAGATGAAGTCGAACACTCGTGGAATCATCCGCCCCGAATTCAAAATGATATGATTCTATCCATGTGAATAAAGGACTTGAAGTCGAACATGGTAAAAACCACTTGCTTACCAGTCATTGATTTAAACCATTAACAATTGCGAGGGAAATCACCAATAATGTTAATGACTCCCAAGGTATCTTAGTACATTCTGATGAATGTGAATAAGTGAGATGAAGTCGAACACTCGTGGAATCATCCGATCAGAGGTTAATGATGTAAACCTATTTTCGAAAGCGAGGAAACTTTCCATTGAGGCATGAAGAACCTAGGGTACTGAATGGTTTCTAAGCTTGATTCCTAGATGATGTGTTGGAGTTGACGTGAATAAACTTGTCGAAGGAGGGCCATGATGTATCAAAACCGAAACAGGTAGCGGACGTAAAATGGATCAAATGAGTATAAACTGACACAAAAGGATGAAGGTAAATAAAAATACAGAAAGGATGATTTAGTTCAACTTACCTTGAACATTGGGTGGCACGAAAAGTGACTTGGAGGCATTAACTCAATGAGGAACAGACCAAAACATAATGAGAAGATGACTGAAGCATTCTTCAGATAACCCAAAGGAGTGAGATAACTCGTGGAATTTGGTATGAATAAGAGGCAATAAGATTACCAAAATGTAAGGTGAGATTCAAATAGATTCCATGCTCAAGAGAGACAACCAGCTTCCATAAAGCTTTCCAACCAAGCTTAACCCATTTTACCAATTCCCCTCCCAACATGGTTGATGAGTACTTTGTTTTTTTAACGAGATTTAGGAGGGTAACATATGCTCAATATAGCTCATCTTAGATGAGTCCCTCAACATATATTTAACCAACCTAAAGAAGGAGGGGTTTGGTCCCATATGGGCCATTCGATGCATTGTTTTATGAGTCCAAAGAAGGTAAATTCGACGATATTTTCATGTTTAGGGTATATGAAAAGGGCTTAAATAGAACTCCAAAATGGTTCTTTTTCATAGAATTAGTCTCCTCATCCGAAAAAGGATAAAACAATGTGAGAGAGAACTATTCTAGCTAATGATAGACCAGAGTATTCCTTTTTCGTAATTAGTTCAAGTGGTTTGAAAAGGGGTAAACTATCACCAACTGGACATCCTTCCAAATACTTTCACAAGTGTGAAAGAAAAAAGTTCGCTCGACAATATTTTCATGTTTAGGGAGTCTGAAAAGGGCTTAAACAAGACTCCAAAGAGTTCATTTTTCATAAGTAGTTAGTCTCGTGAGGTTGAAAAATGGATAAATGATCACTCGAGAGACACTTCCTCATTATTTTACGAGTATGAGAAAAGTAGAGTAAACTTGACACCTTTTTACTTGTTTTTAATGAGTACGACTATGGTATCAAACACACTCAAAATATTTTTCATGTTTCAACCAGAGCACGAAAAATGTAAAAAGTAAGTTCAACATGTTTTTCATGTTTTAACCATAGCACAAAAAAGTAAAAAGTAGTATCAACATATTTTTCACTTTAACCCAAGCATGAAAAAGTAAAAAGTAAGCTCAACACCTCTTACCATTTTTAATGAGCTCGAAGATGGGTGAAAAGAATACTCAAGGTATTTGCTTCATTTTTAAATGAGCTTGAAGCAGAGAATGAACAATGGTCATAACATCTTCTTCATTTTAAAACGATCTTGAAATAGAGAGTGAACTATGCTTGGGGTATCTACCTCATTTTTTAACTCGCTTGAAACAGAGAACGAACTATGCTCAGGGTATCTGCTTCATTTTTTAACGATCTTGAAATAGAGAATGAACTACGCTCGGGGTTTCAGTTTTTAACGAGCTTGAAACAGTGAATGAACTATGCTTGGGGTTTCTTCCCAACATGATATCTAGAGTTTGGTACTTTGGGTGATACCCATTAACGGTATTTCTCCAAACATGATGTCAGAAGGTTGGAACTTTTCCCCCAGGATGATCAGTAAAATCTATTTGCTTAACTATAGTATGATGTCTAGAGGATGGAGGCATGCCCCCCAAGATTCGTTTCATCTATAGAATCTTCTTCTTCACGCAATTAGACTCTTGGATACTAATAGGAATAGGTTCACTTGAGGGGAGGAAGAAAGAGGATCAAGTGACCTAAGTGGAGGAAATGAAGGTTCAAGTACTAAATATGGTGGAAGACTCGACCTAATTGGAGGGGGATCTGTTTCAATTTTTAATGAGCTTGACATAGAGAATGAACTATGCTCGTAATTATCTATTTCATTTCTTAACGAGCTTGAAATAAAAAGCGAACTATGATCATAATTATCTGTTTCATTTTTTAATAATATTGACATAGAAATCAAACTATGCTCATGGTCCTTGATCATGGTTTCCAAGAGGTCTTCATCATATGGAATAATAATACTCTAGAAAAAATGCATGCCAAGAGACTCAATACGGATAATAGGGGGCATATTAGGCTCCAATGACCCCATTGAAGGGCTCACCATGTGAAATGTGGGAACTAAACTGATATAAGTTGAGCATACAATGAGAAGCTCTTTCTTAGTAGCAGCTGAAGACATGGGAGATAATGCCACATAATTAACCTATGGTAGGGGAATACCACTTGAACGTAAGGAATATTCAGGGAATTAAGATGGTCAATAGTCATATAATTATTGGGACTAATAAATGAAAGCTGATCAATGGTCACTATGCTCCCATCATAGGGAAAATGCATCACTTGAAAGAGTGTAGACATGACAACTTTCATAGCATAGACATAGTCCCACCCAAGCAGTAAATTAAAATCCAAGGGGCCTTGGAAAACTATGAAATCAATATAGATAGTTTTTCCTCCTAAGGTGATGGACAACCGAGGGAGGATCCCTAAAGGTTCACTAGGTCTTCTATTAAAACTCAGTGGATGACTAATGGCTGGCATAAGCTTAGGATAACCCATGGATTGCTAAGAAATTGAGGATAAAATACTAACAGAGGGCCCTTCATCTATGATAGTGTGATATATGTCCCTATCATCAACTTGTAGAATTATTTGGAAGGGGATACTTGAAGAAATATGAGGTTCTTATAGACTATTCCAATAAAAGGAAATGACCTAAATACTTGGAGGGAGTTCCTTTGAAACCGACAGAACATCCCCTTCTATAGAACAATCCAAATTGAAAAATAATTCATCAGTGGTACTCGATTCACTCTCCAAGATAAGAGTGGGTTCAACCAAAGATCGATTTGTATTGACTACTTCATCAACCAGAGGTTCGGTAGAGGAGGACTCTTGGGAAGAAATTGAAGGTTGTTGTTGGGAAACAACACTGTCTTCCAACAATTGTGAAGCATCCCCTATACAAGGGAAAAGATAATTATAATGAATTCCTTTGCATAACTTACAAGGAAACTTAACTTTACCTTTTTACCCCCAACCTTATTATCATTGGTCGATAGATTGTCATTAGCATGAACTATAGAGGCTGGTGACACGATTTGTTTGGAACCTTTGGACCGCACTTCTAAAACCTTTGGAATATCGGGGCAATGGTTAAGAAGGTGACCACCCTTACATATATTTCAAGGGAACTTGGGTTTATGACCTATGTTCTTAGGATTCTCAACTTTATCAACACTCTCGACTTGATTAATAGTGGTTGGTTGATTGGCACCTTACTTATTTTTCTTCTCCATGTTCTTCCTTTTCTTCTTTTTCTTAGCCTCATGGTTACTAGGATTAAGGATTTCACCAGGCGAGGAAGAAGAAAGAGAAGAAGAAAAAATGGGTGAAGAAGAAAAAGGGTCAATAGGATGTTAATGTGCTTGAGGTGGAGGGTTTGTATTCAAAGAACCGAGAGCATTAGGGACCATTGGAATGGAAAAAAACCATACCGGTAACCCTATAGTGAATCTAAGAAGATTTAATGTAGCAATGTAAGGAGGACCAATATTTCCAAAACAAGGTAAAAGATAAGGATCCCCATATAAAGGGGTTCCTTAATTAACAAGCTCCAGGACTGTTTCCATGGAGGCGGACTCAACCTAGGGTCTGCTAAATCAAATAGGAAACACTACCAAAGTCCCTATAAGATAAAATCAAGCAAACAAATCTCTTGTAAAAGAGAGAAAATAAGTAAGGATATTCCAGAGATGGGATATGAGGCTGTCAATGAAGAAATGAGAGACAGTTACCCACAACTAATCCATAATAGACTTCAAGAGGTGTAAGTACCGAATACAAACAAGTACCCTCCTAAGGATAAAAAATTGTGTGTTGTACGTCTGTATTAGGTACGAACAGTACCGCCATTGCAGTCACATGGGAAGGTGACCTAGGAAAAGAAACTAAGGATACCACTTGACACTTAGTGGTTGGGTGGAATGATCATGGGAGAGGGATTCTACGAATGGGTAGGGAACATAAGACAATTGTCTTAGACCCAAATCAACTCATATAGAGGTGTGACCCCAAGGAATTTCCACTACTAATATTACTCCCTAACTCGCATAACCCACTGAGAGAGAATGTCAAGGACTGGTCCAAGCACTCTTCTCGACTTCTCCTACTGCTTGACTCCTATGTTAGAGGAGATTTCCCAACAAGCACTTCATGTTACTAATGGATTTTATCTCATTAGTGTTCCTAGTTTTGTTTCTGTGGCCTTGGAGAATTTACTCTCCACCCTACAACCAAGGCCCTAAAATCCTAGACTTGTTGGTTTTCTATAAAAGAAAAAAGTCTAATTGATTTTAGATTATGTTCTTTGTTCCTTTTTATGGTTGTTTATTACTCAATAGGGTAAGTGGAAGTGGACTAGATGGTGTTTTGACTTGACTCTAAACCACACACTGAAAAATTAAACGCAAAGCTTTCAATTTTGATGAATTCTAACTATGGTAGAGAAGAGAGTATTTTTCTTTCGTAAATGCATATACGCATTGCAAGAAACATGAACTACTCTTTGAATGCAAAATATGATTTGATATATGATTCAAAGAGACTTTACTTTGCTTCAAAATGAAAGATAAAAAATGCCACACTCACTAATGGGAATGCAATCACTTTTATTTCCCAATGCTTTCAACCACACCAAAAACTAAACTCATCAAGTAGAATGCAATTTTTTTTTTGTTTTCTTCTTTTTCCAAGAACTTTGAATTGCACAAAAGATTCTAACAAATTATTATTTTTTTATTTCAATTGAAATGAAAGGACTAAATGACACATACAAGAGGAAAAAAATCAAAGAAGATGAATACAACACGCACTCGAACAATCAAACAAGAGCTAAAAATAAGCCAATCAAGGACATGTCTCCAACTCTTGCAACTTGCAAACAAAAATACCAAGTTATGCAAAACTTGCAAACTCAAAGAAACCAAAAAATGAAAAGAGGTATTTTTGAAAAATTAAGTGTTCAATCCAAATGAAATCATATGGTAAGGAAATGTTAGGTTAGGGATACAAATTTATGGACTTGTAAGGGATTGAAAACTTCATCCAAAACAAAGACAAACAAACAATTGAATGTAAAAGGCCCAAACAACACTTCACTTTCCAAACCACGCAAGAAGGTCCCAAATGGATCCAAAAAATATTTGAGGATGTTAGAATCAGTATAATAGAGACTTAAATGCCACTTTACAGGAGGAACCAAGTCAGGTAAGTGATAAGCTCAATTGGAGATCAAGTTAACCCAATTTGGTTTCAAACTTCCAAGGATTAGAAAAAAAAAAAATGGGTCTCAAAAATACTTAAAAAGAAATCAAATGCTCATGAAAATAGCATACACAACCTTTATCAGGTAGCAAAAGGTCACACAAAATATCTAGAATCAAAATCCGAGCAAAACCAAGCCAATTGGGACTAAACAATGCCCTAGATAGGAGGTTTTCTCCCCTGAAACTGTTGATGTATATGTAACTTTGGAATGTATTTCATCTATGTATTTCATATATATTTATTGTACCCTTATTAGAGATGTGTTATTCCTCTATAAGGAAGTGTCGTCATGTGGATTGACAAGTGTCACAAGTGTGTGTACTTGCCGATGGGTTATTAGACCACCATGTGTGGGGTTGGCCCTAAAATATATATATTATAATGTGGATGTACCTAGCTAGACAAGTCGGCCCCATAAGGTCACTGGGCAAACAGGTTAGTATAAATAGAGATTAGGTGATCTCTATTTAGATCATTCGGAAAGTTATATCTCTCTCACTCAGAAAGTGGTGCAGTAGTGAGGAGGAGGATCATCTGCTACTAGGAGACTATCTCAGTGTATTTTGGTTGTACTTTGGTTGAGCCATTGCTCTCTCTATCTTTGAGGAAGTTGTGGAGTTTTTCACCTTAGGGTTTTCCCCACAGAAACTCTATGTCTCTTGTCTCTCATGCTTTTGATTCTTGTGATGCTTGTCATGCTTATTGTGATTGTCATGCATTGATATACTGTATATGTTATTCTCTCAGTGAAGATCCTATAGTATTGTGAATTAATGCTCAAAATTTAATAGAAACCACTTTGATATAATAGTGACAAAGGGAGATTTTTTGCTCGCTAAGACACTAGGGGGGAGTGACAAATTGGTAATTTTCGCTCTATAAGCTATTTTGGGGGGGTGACAAAGTCTTGTATGTTGAAAAAAATGGATGATTTTGTCTAGATCCAAAAATGGATCAGGTTCTGGGCTCAAGATACTTCTCAGAAATGACCAAACAAGACAAAAAATTAAACATAAAACAAACTTAAAGAGGTTTTTATGATCCAAAAAAACACTCAAATGTTTGAAAAACTAGGGAAAGTCCCTAGTATGGTTGCCAGTTTCTGTTGCAAGAAATTTCCCCTACAGATAGGTTGAATCCATCTTGGATAAACTATGGTTCCCTAGACTTACCAATCCAAGAAATAAATGAAACAAATGGTACCTAACATCTCCTAGACCTCATTCATACACAAACAAGCAAATAATTGAGAAAGAAGGAAGAGGGTAGATGTCCTACCTCAATCGAGATGTGTCATGTCCCCTCCCTAGTGGCCTTGGTCACTACTTGGATCCTCCCATCCCTAGGGGTCTAAGTGATTAATTAAATGAGAATTTAATTAATGGGGGTATTTTTGAGGCAATTATACCATAGGAGTTAATTAATTAAATGTTGAAGTTAGAGTAATTCTGAGTTGTAATATTGTTATTAAATGTTTATTGCTAGTAAAATTTGGCAAGTGATGATGATTAGGCAAGGAGGTCAAATTGGTCATGTGGACCACTCTTGCCTTAGTGGCAAATCTCAGGAATAGCAAGGAATGCAAAGGAGGAAAGAAGACAAGGAAAAAGGAATTAGAAACTGAAAAAAGCAAACATAAAAACTGGAAAAAGAAGAAAAGAGGAAAGTAAAGAAAGTGGACAGATTCAGAAAAGCAGTCAGAAGGAAAATAGAAACACCCAGAAAAGCTACCTAAGATGCACTTGCCAAAATTTAGTGAAGGAGGTGAAGGAAAGAAAGTTGTGAAAGTAGAGACTTGCTATTCCTCCCAAGGAATGTGCCCTCCCTCATCCACATGTGTGTCTTGGCTTGCTCATCAAGTTAACTCTCCTATTTAGTCATGTTTCCAACTCCATTCAAGAACTTTTGTCATTTGTATTTTTGCATTGAGAGCTCTGGTCCTCTCTAGTTGAGTGATGTGCCTCAACAGTTCTTCTTGGGTGATGTGCCCCAAGGACCCATGATTTTGAGTGAGTAATATGCAGTTCCATAATGTGTTATTGCAGCCAATAAAATTAATTTCAGTCCACCATTGAAGATCCACAATGAGCTTGAAGAGAAGATCAATTCTACAGGAGATTTACAGCTAGTTTTGGAGAAGGTTCACCAGTTGAAGAAGATAGTTCCAGTAAATGCGCCCAAGGGTGGATGGAGAGTTATTTCAGCCATTTTTTCAGATATCAGAGATATCCAAGAACAGAAACCAGCATCATATCAGATCCATCCTTCTCTTCTTAATCATTCTCTCTACTTCAGCTAGTTTTGAAGGAGTTTCTCTTGGAGAAGAGAACTAGTTTGGTGAATGCGCCCCAGTGAAGACCAGCAGCTCAGAGTGAAGCCATATCAGGAATATAACCTGTATATGGCCCGATAATCCACTTCAGAACAGAGTCAAAGTAATTTACTTCTTCTCATATTCATTCTCCTACTATTGCCTGTGAGGCACTGTACTTTGGAAGGAAATCTAATAAAGAGAAAGAAAGTGTTATGCACCTATGTTTCGACTTATATATGTTAAATATCATTTTTCAAAGCTTTTTTTAATATCATAGCAGAGTATATGAAGTTTTGGAGCAATTTGATGAGTTAAAGTGCAAGACTAGCTAGTTGGATGCTTATTCTAGACTAGTTTTTCCAAATAACTGCTCAATCCATTCTGAGTATTAGTTTAACTCCATTCCAGTTGTAGAAGGTTCATACTTCAATATATTTTACATGTCATCCCTGTATTAATAATTTGGTTTCATTTAGATTGATTTGGGACAGCTAGAAACTTAACTAGCTCAACAGTCCACCGTGTGCAATTAACCCCCAAATTACTCCAAACTCTTCCAAGTTCACCCAATCTTTATTCCAGCATATTTTATGAGTTATATTAATGATATATCTCTGTCCTAAACACTATTAATCCTCACCCAGTATTGTTGGAATATGCTAGAAGCCCAAGAATCCTCGAAGTAGGCAATAGAATTGCTCTATTGCTGAAAAGTGAATGGCTCTAGTACTTTGTGCCAAGGACTTATGTTGAAACCATATTTTGATGCTGCTGCACACTCTCACCTATAATTTACATAACCTAATCTATTTACTACCATCCCCATTCATAGTTTCCATCCTCGTCACTTACATCCTGCACAGTCTGAGAGTTTGCCTAAAACAATTGCTAGTAAAATTCCATTAAAATTCTGAAGTGGAAGTTAATATTTTGGTCAGATCTTGACTAGGATATTACAATGGTATCAGACCATGATCCTCTGAACCTACTCTCAGTTTTTTTTTATGAGTCCTAAAAGAATACCAATCCCCAAAGGAAATAACCTTGAAGATCCATTTGTGGAAGAAGAAGTAGAGTCTACTGGAGGGAAAATACAAGGGGGGGACAACATGTCTGAAAATGATGATAAGGAAGAATTTAGAATTTTTCTGTAGAGTATGTTAAAGGGGATGCATGATATATGCCATAATATTATTCAATCTGGGAAAGAGACTAGATAATTTTTGGCTAAGCAGATAGGACAAAAAGAGTTGGAAGGGAGTTGCAGTGGCTCTCAGAATGAGGATAGGAAGATTCCTAGTGGAATCATATTTTCTAAGACTAGTCCACATAATAGGCCTAATGAATTCAAAGATGAATCTAAAAATCAGCCCCGACAGACCATGCCAAAATTCCTTGATGAACATAGGGGAGAACAACCTGAGAATCCCAATGAGTCAGTTAATACATGGGAAGATCGTTATGTAGAATACCAGACTCTAAGTGAAGAGTGGAGAAGGGCTCTTCCTTTCAAGGATTTTTGTGAAGCACAATACAAAATTTATCCAAGAGGAGGAAATAGGTATCCAACCCATATTTATGAATTGAGAAGTGCAATTGGTAGGGTTCAGCTACCCTTCTTTGATGGATCAGCAAAATGCACTGCTAGCTCCTTGGTGCAGAAGCTAGACACCTATTTTCAGCTGAATCCAATGGCTGAAAGGGATTCCATCAGAATGGAAACTCTGCATTTTCAAGATGAAGTTAATGAATGGTGGCTCCATGGCATGAGGAATTTGGGCCATGAACAAGTGACTACATATGCATAATTTACTAAGAGACTGATGGAGAGATTCGATAGAAGAGATCTTGAAATTGCCTTCAGGGAACTAGCACATGTTAAGCAGACTGGGACACATGAAGCTTATATCTCTGAATTTCAAAATTTGGTTGTAATGGTTACTGATATATCTGAAGTTCGCTTGAATCTTCTGTTCACAGAAGGTTTATCAGAACCATTAAAAGGGCTGGTTAAAGCCTACCGACTAGCTACCCTCCAAGAATCATTGAGCAGAACTAAGGATCTGCAAGATGCAATCCCAAGAACCAGATACCCAACAAAGTTTAGTGCACCTGATAAAAATCAGAACCAAAGGCCACAATTCATAAATGTGACTGCCCCAAATAGAAGAGATGATTCATTCCGAGACCGGGATGAGCTAAGGAGGAAAAAGTTGTGTTTTTCGTACCAAGAACCTTGGGTTCCGGGGCACAAATGTGCCAAGGGTAAGGCTCACTACATAGAATTTTTTTATGAAAGTGATGAGGAAGAAATGAGTGCAGAATTTAGAGAAGAAGAACAAGTATAGGATGTGTATGATATAGAAGAAGAAGAAGAGCCCTCACAATCAGAAGGAAAAATTGATGTTTTGAGTGGAGTTCCCTGCTACCACACTATGAGATTTAAGGGAGTGGTAGAAGGGAAGAAAGTTTCAATTTTGGTGGATGGGGGTTCCACACATAATGTCATAGATGCATCCATGGTGGAGAGAAGGAAACTCAAATAAGAAAAATTTGGAGGTTTCACAGTCATTATTTCGGGCAAAAACAACACTATGCAGTGTGACCGGTGGATTCCCAAGTTGCAGGTAACTATTGGTGACCATACTGTGACTGATAGTTTTTATATTTTTGATTTTGATCATACTAATGTTGTTTTGCGAGTGCAATGGTTGTTTTCCATTGGTGAGCATGTGGTAAAATACCATATCCCTCAAATGTTCTTTAAAAATACTGAAGGAAAACAAGTGGTTTTGAGAGGTGTCAACATCTACCCAAAACAAGTTATTTCTGCACACAATATGAGATCTGTTTTGAGGCATGGAGACATAGAGTGGGCTGCTAATTGTTTTATCACCACTAAAGTTACCACCACTGATGTGTCACAACATCCAGAAGATATCCAAAGATTGCTCCACAAACACAAAAAAGTGTTTGAAGATATGCCACATGGAAGGCCTCCAGACAGGGGTACTGAGCATTGGATAGAGTTGGAACTTGGTACTTTTCCTATTAAAATCCACCACTACAAACATCCCAAGAGATTCAAGGATGAAATAGAGAAAACCATCAAAGAGCTGCTTGAGATGGGGTTCATAAGACCAAGCTCAAGTCCCTTTGCTTCATCGGTGGTTTTGGTAAAAAAGAAAGATGGAACAATGCGCATGTGCATTGATTATAGAGCTTTAAATAAGAAAACCATCACGAACATATATCCTATTCCAAGGATTGATGAGCTGATGGATGAGCTACATGGAGCTAAATATTTTTCCAAGATTGACCTCCATTCTGGTTACCACCAAATCAGAATGAAAAGTGAAGATATTCAGAAAACGATTTTCGGTGCCATTTTGAATTTCTAGTCATGCCTTTTGGCTTGACAAATGCACCAACAACTTTTCGGTCTTGCATGAATAGAATCTTCAGAAAATAGCTTCATAAGTTTGTACTTGTATTTTTTGATGACATTCTGATTTATAGTAGGACATGGGAAGAGCATTTGTAGCACTTGGACAATGTTCTAACTCTACTTGTAGAAAAATCCTTTTATGCAAAACTGTCCAAATGTGAGTTTGGGTTGAAGGAGCTCCTCTATATTGGCCACATCATTGGGAAAGAAGGAGTCAAGGTACACATGGAAAATATACAATCCATCCTCAATTGGCCCATCCCAAAGAACATAACAGCTCTAAGAGGATTTATTGGCTTATGCACATACTATAGGAAGTTTGTGAAAGGATTTTCCAAATTCACTTCTCCCTTGACTGATCTTACCAAGAAGGGAGCCTTTTGCTGGAATGAGGAGGCTGAAAAAGCTTTCAACAGAATGAAGGAAGTTATGAGAAGCTTCCCAGTACTTTCACTTCCATATTTCAGCCAAGCTTTTATATTGGAGTGTGATGGCTCTGGTGAAGGCATTGGAGTAGTATTAATGTAGAACAAACACCCTATTGCTTATGAGAGAAGAAAATTAAAGACCCATGAGAAGCTGTACTCCATCTATGATAAAGAGATGTTAGACATCATGTATTCCTTGGCTAAATTTAGACAATATCTGGTGGGAGGAAAATTCGTATTCAAGACTGATCACAACAGCTTGAAGCATTTCTTGACCCAAAAGGAGCTGAATGACAGACAACAAAAATGGGTAAGTAAAATTCAGTCCTATGATTTTGATATCGAATATAAGAAGGGTAAGTTGAATGTAGTTTCTAATGCCCTCTCTCGAAAGCTTGTTTTTTCTTTGCTGCAAGTACCCATTGATTGGAAGGTCCAACTAGTTAAGGAATATGCAGAAAATCAGTTTGCTTGTGAATTGTTGGATAGAGTAAATCAGGATGATTCTTACCAAGTTATAAAGGATGTTATTTATTACAAGGACATAATTTTTCTAACTCCTGAATCCAAGTTGAAAGAACAGATTTTGATGGCTTCCCACAATGCACCAGTAGCAGGCCATCCCGGATTTTTGAAAACTTATCGGAAGGTAAGAGAAAGATTCACTTGGAAGGGCCTCAAGGAGGATGTTCTAAAGCATGTGAAGGAATGTACCGCATGTCAGCAAAATAAGGTTGAACACACTCATCTTGCTGGTCTCCTTCAATCATTTCCAATTCCTGAGCATAAATGGGAGAGCATATCAATGGACTTCATCACAGGTTTGCCCAAATCCCAGGGTAAAGATAGTATTTTTGTAGTAGTGGACAGGTTGACTAAATTTGCTCACTTTTTTGTTGTCACTTCTACTATTTCTACCAGTCAAGTTGCTGCATTATTTTTTAAGGAAGTATTTAGATTGCACGGGCTACCCAAAATCATAATCAGTGACAGGGATAGCAAGTTCACCAGTGCTTTTTGGCAGTCTTTGTTTGAACTGGTAAAGACTAATTTAAACCTCGGTACAAGCTATCAACCCCAGACCGATGGGAAAACAAAGAGAGTTAACCAATGGATGGAAGTTTATCTCAGGAACTATGTTACAGGGCAGCAGAAGGCATGGGTCAGCTGGTTACATCTGGGGGAATTATGCTATAACACCACATTCCACATGTCCATTGGAATGACCCCATTCAAAGCCTTGTATGGGTACAAGTATTCCACTTTTGTAGATCTGGTTTTTGGGAATTGTAAAGCACACAAGGAAAAGGATTAGCTACAAGAAATCTAAGACATCCTTAAGGCCCATAAAGAAAATTTGCAGGTTGCACAAAATTAACAGAAAATCAATGCAGATAAAAATAGAATAGATTGAACTTTCCAAGTAGGAGACTTGGTTTATCTGAGATTGCGGCCATACAGGCAAACCACTCTTAAGACAAAGGGGGCTGAAAAATTATTGCTAAGGTTTTATGGGCCCTACAAAATAATAAGAAAAGTGGGTGAAGTAGCCTATGAGTTGGATCTGTCAGTAGGGAGAAAAATACATAATATATTCCCTGTGTCATGCTTGAAGAAAGCAGTTGGCCAGCAAGTTAAGGTTTCAGAAATATTGCCTCCTCTCGATGATGAAGGAAACTTGGTCTTAGAATCAAAAGAAATATTACAGTTAATAGAGAGGAAGTTGAGGAGAAAAATTATCAAGGAATATCTAGTGCAGTGGAAAGGGTTGCCGAGTGAAGATGCCACCTGGGAAGATGAAAGGATTCTGCAACATCTTGGTTTGAAACTGCTTGAGGACAAGCAGTCTTGGGAAGGGAGAACTGTCATGTCCCATCCCTAGTGGCCTTGGTCACTACTTGGATCCTCCCATCCCTAGGGGGTCTAAGTGATTAATTAAATGAGAATTTAATTAATGGGGGTATTTTTGAGGCAATTATACCATAGGATTTAATTAATTAAATTCCGAAGTTAGAGTAATTCTACGTTGTAATATTTTTATTAAATGTTTATTTCTAATAAGATGTGGCAAGTGGGGAAGATTAGGCAAGGAGGTCGAATTGGCCATGTGGACAACTCTTGCCTTAGTGGAAAATCTTAGGAATATCAAGGAATCCAAAGGAGGAAAGAAGACAAGGAAAAAGGAATTAGAAACTGACAAAAGCAAACAGAAAAAATGGCAAAAGCAGAAAAGATGAAAGTAAAGAAAGTGGAAAGATTTAGAAAAGCAGTCAGAAGGAAAATAGAAACACCCAAAAAGCTACGTAAGGCGCACTTGCCAAAATTTAGTGAAGGAGGTGAAGGAAAGAAAGTTGTGAAAGCAGAGAGTTGCTATTCCTCTCAAGGAATGTGTCCTCCCTCATCCACACATGTGTCTTGGCTTGCTCATCAAGTTAACTCTCCTATTTAGTCATGTTTGCAACTCCATTCAAGAACTTTTGTCATTTGTATTTTTGCATTGAGAGCTCTGATCCTCTCTAGTTGAGTGATGTGCCTCAACAGTTATTCTTGGGTGATGTGCCCCAAGGACCCATGAGTTTTAGTGAGTAATATGCAGGTCCATAATGTGTTATTGCAGCCAATAAAATTCATTTTAGTCCACCATTGAAGATCCACAATCAACTTGAAGAGAAGATCAATTCTATAGGAGATTTACAGCTAGTTTTGGAGAAGGTTCACCAGTTGCAGAAGATAGTTCCAGTGAATGCGCCCAAGGGTGGATGGAGAGTTATTTCATCCAATTTTTCAGATATTAGAGATGTCCAAGATCAGAAACCAGCATCATATCAGATCCATCCTTCTCTCTACTTCAGCTAGTTTTGGAGGAGTTTCTCTTGGAGAAGAGAACTAGTTTGGTGAATGTGCCCCAGTGAATACCAGCAGATCAGAGTGAAGCCATATCAGACATATAACCTTTATATGTCCTAATAATACACTTAATAATATATTCAAAGTAATTTCCTTCTGATATTCATTCTCCCACTATTGTAATGAAAAATCTAGCTTGTGAGGCACTGTACTTTGGAAGGCAATCTAATAATGAGAAAGAAAGTGTTTTGCACCTATGTTTCGACTTATATCTTTTAAATATAATTTTTCAAAGCTTTATTTAATATCAGAACGGAGTATATGAATTTTTGGAGTAGTTTGATGAGTTAAAGTGCAAGACTAGCTAGTTGGATGCTTATTCTAGACTAGTTTTACCAAAATAACTGCTGAATCCATTCTGAGTATCAGTTTAACTCCATTCTGGTTGTAGAAGGTTCATACTTCAATTTATTTTACATATCATCCCCTGTTTTAAGAATTTGGTTGCATTTAGATCGATTTGGGATAGCCAAAAACTTAACTAGCTCAACAGTCCACCGTGTGCAATTAACCCCCAAATTACTCCAAACTCTTCCAAGTTCACCCAGTATTTATTCCAGCATATTTTATGAGTTACATGAATGATATATCTCTGTCCTAAACACTATTATTCCTCACCTAGTATTGTTGGCATATGCTAGAATCCTAGGGAGCCTCGAAGTAGGCAATAGAATTGCTCTATTGCTGAAAAGTGAATGGCTCTAGTACTTTGTGCCAAGGACTTCTATTGAAACCATATTTTTCTGCTGCTGCACACTCTCACCTATAATTTCCATAACCTAATCTCTTTCCTACCATCCCCATTTAGATTTTCCATCCCCGTCACTTACATCCTACATAGTCTGAGAGTATGCCTAAAACAATTGCTAGTAAAATTCCATTAAAACTCTGAAGTGGAAGTTAATATTTTTGTCAGATCTTGAATAGGATATTACAAGACAGTTTTCCTAGCTACTCCTTGTTGATCCAACTCCTATCTTGAAGATGCGAACTTGTGACCCTACATACAAAGACAAAGAACACGACCTTCCAATGCACCAAGTGTATGACACAAGATATAACTACCAATTGGAAAACAAATTCATATATCCATCAAAAGAGACATGATGTAATACCCCCATTTTGGTCCTTGGATAATATTGGCTTGATAATATAAATATTATAAAAATGAAATGTATGATTCCTAGAGTGGAGCTCAAGGCCAAGGACCCTCTAGTGAATGATCGACTTGTAAAGGAAAGTATTTTTATATTTTTTGGACATGTTCCAATAGACCATGGAAAAATGTAACAACATGTAAATGTTTATAATGCAAATAAAAGACCAAGAGATAGCTACAAAAGCAACTAAAAATGAGGGGGATGTGTTTATCCACTAGGGAGAGATGAGGGGTTGTGGGATTCAATACTTTGTTTCCAAGTGTCATCTTGAGAACCCATCTTGACATCCCTTGTCGATATTTAATTCCGTTGCAAGGATATGGTTGAGAAATCATCTCAGGATTTTAATAGAGCATGGGATGACTGCATAAATTCATATTGCAGTTTACAGGCTTAGTTTACTTGGCCCATAAGTCAGTTTTACTCATGGGAATTCGTTTCCTATCACTCCCATTCCATTGTTGGGAAACAAGACACCAATTCTTAGCAAGCTATGCATTCCCAGCAAGAGAAATTGCAGAAATCACAACTTGAGAAAGATCCATGTTTCAAATTGCCAAAATCACCCATAAACTCATGTTGATCATGAATTCAAGTGGGGGGTCCATAGAGCCAAACCTTGGGGTGAGTTTGAGAGTGATGGGAGCTTGAAAATATTTGGTAGAACCAAGATATGGAAGCTTGAAAATTGAATTTCGTGGCTGCAAATTAGTGTTTCCATAAATTGGAAAATCCAAGGGACCTCTAAGGTCCAAGAGAGATCAGAGGTTGGAACGGCTTGATAAAACCAATGTAGGAAAATATCTATGAAGTTTTAGCATCTCGGACCTTTCTATTCCCACCCTGAATAACATTGAAGGGAAAGGGTGCCTGAGGGAGTGTGTAGCAGAGAAGGGGACCCGAGACCTTCCTTGTGTTGGGCGTGGTAGGTATTGTGGGTGCCATGGCTGAGACTAATTGAGATGCTTGTAGATCTATGGTTGATATCACTGGCTTAATATTCACCTACGTCACCTATCTGCATGCTTGATAAACCCAGCTGTGTGTTGGCTTAGCATGAAAGTATGTTTCTATGGCTGTGAGTGAGCCTATGTAGTTCCTCCCTAGTGGATACATAGCCCAACTTAGGGGTGGCCTCTCAACAAAGAGATAAAGTGATGTATAAAGTGCCTATGGCAAGGTGGAACGTTTCTCTTCCATAGATAGTTGCTTGGACGACTTCAATTAAAAGAGAACTCTATAATTGTTAATTTACTGTTTTGTTGAATGTGCATGAGTTATTGATATTATTATGTATGTGATAAATATGTTGGTATATGCATGTTGTGTGTGTGGGTGTGAGATGATTTATTTCCACTGTTTATTTTTTTTATGCATCTACACACGCAATTAAAATGTTTATGAATATCGTAATATGGTTGTGGGGGGGAAATTTATAACCCCTGTAATTTGGTCATGTCCCCTCCATCGGTTGGATTGATGGGCAGGTACGTGAGACATGAAATGGGAGAATATGCCAAGTTATATTAATCGAAATCCATGGACAACATATACAAAATTATATTCTTGAATCTGCGGCAACATGTCCTTCAAGCTTCCCTTCCAAATCCCTTTGAGAAACACAAGATCATAAGGACTACCTCTCTAAGCTACTTTCCCTCTAAGCCCTCTCTAGGGTCCTTGAGCCAAGGTATCAGGCTCTCTTTATAAATTGGATAAACCAAAATACTTGGAAGAAAGAGTTGGATCAAGTGAGGATAAGGTGGATCAAGGGAGATTGAGGTTTCCTTGAATGGAAATTGAGGATATATTCGAAGGATAGGATGATACACCTAAGATGAAGCTCATATCTTTCTCCCAAAATCAAGGAACAATGGCTAAAATAGGATTGTTTCTCCCCCAGAACTGGCCATAGAGTGAAAATGTTGTAATTTTCACCCACCTAAAGGCATGCAAGGAGGGACAACCTTGTAATATTTGTTACCCAAGAAAAGGAAAGGGAGAAAAAATCCCTTACCAAGGCTCAAAATGAGGTTAGGTCAAGTGGGATTTGACCCCAAAAAGGTTAGGGAATTTCCAAAGATGGATAGGGAGTGAGAAAAATATAGGATAATGGGTCTCAACATGCTTAGTGTTAGAATTTAGATTTCACAACAATCACAACACTAGGTTTTGATACATGTGACAATCTAACCTAGATCTAGATAGCAAAAACAATCTCACTTAGAATTATTTGCACAAAGAGATAGCAAGAATAGAGAAAAAAGATTGAATAGAACACTAGAGGAAAATAACTCTAGTGGGAAGTATTCCACTCTAATATTATTCATCAACATGAGTAAAATATATAGATTCTCCCAAGAGACAAAATCGAGAGGCTTAGTGGCAAGTTGAGTATCTCACAATAATGAGGCTTAGATTGGACCAATTCACCCATCAATGACATGAGGCCAAGTGTAACTCATAGATTTGGCCATAATGAGGTTCAATGAACATATATGGGCCATGAGGAGGTTAGGCGAGTCAAAATAGTGTGAAAGGTACCGTTATGAGGGCGCATGGGTGAGTAGTTGGCTAAGAAGTGGCCATTAATCCACAAGTTGACCAAATCCTCAAGAGGGCACACTCCATCTCCTTAAAACAAAGAAATGCAATAAATCCCACATAAATGCTAGGTAGTCGAGCGCACTGAATCCTAAAATGATGGAAATGAGTGGATAAGTGGAAAAACAAGGCTTCATGGATATATCACTAGTCTAAGTGGTCAAATGTGGACAAACATGTGGTCCAAGAAACTAGACTAGGCACTAATGTACCAAACAACACTAGGTAGAACAACATGAAGGTCCATGGCATGTCTATGATGGGATTATTGTTCTAAAAACCCCCCTTAATACAAAATGGTTGTGAGCATGAGAAATAGGGCCCAAGCAACAAAGGATTATGGTCACCCTTTACATTATTAGTCCATATAAAATGAGGAAAGAGGAAAAACCACATGGTGAAAATCCTACCTAAAAAATGGACATGAAAGAGAAACCAAAACTTAATACACTACAAACTAAATTAATATGTCTGGAGGAATGTTATTCTTAGGAAGAAGAGGAATGTGCTCAACCAAATCAGAAACATGTACACCTACATGATGGAAACTAAAGCCATGTAGAACAATTTAAACATACTGATAGTAGATTGAATGCATGTGCTCTTCAGAATTGACCTTCGAACAAACCAGGGTGCCAGGTCTAAAAGAGTCTTGATATGCTTGAGAATAAGTGACCCCAAGTGAATCTTAAGGCTCTTGAAGAATCAACTTCGAAACATGAGAGTTTTAATCAAATCCAAGAAGGTGGACCAAGAGTCCCAAGTGTGTCAATGTGATGTCTAAGGCTTCTCCATCTTCTGTGCAACTCTGAAAATCAGTGCGAGTAACTATATAGGAATACATAAGAAGCATGGATCCAAGGAGGGAGAATAATACAACTCCAAGATTTGATCCTTATTCCAAAATATCCAAGGGATCACTCTTTCGTACACCAGTAGAATCAATAGAAGAATGGAAGAACAATGATGAGAGATGGAAGGACTTCTCTTCAACAGTGTTGATGGAAACAACGCATATATTATCTTCGATTCTTCATGAAAAACAACTTCATGGAAAACAAAGGAAGCCACAAAGGAAGAAAGTTGAACAGGATCATTTGTTTAGTCTTCTGCCATTTCTTCATGTACCTACAAACAACACTCTTTGAAATTTCTTACTTCAACAACATGCCCGAGAAAGGTCAAAAGGAGAAACCAAATGACCAAAGGTAATAACTGGAAGCAACTATGGAAATTGTTTTGCATCATAATAGCTCTGACACCATATTAGAATTTAGATTGTACAACAATCACAACAATAGGTTCTAATACATGTGACAATCCAACCTAGATCTAGATAGAAAAAAACAATCTCACTTAGAATTATTTGCACAAAGAGATAGCAAGAATAGAGAAGAAATATTGAACATAGCACTAGAGGAAAATAACTCTAGTGGGAATAATTCCATTCTAATATTATTCATCAACATGAGTACAATATATAGATGCTCCCAAGAGACAAAATCAAGAGGCTTAGTGGCAAGTTGAGTATCTCACAATAATGAGGCTTAGATTGGACCAATTCACCCATCAATGACATGAGGCCAAGTGTAACTCATAGATTGGGCAATAATGAGGTTCATTGAACATATATGGACCATGAGGAGGTTAGGCTAGTCAAAATAGTGTGAAAGGTACCATTATGAGGGATCATGGGTGATTAGTTGGCTAAGAAGTGGCTATTAATGCACAAGTTGACCAAATCCTCAAGAGGGCACACTCCATCTCCTTAAAACAGGGAAATGTAATAAATCCCACATAAATGCAAGGTAGTGGGGCACATTGACTCCTAAAATGATGTAAATGAGTGGATAAGTGGACAAACAAGGCTTCATGGATATATAACTAGTCTAAGTGGTCAAATGTGGACAAACATGTGGTCCAAGACACTAGACTAGGCACTAATGAACCAAACAACACTAGGTAGAAAAACATGAAGGTCCATGGGATGTCTATGATGGGAATATTGTTCTAACACTTAGGGAACATAAAAAATCATGCTCCTGATGGTTATGACGTATGTCAAATTGAATGCGAAAATTTGATGTATAACACTTAACATGATGTCCAAAAATCAAAGTGCATGTACACAACATGAAAAAGATTATTAATGACCAAATACATGCCCACTGCGAGATTCCTCCATAGACATATCATCCATTTTGGGACTAGGTTTTCTACATTCCAAATGATGCCATTTCTATTTTTTGCACAATGTCTTCATCAAAAACTTGTTCTTTGACTAAGCCAATAGAAACATTTGGAAGATCAACCAATATTGGGAGCTCCTTGCAAACCCTAGGTTGTTGTTGTTGCACATTTCTAAATCAGTTTTTAATTTTTTCGATATCAAATTTTTTTCCATCCAATATTTGTTTCTAACTCTTCTTGTTTATCCCCTTTCTTTTCCATATGCATGCTCAAAAAATCTATTATCTATCTCATGCCCCCCAATCGGTCAACCATATGTCTCAACAACTTCTTGATATTATAATTTTTTCACAATTGTTCCATCTAGAATTAGGGATATTTTTCCACTTTAAGAGTTAGGTTTTGATATGGATTCAAATTCAAAATCATCAAAATAAATAGGGTAATATAATCGATGACACGGGTATCAACTTGAATCCACACAACAATACTAATATAAATCCTTTCCAGGAAAAGAGGGAAAGCATAGGAAGCCACGTCCAAAATAGAGAAATTTTCTTACCCATGTAGAAGATGTCGAGATATTCTATTCCATTTGTAATATCCCCAATCTGGTATTAGGAGATAGTATCTCCACAATCTAAAACTAAATCAAAAGAATTGAAACTAGGTGCAATTTCTAGCTTTTGGAGGCTAAAAAATGTATGTTTCCAACTTGTTCCAAATGGAATCAAAACCTTATAAATTTCTGATATGAAGTATGGAATGGGTCATAAAACATCCTAATTGACATTAATGAACAATAAAATGACTTTTGGAAGTGCTAAGAACAACAATTTTGAGTAGAATCAACTAGTGTTGGAACATTGATGGGAAATATGACTTTCCCAACACTACTAGACCTTTTCGAATATATAAAAAAAGGTTCATATGGACACCTGAAAACAATAAACCACTTTAGAACCACACATATCATATTTTGGTCAGTTTTACTCAGTAGATTTCTTTGACACTTTGCACATTTTTCGAGTGCATCACACCTGGGATAGGCCCAAAGGACTAGAGGCAATGTTAGGCCTCGGGAATTATGTGGAAACTCGATAGATTCTGGTGCAATAATGGAAGAAACTTGAAATCATCAAGGACATATAAAATTCATATTTGGATACTTGGCTCAATATCACAACATGAATGGAAATTCTCAAGACTATGCACAATTTCGGTTCACAAGAAGAGGAAATTGACTATTTCCAAGCAATTCCTAATGGCACTGGAATCTCATGATTTTTTGACGTGAGGATGGGTTTGGGTATAAATACATGTAGTGACTGCACACACCCTTACAATGATTATTTTTAGCACTTATGGCAGTTATTACAACCAAACTTAAGACCATTCAATTATCACTAGTAATTGACAACATGAGGAAGTTTAACACTAGAAATTAAGCACATGATTAGGAGAGGTACACTGATTTTTATTATTTATGTATAATGGAGTGCAGGTACATCAATATTTATGTTTTTTTCAGAATCAAAGTACAAAATAATGGAATATTGGAAAGGACGGAGTTTTGTAGAGAAGGAGAATGCCAATGTGGCTCAAGACATGAGATATTTGCTTGCACTTTTCGATCCTCCTGGAAGGAATTCCACTTCATACCTGCGAAAAAAATTATAAAGTGTGTCCAAGACATTATTCATGTCACTAACATACAAATGGAGGCACTGGAACAACCACCACCTCACACAAGTGCGCCACACATCACCAAACCCACACCAACTGAAAACTAGTCACTAGGGAAACACTTGAAACTGACTACTACATATTGTCACTCACTCCAACTTGAAATTAAACCATACATGTAATGGATGAATAAGATAAAACAAAACTACTGTATATTATGTATGAATCGCTATGAAAAGGATTGATTTTCCTCCTCGATCACTAGTTGCAGTGCTAGCAAACACTCCAACTAGTTTTGGTTACAAAGGGGGACATCTCCCTACTGTTGCAAGGAGAACATATATAAAGCATAGAGAAGCCATTATATGATCCAATATCAATCAAAACCTATACAAAATAACTCCAATGGGTGTGTCCTCATTGATATTCATGCCATTCAAAACTGCCTTGCTTTTCGGTGATTTTATGATGCCAAGTGGTCCCTCCTTTCCTCAAGTGCACCCTCTTTCTTTTCTAGTGCATTTTCTATTGCCAAGTGGTACATACTTCCTTAAATTATCCCTCTCAAGTATCCTTGGATTTTTCCTTTTATTTTTCTTGAGTTAGATTAGCAAAATATAAATTATGTTGCTTTTCCTGCCTTTACTTCGCTTTTCCTTATTTTTCCTATTTTCCTTTGTTTTTTGACTATTGTTATGAGAGAGACACCTCATATGGGTCCCAATTAACCTCCTAGGCACTTGCTTGAACCAATTAGACCAAATCCTTGAATTAAATAATCAATTTTGTGGACCTAGATGATTTAATTTACTTGTGCATAATAACTATAAGACAAATAATTCCTAACTCAATAATTATTTCCACTTGAACCTATGGTAATTAAAATGGGGAAATTACAGTACTCCCCTCCCAATATTTCTTGTCCTTAAGCAACTTAGACTTGGAAGTAATAATGTTTATCTTTCCCCAACTATGCCCATGTGTTCCTGATACCACAACTGAATCCTACCAAGGATCATGGCTCCATCCCAAATGAAAGCAAGTGAAGTGTACTTTGCACAATGCATGTACATGCAAACCACTGACATAGGAAACCTCCTGACTATGGCCATCAAGAAGAATGTTTCTATACTTTGGAAATGTTGCTGGAAGTGTGCTTCGACAATTGTAACTCTAAGCTCCCCAACTAAACTCAAAAATGGATCACCATGTTGATGTTGTTGCACTAACTTTGATTATAACCTTTCCCTCGTGAAATAGCTTTGTACCCTTTTCAACTCTATGTTTAACCCAACTGAAATAGTCGACACAATGAATGATTTATGGATCCCAAATGAATCACAAATTGAGCAGGTGTCTCCTACTCCCTCCCCTACACCGCTTAGTGTCTACACCAAGAGCCTCATGAAGACTCCCAAACCAACAAGAAGGAAAATAGTAATTCAATCCATCATATGGTTTCCCATGTAGGAAACTACACCACTACTCCATATGGATAGACTTCTGGAGAATATGGCTTACTTGCTCCCTCTTGTTAGTTGTTGAAACAAAAATCCAACTAATTCTAGGATCCCACTTTCTACGATACAATTATTCAAATATAACTTTTGTTAGGAAAAATATATCATACAAAGTGGTGCCAGGATCCCATATCTGAATTGGAAGTACACTTTTCAAGGTTCTTGTTGGAGCTTTCATGAATCTTTCCAATAGGAAAAGGAACTCCACTTGTTCATCAATGCCATAAATGACACCCAATTGAATCAAGTGCATACTTAATGCCTCATGTGTTACCCATGGGAATATTTGTTGTTTCTCATAAGATAGGAAAGTAAGATATGTATCAATCAACTTTCTACTAAAGCATGCATGACTCTTACCTTCTCTTGTCTTCAAATCTGAGATGTGTTTATCCACCCAATCCATGGATGAATCAACACCTATGTTGGCTAGTCCAAGTGGAGTGAATGTGGCTTCCTCCTCCAAAATCAACTCGTGCTACCATAGGGGCAGCCCATAATATTCATGATGCAAATATAGTACTCATCCAACCTCCTCCATGACAATTCTCTTCCCAAGAACATCCATTTCGGTTTTCTCTTCTTGCTCAAAAAATGTCCCAATGAATGAAGTGTCAAAGAATCTCCTACCAAGGTGATCAATACTAGTGTACCCTTGAACCTCCATATCGGTGAAGTACTTGTCTACCCAATCCTTGGATAAAAAAATACCACTACTTGTAGACTCAAATGGTATGTCCTCATCTACCATTCTCATAGCTAAGTCCTCCTCGATTTCCTTCTACATATCAACAAGTGCTTAGCCAATATCTTCAATGTCATTCCTCTTCTCGAGAACCCGCAAATCAAATTTTTCCTCATGTTCATATTCCTCTTCTTGAGAACCCGCAAATCAAATTTTTCCTCATGTTCATCCTCCACATGAGGTTCCTCCATCAAATCCAAAGTATTTCCTTCCATGTGCACATGTTCATATTCCATGCAGGATGTAGGATGTGGTGTGCTCAACTCCTTTCAAAGTTGATCAATCTTCTTCGTTGACTCTTGAAGAGCTCCTTGGGTGCTCTTCAAAGAAACATATGTAGCCTCCAATTCGCTATGTCATGTCCCCAAATTTTGCTATGGTCCATGGGGGTGATTTTGGCCTAAGTCACCTAGGAATTAATTAATTAATTAATGGGTGAATGTGGAAATTAACTTATGGAATATGCCTAATGTAATGTCCCAAAATTTTGCATTGGATCACAATGGCCTAAACCAATTGGTCATACTCATGATAGTTTGTCAAATTGGTACTAAAGGTCAAAATAATTGCCAAGCATGATGTCCAAGTTGGTGATAATGTAAAATTAGATCCAAATGGACAAGGTGGGTCACATTAGAGCAAATTCCCAATTCAAATTTGTAATGTCCCCATCCACACAAAATATCATGGAGGAAAATTTCCACTAGCTTACTAGTTCCCTAGGTTGGGGGTGGAAGCATTAAAAGTTGAAGTGATGGAGATACAAGAAACAAAGTGACCTTATACTTACAAATGCACATTAAATGGGTCAAATATATAATAATAAAATAAAATAAGGTGGCATTGGATCATGAGGACACATAAGAGGTTGTGGGACCCACATGTGGCTAGATTTCCCCACTACACTTGGCATCATTCTCTCACCAATCCGAATTCAAGGTGAAGGGTAAAATACTTGGGGGATTTCAAGAGGTATTATTCATGGCATGACTCATCCAAGGTCAAATTGGAATGGAAGAGTAACTCCCATGGAAGAAGAAGAGGCATCTTAGAGAAATTGTGACACTTGGGCTAGATTCCCTACCTTCTATGACAACAATGATGAAGATGCTATGACACAAATCAGACCTAATGTATTGGAGAAAACTCACTATGGCTTGGGAATACCACAACAGACAGATGACTACCAGAAATCTACTCAATTCTCAAAGCAATGCTATTATAAATGACAATGTTAAGATAATGGAGAAATGTAACCAACCTCGATCCAAACGTTTGATGTAGATTCCCGTTGGAGCTTTCAATCCATGCACTTGTAAATCTGCAAATTAGTCTTGACAGCCAATATCCAACAAGTACATATAATATATAGATGACATTAACATTATCAATAACAATGGTCAATAATATCATAAGCAAATGTAACCCAATGTATAATAAACAACATTCACAACATGATGGATGAGAATACGAGTATTTCTATTAATGAACAAGAAGAAGTACAAAGTGATATGACCTCTTGCCGGCAACCAATCTGAACCAAGATCTAGATCAATCCACTTGTTCCTCCACCACTTCAATCCTCCATGAATGGCAAACTCAAACTAGAAAGGAGTTTGGAAGGTGAACATAAATGGTCCACAACTACAAGGATCAATGAGTGCAGACTCAAGATAGGGAAAAAATCCACTAGAGTTCTCTTACTATTCTCTTCTTCCTCCCGTCCATAACCCATATGTGCTCAATATATAGTCCTTTCAAAGCTAGGTGAAAGGACACATCGAGACGTTAATCGGGCAGATGGAGAGCCAAAGGTCACCCAATGACCGCTTTTTGGGAGTAAAAAGTAATTAATAGTGGTTTTTACCATTTTACATGCTACTCGTGGGCTATAGGGATGCAAATCGTGGGTATGCCTACTATAAAGATGCAACAGGTGGGTAGGAATAAAAATAGGGCAAACTGGTATCTCTGAAGGATATAAGTGGATCTGAGTCACTTAAATGGATCCTATAGGCCAAACAATGTTGATGCTCACAGGGTGGAATATTACGGTGTAACACCTAATGGCTTAAATCTAACATATATTACATGTCATGGCTAAAAATAGCCTCCAAGAGGGAGTTCAAGGGATTTAGGGCAGCTAAGACGCTTCCACGTGTGATTTGGTGGAAGTGGGAGACTAGGAATTGTTGTACAAGTGGCATTCTTTGGAATCTCTTCCCAACTTGAGTTGGAGTGCATCTCTTGGAAGGAATTTGAACCATAGAGAGCTTGGAAACTTTATAAATTTCAAGAACAAAGAATGAAGGCAGATTTTGATCATTTTTAGAATTTGCAATTGCATTTGGAGAGAGGAGCTAGTGGAGTGCTACTCTACTTGCCTTAGCACCAATTTCGGGGGTGAAAGATTCCCATCCTATTTGGTAATTGGAAATACCATTCAAAAATTTCATTTGGAGCTTCAATGGAGTCCTTTGTTGTAGTTTTAATATACAGGGAAGATCATGGGCACTTCTAGTTTATCTTGCTTCTTCAACCATTTCAAGTTTTCTATGCATATTCTTGTTCCTTGAGGAATTGTGCCTTTGGTGAGATACTATTCTCTTTTGGGGAGATTCTTATGCCCCATTATTTTGTAATATTATTTATATGCTTTGTATTTCATTCTTAGAATATCCACAAGTCGATATTCTAAAAAATACTATGTAAAATTGCTCATTGATGAACAAACAATGCCATTTTCCCCACTACCTCGTTGCACGTCAATGATATGTTGATAAATTCGAATGGTTAAGTGAATGAATGATGGATTGATGATAAATTGAATGTAATTTATGTTTTCAAATAGTTTCATGTTCATTATACAAGAATTTGGAGGCATTTGGTTGAGTTTCATAACATTTAGTGAAGATTTCCTACCATTTCCCCTTATGTCGAGACTAGCAATTCTATATCTGATTTGAGAGAGTTGTATAAGATATTATAAGATGAATGATGATGAATATGAGAGCCCATTTATGTACTTTGTATTTTACCATCCTATTTTCATAATTTTTGAGATTTTTCTATTACATTTGGAGAGCCAACTTGTCATTTACCCTAAGGGGATTTGAACCACAATTTGCTGGTAAAACTCCCTACATTGAACAAATTACCAAAGTTAGTTGCAGAAGTCATTTGAAGGTTGGAAGGAACCTATAAAAAACCTTGTTATGTTTTAACATCATCCATCCACTTTCTGGTACAATTTGAGATCATTTGGAGCTATTTAAAGCCATCTACTCTTGGGGGTTTGAGCCTCAAAATCACTAGTAAATTCCTTGAGTTCTCTTGGATACCTATTCAACCACAAAACCACATATAATGCTGAAAATATAATTTAATTAATGTATAATAAAAGATCCAATTCTCATACCCATCATTAGTGAATTGTGTACAATGTTTGGAAGAGCTTTATTTGAGGACCTAGAGGGATTTCCACTCCCCAAATTGACTAGTCTTGTCCCATAACTACTTCCCTTGCAAATTGCAGACTATGGTTTGGTATATTAGGTTATTATATGTCTGATAGATGTGTTAATGTGTCCCATTACCCCTCATGACCTTCCTCACCAAGTTTGAAATCATTTGGAGGAGTTTGGAATCAGTTGTATACATACACTTAAAAGTTGAGATTTGGTGAATTTGAGCACATTGGGAAATTTGATTAAAAATGGACATTACAGTGGTATCAGAGCGTGATCTTGGCACCTGATGTGGTCTGATATTTATGAGGACAAGAATTCAGGGACCACCCTTATATATTGAAACCAAGAGTGCTTTTGTTGAAGAGGAAGAAGTAGGAGAAGAAGATTATATTGTTGAAACCATGCCTAAGGATGAAAGGGAAACCTCGGAACATGAGGAGGAATGTATTACAATCATAAAACCATTTTTTGAAGACATTACAAGTGGTATCAGAGACATGAACAAACAGATGATGAAAGGATTCGAATTGATGGCTAGCCAACTTGGGAGCAAAGGAGTAATAGGAGGCAACAACAGTTCTCATGGTGAGGAAAAGAAGCCAATGGGTGAGCATATTTTCTCAAGCACATGAACCCATAATAGAAAAAATGAATTTCAGAGAACACCAAGGACTACTGGACCAAAATTTCTTGAGTCCAATGATGTGGAAAGAGTTCTAATCGAATGGAAAAACTTGAGTGAAGATTGCAGAAACACTTTACCATTTGATCAATACCTCATTGTCTCAAACAAGCTCAAGATGAAGGAAGGTAATAAGAATCCATTTCAAAATAGAGAATTGAATTATGCAATAAGTAAAATGCCACTTCCCACCTTTGATGGCTCATGTCAAAGTTCTGCACATACTTGGGTACAAAATGCAGCTTGCTTGAAGGAGAAAAAGGAAGAGACACATTCTACCTTGGACATGAATCAAAGAGCATCTATTGATGGATGCTTAAACTATGAAGGAGTTCCTACTAATGGGTTCTCACACCTATATGTTGGTGACATAGAGACAAATTTTGGAAGTGTTGCTCCAAGCCAAACTTCCATTAAGCATGAAAATCAAGACCTTGTAACAGCTGAAGAAGAAACAAGATCAACTTCCCCATCACCACTTGAGCTTCATGAAGTTGGTCCAAGTAAGAATGAAGAATATGAGGAGGTTCATTTTCAAGAGTCTCATTTTCTTGAAGGGTCCTTAAATATGAATGAAAAGATAATCAAAGAGTCCCTTAGCATTCTCCATGACACTCAAGCATTGGTTTCAAATTCTTGTTGGAGAGCTACTTCATTGGAGGAAACATCATTCCTTGAAGACATGGAGAAGATTCAAAGAGCAATGTGCCACATCAAAGGTAATTTCATGTCCTTGGTTTTTGATAGAAACCCTTTTTTTGAGCTTAATGAATTGTTACATGATGCATACTTGAAGACTAATGAGGATAATTATAAGCTCACAATTCAAAATGAGCAACTTCTTGAAAAGTTGCAAGATACTTGTTTTTCGTCTTATGTTTTAGATTGTCAAATGGTAGATTGTTTGGAGGATTCTCATGAGATGGTGGATCATGAGAAATGTGGAAATTTGAATGTGCATGATGTATTTGAAGATGAACTTGAAGATATACAAACACTTGATGTGGTGGAAGAGGAACTTGAATTGTCTCTTGATGAAGGTTATGCAATTTTTAAAGAAGAGCATGATTCCTCTACATTGGAACCAATCTACGACAAAGGTTTCACACTTTTGAAGGAGCTACATGATACTACTCATATGAATCCTTCCGATGATGAAACTTCTGCACTTTTTGATCAATTGGGTGAGTTAGTTCATTCTCCTACATACTACAATTCTATGTTTTGCAGCATTAGTCTCAATGAAGTATGGGTGAAAGGGTTCTTTTTTAGGGTGCCACATGAGGAGTATGGAACTCCTAGATTTACTTTTTATGATGACATGGGTGGAGCACATTCTTATTCACATTTGCAGCAGAATCCTTTATTACTTTATGATGATGCACATCTACATGGATGCACCTATGATATGCATTTGAGTCACTTGAAGACTCATGGTTTTTCTTGCTCAACACTTGGTTCATTTGATGTTGGAGGAACTTCATCCGACACTTGGGTGAATAGATTTATGATTGGAGAAAATTTTTGTTGGAAGCCACATACTTTGTGATATCTTTATGATTCTCACATTCATGGATGTATGGGTAAGACTTCTTTGAGTCATTTGAAGTCTCCTTGTTTTTTTGCTCATTATTTGGTTCATATTTTAGTGGAGATTCTTCATTCAGTTCTTAGATGAAATAATACATGGTTGAATATTTTGATGCATATCACATCCTTTTGGAGCAGAATTGTAGGACATGGGATCCTCACCTATTTCATTGGAGTAGATTTGATTGATCACTTGATGCTTGTATGCACATGGAAAATGGTGGTCTACTTGCTTGGAGGTATAAGCACTTTCATGATTATTTGATGAGGCACTTCCTTGATGTAGTTTTTTGTCATGTTGTTATGTACTTTGATGATATCTCTTTTGTACTTATGATATTTGGAAGAATGCATACAAGGAAATGGGATCCAGGAATCCTCTTATCTGATGGTATGGGTTGGAGAGCACTCTAAATTGTTGGGGTGCAATACAAGCAATGGGACCCTGGAATAATTTTTGTCTCATTGGTTTCAATTTTTTTGGGAAAATAAGTAGCATGGGAGATTGAGTTCCCACTTAATAAATTGCTTTTAATCAAAGTAGTGCAGTAGTAAGCATGGTGGTTCCACTCCAAAACTTTCATGGATTCTTGAGGACTCAAAATTGGGAAACTTAGTGGCAGCTTCAAAGAGTTATATAGTGGAAAAGAAGGAAGGTTATTCAACACATATGTTTGAAATTGCTTGAGTACAAGAAATATTGGGAAGGGAGGACTTGTAATGTCGCAAAATGTTGCATTGGATCACAATGGCCTAAGCTAATTGGCCATACTCATGATAGTTTGTCAAATTGGTACTAAAGGTCAAAATAATTACCAAGCATGATGTCCAAGTTGGTTATAATGTAAAATTAGATCCAAATGGACAAGGTGGGTCACATTAGAGCAAATTTCCAATTCAAATTTGTAATGTCCCCATCCACACAAAATATCATGGAGGAAAATTTCCACTAGCTTACTAGTTCCCTAGGTTGGGGGTGGAAGCATTAAAAGTTGGAGTGATGGAGGTACCAGACCCAAAGTGACCTTAGAATTACAAATGCACATTAAATGGGTCAAATAAATAATAATAAAATAAAATAAGGTGGCATTGGATCATGAGGGAACATAAGAGGTTGTGGGACCCACATGTGGCTAGATTTCCCCACTACACTTGGCATCATTCTCTCACCAATTCGAATTCAAGGTGAAGGGTAAAATACTTGGGGGATTTCAAGAGGTATTATTCATGGCATGAATCATCCAAGGTAGAATTAGAGTGGAAGAGTAACTCCCATGGAAGAGGAAGAGGCATCTTAGAGAAATTGTGACACTTGGGCTAGATTCCCTGGCTTCTATGACAACAATGATGAAGATGCTATGAAACCTATGACACAAATCAGACCTGATGGCTGACATCTGACATCTATGACATGTTAGGGCTAAATATATCCTCCAAGAGGGCGCTCAAGGGAGTTAGGGAAGCTAAGATGTTTCCACATGTGATTTGGTGGAAGTGGGAGACTAGGAATTGTTGTACAAGTGGCATTCTTTGGAATCTCTTCCCAACATGAGTTGGAATGAATATATTGGAAGGAATTCAACCCATATAGATCTTGGAAACTTTATAAATGTCAATAAAAAAGAATGAAAAAATCTTTTGATCATTTTTAGAATTTGCAATTGCATTTGGAGAGAGAAGCTAGTGGAGTGCTACATCTCAACTTGCCTTAGCACCAATTTCAGGGGTGGAAGATTCCCATCCTAGTTGGTAATTGGAAAGGACATTGAGAAATTTAATTTGGAGATTCAATGGAGTCCTTTTTTAGAGGTGTAATCTATAGGTAAGATCATGGTCACTTCTAGTTCAGCTTGCTTCTTCAACCATTTCAAGTTTTCTATTCTTGATCCTTGAGTAATTGCGCCTTTGGTGAGATAATATTCTCTTTGGGGGAGATTCTGATGCCCCATTATTTTGTAATATTATTTATATGCTCTGTATTTCATTCTAAAAAGAGCCACAAGTCAATATTCCAATAAATACTATGTAAAATTGCTCATTAATGAACAAACAATGCCTTTTTCCCCACTACCTTGTTGCAAGTCAATGATATGTTGATAAATTCAAATGGTTACGTGAATGAATGATGGATTAATGATAAATGGACTTTCATTTATGTGTTAAAATAGTTTCATGTTCATTATACAATATTTTGGATGAATGTGGTTGAGTTTCATAACATTTAGTGAAGATTGCCTACCATTTCCCCGTATGTTGAGACTAGCAATTCTATATCTGATTTGAGAGAGTTGTATCAGATATTCTAAGATGAATGATGATGAATATGAGAGACCATTTATGTCCTTTATATGTAACCATACTATGTTCATAATTTTGATAGGTTTCTATTTCATTTGGAGAGCCAGCTTGTCATTTACCCTAAGGGGATTTGAACCACAATTTGTTATTAAAACTCCCTACATTGACTAGATTACCAATGTTAGTTGCATAAGTAATTTGAAGGTTGGAAGGAACCTATAAACACCCTTATTATGTTTTAACATGATCCATCCACGTTCTGGTACAATTTGAGATCATTTGGAGCTATTTGGATCCATATACTCTTGGGGGTTTGAGCCTCAAAATCACTAGTAAATTCCCTGAGTTCTCTTGGATACCTATCCAACCCCAAAACCAAATATAATGATGAAACTATAATTTAATTCTCATACCCAACATTAGTGAAGGGTGTATAGTGTTTTGAATAGCTTTGTTCCAGGACATAGGGGGGTTTCCACTCCCCAAATTGACTAGTCTTGTCTCGGAACTACTTCCCTTGCAAATTGCAGACCATGGTTGGGTATATCAATTTATTATATGTATTATAGATTTTTTAATGTGTCCCATTACCCCTCATGACCTTCCTCACCAAGTTTGAAAGCATTTGGAGGAGTTTGGAATCAGTTGTATACATATACTTAAAAGTTGAGATTTGGTGAATTTGAGCACATTGGGAAATTTGATTAAAAAGGGACATTATACCTAAGGGTGTATGTGGGTGATTAAATGGATAAGGTGGGACCTCCATGAAGATATTAACCCCCAAACTAAGTGATAAGGTAAATTATTTAATTTATTTAAAATATTTTGAGCTAGGCTTCTAATTTAATTAAATAATTAATTATTTTGGATCTTAGAGTGAGGAATTAATTTATTTTATTAATTATCTTCATTTATTAATATTTTGGCAAGTGGATGATGTGTGAAAGTGGGCCAATAGGGAATACCCTTGAGGATAATGTTGTTAAATACGAACTGTAGGTCATAAAATAGAAAGGGATGAAAAGCAGGAAGGTGTAAGATGTTACCCAAAAAGAAAGAAATGGAAAAAAACCATAAAAATCTGAGGGAGGTCGAAATTTCCAAAAGAAAACTCAAATTACAAAGCAAGAAATTTTACAAGGAAGGAAACATCTTGAGAAGAAAGGGGCACAGTTTCTAAAGGAGAGAAAATGTGTAAGAAGAAAAGCAAGCAAGTATATCCACTCATGGGTGACCCATTCTCTTAGGTCACCGAGCCAAATAACTTGCTCAATGGGTCAAGATGAATTATATAAAAGAATGCTTCCAACTCCCATTAACAAATTTTGTTCATTTGAATTTTGTCTTGAGAGCTCTGAGTCTCTTCTTTGTTGAGTGATGTGCCTCAACTCTTTCTTGGGTGATTTTCCCCAAGGCTCCATAGTTTTCAGTTAATCAATATTCAGATCTAGAGAGTAATATTGCAGCAATACAGATCCATATCAGATCACAGTTGAAGACCTTCAAGCATTCAAAGAAGGAGGCCATAGTTTCAGTGTTTTTGCAGCTAGTTTTGGAGGAGAATCACTAGAAGGAGTAGCCAGTTTTTAGTGAATGCGCCTAGGATCTTTAGGGAGATTAATGTGCCATAATTTGAAGAGATCATGGATTCTTATGACTAGATAAAAACTTCATATCTGATCCACATACTCTTCTTTCACTTCTTCTCCCATTCTCAACTAAATTTGGAAGAGTTTTCCGTGGAGGAGGGAGATGGTTCAGTAAATGCACCCCAGTGAAGATCAAAAGTTCAATATGCAGAAAATATCAGTCATTGGATCTGTAGGTGGTCTTATAACAAATTCATAACAGATCCAAAGTAATCTCCCTACTTCTTATCTTCATTCTCTATCTATTGTAATGAATTTCAAGCCTGTGAGGCATTGTAAGTTTGGAAGGAAATCAAATAATTAAAAGAAGTGTTCTGAAGTTTATATTTCGACTTATATCTAATAAATATTATATATCAGAGAATTTATTCATATCAGAACATATTTTAGTGAATTATGGAGGCAGTTTGACAGTTAAAGATGAAGACTAGCTCTTTGTGTGCAATTTCAAGACTAGTTTTACACATTTAACTGCCATTTCTTTTATGAGCATCAGTTTTACATTTTTTCAGTTGTATGAGTTTAATAAAAGAGTACACCATCCATCCCAATAATTTCCCTGAGGTTTTGGATGTATTTAACCTTGTATGGAAGAGTTTGTAAATTGACTAGCTCCCCAATCCATAGGTAGCGCACTTGAGAAATTGGCCTCCAAACCAGTTTGAATAATCCCATATTATTAGGTACATCATTCTTGTGCATCCTACAAGTTCAGCTGGCTATTTCACCTCTTCCATAAACTCTGAGAATCCCTCACCTAGTCTTGTTGGCATATGCTAGAAGCCCAGGAAGCCTCGAAGTAGGCACCAAAATCACTCTGTTGCTGAAAAGTGAATGGATCTACTACATTGTGCCTAGTAATTATGCTAAGACCATATTTAGATGCTTCTGCACACCCATCCATATAAATTCCAGAACTTAAATTCATTGCTACCATCCTCATTCATTGTTTCAGTCCCCGTCACTTACATCCTACTCAGTTTAAGAAATTGCCTAAAAATTGAATAGTAAAATTTTGATAAAATATGAGTTTGGAGATAATATTTTGGCCAAATAATGGCCAGAATATTACAGTAGTATCAGAGCACTTTCCTTGGCTTAGCCCGTGGAAAGTAACTCTCATTGGAAAAGTAGCTCAACACTATCTTCAAGTTGCAGTTGTGGAATTAGTTCCAGTCATGGAAGATTCAGACTTTGAATTGTATGAGGAAGAAGATTATTCTTATGAGGAGTATGATGAATATTATGATGAGCAATATGAAGAGTACTGCAGACAGTATGCAGAAATTGTTTTCCAAGAAGTACCTTCTACAAGTATCTCCCATGAGATCATAGTTGGAAGGAGAGACTATGGTTATTCATATAGCCATATGGATGGAAAAGTTGCATGTTCCACAGTCAAAGGTCAACCTACTTATGACGAGTGCCTAAAAGAAGTAAGAGCTTCATTGGATGCATCCGTTTTACACCTCACAAGAATTTTTGGATCCTCTTCAAGAAGATCCTCCAATAACCTTTATCCTAATACAACCAGGGAGAAGCAAGACCCAAAGACCAATCATGAGATTGTTGACAGAATGGAAGAAGAATTTACTGCAAGATTCTATGCTGAGGATCTCAAGATCACCTCTGAAGGGATTGGTACTATTAGGGGTGCTGAGTCATATTTTGGATTATATCCAAAATAAGAACATAAATCAGATCCAAAGTCACCACAAGACCTTCACAGGGAAGCATAAGTTGACCACACATCAGTTAGATGTGAACTAGTAGATTTGGTGGCAGAATAAGGCACCATAACCCCACCCATTAAAGAGAGAAGCATGATGCAAAAGTATGGACCACATTCAGATTTTTGTACTAATTTGTATCATGATGATGTTGCATCCACATCAGAGGATAATTATTGCATAAGGGATTCCCTGGATGCTGAGTCTTAGATCTTTAGTGATAAGGGTGAATGCAGTGACAAGGTTGAATCACTAGAAAGGTGTTTGCAGGATGCCCACATGGTTGGAAGAGAACCTACTGAGGAATGTTTTGAGTGTGAGGAAGCATTTAATTATGTGTATTATCATATACATGTGGGAGACATGGAAGTCCCCATTGGTGAAGGTGTTGTGGATGCAAGATCCATGGAGAAAGAAGAAGGTCTTGCAACAACATAAATTGAAAATGAGAAATTGGTGCAAGGCCAAACCACCAACATACCATCACAAGGAGGGGAATATATAACACATAGGAATTTTGTAAATTCTGATATTTATGTGCCTATGTGTTAGTATGATGGGGCAGCCACTTCTGAGGAGGAGATGGCCTTAGTTGAGCCCCCAGGGGTCGAGACTCCTGAATTGGGGAGAGATGAAAATTGGAGAGAAAGACTTACTGGTGCACCAGAGATGAATGAGTGCCCCAGTTGCATCCAAATATCTGATATTAATGATATTAATATGAATATCTTGCAGCCCCAAAATATGTATCATATTTCATAACTTCAACAGAATCAACTGAAGTTGATCCTAGGAAGCTAGAAGAGGAGAAGGTTTGTCTGCCAAAACCTCATTTCCTTAAAGGGACAATGAATATGAATGAATGAAAGATCCAAGAATCCCTTCAAACCCTCAATGACACCCATTCCTTAATGAATAACCTCTGTTGGAAGTTGCAGGAGCAGTCTTCCATGAGAGACATGGAAGAATTTCAGAAAGCCATGACAAGCATAAAAGGTAAATTCTTGAACCTCCTTTCAGATAGAGATAGTTTGTTGGAGCTTGTAGAATTGTTTCATGGTGCATCCTTGAGGGATGATGAAGAGATCAACAATATCAATGATGAATTGATGGCTACCCAATATTATTTTAGAAGCATTCAAAGTGCCTTCCAAGAATCCAAGACAAAGATATTGCAGCTTCATGAAAAGTTGCAAAGACCCCCCCTAGCCTCCTACACACCATTTAGTCAACTTCATTTGGTTGAAAGAATTATGGATCATATGGAGGAAACTCATGAGATGGTGGATCATGAGGATCATTCATTTTTACAAGTGCTTGAAGAGTGTACAGAACATTTTGATGAGAACTAAGCACTTGATTATTTTCCAAGGGAACTTGATTATTTTCCCAAGGGAACTTGAGTTGTTCCTTGAATACAGTTACTCTCCCATTGAAGAGTGGGATGAGATCACGCCATTTGGACCAGACAATAATGAAAAATATGCAGCCATAAGTCTGGTTACTGAAGTTTGCAGACATACAAACAAGGTTCATAGTTCTTTCCCATCTGTCCTATATTCAACAACAACACCGGGGAATGAACAGTGGGTGAAGAATTTTTTCTGGTTGATGCCACATGTACAACAGGAGGATCATGATCTGTCCTCATGGGAGATAGGTCCTATTACAAAAGAGATGGCTGATTATAGATCATATAAATCAGCAAGCAACATCTCCAATTCATCCACTGGATGGATGGATACATGCATCATTGAAACGGAAAATATGGAAGGTAAAATTTTTATGTCTTGTTGTAAGAAAATTGTTTTTAATATAGCTGGTTTTTCTATGATTTGCAAGCAATAGAAAAGGCATAATTTGCAGCCATTATACACTTCTAGTACACATTCACAGAAGACTCAGGTGTAAAAGTGCATAACAGAAATTTTCATGAGCATGGAAAGTGGAGTGATTCCCACTTGGTATTGGAATTTGCATGTGTTTGAGAGGATCCATGCTTGGTGGGGAAGTCTCACACATATCCAATTTTCCATTGGAAGTCACCAACTTTCAATGGGGTGGAGTGATTTTGACATCCCACCTGATGATAGATTTCCCAAATGGATTTTTATGTTTAAGAAAATGCATTTGAGACATTGGGATTGTGGCATCCTTCAAAGTGCCAAAATTTTTGGAAAGATGTTGCACAATCCACGGGATCCTAGCATCCTTTAGAATGCCAAAATTTTTGGAAAGATGTTGCACAATTCATGGGATCTTGGAATTCCTTGGGCTGTAAGTTTGTTCCTGATGTTATTCAGGCTCGGGAGGGAGCACCATAGGCAATGGGATCCAGGAGGGAAATCCAACTTCCTTTTCTTAAAGATCTACATTGTTGATTGGTGGACTAGTTCCTTTCATGGGGAACTGCATGATGGACCAGACTCTTGGGGAAGACATGAGAAGCTTATGATCAGATTTGAGCAAAAATAGCATGATGGACCGACTCAGATTCAGTTGGGGGTTTTTACATATATATGGAATAGTTGGAGCATGCTTGAGGGAGCATATGTTTCAATTGAATTGAATTGATGGGACCCATGATTCTGATGATTTCTATTATGGTACAAAGAATGGGTGACTACTGTGGTCACCAACAGGAGGAGATATAGAAAAGTCATAAGTATGCTTGGACGGAATTATAGTATTAGTCCCTGGACTAAATTACTTGAGGACAAGCAACCTTGGGAGGGGAGCACTGTCATGTCCCCAAATTTTGCTATGGTCCATGGGGGTGATTTTGTCCTAAGTCACCTACGAATTAATTAATTAATTAATGGGTGAATGTGGAAATTAACTTATGGAATATGCCTAAGGGTGTATTTGGGTGATTAAATGGATAAGGTGGGCCCTCCCTAAAGATATTAACCCCCAAACTAAGTGCTAAGATGAATTATTTAATTAATTGGGAGATTTTGAGCTAGGATTATAATTTAATTAGATAATTAATGATTTTGGATTTTAGAGTGAGGAATTAATTTATTTGATTAATTATCTTCATTTATTAATATTTTGGCAAGTGGATGATGTGTGCAAGTGGGAAAAGAGGGAATACCCTTGAGGATAATGTTGCTAAAACGGAGCTGGAGGTCAGAAAATAGCAAGGGATGGAAAGTAGGAAGGTGTAAGATGTTACCAAAAAGAAAGAAATGGAAAAAAAAACCATAAAAAGCTAAGGGAGGTCAAAATTTCCAAAAGAGAACTCAAATTACAGAGCATGAAAGTTTTACAAGGAAGGAAACATCTTGAGACAAACTACGCACAGTTTCTAAAGGAGAGAAAAGGTGTAAGAAGAAAAGTAAGAAAGTATATCCACTCATGGGTGACCCATTCTCACAGGTCACCAAGCCAATTAAATTGCTCAACAGGTCAACATGAATTGTATAAAAGAATGCTTCCAACTCCCATTAACAACTTTTGTTCATTTGAATTTTGTCTTGAGAGCTCTGAGTCTCTCCTTTGTTGAGTGATATGCCTCAACTCTTTCTTGGGTGATGTGCCCCAAGGCTCCATGGTTTCTAGTAAATCAGTATTCATATCCAGAGAGTAATATTGCAGCAATACAGATCCATATCATATCACAGTTGAAGACCTTAAATCATTCAAAAAAGGAGGCCATAGTTTCAGTGTTTTTGCAGCTAGTTTTGAAGGAGAATCACTAGAAGGAGTAGCTAGTTTTCAGTGAATGGACCCAAGATATTCAAGGAGACTAATGTGCCATCATTTGGATAGGTCAGGGATGCTTATTACCAGAGAACAAATTCCGATATGATCCACATACTCTTCTTTCACTTCTTCTCCCATTCTCAGCTAAATTTGGAGGAGTTTTCCCTGGAGGAGGGAGATGGTTCAGTAAATTCGCCCCAGTGAAGATCAGAATTTTAGTATGCAGAAAATATAGGTCATGTGAACTATAGGTGGTCTGATAACAAATTCAGAACATATCCAAAGTAATCTCCCTACTTCTTATCTTCGTTCTCCATCTATTGTAATGAATTTCTAGCTTGTGAGGCTTTGTAAGTTTGGAAGGAAATCAAATAATTAATAGAAGTGTTCTGAAGTTTATATTTCTACTTATATCTGATAAATATTATATATAAGAGCATTTATTCATATCATAACATATCTTAGTGAATTATGGAGGCAGTTTGACATTTAAATATGAAGACTAGCTCTTTGTGTGCAATTTCAAGACTAGTTTTACACATTTAACTGTCATTTCTTTTCTGAGCATCAGTTTTACATTTTTTCAGTTGTATGAGTTTAATAACAGAGTACACCATCCACCCCAATTATTTCCCTGAGGTTTTCGATGTATTTAACCTCTCTTGGAAGAGTCTGGAAATTGACTAGCTCCCGAATCCATAGGTAGTGCACTTGAGAAATTGGCCTCCAACCCACTTTGAATCCTCCCAGATTCTCAGGTACATCATTCTTGTGTATCCTACAATTTCAGCTGATTTTTATAACTCTTCTATAAACTATGAGAATCCCTCACCTAGTCTTGTTGGCATATGCTAAAAGCCCAGGAAGCCTTGAAGTAGGCAACATAACCACTTTGTTGCTGAAAAGTGAATGGCTCTAGTAAATTGTGCCTAGGACTTCTTCTCAGACCATATTTAGCTGCTTCTGCACACCCATCCATATAAATTCCAGAACTTAAATTCATCCCTACCATCCTCATTCATTGTTTCATTCCCCGTGACTTACATCCTGCTTAGTTTAAGAAATTGCCTAAAAATTGACTACTAAAATTTTGATAAAATCTAAGTTTGGAGATAATATTTTGGCCAAATATTGTCTGGAATATTACACGCTACCAATCCTTTATATTTCTTCTACTTCCTCCTTGAGTGCATGATGGTACATGTCTACAATCCAAAGAAGTTGATTTCTATCTAAGAGTAAGTTCATGTAACTCTCTTTCATATTGGCCACTGCTTCTATGAGAGTTTTGAAATATTCCAAGAAGGATTCCTCTTCCAAATATTCTCATGAATCTCTCCAATAGTAGCTTGTAACCAAGGATATGGTGTCAAAATATTTCTTCAAGGTTTCCATAAGCTTCTCTTTGTTCTCCTTCAGTGTCCCACCCAAATGATGTGGTTCACAAGGAAGATCCTCCACCAAGTTTGCTTCATCTAATGACTGCCATACAAGATCAACTTCCTTGTGGCATAGATCCATAGCACATGTTGCATACATGTCAACATTATAATATTTTTCCATTTCCATTTCATTGTATGGAGTGGAAGGTTTTTCAAAATCATGCAAAGAAATGTGGCTTTTGCAAAAATCTAAACTTTGACCATACCTTTGTTTCACATTTTCATCTTCTCTAAGTAGACGACTTGTGCTAGTAGGTTCTTCCACCTTGTTCTCCATAGGAAGACTCACAGTTGAAATATGTGGTTCATTCTGTTATCCATGTGGCTAGAGTGAGTCCATGTGCATGGCTTCACTCTTGTCTTGACTCCCACATGATAGTTGATTTGTGCTTTCCTTATGCTCAAGTGCTTCAGCTTCCTGGCTATCCTCCTTCAAGCAACTTGAGGATTTTTAATTTTATTCTTTCAATGGTTTTCTACCCTTCAATGATTCCTCATCTACATCCCTGGGCCAAAATACATAACTAAGATAGATATAATCCTTGAAGGTCATGGATGCACAAATTTCCTTACCCAATGCTAGGTACTTTTGGTAGCAGCGGGGCATGTTTTCACATACTTCCATCATCTTTGCCACTTATTTATTAACCATTAGAGGAATATACATTATATATTTTTGGTCACAAAAGTAACCATCCTCAACTCTTGGTAGGCATCCATCAATATATATTTTTTATTCTTCTTCATACTGCTCAAATTAGTATTCTTCAACGACTATTGGTACAAGCCTTATTCTGCAACTTTTCTTCTTTAATTGAGAAATGGATCTTGGTATTTTTTATCACAAGTGTAGAGGAACATTATCTAATACTATTTTAATATCCCCAATATTCTATGAGGAGATATTATCTCCACAATCCGAAACCAAATCAGAAGAATTGAAACTAGGCACAATTTCTAGATTTTGGAGGCTAAAAACTACATGTTTCCAACTCGTTCCAAATGGCATCAAACCCTTCCAAATTTCTGATATGAAGTAGGGTATGGGTCCTAACACATACTAATTTACATTAATGACCAATAGGATGACTTTTGGAAGTTCTAAGAACAAAAATTTTGAGTAGAACCTTTAGACAGTGAGTTTCACGACTAGCATTGGAACATTGATGGGCAAGATGACTTTCCCAACACTACTAAAAAATTTCAAACATGTCAACATAGGTTCATATGGACACCTGAAAACATTGAAAAACTTCAGAAACACACATATCATACTTTTTTCCAGGTTTACTCAAGGGCGTGCTTCGACAGTTTGCACATTTTCTAAGTGCATCACACATGGGATAGGCACAAAGGACCAGAGGCAATGTCAGTCCCTAGGAATTATGTGGAAAATAGACGGATTCTGGTGAAATACTAGAATCAAATTGAGTACATCAAGGACATATAAAATTCATATTTTGATACTTGTCTAAAGATCACACCAGGAGTGTAAATTCTTGACTATGCACAATTTTGGTTCACAAGAAGAGGAAATTGCCTGTTTCCAAGCAATTCCTAATGGCACTAGAAGATCATGATTTTATGGTGTGAGGCTTGGGTTGGGTATAAATACATGTATATTGACTTGTATCTCTTATTATAGGTTATTACAGCCAAAATTAAGACGATTCAATTATCACTAGTAATTGACAACATGAGGAAGTTTAACACTGGAAATTGAGCACATGATTAGGAGAGCAACACTTTTTTTATTATTGTTGTATAATGGAGTGTAGGTACATCAATATGGATGATTTTTTCAGCAAAAAAATACATAATAATGGAATATTAGAAAGCAAAAAATTTTGTAGAGAAGGAGAATGCCAGTGTGGCTTAATACATGATATCTTTGCTTGCACTTTTCGATCCTCATGGAGAGAATTCGAATTTATACCTGAAAAAAAACTTCTGAAGTGTGTCCAAAAACTGTTGCAGGTCACTAACATCCAAATGGAGGCATTGGAACAACCACCACCTCACACAAGTGCGCCAAACATCACCAAACCCAAACCAACTGAAAACTAGTCACTAGGAAAACACTTGAAACTGATTGCTACTGTCACTCACTCCAACTTGAACTCGAACCATACATGTAATGGATGAATAAGGTACTTCAAAGCTACTATATATGCTGTATGAAGCTCTATGAAAAGGGCTAAGTGTCCTTCTCCTCTATCACCAACCGCAATGCTAGCAAACACTCCAACTGGTTCAAGTTACAAAGTAGCACATGTACCTACTGTTGCAAGGGTCACATATCCAAAGCATAGAAAATCCATGAGATTCTCCAATCTCAATCAAAACCGGAAAAAATAACTCGAATGCATGTTCCATCATTGATATTTGTGCCATTCAAAATTGCCTTGCGTTTCAGTTATTTTCCGATGCCAAGTGGTCCCTCCTTTCCTCAAGTGTGCCCTCTTTCTTTTCTGGTGATTTTTCTCATTCCAAGTGGTCCATCCTTCCTCAAATTATCCCTCTCAAGTCTCCTTGGATGTTTCCTTTTATTTTTCTTGAGTTAGATTAGCAAAATCTAAATTTTTCTTCTGTTCCTGCCTTTATTTTCTTTTCCCACCTTTACTTTGCTTTTCCTTCTTTTTCTTGATTTCCTTTGTTTTTTGACTATTTTTATGACGGAGACACCTCATATGGGTCCCAATTGACCTCCTAGGAACTTGCTTGAACCAATTAGACCAAATCCTTGAATTACATAATCAATTTTGTGGACCTACATGATTTGATTTACTTGTGCATAATAACTATAGGCCAAATAATTCCTAAATCAATTATTTTTTCCACTTGAACCTATTGTAATTAAAATGGGGACATTACACCATTGAATGGATTCCTTAAATTTCTAATAGGCTTAGCATGCCCCTTGCCGAAGACAAGTGGCTGCAAATTCCCCATTCCATCAAACTAGAGTTGAATGAATAACCACATGATGGATATTTCCAACCATCACTCATAAAAAGTAACTATTGTATGTGTTATATTATTTTCATGTGTGTATGGGGTTTTTTCATTTGTGCAATTGCATCTGATGATCTTCGTTAAGGGATTGAGGGCTATTTTTTGGTTTTTTCTAAAAATGTGTAATTTAATCTTGGTTAAGGGATTAGGGTATATTTCTAATATGGGTCAATGTATTATGGTTTTCAATGTTGCGTAACACCTACACATTGTATTATTATGGTTAATAATCATAATGAGAAAGTAAGAGGTGCAACTCCAAGTTTTTATAGTTTTCCTGGTTAAGGGTTTCTAGGGTAAATATCTATATATTATGTGTGAATGCTATGGTGTAATATCTATTTTTCTTACAAGAATACATATGATTTGATTCTCTACACATGATTAAAACTTATAGTAACATTGCATTACCAGTTTCCATTATAGTTATCCCAATCATGTACCTATCAACCATTAAATCAATCATGAATTTGTCATCAATTAAGTATGGGATCAAGTGTGTGAGACAATGGGAGGAATGAGGGGTTGTTAAGCCTCCACCATTGAGCCTCATCCATAACCATATATCCATTTCCACGTGAATATCCTCAGAAAAGAAAGTGGGTCATAAGCCTAAGTTGACAAATTTTGAATGAATCCATCTGTTTAATAAGACTATGGAACTCAATACATCTAAGGAGGTCCCCCATTATTGACCAGGATCCCCTTATCCAACGAAGCTATTTGGTTGACTGTGAGATCAAATTGATTATTATTCAACCTTCTAATTTGTAAAAGTTGAACAGAGTCAGAAAAATCAAGTAGTTCATAAATTATTTGTAGCATTCTATACAACATTGTTCCTTCAATATCCTTCCTTTTCTTGATGAGACCAATGATTAGGTAGTCAGAGTCTCTAAGAAAGAGTTTCCTTGATATTGTGAGAGAAAAGAATATAAATTTGAAGGTACAAGGCATGAATCTCTACTTTTTCATTGGTCATTCTCTCTAATCCCCAAGCATAACTCACTTCTATGTTCCTGTCAAGGCCAAAAATGACCCCTCCATGCCTGTTGCCCCTATTAACCTGCATAAATTACAACAAATTTAGTGATCATATCTAAGTGGATACATTATATAAATAAAATATTAATCATGTAGTTATTGTGAGTATGGATTTAGATAAGAAGCATAAGTTGTTGGTTAATCCATGACTTTTAACATCTACATGATCATTACATGGTTGAATTGACTTAGATTCCTACATATATTAAATTCACGGTGTTGACAAAGTAAGTTTGATTTTGAATTCCTATCAATTTGTGCCCCAATTAGAAATGATAATTTGAAAATGTACATAATTAATGTACAAACACACAAGTGTAATGTTGGAGCAACATATGATGGTGGCGATTCTTAATTTGCTTAATCCTTATGTGTCATTAATCCTATAGTATGGGTCCAAATACTAAGTTTCGTGGTATATGTTTTAGGCTTATATTAATAATGAACCATGCATATGAATGTGTGTAATCTAATTCATTTCTTACTAGTAGTATGAAAATGAAGAATATGAGAGAAGAAGAAGATAAAACACATACTATAGATGTCCATTGAGATAAGTTCTGAATATCCCTTCCTCATGCATCACTAGTTCTATTGCACTCCACCTAGGGTTTTCATACTTTCTTGTCTTGACTTAGGCCTATATAGGGTCATGTGTATTGCACCTAGAGTAATTTTGAGGAACTCCTTGATGTATGGAATCTCACCAAATTACTCCCGAATGATAGGTGGTCCAAGTATTGAAAATAATTTCTTAATATCTTATAACTTCAAACCAAACTCTGGTCTCCTTATAATTACCACTAATAAATCCCAAAATATAATGTCTCCCTGGGATGGCTTCACAAATTCTCTCAGAGACCATGGGTGTTTGAATCTTGCACTCAGGATGACATGATGTGATATCTGTGGGGATGTTGCTTCCCTTGATACTAATAGTGTGTGTAGATGATAAAACAAAGAAACTTAAAATAGAGATCCATAAATGAAATAGTTAAGTTGTTGCATTAATTATCTTTAGAAAAACAACTTATTGTTAACTTTTGGTGAGTACAAAAGATAACTATAATGAATATATAATAGATCTAAGTTAAGATGACCCTATTTATTAGTTAATTGCATTATTATTCTTCCCCTCTTGAGAATCCACATCCCAGGAGCAAACTCAACCAAATAATATTCCCTTATGCCTAAAGTTATTCACCTCTCAAACAATTATAGAGAAACAAACATCTAATAACAATTTCATTTTTTAGGATTATTGATTTGTTTTTATCAAACTTTTATACATACATATGCCAAGGAATTTTTTATTAGATTTTCTAGGAAAAATTGACATATTAATGGTTTTTTACGTACCATTCTAACATAGTTTATTAGGATATTTAGGCACTTAGGAGTTAGTTCATATCAACTTGCTCTAACGTGTCTTTAGGTAAATTGTGTTTCTTTAGTATTATTAATGTGAATTTGTACTTATGTAATATGAAAGTCACAATATGTTATAGACATAAAGAAATACGATGGTTGATCTTCTCATTGATACTAATGACCATATTTATTCATGGCTTGACACCCGATTTCCAATGATATCTATTTAAAGAGCATGGATAGTCATTCACTAATCATCGATTGTGACAAAATAATATTTAAAATATATTCCTTTTGCATTAATACATTACCTCAAGGGGTCCCATTGGTTGGGTCGTGGATTGTTTCCCACTATGATGGTTTTAACCATGTAATATGTTGGTGTGTTGATTTGTCATGTATTTATGCAAGTGGTTGCTTAATGTGTTCAAACTATGTGTAAATACCATATTTTTTCAAGCATGGTATTAGAGATAGGTTATAAAGGTCCACTCCTATTGTTGATTGGGATCTTAAACCTATGTCACAATGTGCATCAAAGGATTTCTAGATTATGATATTTTTGGCATTTTTTGGGTTGAAATAATTATTCCTTTGCTTCCAAAGTGTTGCTTTTAGTTATGATATTTTTTTGTTCACCCAAAAATTTTCTTTTTGCCCAAGATATGGGCATTTTATCAGATCTAAAGTTATACTATTTACATTACATTTTTTATTTTCTCGAATTGGTTAATATTTTATTTTTGGAATTTTTTTCATATTCCAAGTTTTCTCTCTTTTCAATCTACATACACTCTTTTCTATGCAAACTTAGCAAATAAAAAACATAGCAAAAAGTGTTTTTTTTTTTTGCATATACTCTTTGCCATTGCCTTGTGGATTAAACATGATAAATCAGAAATATAGAGAAAACTTGCATTTTTCAGGTAAGCTAAGAAAGAGCTAACCCAAATCTTAGAAAGTTCATGCTTCAAATTTTTGCTTGTTTTTGTGTGCGACCATGTTGTAGGCTAAAATAAGGGTGTTGGAGGTAAGTAGGCACTTCTAAATAAAGAGTAAAAAAAACCTCCCACTTCATAACATTTGTTATATATTTTCCATTAATTCACTTCGTAGAAAATTACTTTATTAAGTAAGAAGTCTTAAACTTCAAGTCTTTATTTTCTTTAAGTTACTTTTTGAAAAAAATCATATAACTTTAAGTTATCACATAACTTTATTGTAAGGTACATTTTACTTACTTTATAAAATTGAATCACTATAAAGTAACTTTATTATTATTTCTTAAGTTGTTTTTTCATGCAAATTTCATTTATAAAGTAAATTCATTCTTAAAGTACTTCTCGCCTATTTTGTAAAAGTGGGTCACTTATTTTATTGTAAAATTAACTTATTTTTAAAAAGTGATTTTATAGAGAAAGTTAGTGAAGGAAGGAATTTTTTTTCTTAGCAACCTCATTGTGCACCCATCACCACGTGGACCAACCACTACCTTCCACATGGAACCTTGGTTCATTTTTTTTTAAATGACATAATTTTGACATCTAGAGTCCATTTTTTGTGCCATTTTTTTAAACTACCTATATTTTATAGAGCTTTATATCTAGACTATTAGTTTCTATTTTTGAAGCCATATTACTCGCATATTATAATATGGTTAGTCCAAGTGATCTTATACTTATCAGTAGCAACTACTTCTCATGGAAAGATCATATTGATGATGCATTATGAAATAAAGGAAATTACCATATTACCTTGAAAACATTGTCCCCACCGATGCCTCAAGGAAAACCAAATGGGATAAAAAATATAACAATGCATGTGGATTAATATGAATGTCCATATCTAGTGATTTACACTTTCAACTTTAACAAATTGACAAACTACATGAGGCTTGGATAATATTGGAAACTGTGTTTGGTAAACATAATGAGACTCAATCCCAACAACTTGATAACTAGTTGATTTCTTTAAATCATATTGGTTTCTCTTTCATTAAAGACTATCTATCTAAATTTAAAACACTTAAACTCTTAGTTGAAGAATGTAAGGTATCCCAAAGGATATTCATTGTATTTATGCTATTCTTTTTTAAGATTGACAGTTCATACTCTATTTTTGCATCTACTTTTCACTCAATCACATAAGCTCTAGGCCTTACTTACAAAGCACCCACTTTTTAAGAATTTTGTGATGCTTTGATTAGAGAGCAAGATAATCTCTCACATCTTGCATTTCTTATGCTTGTAGGTAAATCTAACAAATATTTAGTGGCACAATAAAAGGATAAAGTCAAGCATATGAAGAAGCAACATCTTCACACCAATAAACAAAACAAGGGTCCCAAACCCTCTCAACAAGCTTATACTCCCAATGGTGATAAAGTCATTAAATCTAGAGGTAAGAAGACTAAGTAACATTATAGTTTTTGTGGGCAATATGGTCATGTGTACTCTAAGCATTTCAATAAAAGGAATCCTAGAAGTAGTAATGAAGAAACAAAACATCAATCTTGATTCTTCATCTAACTCTTCTTCTCATGGGAATGCACTTTCTACTTTTTTTTTTTCCTTAAATGAATCATCTACTTCTTCCTATGATGTGTGGCTTATTGATTCTAGAGAATATTATCATATGGATAAGGATAAAGACATTTTTTCTCTTAATGAATGTAAAACCAACCAGATATTGAAGATTATACAACTAAGGATTGTATTTCAAACCTTTCCCCAAGCTTAGCTAAAAAGGTAAGGTGGGAATTTGCGATGGTCCTTAGAAAAGTAAAACCACCCAAAGATAACATATCACATCGAGAAAAAATGGCATTAAAAACATTAAAAAACAATAAAAACATTATTGTTCTAAGGGAGGATAAGGGGAATGCCACAATTATTATGGATAGGGTTGAATATGGGAATAAGATGACTAATCACCAAAACTCCAGTGGAAGCTACAGGAAGTTGGACAAATACCTGTTAATTTTTTAGCATTAATTTAATATACTCTAGGATCTTTACTGAGAGGATAACATGTACATCATATCAAGTATAACAATGCATATCAATCACACCAAGCAATCACATGAGACAATAGACACATAGAGTTTCACTGGGGAAAACCATAAAGGTGAAAAACCCCACAACTTCCTCAGAGATAGAAAGAGAAATGATACAACCCAAGTACACAAAGATAGTCCTCCTAGCAACTGAACCTCCTCCTCCACTAGTGCGCTACTTTTTGAGTAGTGTAGAAGTGAGATAATGAGATGATCAAATAGAGTGCCTCCCGCACTCTATTTATACATGACCTGACCTGCCTAATAACCTAGCAGGGCCTTGTCTAACTCAGTCTAATAACCCATGGTTATACTAATCAGGGCCGACCCCACACTTGGTGGTCTAATAACCCATCACTTGCAAGTTGCAACACTTGTCAATACAAATCACGACACTTCCGTATAGAGGAATAATAACATATCTATAGGAGTACAATATACATAGGTGAAATACATTTCGAAGTTACAATTACATCAATACTCCCTCTTAACTAGGAAGGTATTTCTCGACACAGATCTGCTAGCACAAGTCTTCTTCTCTAGATCATCGTCATCGTCACTACTGCTGCTATCTCAATCAATCTCCAATCTACTCGTCATAGGAAGTTCTACAGCGCCAGTCCTTTTTCATACTGGATGTAGGCCCACCATCTGTAGGTCTTCATCATCACTGGCCATACTATGGAATCCTCAGGACTTATTACGTGCGTCAACAAAACCTCGAAAGAGCATCCCAGGACTGATTATGAGCTTACTGCTCAACCTATTGGATCTCCCAGGATCTTTTACATGTTGACCTTCACAAAACCTACTTACAGAATCCCAGGATGTTACGAGCACACTGCTCTACCTTTCTGGATATTGATAGAGAATCCTAGGCTGTTACGAGCACACCGCTCTACCTGTCCAGATTTTAAAGGATCTTTTCTATGTGAACTTTCGCAAAACCTACTCAAAGCATCCCAGGATGTTACGAGTACACTGTTCTACCTGTATAGATCTTGATAGAGCATCCCAGGATATTATGAGCACATCGCTCTACCTGTCTGAATTTTAAAGGATATTTTCTATGCGAAACTGTAGCAAAACCTACTCAGAGCATCCCAGGATGTTATGAGCACACCGCTCTACCTGTCTGGATCTCGACAGAGCATCCCAGGTTGTTACGTGCACACCGCTCTACCTGTCCATATTTTAAAGGACCTTTCCTATGCTACCTGTATAACCTTTCCACGGCCACAGAGTATCAACCTGATACTCACCATACATCATCCTGATGTACATCATCACTTGATCAACCTAATCATCATCATAGCATCAACCTAATGCATATCATTTGGAGCAACATCCTGAAGCTCGTCATCTATGATCGTCCTGATCATCATCATAGAATCAACCTAATGCATATCATTTGGAGCAACATCCTGAAGCTCATCATCTGTGATCATTCTGATCACCATCATAGCATCATCCCGATGCATATCATCTGGAGCAACATCCTGAAGCTCGTCATATGTGATCATCCTGATCAAACAATATATCCATCTGATGCATACAAAGTATCTACCTGATACATATCATTATACATGATCTACCTGATCATACAATGCATCCACCTAATACATACATTAGTACATGATCTACCTGATCATACAATGCATCCACCTGATACATACATAAGTACATGATCTACCTGATCATACAATGCATCCACCTGATACATACATAAGTACATGATCTACCTGATACATATACAAAAATACATGATCCACTTGATCATACAATGTATCCACCTGATACATACATAAATACATGATCCACCTAATCATATCAAGCATCCAACATGATGCATATACAAATACATGATCCAACTGATCATATCAAGCATCCAACATGATGCATATACAAATATATCAAGCATTCAACATGATGCATATACAAAGTAGTAACTGGAGCATCGTCCTGATGCTCATCATCCAGCGCTTACATCCATATCCATGGGAAGGATCCTCCTCTCACCATGCTTCAAATGGCTCCTGCAAATGTGTCCATCACTTCTTCCTCGAAGTGTCGTCAATCTGAAGAACACCAAGCCTCTCTCTGAAGTACTCAAACTTCACTCTGGCTAGTGGTTTCGTCAACACATCTGCAACCTGCTCATCCGTCACAACATAAAGGAGCTTCACTGCTCCTCTCTGCACCATATCCCTGATATAGTGATATTTGATCTCGATGTGCTTCAACCTGTCATGGAACACCGGGTTCTCAGACAACTTCACACAACTCTGGTTATCACAAAAGATACCAGTAGAGTCCTGCAGGAGATCAAATAACTCAGACAGTAGCTTCTCGATCCATACTGCCTCACAACTAGCCGAACAAGTTGCAACATACTCTGCCTCGGCTGTACTCAGTGCTATGCAGGACTGCTTCCTGCTAAACCAAGAGATCACACCTGATCCCTTACTGAAGCAACACCCAGATGTGCTCTTCCTATCTGCAGCACTGCCTTCCCAGTCCGAATCAACATAACCCTACATGTTAAAATTTTGATTCGCATCATACTTGAGCCCATAATATATTGTACCCTTCAGGTACCTCAGAATATGCTTTACAGCAACCAGGTGAACACCTATGGGGTCCGTCAGGAACTGGCTCAATGTGTTCACCACAACGCAAATATCTGGTCTAGTGTTCGTCAAGTACATCAAGGACCCAATCATCTGACGATACAAAGTGACATAAACCGGATGAGATGAAGCATCACACATAAGCTTCAGGTTCGATTCCATAGGTGTGGCCATGGCCTTGCAGTCCATCATCCCGAACCTCTTCAGGATCTCTATTGCATACTTCCCTTGTCCAAGGAAGATTCCATCTGCACTCTGCCACACCTCCATGCCTAGAAAATAGTGCATCATCCCCAAGTCCTTCATCTCGAACTCGGCAGCAAGCTTCCTCTTTGTGTTGATAATCAATCCATCCCCACCTGTAATAAACAGGTCATCCACATATAGTAGTAGTATCACAGGATTTCCTTCCTCAATGTTGTAGTGAAGGTTGGAATCGGCTTTACTCTTGGTAAATCCCAAACTGGATAGAAAGCTGTCTATCCTACCATACCAAGTCCTAGGAGCTTGCTTAAATCCATACAATGCTTTCTTCAACCTGCACACATATGACCCCCTGTCATGTGTCTCAAAACCAAGTGGTTGATCAACATACACTTCCTCCTCGACTACACCATTCAAGAAAGTTGTCTTGACATCCATCTGGTGTATCTTCCATTTCATCACTGCAGCCAAGGCAAGTACTGATCTGATGGAAGTGTATCTGGCTACAAGAGAAAAAGTCTCTTCATAGTCTATTCTCACTTTCTGGGAGAAGACATGAGCTACAAATATCGCTTTGTATTTCTCTATGCTATCGACTGCAGCATGCTTGATCTTATAGATCCACTTGGAAGTCAAAACCGACTTCCCTTCAGGTCTTGGGACCACATCCCAAACATCATTCTTCATGATCGACTAGTACTCTTCGATCATTACTTCATCCCGGATCCTGGGAACTTCAGATTCTTCAATAGATAGCTTTGTTGCCGGAGTAAATGTTGTAGTCCTTCTTTTGTAGGTGATGGTTTATGATCTTTCCTACAAGACAAGTTAAATTGCATGATTAGAAACATCTCATAGTTTTCAGAACAAATTTTTACACATAAAGAAATATGTCATACAGTCATGCAATTAATTTAGCCAATGCCTCAATACAACATTTATCCATATCCCGTAACTTTCTAGATTCCTTCCAATCTCTACCAGAACATTGTTAAGAGTGTGCGCAACTCCCAACATGTCAGCAAAGAGGTTTCATTCTAGATAAGTAGCAATGGAATGTTGTACAGTTCCATAGGCCACTTACCCATTACATGCATATTAGTGGTATACTTTTCATTAATGCAATTATTCTAATATGCATGATACACAACCTAAGTCTAGGAACATAAGTATATACATCATTCAACAGTATTATTTAAACAATCAAATATACAAGAAATGACAATTCAAATACTTATCTTTGTTTGTTTGTTGGGTGGAATCCCTCTCAATCTTTGCTTCCTTGCAGGAACTATTGGAGTGTGCTCCTTATTGATATTTGCTTCTTGGATTACCTGTCCTTGAACTTATATCCATCCTCAATCACCATGCATGCTTACTCGTATCATAATTGTGTTATCCTTGAGATCTCATACATAATCATACATTCAATAGTATAATCTTAATACTATCAAAACACAATAATCTTAAACATGTATAGTCATGATCATTTCAAACACAGATAATATGCATTAGCATTCAAAGTTTCAGAGAAGACTTCTCTTACTCATGCATATTCATATTTAACCATAGAACTCTTCTGGTTAGTCATATCATTAATCAAGGTAAGAGACATAATATGCATAAACACTAGATTACTCAAACTCGTAACTTAATGAGTAATCATTATCAATCATACAAAATTATAAGATCCTTACATAGGGTAGGATTCTAACTTGATATAGGAAAAACATACCTGGTCATCATATTTGCTAGTTATGTCTAGCAATGTTTTTCTTGTTCTCTTCAATGACCTGCATAACTCATAAGTTAACCATTGTAGAACCAAATTATACATACCTCTATGTGATCCATGACTATGGATGAGTCTTTGTCTTCATGTCACTATGGTCTTGATCTAGAACTTGATTTGTACCTTCATGTTAGCAGATGACATTCTCCTCATACAACACTACAGTGCATTAGTACAATCATAATACAATCATAAGTGTCATAACCCTAATCAATGAATGTCTTCTATCATGCATTCATAATTTTACTAGGGTGATAAGACAAGTCTAAAATTAAACAAGATTGTTACTAAACTCAATAACATGAAGACAATCATATTATAAACTTAATCATGAACATATTTCAAAACATACCTGTAAGTCATACCTATCAGATTGCTTGTAGTAGTTGTTGTTGTTGTTCCTTTTATTCTTAGGAAAATATGAAGAAAAGTGTCCTTTCCTTGGTATGTGTTGTGAGAGCTTGATCTTCATTCCCCATCTTTTCTTCTCAAGCTATAATCTGAGCTTCTTCCTGTGAGAATTCTTCCCATATCTTACTGAAAGAGATAAGTTTCTTCCTAGCACAAATTCCTTGGATGAAGGATTCCCATGACCTAGGAAGGCCATTAAGAGTGGTCATTACCGCTTCTCCATTATCTATAACTTCTCCCACAGCTTCAAGTTGTTCTTTTATCTAGGAGACCCTTGAGAAATAAGACTGCATGGTCTCTGCATTCTAGAACTTGATATTCTTCAATTGATTCCTCAAGGTCATCTTCTGATTTATATTCTTCCCTTCAAATAGCTTGGTCAAGGAATCAAACATCTCCTTAGGTGTTTTCAGAGATGACAACATGTGGCATGAGATGGTTTTTGATAGAATCAGCAATGATCCTTTTAGCCTTGACTAAGTTCCTCTTGTGTAAGGCCTTAGTCTCCTCTCCCTCTAGGACAGGAACCCTTTCACTTATGTAGGTGTCCAACTCACTCTCTTCTAGAGTTAACTCAATCCTATACTTCCATGCTTGGAATTTATCAGACCCTTCAAGATTATCCTCAAGCTTGGTGTGGTGAGACATCTTAAAGAGTACTTCAAATGAAATAGAAAAGATTTAGGTCTTACCACTTGATTTGTAGAAATCTGGATCTGGAGCTAGATTAGGGTTTGTCAGAGAATTCCTAAAAATTCAAACTTTGAATTTCAAACTTCGGAAAAGATGGAAAGATGCGCCTTGATGAGCTGATCAAGCTGGTATACTCATAATTTGAAAACTGCAAAGTTTCACCCCTCAAATTTGCTTTTCAAACTTCCAGATTCACTAGGGTCGGCCCTGAATTAGGGTTTGATTTTTTCAGAGCTTCATCCATCCAAAAAGTTCGATCTTGGTCTCTAAACTTCTATTTTTCAGAGGAGCTTTCAGCCATGGCCTTAGATTTCAGAAATTCCAATTTTTGTAGAAGCCCTAATTTCTGGCTTCACTAGAGAGGACCCCAAACTAAAGTTTGATTTTCCTGGAGCTTCACCCAACCAAAAATTTCGATCCAAAGCTATAAACTTCGATTTTTCCAAGGAGCGTTTAGCCATGCTCTCAAAATTCAGAAATTCCTATTTTTGTGGAAACCCTAATGTTTAGGGCCAAAAATGAAAGTGCCTAGAATTGAATTCTGATTGGACAGAAAGATGCGCCTTGTTGAGGAGAGTCAAAATACCCTACTTCTTTTCAAGATATGTGGAGAGAAACCAAATAAACAAGAATCCCTAGCTTCCACAACTACATAGTGTCTTCTTCTCAGGTTAGCTCTAATACCATGTTAATTTTTTAGCAGTAATTCAATATACTCTAGGATCTTTACTGAGAGAATAACATGTACAGCTTATCAAGTATAACAATGCATATCAATCACATGAGACAATAGACACATAGAGTTTCACTGGGGAAAACCATAAAGGTGAAAAACCCCACAACTTCCTTAGAGATAGAAAGAGCAACGATACAACCCAAGTACACAAAGATAGTCCTCCTAGCAGCTGAACCTCCTCGTCCACTAGTGTGCCACTTTTCGAGTAGTGTAGAAGTGAGATAATGAGATGATCAAATAGAGTGCCTCCCGCACTCTATTTATACATGACCTGACCTGCCTAATAACCTAGTAGGGATGACTTGTCTAACTCATTCTAATAACCCATGGTTATACTAATCAAGGCCGACCCCACACTTGGTGGTCTAATAACCCATCACTTGCAAGTTGTGACACTTGCGACAGTTGTCAATACAAATAATGACACTTCCGTATAGAGGAATAATAACATCTCTATAGGAGTACAATATACATAGGTGAAATACATTCCGAAGTTACAATTACATCAACAATACCCAAGTAAAAAGATTGTTAATGAAATTACCAAGGCCATAAAATACTCATCTTTAGATAGAAATATCAAGAAAAAGCTCATTCCATCAAACTTTGTGGTGTCACACATTTATGGACTACTCAAGAACCATAAGGAAGGAGTTCCAATCAAGACTATAGTGAACACCATTGGGTCTCCCTCATATATTCTGGAAAAATACATGGAAAATAACCTAAAACACATTGTAGGGAATACCCAATCATTCATTAAGGACTCCACCCACATGGTCAATGAAATGAAGAATTTAAAGGTGGAGGAAAGAGATATTTTGGTAAGTTTTGATGTGGTATATGTCTTCACAAAAATTCCCATGAATGAGGTTTTCAATGTAATCAAGGAAAGTACCAATGAAGAGACTGTAAATTTGGTGGAGGTATGTTTGAGATCTACATTCTTTAGCTTTAAAGGGATTCTATATGACAAAATTGAGGGAATTTCCATGGGATATCCTCTTTCTCCTGTAGTGGCTAATTTGTTCATGGAAGCATTTGAACAATATTCTATTGAATCATTTGTAACGTCCCCTGACCTCCCTTGTGGCCTTCAGAGGCCATGGGAGACCCTTCTATTTTTTTTTGTTCCAAATTCTTCCAAATCCACACACATCCGCAATGGTCTCGGGTCTGCAATCCCTATTGCGATCCGCAATCCGCCCTTCCGCATTCTGCAGTCTGCATGCGGAACTCAGAAAGAAGAATTCCAAAACCAATCCAAAATCCAATTTGTGCTTCCGACTTCTGCAATCTGCATGCAGAAGTCGAAAGTCAGAAACCAATTTTGGCCTCCATTGGGCATGGCCCAAATGGCACAACTTTGGTGAAGCGCAGTCTGAGTAAAAATGCAGTGGAAAAGAGAAGTCTGAACATAGCGCAGTTATGATGATGCATAGTGACGATGCATCAGCTAATGTTGGAAATAAAGTACAAAGTGAGTCCAGGTCGAACAACGACCTATTTTGGGTGACTCCATGATTCCCGAGAGTTGGGTAAGCAGCAGAGTGGAAGTAGATGAAAGTGACCTGTCAGCCAGAGTTGCGGAAACCATTAGAGGCAAAACGGTAGGTCGACAGCAGTAGGAAAGCCAGAGTGGTGGAAAGGGACACACGACTTTGCAGTTAGAGCCGTTCCATAAGGACTGCGGCTGTCAAAGCCAGGAGTGGCATAGAATGGAGGCTAGAGGATAGTGGAGTAGCTGTCGACTACGACAGGCTGGGTTAGTGGGGTAACCGCACCATTTTTGGTAACTCTAGGGTTTTTGTCCCATATTCATTGTGAAGACGTGACCTGCGGGCATGATCTATAAAGGGTCAAGTTTGTAAGGGAAGGGTTGATATTTGAGGTCTTGCGAGAGACTAAGTATTGTAAAGAGGCTCTGCAGCTGTGTGTGTAGAGACCCACGGAAGAGAGAAAGAGGCTCTGCAGCTATGTGCATAGAGACCTATTGTAGAGAGAAGAGTATGCAGCTGAGTGCACAGATTGGAACTATTGAACCCTTCCCATTAATATAATCAACAGTTCCCGTGGACATAGCTCCCATCCGGGGGGTGAACCACGTAAATACCATGTTGTGTGATTGAATCTGTGTGTTTTCTTTTGTTTATGGTTAAGTCCATGCGTACAGTTATATGTGTCTTCACTTTTATATGTATTTTCCACATGAATGAGTGATGAGAATAAAATGTTAAGTGTCGAACATATATGCTTGAATGTTGAATGCAAGTAATTATGAGTATGTTGATTGCATAATCGCACTAAGATAGTGAAGTCTGTGTTAAGTGTGATTCCATAGCAACGCAGTACTAAAAGTGCGATGTTGCATTGTATTTCACCATACTGTATGAACGACGAAGTGCACAGTCCCGTATGTTTTGAGAAGTGTAGAGTTGCGCTGTCATATTGTTAAACGGTCATTTTGTAGTGCCCCGTAACCTCCAATTTATGAGAAGTTGGAAGATCTTCGCTTGCACCAGTTCCATAACCACGCATCACCTGATTATAGAAATCTACTTTTGTAATCCCCCATAACTTCTCCTCAGGTGAGATCTCAGCCTGTTCGCAGGCAGTTGCCGAAAGGGTTCGTGAAGAAGGGTTTTGTTGGGCCACAACCGCATAGAACCTAGGTCTGTAAGAAAAAGTTAAAGAACGAGGTTAACAACCAATAAATTATTATGTTGTCACACTTGAACTGGTGATGTGTTCTGAATATTGGAATCCCGAGAGAACAAAAATACAAAACTGGGTGGATAATACAAAAAAGGAGTTTGCGAGAAAGGAGAACAAACATCCGCGTTTCTCTCACGAAGAATTGTTGCAGAGATACCTATTTTCTGATATTTACAAAATTTTCTTTGCATCCTTCAACAATGACCTATATGAGTGGTTATAAAGACTAGAAGAACGCAATAAATGTTATCAGAGTGGAGAACCTACAGTATGGACTCCAGAACTAGTTTAGATACTTAAAGCGGTGGATAGCCCAATCTCAAGAGAAGTAGACTTCTAGTTTGATAACACTAGAAGGCTACATTACAGAATTTTCTGTGGACACTCTGAAGTCTTACAACGTAGCAGAGGCATATTTATTCAAAGGATTCAGAGGTAAGTACCTGAACAACCTCAGTCTATACATTAAAATGTTGTTAGCAGAGAAAGGTGTCTTAAGAATGCAATAAGATCCCTAGAAATTTGAGTCTGTAATGTTGGGTAATATAGACAGTGATGCTGAGGAAAGCATTCACACATTACGAAGTGGTAAAAGATACAAGTATAGTACCGACAAGAGGTCTGATGAACATGAAATTTGCATCTCTCTAGAAACAGACTTACAAGTTGAGACTGATAGTGAAACAAAACCCCGAGTGACTACCTATCAGCCCATCACTCTGCAGAATCCTCTGGTTGACGATAGAAATACTACTAGCCCATAGAACAATAGTAGTAGTAACATCGCAGGAGAAATTACTCAGAACATTCTAACAAGTAGTATACCCACCACATCACAAAACACTATGCCTGCTAGAAGAAGACTGACAGACGACATCAAGCTGTCGATATTCCAAGGAACGAGTCTAGAAGACCCAGAGCAACATTGGTTTCTTTATGAAGCCATGTGGAATGTCAAACAAGTACATGATGATGCTATAATACAAGCACAGCTCGTCACCACATTTAGGGACAGATCAACATGGTTTATAAAGTACTCTGTTGGATAGAATACAACCCTAGTGGATATCAAGACTACGCTCCTAAGAGAATTTAAAATACCTAAGTCAGAATCACAGTGTATCTGAGAGCTCAAAGAAATGAAGTAGAAACCCAGTGAGATAGTGTGGGAATTTGACCAGAAGTTCAAAGCGCTGCTAGATCAAGTTAGTTTTGGAATAGCACTGCAACAACACCAAGAGTAGTTCATAGTTGCCCTGTTGCCACATATAAGACTACCATTGATGCAATAGAAATTTACTTCGCAGATAGAAGCCCTAGAGATTGCGATGAAACTAGAGGCTTAGCCAATAGGAGAGACTAGCACAGGAATGGTTAAGATACAGAACCATCTAGAAAACTTGACACTACAACTGCAAAACATGAAGAAAGGAAAAGAAACCAGAGAAGAAGTTTGGTGTACAAAGTGTAAAGCAGAAGGACACCCTAAAGAACTTTGTCTAGTATTTAAATATTACATCACTAGTGGAGCACCAAACCCATTGAATCAGCAGCAAGGACCATGGTGTGAAATTTGTCGATGTAGAGGACATCGCCCAAAAGACTGTTATTTAATTCAGAAATATGTGCAAACACCTAAGAACCTTTACTGCACATTTGGTAAGTCAGTTGGTCATGATGATACCAACTACAGAGCCTATGAACTAATGATGGAAAGAAAACATGATGTCTACCGAGTACAAGAAGGAACACCGCATAACAATGAAAATGCACAGTACGACGAAGGCACGTATAGAGGATGTGGCAGATTCCGAGGAAGAGGAAGAAACACTGGCCAGGGAAGAGGTAGAGGCCAGATAGTATGTTATAACAGTGCTCAACATAGACATCTATCCAGATATTGCATGAATGCTAGTACTACTTGTAAATATTGTAAATAATTTGACCATGTTATTGAGGCATGCCCTGTTTTGCAAGCAAAAATGAAAGAAAGAAGGCTAGAGGCTTAAAATCAGAACATACAGATGATTGCAGCAAAAAAATGGAACATAGATTGTAACATTAATGCTGTGACACGAAGTGGAGCAACCATAGGTGGAGATCGAAGAACTGAAGCTTCGACTTCTGAGATTCACCAAGCTAGGAAGACGCCTACTGAAGGGGCTTGGATAAGAAAATCGATGGGAAAAACACCTGATTTCAACCTGAACAAAGAAAAATAAGTCTTCATGGAAGCAAGAGAAACCTTCAAATATCCAACACCTATAACTCCATGAATCCATTTGCAAAGTGAGACTGCACATGTGAAAGACATGCCAGCTTCATATGATCGATTGCGCACTGCAACAGACTAGCTGAGTCCTGTTGCGCAACTGCTATAGAGCTGCCTGAAGTTATTAAAGCATGAGATTTCCTTAGCAGAACTACAAATCTTGTTCATTCATTATGAGTAGCACAATGTGGTGAATGAAGCACATAAAGTGGTTCATCATATTAAGAGTCATAAAAGAACCGGAAGAGAAATGAGACTAACTACGCCAATCAAAGAATTTGAAATGGATGAGGTCATTTTTTATTTAGGATCAAAAGTGAATGTCTTGACAAAGAAGATATGGGAACAAATGGGGAAGCCGAAGTTATCGTGGTCACCCATACAGTTGAGACTAGTAAATAAACAAAAGGTTATAACCTTTGGGAGATTATCCAATGTCCAAGTTGACATTGATGGAGTGCGAAGTTATTGTTGGCAGGCGGCTTTGGTAAGGTAGATTCGCAGCATTGCTGATGCTGCAACAAGTCAGAAGATATCGCAGAAGGCGGAGAGTTGGGCGTAAAGAAGATTATTTTATGTATTTTTGAGTCAATTGTACCACAGTTTGTGGGTTTTGGGTCATTTGGACTGTATGTTATGTATTTTTTGGGTCAATTGTACCGCCGTATGTGGGTTTTGGTTCATTTTGGACTATGTCATTTAGATGTTGGGTCATTTGTCCAAAGTGTCAGTTAGGAAGTTGTTAGTAAGTGGACAAGAATTGTAAGGGTGGAAGCCTATATATAGACATAAGTTGTAAGTGGTGAGGAATCTTAGTACGGATCCTTGGATGTTGGATGTGTGCATCTTTGAATTTGTGGTTGAGATCAAGAGATACTAGCGAGATCTGTGTTTTGCGCAGATATTGTATCTGGGTTTTGCTAAATTAATATGACATGACGGAGCTATTTTGTGAAATACCTGTGCATCTTTTGTTCTATATGGTAATGCATGTTGTGATATATGAATACTGCTATGTTTCCTTGCTGCAATTAATGCTTTACTGTTATACTTGTCGTGATGAATGTTTTTGTTTAATGATGCTATGGATACAATGTTGCCAAAGTTAAATGCATAGATTTAATTCTGAATGTTGCAATAAGGTTAAGTGATTGTTGCCGCAAATATCCTCCTTCATTCGGCGGAAACATGGTTCCTTCCACTCTCCCTTGAATGCCTCGGGTGAGACCACATCTGCTCCGCAGGTGTTGCTGGACAGGATAAAACCTGTCTGGGTCGGTGCTCAAGGAGATCGCAGTGGGTTGGAGTCGACAACGATGGGAACCCCTGTCGACTGGGTTTGAGTCAACAAATGGTTCCATTGCCGGGACATGTGGGAAGTTAAAGGAGGATATGTTGTGGCATCTGACACAACTGGAGATACAGAGCTGGTTTGATCAGAAGTTGCAGGAATTTGCTGAAGAAGAATGTCGGAACACTCGACTGATAGTATATCAGTGGGTGGGAAGATATATTCACAACGGTCCGCACGAATGGTTTTTCTGTGAATTCCCAGTCATCTTGTATGAGTGGTTGGCGAAGTTGACTTTACAGAAGAGGAATTTCCAAGGCAGTGAATCGACGACCTGGACCCCAAAGCTGATGCAAGAACTGCAGGAAGTCGACAACAAAGCATCACGACCTATCGAAGTGTGGCTTGATAGCATCTTGGAAGGGTATATCACTGAATTTGTGGTTGATATGCAGAAGTCCTATAGTGAAGCTTAAAGAAATTTCTTCCGTGAACCCCGGGGAAGGTTTCTGTTGTCTCTTCAACTGTCCATTAAGATGCTTATTTGCGAGAAGGGTATATTGAAGATACATCTAGATCAGTAAACAAACTGGTGGCCAGAGGCCATGGGTATCGCGATGGCAGGGGGGTGGTACATGGAATGATAAGGGGTAGATGGGTGTAGGTCATGACAAGACTGTGAGTGAAGCCGAGGAAGAGAGTGGTCTTACAAGGGGAGGAGCGAAGTTTCGACAGAAAAAGAGGCAGAGGATAGGAGAAGGTCCTGTTGCGATCAAACTGTAAGTTCGCAAAGGAAGACCACATAGGACGAAGCGACCTCACAATCTAGACAAGGAAAACCAGGCTACGCCAAGGATAGAGGTAGGACCAAACCCCCGTGGCAACGTACGCACACCTCTGCTCACTATCTGTCAACCGGTAAGAAACACAACTTCAACCTCATCGGGTCAACAAAACTTGATTACTAGTAGTTTAGCGCCTGTAGGAAGGAATCCCAGGATGGCAGGCGAGGATGATACGTTTCTGCTATTACACGAGAGTGGGACCGATAACCCAGAGCAGTACTGGTTTTTGTGTGAAGCGGTATGGACCGTAAAACAAATCACTGATGATAATGCTAAGAAAGGATAGTTAGCGACTGCTCTATGAGCTCACGCATTAGACTGGTTTATGAAATTTGTTCTAGTCCCTACAGTAGCTCCGGAGAAGACACTAGACGACATCAGGGATGGTTTGATTGCAGAATTCAGAAAACCCAAGTCTGAAGCACAATATATTATAGAATTGAAAATTAAGCAGTATCCCAATGAGATGGTTTGGGATTTTGACCAGTGGTTTAAGATGCTGATGGCGAGGGTGAGTTTTGATATGAGTGTTGTCCAACACAAAGAGTGGTTCATCATGGCACTGCTACTGCATATTCGACTATCACTGATGCAATAGAACATCTCGACGCCCAGTGAAGCTCTAGAGATTGTGATGCAGTTGGAGGCATCGCCGATTGGTGAAAATGTAGTTGGGATGTCGCAGATACAGACAGAACTGGCTAACTTGACCATACAACTACAAGATATGAAGAAGGGCAAGGAGCAACGCGAATAAGTATGGTGTACGTGATGTTGAAGAGAGGGGCATACTAAGCATAATTACCCTTACTTCCGCAATTATCTAGTTTCAGGAGCACCAAACCTATTGAGTGGTGGTGGCAGGCCATGGTGTCACGTTTGTCACGTATATGGGCACTGCCATGAGGAATGTCCATACATGCAGAAGATGGTCATCAAACCGATGAATCTGTATTGCACATTCTGTAAATCTGTGGGACATGACGATAAAGATTGCCGGGCATATGGGTTGCTTCATGAGAGAACGTACGGTGCATTCTATGTGAAGGACGATCAACGTGCCTTACAACAATTGCAACCGAAGCCACAGGTAGCCTGACACTACCTCAACCACAGTTACAGTTTGTACCGCAACAACAACCACAATAGTTTATGCCGCAATATGCTCTGATGCAAATGGCTCCACCTCAGCCACAGTACGTTCAGCAACTGCAGTATGCGCAGCAAGGGCAGGGCATGAAACCAGCTCATATGCAGCAACAGTACAACCAACCATAGTACCAACAGCAAGGTGGATTCCATGGAGGATTTTAGGGCGAACGCGGCGAAGGATTTGGTCACGGAGGAGAACGTGGAGGTCGCGGACCTGTACAATGCTATCACTGTGCGGTATGGGGACATTACCAACGATATTTCCCACTATTGCAGACGTAGTGTACATTTTTCTTTGTTACAGACCATATAGTAGAGAAATTCCTGCAGTTGATTGCGCGATGGCATGCAGGGAATGTTCCACAATTTCAGAATAAGAATCAGGTGCAGCAATCGGTGCAGAACTAGAATCAACACCTGAACCAGAATGCTAGTCAGAATGTGAACCAACCGGGGAATCCACTGCTGAACCAGAATGAGGGTGCGAGTGTTGCAACTATTTCTGCGGAGCCAAGACCACAGGATGTGGCTGTCGCAGTCATCACGCGGGGAGGTGCAGTAATAGGAGGAGATAGCCCACAACCACTCATTCGATTGGCTGGGCAGAAAAAGGTATCATTCGATGTTGAGTCCAAGTGCGATACATTCTTTCAGGCGTGTAGTGCGATGGACCAGGACTGTGGTAAATCCATCATCTACGACATGCCCCCTATTTTTTATACTACTTCAGAGGCAGGTCCGTCGGCACCGTCTGGAACCTTGCAGAAATTTTTTGAGAGCTACTCATTGTTGGCAAGGGATCCAGCTGCTCTAGCTGAGATCGAGGGGTTGCTGCAGGGACCAACTAGGGAATGGCAGGAGTCCGCAGTAAACTCCTTACAGAGGCAGAAGACAGGTAAGGAGATGCGAATGAATATACAAATTGGGGACTATGATGTCGATTCAGTTGTTCTGGATCTTGGTTCGGATGTCAACATCTTAACCAAGTAGGCATGGTAGAAAATGGGGAGCCCCCCATTGAGTTGGTCTCATATACAGCTCTGGTTAGCTAATCATGCTAAAGTGACACCGATCAGGAGAGTCCCATGTCTGGTGGTGGACATTGAGGGAATGAAGACCTATGTTGACTTCAATCTCATGGAAGTGGTTGAAGGAGGAAGCTCGTATCCTACGTTGCTGGGGATCGGATGGGCTAATGATAGTGGAGCGGTAATTAACTTCAAGCGGTGAATGATGACTTTCAAAAACCGCGATCTCAGAGTCATAGCCCCATTGGATCCGACTGAAGGACACAGATACATTGAGCATGTGAAGGATGAAGAAGCTACCAGTGGATGGGACCATGCATTCAACATTTCTGAATACTATATTCATCCGACCGCTAATGGTGAGCTCGGATGGCACAGTGAGAGCTCTGCATCTTCCGACCTTGATGATGCATTAGAACATTAGCAGAACCACTTGCATGAGGTATCACTCTGCAAATTTGGATTAGTGATGCAATAATTATGCCGCATTGCGACAGAAACCGTTACACTACCAGTATATGAGGGGTTACGTGGGTTGTCTGACTTTCTAATAGAATTTGAGGAACGAGTTTCAGAACCACAGCGATTGCTGGCATTGGAGGAAGCACTGAAGGCTACTCCAGCACGTTGGTGGGAGACACATAAGAAATTAATTAATGAATGGTCGTAGTGCAGAAGACTGATGACGGTTCGCTTCGGCGATACCAAGGTCTACCACATAGGGAAATATGATGGTCGGAATGACCCTGGAAGTCATTTAAGGGAGTGTCAGACATTGTGGGCATCACGACTGTGAGATGAGTGGGTCCATGCCTTTATCCATACGTTAGATGAGATGTTGCGCTCATGGTATACTATAGGTGAGTTGCGAGGAGAAATTAGCACTTGGGTGGAGTTAACGGTATGCTGCACTCATACGTTCACTTTCGTGGATGCCAACCATGATGTCAATAATGCTTTGCAGCTCATCCATGATGTGGTTCTGAAGGTTGTTCCGATAGCATATCCCGTGGATCCGCATGCACAATGCTAGATGCAATCCTTGATGGAATGTTACAATATCACCAGTGGGCCCAGAGACAGTGACGATCCGCAGAATGTCAATATTCCTGAGTTAAAAGAGAGTCACGATGTGATAGCACCTAATACGCCAAATGATCCGATCAGCCAGCCATTGAAGCTCCGTAAGATCAATATTGGGACGAAGGCCACTCCCAAGTTCGCGAATGTTGGAGATTATTGGGATGATGAGATGATGGGGAAGGTCACTGATTTGCTACATGAATTCCAAGAACTCTTTCCTACAAAGTTTTATGAGATGAAAGGTATTTTGGGCGATCTAGGGGAGATGATTATCCCCTTGAAACCAGATGATAAATCGATCCGGCAGCGACCCTACCGGTTGAATTCATGACACAAGGAGAGGTTCAAGGTAAAACTTGACCGCATGTTGGATGTTGGTATCATTGAACCAATTGAAGAGTCACAATGGATCAGTCCTATGGTAGTGCAGGATAAGAAGACTGGCGAGGTGCGCATCTGTGTCGATTTGCGGAAGTTGAATGATGCCTGCTTGCATGATCCCTTTCCGACCCTGTTTACCGATGATGTACTCGAAGGTGTGGACGGATAGGAGATGTATTCTTTCACGGATGGGTTCTCAGGAATCATCAGATCCGCATTGTGAAGGAAGACCACCACAAGACGACCTTTGTGATAGAATGAGGTTGTTTTCAGTATACCGTGATGTCGTTTGGGTTGAAGAACGCACCTGCGATTTTCCCACGGGTTGTTGTTGCTGCGTTCCGAGACTTTATTCAGAAGTTTTTGCAGGTATACATGGATGATTGGATAGTTTATGGTTTGATCTGTGATCATTTGGCCAATCTGCGGTTGATGCTTGAACGATGTCGATAGTGTCAGATATCGCTGAATTTAAAGAAGTGCATCTTTTGTGCGCTTTTTCGGATATTGCTGGGGCACATTGTCTGTAAACAAGGGTTGTTAGTTGATCTAGAAAAGATTGTGCTCATTTTGAGCTTAACACCACCGGCTAATGTTAAGTAGTTGCGAGCAACTATGGGGCATACTGGGTATTATTGCAAGTTCATCAGGGGATATGTAGCGATCACTGCCCCTATGGAGATGCTACTGAAGAAAGATGTCGTATTTCAATGGAACTCTGAATGTCAGGATAACTTTGAGACGCTAAAGGCGAAGATGGCTTTGGCACCAATACTAGTATTTCCAGACTGGAGTAAGGAGTTCCATGTCCATGTCGATGCATCGTCGATTGCACTAGGGGTGGTGCTAGCTCAACCAAGAGAGGGGGATCTTGATCACCCTATTTCTTTTGCAAGTTGGAAGTTATCATCCACAGAAAGGAATTACACCACTACCGAGAGGGAAGGTCTGGCGATGGTCTATGCGTTGCAGAAGTTTCGAAATTACTTATTGGGAGGCCATTTTAAGATGTTCACAGATCACTCCGCGTTGAAATACCTAGTCAATAAGCCTGTGTTGGGGGCGAAGATATGTCGATGGCCACTTCTTTTACAGGAGTTTGATTTCGAAGTAATTGTGAAGCCAGGGTGGTTGAATGATGGCCCTGATCATCTATCGTGGATTGAAACAGGAGAGGAGCCAACAAACATTGAAGACGGGTTTCCTGATGTGCAACTATTTAAGGTTGAAGTAGCTGATGGATATTTTGAAGAAATCATTTAGTTTTTGGCGACAGGTACTGCACCAGAAGAATTCACCACTAGTCAAAAGAAATAGTTGGTAGTCAAGGCTGCAGATTTCCAGCTAATCATAGGAGAATTATACAAGATGGGCGCATATGAGATATTGCGCCGGTGTGCCTTGCCACATGAACAAGTGTAGATCTTGTCAGAAGCACATGTAGGAGTGGCTGGAGGGAACTATGGCGGCCGTGCGACTGCCAGGAAGGTGCTTCGTGCGGGGTTTTGGTGGCCCATGCTACACAATGATGCGACCGACTATGCGCAGTCCTGCGATGTTTGTTAGAGGACTGGAAAACCATCCAGGTAAGATGAGATGCAGCTGATGCCTTAGTTAACACTGCAGTCATTCGACAAATGGGTAGTGGATTTTGTGGGACCAATCAATGCACCAGGGAAGCGCACTGGTGCAAGATACATCATCACGGAAACAAATTAATTGACAAGATGGGTGGAGGTGGCACCAGTCATTGATTGTTCCATGGCTACAACCATGCAGTTCTTGTTTGACCACATTGTCACTAGCTTCGACTGCCCCAAGATATTGCTGAGTGATCAAGGAAACCACTTTCTCAATCGCACCATCAACGCATTGACAGAGGAACTGCAGATACAGCATAAGAATAGTACACCATATCATCCACAAGAAAATGGCACGGTGGAATCATTCAACAAGATATTGGAGCATGCGCTGACAAAGGTGTGCAATGTGAACCATGATGACTAGGATCTGAAAATTCCAGCAGTGTTGTGGGCATATCGCACCATGTGTAAAAGGTTGACGGGTCAGATACCATTCAAGTTAGTGTATGGACAAGAAGTGATTATGCCAATGGAGTACATCGTTCTGAGTCTGCACATAGCGGCAGCGACAGGTATGGATGATGCAACAGCATTAGAAGAACATCTAGTGCAGTTAGTACAACTAGAGGAAGATCGCTTTATCGTAGGATTCCACCAGGGGGTGGAGAAGGATCGCCAGAAGGCTTGGCACAATCGCCACATAAAAAACAAACAATTTCAACAGGGTGACTTGGTGCTGTTGTATGACATCAAGTTTATGAAACATCTAGGAAAATTGCAGATGCATTGGCTGGGTCCATATCGCATCAGTAGCATCACTTCAGGAGGCACAGTACAGTTGCAGCAGTTGGACAGAGCGATGCTCCCAAAGTTGATTAACGACAATAGGTTGAAGCCCTATCGGTCAGCCTTGGAACAGCGCGATGCGTGAGTCGCATCGGAAAAAAAAAAAAATGCAGGTTGATCGGTGGCAGGATGGCCCACCCACAAAGACAAGAATGTGCAAGCAGAAAGGCTTGTGCCGTAAGTTAGGAGAGGTCCGCGACAGTGGTAGGGTCACGACCGGGTAAAATCAGTAATAAATGTCAAAAGTTAAGACAGTTAATTAACAATGCTTTTTCGAATGATGGGCATTAATGGTGGATTCGGCTGATCAGTTGATAGGATCGACGGCAGATTCGAGTCATTAATATAGAATTTCGGCCGAGTTAATGCAAGATTTAGTGATGATTACGAAGGATTGGGTTGGATGCTATAAGAATGGGTCAAAGCTGGTCGGAAGGCATCGCGAGAATTCAGTTGTTAAGTGTGATTGTGAAGTGCTACAGAGTATCGTTGTTTCCTAGTGAGTGCAGTTGTGAGTTGGGCAAGGTTCAATTGACCTTGCACTGAGTAAGATTATGAGTGGCGTTGCGCCATCCCTTAAGGTTTTGGCACATTGAATTAGGTATGCCAAGAGAGCTAGAGATGGTTGAAATCTCCAACGAAGTAGAGTCTCCCTTCAATCATGTTGCTATTGAGGAGGAGGAAGTGACTCAGGAGGAGGAAGTGAATCTAGAGGAGGAAGTTTCCAACATGCCATTCATAGCGTCAGTGATTTCCAAGAAACGTCAGGGAGGTCAGCATTCTGAGTCGTCGCAAAGCAAGAGACAGCTTAGATCATCTACTCTGGGGATGGCAGCGGTTTACTTGCAAGCGGGACAGTCTAGTCGCAAAATAGACGAGTCCACCACATGGGAGGGATTTTCTGATACCAACATCCTTGGGTATGTCCCCCCAAGTCGGCTGGGTGCACCACAACGTAAGGCGAACCGGAATCAGAAGTACCCACTGAAGATTCCAACGCTCCCTAATGGAATGGAGTGCTCTATTGATATTGTGTCGACGTTGATGCACCTGAAGTATGATGATCATGACATGGTGGCCTATCCTGAAATTTCCTCACACCCCTATGTGCCAGCATCACAAACCGCAGGGAAGTAGATTCCGCAAGACTGGGCACGGGGCCTGAACCAGGTTGGCTTATTGGCCCTTATTAACATGCCGCATTTCGGATGACAATAGGAGGTTAACACTTAGGTGAAGCAGCTGCTAGCCTGCTTCCACGGCAGTTCATTGTGGCTGGACAGAGAGATTTCGATCATTGTTGACCTGATTGTGACCATTACCGAGTTTCCCAAAGATGGAGTAGACTTGTTGCAATTCTTTTGAGGGAAGGAAAATGACAAAAAGAGGGCAAAGTAGTTGTTTGACCGCTTTGGGTTGGAGCGAGATGGCCGTGGGTATCACACCAGCAATATCAATGATAAGGAGGTTCTCACCGGCACCAAGATATTGTCCTGCAAGGTGGTTCGGGGCGGTCGGACTAATCAGTGCAATTTAGGGATCGTAGCATGCACGGTGCAATGCGCGAAGGGAGTCCAGATGAATTGGTCATTGTTTCTACTGAACCAGTTGGCATAGGATGTCGCCACTGTCCAAGCTGGGAAGGGCTCCTTCAAATATAGTTGGTTGTTAATTTTGATCGCATTTGTTGCTTGGAAGGAGCCCAGCACGTATCAAGGTATGGAGGTTGAGGCTGCGAAAGAGCGCTGGGGTGCGCGATATAAAAATTTATGGTGGGTCCATGCACAAGAGCGACTCTAGTACTATGCATTGCAATTTTGGATTTTTTGAGAGATGCTTTCTGATGCAACAGTACAAGTGCCTCGGCTATCTGAGGAAACCGCGACAATGTTCAAGCCGATTATGGTGTTCGTGATTCATGTAATAATATGCAATGATCTGGCAGCTATAGCAACTCACAATCAAACTCACAAATATGTCGCAAAGAAGAAGAGAAGGAGACACTAAATGATCACTCATAAACACAGTAGAATAGAACAATATCTCAGTATTATACAATGAATATGAATGTAAGTGAATGAATACATTAAAAAAATAAGATGCATAATATAGGATTCAAATAGGTCAAGTAGGGCATTCGAATTCCTAACTCAGAGTGTGGCGTGGATGATAGTGGATTCATCATCCATTCAATGTATCATTCATGTGAGGTAACAGTCAGTCAACTGAGTCTAACTGAGTGAAGTAGGTACTAATTGAATGAAAGAGGCTCATTGGAGGGCGCATGAGGAGTCTAACTTAGAGAGGTAGGCATGAATTGAATCAAGGAGGCTCAGTGGAGGGCGCATGAGAAGTTAACTGGAGTCAGAATGGGCAGACTAGTCTCACTGGAGGTCTATCAAAGTGAAATAGTCAATGAAGGAGTCAATCTAGCCTCAAATCAAGGAAGAACTGGGATATAACTGACTAGTAGGTGAGAAAGGTGCCTAACTGGCTGTGGTAGGTGAGAAAAGGCACACTAGCCATGTAGAAGACTGGAGAAGGGTGCCTTTGGTAGCTGGGAGGCTTCCTGGGGGTTGTAGATAGGCTGTGGAGAGCTAGAACCAAGCTCTAGGAGCTAGGAGGTCCACTATGATGATGACTAGATGCATGCAGTGGCATGCAAATGCATGCAGCATGTCGTTTTGCATGTAGGTAAAGAAGAGCTAAAAACAAGCTCTAGGTGCTAAGAAGACCATCATGATGATGACTGGATGCATGTAATTGCATGCAACATGAAGATCTGCATGCAAGCATGCAAAATACAAAATGATGGGGAGAATATTCCAACACCCCCCCGCAAGCTATACTATGAGGAAATAATAAAAAATTAGGGCCCTGGTAACTAAGACCAAAGGTCTCATTATCGCTCCAAGGAAGTTAATGGTAAGTGCTGTGGTTATGATAATTGTGCTCTAATTTCTCTATTTCACGCTGGTTTTGTTCAATTACGGCCACCTGAGGTCCTTTTGTTGTTTGTATCTCCTTCTACCATGGCTCTGAAATGTGATTTTGTAGGTCCTTCCATGACGGCTCCCGCTGGGTAGGCTCTGAAAGGAAAAGGGAAGGTCCCTGTGAAGCGTGGTGGAGTGGGAAGGACCACGAGAGCCCAAGTGCAGGCTTAATCAGCCGCTATTTTCTTTCATGACCGCATTCCTGATTCCACTAGGGAGGACATAGAAGTTATGGAGAAAAATCTCTAGAAAGATGTCACGGCCATGCCTATTGAGGAGGTAAGAAGTACAGTTGAAGAATGGGTTACTGACCCAAGCACTACTATGGGTCGGGCCTCAGCATATGATAGGATGGTGATGACCTATTGGGTCACCAAGAATCTCTTGGCCAATGTGTTTATGGAAGGGAATTTGAAGAAGAAAGGGGGTGAAGAGTCGATTAAGGCTTGGAAAGCCCATAATGCGGACAACCGTCTCATGCACTGTAAGATTGATGCAAGTGCTAAAAAGATGGGTCATTCCTTTAATTATCCTGGTCTGGACACCAAAGGGAACAAGATTCCTACCAGCATGACCCCCAAGAAGAATCCTACTCAGCCAACGGTTGCTACTTTCATGGCCACTGTTTCTCCCTAGCAGTCGGAAGCGGTTTCTCAAGCTTTAGAGAAGGACACATGTGGCTCTTCGGCCAAAGTTTATGATGATACTGGGTTTGACCATCTGTTTTCAGGTTTTAGATCTTTTCTTTTCATGTCTGTTATGCAGCTTATAGCTAGAAAAGTATATGTAGGTGATAGGCGTCAATCTAGTTTTGGGAATATGTCTGTAATTTGGAATTTCCAACTGGATGGTTCGGTCATGAGGTACAGGCTTCATGATTTTTGGAATATGTCTGTAATTTTGAATTTCCAACTAGATGGCTCGGCCATGGGGTGCAAGCTACATGATATGTAACTCCTTATGTCTAGACTTTGGGTTCAGGGGTTTAAGGTCTGAAACTCTGTCATGCTTTAAGCGGCTATGTATCTCGGTTTGCTGCAAGTAATATGATGTCCTTTTTATTTACAAAAACTAAGACCAAAGGTAACCCTGTACAATCAATCTAAAAATAAACTAAGTGAGGAAAGAGGGAAAACCCGGTGGGAAGAAAGCCCTCCCTCAAAATAGACTGAAGGTGCTAACTAGCATATCATGACTTACCCCTGAAGGAGGCAAGTGGCCTTCTATAGGAAGAATTGATCGATCCAAGATGAACCAAAAATGTGAGAGGGATGAGTCCCTTCATCATGAAAATTTGAGTTGGTTCTCCATCGATCAGCTGGAACACCAGAAGATGTGAAAGCAATGGCTTCCCTTCTTGGAAGAGGAGGAAAGTTTGTTGAGAGAACATAAGGAACTGAAACTTATATTTCTTCATCTTTAGCATTTGTTAGATCTTCAGGTTCTTGTGGGTCTGGATCCAACATTTGCTCTTCATTACAATCTTCTTCTGAATATGTTGAGGACTCACTCTCTTGAAAATAACCAATACTTTCAAGCTCTGAATCTGAAACCTCATGGGAAGGAGCAAGTAAAACTGGCTCAACATCACATACAAGTTCTAAGTTTGTATGAAGAGAAACATGTGAAGTTGATGTCTCATACTCACAATCTGAACTACTATATGATGGAGATTTGTTCTCTTGAAACTCATCACCATTCTCCACCTCTGAATCCAAGGGCTCATATGAAGAAGCAGATGAGACTGACTCATCATCATTTCCACCCTCTGAGTGTGAAGAAGTGGAACCATAATTAGACATGTAACCATCATGAACCTGCTTTTGGAGAAGCATGAAAATCTCTGATATCTCTCTTGAGCTGTCTCTGGTGAGATCTTTTCCAAAAGATCTAGAACCAGAAAAAGATGGAATATCACTAGTGAATGTAGTGTTGATGGCCTCTTTTTCCATGGGTTTGGAATTAATAGGTTCTAGATCTTCAGGTTCTTGTGGATCTGGATCTAGCATTCGTACTTCTTTAAGAGTCCTCCTTTTCTCAGTCTTCTTAGATCTATTTTTTCCTTTCAAGCATCTTTTACATGTGCCATGAGCAATCTTGCTAATCCTGCTATCTTCATGAGTGTGAGAGCGAAGAGTACATTCCTTTGAGAGAGATAGGAAGTGTGAGAATTCATAGAGCTTGGACTCATGATTTGCAATACCTTTTGAAATGATTTCCCCTGAGACCATGTCCTATACTTCAACTTCATTTGGAGAGCAGATTACTCTTTTGGGCTTTCCAACATAAGTCATTTGATATACAGAGAGTAAATTTGCTGCAAGAGAAGGAACATAAAGCACATTAGAAAAATGTCCAGATTCAAGATCAATTCTTCCTATACCTTGAGAAGGAATTCCTGAATCATTTCCCAATCTGATGGAAGGGACTTTTGAGCTCTCGAATTTGGAGAAGAGACCTTTGGAGGAAGACATGTGTCTTTTGGCTCCTGAATCTATAACAAAAGAATAATATGATGATGCACTTGCCATGAGAGCATGACATCTTTATTTACCTTCAGATCTAGAATATTCAGGATCAGGGTCTTTCTTTCTTGTACATGCAGGAACAGGAAGATTGTTCTTCTCGAGTATTTGAGACATCAAATCTATGGCCTTCTTCATACAAGCACTCTCAGGATGAATTCCTTTAAGACAATAGTTGCAATTTGGTTTTCTTTTGTAAGAATCCTTGGTCTTCCTAGGGTTAAAAACCCTATCTGACTGATCTGAACTGTTTGTAGGACTAGTATCCTTAAATTTCTTGCCATAAATATTTTTCTTTCCTATATCATTCTCTCTCTCTACAACTGTAAGGGTTGAATCCAATTTGGGTATGATCATTCCCATTGAAATCAACTTCTCTTCCTCTTGGGTAAGAGATTGTATGAAATCATCAAATGAGGGAAACTTCCATCTTGGAATGGACAACCTAGCTGACTGTAAAGTAGAGACAAAAACTGAGAAATTTTCCCCCAACTTTGAGAGAATGGTAAGTATAAGCTGCTTATCTTCCTTCACTATCTCATACCTTTTCAACTGTGATATCAAGCTTTTGAACTTGGTGAGAAAGGCATTGATAGAATTGAAGCTACTAGGACTCAAACATATGAGCTCATTCTCCAATTTGTGTGCCACCATATCATCCTTTGGCCCAAAGGGAGATTCGAGCTTGTCCCACACCTCTTTCGGAGATGTAAGATCAATGACATGAAAGTGTAGTTCATCAGTAATTGAGAGAAGGAGGAGACCAATTGCTTCATGAAGCCGATCCAAGTACTTGGACTTTTCAACTGCACTGGTTGGTTCTACCATTGTTCCGTTGCGTACTCTGGAGAAGCTCTTAGATCTCATGAAGAGAGCCATCTTGGATTTCCAATCAACATAGTTGAAAGATGTAAGCTTTAGATCCATTTGAACAGAGAATGTCAATAGTTGAAGAATATTCTGAACGAGTGAATCAACCTGCAAAACAATAAGATGTGTTGATGGAGAATGATACACTTCGACTGAGCACTACCTTTAGGAAAAGACAGCTGCTCAAAAAAATGCTACAGCTGTTGCTGCTGCAACTACTGCAATTCGAATAGCTGCTTCTTGCTCTGATACCATGTAATAATATGCAATGATCTGGTAGCTGTAGCAACTCACAATCAAACTCACAAATATGTTGCAAAGAAGAAGAGAAGGAGACACTTATTGATCACTCATTAACACAGTAGAATAGAACAATATCTCAGTATTATACAATGAATAAGAATGTAAGTGAATGAATACAATAGAACAATAAGATCCATAATATAGGATTCAAATAGGCCAAGTAGGGCATTCGAATTCCTAACTCAGAGTGTGGCTTGGATGATAGTGGACTCATCATCCAGTCAATGTATCAATCATCAAAGGTAACAGTCAGTCAACTGATTCTAACTGAGTGTAGTAGGTACTAACTGAATGAAGGAGGCTCAGTGGAGGGTGCATGAGGAGTCTAACTTAGAGAGGTAGGCATGAATTGAATGAAGGAGGCTCAGTGGAGGGCGCATGAGAAGTTAGCTCAAGTCAAAATGGGCAGAATAGTCTCATTGGAGGTCTATCAAAGTGAAACAGTCAGTGAAGGAGTCAATCTAGCCTCAAATCAAGGAAGAACTGAGAGATAACTGACTGGTAGGTGAGAAAGGCGCCTAAATGGCTGTGGTAAGTGAGAAAAGGCACACTAGCCATGCAGAATACTGGAGAAGGGTGCCCTTGGTAGCTGGGGGCTATAGATAGGCTCTGGAGAGCTAGAACCAAGCTCTAGGAGGTAGGAGGTCCACTATGATGATGACTGGATGCATGCAGTGGCATGCAAATCCATGCAGCATGCAGTTTTGCATGCAGGTAAATAAGAGCTAAAGACGAGCTCTAGGTGCTGAGAAGACCATCATGATGATGACTGGATGCATGCAATTGCATGCAGCATGCATATCTACATGGAAAATACAAAATGATGGGGAGAATATTCCAAAACCCCCCCGCAAGCTATACTATGAGGAAATAATAAAAAATTAGGGCCCTGGTAACTAAGACCAAAGGTCTCATTATCCCTCCAAGGAAGTTAATGGTAAGTGCTGTGTTTATGATAATTGTGCTCCGAGTTCTCTATTTCAGGCTGGTTTTGTTCAATTACGGCCTCTCGAGGTCCTTCTACTGTTTGTATCTCCTTCTACAATGGCCCCAAAATGTGAAAGGAAAAGGGGAGGTCCCTGTGAAGCATGGTGGAGTGGGAAGGACCACGACAACCCAAGTGCGAGCTGAATCAGCCATTGTTTTCTTTCGTGACCACATTCCTAATTCCACTAGGGAGGACATAGAAGTTATGGAGAAAAATCTCTGGAAAGATGTCATGTCCATGCCTATCGAGGAGGTAAGAAGTACAGTTGAAGAATGGGTTACTGACCCAGGCACTAGTGTGGGTTGGGCCTCGGCGTATGATAGGATGGTGATGACGTATTCGGTCACCAAGAATCTCTTGGCCAATGTGTTGATGGAAGGGACTTTGAAGAAGCAAGGGGATGAAGAGCCAATTAAGGCTTGGAAAGCCCACAATGCAGACAACCATCTCATGCACTATAATATTGACGCAAGTGCTAAAAAGATGGCTCTTTCCTTTCATTATCCTGGTCTGGACTCCAAAGGGAACAAGATTCCTACCAGCATGACCCCCAAGAAGAATCCTACTCATCCAATGGTCGCTACTTTCACGGACACTATTTCTCCCCAGCAGTCGGAAGCGGTTTTTCAAGCTCTGGAGGATGCTTGTGGCTCTTCGGCCAAAGTTTCTGCTAATACTGGGGTTTGACCATCTGTTTTTAGGTTTTATATCTTTGCTTTTCATGTCTGTTATGCGGCTTATAGCAAGAAAAGTATATGTAGGTGATAAGCGTTATTCTATTTTTTGGAATATGTTTGTAATTTGGAATTTCCAATTGGATGGTTCGGTCATGAGGTGCAGGCTTCATGATTTTTGGAATATGTCTGTAATTTTGAATTTCCAACTAGATGGCTCAGCCATGGGGTGCAAGCTACATGATATGTAACTCCTTATGTCTAGACTTTGGGTTCGGGGGTTTAAGGTCTGAAACTCTGTCATGCTTTAAGCGGCTATGTATCTCGGTTTTCTGCAAGTAATATGATGTCCTTTTTATTTACAAAAACTAAGACCAAAGGTCACCCCGTACAATCAATCTAAAAATAAACTAAGTGAGGAAAGAGGTAAAACCCAGTGGGAAGAAATACCTCCCTCAAAACAGACTGAAGGTGCTAACTAGCATATCATGACTTACCCCCGAAGGAGGCAAGTGACCTTCTATAGGAAGGGTTGATCAATCCAAGATGAACCAAAAATGTGAGAGGGATGAGTCCCTTCATCATGAAAATGTGAGCTGGTTCTCTGTCGATCAGCTGGAACACCAGAAGATGTGAATGCAATGGCTTCCCTTCTTGGAAGAGGAGGAAAGTCTGTTGAGAGATCATACGGAATTGAAACTTCTATTTCTTCATCTTTAGGATTTGTTAGATCTTCAGGTTCTTGTGGGTCTAGATCCAACATTTTCTTTTCATCACAATCTTCTTATGAATATGTTGAGGACTCGCTCTATTGAAAATAACCAATACTTTCAAGCTCTGAATCTGAAACCTCATGGGAAGGAACAAGTAAAATTGGCTCAACATCACATGCAAGTTCTAAGTTTGTATGAAGAGAAACATGTGAAGCTGATGTCTCATACTCACAATTTGAACTGCCATATGATGGAGATTTGTTCTCTCAAAACTCATCACCATTCTCCACCTCTGAATCCAAGGGCTCATATGAAGAAGTAGATGAGACTGACTCATCATCGCTTCCACCCTCTGAGTGTGAAGAAGTGGAACCATAATTAGACATGTAACCATCATGAACTTGCTTTTGGAGAAGCATGTAAATCTCTGATATCTCTCTTGAGCTGTCTCTAGTGAGGTCTTTTCCAAAAGATCTAGAACCAGAAAAAGATGGAATATCACTAGTGAATGTAGTGATGATGGCCTCTTTTTCCATGGGTTTGGAATTAATAGGTGCCAGATCTTCAGGTTCTCGTGGATTTGGATCTGGCATTCGTACTTCTTTAAGAGTCCTCCTTTTCTCAGTCTTCTTAGATCTATTTTTTCCTTTCAAGCATCGTTTGCATGTGCCATGAGAAATCTTGCTAATCCTGCTATCTTCATGAGTGTGAGAGCAAAGAGTAGATTCCTTTGAGAGAGATAGGAAGTGTGAGAATTCATAGAGCTTGGACTCATGATTTGGAATACCTTTTGAAATGATTTCCCCTGAGACCATGTCCTATACTTCGACTTCATTTGGAGAGAAGATTACTCTCTTTGGATTTCCAACATGAGTCATTTGATATACAGAGAGTAAATTTGCTGCAAGAGAAGGAACATAAAGGACATTAGAAAAATGTCCAGAGTCAAGATCAATTCTTCCTATACCTTGAGAAGGAATTTCTGAATCATTTCCCAATCTGATGGAAGGGACTTTTGAGCTCTTGAATTTGGAGAAGAGACCTTTGGAGGAAGACATGTGTCGTGTGGCTCCGGAATCTATAATAAAAGAAGAATTTGATGATCCACTTGCCATGAGAGCATGACATCTTTCTTTACCTTCAGATCTAGAATATTCAGGATCAGGTTCTTTCTTCCTTGTACATGCAGGAACAGGAATATTGTTCTTCTCGAGTATTTGAGACATCAAATATATGGCCTTCTTCATACAAGCACTCTCAAGATGAATGCCTTTAAGACAATAGTTGCAATTTGGTTTTCTTTTGCGAGAATCCTTGGTCTTCCTAGGGTTAAAAGCCTTATCTGACTGATCTGAACTGTTTGTAGGACTAGTATCAAATTTCTTGCCAGAAATCTTTTTATTTCCTATATCATTCTCTCTCTCTACAACTGTAAGGCCTGAATCCAATTTGGGTATGATCATTCCCATTGAAATCAACTTCTCTTCCTCTTGGGTAAGAGATTGTGTGAAATCATCAAATGAGGGAAACTTCCATCTTGGAATGGACAACCTAGCTGACTGGAAAGTAGAGACAAAAAATGAGAAATTTTCCCCCAACTTTGAGAGAATGGTAAGTATAAGCTGCTTATCTTCCTTCACTATCTCATACGTTTTCAACTATGATATCAAGCTTTTGAACTTGGTGACAAAGGCATTGATAGAATTGAAGCTGCTAGGACTCAAACATATGAGCTCATTCTCCAATTTGTGTGCCACCATATCATCCTTTGGCCCAAAGGGAGATTCGAGCTTGTCCCACACCTCTTTCAAAGATGTAAGATCAATGACATGAAAGTGTAGTTCATCAGAAATTGAGAGATGGAGGCGACCAATTGCTTCATTAAGCCGATCCAAGTACTTGGACTTTTCAACTGCACTGGTTGGTTCTACCATCATTCCGTTGAGTATTCTGGAGAAGCTCTTGGATCTCATGAAGAGAGCCATCTTGGCTTTCCACTCAACATAGTTGGAAGATGTAAGCTTTAGATCCATCTAAACAGAGAAAGTCAATAGTTGAAGAAGATTCCGAACAGGTGAATCGACCTGCAAAACAATAAGATGTGTTGATGGAGAATGCTACACTTCGACTTAGCACTACCTTTAGGAAAAGATAGCTCCTCAAAGAAATGTTGCAACTGCTGCAATTCGAATAGCTTCTTTTTGCTCTGATACCATGTAATAATATGCAATGATTTGGAAGTTGTAGCAACTCACAATCGAACTCACAAATATGTTGCAAAGAAGAAGAGAAGGAGACACTCAATGATCACTCATAAACACAGTAGAATAGAACAATATCTTAGTATTATACAATGAATAAGAATGTAAGTTAATGAATACAATAGAACAATAAAATCCATAATATAGGATTCGAATAGGCCAAGTAGGGAATTCGAATTCCTAACTCATAGTGTGGATTGGATGATAGTGGAGTCATCATCCAGTCAATGTATTAGTCATCAAAGGTGACAATCAATCAACTAAGTCTAACTGAGTGAAGTAGGTACTAACTGAATGAAGGAGGCTCAGTAGAGGGCGCATGAGGAGTCTAACTGAGTGAGGTAGGCATAAACTGAATGAAGGAGGCTCAATGGAGGGCGTATGAGAAGTTAACTGGAGTCAGAATGTGTAGACTAGTCTCACTGGAGGTCTATTGGAGTGAAACAGCCAGTGGAGGAGGGAGGAGTCAATCTATCCTCAAATCAAGGAAGAACTGAGAGATAACTTACTGGTAGGTGAGAAAGGCACCTAACTGGCTAAGGTAGGTGAGAAAAGGTGCACTAGCCATGCAGAAGACTGGAGAAGGGCACCTTTGGTAGTTGGGAGGCTTCCTAGGGGCTATAGATAGACTGTGGAGAGATAGAACCAAGCTCTAGGAGCTGGGAGGTCCACTATGATGATGACTGATGCATGCAGTGGCATGCAAATGCATGCAACATGCAGTTTTGCATGTAGGTAAAGAAGAGCTAAAAACAATCTCTAGGTGCTGAGAAGACCATCATGATGATGACTGGATGTATGCAAGTGCATGCAACATGCAAATCTGGATGCAATAATGCAAAATACAAAATGATGGGGAGAATATTCCAACAATTCGGCCACACACCATTTATGTGCAAGCTAGATGTGACCCAGGTAAGCAATGGTTTTTGACCCCTTACAAGGTGACGACAGAAGTGTTGGATGCCATTGTGAACGATTGGCCATCGGAATGGAACGAATCCATGGGGTTAGCAGAGTTTGAGGCTGGATAACCTGCGAAATGCCCAGACGATTGGCTATCGGTGCAAGACCAGTAGAGTCATCATGATTCAGATCAAGAATCGATAAGGACACCGACAGCTGATGAAAGTGACCGAGACCTTGAAGAAGGAAGAACAAAAAGGCACCAGGAGCATGAGATAATCAGTGGGCTACCCCTGTCGTCTGAAGCACAGTTGGGCCGACTAATACAAGAGATCGCTGATGCATCCACTGCAGCGGCTCACAAGATGACAATCAATATAGATGAAGGTTAACACATGCTTATAGCTTGCATGTACTCCTTGTGCGATATGGTTTCGAGGAAGGCACCCGAAGAAGCATTGGCACAGCCAGTCGGCGCAATGAGTACTGAGCCGCGGGTCCAGAATGTTAAATTCCACCGACTGCGATTGTGACCGACGATACCTCTCTCAGGACCATGATGCAACAGTTTTAAGAGTTGACATTAAATATCAATGCATTGCCTTCTCTAGCATTGGTTTGCATCCAATCAGTTTCCAGTTAGGAATTACCAAATAGAGAATGGGATGCATGGAGTCAGCTAATACGATTGCAGGAGGCGGATGCAGTGGTCCGCAAGGAAGCTGAGGATTTCAAAGGGAAGGCCTTGGCAGTATGGGAGGTGGTTGATGAGCTGAAGGAGACGATGGAGAACCTTCGGGCCTAGAAGGCTATTGAGATCAAGGAGCTGAAAAAGGAGCAGGATCGGTTGACGGTGCAAAAAATGGCCTTGTGGGCCACTCAAGCGCAGTTGGATGCAGTCATCGAGGAAGCCTGTAACCATGCCTTCGAGCCCATTGCAGAGTTAGATCCGGTCGTGCGAGCATAGAAGCTGGGGGATGTTATCACCCAATTGCGGGAGGACAATGTGGCATTAACCCATGTTCTGAAGCCAGCTACACCGCAAAAGGAAGTTGAGGAACGAAAGAGTGCCATTGAAGAAGTGGTGACTCAGCTAGCCAAGTTAGAGAAGGAGGCGACAAGGATCACTACGGAGACTATGTTGTTCTGGGGCAGCATCGTCCAAGATGAGCCACTGGAACAATTGACCAAGCAATGACGTGAGGCGGAAGAAAAGCTGGCTATATTGAAGACCGCCATGCACACCATGACACCGGTGGCATAGGTCTCTAAGAAGGTAGAGATCAAGGAATTGCAGCAACACATTGCCAAAGCAGAAGAATGCCATAAACAGTGCTATTCATAGTTGGGTGAGTTTCAAGACGTTGGGGCTGAGCTTAATGTTGACATTGATTCTGCAGTTCAGGCGGTGCAGGAAGCAAAGCAGAGAGTGGACACACACCTGTGCACCCACCCTCTGGACGGAGACCTCGAGGACAATAAGGAAATTGCTGCAATAGTCTGGGTCAATGAAATTCGGTAGCAGTATGAGGACTTCCGCGTCAAGACCAGTGAAAACACCATGTCCAATTGACGTGGCTCGAGGGCGAGCCACAAGATTTTGTTGGGGGCCTGTTGGCAGGCGGCTTTGGTAAGCTAGATTCGCAGCATCGCTGATGCTGCGACAAGTCAGAAGATATTGTGGAAGGCGGAGAGCTAGGCGTAAAGAAGATTATTTTATGTATTTTTGAGTCAATTGTACTGCAGTTTGCGGGTTTTGGGCCATTTGGACCATATGTTATGTATTTTTTGGGTCAATTGTACCGCTGTATGCAGGTTTTGGGTCATTTTGGACTATGTCAATTAGATGTTGGGTCATTTGTCCAAAGTGTTGGTTAGGAAGTTGTTAGTAAGTGGAAAAGCATTGTAAGGGCAGAAGCCTATATATAGATATAAGTTGTAAGTGGTGAGGCATATTAGTACGGATACTTGGATGTTGGATGTGTGCGTCTTTGAGTCTATCTCTAAGATCAAGAGATACTGGCGAGATCTGTGTTTTGCGGAGATATTGTATCTGGGTTTTGCTAAATTAATATGACATGATGGAGGTGTTTTGTGAAATCCTTGTGCATATTTTGTTCAATATGGTAATGAATGTTGCGATATATGACTAATTCTATGTTTCCTTGCTGCAATTAATGCTTTACTATTATACTTGTCGAGATTAATGTTTCTGTTTAATGATGCTATGGATACAATGTTGCCAAAGTTAAATGCATAGATTTATTTCTGAATGTCACAATAAGTTTATGTGATTGTTGCCACAAACATCCTCCTTCATTCGGCGGAAACATGGTTCCGTCCACTCTCCCTTGAACGCCTCGGGTGAGACCTCATCTGCTCCGCAGGTGTTGCTGGACGGGGTAAAACCTATCTGGGCCGGTTCTCAAGGAGATCTCGGTGGGTTGGTGTTGACAGCGATGGGAACCCCTGCCGACTGGGTTTGAGTCAACAGTTATGCACACTTCAAGGTTATTGAAATTATCGATGATAGACAACCCTATCCTACACTATTGGGGATAGATTGGTGAATGGATAACATCACAATTATCAATTTGAAAAAGAAGCAGATGATATTCGAAGGAAAGTATATCAATGTCATTGCACCTTTGGACCCTGCACAAGGACCTAGATACACTGAACCAATCATAGAAGAATTCAAAGCTCAAGATCTAGATCATATTTACAAGATGACAGCAAATCAGGCAGAATACGTTAACCCAACGGCTGATGGAACCTTGAGTTGTCGATGTGATAGTTATTGCATATCAGACTCAGATGCAGGACTGGAGAACTGACAAAGCAGAATGCATGAAGTATCTGCAAGAAGATCTGTGCATCCCACTAGATCACTGCGTTGGATTGGAACAGAGGTAAGTTCAATCCCTACTTATGATGGTTTAAGCAATATTCATGCACTTTTTCAAGAATATTTTATATCAGTTCTAGATGAACATAAGTTAACATCATTGGATACAACACTGCACGCTACACCTATTAGATGGCGGGTTGCGCATAAGCAGAATCTAACCACATGGGAACAGTGTAAGCACATGATGGAGATCAGATTTCTGGAAGAAATTGATCTTGTACAAATGAAATATAATGGACAAACTGATCCTAGAGACCACATAGATCTTTGCACGAAATCATGGACACACGTACCACAAGCAGAATGGGTCCATCGGTTTGTACACACATTGGAGTTGATTCCGAAGAACTGGTACACAGATACAGAACTTCACAGAGGAACAGTGGAATGGTTCGTAATGACTCAGAATTTCAACGCAACTTTCATCTTTGACGATGAATGTCCAAGTATCAATGAGGCACTACAGGTCATCAAAAACAAGGTATTCAATGACACACCAGAACATGTGTATCAACAACCAAAATGGGAAAGACAGATAGAACATGCCCTGGAATGTTACAACTTTGCATTAGACGATGATGAAAAGGGAAGCGAAGAAGATGACGACTTGTGCAATATTAACATACCCGAGTTAGAAGGAAAACGTGAAGTAGAAGGACCACCATTGGAAATCCTAGATTTGAGTAATCCTGTGAAAAATCGGAAAGTGAACATTGGCACTACTGAAGAACCAAAGTTCGCTTCTATAGGTGATTACTTGGATGAGGAAATGGTAGTAGATTTACTCCACGAATATGAAGACTTATTCCCGATGAAGTTTTCCAAGATGAAAGGCATTTTGGGTGACTTGGGGATTATGAAAATACCTCTCAAGCCCGATGCAAATCCCACTAAGCAAAGACCTTGTTGAATTAATCCAAGATACAAAGAAAGGGTAAAAGAGGAGCTCGATAAGATGCTTGATGCAGGAATCATTGAACCTGTAGAAGAGTTGGAATGGATAAGTCCCATTTTTATCCAAGAAAAGAAGACTACAGGCAAAATTAGGATATGTGTAGATCTAAGAAAGCTGAATGATGCATCGCTGCATGATCCTTTCCCTACTCCATTTACAGATGAAGTGTTAGACAATGTTGGAGGGAACGAAGCATACTGTTTCACTGATGGATTTTCTGGATACCATTAGGTCAGAATTGATACAACAGACAGGAACAAGACCACATCTTCTACAGAATGGGGCTCATTTCAGTACACAGTTATGCACTTTGGTCTGAAGAACGCACCTGCTATTTTTTCAAGAGTAGTTGTTGTTGCATTCAAAGATTTTATCCATAAATTTTAAGAAGTATATTTTGATGATTGGACAATATTTGGGTTACTGAAGAACCACTATGCCAACTTAAGACCGACGTTAACGAAGTGTAGACAACATCATATCTCCCTCAATTTGAAGAAAAGCTTCTTCTATGTGCCCTATGGAATCCTATTGGGACACATTGTTTGTAAACAAGGACTAATGGTTGATCTAGCTAAAATTGCAATTATTATGAATTTTTCAGTGCCTAATTCAGTAAAACAACTATGCACCACATTGGTACACACAGGCTATTATAGGAAGTTCATCAAAGGATATGCGCAGATAACTGCGCCCATGGAAAAATTGTTGAAGAAAGAAGAAAAGTTCAGATGGACTGAAGACTACCAGAAAGGATTGGACACATTGAAGGAAAGGATGGTAACTATGCCTATCTTAGTTTTTCCGGATTGTAGTAAATAATTCCATGTGCATGTAGATGCTTCATCCATCGCACTTGGAATTGTACTAGATCATCTAGTTGAGGGAGGAATTGACCATCCTATTTCATTATCTAGCAAGAAGCTGTCCTCAGTAGAGAAAAATTGCACCACAACAGAAAGAGAAGGTTTAGCCATGGTGTATGCACTGCAAAAGTTCAGACACTATTTGCTAGGTGCGCACTTCTGCATGTTTACTGACCATTTAGCTTTGAAATATTTGGTCAATAAACTAGTGTTAAGGGGAAGAATCTGTAGATCATTGCTACTCTTTCAGGAGTATGACTTTGAAATTGTTGTTAAGCTCATAAGGATGAACTCAAGACCTGGACATCTTTCAAGAATTGAGTCAGGCGAAGAACCTACCAACATGGAAGATAATCTACTAGATGCTCAGTTGTTTGCTATCCAGATAGCAGATGACTATTATAAGGATATCATAGAATTCCTGACCATAGGGCTGGCACCTACAAAATTTACTACGCAACAAAAGAAACAACTAGTAGTTAAAGCAGTGGACTTCACCATAATTGAAGGACAATTATACAAGCTAGGACCGAATGAAGTAATGTGCAGATGTGTGCTAGAACATGAGAAACCATTGATACTTGCTGAAGTACATTCAAGGGTGTCTGGATACCATTATGTGAGAAGAGCCACTGTGCAGAAGATCTTAAGAGTAGGATTATGGTGGCCTACACTCCACAAGGATTCAAAGGAGCATTGCCATAGTTGTGATGTTTTCCAAAGAACAGGGAAGCCATCTTGCAGAGATGAGATGCCATTGATGCCACAATTGACATTTCAAGCCTTTGATAAATGGGCTATTGATTTTGTGGGACCTATCAACCCACCAAGAAAGTGAACTGGTTCGAGATACATTATCATAGATACAGACTATCTAACCAGATGGGTAGAAGAAAAACTAGTGAAGGACTGTAGCGTAGTTACTGTTCACTTTTGAGAACATCCTCACAAGGTTTGGATGTCCAAAGATCCTAATGAGTGATCAGGGAACACACTTCTTGAATAGAACTATTGAATCCCTGATTGAAGAATTCCATATTTACCATCAGATGAGCACACCATATCATCCACAGGCCAATGGAACTGTTGAAGCATTTAACAAGGTGTTGGAAAATGCGCTGACTAAGATATGTAATACAAATAGAGATGATTGGGATATGCGAATACCAGTTGTGTTATGGGCATACAGGACAACTTGTAAGAAGTTGACAGGACATACACCGTTCAGATTAGCATATGGACAGGAAGTTATGATGCTAATGGAATACATAGTACCAAGTTTGAGAATTGCAGCTTTCACAAGCATGATAGATGATGATACAATGGAAGAAAGGCTACTACACTTGGTTGGCTTAGAAGAAGATCGCTTCATTGCAGGATTTAACCAACAAGTGTAGAAAGACAGAGAAAAATCATGGCATGATCACGACATCAAGTACAAATCCTTTCAGGTAGGAGATCTTGTTCTCCTCTATGATAGTAAATTCATTAAGTTTCCTGGAAAATTTAAGATGCATTGGCAAGGGCCATATGTTTTCAAGCATGTTACTAATGGTGGCGCAGTTCAGCTAGCCATATTAGCAGGGGAAAACCTACCAGGTCTTATTAATGGAAGTAGACTAAAACCCTAGAGGGATATTCCTACTTCGCTTGACCCTCATTGATGAGAAGCGAAGAAAATTCTAAGTGTCAAGTGCAGTTGAAATTGGACACTAAGAATATAATAGTAAGAGTCTGCACACAATTTTGGTGAAATGTGAAGTGTTTAAAGGAAGCAGAGCTATACTACGATGCACAAAAAAGAAGCCGAAATGCAGAGTACTAGAACACTCAAGCTACGAAGTTAAGAAAAAGAAACAGATATTGCGCAATGAACCTCGCAATTCACAAATTCCAACCACCAGAAAGGGTTTGCACTACAAAGTCAGATGTATGGAAAAACAGACAATGCGTAGTGAACTATGCATAACACATAACCGCTAGTGTAGTCCAAAGGAAAAAGATAACCATTACATTTGTCGATCGGTAAGTTAGTCGTTATCCACTATGGCGGCACCGACAAATCCCAGCATTTAGAGAAAATCTTGTTTGTTCGAACCTAGTCAATGATGGAAAAGAGTGAGATATCAGCGAGACCTGGCCAAAGGACATGGAAATTATTACATAACTTAGCCGTCACACAGCCTAGCGGCACCGACAGAGTTCAACAATTAAGGAAACTTTTTCTGATCATAGCTAATAAATAACGGAAAAGACCGAGATCTCAGCAGAGATCCAGCTAAAGGATATGGCATTGAATGAAGTAACCAGTAATCGACCCGTTTCATGCCAAGCGGCGTCTATAAATAGACATCAACTAAGAACTTACGGGTTTTTACCATGACCTTCTATCTTTCCTGTGTGTAAATCTTGAGCTTTAATAGTAAGCACCGGAGCACTCTGCATGTGAATGATTGAGCAGTTCACGATCGACGAGGTTTTAAGAGTATTCAAATAGACAAGTCTTGAGGGATTAATGACAACACATGCAAAGAATCATGTACCAGAGACAAGCACATCGTCCCAAAGCTCCCCAAGGCATGCAGCTAAAATTAAGAACAAAGACAAGCAACCAGCCAAAGTACAGGAGAGGCCGAAGGCATCGAATTTTCCAAAGCCACAACCACCAGGAATACCTCGTGATCGGTCGATTCATCTTGTGCACGAGTATATTCCACCACAGTGAGATGATGCACCACCTATTGAGCTTGAGAGGAACGCACACTACGAGATCCCATTGCCACTGATCTCAAGTCATGTGGAGGTTGACTTGAACCTCTTAGGGGAAATACAAGATTGCAAGTTTGTAGACTACGACTTGCTAGAAGGGAAAGATCCCAAGCCAAATAAATACTCACAGTTTCGGCCTGACCGATATATGTGTCACCGACATGATGAGAAGATAGGCGCTGAAACTCTACAGGTGCAGGACTGGCTTAAAGCAATAGAACCATCAGGGTTGCTCAATTTACTGTGCATCCCACATTTCGATAGAAGTCTGGAGCTTACCGCAGTAGTACGAACCTTTCTTTCATGCATGCACTCATGATATTTATGGCTATATCAGAGGATTGATATAAACATTGACCTGATATATTGGATCATGCTATTAAGAAAGAGAGGTGCAGATCCTGAAAACGATTTCACATGAAAGACACAAGATAAAGAGCTTGCCATAAGGATGAAGGAAGAATTTGGATTGCAGAAAGGAAAATGTGGCTTTACTACAGCCCCCTCTAGGATGAAACCACGCGCTTCACTGTTCAGCTACTAGCATGGAATATACTTAGAAAATGCCGACCAATAGAGGTGTCGGCCACGACATTCCTCCTCTCTTCGCAAGATAAGAATGGAACTCTGTATAATTGGGAAAAATACTTGCTGAATGAGTTCTGGGATGATGTCCATGAAACTCAGGAGAAGGGAACTGCATTTCATTACATTTGGCTCTGAGGAAACCAGAGATGCAGACCAGGAGAAGGATAAGGGAACAGGAAGTGTGCAGGGAAAAGAGGCTCAGCAGAACGAGACTGAAGGATAGGCGGAAGACAAAGGAAAGCAACCGAAATACCAGCAACAATGAAAGCGCACCGAAAGAAGCACAAAGCTAATAAGTCGAAACTACAGCCGATGCTGCATGAAGATGACTGCAAGAGCATCACAACAAAGGTACATGAGCACTGGGAAGAAACACTTGATTTGAAGGAGGCCAAATAGGAAGAGGCACAAGTAATCCTTATTCAGAACCTCGAAGCAATAAAAACCATGGTTGTAAAGATCGAACAATTCCAGCAGGACTTGGTTCGAGATTCAGACTTTGAGGGAAGGTCAGGTGGGTCCAGCAAATGGAAGATGCAGTCACCTGCTTTGAAATTGCGACCTCGACTGGTACATATTGAGCCAGTGAACCTTCTTTTTCCAAATGAGTGGCTAGCTGAAGAAGCGAGGAATTTGGAACACCTCGACCTTAATGTCAGGATGTTTCCAATTGAGGACTTTCACAATCTACACATAAAGGTTGTGGAGAAAATTCAAGATAGAGGCCTTGCTTCCCATGATCAGAATGTCTAGCTATAGAAGAGCTACGATGAGCTGAAACTTGAATCATCCCGAAGCAATAGGGAACTATCCAATGTTCAGGAGAGGAACCATAGGTTGAAGGAAACAGTATCGGTAGTTTGCACCAAAATTTTTGAGTGCGAAGAAGAGTTGGATGTTGATGACACTATAATTAATATTAGGGATAGAGTAGAAACTCTTACATTTGAGATAATGGACATAGAAATTTCCTATAAGGAAAAAATTGCAAAATTAGAATCTCAGCGACCTAGCACCCATCTAGATGACCGCGCAGCTTGAAGCGAAGAAGTTAAGGTCACAATAGAAAGCATCTATGCTGAAGTAATGAGATGTCAAAATATGATAGAGGAAGCCACTACAGTGCTCGCCACATTACACGAAGATCCAGACCTTCATAAGTTGCAAAATGATCTGCAACAAAGGTGGCAGCAAGAGCTTGACGCCATGAATGCAGAAATGAAGAATTTTCCAACAAGGAAAGTGATACAAAAGTTCATAGAGGAAAAAGAGTTGAAGAAATAATTGAAGGCGTTAAGGGAAAGAGAGGTTGTCGCTTCTGCAAAGTTGTAGCCCAAGGAGGAAGAAGCGCTCGCACTAATGGAGCACAATAATGGAAAGTTTGTAGAAATTCAGACCACAGAGGGCATAGTGAAAGAACAAGCCGAAGAACAAGTCTCACAGGTGATGCTGGAGACCATTAAAGAGTTTGAGCATAAGGAAAAGGAAATGGTTGTAGAGCTCATCGCTACCTTGCATGACTTCACTGCGAAGTTGAGTACCTCTGAAAGTATGCAGTCGAAGTTACCCAGCGTAAGTGGATCGGGGACAATCCATGAGTAAGTGTTAGGGGCCTGTTGGGCATGGCCCAAATGGCACAATTTTGGCAAAGCGCAGTTTGAGTAAAAGCACAGTGGAAAATCGAAGTCCGAACATAGCGCAGTTATGTTGATGCGTAGTGACAACACAATAGCTAATGTTGGAAATAAAGTACAAAGTGAGGTAAGGTTGAACATCGACCTATTTTGGTTAAGTGACTCGATGATTCTTGAGACTTGGGTAAGGAGCATAGTGGAAGCAGATGAAAGCGACCTGTCAGCCAGAGTGGCAGAAATCGTTAGAGGCAAGACGGTGGGTCAACATTGACAGGAAATCCAAAGTGGTGGAAAGGGACACGCCACTATGCAGTTAGGGTCGTTCCATAAGGACTGCGGATGTCAGAAGGGAATCAAAGCCAGGAGTGGAACAGAAAGGTGGCTAGAGGCAAGTGGAGCAGATGTCGACTATGATAGGACGGGTTAGCGGGGTAACCGCACCATTTTTTGTAACTCTAGGGTTTTTGTCCCATATTCATTGTAAAGACGCGACCTGCAGGCATGATCTATAAAAGGGGCAAGTTTGTAAGGGACAGGTTGATCTCTGATAGGAATTTTGTGGGTTTTGGTTGATCTTTGAGGTCTTGCGAGAGACTAAGTATTGTAAAGAGGCTCTACAGCTGTGTGCGTAGAGACCCACTGAAGAGAGAAAGAGGCTCTGCAGCTGCGTGCGTAGAGACCTAATGTAGAGAGAAGAGGCTACAGCTGAGTGCGCAGACTAGAACTATTGAACCCTTACCATTAATATAATCAACATTTCTCGTGGATGTAGCTCCCATCCGTGGGGTGAACCACGTAAATACTGTGTTTTGTGATTGAATATGTGCGTTTTCTTTTGTTTATGGTTAAGTTCATGCGTACAGTTATATGTGTCTTCGTTGTTATATGTATTTTCCACATGAATGAGTGATGAGAATAATATGTTAAGTGTCAAACATATATGCTTGAATGTTGAATGCAAGTAATTCTGATTATGTTGATTGCATAATCGCACTAAGTCAGTGAAGTCTGTGTTAACTGCGATTCCCTATCAGCGCAGTACTAAAAGTGAGTTGCTGCATAGTATTTCACCATATTGTATGAACTATGAAGAGCAGAGTCCCGTATGTTTTGTGAAGTGTAGAGTTGCATTGTCATATTGTTAAGCGATCGTTTTGTAGTGCGTCGTAACCTCTAGTTTATGTGAAGTTGGGAGAACTTCACTTGCACCAGTTCCATAACCATGCATCACCTGATTATAGAAACCTGCTTCTGTAATCCCCCATAACTTCGTCTCGGGTGAGACCTTAGCCTGTTTGCAGGATGTTTCCAAAAGGGCCAGTGAAGAAGGGTTTTGTTGGGCCACAACAGCTCAGAACCTGGGTCTGTAAGAGAAAGTTAAAGAATGTGGTCAATAGCCAACATCCTCAAAAGTCCATCCATTCGACTTCCGTATTTCTACAATCTGTATGCGGAACTCAGAAGTTAGGTTCCTTTTTGCTATCCCGGAAGTTTCCTACCACATCCCACATTCCACATTGCGGATGTGGGAATGCGGAGATCCATGTTCCAATTTCAGGAGATTTTAAATCCTGCAATCCACATTCCGCATTCCACATTACGGGTGCAGAAATGCGGAATTCCCCACTCCAACTCCCAGCATATTTTACCTCCCGCAATCCGCATTCTGCATTCCACATTGCGGATGTGGAAATGCATATTTCCATACGCCCCAATGGGATATTCCCAACCTGCACAATCTGCAACCTGCATTGCAAATGCGGAAAGGACCTTGTAGATGCGGAAGGGTTAGGGCCAAATACCCCTGATCCAGCAAGCTTTCCAAGGAAACTCCTAAGGGGCATAACTTCTTCATCCTTGGTCCAAATGGGTCAAGGTTGGTACCATTGGAAATCCCTTGGATATATCTATCCAATGGTGAAATACCATACCCAATTGAGGTCTCTAACCTTGTCATTTTCTCATCTAATATTTTCCTATAATCCCCTTCAATATGACTTCAATCCTTCGAAAAGGACTCTGCCTGCCTCCTACCATAAATTCATCGTTCCTCTAACTCACAAAGAGATTATAAACACCACAGGGGCATATATATCTTCCCCATGTCTAGGTGAGTCCAAGTAGTCCTTCAAATCATGTATTCAATGCATAAAGGAACATATAAGGTAAATAAAATTAAGGTCAACTCATACATCTAACACATGTAAAATTAGTAATGCATTAAACTCATGCAAATGAATGAGGCATTCAATATGAACTCAACCCCTTACTCAGGCTTATACACAGTCTACTTGTCAATCAAATTCATATAAAAATTCATTCAATAACTTGGATATCAACACAAGAAACACCAACATTTATTTCATGGAAACACTTATCTTTGAATTCTTGAAGCTGTCCAAGCAACTAGCTAAGTGAAAGCAACATTCCACCCAACCTTAGGTCTCTATCCAACCTATACTCTTTCAGCTGAGATACCACCCCTGAGTTTGGTTGGGTATCCACTAAGGAGGACTAACTAGGCTCTCTAATGGTCAATGTCCACTCCAATGCTAAGCCAACATATAGTTGGGTTTATCAATCATACAAGGAAACATGGAGGATATTGCTAAGCCAATGAGTGCAAACCATAGAACTACAGGCATATCAACACTCAACATACATGGCACCCACATTATCTACCTCACCCAAAACAAGGGAAGCCCTATTCTCTGCTACATAGTCCCTCAAGGCCCCTTCCCTTCCAGTGCTATTCAGGGCGGGCATAAGAAGGTACAACTTCTATTTCTATGAGATTACAACCTTCATTGGGTTTATCAAGCCTTCCAACCCTAAATCTGACCTTCTATCTCTGTTAAACAAGTTGAGCTCTTCACAGGGTTGCGGATTCGACTCTGTCCTACAACTTGACTCTATGCACACCGATTCCAGTCTTCCCACGGCTTCCTCAAGCTGTTAACACTCTGTAAATCCTTATAGGGTTTTCTTACAAGGAATTTATCAATAGATAATGCATCCGCACAGGTTTTTCTATGGAATTCGGCTCTATAATTTCATTTTTACACATAATCGTGTTTTCCTTCCCTAATTCATGGCTAGGTTCTGTAATTCTTGCCCCACAGAATTATGGGAAATAGTAGCATAGCATAACAAGGTTTCAAGTTCTTAGATGATCGAATGGCTTCCAGGGATAATGGGAAGAACCCTTCTTTCAGATCTCAGGGCCGTTTTTATCCCCCTCCTATTCTTGCACGGACCTCCCTTCTCCCACCTTCTGTAACTAAATTCCAGGTCATGGTGGGGAATCAAAACAGTTTCGATTGTACAGGTGTTAGCATGGGTTCCCATCCCATAACCCCCTCACCTCTCCCTATTGGATATCATAGCCCCTTCTCATTAGTTGCCTCACTTCGCCAGTTTCCTTAGTATTTCATTGTAATATTAAACATTTACAAAAATTACCATACAGCGTGGCTTAGTAGCACATGAATAGTTCAAATGTCAAATACTTGCCTATGTAAACAAACCTTAAGCATCCACTAGTGGGGCCTTGGCCTTGAGATCCACACTAGGGAAAACACATATTGCATATACACAATATTTACATTGATGCCAATAATTATTAAGGCAAGGTAGGGTTATTACAACTCCCTCCCCCTTAGAACAACATCGTCCTTGGTGTTCTAAAAAATGAACAAAAATGGGAATGCTTCTCTCATGGCATGCTCCAGCTCCCATGTAGCCTCCTCTGGACTAAGGTGCTTCCATTGCACCTTTACTTGTATGATTTCTTACTTCCAGAGCAAGGTAAATTTCTTATCGAGAATGCCACAAGCTCCACTTGGAACTCTCCCTCGGGTTCCACCTGTATCACATGCCAATCAATGAGGTGATTAGGGTCATGTACACATTTCTTAATTAAAGAGACATGGAAAAAATTATGAGCTCTTATGTTAGCAGGAAATGAAATCATATATGCAACTGGTCCTATCCTATCAAGGACTTCAAATGGTCCACGATATCGGGGTTCCAACTTGGCACAACTTCCCAACTTCATGGAACTCTTCCTTGGTCTCACTCTCAAGTACACATGATCCCCAATTTGGAATTTTGTGTGCACTCTCTTCAAGTCTGCATAATTCTTCTGCAGATCCTGAGATACCTTCAAATTCTTCTTGATATTAACAACTTCTTGCTCCATCTCTTCAATCATTTATGGTCCAAGCACTACCTTGTTCACATGGATGTCCCAACTCACTGGAGTTCTGCATCCTTTGCCATACAAGACTTCAAAAGGGCCTATATTCAATGATGCCTGATATCCATTGTTGTAGGAAAATTATACCAAGTGTAGGTAGTATTCCAACTTGGATGGCTTATCCATCACATACATCCTTAACATGTCTTCAAGAATATGATTTACTCTCTCAGTCTGACCATCTGTTTGAGGATGATAGGTTGTCCTGAAATTCAATCTAGTTCCCAATTCCTGAAACAATCCTTTCCAAAATTTGGAAGTGAATTTTGTATCCCGGTCTGAAATTATTTCCTTGGGCAATCCATGCAACTTGAATATCTCCTTCATGAAAATATTTGCAATATCATTTTTCTTGTGAGTAGATTTAACTGAGATAAAGTGAGTTGCTTTTGATAGCTTGTCCACTACAACCATAATGGAATCATGATTCTTCATAGTCATGGGCATACCTGTTATAAAATCCATAGAGATCACTTCCCACTTCCACTCTAGAATGGGAAATGGATGCAATAATCCTACTGGATGTTGGTGCTCTTCCTTGAATTGTTGGCACTTTTGACATCTAGCAATATACTCTGCTATGTCCTTCTTCATACCATGCCAAAAGTATTTCTTCCTTGTTGTTGTTATAGCTTCCTGATATCCTCGGTGGCCAGAATATGGATTTTGGTGTATCTCACCCAACACAAGATCCTTCAATTATGGACAATTTGGAATGCACAGTCTCGTATCTTGATACATACGAACATTATCTTCTCCAATCTAATATCCTATACACTTGTCATCCACATTACCTTGCTGCAACTTCTCTTTGATTTGGAGGTAAGCTTCATCATTAACTTGAACTTCAAGGATCCTTGCCTTCAAATCTTATTTACAAACACTCATTGCTGCAATATGAAATTTCCTGTTGAGTGCATCGGCAACCTTATTCTCTTTACCTTTGACATGCTTAATCTCCAAATCAAACTCACAAAGAAACTCCATCCATCTAGTTTTTCTAGCATTCATATTTGGCTGGTCAAATAAATGTTTCAAACTCATGTGATCATTCCTGAGTTCAAATCTTCTCCCCAAAAGTTAATGTCTCCATCTCTTGAGAGCATGCACTATGGATGCTATCTCTAAGTCATGTGTGGCATAGTTCCTTTCATGTATTTTCAGCTTCCTTGAATCATAGCCAATTAGAAACCCTTCTGGCATGAGTAATCCACCCAGTCCTTCAATGCAAGCATATGTGCACACCACAAAGTCTTTATTTGGATCTGCAATCTTTAAAAACAGAGCACTGGTAAGTAATTATTTTAAATGCTAAAAGCTTCTTTCACATTTTTCATACCATATAAATTTTACTTCCGTCCTATGTAGTGATGTAACTGGGTGAGCTATCTTGGAGAAGCCTCCAATGAACCTCCTATAGTAACCTGTAAGACCCATAAAAGATCTAACATCTACAACATTCTTTGGAGTAGGCCATGTTAGTTTTTCAGAATTTTCAATCTGATCTAAGATCTTAACTGAGAGAATAACATGTACAACATATCTACAGCATATAAATCATGGACACAATAATGCAAGCACACAAGAGACACAGATTTTCACCAGGGAAAACCAAGAAGGTGAAAAACCCCACAACTTCCTCAGAGATAGATAGACCAATGATACAACCCAAGCATAAGAGATAGTCTTCTCCTAGCAGCAGCTTCTCCTCCTCCACAAGTGTGCCACTCTCCAATGAGAGTATGAGTGAGAAAGTGAATGATCAAATAGAGTGCCTCCCGCACTCTATTTATACATGACTTGACTTTCCTAATAACCTTTACTAGGTCGGCCTCAACTTAACCACATAAAATAATGCTGACAGGGCCGACCCCCACTAGGGTGGTCTAATAACCCTTTTACCCACATGACTCATACAGGGTCGACCCCATCAAGGTGGTCTAATAACCCATAAAGTATAAGTTACGACACTTACAATATAAATGACAACACTTTCGTATAGAGGAATAATAACATCTCTATAGGAATACAAACACTTCCATATAGAGGAATAATAACATATATATAGGAATACAATATACATATATGAAATACATTTCGAAGTTACAAATACATCAACACTCCCTCTTAACTAGGAAGGTATTTCTCGACACAGGTCTTCTAGCACAAGTCTTCTTCTCTGGATCATCGTCACTGGATCATCGACATCGAATCATCGTCATCATCACTGTTGCTGCTATCTCAATCAATCTATAAATCTACTGGTCATAGAAAGTTATACAAAGCTAGTCCTTTTTCATACTGGTTGTAAGCCCACCACTTGCAGGTCTTCATCATCACTAGCCATACTGTGGAATCCTCAGGACTTATTACGTGTGTCGCAAAATCTCGCAAGAGCATCTAGGCTGTTACGAGCACACTGCTCTACCTGTCAGATATCCCAGGGCTGTATTATATGTGACTGTCACAAAACCTTAAAAGAGCGTCTTGATAAGCAAGATCTCTAAAGAGCATCTGAGGCCTTTTTCATCCTGTCCAAATCTCCAGGACTTATTACATGTGACCCCTACCACAAAACCTTTAAAGAGTGTCTTGACTAGCAAGAACTCTAAAGAGCATCTGAGGCCTTTTTCATCCTATCCAGATCTCTAGGGCGTATTACATGTGGTCATGGCAAAACCTCGAAAGAGCATCCCAAGACTGATTACAAGCACATAGCTCAACCTATCGGATCTCCCAGGGCTGGATTATATGCCATAGGACAAAACCTCGAAAGAGCATCTACCAGATATCCCAGGACCAGATTACATGCCATAAGCAAGACCTCAAAAGACTATCTGCAAATCTCCCAGGGCCGGATTATATGTCCTCCCAAAGCAAAACCTCGAAAGAGCATTTTCCAGATATCCCAGGGCCACATTACATGCCATAGGAAAAACCTCGAAAGACTATTTGCAAACCTCCCAAGGTTGGATTATATGCTTATCTGCACGACATGTTCCACGGCCATAGAGTATCAACCTGATACTTACCATAAATCATCCTGATGTACACATGATCATCCTGATCATCATCATTGCATCATCCTAATGCATGTCATCTAGAGCAACATCTTGAAGCTCGTCATCCATGATCATCCTGATCATATAATGCATCCACCTGATGCATACCAAGTATCTACTTGATACATATCATCATACATGATCCACCTGATCATACAATGTATCCACCTGATACATACACAGATACATGATCCACCTGATCATACAATGTATCCATTTGATATATATCAACATACATGATCTACCTGATCATACAATGTATCCACCTGATACATATACAGATACATGGTCCAAGCATCCAACATGATGCATATACATATACATGATCCAACTGATCATAACAAGCATCCAACATGATGCATATGCATATACATGATCCAACTGATCATAACAAGCATCCAACATGATGCATATGCATATACATGATCCAACTGATCATAACAAGCATCCAACATGGTGCATATACATAGCAGTAACTAGAGCATCATCCTGATGCTCATCATCCAGCGCTTACATCCACAGTCACAGGAAGGATGCTCCTCTCACCATGCTTGGAATTTCTTCCAGCAAATGTGTCCATCACTTCTTCCTTGAAGTGTCTTCAATCTAAAGAACACCAAGCCTCTCCCTGAAGTACTCAAACTTCACTCTGGCTAGTGGTTTCGTCAGCACATCTGCAACCTGCTCATCCCTCGCAACATACAAGAGCTTCACTACTCCTCTCTGCACCATATCCTTGATATAGTGATATTTGATCTCAATTTGTTTTGACCTGTCGTGGGACAATGAGTTCTCAGACAGCTTCACACAACTCTGGTTGTCACAAAAGATACCAGTTGCCTCCAGCGAGAGAACAAACAACTCAAACAGTAGCTTCCCGAGCCATACTGCCTCACAACTAGCCGAACAAGCTGCAACTTACTCTGCTTCGGATGTACTCAGTGCTACGTAGGACTGCTTCCTACTAAACCAAGAGATCACACCTGATCCCATACTGAAGCAACACCCATAAATGCTCTTCCTATCTACAGCATTGCCAGCCCAGTCCAAATCAACATAACCCTACAAGTTAAACTTTTGATTCGGATCATACTTGAGCCCATAGTCAACTGTACCCTTCAGGTACCTTAGAATATGCTTTAAAACAACCAGGTGAACACCTCTGAGATCTGTCAGGAACTGGTTCAATGTGTTCACCGCAAAGCAAATATCTGGTCTCATGTTCGTCAGGTACATCAAGGACCCAATCATCTGAAAATACATAGTGACATCAACCGGATCAGATGAAGCATCACACAGAAGCTTCAGGTTTGATGCCATAGGTGTGGTCATGGCCTTGCAGTCCATCATCCCGAACCTCTTTAGGATCTCTACTGCATACTTCCCTTGTCCAAGGAAGATCCCATCTGCACTCTGCCACACCTCCATGCCTAGGAAATAGTGCATCACCCCAAAGTTCTTCGTCTCGAACTCGGCAGCAAGCTTCCTCTTGGTATCGACAATCAACCTATCCCCACCTGTTACCAATAGGTCATCCACATACAAAATTGGTATCACTGGATTGCCTTCCTCAACCTTGTAGTAAAGGTTGGAATCCGCTTTACTCTTGGTAAAGCCCAAACTGGATAGAAAGTTGTCTATCCTACCACACCAAGTCCTAAGAGCTTGCTGCAAGAATTTCTTCAACCTGCACACATATGACTCCCTGTCATGTGTCTCAAAACCAAGTGGCTTCTCCACATACACTTACTCCTCAACTACACCATTCAAGAAAGCTTCCTTGACATCCATCTAATGTATCTTCCACTTCATCACTGCAGCCAGAGCAAGTACTGATCTGATGGAAGTGTATCTGGCTATAGGAGCAAAAGTCTCTTCATAGTCTATCCCTTCTTTTTGGGAAAAGCCACGAGCTACAAATCTCGCTTTCTATTTCTCTATGCTACCATTTGTAGCATGCTTGATCTTGTAGATCCATTTGGAAGTCACAACAGACTTCCCTTCAGGTCTTGGGACTGCATCCCAAACATCATTATTCATGATCGACTGGTACTCCTCGATCATGGCGTTCTTCCCAAATCCTGGGAACTTCAATATCTTCAATAGATAACTTTGTTGTTGAACAAATGTTGTAGTCCTTCTTTTGTAGGTGATGGTATATGATCTTTTCTACAAAACAAGTTAAATTGCATGATTAGAAAACATCTCATAGTTTTCAGAACAAATTCTTACACATAAATAAATATGTCATACAGTCATGCAATTATCTTTGCCAATGCTTCAATACAACATTTCATTTATTCATATCCTGTAACTTTCTAGATGCCTTCCAATCTCTACCAGAACATTGTTAAGAGTGTGCACAACTCCCAACATGTCAACAAAGAGGTTTCATTCTAGATAAGTAGCAATGGAATGTTGTACAGTGCCATAGGCCGCTTACCCATCATATGCATATTAGTAGTATACTATTCATCAATGCAATTATTCTAATATGCATAATACACACCCTAAGTTTAGGAACATAAGCATATACATCATTGAACAATATTATTTAAACAAACAAATATGCAAGAAATGACAATTCAAATACTTATCTTTGTTTCGTTGTAGGGTGGACTCCCTCTCAGTCTTTGCTTTCTTTCTGCAACTCCATTCTGATGTGGATTGTGAGAAGTGGTCAAATCCCTCTGAATGTCTGCATCCTTGCAGAAACTACTGGAGTGTGCTCCCTCTTGATCTTTGCTTCCTGGATTACCTGTCCTTGAACTTATATCCATCCTTGATCACTATGCATGCTTACTAGTATCATCATCGTGTTACCCTCGAGATCTCATACATAATCATACATTCATTAGTATAATCAAAACACAATAATATTAAACATGTATAGTCATGATCATTTCAAACACAGATAATAAATATTAGTATTCAAGGTTTCAGGGAATACTTCTTTTACTCATGCATATTCTTATTTGACCAAAGGACTTTTCTGGTTAGTCATATCATCAATCAAAGTAAGAAGCATAATATGCCTAAACCCATGATTACTAACTTCAATGAATAATCATTATAAATCATGCCATGTATACTTATATAAGAGATCCTAACACAAGGTAGGATTCTAACTTGATATAGGAAAAACATACCTGGATTAGCATGCTAGCTAGTTATGTCTAACATACCCGCATAATGTCTTCTTGTTCTCTTCAATGACTTGTGCTAGTAACCTGCATATCTCATACGTTAACCATTATAGAAACAAGTTATACATACCTCGTAAGTAGATCTTCTATGTGATCCATGACAATGGATGAATCTTTGTCTTCATGTCACCATGGTTATATGTTCTTGAACTAGAACATGATTTGTCTTTCTTGATGTACCTTTCATGTTAGTGGGCAACATCAACCTCATACAACACCAGAATGCATTAGTACAATCATAAGTGTCAAAACCCTAATCAATGAATATATTCTATCATGCATTCATATTTTATTAAGGTGATACAACAAGTCTAAAGTTAATTAAGATTGTACTAACCTTAATGAAGACAAACATACCATAAGCTTAATCATGAACAAATCTTGAAACATACCTGGATAAGTCATACTTGTCGAGATTGCTTGTAATCTTCTTATGTAAGGCCTTATCCTCATCTCCCTCTGAAATAGGAACTTCTTCACTTATGCAGGTGACCAATCCATTCTCTTCTAGGATTATCCCTATCCACTTGATTTGCAGAAACTGGATCTGGAGCTGGATTAGGGTTTGTCAGAGAAACCCCAAAAATCAAAACTTTGAATTTCAAACTTCTGAAAGGATAGAAAGATGTGCCTTGATGAGCTAATCAAGTTGGTATACTCAGAATTTGAAAACTAAAAAGTTTCACCCCTCAAAATTGCCTCTGAAACTTCTGGATCTTCTAGACATGATCCCGAGATAGGTTTTGATAAAGCCCACCCTTCTACCCAACCAAAAGGTTCGATCCAAAGCTCTAAACTTTGATTTTTCTGAGGAGCTTCCAGCCGTGGTCACAGACTTTAGAAATTCCAACTTTTTCAGAAGCCCTAATTTTCCACCTTTCTGATCAAAATCCTGAACTAGGGTTTGATCAAGCCCGGCCTTCTTCCCAACCAAAAAATTCAAACTTGGTGTCTAAATTTCGATTTTGATGAGGAGCATCCAGCCGTTGTCTCCGATACAAAAAATTAAAACATTTTCCGAAACCCTAAATTCCTGGAGCCATGAATGAAGGTGCTTAAAATCCAATTCTGTTTTGATAGAAATATACACCTGATTGTTTCTGGTCTAACTCTGAAATTTCAGATCTACAGGGTCTGAAAATTTTTCCTGTGGTATCCTAACCTGCTATCTTTCCAACCCAATAGGTTTGACCTCAAATGGATTCTCTACGAGAGATTTATGCCAAGTGTCTCAACGTGACCTGTGTATGGGATAAAATAGGAGAGCGAACTTGTACGGAGTACCACATGTCACTGGTTCACTTTCGGCCTCTGAACCTTCGGTCTGTGAAAGAACAGTCCGTTCCCTACCTGTCACTTTTAACGAAATTTCATTTGGAGCTTCCTAGCCCAAGTTATGACATTTTTTCCTAGGTCACCTATTTATGACTCAGATCTGGAAGAGGCAGAAACCCTATATTGTACAGATCATAAATCACAAAGTACAACGAATTAGAGGTTTCCCTTTGGACACAAGGTACATTGGGATCTTATCTTTGACCTATAGGATTTCAGATCCTGAAACCTCACCAAAATGTATTAATAGTGAAAGTGCTACGATGAATGGTTTTTGCTATATCAAGCCCTAGCTTTGCAAATGCAACAAGTGTCATAAATGCCATACCATGCCTTCTTTCAGGCTAGCTCTGACACCATGTTAGTTTTTCAGAATTTTCAATCTGATATAAGATCTTAACTGAGAGAATAACATGTACAACATATCTACAGCATATCAATCATGGACACAATAATGCAAGCACATAAGAGACATAGAGTTTCACCGAGGAAAACCAAGAAGGTGAAAAACCCCGCAACTTCCTCAGAGATAGATAGAGCAATGATACAAACTAAGCATAAGAGATAGTCTTCTCCTAGAAGCAGCTTCTCCTCCTCCACAAGTGCGCCACTCTCCAATGAGAGTATGAGTGAGAAAGTGAATGATCAAATAGAGTGCCTCCCGCACTCTATTTATACATGACTTGACTTTCCTAATAACCTTTACTAGGTCGGCCTCAACTTAACCACATAACATAATGCTGACATGGCCGACCCCCACTAGGGTGGTCTAATAACCCTTTTACCCACATGAATCATATAGGGACAACCCCATCAAGGTGGTCTAATAACCCATAAAGTATAAGTTACGACACTTACAATATAAATGACGACACTTCCGTATAGAGGAATAATAACATCTCTATAGGAATACAAACACTTCCATATAGAGGAATAATAACATCTCTATAGGAATACAATATACATATATGAAATACATTCCGAAGTTACAAATACATCAACAGGCCAATCCATTATGGCCTCAATCTTCTCTGGATCTACTACAATACCTTCTGCTGAAATAATATGACCCAAATACTGTACCTTCTACTAGTAGAAGTTACACTTACTCAGCTTTACATACAACTGGTGTTCTCTAAGAATTTGCAATACCATTCTCAAATTCTCATTATGTTCTTCTTCATTCTTTGAATACACTAGAATGTCATCCAAGAATACAATCACAAACTTATCCAAATATTTGCTGAAGACATTGTTCATAAGACACATGAATGTGGCAGGTGCATTGGTAAGAACAAATGGCCCTACAATGAACTCATAGTGGCCATATCTAGTTCTGAAATATGTCTTGTGAATGTATTCATCCTTTATCCTCACTTGATGGTAGCCAAACCTCAAGTCAATCTTGGAAAATACCTTAGAGTCCTTAATCTAATCAATCAAGTCATCAATTCTCGGTAATGGATACTTGTTCTTGATTGTTACCTTGTTTAGTTGCCTGTAGTCTATGCATAGTCTCAAAGTTCCATCCTTCTTCTTAACAAATAACACAAGTGCACCCCAAGGAGATACACTTGGTCTAATATATTCTTTTTCCATTAATTCTTGCAGCTGCATCTTCAATTCTATCAGCTTAGGTGTGCTCATTCTATAAGGGGATTTGGAACTTGGTGCTGCCCCTGGGACAAGATTAAAGGATAAATCAATGTCTCTCTTGGGTGGCAATCCTGGAAATTCATCTGGGAATACATCTTGGAATTCCTGTAACAGCTGAAAGTATTCTAACTTTGGTCCTTTATCTTTTGTTGAATCTGATATATGCACAACATATAATTGGAAACCCTTTTTATAGAACTTTCTCAGTTGTAAGGCTGAAATTTTCCTTACTGAAACCTGCTTTTGGATTTCTTTAACCAACCTTGGTCTAAATTCATCATTAATGCACTCAAGCACCTTCTTATAGAATTCAAGCTTGGTTTTATGTCTTTCTAACCAGTCCATACCTATCAGGGCATCATAAGATCGTAATGGTAGGACATTCAAGTTCACCTTGGTGAAGAGTCCATTCAGCTCTATGGGGCACTCCATCACTACTTCACTCACCTTCCTCTTAGTTCCAGTGGCTAGTTGAACTAACCAAGACTTACTATGCTTCACTTTACTAAGAGAACAACTTTCAACCACCTTAGGAGACAGATATCTATGAGTAGATCTTGGGTCAATTAAAACATAAATAGATTTCTTAGCAATCTTACCTTCAACCTCTACCACTATTGATTGGCGGTCTGCTTGGTGATCATCCAGTGCTGCATATATTCGATGTGTTACTTTGGCCATATATTCTATTGTGGTTGCTTCTCCTAGGTTGTGCAAGATTCAGGTGTTCTCCCTTTGGTGTGGAAAATCTCTAAGCATGTGGTTGTCTCCACATCCCCAACACTGAAGTGGCCCCTTTCATGTTTTCTCTGCTACTACAGCTAGTTTGAATCCACTTTTTGCTTGTTGTCCATGTGGAAAGGTTCTAGACTAATTTTGGAATGGTGGCTTGAAGCCACTTTTCCTTGGTTCAAACTTTCCTTTGGGATTTCCATTCCATGCTGGCTGAGTTTCTGACATTCCTTTATTCTGCTCATAACAGTGCATGGCCATTCTAATGGCTTCATCCAAACTTGGTGTATGGAAAAACTCAATCCTATCTCTAAAATTCTGTGGTAGGCTTCCAAGGAAACATTGAATCTTCACTCTTTCATCCTTGATGTAGTCGACATACGTCAACAATTCCAAGAAATTATGAACATGCTCCTCCATGGAATTCTTCCCCAACCTAAGTTCATTGAAATCCTTTCTCTTGTTGTCATAATACCTAGCTGATAGGTATTTTTCCTTGAAGAATCTTTTAAAATGCTCCCAGCTGATCCTTCTTTCACTGGTTTTATTCACTTTCATGAGATGCTGCCACCAAATGGAAGCTCTGCCATTCAGATTGTAAATGGAAACCTTGGCTTTCTCACTTTCTAAATAATCATGCATTTTAAAGTACTTTTTCATTCCAAGTAGTCATGCCTCTGCCTCTTGTCCTGTCTTTCTTTCTCCATCAAAGGTAGGTGGTCTTGCTTTCCTAAATTATCCTTGTGGGATCCCTTTGGACTTCCTTCTTATATCATTCATGTTGTAAGTGTGCCTTGGACTTCTTTGGGGGTCTCTGGAGTGTCTTGACCTACTGGAATGAGATCCTAAACAGGATGTTTTGTTCCTTCTGCTCACAGAACCCCTTCTATGGCTTGGAGTCCTCTTCCTAGAACAACCTCTAGAGTGACTATTTGCATTTATTTCCTCTATGCCCATCTTACTTGGATTGGACCCCAAATTTACCCTCTAATGCATGTCAGTAAGGCTCTGCAGAATGGTTGCATTGAGTTGGTGCTTCTCTTTGTGAGCCTTTATCAGCCTCTCGTTAAAACTTACCATTGTCTCAACCAAGTTCTGGGGAGTCACCTGATCCCTTCTTCCATTAGATGTTGTTTCAACATGCTCTCCCTGCACATTTTCCCCTAGCACGTCTTCTTCAGGCTCGTAGGGATCGTGTCCTTCATTAACAGTCACCATGCTTGCTTTCCTACACACAGCCTTGCTGTATGATTTAGTTATAACCTGCTGCAATCACTGTGCATGGTACAAATGTTTATTAGACAACATAGAACTGGAAACATCCATACAATCTATAAATTATTCATAAACAATTGATAAATAATATTTCTGTTAGGTTAAAATAGTGCCATGGTCGTTTCTTTGCATGCGATTTCTTCCATAGTTTGTCCCTAATATCCCTAGTGTTGTAACTGAAGCTCTGATACCACTTTGTAACGTCCCTTGAGCTCCCTTGTGGCCTTCAGAGGCCACGTGAGAGCCTTCTGTATTTTTTTTTGTTCCAAATGCTTCCAAATCCACACACATCCTCAATGGGTTCGGGTTCACAATCCCTATTGTGATCCAAAATCCACCCTTCTGCATTCCATAGTCCACATGCAGAACTCAGAAAGCAGAATTCCAAAACCAATCCAAAATCCAATTCGCTCTTCAAACTTCCACAATCTACATGCGGAAGTCGGAAGTCGAAAACCAATTTTGTCCTCGAAAGTTCGTCCTTCCGACTTCAGCAGTTCCGCAATCCGCATGTGGAACTCGGAAGTTGGGTTCCTTTTTTCTATCCCGAAATTTTCATCTTGCATCCCACATTCCAAATTGTGGATGCGGAAATGCGTAGTTCCATGTTCCAGTTCCGGGATATTTTAACTCCTGCAATCCACATTCCGCATTCCACATTGTGTGTGTGGAAATGCAGAATTCCCCATTCCAACTCCCGAGATATTTTACCTCTCGCAATCCACATTCCTCATTCTACATTGGGGATGCGGAAATTCAGATTTCCATACTCCCCAATAGACGATTCCCAACCTCCGCAATCCACAATCTACATTGTAGATGCAGAAAAAACCTTGCGGATGTGGAAGGGTCAGGGCCAAATACCCCTGCTCCAACAATATGTCCAAGGAAACTTCTTAGGGGCATAACTCTCTCATCCTTGGTCCAAATGGGGGAAGGTTGGTACCGTTGGAAAGCTCTATCTAATGGTGCAATCCCCTGCCCAACTGAGGTCTCTAACCATGTCATTTTCTCATCTGAGTCTTTCCTATAATACCCTTCAATATTCCTTCAATCCTTCGACAAGGACTCTTCCTACCTCCTCCCATAACTTCATCTTTCCTCTGACTCACAGAGAGATTATAAACACCACAATGGCATATAGATCTTCCCCATGTCTAGGTGAGGCCAAGCAGTCCTTCAAATCATGTATGCAATGTATAAAGGAACGTATAAGGTAAATAAAACTAAGGTCAAATCATACATCTAACACATGTAAAATTAGTAATGCATTAAAATCATGCAAATGAATGAGGTATTCAATATGAATTCAACCCCTTACTCAGGCTTATACATAGTCTACATGTCAATCAAATTCATATAAGCATTCATTCAATAACTTGGACATCAACACAAGAACATAACACATGAAACACCAACATTTATTCCATGGAAACACTTATCTTTGAATTCTTGAATCTATCCAAGCAATTGGCTAAGTGAGAGCAATGTTCCACCCAACCTTAGGTCTCTGTCCAGCCTATACTCTTTCAGCTGAGAGACCACCTCCGAGCTGGGATGGGTATCCACTAAGGAGGACTTACTAGGCTCTATAATGGTCAAGGTCCACTCCAATTCTAAGCCAAACTACAATTGGTTTATCAAGCATACAAGGAAACAAGGAGGATATTTCTTAGACAATGAGTTCAAACCATAGAAATATAGGCATCTCAACACTCAACAGACATGGCACCCACATTATCTACCTCACCCAACACAAGGAAAGCCCTCTTCTCTGCTACACAGTACCTCAAGGCCCCTTCCCTTCCAGTGCTATTCAGGGTGGGCATAAGAAGGTCCAACTGCTAGTAATATGAGATTATAGCCTTCACTGGGTTTATCAAGCCTTCCAACCATAAATCTGATCTTCTATCTTTGTTAAATAAGATGGGCTCTTCAAAGGGTTGCAGATTCGACTCTGTCCCACAACTCAAATCTCCGCACATTGATTGCATTCTTCCCATGGCTTCCTCAAGCTGTTAACACTCTGTAACTCCTTCTAGTGTTTGCTTACAAGGAATTTATCAATAGATAATGCATTCGCAAGGGGTTTTCTATGGCATCTGGCTCTATAATTTCGGTTTTACACAAAATCGTGTTTTCCTTCCCTAATTCACGACTGGGTTCTGTAATTCTTGCCCCATGAAATTCTAGGTAACAGTAGCATAGAATAATAGGGTTTTGAGTTCTTAGATGATCGAATGGCTTCCAGGGAGAATGGGAAGAACCCTCCTTTTGGATCTCAGGGTCATTTTTACCCCCCTCCAACTCTTGCACCAACCTCCCTTCTCCCACCTTCTGTAATCGAATTCCAAGTCAGAGTGGGGAATCAAAATGGTTTCTCTTGTACAGGTGGTAGCATGGGTTCCCATCCCATAACCCCCTCACCTCTCCCTAGTGGATACCATATCCCCTTCTCATTAGCTGCCTCACTTAGCCAGTTTCCTTAGTATTTCATTGTAATATTAAACATTTACATCAATTACCATACCTCATAGCTTAGTTGCACATGAATAATTCAAATGTCAAATACTTTCCTATGTAAACAAACCTTAAGCATCCACTAGTGGGGCCTTGGCCTTGAGCTCCACACTAGCGAAAACACATATTGCATATACACAATATTTACATTGAGGCCAATAATTATTAAGGAAAGGTAGAAATATTACACATTCCCTTTGAAACCCAAGTGGTGGAAGAGATTCATTGATGACACCAACACAAACTAGGAGCATGGAAGACAGAGCTTGAATGAGTTTTTGGATCATTTGAATAGTAGATTTGACTGTATTAAGTTCACTATGGAAATAGAAGAGGAAAATCATACCCCATTCCTATAAGTGCTCATTTCCAAAAGAGGTGATGGAGTCTTGTCTCACTCTATCTACAGAGAGAAGATGCACATGGATAAATACCTACATGTTGATTATCGCCACTTCCCTACATAAAACATTGGATTTTTAAACACCCTGGTAACTCATGCTATTAAGGTTTTTGATGAAGAGCACCTGGAACAAGAGATTAAGAAAATGTCTGAATTTTTTAAAATGAATGGATATGAGGAGAACAAAATCAATAAATTCATCCAAAACGTTCATATAGGAACAAAAAAAAGAAATGAACACCCTTATTCCTCTAAAGTAAACCTTCCCTACATCTAAGGGACCACAAATGCTCTAGAAAAAATCCTTTAGAAAAGAAAGATTAGGGTCATTTTTTCTCCTCCAAACTCAATTGGAAGAATGTTAGACTCCTCAAAAGATCCTACAAACCCTAAAAATCATAAAGGTGTTTATAGTATTCCATGTGCTTGTGGAAAATCCTACATTGGAGAGACAGGTTGCTAGGTTCAAGTGAGAGTTATGGAGCATAGTGCGGACTTAGTGTATGATCACAACAAAAAATATTCCTTGGTTGAGCATTCCCACGTCTCAAAACATCACATCTGTATCGAAGATGCAAAGCGAATCGCAAGGGAATATCATTACAAAAGAAGAATTATCTGCGAGGCCATTTAAATTGAGAAGCATCCCATGAATCTTAACATAGATGATGGTCTAAAATAAGGTTAGTACTAACAACCTATTATCAATATCCTTAAAAATAAAAATAAAATAAAATAAATAATAAGAATACAATTAACATTAACCAAAATTGATACCCCGATCCGAGTATTATCCCTAAATTTATTACATTTATATTTATAATTATCCAAACATTGAATTGGATCATTAATATATTAATATGTTGCCATACTTATCTATTAGGTTTTAATATTAATACTCATTAATATTTAATATATTAATATTAATATATATTAATTTATTAACATTAACAAATCTAATAGTATTAATATTAACATATTAATATTACTTATCTAATCAATTGTCGGAATAAAAAAACAATTTACATTAATATATTATTACACTAAATTGTTATTGATTAATATTTAATAATACTCTCTCGATATTGATATTAATATTAGGATACTAATATTAAGTGTTATACCAAAATCTCGTCATAATCCTGGTAATGAGATATATACCCTTGATTTTCCCCAATCCCCAAAGCATTAGTGCCAAATTGCCTGGGAAGAGGTTCTACATTTTCCATGTCCTAGTTTTGGAGCAACGATGCACTTTGCATGTTTACAATAGGTGTTGGATCCTTGCTCACGCACTCTACACATTGACAAGGTGCGTCATTGACACTTGTTTCCTTAATTGAGTATTTGTCACCCTCCAATGACGCATATTTCTCTTTGATAGGGTGCAGCACTGCTCGTTCCAAGGTAAAAAGAGAAGATTCGAGAGTCTTCTAGAAATAATCTCTCATGGAGGCTTATCCCAACAAATTAGCATAGGTGGCAATTGAACTCCTAAATTCTTGGGATGATCCCTTAACCTTCTCCATTGAATCCATAACTCCCTTTATCCTCTTTGTCCTATATATACAAGCTCACCCTTCATGGTTGGAGGAGGAAAAGACAGAGCACCCAAACACTGCTGAAATACTCTTAGAGTTGAGTTTCTCTTCTCCATTAGAAACAAGGTTGGATCTTTGAGGCAAAGGCTAATTGGAAGAAATTGTGACATCAAGTCAATGGTTGTAACCTCTCCCTTTGTGTTTGTGTTAATACAGTAATATATATACTATTTCCATAAAGATTAATTGTGTTAGATCTTTAGAACATGTTTCCTTGACCACTTGCTTAGATTGATCAATATTACATATTACTTTTACTTGTGTTTCCACTTGTTTGTGCCATGCTTGTTTGCAGATAGTGATTGAAGCCTACACCAAATGAGGAAACACTATCATGGTTGCAAGGTGATTAATTCCTTGTGCTCTTTCTAATTTGATTAATCTAGGAAAGTATATATATTATGTTATGTTTTGTTCCAGATCTAAACCATTTATACTAGAGAGCTTTTTCCTTGTCCGCATAGACGAAGTGTCTTCAAACAAAATTGTTGATTCCACTGGCCGATTGGTTCACTAAGTCGTTACTTCCAACTATATCCAGAGATGTTTCCATGGGAGGTGTTGTTACTGAGGAGCAATCTATCAATCGTGCTCAATATTTGTATTTAGTCTACTCTCAATCCGACACGCTATATGATTTAATTCTAAATGATCCCCAACCTACAAATGATCCTTCATGCCCTATCATAGAACTTCCAGTTGATGGTCCAGTAAGTTCCGTCCAACCCCAGTCTGTTTCAAATAAAACTGGAAAGAAAACCCAATCAACTTCTTCTCCTGCACCCTTGTTTGAAGTGAACCATGTCCAATCCTCTTCATTTTCAGGCGGCAAGAAGAAAGGAAAAAAATCTTCGAACAAGAAGGAGAATCCATCCACCCAAGACCAAACCAGCAAAACTAGACCACCACGGAAGGCTAAGTATCCTTGCCTTATTTGTGAGGATGACCATTACACCAAAGAATCTCCTCATCGTGAGGAGATTAATCGGTTTTTGAAAAGTACCACCTTCCCTCCACAACAACGACAATTGATATCACAAAATAAAACACCCCATCAAGGGGGCAATGGAAACAATTCTCATCATTTCATAATATTCCTCTATTGCTCACATTGTTATGATGAATGGAATGGTTAATTTGAATACTAGAACCAAGACATACGACTCTACTCCAACTCATAACAGAAGTTTGAAGGACAAATCTTTAGTTGAAGCACCTTCTTCCACCCCTCCATCAAATGACTCTCCGTCAATAGAGAAACATGTTCCTGATTCAATGTTGCAACCTCCTAAGACAATCGTTCGGCAATCAGTTTTCAATCTGGATGCTCATGCTTCCCAACATTACAATATTGTAGAATATTTGGCCCAGGAACCTTGTGAGATGTCCACACTAGAATTTCTACAGAACTATCCTAGTCAACGTAGAAATCTGTTGTAAGCTTTTAGAGTTGTGGACCTAAAAACTTCTAACACTATTATGTTTCAATTGTAGTATTTTAAACTGATATTATCCCATCAATGGTTGTATTTCTATATTCATAAGAATATTGTTGGAAATACTATCCATCGTATCATTTTGGACGAAGGAGCCTCGACTTCTATCATGTCATTGTCTTGTTGGTGGGATATTGGTTCTCCTATCATTACTCCATCTCCAACTACCTCGAATGATTTTGATGGTTATGGATTTAAACCTTATGTACTCTTACCTTCCTTAGCCATTAGTTTTGGAGGAAAGACCGTCTCCATCCATGTAGAGGTAGTTGATGCACCTTTGGACTATAATATTTTTCTTGGTCAGAATTGGTTTTATGTAATGAGCACCATTGCATCCTCAATCTTTCGATTGGTACAATTTCCTCATCAAGGAAAGATTGTTACTATCAACCAACTCAATTTTTGCAATCCAAATATCCATACAAATGTAGATACCGCTATTCCTCTCTTGGGATAGTCCAACCCTTAGTATGAAGACATAGGATTAGGATTGCTTAAGTATTCTCCCCTCATAGGAGTATTTCTTTTACCTTCCCCGAATCCCCCATGCCTCACAGCATCGGTAAATATGCTTTTGTATGTGGTATCCAAGTCTCCTTGGATGGTATCCATCCCATTACAGTTCGATCCCAATCGATTGCCACTATACTTATCACTTGAACCTTCTTTTCATCCACTTGTGCCATTTGATTTTCCTTTTTCCTCTACTTTTGGAGAACGCTTTCCCATTAGTAACTGGGAGGTTAATTCTGTGAAGAAAAATATTAGGAGAATGAAACGAATATTGGGGGGCATATCTCCAGCTTTTCAGACTGATTTTAAGTCGTCAGCCTCTGAAATTTATGCTGGGGTCAATATCCAAATATCTGGACATCATGTTTGGAAACAACCTATTAATCATGGGTATCACCCTAAGTACCAAACTCTGGACATCATGTTGGGAAGAGGCTCACCAATAGGAATCATCCAGAGCATAGTTTGTCTCAATTTTAATCTCTTTAAAAAATGAAACTTCTTTGAGCATAGTTCATTTTTTGTTTCAAGCTTGTTAAAAAATGAAGAAGATCTTTTGAGCTTACTTTTAACTTTTCACGCTCTGGTTAAAACATGAAAAGTTGTTTGAGCTTACTTTTCATTTGTTGTGCTTTGGATTTAAACATGAAAAAGGTTCTGAGTGCTTTTGATACCATTATCATGCTCGTTAAAAACCAAGTAAAAAGGTGTCGAGTATACTTTTATCACTTTTTTGGTCTCATAAAACTCATTAAGAAAAAGGACCCCCTTGGAGTTGGCTTTAAGCTCTTTTCAGACTCTCTAAATAGGAAAAGATTGCCAAGCAAACTTGTTTCTTTCATGCTTGTAAAAGTATTTGAAAGGTCGTCTATTCGGTGATAGTTTACCCCTTTTTCAGACCATTTAGACTAATTATGAAAAAAGTATACTCTAGTTCATCATAACTAGAAGAGTTCTCCTAGGTATTATCTTATAATTTTTCGGGACTTGGGGACTAAATTTATGAAAACGTTCATCCTGGAGTCTTCTTTAGCTTTTTCAAACTCCCTAAACAAGAAAAAACACTGAGTTTTATTTCTATGGACTCGTAAAGTTATACATTGAAAATCCCTTTTGGGGATCAAACCCCTCCTTTCTCAAGTTCATAAAACATGTAAGATTGGACTCATCTATGATGAGCTACATCAAGCGTTTGTTACCCTCTTACAGCTTGTTAAAAATCAAAGAGGAACTCATGCATCATGATGGGGAAATTAAGGGAATGGGAAGATATATATAATCTGTATTAATGGAAGCTTACAGTCACCCTTGAACATGGCACCTGTTTGTATCCTATTCAAATAGTTGGGTAATCAGCTTGTCCTCGATTCATACCAATTCCATGAGTCATCTTACTCCTTTGGGTCATACGAAGAATACCCCAGTCATTTGTTGTATTATGTCTTGGTTTTTGCCTTGTTAAGTCAATGTTTCAAGGTCACTTGTCATGCCATTATATGTTCAAGGGAAGTATTTTGCTGGAATCAACCTTTGCAGTCATAAATCCTTCCATTGTGTCGGTCGTCCCTCAAATAGTCTCTCATGTTCACCATTACACCTTTGTGTCGGTTCACGCTCATTTTGTCTACCATCTTGCATCACTTTCCTGTGTTGGTTTCATGTTGATGATGTGGGATACATTATGCCCCTCCTTCGACGAGTCTATTCCTATTGACATAATCACATCATCCAAAGATTAGACTTAGAAACTAGTAAGTACCTTGGAACTTGTATGCCTCAATGCCAGGTAACCTCGATTCCAACAGTAGGATTACATCATTGGCCTTTGATTGAAATATTTCACCAAATGTTCGAACTCAAACCATTGATTCACATTCGAGGGAATGTACTAGGGTACCTTGTGAATCATTGACATCAATGGTGATTTCCCTCGCATTTGTTAACGGTATACCTCAATGACTGGTAATCAAGTGATTTCTACCATGTTCGACACCAAGACATCTATTCACATGGATAGAATTGTACCTTTTTCCGAGTTCGGGATGAAGACCCTAGGATACCTTTATTGCATATCTTACCTAGGTTGCGATGGAGATTCTTTAAGTAGGTTCCCACATGGAGATCATGTTGGTTACCCTATTTGAAGTATTGTCACACAAAGACAATCTTGTATTGGTCATGGTTGTGTCATCATTTCATCTTGGATCTACGCTTGTATTCTAGTAGCCATGATTTTGTTTAGTCATTCAGGTATGGGTCAACGTTGTATATCAATAGCCGTATTCTCAGTCTGTACCAACATGGATCTACAATAGATTGGTCGAAATCCATGTTATGATTCATTCAAGGCATATATCTCAGAGTCTATTATATTGCAAATTCCTTGTTCAACATTTCAACCAACGGTCTTTTGCCTCGACTTCCATATATCAAAGTATTTCACCTATACTATCTCTCTAGCTTCATTGTTTGGGAGGAAATATATTATACCAAAATATCCTCATCATTCTGGTAATGAGATATATACCCTTGATTTTCCCCAATCCCCAAAGAATTAGTGCCAAATTCCATGGGAAGAGGTTCTACCTTTTCCATGTCCTAGTTTTGGAGTAGTGACACACTTTGCATATTTACAAAAGGTGTCGGATCCTTGCTGAAGCACTCTACACATTGACAAGGTGCATCACTGACACTTTCCTTAATTCAGCATGCGTCATCCTCTAGTGATGCATGTTTCTCTTTGACAAGGTGCGGCATTGGTCGTTCCAAGGTAAAAAGAGAAGATTCAAGAGTCTTCTAGAAAGAAGCTCTCATGGAAGCTTATCCCAACAAATTAGCATAGGTGGAAGTTGAACTCCTAACTTCTTGGGACAATCCCTTAACCTTATCCATTGAATCCTCAACTCCCTTTATCCTCTTTGGACTATATATACAAGCTCACCCTTCATGGTTGGAGGAGGAAAAGATAGAGCACCCAAATGCTACTGAAATACTCTTAGAGCTGAGTTTCTCTTCTCCATTAGAAACAAGGTTGGAACTTTGAGGAAAAGGCTAATTGGAAGAAATTGCGACGTCAAGGAAATGGTTGTAATCTCTCCCTTTGTATTTTTGTTAATATAGTAATATATATACTCTTTCCACAAAGATTAATTGTGTTATATATTTAGAACATGTTTCCTTGACCACTCGTTTAGATTGATCAATATTGCATATTACTTTTACTCGTGTTTCCACTTGTTTGTGCCATGTTGTTTTGCAGGTAGAGATTGAAGGCTACACCAAACAAGGAAACGCTATCATGGTTGCAAGGTGAGTAATTCCTTGTTCTCTTTGAAATTTGATTAATCTAGAAAAGTATATATATTATGTCATGTTTTGTTCTAGATCTAAACCATTTAGACTAGATAGCTTTGTCCTTGTCCACATAGACGAATTTTCTTCAAACATTAAGATATACTATTGTATTAATATATATAAATATATATTAGTAATAACTTAATAAATTAGGGATTTGGTATTAATTAGATAAATATTATTCACTATTAAATTATTATTTATTTTAAAAAATTTAACCCTCATAAAATTCTCAAATCTTATTGTTGGCCAAATATTCCCTAAATATTTTTCCATTATTTATTGCCATCACTTTCTCTATCTTTCTCTCGAGAGGCCTTTCTCCTAAAGATGATCCCATCTGGTTGGATTGAAATGTTGAGACATAAATCTGGTTAATGTAGTTCTCCTCCTCTCCTTTGGCATCTTTTATTGTGTATTATTCATGAACATGTCAAACAAATATTTGTAGTTGATGTAGATCACTTATTGTTGTAGGGTTCTAGAATAGTTCAACTAGATGATGGGAATTTCAATGGTTTATTATGTGTTCCAAGTATTTCCTACAATATTTTATCAGTCTATCAGATCACTCATTTAGGTGAAGATGAGACTTTATAGTTTTCACCTCATCAAGTTATATTCAAGGATTTAAAATATCCTAAAGTATGTCATAACAACTAGAATTATTGATGATATTACTCAGTTGTACATATTTGACAACTTTGGGCCATCATATTTTCCATCAATTTTTATTGCTCATAGCAATGACTTGAGAAAACATTGGCATGAGCATTTTGGAAATCTAAACTATTGCTCATAGCAACATCATTGGGACAATTTTAAAAAATGTGCCTCTTGGCATGCTTCGACCCCCTTGTAGCTTGTTCATAGTGAATATTTGCGTGATCCACTTCCTTTTGCTTCTTTTTTTGGTTTCAAGTACTTCTTAATTTTCATTGACAACTTATCTAGACAAACTTGAGTTTATTTTTTAAAATTTAAGAGTGAACTTTTTGACATTTTTTTGGTCTACAAGGTTCGTATAGAAAAACAATTTGCACATCAACTTCAAAAGTTAATAACATATAATGGAGGTGAATATGTTAAGAAAATTTTTACAACTTCACTACATAAGGAATTCAAATGCAGCATAGTGTTCCATACACACCACAAGAAAATGGTATTTGTACGTGAAAGAATCATGGTTTAAAGGAAATGATAAATTATATTATCCAATCTAAGAGATCAAGTCCTCATTTTAAGGCGGAAGACATTAATTGTGCCAATTACATAGTTAATCGCACTCTCACAAAATATATAAAAGATATAACATCAAAATAAGCATGGAGTAAAATTAAACCAAATGTACACCACTTTTATGTGTTTGGTAGTGAAGCACATGTTCACACATCTGAAGAGAAAAGTAAAACATTGTAGCATAAGAGTGAGAAGTGCATTATTGTTGGATAATATAAAGATGTAAAAAGGTTATAGAATTCTTCAACCTTATTCCAGTGAAATAATTATTAGGATAGATGTTAAATTTGATTAAAATCCCTTGTTCTATGAGCCAAATTTCATGTTTGTGCCATCTTTGCCCTAAGATCCATCTTGGACGATTGTGCCATCTTCTGTTCCCACATTTTTTGTTAGTGATCCTATTATGATTTCTTCTTTAGTTGAAGATAGCAAGGATAAAAATACACCTCCTCTTACTCACCATCCACTAGTTGGATCCATTGAACATGAACTTGCACCAACACCACCAATTCTTAGAGGGGTGCATGCAACACAAGAAGTAGATGGTGATCTTGTCAGTGATCCTACATAAAGATGTTGTATATAATCATAGTTACAACAAACCTCCTCTCTTTTGGATAAAGATTCAAAATTTCATGATTGAGAGATATTTGCAGAAGATTGTGGCCTGAATATTGGGACACAACAATTAATGAATAATAGTGTTTCTTAATAGCAGATGATACTTGGGATCTTGTACCTCTTTTGAAAGGAATGAACCTTGTTAGATGTAAATATTTATATAGAACAAAGTATGCATTAGGTGGAAGTGTTGAGAGACATAAGGCCAAGTTAGTTTCCAAAGAGTTTTCTCAAGCTGAATGCTTTGACTATAATGAAACCTTTTCCCTTGTAGCCAAATGAATTCCATCTACCTTGTTCTAGCTCTTACTGCTTCACATAAATGGGAGGTCCATAAAATGGAGGTAAAATCCACCTTTTCACATGAGGATTTTTAAGAACAAATTTACATGGAACAACCTCCTGGTTATGTTCAGAATGAATCCAACTTGTTTTTCGCCTTAAGAAACAACTCTACAACCTTAAACAAGCTCCTTGATCTCTGTATGCTAAAATCGATAACTTTCTTCTTGACACCAGTTTTCCTAGATCTCATTATGACCCCAATTTCTAAATTAATAAAGTAGGCAACCGTCTCATAATACCTATTGTTTATGTTGATGACCTTATTCTCACTTATAGTGACCCCAAGTTTTTAACACATGTGAAATATAAGCTTAAGAAGAATTTTGAAATGACAAACTTAAGACATTTGCATTATTTTATGGGCCTCAAATTCTTGCAAAACAAAAAAGGAATTTTCCTTTATCAATCTAATTATGCTTGTGCCATTCTTCATTGCTTTCACATGGATGATTATAAACTATCCCCATCTCCCTTCTCATCTGGAGTAAAACTTGTTGCCACATGTACTACACCCGAAGTAGATTCCACTTTATACATTCAGTTAATTGGTATCATTTTGTATTTGACTCATAATTGTCTTAATATTTCCTTTACTATTGGTCTTGTTGCCCGGTATATGAAAACACCCTATGAAGGCCATTGGAAAACAACAAAAAAGATACTTCGGTATATTTGGGGTATAGTTCAATTTGGGATTCATTACAATTTTGGGGGGAATCCTTTGTTGGTTGGTTTCTCTAATTTTGATTGGACCAACGATCTTGATGGTAAAAAATCTATTACAAATTATGTTCTCAATCTTGGTTTTGGACATGTCAATTGGGATTCTAAGAAATAATAAGATGTTGCTCTTTCCTCAATAGAATCATAGTATTGAGTCATAGTTAATGTGATTCAATAGGTCTCATGGCTTTGAAATATCCTTAGAAATTTTAGATTGTACAATAGCATTCAATTACCTTATGTTGTGACAATTAGCATTCCATCAAGCTTGTCAATGATCTAGGTCAACATTAATGCAACGAACATATTAAGCAACACATGCACTTCATAAGAAATCTTATTCAAGATTGTGTTCTCAAAGTTCTCTTCTTCCATAGAAATGATCAAGAGTGTTGTAATTTTCACAAAGTCTCTTACAGAAGCATTTTTTCCAAGTTTCAATCTATATTAGGAGTTCATGAAGTTCTCATTAAGAGGGGATAGGCTCTAACGTCTCCTTCCTTATCCTATAGTGTTATCTTTGTAATTCCATCAATCATATTCCAAGTTGTTCTTAAGGGGCGATGTTAGGATATTTAGACATTTGAGAGTTAGTTAAAATCAACTTGGTCTTATGTTTCTTTTTGTAAAGTATGTTTCTTTATTATGCATTAGTATACATTTGTACTTATGGTCACAATATGTTCTAGACATAAAATGATTATATGATTCATCTTCTCCTCAATACTAATGGCTATATTGATTCGTATCTTAACACTTGATTGGTCCATGATCTCTATTTAAAAAACATGGAGGGTCATTTGTTGATGATTGATTGTGAGAAGCTCCTATGCAAAATATTGTCATTTTGCATTAATACATTGCCTAAAGTGGCCTCATTGGTCGGGGCATGCATGTTTCCCTCTATAAATGATGTGCCGATTTATGATTTATTTTTGTGATCATAGTTTCTTAAAGCATTTGATCTATGTGGAAATACCATATTTTGTCGAAAAAATTTAATTCACAACTAGTCTTAAAATAATTCCCAAAGAGTTTATTAATCTGCCACAACTCTTTTTAAAATATATAAAATAATAACCATATCTATACCTTGTCAAATGAGAAGTTAACAAGTCAAATATACTGAAAAAGTATATCCATTTGTTATTACCATCTATAATTAGACTGAAAATTAAAATTAGATTTTAATAATAATCTTTATTAATTCAAATATTTTTCAATACCATATTATCACATCAACTTGTATCAATCCCTTTTTATCCAAGCATTAACTATTCCTAAATATATAGCATTACCTCTTTATTAACACCTTACTATATTTACAGTTTTTTATTACAATGTGTAACAAAGATAAATATTTCAAGAGTCTTCACGAATGAAAAAAAGTTTATATATGTATGTTATGATTGAAAATTATTTATGTATCTATTTGTGGAGGGTAGATCTGATTTTTTCTTTCGATCAGACATATTTTGATTCAATTTTAGGCACACATTAAACTGTAAGTAGTTGTTCCAGTTTGAAATACTAGTTTTATTTAGTATATGCAGGTGTCCCATGTTTTTTTAATCAACCAATTTTTGAACCCGCCATCGATCAATCAATTGGCATTAACCGCTAGCTATCAATGAAAACCACCAACAAAAGGTTAGAAAACTCACAGAATGAACATTTACTATTATTTATATGATCAATGATGGTGCTATGCCAGACAACCGCCTATGCTATGCTCAAGAATGTATCACGTATCTATGTTATCATATCATGTGCAGGTGGGACATCTAGCCTAGGAAATTGTTTGCTAGGTGGAGGTATTTGGCGATTTTCATCTCTATTCCTGGCACTGGGACAATTTTGAGGCATCCCATGACCAATGCCTTGGAAATCCAACATGTCAAAATAATTGGCATGTTTTTCCAACACAAACTTGACATACATCTTTCTAAGGAAATATAAGGGAATTTTGTTGTTGTTATGAGGTGGCAGATCAAAAAACATACACCATTGATCCATCCAATTCTCTCTGAACGGTGGATATATGCACCACTCGATGGAGATGTGGGGTATCTTTTTGTTTGGAATTTTCCCCATTCAAGGCTCTCTAAACAAGGAAAAGATATGCTCTTTGGTGATCTTTAGTTTTTTTATTTCAATGTAGCTCAACCCATCCAAGTATTGTTTCCTTCTACATTCTCTATAAGATTCAATGTCACATAAGGCACCATTTGATTGCGTAATGGTGTTTATGATGCCATATAGGGAATCAACAAGAGGGCAGTGGAGCTGGTATCCACCCCTCCATGTCCCCCCAATCTCTCTAAGTCTCAAAATCTCTCTCAGAATCTATGCATCAAGATCCAGGCTAGCCATTGCAATCATAAATACAAAAAAAAACATTAGAAACATATACATGGTGTAAAGGAAATGATGGGACGGATTAGGGCTCTGCAGCCCCGAGGGGATGCACCCAACAAACCCTAGTTGTCACTGTTCGTCGATGGCGGCGGCCTGCACAGGGTATCACGATGCTCACACTCACTGAGGAGGACATGGATTACCATACAGTCGATGCGGTCGACTACACTTTGGATCCGCTTGAAGGTAATCCAATTTTTTACCATTCTTGGGATAGTAAATCTCTACATTTTCTTAACAGGGTTTCAGCGGTGAATTCGCCGGGTAGCTGCTCTCCATGGTCATATGGACCTTCGACTAATGGCCTCATGACACCTAGGGAGGATTTATCATTAGCTGCACTAACCCACCCTGACACTATGCTATTCTCGATCAATGGAACTTCCACCAGAGAGGCGGTTGCAGCCCGACCGATACCACCGATTATTGGGTGCACCCCTTTTACTCTCTTAAACCTCCTTGAACATTATCATATGAGTGATACCTTCCTTGTGGACTCCACCATTATCCATTCTGAACTTTCCGTTGAATATTGGGCGTTGGAACCCCCATTCCTTGAGTATTTTCCACCCACTGACTCGCCTTTCTGTGATCAGCACACATCTCCGTCCTCCACTCCACCCATTGAGGTCTCGCTCTATTTTACCTCTGAGGATTTCATTGCCTCTCTTTTACACTCACCAACGGCCCAGGGTTTTGCAAACCCTCCACTCTGCATTGCGGCACAGGGCACCCAAAATTCACCTCTGATCTCTCGTAACATATCACCTGCGTAGAATCAAAAAGGGAATCTACTGAAAAACGCCCAGAACAATATCAACCTCATTTTTGGCAAGGACGTTTCTATAGAAAACTCTCTCAACATGGCTAAGACAACACTTGTGGGACGAGCTCGGGGTAAGTACCCAACCTCCGATTTTCTGGATGGTTGGGTTTCCACAAATTGGTCACTGCTGTTAAACTACAAACCTACTGTCATGGTCCTCTCCCGGGGCTGGTTTATTTTCAAATTCAACTCCCGAGAGGACGCGAGCCGGGTTCTTAAATCAAACTGGAACATGGGAAACACACCTATACTCTTCAAATGCTGGTCTCTAATGTTTTGTTGAGATATTGTAACTTCTAAGAATATTATATTTGTACTTTATTATTCTGAAGATGTTTCATTCCTCCGTGGAGACCCTATTGTATATCCAGAGATGTTTATTCCTCCGAGAGAATGTGGTAACTAGGGTTATTATATATCCCATGTGGGGTCATCCCTAAGTTAGTTGTTTAGGGGTTATTAGACTCTCTTAGGAGAGGTCGGCCTAGTTAGGGTGAAGAGTCAGTTAGAAGATGAGTATAAGTAGAGGAGGTGTGTTCCTCACTTATCACTCATTCACTCACTTCTGTATTGTGCATAGGAGAGAGATAGATCTGCATAGGAAGAGAAGGAGCTATTGTTTGGAGACTACATCTTTGTATTAGTTGATTATCTATATTGAGGAAAGCTTTGTTGGGTTTTCTACCCCATGAGGGTTTCCCAGGGTAAATCTTTGTCTATCTTGTGATTGTGTTTCTTTCAGTGATCTTTCTTGTGAATTTAGGCTAAAATTAACATTGTATCAGAGCTAGCCTGAATAGGACATCTTTCACAAGGTGAAAATACCTCTCTCTCCTCCTCCGGTGAAAATTAGGGTTTATGCAAAAGTTGGAATTTTTGGATTCTGAGAGCATGCCTGGATGCTCCTCCTAAAAATCAAAATTTTGAGCCCTAGATCGAAATTTTTGAGTGGATAGAACCCTGGGCTTTGTCAAACCCTAGTTTGACTTCTAGACCAGAAAACTAGTAAACCAGAAAAACTGTGCACTTGTGCAGCAGTAAACCAAAAAACCAGAAATTATGTTGCAGATCTGAAAGTTGCTGATCAGATTTGAAGGGTGAAAAGTTGAAGTTTCCAGAAGCAGAGTACACCATTCATATCAATTCAATCAAGCACATCTCCTGGTAAGTTCTATTCTATCTGTTGAAAAACTTCAAACTCTGTATAAGATGGCTCCAAGCACTAAGCTTGAAGACAAGCTAGAGGGTATAGAGAATTTCTAGGCATGAAAATATAGGATTGGTCTCATTCTTGAAGAAAATGATCTTGCCCAATATATCAAAGATGAGGTTGCAGAACCTGTGGAAGATGAAGCCAAATAGAAGTATAAGAAGGACTTGATCAGGGAAAAGAGAATCAGTGTTGATTCTATCAAGGACCACTTGATTCCCCAAGTGGCATCCAATAAGACCCTAAAGGAAATGTATGATGCCCTAGGCAGAATGTATGAAGGAAGGAACATCAACAGGAAGATGAATTTGAGGACTCAATTGAAGAGTACCAAAATGAATAAAGGAGAATCTATTCAAGATTACTTCACAAGGGTCTCCCAGTTCAAGGAACAAGTAGAAGCCATTGGAGACACTCTTGATGAAGATGAACTATTCATGACTACTCTCAATGGTCTCAATACATCTTGGGATTCTTTCATCCAAACCATGTGTGCAAGGAAATAAAGTATGAAGTTTGATGTGGTATGGGAGGATTGCATTCAAGAAGAAGCTAGGGTAGCCAATAGAGAAACATTGCTCAAAGAAGATGGCCAAGCTTTGGCCACCCACACCAAAAGAAGAAGGAGTCATTTAAACCCCAAGAAGAATGGCTACAAGGAGTCTCAACGTCCTCATAGATTTAAAAGGAGAGGAGGAGTAAGTTCATAAAGATACCTCTCCTCAGTTCAATGTTACAGTTGTCACAAACTAGGACACATTCCTAGAAATTTTCCTTCAAATAAGAAGAAGAAGAATCTTCACAAAAGACATCAAGCACATTTGACAGAAGATGGTAGTGAAGCAAAAGAAGAGGAAATGCCTCAAAAGAAAAGAACTAAAATAGAAGAAGGTGTAGAAGAATATTTTCTATTCTTTGCACTCTCTGGGTCTGTAACACCTGGAGAAGATGCATGGCTCATTGATAGTGGTGATTCAAAGCACATGATAGGACAGTAGAAGACTCTTTCAAGAATTGAAGAGAATACCTGTCCACAAAAGGTATCTTTAGGAGATGACTATCAATATCCCATCAAGGGAATTGGTGAAGCAAGATACAAGCTTGATTCTGGAACTCCATTGAAGATGAAGGAAATCTTATGTGTACCAGGTTTGAAGAAGAACTTACTTTCTATCTCAACATTAGATAAGAAAGGCTATAGGGTTGCATTCATAGATGGATAAGTACTCATGTGGCCCAAAGGGAAATCAATTGAGGATGCAATTTTTATTGGTGAAGAGGAAGGATGGCTATACAAACTCAAGGGTCATCCAGAAGCTTCCCTTGTTCATGAAGCCACTATCCCTAGTGAGCTATGGCATAGGAGGCTTGCTCACATTAACTACAAAGCACTACCTCATGTGAGCAAGGTAGTTATAGGACTACCAGATTTGAAGATTGATCATGATGGCACATGCAAAGGATGTGCAAAAGGGAAGAATATCAAGAACCCATCTCCAAAGAGTGAAATAAAGACTAAAAGTACTTTGGAATTGATTCACTCAGATGTATGTGGACCAATGCCCTCCACATCCTTGAGTGGGTATGAATATTATCTTACATTTATTGATGACTACTCAAGGAATACTTGGATATATTTCCTAAAGGGAAAAGATGAAGTCTTTGGAAAGTTCAAGGAATTTAAATCCTTGATATAAAATCATTTAGAAAAGAATATCAAATTACTCAGGATAGATAATGGTGGAGAATATACTTCAAAGGATTTTGAAGTCTTTTGTAAAGAAGCTGGAATCAAGAGGGAACTAACCACTCCCTACAATCCTCAACAAAATGGTGTTGTGGAGATAAAGAATAGAACCATCATGGAAGCAATAAAAACAATTATACATGATGAAGACCTACCTATGTATCTATGGAATGAAGTAGCCAGGACAACAGTCTATGTGCATAATAGACTATCTCATAGTGCTCTTGAATTCAAGACCCCAGAAGAAGTGTTCACGGGGAAGAATCCTGAGGTAAGCCACCTCGATATATTTGGATGCCCAGTATATATTCACATACCAAAAGAAAAGAGAACTAAGCTGGATCCTTCTGGAAATAAGGGAATATTTGTTGGATATTGTGAAGCATCCAAAGCATTCAGAATATACATCCCAGGATTCCATCATATGGAAATTAGTAGGGATGTGACATTTGATGAAGAGGCGGCTCTCAAAAGATCTAAGAAGCGCCAGTATGAAGAAGTATATGAGGAAGATGCACCTCCCAGAATTGCAGAGGTTGTACCCACCCCTTAATATGTAACACCTGAAGACCATGACATGATAGAACCATAAGAACCTCCTACCATAAACATATCAAGAAAGAGAAAGCTAGCATGGGAAATAGACATTATACTAGGAGCATAAAAGTATGGAGCTTCTGAAGGCTCCACTAGAGTGAGAAAGAAACCAAAGTCATTCTCCAGCTATATGGCTTTGATGTGTGATCTTGTAGACCAAGAACCCACTAGTTATGAAGAGGCATCTCATATGAAAGAGTGGATAGAGGAAATGACAGAGGAATACCAGTCAATAATGAAGAATGATGTTTGGGATATAGTCCCCAAACCAAAGGACAAGAGTGTGGTACCCTCCAAATGGATATACAAGATAAAGCATGATGCGGATGGTAGCATTGAAAAGTATAAGGAAAGTTTTGTGGCCACTAGGATTCTCTCAGAAAGAGGGAATTGAATATGAAGAGACATTTGCACCAGTTACAAGGTACACTTCCGTTAGAACCATCATGGCACTTGCATCCATGATTAAGTGGGAATTACACCAGATGGATGTGAAGACAGCCTTCCTGAATGTTGTGATTGAGGAGGAAGTGTACAGAGAACAACCACAAGGATTTGAGGTTGAAGATAGAAGAACCCACATATGCAAACTAAAGAAGGCTTTGTATGGGTTGAAACAAGCTCCCAGAGCTTGGTATGGAAGAATCGATAGTTTCTTGACAAGCTTGGGCTTTACCAAAGGTAAAGTTGATCCTAATCTTTATCTCAAAGTTATGGATGATGAACCTGTCATATTGTTGCTTTATGTGGATGATCTATTTCTGACTGGAAATGAGAAACAAATTGTCGAGTGTAATAAGAAGCTCTCTACAGAGTTTGAGATGAAAGATCTCGGATTGATGCACTACTTCCTAGGTCTAGAAGTATGGCAAGGCCAAGAAGGGATCTTTCTCAACCAGGGAAAGTATGCATTGGAAATCTTGAAAAGATTTGATATGTTGGAATGCAAAGCCATGGCCACTCCCATGGATTCCAACTTGAAGCTGTTAGCTGATGACTCATCAGAGTTAGTGTGTGACTATGTACAGATAGATTATTGGGTCACTGATGTATCTGGCGAATACCAGTCCAGATATATGCTTTGCTGTGAACACCATGAGTCAGTATCTAGTGGAACCTAGACGTGTTCACCTGATAGCTGCAAAGCATGTGATGAGGTACCTAAAGGGAATGATAGACTTTGGTCTATGTTATCTCGGAGATCATGATTTCAGATTGTATGGCTACATAGATGCTGATTGGGCAGGAAGTGTATCACACAGGAATAGCACATCGGGAGGATGTTATTGTCTGGGATCTTCCATGATCTCGTGGTTTAGCAGGAAGCAGTCTAGTGTGGCTCTCAGCATAGTTGAAGTGGAATATATTGTTGCTTGCACTACTAGCTGTGAATCGATATGGCTTCGGAAGTTGTTATCAGGATTATTTGACTTAGAGATGGACCCCACTGAGATCCTGTTTGAAAAAACCATAGTTGTATCAAGATGACAGAGAATCCATTGTTCCATGATAAGTCAAAGCACATAGAGATCCGATATTTTTATATACGACATATGGTGCAGAAAGGAGCTATCAAGCTTGAATATGTGAGCACTGACGAACAAGTTGTTGATATATTGACAAAACCTCTATCTCAAGTAAAGTTTGAATATTTTTGAGACAAGCTTGGTGTAGTTCAGAAGGACCCTCCTCGAAAGGGGGAGTGATATGATCACTGATGATGAGATTGCCTGCATTGACGGTAAGGTTGATGATGTGGACACCTATATCAATGATGTGATACCTGTATCAATGATATTGACAATGAGGTCAATGATATTGATGATGAAGTCAATGATACCGATGATGAGGTTGATGAGTGGTCCTTAGACTTGGTCTAAGTTGACGAGTGGATTGTATCATCCCTAAACACATGTCCTAAAGAGATCCGCAGACTCTGATCTCTGAGAAAGATGTTCGTAAATCCTAGATTTGATCTAGGTCACATCTAGTATGAAAAAGGACTGGCTCTGTGGTGGTAAATCCTAGATCTGATTTAGGTCACATCCAATATGAAAAAGGACTGGCTCTGTGGTGATAAATCCTATATTTGATCTAGGTCACATCCAATATGAAAAAGGACTTGCTCTGTGGTGGTAAATCCTAGATATGATCTAGGTCACATCCAGTATGAAAAAGGACTGGCTCTGTGGTGATAAATCCTAGATTTAATCTAGGTCACATCCAGTATGAAAAAGGACTGGCACTGAGGTCGGGATTGCATCGTCCCTAGACATGAGAGGTGTCTTAAAGTGAGAAGGATTGATAATCTTGTAAGTAGATCTGGATCGTATCATCCATAGACATGAGAGGTGTCTTAAATTGAGAGGGATTGATCATCCCATAAGTAGATCAGGATTGTATCATCCTTGGACTTATGTCCTAAAGTGAGTGGGATTGATCATCCTGTAATTGGATCATGTGTATTGCAGAGTATGTTGCTATGATGATGTTGTTGATCGGGAGATCTAGATGTTGATGATGTTGATCAGGAGATCCAGATTTTGATGCCATTGATCGAGAGGATCCAGATGTTGATGTTGTTTATTGAGAGGATCCAGATGTTGATGATAAAGAGGATCCAGATGTTGATGCTGTTGATCGAGAGGATCCAGATGTTGATGCTATTGATCAAGAGGATCCAGATGATGTTGTTGATCAACAAGATCTAGATGATCTTGTTGATCGAGAAGATCCAGATGATGATGTTGATCGAGAGATCCAGATGAGGATGTTATTGTATTTGTTCAAGTGCTGCAGAAGATGAAGACTCAGTACTAAAGATGTTGATGTTCCAGTATTGAAGATCTTGAAGATGTTCCAGTAACAGTTTGAGTTACTGATGATGTATGAAGAAAGCTTCCAATGATTTATAGATGTATCATGTATCATGTAGTTGATGACTCCTTGCTCCTGCAGATGTTATAATATCCTTCTCGTTAAGGGGGAGTGTTGAGATATTGTAACTTCTAAGAATATTATATTTGTACTTTATTATTCCAGAGATGTTTCATTCCTCCATGGAGACCCTATTGTATATCTGGAGATGTTTATTCCTCCAAGAGAATGTGGTAACTAGGGTTATTAGATCTCCCATGTGGGTTCGGCCCTAAGTTAGTTGTTTAGGGGTTATTAGACTCTCTTAAGAGAGATCGGCCCAGTTAGGGTGAAAAGTTAGTTAGAAGATGAGTATAAGTAGAGGAGGTGTGTTCCTCACTTATCACTCATTCACTCACTTGTGTATTGTGCATAGGAGAGAGCGAGATCTGCATAGGAGGAGAACAAGCTCTTGTTTGGAGACTACATCTTTGTATTGGTTGATTATCTATATTGAGGAAAGCTTTGCCAGGTTTTCTTCCCCATGAGGGTTTCCCAAGGTAAATCTTTGTCTATCTTGTGATTGTGTTTCTTTCAATAATATTGCTTGTGAATTTAGGCTAAACTTAACATGTTTGATGTTGATACTGAGAAGTTTGATGTTATCCCCATCTGGGTCCGCCTTCCAGGATTACCGTGGGAATTTTGGAACCTAGATTCTTTTCGGGACATTAGAAATTCCCTGGGCATTTTCATTGATGCAGACATGTCTTTCTTGCAGACTCAGAAATTCATGATTGCACGCATTTTGGTCTCCATCAATGTTTGGGAAGGGTTACATGCTGAACTCACCTTCACTTGGGAAAAGGATCTGCGTATACAAAAAATTGATTACGAGGGTATCCCTTTCCGCTGTCACCGGTGTCACAGCTGTGGGCATCTAGAAAAACACTGTAAGCTTCATTTTCATTTGAAATCGGACACCACCCATAAATGTTTGGATGGAGCGGATCCAGGGGCCAAGGTTGGCTTGACCAAAGTTGGCAGGATGGCTACTGAAACAGGTTTTTCTCTTGGTGCACATGCTATTGTGGGTTACCAAGAGACGATGGACGAAAGGGATACAAATTCACTGCATGCTGAGGAGCCCTTGGTCGGAGCATCTACAACATAGTGGGCACACTCTCCGCCCTCCATCACCCTTCCTACTTTGGGTACGCATGAAATCTTTTTCTCTCTTTACTCTATTGTTGAATCATCTCTTAATTCTTTGAATCTTGATGGCATTGATGTTACCTCTCCCCCGGATTGTCATCCACACCCCTCCTCACCGGTACCTACCACCACACCAGACACACATGCTACTGTATTCTCCCCTGCGACTCACGGTCCCACCCCCTTACTGTCTCCACCTACTTTAATCCCTACCCTCCCTACTTACTTGGACTGCTTCATGCCTCACACCACGGTGGTGCTTGACCCCTCCCCTCCCATTCGTTTTCATTTGTGCACCCATAGTATCCCTTTCGTCACGACCTCCCTCCCCATTGGTATTGGACTGGGACAAAACCCCCTACCTCGTAAACACTCTCATGGTTAGGATGACCTTCACTCTTTTCCTCTACACAACATCAGGCGATCCTGGACTTAGTGGATGGTAAGAAAAACACTATTGATGGGGCACTTGGAGTAGTGCGGGCCCTTTCGGGAGTAAACCCATGAAACTACTCTCCTTCAACTATCAGGGTTTGGCAAGTAAACCTAAAAAACTCGCCCTTCGCAGGTTGATTGTCACACATCAGCCATACATCTTCTTGTTACAAGAAACTATGGGTTCAGAAGCGGACGTTTGGGAAACTCTTGCCACTATTTTTCCTACTTATGATTTTGCTGCTATTAGTGTGTGCAGCTCTTTTGGGGGTCTTTCTACGAGATGGAAAAAATCCTTGACTAAAGCCCTCAATTCATGGGGATTCCCCTCCGGACTGGGTCTGGATCTACACCTTGTTGATCTCAACTAGTCTTTCAGGGTCGTTAACATTTATGGTCCCTACCTGGACCGTGAGGCTTTCTTGAACTCTTTTTGTCGAAATACTCTCTGCTTTGGTGCCAAGATGATTGTTGGTGGAGATCTGAACTTCACTCTTGACACTCATGAGATTTGGGGACCTCTTGCACGGGGGGATACTCTTACTAGATTCTTTGACACTTTTCTACTGGAGTCTCATCTTATTGATCTACAACCTCCCACCCTGAAACCGACTTGGAACAATCACAGAACCAAGGAAGGACATATCTCTAAGAGACTTGACCATTTTTTGTTCGCAGAGGACATCTTACACCAACCCTACAAGATTCGTCAATGGGTTGACTCTGGAGGAATCTCTGATCACATGCCTATCTTCTTGGAGATTTTGGGAAACTCTTCCAAACCACCCAACCCCTTCAAATTATGTGCTGCTTGGCTAAAGGAGGTGGAAGTTGAAAAAATTATCAAAAATTCTTGGATACCCTTTAAACCAGGTGGGGGTTCTTTTGTTGCTTCTCACTTTGTAAAAAATCTCTCTTGCATAAAATCTCTCCTAAAGGACTGGGCACACAAAAAGAACAAAAGCGACACCTTGGAACTCTCTCGCATTGAACAGGCTTTGGTTGATCTACAAAACTCCGAGGAGGGCGGTTATCTCACACCGGACTCCACAGCTACTCTTAGATCTCTGAAAAGCGCTCGAAAAAAAATCCTCTCCGATTAGGAAGCAGCATGGAGATTAAAAAGCAGATCCATATGGCTTGCAAGTGGAGATGAAAATATAAAATTATTTCAAGCTTTTGCAAAAGGTCGAAAGGCTCAAAACACCATTTGGGATCTAAAAAACCCTCATGGTGAGACATTATCCTCTTTTGAGGACCTGGTCACCCTGGGCACCACACACTTCAAATCTTTGTTCATAGCCACACATGGTGCAAACATCGCTGAAGTTATTAGACTCTCACAGTACTTCCCAGGAGCAGTCACTAAACTTGATAATCAAAATCTCATGGAGGAGATCTTTGAGGAGGAGCTCAAAAAAACTCTACAAAGTTTTCAAAAGGATAATAGCCCAGGTCCGGATGGTTGGACCATCGAATTCTTTCTTGAATACTTTGACACTATTGGCATTGATCTTCTACAACTAGTGGAGGAATCTAGACTCGAGGGCCATATACATCCACCTTTAAATGTCACCTTCATTTCTCTAATACCTAACGCTGACAAACCAGACACCATGGATGAATTTCGCCCCATCTCCCTCTACAACATAACTTACAATGTAGTGGCAAAGATCATGGCTAAAAGAATTAAAGTTGTTCTCTCAAATTTCATTTCTTCAGAACAATTTGGCTTTTTGGAGGGGCGTTAGATTCACGAAGCTATTGGGGTCGCACAAGAAGGTTTACACACTCAGAAGACACAGGGTATTAAGGGAGCTGTTATCAAAATTGATCTCTCAAAGGATTTCGATAGAGTCAGTTGGCTATATCTACGGCTTCTTATGACTCACCCGGGTTTTGACTATACCTTCATAAAATGGACTATGAGCTTCATTACAACAACCTCCTTCGTTGTTCTCATCAATGGATCCCCTTCACCCTTTTTTTGCGCGGAACGTGGACTATGACAGGGATTTCCTTTATCCCCACTACTCTTCCTACTGGTGGTAGAGGGACTTAGCTGGTCCATTTTAGCTACAAAGAACCAAGGCACTTTCCAAGGCCCACACATCTCCAACAATCTCCGGCTCACTCATCTACTTTTTGTGGATGACATTTTGATCTTTTGCAATGGTACTCTCAGGGATGCTAAACAACTGGCCAACATTCTCACACTTTTTCAAGATGCCACAGGAATGGTTATAAACATCAGCAAATCCTCTATTACACTCTACCGCATGACTGTTGATGAACAACAAAGGTATCTCACTCTCTTCCCTTTTGAAGTTGTTTTACTTGATTATGGCTTAAAGTATCTGGGTTTTCAGTTGAAGCCAAATGGTTAAAAGATGTGTGATTGGACTTGGCTTATCGAAAAACTTGAAAAAAGGCTATTGATATGGAGCCATCGATGGCTCTCCAGAGCAAGACGATTGGTACTCATTAAATCTGTCTTGGAGGCCATCCCGGTCTACTAGATGTCATTGGCATGGATTCCAAAAGGTATTAAGTAAAAAGCTCTAAAACTATGCTTCTGTTTTCTTTGGTTGGGCCACTTGGACCACCACACTACTCCATGGGTATGATGGGAACACCTTGCATTCCCGAAATCACTGGGGGGCTGGAGCCTCAAACATATACACTTGTTCGCAACTTCTCTTGCGGCAAAGGTAGGCTGGCGCATTCTCACATCTGATAACCTATGGATGGAGGTTGTTAAACAAAAATATATTGCTCCGGATACCCTCTTACACTGGATACGAAACCCCTCAAAGCCACGGACTGGCATGTTGGTAATTTGGAAGGCGGTGATGGATTCTCTTCCAATCATCACACAGGGCCTCGCTTGGAAGGTCAGAAATGGAACACAAATTCATATTGGATCGGATCCATGGATTGGGTGCCAAAATCGACACATCCTGTCGGATCCCCTATTATACTTCCTTCATCAATAGGGTTTTTTTCATCTCTCTCAAATTGTCGATCCTCTGACCACCACCTTTTGGCAACAGGGTTGGATGACTTTGGAGATTCTAAATCTACCAGAGGACTTACACAACCACTGGAACGATTACCTCTTAGCACTGATAATCTCACATGCCCGTATCTCCGACTCTACCGATGAACTCGTATGGGCGTCCTCTTCAAATGGTAGATGGGTGAAAACATGAAGTTGGGAAACAATTTTGGCTTGTTTTTGACAAAAAAAACTGCTAATTTTTATGTTTTTCAACTTCGACCTCTTCAAACCCATATCTCCCTTAGGAATTTCAACTTGAAGTAAACACAAAGGTTTTACAGAATTGAATTAGATTTCTACTCGTATTTTTTTAATTTTTTTTATGGACATATCGTGGGACAAATTTGTTTTCAACCAACGACATATACTTGAAAATTTTAGGTATGGATAATGAGTGACCTGTGTTGACGACGGTTTTTTGATAGATGGTTATTCATTTTAGGGAAAAAAATTGTATGCTCATAATCTAAACACACTAAACTTGATCCTGGACTATATTTCGAGTTTTTTAAGACTTGGGAACTATTTTTTATTATTTATCGAAACAACATATGTTCAGAAAATGGTGCATTATCGACACATGTTTTTGTCTTCACATTTTCTTTCAAATGTTACTCTTATCAAACAAACTAAAACCAACCTATTGAAGAGGACACTTCAAGGAAGAGGACACTTCAAGGAACATCCTTGTATTTTAAAAAAAAAAATTGGCTTCGTCATTGTGATGATATTGAATTTTCATTGTGACTGATTTTTCAGTCACTTAATTTTTTAATGATAAAGTTTAGTAAAAAAATAGAAAAAAATAGTAATCCTAAATGAAATTGAAAAAAACTTATATTACTAGAAAGTAGATTGAATGGTGAATCTACTGGTATAAACTCCAACATGTAATTCTCATGTTTTGCAGTGGTCCGACCTTGTTAAAGTGACCAATTTATGAATTTTGCAGAAATGGTGCTGGAATTGTTGACCAGAAACTCTTGGGCGAGAAAATGTCTTCCAAACAATCGACCCAGAGTTTAGTTCAAACTCTCATCCGAGAGTTTTTTTAAAATACAGCACGACGATTGGTTCAAACTCTCGGCCTAGAGTTTTTTTAAACTCTCGAACCAGAGTTTGAACTCTCAAAACTCTTGGCCTAGAGTTTCAGTTTGACTTTTTTTCACGTGATCATCCGTCCGCGCTCCGTTTTTTTCACTCTGCTTGTCACCAAAGTGTTTCCCAGGTTCGTGATTTCACCCAAATACACCCCGAAACTCGGCTACAAACTAATTATGGATCAACAACATCAACAGATTGAGGCAAAGTGGTGGTGGAAAAAATATTGGAAATCGCATTGTCCTTCCAAATTTTTTTTTATGTGGTGCACTCTTTCAAATCGGATCCCCACCTAAGACCATATCAAAAACAAAAACATTGAAGGACCGAGCTGGTGCCCACTTTGCAAGCAAGATGAAGAGACCACTCCACACCTTTTCCTCCACTGTTTGTTCACTGAAAAGGTTTGGTCATTACTAAAAATTATCCATGCCTCGGTTGGTCATTGGACTAGGCAGACTGTCGAAGATGCATGGAAAAAATGGTATGATTCCCCTGATACCTCTTACATTCAAGCTCCCGATGATTGTCATTTGGGGTATTTGGCTCGCACGCAACCAACAGATTTTTTTGGACAAAGCCACCACTCTCTCCATTCTAGTGAACCACTGCATCTCTATCCTTACCATTTCCCTCAGGATAAATCCCCTCCCATTCCCCGCCTTCCCTCTACTGAACTCATCACCCCAAACATCCCCTGGGCCTTTTTTTATGGAGCTTCACAAAACAACACATGCGAAGGGGGAGATGTTCTTTTTCTCTTACACACCCATCACTACAAGTTACAAATGGGGCTCGGCAGTGGCACAAACAATTTTGATGAACTATATGCTTTAAATTTGCTACTTCACTATGCGTTGGAATTACACTGCACTCACATACAAGATTTTGGAGATTCCATGACCATAATTAACTGGATAAACAAATTACAGAGGTGTCACATTTTGGTTCTGAACACTATTCTCAAGGAGACTCTCCACATCACTAAGATGTTTGACCATTCCACTTGCAAAAATTTTTGCAAGGAAAGGAACGTGGCTATGGATCTCCTATCAAAGTAGGGGCTGACTCTTCCATTTGGTCAGTGGAAAATTTTGGAGCAGGACAATGACACTTTCCATGAACATTACCATAGACCATTTATAGAAGGGCTTGACTTTGCAGTACTTTGAAAACTACACAGATCTTCTTTTTTGGGACTCATGTACATACATATATAGCACTCTTATGGAACATTCTACTCTGTAATAGACATTTGGAGCTCTCTTGAAGAGCTTGACATCTCTTTTTTCTGCACTTTATTGATATTGAAGCTGAAAAGCTACTACATGAAAGAGCTCTTCAAGTTCTTATACATATGTAATTTGATTATCTTATAATGAAATTACGCTTTTTTCCTTGGAAAAAAAATAATGACATCTCTTAGAAATGAAAAAATGTACAACTAGCGTAACAAATAATGACAAGAGTATTTAAAATTAAAAATTTAAAATTTAAAAATTAAAAATTTAAAAATTTAAAATTTAAAATTTAAAATTTAAAAATTTAAAATTTAAAATTTAAAATTTAAAATTGAAGAATTACACTAGAGAATCAACATAAAAATTTGCCATGTTAATTTTTTGTTAAATTGGTCATGAACATGCATGCCTACACACTAAGATGTTCCTCAAATATGAAGAATTGTTATTACCAATGTAGCTAAGCCTTGTGACTCTAACCTATAAGGTCTTTATATGCTTGTAGCTTAGTGGAAATATTTTTTGAGTTAATCACATTGATACATGGGGAAGAAGATAAATCTGGAAGTTATAAAATACATGAGTTCTACAATTAAGTTACCTTATAAAATAATGATCAAGATGATTATTGTCTCATTGAAAGTGGTCCTACAACACCTTGGCTACCTAGTTTTTCTTTGGTCCTATTATGTTGGTTGAGTTACCACCACTTTATGTAAGGGATTATTGATTTAACCAAGTACACTTTTTAGTTAGTGTGTCTTCTATGTGGTACCTATTGGTTATGTGTTGGTGTTAACAAACTGCAATTTTTTTACTATCCAACCAATGAAAAAAATACGTGGCCTAGCCTTAAGAGGTCTATCACCAATAAGATTTGGCGCAATACTAAAAATGGAACTTGATGCAAATATAACATTATATATCTTAGTGCTAAGAAAAGTTGGGGTAATGAGAGTTTTTCATGTTCTAGCACACCAAATTTTGTTGAGTTTGTAGCATGGCAAACACTACTAAGGTTCAAGTACATATTGAAAAATATACATGTAGTTCAAGTTGCATAAGAACATGACCTTAGAAGAAGTAGAAGAAAGAGTAGGGGAAGAAGGACTTGTGATGAAGTCACTTCCATGTTCATTAGAAAATAAGGATTTGGATTGAGGTTGGTAGTGTAAAAGTAACATTCAACAATTTCATGAGTTGGGTTTTGTGGTAGTGGCACCAATTTTGTTGTCGTGAAGTAGTGGGGTGAGGAGTGGGGTTGGTGGGGTTATATGCTTGGGATTGTTGGGATTTGAGAGGTTTGAAGGAGGTAGGATTGTAGTTATGGTTTTGAGAATAGGGGATATTAGGGTCTAAGTTAGGATTATGATTCTAAAAGGGTTGAAAGCAATTCTTTCATTTGTATTCCTATTTTATGGAAATGACACAAAGGAAATCTTGGTCAAGTGCAGTCTTCTTAAACATAGCTACTACATTACATAAAATAATAGTAAAACATATTTTGGATATTTGATCTATAATTGTAGATAGATTTTAGAGAAGTGTTCAATTAGTTGTTGGATAGATAGTCCTATGGCTTGGATGGATAGTTCTTGGATAAATTGGTTATTTTGTGAGATTTTAGAGTTCATTGTAGGGTATTTTTTAATATTTTTTGAGCAAAAACAATGACTAAAAATATAAAGAGGGAACAATATTTACTTGTGGTGGGGGAGAAATTGGTTGAGGATGCTTGTAGATGCCAAATTCACGCTAAAAATTTTCCCTTGTTGCCATCGAATTCACAGCTGCACACATAGTGAAGAATGGGGTGCACGGTCCAATTTGGGGAATAAAACATGAAAATAAAACATGTATGCACTTTTGTTCTCTAAAACACGTACACATTTTGGAGAGAAAAAACACATGCATGTTTTTATCTCCTATCCTACGCGGAATCCCACTTGGCTTCCTCAGACATGCCCATTCCTATTGTTTATAAACACGTACACATTGTTGAATTCTACAACATGAACATGTTTTGCAAAACATCCTTTGCATCTAAAAGGTACCCCATCTTTGTGTGAGGACCCTTGGCTATGTTCCACATCATGTGAGAAACTCTAAAGGCATAGAGACTCCCTTCCTACCCAACTCTATCAATTATCCTCCTCTAAGTGACACCCTATGTTTCTTATCACATCCGCCTTTGAATTTTTTGCTAAAATAGACAATGGAAGTGGAATTTCTTAAATGATGGACCATATTTGGTTTTAAAAATGAGTGGCTAGAGGAGGTGATGCATTGCTCGACTTTGATTGACATTAATAAGGTTGAGTTAACAATAATTGTTATGACCTTCCTTGTGATCTTAGCTACCATTTTCAATCCTTGAAAAATCACCTATTCTTCAACCTCACTACCAGTGGCTATGTTAACACCCCATTCAAATTGGGTTTCATTTTGTCCATGGGAGAAAAGATGTCTCCCCTCATACATGTCACCCCAACCACCCCTTATGTTATTATTACTATTACTATTAATTATTATATTTATCTTTACCAATATTATTAATTTGAAGGTTTATTGATATTAACACATGACTCAATAATGTCTCCAACAAACACACTATTTATTTAGATGTAATAAAAGACATTTTTATAGTTGTTAAAAAAACATTTGATATGTATATGCTAATATAACATCCAAATTTCAAATATAATTAATTGCAAACACAACAAATTTCAATGAATTGTCAAAAAAATATATATCTTAAAGTTTATTTTACATGAATCAATCAAAATGCTTGTGTAGTGAAAAAATAATCATTACAATGAAATTAAAAATATAAAGAATTACTTGGTTTTTTAAAAAATTATTTATGTTCTAGAAACGTTTTAAGAGAAACAATCACCATACTTGTGATGAGTTAAAAGTGAGGAAGGTCAATATTGTAACAAATATTTTGAAATTGATTTGTAATGTGTGTATGTATGACTGTTGGAATCTATTTAATATTGAGAAGGGGGGGGGGGGGGGGGGGAATCAGTATTAGAGCAATTATGAACAGATTTTAAGTTCTTAACCGATTTAAAATTGAACTTAAATTATGCATCCAACATAAATAAAACATTCAACATCACATGAGCGCAACACACATAACACACATAATTTTTATGTGGAAACCCAAATGGGAGAAAAGCATAGAATGGTCTCTTATAATAAAAGATTACATTCGAGGAAGCACCAACTTCCTAATTTCTCCAACACCGACTAGAAGGAGGCACCGACCCCCTGGTTTTACACGCACCGACCTGAAGGGAGCACCAAATCCCTAATTTACTAGATTCAACTGAAAGGAGGCACTAACCCCCTACTCCTTGCCCCATCCTACCACCCTCATATGAAAGAAGAAGATATTACTTGACTGCTCTTCTAATCCGCGCACTCTTTTGATAGTTTGTTGTTTGTTGTGTGCACCTTCTGTATGCTGTAATATTTGTTTCACTGTATTGCATACATCTCTTGACTTCACACTTAACTTACCACATCACAACATTACAATTAACTTCTTACTTCACAAATTGTTTGTTGCTTCATCACATTTTGCAGTCTGTGCGCTAGTTCAATATTTCGTTATGTTTTTGTGCATCTGCAACTTCAACTGATACTGCACATCTTCTGATAAGCTCATGTTTTGACTTCCTGCATCATTATCAGATGGAACTGCACCCCTTTGGTAATATGCCAATTCAATCTTGGTGCAACAACCTTTAGATAATTTGTGACTCTCTGTGCATGATTCATCCTTTCTATTTAACACACTTGCCTCAAATCATCCTCATTATAATGCACATCCCTTACTGTGTTGCAATTATGTCTTAGCACATAAGATAAACTTCTTCACTTCACGCATCACAAGATATACTTCACATATGTCTTTGTGCTTGTCTTAGATCATCTGTGGTTGTCTGTGTGTTGTATGTGATACTGTCATTTTGGTCTTGAGCACTTGTGCATTCTCTATAGTTATGCATTTCTTTCTTCGCGCAATGGTCACAGATAAACTTGCAACATTCTACTCACCATCAACTATTTTATTCATCTGCTTGTGCGCACTCGACTCTCTACTAGATCATCTGTTCTGGTTACGCGAGTCCGTGATTCCCCAAGAATTAGAAGCTTGATAAATCTGTATCTTCCAACTTTGCAGCTTCAAGCTTACTTCCATTCTCCATCTCGACTTCTTATTTATACTCGTTCTGCATGGATGATCATGTCCACAAGTTGGTCATAGTGTCCCCTCTTCCTTGCTTCAGAGTCCCGCTTACTTTATGCTTCTGCCACTTGTAATCTTCTATGCCACTGATATGTCATCTCTTGTGGGTCTTGCACATACTTGGTCATTTGGCTAGTGGGACTTGCTGTTGAAATATTGTAACTTCAAAGAATATTATATTTGTATATTATTTATTCCGGAGATGTTCCATACCTCCGATGTGATTATACTATAAATCCGGAGATGTTTATTCCTCCGAGTTGGCTGTGGTAACTAGGGTTATTAGACCCACCATGTGGGGGTCGGCCCAGTCAGTTATAATGGGGTATTTAACCTAATGGTTAAATACGAGCCTACATGTACTTGTGTAAAATACATATCAGAGTAGTGTATAAATAGAGGAGGTGTGTTCCTCATTTGATACACTCACACACTTGAGGATAACGCACTTGTGGAGGAGAGGTCTGCTATTGTGGAGGAGGAGATCATGTCTCAGGGTTTCATCTTTGTATATTGCTGGTCATCTATATTGAGGAAGCTTTGCTGGGTTTTCTACCCTATGAGGGTTTCCCAGGATAAATCTCTGTCTCTTGTGTTTATGCTGTGCTTGTTGTTTCTTCAGTGATCCTGTATATGCTATTATTGTGAAATGGAATGTAATGCTGCTATTTTCTGTCTTAGCATATTGAATTTTAACATGGTATCAGAGCTAACCTGAAGGAAGACAAGGTATGGCACTAAAGACACTTGCTTTACTTACGACAATTTGAAGGTTAGGGTTTTACATAGCAAAAACCAGTCATCGTAGCACTTTCGCTATAAATCCGTTTTGGCGAATTTTTCGGATCTGAAATTGTTACAGGACGAATATTAAATATCCAGGTACCTTGTGTCCAAAGGAAAACCTCTAATTCGTTGTACTTTGTGATTTATGATCTGTACAATATAGGGTTTCTGCCTCTTCCATATCTGAGTCAAAATCAGGTGACCTTGGGAAAAAGGTCATATATTGGGCTAGGAAGCTCCAAATGAAATTTCATAAACAGTGACAAGTAGTACACAGTCTGTACTATCTCAGAAAACTTTTTCAGAGGCCGAAGTTAAACCAGTGACACGTGGCACTCCATACAAGTTCGCCCTCCTGTATTATCCCATAAACAGGTCATGTTGCGACACTTGGCATAACTCTCTCTCAGAGAGTCCAATTGAGGTCAGACCTGTCAGGATGGAAAGATAACAGGCCGAGATACCTCAGAAAAGTTTTTCAAAGGCCGAAGTTCAAACAGTGACACGTGGCACGCCGTACAAGTTCGCTCTTCTGTTTTATCCCAAAACAGGTCACGTTGCGACATTTGACATAACTCTCTCTCAGAGAATCCAATTGAGGTCAGACCTGTCAGGATGGAAAGATAACAGGTCAGGCTATCTCAGAAAACTTTTTCAGACCCTGTAGATTGAAAAGTTTGGAGTTACACCAGAAACAATCAGGTACATATTTCTGTCAAAACATAATTATTTTTGAATACCTTCATTCATGGCTTCCGGAATTTAGGGCTTTGAAGAAAGTTGGAATTTTTGTAAACGGAGACCACGGCTGAATGCTACTCATCAAAATAGAAATTTAGAGACCAAGATCAGAGTTTTTGGTTGGTCAGAAGGCCGGGCTTGATCAAACCCTAGTTCGGGACTTTGATCAGAAAAGTGGAAAATTAGGGCTTCTGTAAAAATGGGAATTTTTGAAATCTGTGACCATGGCTGGAAGCTCCTCAGAAAAATAGAAGCTTAGAGCTTTGGATCAAACATTTTGATTGGGAAGAAGAGTGGGATTCACCAAACCCCAGTTCAGGGTCACGTCCAGTGAATCCGGAAGTTTCAAAGATAAAATTGAGGAGTGAAACTTTGCAGTTTTCAAATTTTGAATATATCAGTTTGATCAGCTCATCAAGGCGCATATTTCTATCATTTCGGAAGTTTGAAATTCAAAATTTTTGGGGTTTCTCTGACAAACCCATATCCAGCTCCAGGTCCAGTGGATAGGGTTAATCCTAGAAGAAGATGGATTGGTCACCTGCATAAGTGAAGGAGTAACTGTTTCAAAGGGAGATGAGGCTAAGGCTTTACATAAGGAGATTACAAGCGATCTCGACAGGTATGACTCATTGAGGTATGTTTTGAGATTTGTTCATGATTAAGTTTATGGTATGTTTGTCTTCATGTTATTACGGTTAGTACAATCTTGATTTTAGATTTGTTGTATCACCTTAACAAAATTATGAATGCATGATAGAAGATATTCATTGGTTAGGGTGTTGACACTTATGATTGTACTAATGCATTATGATGTTGTGTGAGGTTGATGTTGTCTACTAACAAGATACAGGTACATCACAAAAGACAAATCAGGCTCCATGACCATGAAAACATGAAGACAAAGACTCATCCATAATCTTTGTTCTACTTACGAGGTATGTATGACTTTGTTATATTATGCTTAACCTATGAGACATGCAGGTTCTAGCTCAGGATCTCTAAATCATTGAAGAGATTGTTTAGGTATGTTGTACATAACCAAGTAGGTATACTAATCCAGGTATGTTTCCCATGAATCTTACCTTGTGTTAGGATCCCTTATATAAGTATACTTGGAATGATTGGTTATGCTTATTCATAAAGTTAGTAATCAAGGGATTATGCATATTATATATTTTATCTTGATTGATGATATGCATGAGTAAAAGAAGACTTCCCTGAAATCTTGAATACTAATGTTTATTAACTATAATCATGACTATACATTTTCAAGATTATTTAGTACTATAATATTTTGATAGCATTTAGAATATACTAATGAGTGTATGTTTGTGTATGAGATCATGAGGATGACTCTTGAGCATGCACAGTGGTACAAAATGAATAGAAGTTCAAAAGACATACAGAAGATCAAGCGGGAGGCAGCCACACAAACATAAAAGATAAGTATTTGAGTTGTTATTTGAAATAGTAATGATATTGCCTGTAATAGGTTGTATGCATATTTGTATTCCTATAATATATCATGCTGAGTGTAAATATTCATAGAACATTGAACAGTATACTACTAATATGCATATGATTGGTAAGTTGGACAAACATTCCATTTTTGCTTGTCTAGAATGAAACCTCTTTGCTGACATGCTGAGAGTTGTGCACAGTCTCGATAGTATGTTCTGGTAGAGATGGAAGGCATCTAGATAGCCACTGTATGCATACAGGATATGGGAAAGTGTTGTGCCAAAGTATTGGTCAAAATAGTTGCATCACTATGTAAATGATATCTGTATGCATAATAGGTTATCATGTCAATATGATTTGATGATTATGAAGTATTACTAATCATGTACTTAATTTTGATTTGTAGGAAAGGTCATGAAGAATGATGGACACCGTACAAGTGGTGGATGTTCAAACAAGAAGATTTACAAATCAAACAAAATATAGAAGGCTCATGGCTAAAAGATTCTCTTAGAAAGGGGAAGAGAATCACGACAAGATGTTTGCTCCAAGTATGGTGTAATTAAAGAAGAAGTGTGAATCAGGTTCTGTATAGGTACCTAGGATCGATAATAAATTGATAAGCATAATGATCACCATGGGTGATGTGGATCTCAACCTTTGCTACAAGGTTGAATATGATTTCTATACACAAATGACATGGATGCAAGAAGGAACTCACCACAGATTTCGAATGATATTAAGGCTCATATTAGTAGACCCATCTAACGAGAGATGGCACAGATAGATATGCAGAAGATCATTCAATGCAGAAATGAAAATGAAAGATCTCAATTTGACGCTTTACTTCCTAGGTCTGGAAGTATGGCAAGGCTCAGAAGGAATATTTCTCAACCAAGGAAAGTATGATGAGAAATATGACTTGAGGTGTTGGAATGGCCACTCTTATGGATTCCAACTTGAAGCTGTTAGGGGATAACTCATCAGAGTTAGTGGATATAACTCTGTACAGTCAAATTATTGGGTCATTGATGTATCTAACATATACTAGATTAGATATATGCTTTGTTGTGAATACCTTGAGTCAGTATCTAGTGGAAACTAGATGTTTTCACCTGATAGTTGCAAAGCATGTGATGAGGCACCTAAAGGATACGTTAGACTTTGATCTGTGCTATCTTGGAGATCATGACTTCAGATGGCTACTCAGATGCTGATTGGGCAAAAAGTGTATCAAACAAGAAGAACACATCAAGAGGATGTTATTGTCTAGGATTAGATCTCGTGGTTTAGCTGGAAGCAGTCTAGTGTGGCTCTCAACACAAGCAGAATATATGGTTGTTTGCTCTGCTAGTTGTGAAGAAGTTTGGCTTCAGGATTGTTTGACTTAGAGATAGAACCAACTGTGATCCTATGTGACAAATAGAGTTGTATCAAGATGACATAGAATCCAGTGTTCCATGATAAGTCAAAGATCATAGGGATCTAACAAGATATGACACAGAAAGGAAATATAAAGTTTGAATTCGTAACAAGTTACCGATGTACTAACCAAACCTCTACCTCGAGTGAAGAAGTTACCAACATACTAACCAAGCCTCTGTCTCGAGTGAAATTTGAATACTTTCGAGACAAGCTTGGTGTAGCTCAAAAGGACCCTCCTCGAAAGGGGGAGTAGTATAGTCACTGATGATGAGATTGTCTCATCGAACAACAAGGTCGATGATGAGGTAACCTGTTCTCTACACCTAGATACTTAGAAATATTTAGATTTAGGACTCGTATACTTAGAATACTTAGTTTTACTTATACATGCTTTTGATGTTATATGTATTAGTAAGAATACATGCTTTTGATGATAGATGTATTGATGAGAATACATGTGGGGATTGTATCATCCTTGAACACATGTTCTAAAGTGAGCCGTAGACGTATGGTCTCCGAAAATGAAGTCCTTAGTGGACAGGTAGGGATTGTATCATCCCTGGACTTCGGTCCCTGAATAGATCCGTAGACGTATGGTCTCCGAAAATGAAGTCCTTAGTGGACAGGTAGGGATTGTATCATCCCTGGACTTCGGTCCCTGAATAGATCCGTAGACGTATGGTCTCCGAAAATGAAGTCCTTAGTGGACAGGTAGGGATTGTATCATCCCTGGACTTTGGTCCCTGAATAGATCCGTAGACGTATGGTCTCCGAGAATGAAGTCCTTAGTGGACAGTTGAGGGGATTGGATCATCCCTGGACTTTCAGTCCTAAAGAGAGCCGTAGACGTGAGGTCTCCGAGAATGAAGTCCTTAGTGGACAGTTGAGGGGATTGGATCATCCCTGGACTTTCAGTCCTAAAGAGAGCCGTAGACGTGAGGTCTCCGAGAATGAAGTCCTTAGTGGACAGTTGAGGGGATTGGATCATCCCTGGACTTTCAGTCCTAAAGAGAGCCGTAGACGTGAGGTCTCCGAGAATGAAGTCCTTAGTGGACAGTTGAGGGGATTGTATCATCCCCGGACTTAGGTCCCTGAATTGATCCGTAGACGTGAGGTCTCCGAGAAGTGGGGATTGTATCATCCCCGGACTTAGGTCCCTGAATTGATCCGTAGACGTGAGGTCTCCGAGAAGTGGGGATTGTATCATCCCCGGACTTAGGTCCCTGAATTGATCCGTAGACGTGAGGTCTCCGAGAAGTGGGGATTGTATCATCCCCGGACTTAGGTCCCTGAATTGATCCGTATACGTGAGGTCTCCGAGAAGTGGGGATTGTATCATCCCCGGACTTAGGTCCCTGAATTGATCCGTAGACATGAGGTCTCCGAGAAGTGGGGATTGTATCATCCCCGGACTTAGGTCCCTGAATTGATTCGTAGACGTGAGGTCTCCGAGAAGTGGGGATTGTATCATCCCCGGACTTAGGTCCATGAATTGATCCGTAGACGTGAGGTCTCCGAGAAGTGGGGATTGTATCATCCCCGGACTTAGGTCCCTGAATTGATCCGTAGACGTGAGGTCTCCGAGAAGTGGGGATTGTATCATCCCCGGACTGCGGTCCCTGAATTGATCCGTAGACGTATGGTCTCCGAGAAGTGGGGATTGTATCATCCCCGGACTTCGGTCCCTGAATTGATCCGTAGACGTATGGTCTCCGAGAAAGTGATTTTTGATGTGGTTACTTGTATCGGTAGGATACTTGTATTGATGATGTGGTTACTTGTATCGGTAGGATACTTGTATTGATGATGTGGTTACTTGTATCGGTAGGATACTTGTATTGATGATGTGGTTACTTGTATCGGTAGGATACTTGTATTGATGATGTGGTTACTTGTATCGGTAGGATACTAGTATTGATGACGTGGTTACTTGTATCGGTATGGATACTTGTATTGATGATGTGGTTACTTGTATCGGTAGGATACATGTATTGATGACATGATTACTTGTGTCAGTATGGATACTTGTATTGATGATATCTATACTTGTATTGGCATGAATACTTGTACTAATGATGTGGATACTTGTATTGTTATGGATACCTGTGTTGATGACGATGCTAACGATCGTGTGATGACGATACTGATGATCGTGTGATGACGATGCTAATGATCGTGAGATGACGATGCTGATGATCGTGTGATGACCATGCTGATGATCGTGAGATGACGATGCTAATGATCGTGTGATGACGATGCTGATGATCGTGTGATGACGACGCTGATGATCGTGTGATGACGATGCTAATGATCGTGAGATGACGATACTGATGATCGTGAGGATCCAGATGTTGATGTTGTTGTAGTTGTTCGAGTGCTGCAGAAGATAAAGACTCAGTACTGAAGATGTTGATGTTCCAGTATTGAAGATGTTCCAGTAACTGCTTGAGTTACTGATGATGTTGAGAAAGCTTCCAATGATTTATAGATGTATCATGTATGATGTTGATGACTCCTTGCTCGTGCAGATACTGTTATAATATCCTTCTTGTTAAGGGGGAGTGTTGAAATATTGTAACTTCAAAGAATATTATATTTGTATATTATTTATTCCGGAGATGTTCCATACCTCCGATGTGATTATACTATAAATCCGGAGATGTTTATTCCTCCGAGTTGGCTGTGGTAACTAGGGTTATTAGACCCACCATGTGGGGGTCGGCCCAGTCAGTTATAATGGGGTATTTAACCTAATGGTTAAATACGAGCCTACATGTACTTGTGTAAAATACATATCAGAGTAGTGTATAAATAGAGGAGGCGTGTTCCTCATTTGATACACTCACACACTTGAGGATAACGCACTTGTGGAGGAGAGGTCTGCTATTGTGGAGGAGGAGATCATGTCTCAGGGTTTCATCTTTGTATATTGCTGGTCATCTATATTGAGGAAGCTTTGCTGGGTTTTCTACCCCATGAGGGTTTCCCAGGATAAATCTCTGTCTCTTGTGTTTATGCTGTGCTTGTTGTTTCTTCAGTGATCCTGTATATTCTATTATTGTGAAATGGAATGTAATGCTGCTATTTTCTGTCTTAGCATATTGAATTTTAACACTTGCGCCCTTGCAGTGTGGTCTTACGCCATTGATGTATCGTCACTTGTGGGACTTGCGCACTTGACTTCTTCAACCGCGACTTTATTCTTGGTACTTTTGCACGCTTCAACAACTTGAAGACTCTTTCCAATTGGTGATTCTTGCGCGCTTTCGAGACCATCTTCCTTGTTCGATTGTTTCATTTTCCAAGTTGCTTGCACACTCCTGAACCTTGTCCAACCATGTCTTTAGCATACACCTTTGACGTAGTATGACCTCGTGGACTTAAGACTTGCACCTATACCATATCTCTTCAGACTCGATGCACTTCTGGATATACTTCTTCATACTGGCATCCATATACTTAGATTCAAATTGGCACAAGGAATATTGACTCCTCTTTGACATTAGTTGACATCAATGAAAATCAAAATTCAACAATGACATCTTAACTCCTCTTAATACAACAAAGATAACAAATTTTTTCATCCTCCATTTCACTAAGGAGCTCTTAATAATTTGTTCTTATTTTAACAATGCTTTTTTTTTCTTTTAGCTAGTTAAAAATAGAGAACCTCCTTATATTTTTGTAATTTTCTCTTATCCCCTAAATTAAACCACAACCTCTTACATTAAATGTAATAATATTTTTAATATGATCACTATTTTACAAATGGACCTCTTCCCCAACTCCCAAATAAATAATATAAATAATTAAATATAAAAATATTGAAAAACAAAATATTAAAATTATAATAATAAAATTCAACATATCAATTTAAAATAATCACTTTAATAAACTCTATAAAAAGAATCATCTTAATTTAAAATATTATATTTACACACTGAATTAAATACACCTACAATTTATGTATTTTGAAATTATTTCTACAATTTAAATATTTCTATATTAACAACTAAATCTAATATAGTAAATTTGATATTACTCTATAATAATAATAATAATTATATTGAAATTAATTTGATATATATAATTTAATTAACAAACCGGATTGAAAATTATATTAAGGAGTAGGAGAACTCGTTTGATTTAGTGTGTGTATGTGTATATATGACTTATATTGAGTAGGAGAACGGGTTTGATCTAGTGTGTATGTGTATATATGGCATTACAGTGTGTATATGGAGAATTGTCCTTTAGTTGACCAACATATTCTACTCCATCATATATATTTTAAATAAATTGTGCGTAGATATAAAAGTGAAAAACGATACATTTGTTATTTAATTAAAATGGAGACTTGGCCAGAAACCCTCCTGATTGGACAATAACGTCAACGGCTATGCAATAAATGAAGAGAGTAGTTGAAGTCATTTTATAAGATATATATGCATGCTATTTATGCATTATTAATCATAAGTATTTGACACTCATCCTGCCCTTCAAGTTTGATAAAATAATAAGAAGTAGGTCCCAAAGGCATGTGCAAGAAACTGATGACCTATGCTTCAATCAACCATTCCATTCCCGATGAGGATACAACAACAGATGCAAAGATCCAAAAAACGAAGCACGCATAGACAAATCTATGCTCATGCAATCATGACAGTAACTTTACTTCTTCTACGCAATTTTTATTATGTAAAATACAAGGAAAGACAAATGTCCAGTAGCCGCCTCCCACAGTTGGAAGCAACCTCAAGAACACAGCATGTGCGTCTCACCTCTTCACATGAAGAATCCCCATAAAAGAAGGTGAGTCGTGTGGAAGTAGACAGCAAAAATAATCTCACATTCACATTGTCGGTGTCAAGCCATCTCAATCATAAACCCATAATATATTTTTCAATCTCGATGGCACCTCTGAACCCTCGCTCCATGATCCATCACATCAAGACCCTATTATAATATATAAAGCCTGGCTTCTGGTGAGCAACCCTAGAACACGACATATGGATATGCTGTCAATCTTATTTCATTGGATCTAGATTTCGATTTCTCGTCTCGTCGATCTCCACATCGTTTTCTGTGCAAAAATAATAAGATTGTTTTGTCATCGAGGGGAAATGATGTCGGTTAAAGCGGTCGACTGTACTTTGGATTCGACCCAGAATGCGGCATCCATGATCCATCCTTTCTTCTTGATTGATTGAGATCCATCCATTCTTGATTGATTGATTCCTTAACTTTCTTCTATTCTGAATTTGAATCACGATGTGTTAGAGTAGGTGTTTGTTTATAAGTTTCAGGAATGATTAGGGTTTTATCATGATCGGAATTCTATGCATGGTAAAACAATGTTGATTCGATATATTTCCTACTTTACCTGTATCTATATTCCTGACCTAGAAAAAAACTGACTTCAATTTTGAAAATTTGGTTCTAGAAATGGAAGCATTCCCTGGTCAATACCAAACCCAACTCAACCTTAAGTCGACCTCGTTATTCTCATTCGCATCAATCAGCTCAACAAGTACGATTGTTATTCTTATTCTCATCAATCAGTTCGACAAGTACACTTGGTTTTTCACCACTGGTTTTATCTGCTTTTGACACCCGAATCTGTGAAGCCCAAACCCTCTCTCACTTTTGTTTTTTGCTTTTTCATGATATTCGTTTAGTACGACAGTGAAAGGCTGGTCGTGACGTGATATCGCCGTCTTTACACACTGGGAGTGCAATTATATGGCCGCTATTGTGTAAAAGAGATGCTCCTTGCTGAAGAAAGAATTAAATTATCAAGAGGTAACAACTGCCTTGCTTTTACTTTGGCCGTATATAGATTGTCTATGGCATCGGATGCTGTGCTTTTCTCAGGTCTTTCAATGGATTGAATTGTCTGTAATGTGTCCCAAGAAGATGAATTGACCATCTAGGCTTTTAAATTTCAGAGGCTTGATCAATGAATGCTGGAGGCAAAGTGGGAGATAGCTAATTGATGAATTTGGCTATCTACATATTAATTGCTGTCAATGCAGCCCAGAATGCATCAAATGGATTTTTCCAACCATGGAATGGGAATGGGATTGCACCGTGGTCAGCTACCGTTATCACAGCGTGATCATCAAAGAGGGCTATCTATTGGAAATATTGGTCACAATGATCTGGGAGTTGTTGTGTCCACCGATCCCAAACCTCGCCTCAAGTGGACACCAGAGCTCCATGAAAGATTTATTGATGCTGTAACTCAGCTGGGAGGGCCGGATAGTAAGTACATCCTTCTATGTTCAGATCATTATGCTCAACAGTATTTGAAAAAACTGTTTCAAAATTTGAGACTTTTAATTACAACTTTTTTCAAAGGTTTTGTCTGGTTAGATTGAACCAGCCATACATTTTAGAAAGCTCATCTGCGCGTGTGTTTTATTTACTTTGGTAATGCTCCAGAGGCCACTCCTAAGTCAGTAATGAGAGTGATGGGCGTTAAGGGTCTAACACTGTACCATCTGAAAAGTCATCTCCAGGTATATCCAAACCCTTTTTTAAATCATTTTTAGAACACCCATTTCATGCAGATCGAAACTGATAACATTAATTTCTTACTTGTCTATGCAGAAGTACAGGCTTGGCAAGCAGTCTTGCAAAGAAAACAACTCCGACACAAATAAAGATGGTAAGAAAATCCCATAAGTTGTTTATGACTTCTCTGGGTTTTGGCAACCATTGTGCCAGCCAGTTATAAAAGCATTTTCTTCTGGAAAATTTTCTGTAGGTGCCAGCTCGGACTGCAATAAGGGACCAAACATCACAGGCCGAGACAGCAACACACGAACAAATCAAAAAGAGTGAGTCCCAGCTCCCAAGTAAAGTACAGTTTTATAGCATATTTTATTAGTGCAATGAGGGAAGCTAGGTGCTGGTTGGGAAGATGTATGTGTATAATGCAGTTTTGTTTAACATATTAAACAACAATTAGCAACTTCTATAAACACAGAATACAAACAGTTTTCGATGTGATTTATCTCAAATTTGCAATGTAGTTTCTTTTGTGTGTGTTCTACAACACTTTTCATATATATAATAATATGATTAGTTTTGTTGATAAACTTAAGATAAGTTATTCACAATTTTATGTCTAATTAAATGTGCTTGTATGTCAATTTTTCCTTTTTGCAAATTGAGTATATCCATCTCCTTATTTCGACTGTTAAGCTCAGGAACTCGATGATAGAAAGCTTAGCTTGCCTTTACAAAATATCTTAACCTTAATACTATTTAAATGAGTATTGAAAGATAAAAAATCTTCAACATTTCAAAAATAGATAGAAATTTGCTATTTTTTTGATAAGTCTAGGTGAAGATAAACTTATGCTAATTGCTAAAACAATACTCGTCTATGTTATGTTTTCTTACCAGGGCAATGCATATTGCAGAGGCCTTAAATGCTCAAGTAGAAGTACAAAAAAGATTGCATGAACAGCTTGAGGTATGTATACCCCAAAATTGGAACTCAATTTTTCATACATTTTTTTAACTGGAATCCTGATATATTTTAATTGGCAATTGTATATAGGTTCAAAGATGCCTGCAATTGAGAATCAAAGCTCAAGGTAAATATTTGCAGGCAATATTAGAAAAAGCACAAGAAGCATTGATATACCAAACTTCCACTCCTACAAGACTTGGAGCTGAACCAGCTGAGCTGGTTGAGATGGTATCAAATGTTGCTACTGACTGCAACGAAACCGCGAGCTTCTCTAGATCGTCTGCTTCTTCTTCATTGATGGACATGCCTACACAAGACGAGGTCCATTATGAGAGGGACAGATCTAGAGCATACTTCTGCGATAATGATGCCTCTATCTGGCACAATGAAGCTAGTGTCCATGACAAGCTACAGGATCCCAGTTTCAATGATAACAATGGGTGCATTTACAAAACAGATTCAGAGCATGAGTTACCCCAAACGCGAGAATTCAATGTGTGTTCGATGGCCAATTCAATGTGGGAACCTAATTCACATAACAGACTACTACTGTCCAGTGATAGAATGAAGCTGATCCAGGCCGGCCAAGAGCAGTCTCAAAATGAGAATTCATTGCGAATCATGGATGAAACTGTTATGAAGCCCACTGTTGAAACACATGCTTCAAGAATTTCTCTTCCAGAAGAAAGATTGCCAATGCTTGTTCAGCCTCCTAATGCTCATTTGTTCCATGCTTGTCTGAGTGGTCATGAACAAGGCCTCTTTAAAAACTATGATCCTTGCCCCCCATCTATGTTGGTTAAACGAATAAAGGCTGTTGAAGGATTGGATCTGAATATAAGAGGAGATCAGGGTGCCCCACAACAAGGAATACAACTGGATTTGAATACATATGGTTGGGGAAGGTGAAGATCTCTCGATTCACCTAGTCTGTGCATATTTTCGAGGCTTTGCTTCTGTTCGATAAGAGTAGTAATGTAGAATAAATTTATGTTAGTGCATTTCTTGCATGTATTTGTAAGTCTTATATCCTCCGTGATATGCCATGGAAACCTGAAATCTCAATCAAGATCCAGGGCTTTCATTGTTGAGAGGCAATTCTATTATAAGAGAATAATAATAATAAATGTATTATTGATGAATAGCTTTTGCGTTACGAGTGGACAGTAACCCGGTTTGTCTTCCAGAAGAAAGTACGTAGAAGATCCATATTTAGCTGGGTTTTTCATGACAGTATTTTGCAATTTTTAGGACAGCAAATTACTCCGTATAATGATAGAATAATGTTGGGATTGGGGAACACGGAATCAGAAAAAGATAGCAAAAATTGTTGCAACCAAAATACTCATACCAGATATGAGATTGATAGGAACAAAGAGAAAGGGATGCCATAAAATTTCTTAACATTGCCCTTAAAAGTTGAAAATAAGATTAAAATTGTTCAATGGCCTCTCTAAGCTCTTAGTGCTCTTAAAATTGTTGTTTGGCGTTGAAGGGTTGATTTGTCTTTATTAATAATATAGAGTTAGTCCTTGTTATTGCTTTTTTTTTAAGTATAAAGGTTATTGTTATTGTGTTTTAAAGTATGGAGGTTATTATTTTGGAGTTGATAAGTTGAATTGGAATCACAATATAAGGAGAAACCTATTTTGATTTTCACAATCACATTTAAATCAAAATAAAGTCAAAATAAATAGAATTTTTTTTTAAGAAGTTAATTATTTTATGTGGATGTGAAGTTTGTCATTATAACTTTTATATCTAGTAATAATTTATAATCTTAAAATACATTATATTTTGAATTTTCTTCTTAAAAATGAGTTTTTCATCTCTGGAGAGTATAGCTATAATAAAACACTTAATATTTGTAAATACAAGATACTTACCATAACTTTCTAAAATTATTTTAAATTTTAATCAAAGTCACTTGAGGCTTAAGACATGATGACACAAATATGTTATAATTCTTTGTTAAACAATTCAAGAATAAAATACAAGAGGAGATCTCATTAAAAAAATCAACACATTCAAATTTAAAGAGAATTGTTTGTAAAAAGAAAATAGAGAATAGAACAAATTAAAATTATATTAAGAAGTTATTAACCATAATCTAGATTATCAAAACTATCTTTTGGTTGTAAAGAAGAAAATCAACATTACTAAAATAATAATAAATTTCATATGAAATTATATAATAAAATGAAACTACTCTCATAAATCCTAAAGACACTCGTAAAATAATTTATCATCCCTCTAATTAAAATGTAGAATTCCAATCAAAGTCATTTATTTGAGGCTTAAGATATGATGGCACAAATATATTTTAATTCTTTGTTAACCCATTCAAGAATACAATATAAAAAAAACAACACATTCAATGTTAAAAAGAATTGCCTGTAATGAGGAAATAAAGAATAAATCAAAATAAAATTATATAAAGAAGTTATTAATCCTAATTTAGACTATCAAAACTATCTTTTGATTGTAAAAAGAAAATCAGCATTGTTAAAATAATACAAAATTATATAGTAAAATGATACTAAGCCCATAAATTCTATAAACACTTGTAAAATAATTTATCATCCTAAAGGAGAATCCAAAACACTTTTTGTTAAAATATCTTGAATATACCCACATTAAATCTCAATTTAAAATATTTGTAATATTATCAATATTTAATAGTTACAATTATAAACATTTAGGAAAATTACTTTACAATCAATCAATCATAATAAAAAATATTAAAATAAATTAAATTATTTAATAATAAAATGTTAAAATAAATAAAATTCCTTTTCATTTTTTGGACCACAACCCAAAATTACTTTTATTTTTTAGTACCACAAACCAAAGTTGCTTTCATTAAAGAATCTATCATTATTATTATGAATGATTTATTATATAATACCTTGATATATATTTAATAAATTAATCGTCATAGTTTTTAATACAAAATTAAAATAATGAGAATTAATCATTTTAATTTCTAAACTTATAAAATAATAATTTATATAAAAATAATTCTTATTTAAAATATATATTACCATTAAAATATAAAATTATAAACATTTAAAAAAAATACTTTACAATCATTAACAAAATGTTAAAATAAATTAATTCACCCTTTTCATTTTATTACCCCACAAACCAAAGTGCAATTGAGAATAATCATCATCATTATGAATGAATTGTTTGTTATATATTACCTTATATATATTTAATAAATTAGTAATTTTAAATTATTAATAAAGTTAATAATTTTAATTTCACTTTAGAATAATAATCTATAAGAGTAATTATTATTTAAAAAACATAATTATTATTAATTTTTAATTTTTTAAAAATAATTTAATGTTATTTTGAATTTAAAATATTGATGATAATATAAACATTTAAATAAAGGTGGTTTGTGTGGAGATCATATATGACCTTGAAGAAAATGTTAATGTAAGTTTCACTTGGGAATTAAGTATTGCCACAAACGTTGAGGTAGATATGTAAGAGTAATGTTCCAAGGTCTACAACTACTCAAAGAGCAAGGGGTGAAACATACAACAATGTCATAAGCTCTTTATTCATAATAATGTCTTTTTCATTAATCCATTCCTCTAAATTTTTGTTTTTCATGCTTGGTTCCACTCATATTAGAACTATCTTAACTTTTTGACACAATTTTGTATTTCAAGTATTGTGAACCCATAACATAGAGCCTAGATGTAATTGTCAATATGGAAGTGGGCATGGTTGAAGGATATATAAAAACAAAAGGGGGGCTCCCCATTCCATACCACTCCCATGACATATAATTACATTAAGTTTTCAATGGAAACCATGCATAGGTGTTTATTCACATAGGTTCAAAAGTGTATAGTGACAGCCAGAGTGGCATTAACCTTGCAAAGAACTCAGCATTCCATTCCAGGACTAAACATATATAGCTCAAGTACCATTTCATACGCTTTGTTCTGGAAGATGAACTATTGAAGCTGGAAAAGATACATACTAGCCAGAATCCTGCAAACATGTTCACAAAGGTAGTGACCAGAGAGAAACTGAGTTCGTGCTCGGTTTCAGTTGGCCTTCTAGCATGAAGGTGAAGAGGAGAAATTTGCCAAGTCTAAGTCGAGCAAGTGCAGCAGCGGTGGAGTTGCTATGATCAATCTCCAAGTGGGAGATTGTTGGTTGTGGAGCCAGATCTTCTACTCTCATAGATGATATTGTATTAGCCATGTTTGTACCCCAGTCTTATATGATATGTAGGTGGACTGTACAGTCACCCCAGCGGGGGGACATCGCCCCCCCATGAGGTTCCAGGGGGGGACCATCCCCCCTGGCTGGGGGGTCCGGGGGCAACGCCCCCGAAGAAAATTTTTGGGGTTGTTTTCGCCAGTTGTTTTGCAGGCCCATGGTTTTGGGTATCCCGTGGTATTTTCCCATTGTATTTTCCCTATAAAATAAAGACATTGTAATACGACTAGGGTAGATGATGTATTAGGTTTTATGCATTGTAAAGATCTTTGAGATTAGGAGAGAGACTGTGAAACAGAGAAGAGGAAGTGCAGCGGTTGTGCTGCAGGTTGTATCCCTTCACCTTGCTGGATGGTAATAATAATAAGGACTGACAAATTCAGTGTGGACGTAGCCCAAGTTGGGTGAACCACGATATATCTGTGTCTCTCTTGTAATGTGTATGTGTGATTATATTTGCATTTATGTTTATTGTTATTGCTCTACAATCCTGTTTTTCTAACAAAAAGGACATAAAGCTATGGCATTTCGCTGTGCATTTACTCCACCTCTCTCACTATTTCTTTTAGTTTTCAACACTCATGGCTATTAAGAGCACTAGGTCTCAAATTCTCATCACACGTGGTTTAAATAAGGCTAGTAGTGTGGTTTGAGAATGTAGTTGTTCTCGCCCCTGCTCCTGGACTCTATGATTCAAGATTGGGGGACTTCTCTAGCCACATCTCAAAAGGTATTTCAATGGGGGAGTAGATTGTATATTTTTTGAAGGGTGTCAAAACCCTGGTTAGATGGCATTCAACTTGAAATTTTCCCCTCATAGAGGTAGAAATGTATCAATGTAGAAATAATTGTTGTGGTTTGTGTGAGTTGCACAAATTCATAAGGAATTTGAAGCAATGTGGATGGGGATTAGTAGAAGATTACAGGTATATGGTGAATTAAACACTTCAATGGAGTTGTTGGCATGAGGTTGTTGGAGTATCAGTTGAATAACTGTCGCACCTCTGGGAATATAATGTGGACTAACCGCCACACTGGGATCATGGGACTATGTGCTTGGTTTTATATGTTTAGCAACAATCTGTAGGTTTGGGTGTAACGAAAAACCTTACATGGTGTCAGAGCTCAGGTCCCAAGTTCAATTCCCCTGAGGTACATCAGAGGGGAGGTGTTGGAGTATCGGTGAATAACTGTTGCACCTCTAGGAATATAACGTCGACTAACCACCACACTGGGATCATGGGACTATGTGCTTGGTTTCATATGTTAACCAACAATATACAAGTTTTGGTGTAACGTTAAACCTTACATGGTATCAGAGCTCAGGTCCCAGGTTCAATTCTTTCGAGCTTTGTTGGAGGTGGGGAGTTGGAGTATCGGTTGAATAACTACCAAACCTATGGGAATATAGTGTGGACTATCCACCACACTGGGATCATGGGACTATGTGCTTGGTTTCACATGATTACCAATAATTTGCATGTTTTGGCATAACAACAAACCTTGTAGAGGTGTGGGATGAAACACTGATGGTGGAAATTCAAGAGTGGGATTGATAATGTTCTCTAGATAACTGCTCAAAAAAAAGTTTCAATACCTAGATTGGGAGTTTAAGGAATTCATGCATATAAAAATAAGCAAATATTTGGATCTAGATTTACAATTGGGGTCTTAATTTTCTCAACCTCCCATGAGAGGTAATTTAGTCCCCCACTCCTTTTGTTTTTGCTTGAAATGGGGAACCCTCTTCCAATGTCTCATTAAGAACTAAGGGTGAGAGTATGGAGGTCCAACACTCTCCCAATTTGGTATTGGTAGTTGTCGCAAAAGGAACATACCACACAAACCAATAAAAAATGGATATCTTCTATGAGGATTTCACTATGATATTCAAGTGATAGAAGATCTCCTTCATGGGCCAATGTTTAAATTTTTTTCCCTGTTTGAAATAATTTTTTGGGTTGTGTTATAATAAAGTCAACATGTTCAAAAACATACTTTCCATGTTAGTAAATTTAGAAATCGGGTAGGAAATTATAAGGTTTCTTGGATAAAGGACATTGTAATTTTGTTAATGGGTATGACCATCTCATACTTTACTTGTACTACAATGTTGTTTGATCTAGTTGTAATTTCTTTCCAATGCAATGATATTTTTTATTTCCATTAAAAATATTTTAAATAAAATAAAATTATTAATTAAAACCAAATTATATTACTAACAATTTAATAAGGAAAAGACATTTATTCAAGTGAGAAAAACAATATTTTAAACTTTACACATGTTAGCAAGGATGTTAAGCCACACTGTGACTAGTCCCTGCATGGCACTTATGTATTAATGTATAATACATAAGTTCATAGATCATTAAGTGTTCATTAATCCCACAAAATTATTATGCAAAGATACAAAAACCTAAGTCATTAACCAAGATCTTATTACTTGAGAAATGCAAAGGGAAATCCAATGTTTGTGCCTTCATTTTTTAGCAAAAGGTGTGGAAGATGGACACCTAGGAAGAGCATGGGGATCAATGCAAGATATGCAGTAAATACATGAAGAGGATATGATGCAAGTCAACTTCCATAATCCAAAGGATTGTTCATATAATTAATGCACTGACATAGGTAACGGGCCGACTTGGTTGTCCTTATCCTTTATAATTGTCTTGACAATATCAACATTAGAAACTCATTTTGTATGAGAAAGCATGGAGGAAAATAAAAAGGGGTTACTCACACTACCTGCGATACTAGTTGTACTTGGGTTCCTCATGTTGTTAGGTTTCTATTGTGGCAAAGGTTGTAGGATAAAGATTATTGGGTCAAGTTTGTCTACTTAGAACACTATCTGAAGCTTCTTTGATGTAATGAAATTCATTTTGGTTGTATTTTGAATGGAAATAAAAGGGGAGTATTTGGGACCCCTTTTAACTTTTTACGTGTAAGATGCCTGAATGTTAAATATGGCTTACTGTCTTTATGTGGATTTGGTGAAATATATGTTATAATGAATTATGTTTGACATATATTGCATGTGGTTCATTCCCATATATAATTAATATTTATATGTTAAGATGACAATATGACTCAAGTTGTATCCATCCTCTAATATTTTCCACATCCTTCCATGTTCTTGGATATGCTTTGGCTGAGACCTTCCCTCAAGGAGGATTGAAAAAACAAACACATATAGAATACAAAGGACCTTTGTTGTCCCTTGCATGATAACTATGGTCTCATCCTAATGCCAACAAATGGTTCCATTGTCAGGACTGTGCCGAAATGGGAAATACTAGTTGGATGGAAAGGGGTATTTATAAATCTAGGAAAAAAAATTGGTGGAAGAATAGGTTTAAGAAATTTATATTACTATAAGTAGTGCTACAAGAATGGAATCTGACTATATCTAGGGAATTCTTGTTATAAGATGGGCCTTCTCTAGACTAGTATGAGTTTTTATGGTGAAATTTTCCTATAAGCTTGTATAAGTGGTTGAAAAGGATTGTGAAAGCTCGAATACTGAGATTGACATAAGAAAAGTGTTCAATGGACCTCTACCAAACTTATAGATTTGTATTGTCTCAGCCATAAGATTACACAAGTAATAGAATTTTGGGTAGACAACATTATCAAAGATTATGTAGTGGAATTTGATATGAAGAACCATCAACCTTTCTTTAGAGTGAAGGAAACTTTAAGAAAGGAGCCCGAGGAAGATTGGTAAGAGAATCCAAGTTTGGATTAATATGTGGTGGGTAGAATAGGGACTTATTCGATTTATAATTGTTCTCATGGCCAAGTAGATACCTTATGCCATGGGGGAGTAAATATAGAAGGTGTTGATGAGTTGTAGAATGTGAAAGATTTAGCAAATGTGGGGAGGAGATAGAGAATAGTGTAGGGGATAAATAGGTTCTGAGGAGTTCGATCATTACATAATTATTAATGATGGTGGATAAATTAGATGAAAGTATCTAGAAAGAGAAATGAGAAATTATAGAAAGAGATAAGTGAATAAGACAATGAAGAAGGAAGGATGAATGAGTTACAGAAATTGTGAAGGAAGGATAGTTATTGGTTGAAGGAGAGAGGGGTAATGATGGAAGGAATACCAACAAGAGAAATACGGGTAGAGGGAGGTTCTATGGAGTTAGAAGAGGGAGAGAATGAAGTGACAAAGAAGGATGTTGCTATCCAGACTATTGATGCAAAGCTAACTTCAAAACAAATTGTGAAATAACCCAATCCCAATGATCAAGTCAAGGTTGAATATAAAATGACCCTAATGATGTCCGTGTGGATGTACAAAGGTTATACAACTAACTACACACTTTAGAACTAGCTTGGATTCAACCAATCTAGCACCTTTGAATCATGCAATAGCTCCTTTTTCTAACCCTTTATTGAGATTACCTTGGTATAATCATATTAGTAGCAGTAGTAGTATTTAATTTGGACCATTATCGAGAAAAAGTACTACTGACCTTAGTTTAGGATTTACAAATAGAAACAGATTTGAATTTGTCTATGCAACTAGGCCCTAGTGGATTTATCTTAATTGGCTTTCAACCTAGTAGGATGGTTGGAATCCATGGTAGATATCCTATAAGATACGTAGAGTTATGGGGGAAGGGAATCAGAGAAGATACATAACAACATTGGTTTTTTTGTGAATCTATTTGGAGGTTAAAGGGGGTTTATGATGCCTTTAATTTGGTAGAGTTTCAAACATCTATGTGGGGTAGAGATTTAGAATGGTATATGAAATTCATAGAATGTCCTCCTAAAGTTGCATCCTTCACCATGCAGAAGGTGAAGCAACAATTTCTGGTAAAATTTTAGTTTTCTAAGTTAGAAAAACACGACATTGTAGAACTAAAAGAAATTTTACAACTTCAGGGAGAATTTGCTTGGGAGTATGCACATAGGTTTTAGGATTTGATGAGTAGAATTTCCTTTACAATCCATGATACTCAACATAAAGAACGATTTATTAAAGGAATACATTCGTTGAATAGATATGCACTAACGAAACATAATATTTACATGTCTAGACTCTAGAGCTACATTAGAGAAATCCATGAAGATCGATACCGTGTCCAAGTACCCTAGTAGTACCAGAGTTGGTGTACTAGTAGTAGGTCTAGATTTAGCACAAGTATAGAACTAGATTGCTTCCTTCACATAAAGGATACAAGAGATAACAATATCACAGGTTGGTTTTGAATAATTCTAGTGCATAGGATGTATGACTGAGGGCCATCATACCTATTAGTGTCTTCAATTGAGGGGAGATTCATTATCCACCTAGCTTGTGGGACCTTTCCCAAGAACATCACCTACAAGAGTTGCACAAGTCACTACCTCTTCTCTGTTCCTTAGTTTGGTACAATACCATGCTTTCCTAAATGTTCATAACTCTTAACTTGTGGAATTTTGTTCGATTTACAAAACATACATGCATCCCCATAGACATGGTACGATCATGCAAAAGTATTATTTGGTCCCTAGCATAGTATATTGTGAATTTTGTGGTGCTTCCACGCATAGTACAAACAAGTGTATAGCTATAAATTCCATGGTTAATAGAATAGATGGAATTTATTTCCAAGTATCAAAAAATTACAACCTCAAGTAGGAGGAGGGTGCCACAAAAGAGAGGAGGCCTCATCCAGAATTTGTTGGTTGTTTTGAAAGCATTTGGTAAAGAAAACATTGATTTGGGAGCTTTGATGAATCTTCTTTTCCATGGTGGTGTCATAGCCTAGAACAAGGGTGGCATCCACAAATGATTTGCCTATGGTTGGGAGGAAAAAGGTTCAGTTACAACCAATTTCCTTAGAACTCAATATATAAAAGGATACGCTATTTATTCTTATCCTTTTTTATGAATTCAATATTGTATGACAAAGAATATAATTTCATTATTTATTATGAAGTTTTGGATAGAAATTTCATGTAGGTTTGTTGAGCAAATGAATTTGAGTTTATATTGTATGCAGATTGTTTATAGAAATGAATTGTGCATACAAATCTAAAAACAAGTTTCATATTTTTAAATGAAATGATGTCATATAAATTCAAATGAATACAAATATGGACTAGGCATAGCTAGCATATATCCCCACATGTCCACCAAAAATCAGCTTTATATTTTCCTATATGAATATTCAAAACGTAAAATGTTTGTATATGAAATTATGCTATAACATGGACATATCGTGTTCATTCACATTGAAATTTTATTGCAGGTAGATGAAATCAATATCCATATGCTCAAGAAAAATTAACTTCATATTTGCTTGTATGCCCCTTAGAAACAAAAAATGGTTGTAGATGAAATTTTTTGTTGCTCAGCCATACGATGTTCATTGGAATTCAAATTTTTACAATAGGTAGTTGACATCAATATCCACATTATCAACACATTTTAGAGTTAGGTTCATCCATTTTCTCCCCTAGAATGTGAAAATCTAGCCAAGTCAAGAAAGGATACTAAAATCCCCCATACCCTTGTCAATGGTGTTTGATGTACATGAAAAATTATGAAATATTTTGTAAATACTTGTAAGGGATTAAATTAGATGGTTACAATTTTATGGATTGACTTTAACTATGATTTAATATTATATTGACCTCTTGAAATAAGGAGTCTAGATCCCCCATATCCCTAAAATCATACGAAAGCTATGCATTGACTGTTTTTTAACTATTATAAATGATTTTGAATATTGTTGTGATTTATTTACTTCTATTATTTGATGGATTGTATCATGTTCCATCCTCAAAGCTATGAGTGCCTAATATTTAATGCTTTATTCCATTATGTATAACCATGTACTTTGTGTGTAATGAGGCAAGATGTATGCATATTAAAAAAAATTATTAGGCAAGAAAAATGTAGTTTAAAGAATGATTTCCTTATGTGTATTATGAACCTAGTGATCATAGGACCATGCTTCTAATCAATAGATAAGGTGTTATGTGCATAAGCTTAAGGACCTTAACTAGAATTCCTAGGATTATCCTCCTTTGGAGAAGAACACGACCTCCATTTAAAAGATTATAGGGAATTTGTGAGTTGAGATAATCAATGAACTTCTGAAATAGAGTTTGTATATGAATCATATGCTTATGATTATGGTAATTTGTTTATGTTATTTTTGTTTAAGTGTCACCATATTGAAATGTATTATGTGACAAATTGTGAAGTGTTATTTCTAACTGGATTGAGATATTGAACTTGATTATATTGTCTAAAGAAAGTAACATACTATCTAGACTTTGTGTTTAAATATTGAAATCTTGACTTTATATTGACTAGTTTAACACCAAACTTTACTATAGTATTTGAGAGGAAGGCTTTATTTTTGTAAGTGTACTTGTATTGTTAAAATTGGATTTAAATATCATTTCCATCAATGAAATGTTAGACCAATAGACCCTACTTTTGATACTAAGAATGAAGGTACATTACAAATTCATCCTTTCTTATTGTTTGGTGGCCAACTAACCTTTGTTTTCTTCGATTTTGTTTGTCGATTTCTTTACTTTGTAGAAGGATAAGCACTAAGGTGAGTAACACCAAGACTTTTCTAGGAAAGAGAGGTATTAGCTCGTCTGTACTAACATAAAAAATAAATAAAAAATAGGAGCATGTATGGTCAAAACAAATGGTGAAGTAAGTGATCAAGTGATGATGGGCTTAGGATTCCAATATTGAAGGCCCAACGAAAGTGTTTCCACCATGATCATTGCCTTAGACAGTTGCCACTATCATTACCTTACATACCACGGTTAAGCCAACGACCACAATCACCTCCTTTTCCTTTAATGGGTTATGTTAGTGCATTAATATAATATAAATGTGGTTATGTTAATACATTTTAGTTGAGAGTACTAGAGAAAGTTTGATTTTAAATTATGTGTGTGTGTGTGTATATATATATATATATATGACAACTAAGTGAGGCTCATACTCACATGATATGGAGTCAATTCTCGTCCGCTACCATTATACCTCTAGATGCACCCACATAGCCCACTAATATAGGGCACGGGTAATTTTTTTAAAATTTAAACCATTTCTCAATTTGTGTGTGTCATCCTTCAGCAAAGGCTATGCTAATCTTCTTTGTATCGTTCAATTTTATAAAATGTCTCCCAAAATTCATCATTTAAAACTATATTATCGATCCACATATTAGGCATAAAAACTATATTTTAAATTAATCTTTGTAATATATATTTATGTGATGCACTTCAAGGAAATCGAAACTTACTAATTAATATAAACGTGTACATCGATATGAATCAATTACTAAAGTCCATATTAGAAGTAAACATGGTCTAAAAGATAGACACCAAATTGTAGTTAGAGATTTTAAAATTGAGTTTTGCTTATTATCTACATTTTAGATATTTTGCCCATTTTTTCAACCTCTATTTGTGTACTTCAGTTATGTTTTTTAACATAAAAAATCAAAACTTTGAGCCTAAGTTTCTTGTTATCAATGGCTAAGCTTTGAACCTAATTAATTTTTTAGTTGGTGAAACATTCCAACCATTCAAAACAACATAATACGAGCCGATGAGAGAGATCATGTTGAAAAAATACTACACTTTACCCGAAAAAGAGGAAAGAGAGTATTTGTAGGGGAACATAAAGTATCTCAAGGTCATGGAAGGGACATAAAGCGTACCAAAATTTGGAAACACAATTTATAAAGTATTATATGATATAAATAATTAAAAAATAAAATATTTATGTCAAACTTTTTGAAATAATAAGTAAATAAATCTTTTAAAACTTAGAGATAGAAGTGAAATTTAAGGTCGTAGATATCTATACAATTTTGAAATAAACAAATTTAGAATATTTTATAATTTTAAAATAAAATATATCACATTCTAACTTTTCATTAAAAATGGTCTTTCTCTTATGGAGATTTCATTAAAAATGCTCTTTCTCTTATGGAGAGTACAATTATGATTAAATATTTAATATTAAGTATATATGATAATAAATATTAAAAAAATATTTTGGAGTGTAAATTAATTGGTGATATGGTGTATAACTAAGGTACTCCTTGTGATGTTGTAAATTCAAACATCGATTAGCTTTATGTGTCATGTGTGGGGCAATGTTGGTACCTCTAGGGGTATAGTAATAGCAAGCTAGGATCAACCTTATCTCATGTGAGTATGAGCCTGACCCAAATGGTTGATTCCCCTAATTACAAACAAAAAATTAATATCAAAGAAAAGAAGAATTAACATAAAAGTCAAATTACTTTAAACTAATCAAATCTACTTACAATTTAAGAGGTGTTGACAAAAAAAGGGGCTAAACCATTGAAAAATTGATAAGGAAGTCACTTTATAGAATATTGACACCATTTAAATACTCTCACATATAAATAAATAAATAAATTATAGAGAAATAAATAAATAAATAAAAGATAATATAAAAGAAGATATCATTAATCCAATCTAAAACATCAAATATATCATTTTATAATAGCTAGCTTAAATAAAATATAAGACATTAGTTTCAAGATCCATAATGAATCAAGGTATTGGGTAATCCTTAAAATGTTGTGAGATTAAAGAATTTGTCATCATTGTGATGCTAAGAAAGTGGAGAATAGAAAACACCTCTTAAAATGTTGTGTATACCCACATTACATCTCAACTAAAATATGTGTAACACTACTAACCCTTTTAAGATGATAACTTAGCAAAACTATGAGTATTTAGAAAAAATTCTATACAATCTTTTAAACATGTAATTAAAATTATAAAACAAGTTATTTATTTATTTTTTCATATATATATATATATATATATTTAAAAAATTAGAAAAAAAAAGAAAAGAAAAAAAAACATAAAAATTTAAAAATAAAATAGTTGGAAAATTTTCAAAAATTCATGTTGTAATGTTGTAACCTCAAGTCTCATTATCAAAAACTTTTTATTTTTTAAAAGTTATGGGAATGGAATTATCTAGGTGAGGTCTAGGTTCAAATTTAATTAACTATTACTATAACCCAAAAATATACTTGACAATATGTAAATTAGATATAGCAAACACCCAACATATAACCTTTATCCCTGTTGTCACCTACCCTTCTAACCTTATCACACCGGGCCAAATATCTAATTGAAATTTGAACTTGGATGGAGAAAATGTAAAACTTCCATCCACATATTATGCCTCTCTCATAATTATTTACAATTCTCATCATTGCCTTGGAGATGAATCTATCATATAAAGTTTTATTTTCTTTAAGTCTAATTGAATAGCAGAAAAAATGCAACTTTTTTCATTTGAAACAATAAATAAATAAAACTCGTTCACTTGTTAATTATATAAATATTCATAACATTATATCGAAATATAAATTAGACTGGTTACTCAAATATTCTCTTATATCTTTATTTTTAAAGAAGTAAATTTATCTTCCATCCTTAAAATAATATTGAATGTAAAGAAGTGGTTAGAGTAAAAGTACTTCACTTTTTCCTTAAGATAATAAGGATTTAAGGAGGTTTCCTCGGCAACTTTGAAGGGTTCTACTACTCTTATCCCTAAAACCATTTTCACTGCTTCTTAGGAGGATCCTGTCCCCGAATTATCCAATGAGGAAGACCATCTGATTATTAGTGAAAATCCTAGGGTTTTATCAAATGTCAATATCCTTGTACCTATGGATAGAGAGATTCCTCCTTTGGAGAACACATATCCTTTAAATTTTCGAAATCCTCATTTAACTTAAATCCCCCATGATTTATAGTCTGATATGTCTACTCCTGAGCACTCTTGGCACAAATATCCAATTGAGGTTTATTCGAAGAAGCCCTCGTCTGGATTTGAGTCTATTCTTGTGTCATCTATCAGATGTCAAAATGTCACCATAAGGAAAAAACAGAAAAAAAGGAAGACAAGCTTAGCTATCAAATCTCTGAACCGGAGTTCTGAAGTTGGTAATTGTTCATCCCAATATCGGAAAGATTAATTTAGGATGATTCCATTCCTCAAGCCCTTAGAGCAGACATACCTACATCCAGTGGTGCTTAATGTCTTGTCTTTATTTTAATATACAAGGAATTGGGGGTGAGAAAAGTCAGGGCCCTCTCCAGATTCATTAAAGCAATAAACCCTGACTTAATTTTAATTCAGGAAACTCTTTGCAACTCGCATTCTGCCATAGAATTTTTTTCTAAAATTTTTCCTACTTGAGATTTATGTACTAGTGATGCAGTCGGTCACTCTGGGGGTCTTCTTTCCGAATGGAATCCCTCAGTATCAAGCTTCAAGGATTTTAAAACTATTGGAGGCCTCCTAATGGAAGGAAAACTATTTGAATTTGATCAACAAATTGCTATTCTTAATATGTATGCCCGCTATAAAGATAGGGAAATATTTTGGCGCAATTTGGACATCAGTGGCATTTTAAAGTTTCCAATTTTGATAGTCACGGGGGATTTGAATTTCACTCTTTTAGTTTCTGAAATTTGGGGTAGCTCTGCTTGCCCGGATGAATTAGCATATTTTTTTGGAGACCTACTTTAGAGGAACAATCTCATAGACATTAAACCTGTCAAAATGTGTGCAACCTGGAATAATAAGAGGTGTGGGATTCAAGGCATCAGGAAAAGACTTGACTGCTTCTTAATGGCATATTCTGTATGTAACAACCTGCAAAAATTCATATCTTGCATGGAAAGTTCACCCATCTCTGATCACCAAGCTATAATGCTTCAAATTGATGGCATAAGGTCCAAAAGGAAATACCCTTTCAAAATTAACAATTCATGGATGAAAGATGAAGAATTTTGTGCACTGGTTAAAACATTTTGGATAACATGTACTATTCTTGATGACTTAAATCTGATAGAGGCCTTTTTCTTCAAGCTTAAAATTTTGAAAAAGGAGGTGATGATTTGGTAAAAGAACAAGATTGCTAGAGATAAGAAATATCTCGATGGGATCGAGAGTCATATTGTAATTATTTTTGAGCTCAACCCTGCAGGTATATTTACAGAGGATGAAAAAAAAGAATTACAAATGCTAGAGAAAAGAAAAAATGAAATCCTTGAGCATGAGAAAAATTCTTGGTGGTTAAAGAGATGGGCCACTTGGGTGGCACTTGGAGATGAAAATACCAATATTTTTCATAGCTATGCCTCAGACAGAAGAAATCATAATGCAATATGGGAACTTTATGATGAAGATGGCAATTTGGTCCAGTCACAAAAAGATTTAGTGAAGGAAACCAAACATTTTTTTCTCTCAGCACTTCACTGATCCTGTCACTTCATGAATTGACGATCAGATGAAAGTTTTAAATCATTTTCCTAGTTTATTTTCGAAATAAGAGGGATTGGAACTTGGTAAGCCCATCACATTGGAGGATATTTCTAATGTTCTTAAAAAATTTGCAAAGGAAAAAAGTCTTGGTCCATACAGCTACACGATTGAGCTTTTTTGATATAATGGGACAAGACTTACTCTCCATAGTTAATCTCCTTTTCTATCGCTCTCTGTGCATATGAAGGGAGGCCATCCCAACATCTGGGATTGTACTATAATGTCCCTATCAAACTAGGGGCAAGATGGTCATGATCAATATCGAAGTAGTCAATGCAAAAAATTGACTACATCCTCTTAGGTCGTAGTTACATGTATGCCATGAAAGCAGTCGCCTCCCAGTATTATGCATCATGATGTTCCCTTTTAATGAGAAAATAGTCACTCTCGACCAACTCAACTACTACGACCCTATTATCAACACCAATCTGACAATGTGCTTCCCATTATTGTCGAGACAAGTCAACCCCCTTACATTGATATTGGCCCTAGAGTGTACAAGGACTCTAACTTGATAGGGGTATATTCCGGTCCACGACTCGAAATCCTTGCATCAACCTATGGCCTTATGTGCACCATTTTCACCATTGAAAATGTTCCCACCTCCCCATCAATATCGTCATCAGCACCTCCATTGAGCCATGGCGTTGAACAAACATTGATTCCATCAGTACGTCCTATCTTCCAAATACCATTCTTTTACCTCTCCATAGGAGTTCAAGGGACACCGGTTATGGCTCAGATGCCTCTAGCTAGGTTCATCTTGGGTATACTTATGTGGTACCTTACACCACCATACCCAGATATGGCATCAAAACCTAGTATCCCTATTGCACCTTCATGTTTCGACTATTGCACCTTCTAGGATGGTCACAACATCTATACTGCAAGTTGAACCTATGAAATATGTGACTATACCAACACGAGCAGTTACTAAATACACCAATGAGGACATGAGAGAACCTAATTTGAAATCCCCCCTCAAAGCTAACCCTGCTCTTGAATCGTCATCTGGGTTCTCTAAGCCTAAATTAAGGGACATCAACCAACAACAGTTAAAATCCCCAGTAATGGCCACCAATACTCTTTCAATAAGGGTAAATCTTCCATGCACCCTATGTGGGCAATAAGGCCATGCGTCCAACATATCCTCCACCCTTCCTAAGCTCAATGATTTTCTCAATAACCCCTTGAGTATGACACATGCTCCACCTATAGTGGAAAGGGGTGTTGGAATATTCTCACCATCATTTTTCAGATTTGCATGTCTGCATGTATCCAGTCATCTGCATGCATTTGAAAATGCATGCATCTAGTCATAATCTTGGTGGTCCTCCCAGCACCTAGAGCCTATTTTCATCTCCCTAGAGCCTGTCTTCAGGCCCGAGTATCCCTCCTACCTACCTGATGCACCCTATTTGACTCTACTGCATGGCATGTGTGCCTTTGCTCACCTACCACCAGTTATCATTCAGCTAGAGCGCCTCATCTCACCTACCACCAGTTATCATTCAGTTAGAGCGCCTCATCTCACCTACCAGGTGTCTAACAGTCAGTTAGAGCATTGATTGAGCAGTTCTTCCACTGATTGCTCATGCTAACTTCCTGTAGCTCCTAGTTAGCTAGTTTTGTAGTTCCACTTGATCTTCTGAAAGCCTCATGTGCCCTCCTTGGAGTCTCCATCCCCTAATTCATGCCTAAATGGTTCTGTTGGACTCAGTTAGACTCACTTGAATGACTATTACCATTTATGACTGATACTACTGACTGGATGATGTCTCCAATGTTATCCAGGCTAGACTTTGAGCATGATTCGAATGACCTCCTTGGTTAATTCAAATTCTCTACATAGTTATTGTATTGTATTCAGTTTTCATAGTCCCAGCTCACAGCTGATGTATGATACTGCTATTCTCCATTTTCAGTGTTCATGAGTGATTATTGAGTGCATTCTTCTCTTCTTCTCTGCACTTCTTGAGAGTTTATTTTGTGAGGCTTGTTATAGCTATTAGATCCTACTGCAGATTATCACATGGTATCAAAGCAGTTTGCAGCTATTCGAATAGCATCCATTGCAATAGTTGCGGCATTTCTTTGAGCAGTTATCTTTCACTAAGCACCAGAAGACTCTGAGTTTCCACAACAAATCCTGGTGCTATTACCTTTAATTCACTAGATCAATCCAATGAGGTCTAGCCAGGTGTGAAGGACTTTTTCATATGTGCGCAGGTGTCCTAAGGTAGTGCTCATTCGAAGTGTAGCAAATCTCCATCAACAAAACTCTTCTTGTTTTGTAGGTTTATTCACCCATTCGAATTCTTCTTCAATTCGACCTTCACTGCTCATATGGATCTAAAACTCACCTCTTCCAACTATGTCGAATGGAAAGCTAAGATGGCTCTCTTCATGAGTTCCAAGAGCTTCACCAGGATACTAAATGGAACTATGGTCGAACAACTCAGTGTAGTAAAGAAATCCAAGTACTTGGATAGGCTTGATGAAGCAGTAGGCTTACTTCTTCTCTCAATTTCTGAAGATCTTCACTTCCATGTCATCAATCTAACATCTCCAAAAGAGGTTTGGGACAAGCTCGAATCCCTCTTTGGACAGAAAGATGATCTGAAAGGTCATAAATTGGAGAATGAACTCATCTCTTTGAGTCCTAAAAGCTTCGAATCCATCAATGCATTCTTAACCAAGTTCAAAAGCTTGATTTCTCAGTTGAAGAGATATGAGATCGTGAAAGAAGACAAACAACTCATTCTTTCCATTCTCTCCAAATTGGGGCCAAACTTCTCAGTTTTTGTCTCCACATTTTAGTCAGCTAAGATGTCCATTCCAAAATGGATGTTTCCCTCACTTGATGACTTCATCCAATCTCTTACACAAGAGGAGGAGAAGTTAATCTCCATGGAAATGATCAAACCAAATTTGGATTCGGCCCTTACAGCTGCTAAGGCCAAGAGAGCGAATGCAAAGGGAAAGCAAATTTTTTTAAAAAAGAGAGCGAATGATACAAAGCCAAAAGATGTTCCATATCAATCAGATGGGGCTTTGAACTCAAAGAAGAACAAGCAATCTCAGAAAGAGAGATCCAAGTGCACATATTGTCATCGGGGATTTCATCCTGAGAGTTCTTGTATGAATAATACTATAGACTTGATGGCTCAGTTACTTGAGAAGAACAATCTCCATGTACCTGCATGTGCAAGGAAGAAAGATACTAATATTGAACCTTCTAGATATGAGGACAAAGAGAGATGCCATGTGTAATGTCCCCATTTTGACCCCCTTTGCATTAAATCGTAAATGATGTAAATATTGTTATTTAATCATGGTGAGGAGCTCAAGGACAAGGCCCCACCATTGATTTAGTGTTTTAAGCGTTTTATGTATCGACAATTAAAAATAGATGCATGTGGTTCTTGTGCTAGATAGGCACAATGTAAAAACCTGGAAAAACATACTTTTGTTTCTTGGGCAAGAAAACGCCCACGAAATTGTGCCCAAAGCCATTCTTCACCCATTACCTTGGTTCTCTCACGCAGTCTGAGCTAGCTGGGTCTTTCCCTGCACGTTTTCTACCATTTTCCTGCATTTTTCCATGCCTGGGAACTCGTTTTTGGTTAGCACAGTGGCTGGGAGAAGAGAACCACGAATTGGGGGTTTGATGGAGGTCGTTTTTGCTTCTGGGTTTTCCATAAACGTTTTCTAAAAACGAATTTTTCCTTTCCAAGGTTTATTCCCCATCTACCAGTTCGTTTTGGTTTCCCATGTTTTTCAGCAGTTGTGTTTTTGTTGTTGGGTGCATCCCTGTGTTGGTTTGAAATGGTGAGCAAGAATTAGGAGTGGAAGTGGACTAGAATTGGATTGATAAACCTAGTAAGGAAGGAAACCTCTCAAGAAGATCCAAAGGGCTGGATACTCTTCTATGCACACCTGGAACAATACTAGATTGGAAGGTGTGGCCTGAGGGACTGTGTAGTGGTGAAGGGAATACTTCCTTGTATTGGGTGTGTAGGTAATGTGGGTACCAGGCTAGATAGATCTGATAGAGGTATCCATGGGTCTGGGGGTGAGCCACTAGCTTAGAAATTCTTCCTTTCCATTTCCTTAGCAACCTGATAAACCCAATTGCAGATTGGCTTGGCTCATTTTGGTGTATGCTTGGCTATGTGTGAATCTGTTGTTCCCTGGTTCCTTGTAGAAATCATGCCCATCTTGGGGGTGGCAGTTGTGTTGTGAGATTGACAAGCACAATTGGCCTATGGTTGGGTGGAATGTTGCAGTTGCATAGCCAGTTGCTCAAGACTACTTTGCTTTAAGATAAGTATTCTCTTGTGTTAATTCTGTATTGTCTTTAATTGATGGATCTAATGAATATCTTGAATGTACGATGGTTGTGTAATCGAATCTATTTCCACAATGTTTCTTATATTTATACATTTGCATATGTCTTTTTATATTACGTGAGTGTTTCATTTCATAAGTATGGGGATAGATGCCTGGTTTTAGAATCATGTTCTCCCCATCGCCTTGGTAGAATGGGAGGGACATTACATTTTGGTATCAGAGCCATAGGCTATAGCATTGGGCCTTTATGGGCCAAATTTGATTACAGTTACATGGGAAGACCCCTTCCTAATCACCACAGGTCTTAGCATCGGGCCTAAAATGGCTAAGTTGACTAAAATTATAGAGGTAAGATCACCTCCTATTGATCAATGAGCATCCCTGAAAGAAAAGAGGAATCTGAAATTTTTCTAAGTGTTTTTGAAAATTTTGTCTAAGTCTGTATCGGAAGGAACTTGCGAGTTTTTCGCCACAATGATGGAAGGACTTGATAAGTTGGTCCGCAACAGCGGAAAGAACTTGTGAGTTTTGGGCCGACACAGCAGAAATTTATGAGTTTTGGTCCGCAACGGCGGAAGAACTCAGCGAGTTGGTCCGCAACAGCGGAAGGACTCGATGAGTGGGTCCAAAAAATTTCAAACTTTTCTAAGTGTTTAGGGCGGAAAGAACTCATGAGTTTTCCACAACATCAGAAGAGTTGGCGAAAGCTTTATGTAACAACGGAAGAGTTGGCGAAATCTTTTTGGAACAGCGGAAGAGTTAGCGAAAGTTTTCCGAAACAGCGGAAGAGTTGGCGAAAGTTTTTCGGAACAGCAAAAGAGTTGGCGAAAGTTTTCTGGAACAGCGAAAGAGTTGGCGAAAGTTTTTCGGAACAGCGGAAAGAACTGTCAAGTTGCACTGAAGTTGTCAGAAAGAAAAGCTGAGTTTTCAGCAGAAGAAACTCGGCAAGTTCATCCGCAATGGCAGAAGAAACTTGGCAAGTTTGTCCGCAACAGCGGAAGAAACTCAGTGAGTTCGTTTGCAATGGGTCGGAAGAGAATGATGAAGTTCGTCGAAATAGAGGAATTCCTGCTGTTTTTCAGTGAGATTTTAAGTACCGGAAATGGAAAAATTGCCATGAACTTTTGCGCCAGATTGCGCGAAATTGAGGGTTTTACAAAAAAAAAAATGAGGGCGCTACCCTCGACCCACCCTGTAGTGGTGCAAGGAAGCCACAAGGGGGAAAGCCCCCTTGACCCCCATTGTCCCCCTCATATGTTGTTGATTATGAGAAAATTCTATGATTTGACAAATTGTCAATATGATATCTTTCCACATGCATGAAGGTAATTAATGAATTTATGAGAATATAATGTAGCTAACAGTTGTGTTGATGAACACATTTTTGCAGAATCACAGTTATGTCAAGGCAGCATTCTAGATAGTGCAGTTGGAAAGTTTTGGGTCTTGATTAGGCCAAGAAGGGCAACATCATGAATGATGCACAAGATCCCTATGAACCTGAGACAGAAGCCATGGGGGAGAACATACATGTTGAAAATGCTGAAACAGAATCTAATGGAAGGAGAAATCAAGAAACTCCCCCAGGTATTGCGGCCACCATGAGGAGCTTGAGGGTGGAGTTGCAAAGTTGTAGAGAAGATAATGAAAGTATGATTAAAGCTCAGGAAGAACAAAATCAGTTGAATGCAACCATGCTGTAGAGTTTGACAGACATCCAAAGGAAAATAAACTCTGGGCATTAGACATCAAATCTAGAAAGGGGTGGGAGTAGTTCTAGGAGGAACTCCCGCAAGAGGGCCAATAGCTCAAGAAGAGTTTCTACAGACAAAACATATACTCCATAAATCTCTTCCAATGGATTATCTGACTTAGAGGAATCCATTGAGGGTTCAAGCTCTTCATCCTGCAGGAGTAAGAGGAAGAGGCACTACAAGAACAATTCGCATGGGGAATTTAAGAAGGCAAAACATCCTACATTTGATGGAGAGGTAAAGTCTGGTCAAGAAGCTGAAGCTTGGCTTCTTGGGATGAGAAAGTATTTCCAAGTCCAAGACTACTCTGGGAATATGAAGGCGAGGGTTGCCATCTTCAAATTGAATGGAAGATCAATGAAAGGAAGATTGTGTGGAAGCAATTCAAGAAATACTTCAAGTAGAAGTACCTCTCTGATAGGTACTATGATGATAAGATCAAAGAGTTCCATGAGTTGAGATTGGGACAATTGACTATGGAAGAATATGCAAACAAGTTCTTGGAGTTGCTGAGGTATGTCAAGTATATTCGAGATGATAAGGTGAAAATTCAGCGTTTCCTAAGTGGACTACCTCAGTCATATAAAGATAGAATTGAGTTTGATGAACCTCGAACTCTAGAGGAGGCAATAAGGAAGGACAAGTATTGCTATGATAAAAAAAAAAAGCAAAACTGATTTCCATAAGGCGTGGAAGGACAAGAAAAATGAGAAGTTTGACCAAAGGAAGAAAGGTTTCAAACCTCCTCATATCAGAAATCAGCAAAGGCAGCCATCACAGGTTGTGACTAAGCCAACTAGGATGATGGGAGACAAGCCGAGAGATCCAAAGGAGCCAAGAGAGCCACTTCAATGTTGGGGTTGCGGAGGAGACCACATGCTTAGGAAATGTCCACATCAGAATGGGAATGCAAATCAAGTTCACAACATCCAGGGAGCTGAAATTGTGGGTCAAGTGGCGAGGACAATCCCTAGAATCTATGCAGCACTAGAAGAACGCCAGGCAGATCATCAATCAACTGTGGTTGAAGTTGAAGGTAAGATTTCTAAGCAATCTCTTTCTATTTTGATTGATCCTGGATCTACTCACAGTTATGTCACTCCTAGAATGGTTGAGGTTTGTGCTTTTACAAAATTAAAGCATAGTAAATCTTGGTTTTAGTTCAACTAGCCACTAGAACTAAGAGAAAAGTTAGTGAAATTGTAGAGAAGTGTCCATTAGAGATGGATGGGCTATTCACTTACACAAATTTGAATATTTTACCACTGGGTTCCTATGATATTCTCATTGGAATGGATTGGTTAGAAGCACACAGGGTTAAACTTGACTGCTACAATAAGACTTTTGAATGCATGGATGAAGAAGGAAACCCAAGGGTTGTAAAAGGAATTCCAAAGGTGACTTATGTTAGGAAGGTTTCAACCATGCAGTTGAAAAAGTTCTATAGAAAGGGTTGTCAATTGTATGCAACCCATGTTTTGGAGGCAACGGAAAATGAAACTCTTAAATTGGACTATCATGTATTCCAGGAATTCAGGGATGTTTTTCCTGATGAGATTCCAGGACTTCCTCCAAAGAGTTACATTGATTTTACAATTGAACTTGTGCTAGGAGCAACACTAGTGTCTAAGACACCGTACAGGATGAGTACACCGGAATTGCTAGAATTGAAAATGCAATTACAAGAGTTGTTGGAAAAGAAATATATCAGGCCAAGTGTGTCCCTGTGGGGAGCACCTGTTCTATTTGTGAAAAAAAAAGATGGAACGCTCAGGTTATGCATTGACTACAGGCAGTTGAACAAAGTCACTGTGAAGAACAAATACCCATTGCCCTGAATTGATTAGCTTTTTGACCAAATGAGAGGAGCAAAGGTATTTTCAAAAATTGACTTGAGGTCTGGTTACCATCAAGTAAGAATCAAGGAGGAAGATATTCATAAGACAACCTTTAGAACAAGGTATGGGCACTATGAATTTGTGGTGGTACTATTTGGTCTCACAAATGCACCAGCTGCATTCATGTGTCTCATGAATAATGTTTTTAGCAAGTATTTGGACAAGTTTGTTCTTGTTTTTCTGGACGACATTCTCATCTATTCTAAGAATGAAGAAGAGCATGAAGAACATTTGAGAATGACATTGCAATTGCGAAAGGAGCATAAGTTGTATGCAAAGTTGAGCAAATGTGACTTTTATAAAGATAGAACACATTATTTGGGTCACATCATCTCAGATGAAGGAATATCCGTAGACCCTGAGAAGATTGAAGCCATCATGAATTGGCCAACTCCAAGAAATGTGACAGATGTCAAATCTTTTATGGGCCTTGCTGGTTACTACAAGAGGTTTATTGAAGGATTCTCCAAGGTCTCAAACCCGGTCACTTCTTTGCAAAAAATGGGGATACAGTTTGAATGGTCACCTAGATGTGAGGAAAGTTTCCAGTGGTTGAAGAATCTTCTTACGAGTGTACCAATTTTAAAGATTGTAGACCCAGAAAAAGACTTTGGGGTGTGTACTGATGCATGCAACCAAGGACTTGGAGGAGTTCTTATGCAAGACAACCACATGGTATGATATGAGTCGAGAAAGTTGAAGGAGCACGAGAAAAACTATGCTACTCATGATTTAGAACTTGCATCCATAGTACATGCTTTAAAGATGTGGAGGCATTACTTAATGGGTAGGAAATTTGAGCTAAGGACAGACCATTATGGTCTGAAATACTTATTTGATCAGCCAAATTTGAATGCTAGGAAAGCTAGATGGTTGGAATTTTCGTGTGAATTTGATTTTGAAATCAAACACATAAAAGGGAAAGAAAACAAGGTGGATGATACATTGAGCAGGAAAGTACATGAAATACATGTGGCAACGCTTAGCACTTGCCAACCAGATTTGAGGCAGCAGATTGTTAACCATATTGCTGAGGATGAAGTGTATGTGCAGATAAAAGACAAATTGTAGCAGCAAGACCTTGAAAAGAAGTATGAAGGCTATCATTTGGAAGAAGACAGACTTCGTACTTATAAGAATAGAGTCTATATTCCAAATGCGGCAGATTTGAGGAGGATTGTTATGGATGAAATCCATAAAGCTCCATACTCTGGTCACCCAGGATATCAGAAAACATTTGCTACAGCAAGGAAATATTATTTCCGTCCAAGGATGAAGAAGGACGTTGCTGAATACATTTCTAAGTGCATGGAATGTTAGCAGGTGAAGAGTGAACACCAACACCCAGTAGGTTTATTGCTCCTAGTGCCAATTCCAAAATGGAAATGGGAAGTAATATCCATGGAATTTATTACAGGATTGCCAATGACTGTGAGACAACATGATTCCATCATGGTTGTGGTGGACAAGTTAATAAAGGAAACACATTTTATACTGGTTAAGTCCACACATAAAGCCGATGCCATTGCAAATATTTTCATGAAGGAAATTTTTAGATTACATGGGTTGCCTAAGGCAATAATTTCTGACAGGGATACCAAGTTCACTTCCAATTTTTGGAAAGGTCTCTTTGCAGATTTGGGTACACAGCTGAGCTTTAGTATCGTGTACCATCCTCAAACAGATAGGAAAACAGAAAGAGTAAATTGGGTGCTTGAAGACATGCTCTGCATGTATGTAATGGAAAAATCATCCAAGTGGGAGGATTATCTACACTTAGTAAAATTTGCATATAACAATGGGCAACAAGCATTGTTGGGAATGAGTCCTTATGAGGCTTTGTACGGCAGAAGGTGTAGGACACCAGTGACTTGGGACAATCCAGTGAACATAATTGCTTAAGGAAATGGAACAAGAGGTTTCCAAGATCAGACAGAATTTAAAAGCAGCCCAGGATAGACATAAAATCTATGCAAATAAGCATAGAGTGCATAGGGAATTCAATGTTGGGGATCATGTGTATCTTAGAGTGAGGTCAAGGAAGAGTTCCTTGAAGCTAGGGAGTTGTGCCAAGCTATCACCTAGATATTGTGGGCCATTTGAAGTGCTTGAAAGAATAGGCCCAGTTGCATATAGACTTGCATTTCCTGCTAGCACTAGAGCTCATAATATTTTTCATGTCTCTTTGCTTAAGAAATATGTACATGATCCTAACCATGTGATCAATTGGGATGTGATCCAGGTGGAACCCGAGGGAGAGTTCGAAACCGATCCGTTGTGCATCCTAGACAAGAAGGTAACATTGCTTCGGAACCGAGCCATCAGACAAGTAAAGGTGCAATGGAAGCACTACGGTCCCGATGAGGCTACATGGGAGCTAGAGGATGCCATGAGGGTGGCATATCCATTTTTGTTCAATTTTGATGAGCACTGAGGACAGTGCTAATGTAAGGGGAGGGGAATGTAATGTCCCCATTTTGACCCCCTTTGCATTAAATCGTAAATGATGTAAATATTGTTATTTAATCATGGTGAGGAGCTCAAGGCCAAGGCCCCACCATTGATTTAGCATTTTATGTATCAGCAATTAAAAGTAGATGCCTGTGGTTTTTGTGCTAGATAGGCACAATGTAAATTAAGACATCATGTAAATATGAATTTTAATGAAAAACACACAATTAGCTATGCAATGCAACAAAGAGATGGGGACATGATTCTACAAGGAATAGAGAGGGAAATTATTCAAACCCTTGAACCAATAAATTTAATCCATATGTCATTGAGTGAACCCATAAACCATCAACTACCCATTTTGGCTTATGCACCCAATCATTAAATTCTTCTAAGAGTTGGTTGAGGTAGTTAATACCTTGGGAATGAAGAGGTATGGCAGCCAATTTCGTGCATGGGCAAGCCATCAACTTGGAAAAACGTACTTTTGCTTCTTGGGCAAGAAAACACCCACGAAATTGTGCCCAAATCCATTCTTCACTCATTACCTTGGTTCTCTCATGCAGTCTGAGCTAGTTGGGTCTTTCCCTGCACATTTTCTACCATTTTCTTGCATTTTTCCATGCCAGGGAACTCATTTTTGGTTAGCACAGTGGCTGGGAGAAGAGAACCATGAATTGGGGGTTTGATGGAGGTTGTTTTTGCTCCTGGGTTGTCCATAAACATTTTCTAAAAATGATTTTTTCCTTTCCAGGGTTTATTCCCCATCTACCAGTTCATTTTGGTTGCCCACGTTTTTTAGCAGCTGTGTTTTTGTTCTTGGGTGCATCCTTGTGTTGGTTTGAAATGGTGAGCAAGAATTAGGAGTGGAAGTGGACCAAAATTGGCTTGATAAACCTAGTAAGGATGGAAACCTCTCAAGAAGATCCAAAGGGTTGGATACTCTTCTATGCACACCTGGAACAATACTAGATTGGAAGGTATGGCCTGAGGGACTGTGTAGTGGTGAAGGGAATACTTCCTTGTATTGGGTGTGTAGGTAATGTGGGTACCAGGCTAGATAGATCTGATAGAGGTATCCATGGGTCTGGGGGTGAGCCACTAGCTTAGCAATTCTTCCTTTCCATTTCCTTAGCAGCCTGATAAACCCAATTTGCAGATTGGCTTGGCTCATTTTGGTGTATGTTTGGCTATGTGTGAGTCTGTTGTTCCCTGGTTCCTTGTAGAAATCATGCCCAGCTCGGGGGTGGCAGTTGTGTTGTGAGATTGACAAGCACAATTGGCCTATGGTTGGGTGGAATGTTGCAATTGCATAGCCAGTTGCTCGTGACTACTTTGCTTTAAGATAAGTACTCTCTTGTGTTAATTCTGTATTGTCTTTAATTGATGAATCTCATGAAAATCTTGAATGTATGATGGTTGTGTAATTGAATCTATTTCCGCAATGTTTCTTATATTTATACATTTGCATATGTCTTTTTATATTATGTGAGTGTTTCATTTAATAAGTATGGGGCTAGATGCCCAGTTTTGGCATCATGTTCTCCCCATCACCTTGGTAGAATGGGAGGGACATTACACCATGCCCTCATGGCAAGTGCATCAACATAATCTTCATTCATCATAGATTTAGGAGCTTCAGGACATATGTCTTCCTCCAAAGATCTCTTCTCCAACTTCGAATGATCAGTTGGACCTTCCATCATGTTGGGAAATGATTCAGAAGTCTCCTCTTAGGGGATTGGAAGAATCAATCTTGACCATGGCTACTTTTATGATGTGCTTTATGTTCCTTCTCTCACAGCAAATTTACTTTCAGTGTATCAAATGACTCATATTGGAGAGCAAAAGAGTGATCTTTCTCCAAATGAAGATGAGATACAAAACATGGTTTCAGGTGAAATCATTGCAAAAGGAGTTGCAAATAACAACTCTAAACTGTATGAGTTCTCACACTTCTTACCTCTCTCAAAGCAATCAACTCTCCATACTCATGCCGATGAAGAAAGCATATTGTGGCATGAAATATTTGGGCATCTTAACTATAAGTACTTGCATGACATGCATGCAAAGGAGATGGTTGATGGGCTGCCCAAGACCAAGTTTTCCAAGGGCAACTGTCATGGTTGTTTGATGGGGAAGAATCTTGATAAGAAATTTGAGAAAGGGAAGGCTAGGAGGGCCTCTCATCCTCTAGATCTCATCCATAGTGATGTGGTTGGTCCATTTCCAGATCTGTCTCTAAACAAATCAAGGTAGGTGCTCACTTTTATTGATGATTATTCCAGATTCACATGGGTATATTTCCTTAGATTGAAATCAGAAGTATTTGGATTCTTCATGTTTTTCAAGTCTTCAATAGAGAAATTTTCAGATAGGAAGATAAAAGCCATTCGCACTGACAATGGTGGTGAGTACATAAAGGGTGAGTTTCAAAAATTTTGTGTTGAAGAGGGAATTGAGATGCAACATACTATTCCCTACACACCACAGCATAATGGTGTAGCTGTAAGGAAGAACATAACATTGAAAGAAATGGCCACTTGCATGCTAAATTCGAAAGGGTTGCACCCTAGTCTTTGGGAAGAAGCCATTAACTGTGCCTCCTATCTTCAGAACAAAGTCCCTCACAAAGGACTCAATGACACTACTCCTTTCGAAGCATGGATGGGATACAAACCTGATGTATCTCATCTCAAAGTGTTTGGATCCATAGCATGGGAAAGGATTCCAACTGACAAAAGGAGATACCTTGATCCACAAAGAAGAGAGTGCATTATGGTGGGATATGCATTGGATGCAAAGGCCTACAAGCTACTTGATCCTACTAACATGACTACATTCCTAGAAATGAGTGTACAATTTGAGGAGTGGCCTCTCCATGAAACTCCTTCTGTTGAGCTAGATAGCTTGCCTACCACTCCTCCTTTGATTGATGATCAAGAGAGTGAAGCTTCATCACATGAGATTTCAGATTCAGAATCTGAAGATGGAGACGATGATGAGAAAATGCTAGACCCAAATCCACAAGAACTGGAAGGCCTAGCAACTGAGGACGAATATGAGCGAATGGAAGATCCAGTTACACAAGAACCTGATGATCCTCCTCTTCCTCGATGTGCATCCGTTACACTCTGATATGCCGGTGATTTGGTTGGTGATCCACATGATCAGAGAAGAACCAGATTAGATTTTTAGAATGGAAGGTTTCATCCTTCTCACATTACTGATCCATTTCAGATCGATTGATCCTTCTTCGAAAAAGAAGGACACTTGCCTCCTTATGGGGTGAGTGATGACATGCTACATTAACATCCTTCAGTCTATTTTGAGGGAGAGATTTCTTCCCACTGGGTTTTCCCTCTTTCCTCACTTAGTTTATTTAGATTGATTGTACGGTGTGACCTTTGGTCTCAGTCACCAAGGCCCTATTTTTTAGTTTTCAGTTACTACCTCATAGTATAGCTTGAGGGAGGGTGTTGGAATATTCTCACCACATTTTTTAGATTTGCATGTATGCATGCATTTTTCATGCATCTAGTCATCTTCATGCATTTGCATGTAAATGCATGCATACAATCATCATCTTGGTGGTCCTCCCAACACCTAGAGCCTATTTTCAGCTCCCTAGAGCCTGTCTTCATCCCCCAGTAGCCCTCCTACCTACCTGATGCACCCTATTTGACTCGTATGCATGACATGTGCACCTTTTCTCACCTACCACCAGTTATCATTCAGTTAGAGCGCCTCATCTCACCTACCAGGTGTCTGACAATCAGTTAGAGTATTGATTGAGTAGTTCTTCCACTGATTGCTCATGCTAATTGCCTGTAGCTCCTAGTTAGCTAGTTTTGGAGTGCCACTTGATCTTCTGACAACCTCATGCACCCTCCTTGGAGTCTCCATCCCCTGATTCATTCCTGGATAGTTTTGTTAGACTCAGTTAGACTCGCTTGACTGACTATTACCATTTATGACTGATACTACCGACTGGATGATGTCTCCAATGTTATTCAAGCTAGACTTTGAGCATGATTCGAATGATCTCCTTGGTTAATTCGAATTCTCTACACAGTTATTGTATTGTATTCAGTTTACACAGTGCCACTCACAATTGATGTATGATACTGCTATTCTCCATTTTCTTTGTTCATGAGTGATTATTGAGTGCATTCTCCTCTTCTTCTCTGCACTTCTTAAGAGTTTGTTTTGTGAGGCTTGTTATAGCTGTTAGATCCTACTGTAGATTATCACAAGGGGCACCTCATCTTATCTCATCTCAACACCTAAGTCCAACTCCCTACGTACCAATCACGCATGTTTGATTTGTTCCCAATCTGGGAATTACACACACCATTGTCACAACCTCCCTTGATTTTGGGGTGCTTTGAAAACCATTCTCCTTACCCAAAATTTGAATGAGAGTCCTTCACCTCATCCCCATGAAACAAATTCCATAAATTTCGTCACTACATCGACGACAACACTTGTTTCAACTATCTCAGAACCAACCATTACGGAAGATCCCGCTAGTAATCGTACGATACCGCAGGAGCCCCCACCTATGGATCCTACGACGACAACACAACCTGATGGATGCTCACCCTATGGGTATCATATGCACATGATCCCCTCCGAGGAAATCACATCCATTCTTGATTAATCCCCCCCTTCGACACAGACACCTCTTCATTCTAGAGTACCATGCCCATGCAAATCATGTGGTGACACTTCTCACTTTTCGTTCCAGTGTCCCATTTTACATGTCGAATGAGAATCCTTCCTCGAAATAATGAGACTCCAATATAAAATCTACTACCTTAGTACACTCCCATAAGGCTTACCCGCTAAGGAATTTGTCCCCCCTCTATTGGATACCATTGATACCACATCATCTTTGTCCTAGTGATGATTCCTCATCTTCCAACGAAGAAATGGATCCTCCAAAACCATCTCCAGGTGTTTAGACAACACTATGGGGATATCCTTTCAAATGTTGGTTACTCAATTATTCCTAATGAGTATGATACCACCTCGGTACCATTCTAGGTTCCAACATTTAAAGGTCTCCACCACCAAAAGGAAGAAACCATTTTTTTCCCTTTACATTGTCCCATTTACACAATGTAGCATTTTATATGTATTATTTTGTATCCCTTTGATTGAGAACAAGACCATATTTTGTTTATGAAAATGATCCCCAAATTAGATAACTATGTTGGCTTCATAGATGGCGCAATTCAGTGGTCGAAGAATCTCACATCAATTGCTTGGGCTATTTATATCCCCTCCCAATATGATGCCATCATTGACATTTTAAGCGATGCCATCTTTGATATTTTAAGCAATGCCATCATTGATATTTTAAGCAATGCCATCCACCTTAGCATACACCATATGCACATATACCTATATTCCAACTAGTTGTCTCTCAACTCAATAATCTCTTTAGAGTCCTTAACCCCCTCCTCTTTCATAAATTTTTATGAGTGCACTTCCTAGTGTGATAATTTGAAACCATTACCTTCATGCACGTCCCTAGGAAAACCAATGCATTCACTAACCACATCACAAACCATTTGTTGGACTGGCATTTGATACACCAACCATATTGTGATAATCTACAGTAGGATTTGACAATTGTAACAAGCCTCAGACAATATATCAAGAAGTGCAGAGAAGAAGAGAAGAAAGCACTCAATAATCACTCATGAACACAGAAAATGGAGAATAGCTGTATCATGCATCAGCTTTGAGCTGGAACTGTGAATAATGAATACAATAATACAATAACTGTGATGAGAATTTTAATTAACCAAGGAGGTCATTCGAATCATGCTGAAAGTCTAGCTTGGACAACATTGGAGACATCATCCAATTAGTAGTAGCAGTCATAAATGGTCAATAGTTAGTCAAATGAGTCTAACTGAGTTTAACTGAGCCATGTGAACACAAATCAGGGGATGGAGACTCCAAGAAGGGTGCATGACACTCTCAGAAGGTTAAGTGGCACTCCAAAACTAGCTTACTAGGAGCTACAGGCAGTTAGCATGAGCAATCAGTGGAATAACTGCTCAATCAATGCTCTAACTGGCTGTCAGACACCTGGTAGGTGAGATAAGGCACTCTAATTGAATGATAACTCCTGGTAGGTGAGAAAAGGTGCACATGTCATGCAGGAGAGTCAAAGAGGGTGCATTAGGTAGGTAGGAGGGCTACTGGGGGCTGAAGACAGACTCTAGGGAGCTGAAATTAGGCTCTAGGTGTTGGGGAGACCACCAAAATGATGATTGGATGCATGCAATTGCATGCATGATGACTGGATGCATGAAAAATGCATGCAAACATGCAAATCTGAGAAATGATGGTGAGAATATTCCAACACCCTCCCTCAAGCTATACTATGAGGTAGTAACTAAAAATTGAAAAATAGGGCCCTGATGAGTGAGACCAAAGGTCACCCTGTACAAAAATCTAAATAATAAATGAGGAAAGAGGGAAAACCTAGTGGAAAGAAAGACCTCCCTCAAAATAGAATGAAGGATGCTAATGTAGCATGTCATCACTCACCCCAAAAGGAGGCAAGTTTCCTTATTTTTCGAAGAAGGATCGATCGATCTGAAATGGATCAGTAATGTGAGAAGGATGAAACCTTCCATTCTAAATATCGGATCTGGTTCTTCTCTGATCATGTGGATCACCAACCAAATCACCAACATATCGGAGTGTAATGGCTTCGCATCGAGGAAGAGGAGGATCATCAGGTTCTTGTGGATATGGATCTCCCATTCACTCATCTTCATCATCAGTTGCTAGACCTTCAGGTTCTTGTGGATCTGGATCTAACATTCCCTCGTCATCATCTCCATCTTCATATTTTGAATCTGAAATCTCATGTGATGAAGGTTTTCTCTCTTGCTCATCATCACTTCCAAACTCTTAATCTGAAATCTCATGTGAAGAAGCAAGTACAACTGGCTCATCATCACTTTCAAATTCTGAATCTGAAATCTCATGTGGAGAAGCAAGTGAAACTGGTTCATCATCATTTTCAAATTCTGAATCTGAAATCTCATGTGATGCAGCTTTGCTCTCTTGCTCATCATCACTCAAAGGAGGAACAAATCCAAAAAGGTGAATATCATGAAACTGTTTCAGAATGTGCATGTATTTCTTTGATATCTCCTTTGAACCAACATGGGTGAGATCATTATCAAAAGAACTATGACATGATGATGATGGATCTTCAACAATATCACTAGTGGATGCAATAGTGGTGGCCCACTTTGAAATAGGATTTGAACCAATAGGTGCTAGATCTTCAGGTTCTTGTGGATCTGGATCTAGCATTCACACTTCTTCAAGAGTCCTCTTTTTCCCAATCTTCTTTGGTGAATCTTTGCCTTTTAAGAAACCCTTGAGGATGCCATGAGCAAACTTTCCATTTGGAAGACCTTCAACCACATTTTGAGCTTACAAGTTTTGCAAGTGCTTGTAGTTGAGATGAGATAACCTACTCTCTTCATTTACATGAGAGTGAAGAGAAGACTGCTTTGAGAGAGGTAAGATGTGTGAAAACTCATAGAGTTTTGTCTTATGATTTACAACACCTTTAGCAATGATTTTCCCTGAAACCATGTGTTGTATCTCGACTTCATTTGGAGAAAAGATCACTCTTTTGGGCTCTCCAATATGAGTCATTTGATACACTGAAAGTAGATTTGCTGTGAGAGAAGGAACATAAAGCACATCAGAAAAGTAGCCTTGGTCAAGATTGATTCTTCCAATCCCCTGAGAGGAGACTTCTAAACCATTTCCCAACTTGATGGAAGGGCCAACTGAGCATTCGATGTTGGAGAAGAGATCTTTGGAGGAAGACATATGTCTTGAAGCTCCCAAATCTATGATGAATGAGGATTGTGTTGATGCACTTTCCATGAGGGCATGGAATCTCTCTTTGTCCTCAGATCTAGAAGGTTCAATATCAGTATCTTTCTTCCTTGCACATGCATGTACAGGGAGATTGTTCTTCTCAAGTAACTGATCCATCAAGTCTCTAGTCTTATTCATACAAGAACTCACAGGATGAAATCCTTGGTGACAATATGTGCACTTGGATCTATCTTTCTGAGATTGCTTGTTCTTCTTTGAGGTCAAAGCCCCATCTGACTGATATGGAACATCTTTTGGCTTTGTATCATTCGCTCTCTTTTCAGGAAAATTTTTCTTTCCCTTTGCATTCACTCTTTTGGCCTCAACAGCTGTAAGGGTCGAATCCAACTTTGGTTTGATCATTCCCGTGGAGATTAACTTCTCCTCCTCTTGTGTGAGAGATTGGATGAAGTCATCAAGTGAGGGAAACTTCCATTTTGGAATGGACATCTTAGCTAATTGAAATGTGGAGACAAAAACTGAGAAGTTTGGCCCCAATTTGGAGAGAATGGCAATAATGAGTTGTTTGTCTTCTTTCACTATCTCATAACTCTTCAACTGAGAAGTCAAGCTTTTGAACTTGGTTAAGAAGGCATTGATGGATTCAAATATTTTAGGACTCAAAGAGATGAGTTCATTCTCCAATTTATGACCTTTCAGATCATCTTTTTGTCCAAAGAGGGATTTGAGCTTGTCCCAAACCTCTTTTAGAGATGTTAGATTGATGACATGGAAGTGAATATATTCAAAAATTGAGAGAAGAAGTAAGCCTACTGCTTCATCAAGCCTATACAAGTACTTGGATTTCTCTACTGCACTGAGTGGTTCGACCATAGTTCCATTTAGTATCCTGGTGAAGCTCTTGGACCTCATGAAGAGAGGCATCTTGGCTTTCCATTCAACATAGTTGGAAGAATTGAGTTTTAGATCCATCTTAGCAGTGAAGGTCGAATTGAAGAGGAATTCGAATGGGTGAATAAACATGCAAAACAAGAAGAGTTTTGTTGATGGAGATTTGCTACACTTCGAATGAACACTACCTTAGGACACTGAGCACATATGACTAAGTCCTTCACACCTGGATAGACCTCACTGGATTGTTCCAGTGAATTCAAGGTAATGGAACTAGGATTTGCTGTGGAAAATCAAAGGCCTCTGGTGCTCAAGTGAAAGACATATGCTCAAAGAAATGTTGCAACTGCTGCTACTACAACTACTGCAGTGGCTGTAATTCGAATAGCTACTGCAAGCTCTAATACCATGTTATGATCTATAGGAAGATCTCACAGCTTGGATACCATGTGATAATCTGTAGGAAGATCTCACAGCTCTGATACCATGTGATAATCTGCAGTAGGATCTGACAGCTGTAGCAATCCTATCAAAAACTCTCAAGAAGTGCAGAGAAGAAGAGAAGAAAGCACTCAATAATCACTCTTGAACACATAAAATGGAGAATAGCAGTATCATACATCACCTATGAGCTGGCACTATGAATAATGAATACAATAATACAATAAATGTGATGAGAATTCGAATTAACCAAGGAGGGCATTCGAATCATTCTCAAAGTCTATCTTGGACAACATTGGAGACATCATCCAATCAGTAGTGGCAGTCATAAATGGTCAATAGTCATCAAATGAGTGTAAATGAGTCTAACGGATCCATGTGAGCACAAATCAGGGGATGGAGACTCCAAGGAGGGCGCATGACACTATCAGAAGGTCAAGTGGCACTCCAGAATGTGATGATCTATAGGAAGATCTCACAGCTCTGATACCATGTGATGATCTACAGGAAGATCTCACATCTCTGATACCATGTGATAATCTATAGTCGGATCTAGCAATTGAAACAAACCTCACAAAACAAACTCTCAAGAAGTGCAGAGAAGAAGAGAAGAATGCACTCAATAATCACTCATGAACACAGAAAAAGGAGAATTGCAATATCATACATTAGCTATGTGCTAGCACTGTGAAAATTGAATACAATAATACAATAACTGTGATAAGAGTTTGAATTAACCAAGGAGGTCATTCACATCATGCTCAAAGTCTAGCTTGGATAACATTGGAGACATCATCCAATCAATAGTATCAGTCATAAATGGTAATATTTAGTCAAGTGAGTCTAACTGAGTATAACAGAACCATCTAGGCACAAATCAGGGGATGGAGACTCCAAGGAGGGCACACGAGGCTGTCAGAATATCAAGTGGCACTCCATAACTAGCTAACTAGGAGCTACAGGAAGTTAGCATGAGCAATCAGTGGAAGAACTGCTCAATCAATGCTCTAACTGATTGTCAGACACCTGGTAGGTGAGATAAGGCGCTCTAACTGAATGATAACTTCTGGTAGGTGAAAAAAGTCACACATGTCATGTAGGAGAGTCAAAGAGGTCGCATCAGGTAGGTAGGAGGGCTACTGGGGGCTGAAGACAGGCTCTAAGGAGCTAAAAATAGGCTTTAGGTGCTGGGAGGACCACCAAGATGATGAATGGATGCATGCAAATGCATGCAGATGACTGGATGCATGCAAAATGCATGCAGACATGCAAATTTGAAAATTAATGGTGAGAATATTCCATCACCCCCCTACAAGCTATACTATGAGGGAATAACTGAAAACTGAAAAATAGGGCCCTGGTGACTGAGACCAAAGGTCACCCCGTACAATCAATATAAATAAACTAAGTGAGGAAAGAGGGAAAACCCAGTGGGAAGAAATCCCTCCCTCAAAATAGACTGAAGGATGATAATGTAGCATATCATCACTCACCCCAGAAGGAGGCAATTGTCCTTCTTTTCCGAAGAAGGATCGATCGATTTGAAATGGATTGGTAATGTGAGAAGGGTGAAACCTTCCATTCTGAAAATATGGTTTGGTTCTTCTATGATCATGTGGATCACCAACCAAATCTCCAGCAGATCCGAGAGTAATGGCTTCCCATTGAGGAAGACGAGGATCATCAGGAGAGAGATCATCAGGTTCTTTTGGATCTGGATCTCCCATTCGCTCATCTTCATCATCAGTTGCTAGACCTTTAGGTTCTTGTGGATCTGGGTCTAGCATTTGCTCATCATCATCTCCATCTTCAGATTCTGAATCTAAAATCTCATGTGATGATACTTCGCTCTCTTGATCATCATCACTTCCACACTCTTAATCTAAAATCTCATGTGAAGAAGCAAGTGAAACTGGCTCATCATTACTTCCAAACTCTGAATCTGAAATCTCATGTGAATAAGCTGTGCTCTCTTGCTCATCATCACTCAAAGGAGGAACAAATCCAAAATTGTGAACATCATTAAATGTTTTCACAATGGGCATGTAGTTCTTTGATATCTCCTTTGAACCAACATAGGTTAGATCATTATCAATAGAACTAGGACATGATGATGATGGATCTCCAACAAGATCACTAGTGGATGCATTAGTGGTGGCCCACTTTGCCATAGGAGTTGAACCAATAGGTGCTAGATATTCAAGTTCTTGTGGATCTGGATCTAGCATTCACGCTTCTTCAAAAGCCCTATTTTTCTCAATCTTCTTTGGTGAATATATGCCTTTCAAGCAACCCTTGAAGATGCCATGAGAAAACTTGTCATTTGGAAGATCATCAACCACATTTTGAGCTTACAAGTTTTGCAAATGCTTGTAGTTGAGATGAGATAGCCTACTCTCTTAATTTGCATGAGAGTGAAGAGCATACTGCTTTGAGAGAGGTAAGAAGTGTGAAAACTCATAGAGTTTTGTCTTATGATTCACAACACCTTTTGCAATGATTTCAACTGAAACCATGTGATGTATCTCAACTTCATTTGGAGATATCTTCCTCTTGGGAAGAAGTGGATCATTCTTCAAAAACATAATATGAAGATCATTATGGAGCATGTGATTCGAATCAACTGAGGTAGAATCAAAACTATGAATGTGTAGATAGTTCTTTGATATCTTTTTTGAACCAACATAGGTGAGATCATAACCAAAGGAACTATGACATGATGATGGTATCTTGGACTTCAAATCAGATACAAGAATTGGAAGATGGTTTCTCATGATCTCCTTTGAACCAACAGGGGTGAGATCAAAACCAAAATCACAAAAAAGTGCATGAGTCATGAACCCAAGCGAATGATAGAGTCTTCCATATTCAGTGAAGCTCTAAAAAAATGTGCCAATGACCAAATAGGAGTCCAAAGAAAGCATTTGATGAGGGAGGGTGAATGCATTGCCTCCCAAATCTGATTTTACCTCCAAAATACTCAGTAGGTCATCATCTTGCACATCAACAGGTGCATCAACTCCATGAAAGTGTATACAGTTATTTGATATCTCCTTTGAACCAGTAGGGGTGAGATCAAAATCAAATGAACCATGACAGAATGGTGATGGCTTGAACTTCAAATCAGATCCAAGAATTTGAGGATGGTTTCTTATGATCTCCTTTGAACCAACATGGGTGAGATCAAAACCAAAATCACAAGGATATGCATGAGACTTGAACCCAAGCGAATGATAGAGTCTTCCATCATCGGTAAAACTCTGAAAACATGTTCCCATGACCAAATAGGAGCCCATAAGAATATTTTTATCAAGGAGGGCGAATGCATTGCCTCCCAAATCTGATTTTACTTCCAAAATGATCAGTAGATTATCATCTTGCACATCAGTAGGCTCAGGAAGGTCTCTTCAACTTCTAGAGTAGTAACTGACATCTTTTGCTCAGAGTTCGAATCAGAAGATGGATCAAATGAAACCATGTGTTATATTTTGAATTTATCTTGAACAACTTCATCATGGGAGATGATGGAGGCCGAATCATGAATAGAGAGAGCACTTGAGGAAGTATCACTGGGCTTGTTTTCCAAATGGCTAGCATCAGCCTCTTCCTCCTGATTTCCAAATAATATGTCCAATCTAGTCCATAGATCACTTGGATCTTCATCAAGATCAATGAGGTGGTGCATATTGGAATACATAGTAATACATATTGATCCAAGGGCTCCGTCACAAGCATCAAGCCATTCTTCTTTCTCTCCATAGGAAGAAAAATCTCTCTTAAAACCAATACACACATAAAAAAGATCATGTCTGTTCATATATGCAATCATCTTTAGTTTCCACTCATCATAGTTGAATGGAGAGAGAGAAGGAACTCCTTCCAGATGCATGAAAGCTTTTGTTCAATTCGAATATGTTGAAGATGGATTCAAATGGATGAGTAAACCTACAAAACAAGAAGAGTTTTGTTAATGGAGATTTGCTACACTTCGAATGAACATTGCCTTAGGACACTGAGCACATATGACTAAGTCCTTTACACCTTGCTAGACCTCACTGGATTGCTCCAGTGAATTCAAGGTAATGGCACCAGGATTTGTTGTGGAAACTCAGAGGCTTCTGGTGCTCAAGTGAAAGACAGTTGCTCAAAGAAATGTTGCAACTGCTGCAATGGCTACAATTCGAATAGCTGCTGCAAGCTCTAATACCATGTGATGACCTGTAGGAAGATCTCACAACTCTGATACCATGTGATGATTTGCAGGAAGATCTCACATCTCTGATAAAATGTGATAATCTGCAGTAGGATCTAGCAACTGAAACAAACCTCACAAAAAAAATTCTCAAGAAGTGCAGAGAAGAAGATAAGAATGCACTCAATAATCACTCATGAACACAGAAAATGGAGAATAGCAATATCATACATTAGCTGTGTGCTAGCACTGTGAAAACTGAATACAATAATACAATAAATGTGATAAGAATTCGAATTAACCAAGGAGGTCATTCGAATCATGCTTAAAGTCTAGCTTGGATAACATTAGAGACATCATCCAGTCAATAGTATCAGTCATAAATGGTAATAGTCAGTCAAATGAGTCTAACTGAGTCTAATAGAACCATCTAGGCACAAATCAGGGGATGGAGACTCCAAGGAGGGCGCGAGGCTATCAGAAGATCAAGTGGCACTCTAGAACTAGCTAACTAGGAGCTACAGGAAGTTAGCATGAGCAATCAATGGAAAAAATGCTCAATCAATGCTTTAACTGACTGTTAGACATTGGGTGGGTGAGATAAGGTGATCTAACTAAATGATAACTCCTGGTAGGTGAGAAAAGTTGCACATATCATGCAGGAGACTCAAAGAGGGCGCATCAGGTAGGTAAGAGGGCTACTGGGGGTTAAAGACAGGCTCTAGGGAACTAAAAATAGGCTCTAGGTGCTGGGAGGACCACCAAGATGATGAATGGATGCATGCAAATTTGAAGAATGATGGTGAGAATATTCCAACACAGAATTAGCTAACTAGGAGCTGCAGGCAGTTAGCATGAGCAATCAATGGAAGAACTTCTCAATCAATGCTCTAATTGACTGTCGGACACCTGGTAGGTGAGATTAGGTGCTCTAATTGAATGATAACTCCTGGTAGGTGAGAAAAGGTGCACATGTCATGCAGAAGAGTCAAAGAGGGCACATCAGGTAGGTAGGAGGGCTATTGGGGGCTGAAGACAGGCTCTAGGGAGCTAAAATTAGGCTCTAGGTGCTAGGGAGACCACCAAAATGATGACTGGATGCATGCAGTTTCATGCAAATGCATGCATGATGATTGGATGCATGCAAAATGCATGTAGACATGCAAATATGAGAAATGATGGTGAGAATATTCCAACACATATGTCTGACCCATCAATACACAAACAAAGCATGTATATATGTGTGTCACTCATCATACAAATCATGTGCAAGTACCTACAACTACACATAGAGCATATCAAAACATCCATCACATCAATACATCACATACATACAAGAGACCATACATGTTCCACCAAAATGTTATATATATAGATATATCGCCCAAAAAATAATGTGTGTCATGTACAAAATGTGACCTCATAGGCCTTATGTGCAATACATAAAAAATTGGCCTCCCATAGGCTCCATCTATACAAAAATACAAAATTGGGCCCTCAACCGTATACAAAAGTACCTAGAACTCGGGATGCTCCCCCAAAAGCTAAATCACGGGGCCTCAAGATAGCTAATGGCTACATAACCTCAACCTCACTACTCTCGCAACCCTTAGATATCATCCCCACGCTGGTTACGGTTCTAGAGGTGGCATCCTCCCCGTAGGAGGACCCTGACCTGCCTATACTCCCTGCGCTGCATGGAATGCCACTGCTAACTCCCAAATAAATGGGTTCCAACCAACACCACATGTTGCCGAAAGATGGAGAGTCTGTGCCAGCTCCTTTTCATCCAAATTAGCTTTCCCTTTATTGTCAATATCCATAGTCAAAATGCCACACCGCCTCTCTATATCAGCTAAGGAAGCCATGACATCATCCCCCCCCAACTGCTCCCCTAGTAGGAGAAGCTCCACCGGTGATGGCACCAACACCTCTGAGCAACCCACCTGCTATTCCTGCACCCATCGTGCAACACTGATGGCAATGTCCCCTATGGGGCGGTCATACTGACCCACATCTCCATCACATATAAGAGACCACAATCAATACCCAATATATAAATAAAAAGTATGTGCATACTCACAACATGTACATAAACATATGTAATCACTAAAACATAAAGCATACTTGTGGCATCTCAGACATGGATAGGTGGGGGCAACTCCAAATCGCCAGTGTAATCCATGCCACACCAAGGATATCGCTCCATTGGCCCTATCTATTGTCGCCAAACCTCCAAATAGTGAGGCATGAATACATGTCCAATACATCATCAAGGGCTCCCATGGCTCCCTCACGGGTGCCACAAATGGTGGTCTCAAAGACAGGAACCTTTCAAAGAAATAGGAGCATAGTATGCTCCCATGACGGAAGGTCTGATGATCACCCTCCTCCTACACATCTCTAATATGATCCATCATAGAATGGAGCAACATCGACCCCCACATCAACTAGTGACCTGCAATCACCCACTCCGCTAGGATTAACTGATCCCTTGTAATCATATGAGGAGAGGATACCCCCAATACCCTCAACACCACCATCACTACCGCTCGGACTGGTAAAATAATGAGCTAACTGATTAGAATCTACTCTAAGTTCACCACACGCTTGTCACCTCCCCAGTACTGATCCACAAGCCCCTCGATCCTACGACCCACTCCCATAGATGGTTGGGTTGACACCTAGACTCCACATCCAGACAACCAAGTCAAAAATTATATATTCTGAGCATGGATTCTCAGGTCCTCCCCACTAACATGGAACACAAACATGTATGGATCCCACATCTTAATGATCTCTTGAAGTAAAAAAATTGTCCATCGGAGAAAAGGGAACCTAAAAGAATTGATGAGCCCCACATCATGCAATGCCTGCATGGCTACGATATCAACAATTCAACATAATGGCGCTCACGCCACTCAATGTATGTCATATCACTCCAATGATATCACCTAGAACCACACATGGTTAAACATTAGAGTGCATCTTTCAACCTATAACTGTCCAGCCCACCAAAACCCCCTTCTATGCACTTTTCCATCACACAATTGTATAGTTGCATGCCTCTACTACATCCTAAACACTTGGTGCAATTGTCCCATGCTATTCCACACAACCTATTCATGCAGTAGCTATGCACTTTAGCTGTGCAATCAATGCAATTGTACCTTAAACAGTCGCGTTAATTCAACGCATGACCGATGCGCTAATCTCTCGTGCCTCATGCTGTGATATCCATTATCACGTGCAAGGGAAGTGTGTGATAATGGATTATCGACGCAGATGCGTGCAAAAATTCCAAATACCTACGGAGTCGATTTTATCTATAAAAAACAACCATACGAGCAATGGGTACCCCTAACCCTAATACTACCTAGATGAAAATAAAGAGGCTCAGGTTTAGGCTTACCTGTATCTCGCCACTCGAAAAATGAATCCCATATCTCTCAGAATCACGAAAAACACCCTCAGGAGCTTAAAAATCCAACGGTACAAATGATTTTGAAAAGCGAGCCCAATCCTATTATATAATTTGGCCCAATTTTCAAACCTTCACCACGACCAAACTGTACCTCCATTTGATGAACCATCTGCACCACCGCGATCAACACGACAAGATATACAAAGTGACACTTCTCGCTCCCTGAACTGGAAATTTCCATTCAACACTTATTTTTCTCACTCGAACCATAGGTATGCCATGTGTTCGTGTTCTTAATTATGCATTGCCAATACCTTTGTCATGTTCTTGATTACACTTGGGTATTCTCGCTGTATATGTAGGACAATGACCAAGACTCGACTACCTCTTGTTTTTCCATTATAAGAACAAGACTTCACCCCTCAACAATGGCGTTGGACTGAATTCTATCATAGGTATCATCTCGAAACTGGAATATAGGAAACACCTTCCCTCTGTTTCCATTTCATTTACCATATATTCTCGCTAATAACCATAGGGTCCTCATCCCTAGTAATGATATTCCATCAATATTACTACTGAGGGTAGCATCTTTCCTCCATGGGTGTCCTCACCATTGCATCCCAGTCATTGTTTGACACCCATGATGTCAACCCCCCGCAATCCCAAGGTATTTGATACACCTTGAAAAGATCAACCCATAATTCATCATTTTATAGTTGTGTATTTACTCCCCCACCTTCAACAGTCGATTCCATCAAATTCCTTGGAACATGTTACGATTGCGAACCCCAATTTACCACTCATACTTCCATGATAACTCTCCCATCTACAATATTTTTCATACCACCACCCCCTCCAAGACACCTTGGGGCCCCCACCCTAAAAAAAACAATTTTATTCAATTATTCTAGTAGGAACAATCTACATGGCATTGATTCATTGGGCACTCGTCTTCGCATTTGCAAACCAACCCTCAAATCATTATGGAAACAGTTCCCCAGCTCACTAAAAAACGAGCGAACTTTTCCCATCATCAAATTGTTTCCCCGATTCACCCAAAATTGCAGGAATCCCACCTGTCATCAAATTGGTCCCCCGATACCCTCAAAACCATGGGGACCCCACCAGCTATTCTTTATATACAAATTGTTCCCCAACCCAATGAAAACAGTGGGAACATCATTATTCTTTTGGGAGCAACCATTGGTCACATTTGATTGATGTCATTGATTCTCACTACCCCCAACATTATGATTTTTTTCAATCACCATCACCCTGAATGTTGTGTCTCCAACAAAATCCTTCAACTGCATTTTGTCTCCCTCCATTACAACCTCTACCTTTATTTTGAAGAATGCTACCATCTTTAGTCCCCAAGTTGACAACAATCAAAGAAAGTCATGATCCTTATGCTTACCATCCAGTCTTGTGCCGAGTCTATGAATCTTAGAGTCGATAACAAAATGATCTTCTTTCTTAGGATAAAACTGTGATAATCTGTAGGGGATCTAGCAACTGTAAAAAACTCACAATAAAACTCTCGAGAATGTTGCAAAGAAGAATAGAAGAATGCACTCAATAATCACTCATGAACACATAAAAATGGAGAATAGTAGTATCATACATCAGCTGTGAGTTGGCACTATGTGAATAATGAATGCAATAATGAAATCTATGTAGATAATTCGAATTAACCAAGGAGGTCATTCAAATCATGCTCAAAGTCTAGCTTGGAGTACAATGGAGACATCATCTAGTCATTAGTATCAGTCATAAATGGTAATAGTCAGTCAAGTGAATCTAACTGAGTCTAACAAAACCATCTAGGCATAAATCAAGGAATGGAGACTCCAAGGAGGGTGCATGAGGCTGTCTAATGGTCAAGTGGAACTCCAGAACTAGCTAAATAGGAGCTACAGGCAATTAGCATGAGCAATCAGTGGAAGAAATACTCAATCAATGCACTAACTGAATGATAACTTCTGGTAAGTGAGATAAGGCACTCTAACTGAGAGATAACTAGTGAGCAAAGGTGCACTTGTCATGCATAACAGTCAAATAGGGCACATCAAGTAGGTAGGAGGCCAACTAGGGGTTGAAGGTAGGCTCTGGGGAGCTGAAAGTGAGCTCTAGGTGTTGGGGAGACCACCAAGATGATGAATGGATGCATGCAACATGTAGATTTGCATGCAGGAATGTAAAATATAAAAATGATGGTGTGAATATTCCAACATACCCCCGCAAGCTATACTATGAGATAATAACTGAAATATGAAAAATAGGGCCCTGGTGACTAAGACCAAAGGTCACCCCGTACAATCAATATAAATAAACTAAGTGAGGAAAGAGGGAAAACCTAGTGGGAAGAAATCCCTCCCTCAAAATAGACTGAAGGATGCTAATGTATCATATCATCACTCACCCCAAAAGTAGGCAAGTGTCCTTCTTTTCTGAAGAAGGATCGATCGATCTGAAATGGATCAGTAATGTGAGAAGGATGAAACCTTCCATTCTGAAAATCTGATCTAGTTCTTCTATGATCATGTGGATCAGCAACCAAATCACCAGCAAATCGGAGTGTAATGGCTTCCCATCGAGGAAGAGGAGGATCATCAGGTAAGAGATCTTCAGGTTCTTGTGGATTTGGATCTCCCATTCGCTCATCTTCATCATCAATTGCTAGATATTTAGGTTCTTGTGGATCTAGATCTAGTATTCTCTCATCATCATCACCATCTTCAGATTTTGAATCTGAAATCTCATGTGAAGAAGGTTTGCTCTCTTGCTCATCATCAGTTCCAAACTCTGAATCTGAAATCTCATGTGAAGAAGCAAGTACAACTGGCTCATCATTGCATCCAAACTCTGAATATGAAATCCCATGTGAAGAAGCTGTGATCTCTCCCTCATCATCACTCAACGGAGGAACAAATCCATATATGTGAATGTCATGAAACTGTTCCAGAATGTGCATGTAGTTCTTTGATGTCTCTTTTGAACCAACATAGGTGAGATCACCATCAAAGGAACTAGAACAAGATGATGATGGATATTCATTAAGATCAATTGAGGATGCAGTAGTGGTGGCCCATTTTGCCATAGGACTTGAACCAATAGGTGCTAGATCTTCAAGTTCTTATGGATCTGGATCTAGCATTCACACTTCTTCAAGAGTCCTCTTTTTCCCAATCTTCTTTGGTAAATCTTTGCCATTTGGAAGACCTTCAACCACATTTTGAGCTTGCTTGTAGTTGAGATGAGATAGCCTACTCTCTTCATTTGCATGAGAGTGAAGAGAAGACTCCTTTGAGAGAGGTAAGAAGTGTGAAAAATCATAGAGTTTTGTCTTATGATTTGCAACTCCTTTTGCTATGATTTACCTTGAAACCATGTGTTGTATCTTGACTTCATTCAGAGAAAATATCACTCTTTTGGGATCTCCAATATGAGTCATTTGATACACTGAAAGTATATTTGCTGTGAGAGAAGGAACATAAAGCACATCGGAGAAGTAGCCATGGTCAAGATTGATTCTACCAATCCCCTGAGAGGAGACTACATAATCATTTGCCAACATGATGGAAGGGCCAACTGAGCTTTCGAAGTTGGAGAAGAGATCCTTGGAGTAAAACATGTGTCTTGTTGCTCATGAATCTATAATGAATGAATAATTTGTTGATGCTTTTTCCATGAGGGCATGACATTTCTCGTTGTCCTCAGATCTAGAAGGTTCAGTATCAGTATCTTTCTTCCTTGCACATGCTGGTACAAGAATATTGTTCTTCTCAAGTAATTGAGCCATCAAGTCTATAGTCTTCTTCATACAAGAACTCTCACGATGAAATCCTCGATGACAATATGTTCACTTGGATCTCTCTTTCTGAGATTGCTTGTTCTTCTTTGGGTTCGAAACCCCATCTGACTAATATGGAATATATTTTGGCTTTGTATCATTCGATCTCTTTTCAGAAATCTTTTGCTTTCCCTTTGCATTCGCTCTTTTGGCCTCAGTAGTTGTAAGGGCTGAATCCAACTTTTGTTTGATCATTCCCATGGAGATTAACTTCTCCTCCTCTTGAGTAAGATATTGGATGAAGTAATCAAGTGAGGGAAACTTCCATTTTGGAATGGACATCTTAGCTAACTGAAATGTGGAGACAAAAACTGAGAAGTTTGGCCCCAACTTAGAGAGAATGGCAAGAATAAGTTGTTTGTCTTCTTTCACTATCTCATATATTTTCAACTGATAAATCAAGCTTTTGAACTTGGTTAAGAATGCATTGATGGATTCGAAGATTTCAGGACTCAAAGAGATGATTTCATTCTCCAATTTATGACCTTTCAGATCATCTTTCTATCCAAAGAGGGATTCGAGCTTGTCCCAAACCTCTTTTGGAGATGTTAGATCGATGACATGGAAGTTAAGATCTTCAGAAATTGAGAGAAGAAGTAATCCTACCGCTTCATCAAGCCTATCCAAGTACTTGGATTTCTCCACTGCACTGAGTGGTTCTACCATTGTTCCATTTAGTATCCTGGTGAAGCTCTTGGATCTCATGAAGAGAGACATCTTGGCTTTCCATTCGACATAGTTGGAAGATGTGAGCTTTTAGATCCATCTGAACAGTGAAGGTCAAATTGTTGAAGAAGAATTCGAATGGGTGAATAAACCTGAAAACATGAAGAGTTTTGTTGATGGAGATTTGCTACACTTCAAATGAACACTACCTTAAGACACCCGAGCACATATTACTAAGTCCTTCACACCTGGCTATATCTCACTGCATTGCTCCAGTGAATTCAAGGTAATAGCACCAGGATTTGCTGTGGAAACTCAGAGGCTTCTGGTGCTCAGGGAAAGATAACTTCTCAAAGAAATGTTGCAACTGCTGCAATGGCTGCAATTCGAATAGTTGTTGACTGCTCTGATACCATGTGATAATCTGTAGGGGATCTAGCAACTGTAACAAACTCACAATCAAACTCTCAAGAATGTTGCAAAGAAGAAGAGAATAATGCACTCAATAATCACTCATGAACACAAAAAATGGAGAATAGCAGTATCATACATCAGCTGTGAGCTGGCACTATGTGAATAATGAATACAATAATGAAATATGTGTAGATAATTCGAATTAACCAAGGAGTTCATTCAAATCATACTCAAAGTCTAGCTTGGAGTACAATGGAGACATCATCTAGTCATTAGTATCAGTCATAAATGGTAATAGTCAGTCAAGTGAGTCTAACTGAGTCTAACAGAACCATCTAGGCATAAATAAGGGAATGGAGACTCCAAGGAGGGCACATGAGGTTGTCTAATGGTCAAGTGGAACTCCAGAACTAGCTAAGTAGGAGCTACTAGGAGCTACAGGCAGTTAGCATGAGAAATCAGTGTAAGAACCACTCAATCAATGCTCTAACTAAATGATAACTCCTGGTAGGTGAGATAAGGCACTCTAACTGAGAGATAACTGGTGGTAGGTGAGCAAAGGCACACTTGTCATGCAGAACAGTCAAATAGGGTGTATCAGGTAGGCAGGAGGCCAACTGTGGGATGAAGAAAGGCTCTGGGGAGATGAAAGTGAGCTCTAGGTGTTGGGGAGACCACCAAGATGATGACTGGATGCATGCTGTTGCATGGAAATTCATACAGCATGCAGATTTGCATGTAGGCATGCAAAATATAAAAATGATGGTGTGAATATTCCAATAAAAACCCTCATCTTATCATATACTTCATCTCTCATTGACATCAAATCACCATATTTTGAGAGTTACAATACTTGTAGTTGTACCTTGGGGTACCTTTCAATCACTATAAGGGATCTCCTCGAAATAATTACGGAGTCCTTAGTGCTCCCTAACTTGGTGGTATCTCCTATGCTTGATGTGAACACCTCTATCACACCAGGAAGAGTCATACATTTTGAAGGTAACAGTGTTCACATCAAGCATAGGAGAGACCAGAGAGCACAAAAATAAATTACGATGCATTATCGGCCCTATAGTACCCTTTGAACCTTATACATTAGGGGGCATATTTTAATGCATAAATATCGCACACATGCGACATTTTTACAATTCACAGAGTAAAGCGTCATCAACATATATCATCCATCCCACTGAAGACATCCTCATCATATCCAAGAAGCAATATGAGTCTAGAAATGCCAAAGAATACTCAAAATATAGGGCAATGTGGCCTAACCTCTATTTAGGTGCACAACTACGCATATTACCAGTTATGTGCCCGCACGAACCCTACACGGATCTTCCTTCAATATCCGCATGACTGTCAAAATGACAGGATCTCGACCACTAGCTATGCATTAAAGGATCATAAAATCCCCTCAAGAACACAAATTTGAACTTGTCTTCTCAACATGATGGATTGGCATTCAATAGCCCCTATTGTGTACTTTGAAGCTAGTTCATGAGGTGATGAGGTTCACACTTGGATCTAGTTGTTTCTTGGCCACTTCTTGGCCTATAAAAGGAAGCCATGGGCATGCATATAAGAAGATAAATCTAGAGCAAGGTTATGCTACTTAAATTTTATTAGAGCTTCCTCATAGCCCATCTCTTTCATATTCATTGACATCTTCCAAGATCCCTTTCCTCCTTCCTTCAAGGGGCAAGTGCTTCTCTCCACTAGTTCTTTAAGCTTTCTAGCATTTAGTGTGGACAAAATAGGTTTCCCTAAGGGATATTTTTGGCTTCCCTTTGGAGCCTTCACCTCCTAGGTGACACTACATGTATTTGCTTTACCATTGGTAAATCTAAAGTGGTTCTTGCATTGGCTCTTACGGTTATGGTTTGCACCCTCTTGTTCCCTTTTCTCATTTCAAGTTATTTTTGTTGTTATTTTGTTTTATTTGACTAACAAGGCCTTGCAGGATCTACTTTGGGGTTATCACGTTTTCCTTTTGTTTCTAAATACTGGTCCTAGTCAACAACCTCAAGGGATTTCCTCCAACGTGGGAGAGGTTGCACACCTTTGTGCATAATTTCCCACAACGATCCTTCTTCAGTAATGTTGTTAGAGGTGTTGATATTCTTCCATAGTTCCAAACAAACTTGTGGTAGTACCATGTCAAACCTAAGAATCCTCTAATATTCTTAAAGGTTTTGACAATTGGCCAGTCCGCTTTAATTTTGTTAGGGTCTACTTTGACACCTTCATGAGATAAAATATAACCCAAATACTCTACCTCCTTTACCCTAAAGAAACATTTGGAATTTTTTTCATATAGTTGTTGCTCATTTAGTAGTTGTGGCACCCTATCAACATGTTGAACATGTTCTTCCCAAGACTTGCTATATATTAGTATATCATCAAAAACTACTAACACAAATTTTCTAAGGAAGGGCTTGAAAATGGATTCATCAAACCTTGAAATGTGGAAGGTGCATTCCTAAGGACAAAAGGAATGACAAGAAATTCATAATGGCCTTCATGATTTATGAATGATGTTTTTGTGATGTCTTCTTCATTCATTCTAATATGATGATGCCCTAATTGAAGATCCAACTCTGTGAAGTAAATCGCTCCATGTAGTTCATCTAACAATTCATCAATGACCAAAATCATAAACTTAGCTTTAATGGTGAGCATGTTGAGCTCTCTATAATCTAGACACATATGACATGTTCCCTCTTTCTTTTGTACCATTACTACTAGTGCAGAGTAAGAACTTTGGCTAGGCCTGATTATGCTAGCCTCTAATGTTTCTTCAACCATACGCTCATTTTTGTTCTTTTGGCCATAGGGGTATCTGTAAGGTCTAAAGTTAGGAGGAATACTTTCTACAATCAAGTGAATAGCATGATCACAATATCGAGTTGGTTGAATACATTTTGGAATATATTCAAATACCTTAGAATGCTTATCAATGACCATTTGGAGATTTAGGGGAATAAGAGACTTAGATGTTTGAACCTATAGTGAGCATAATTATGTGATTATTCCTTGATGTCCCTTTTTCAACAATTTTGTCTTTCCATTAGATCTTATTACCTTGCTTGGTTTTCCTATGATACCTCTTAACTTAAATTCTCTTGCTTCCCAAGAAATTTTTGTGAAAAATTATTGAAAATTAAAAGCCAATATTCCTAATGATTGTAACCATTGAAACTCGAAGGAAACATCAGAAACACCCATTAAGATAGCAATAATTGGAATATTCAATACATATTCCCACATAGTAAGATTTATGAAATTTCCCTGAGAAATTGATAGCTCCTCCATCTGCAATCATTACTTGAAACTCTGGTGCTCGATATATAAAGCAATTAAGAACTTTTTCTAATTTACAATGAATTAAATTATGAGTACTACCAGGATCAATCAACAACGTTAATTTTTTATTTTTGGCATATCCTTTAGGCTTCAATATTGATAATTGGAGGAGTTCTAATTCCAACCAATGCATGACAAGATATGGTGGGAGTAGTCTCCTCTATTTATTCACCTTGAGATGATTCATGTTATTTTGCTTCTTCCTCTTCACAATCTATGTAGAATAATTCATTCTCACCACACATATGTCCCTTACTATACTTGTTGTCGCAATTAAATAATAAACCTTTTGCTCTTCTTTCATCCATTTGTTGAGGTTTCAACCTTGTCGGTTGAGGTGGGATAGAATAAGGAACATTATTCTATCTATAGGTGTTAGAGGTGTTCCTTTTAGTAGTCATCGCCATGTGTTTTTACTTTCAACCTTCCTTTCCAACATGAAATCCTTCTCTAAAGATGTTGGTTCGAAGAGAGACACCTCATGTTGAATGTTATCCTTCAAAGCTCCCATAAAGAGATCCAACGAATCATCTTATGGAATATTGTTCACTCTAAGGCTTAACTTATGAAACTGCTTGATGTGCTCTGCAATTGAACATTTATTCTTAAGATTTATCAACTTGATAAAGAATGTGTTGCTCTTAATATCCCCATAATGTGTAATCAATTCCTTGATGAATATAGACCAAGAGATAATAGAGTCCTTTTTACAGTCACAAAGCCATTGGAACCATACAAATTGATCAGGCTCTAAATACAAGGATGCAATAGTTACCTTTTACAAAGTTGGCACTTGGTGTAGATAAAAAATTTGCTTCATTTGGAATATACATGTTATTATATCATTGCCATCAAAATTTCTCATGTCAATCTTGGAAATGAAATAATTCCTTGGGATTGAGTTGAACCCATGTAGATGTAGTGGATCATCAAATTTTAGGGACTCGAACCTCTTATTCTTTAACTGTTTATACATTTTCTCAATACATGACTAGAATAAGTCCCTATTTTCCCCCTTATTCTCTTCTTGAGTAGACGAAAGAGGAAGAAAGCTATGTTTTGTATCGTTTATAAATTCCTTCAACTCTTGAAGATATTCCCTACTAGTGACCTCATTGGCCATATTTTCTAGATCCTCTTTGCTATCCATCACCTTGAGATCCTCTTTTTTAGCCATCCTCTTGAGGTCCTCTTTACTGGCCATATTTTCTATATTATTTTTCAATTCCTTCTCTATATCACTTTTTTGGTTCATAAATTGAGTATATTTCATTTCCCTTTCACTCCATTCATCAAACTTTTCACTCAACTTGGTCAAGTCGTGTCTCAATTCTTCATTTTCTTCATAAGTCATGGTTGAACTTTCAATAGGTTTACTGAGTGTAACATTTTTTGATGTGCCTTTTTCCATTTGATCCCAATGATGTTTACTATAATTATTCTCTATTTACTCTTTATCGCTCCTTTTGAATCACCCAAAATATATATTCCAATCAAAATTTATGTGAATTTTAAAATTGCATACCTTAATTCAAAACCCTGATTTGAAGACTGTTTGTTAGCCGACCTTACAACTAAGGTAAATATGAAATTTTGGCCCCTCTGAGTCTGAATTTTTTTTCTTTAGTAACCTAATATGTCTTCTCTATAATACCACAAGTTTGACCTAATTTTGAAGTTCCAATAAAAAGTTATGGTATTTTTCCTAAAAGTTGTTATTTTTGTCCCTTTCAGTAGAGAGAAAGTGTGCGGCCTGCCACATGTCTAATTTTTAGGATGTGATTTTTAAATTTCTACCAACGATATTATGGTTTGTCTTATTTAAATAGACAAGAAAGAGTAGACCATGCCTTAATAATGAAGAAAATAGATGAATAGAAAGCCTCTTTGAGGGGGAAACCTCCTGATACAATGTACTAACTACACAAGACAATATAATAAGATATGATTCAAATGAAAAGGTCTCCTTGATATATATAGGGTGTATATAAGAGAGAAGGATGTACAATTACCACTAATGGACTCAAGCAGACACAATAATATAACAATATTAATATAAAGTGCTCGATTTAAAGGGAATGGGCATCAATTTAGGGCTTAACACTCCCTCCCATTAACCTCTTAACTCATTCCATCTTCTTATCAATTTATTATAATTTCCTAATTTTTCTTAATTCATCATAATTCTCCTATTATTAAGTTATTATATTTCTTTTATTTTGAAATTCAATTTTCTTATTATACCATTCTTCCTCTCCTTAGCATCATATTACAATAAAACCTCCTTTATAGCTATTAATCATAGTTAGCTTGAACATATTAATTTTTTTGTACTAGGGAATCGACAACTAGGATGTGTTTGGTACTCATGTGACACGATGTCCAAGGGTCCAATCCTATCTACTACCACTATACCCCTAGGTGCACCCACACAACCCCACAAGCATGGGGCATGGGTAAGTTGAGGAGCTTTGAACTTGTGATCTCTATTACAATATAACATCTCATTTTCAAGTGAATTGCCAGTTGAGCTACATCCCTGTGAGATGAGCTTATTAATTTATTATTATTCTCTTATTTTTAATTTATTTTAATTCCCTTATGATTAATTAATTATAATTCAATTTTTTCTTTTTCCTTAGAAAAAGCCACAAATTTTATTTCATTTGAAGAGAAAATAAATTTACATTATGTAGAAATATCTGTCCCCATGTATTTTGCGGCCAAATGCCCAAAAGAGTCTCCAAAAATATATGAATATTTGTTTTGAATGTATATAGCAACAAAGCATTGATATCCTTTTCAAGCAAAAAACTGATACAAACAGTCAAATAAAAATTGTTTTCCGCCACTGCTGGTGTCAAGTATATATCCAAAAGAACGAAGTATTTCCCAGTCTTTGAAAATTTTTACCAAACCAGAAGCTATAAATATCACCTGATTTATGAAAATGCTAAATATAAGCCAGTGAATCATATGAAAAGAGCATAAACTATTTTCTGAGCAAAGGTCGTGTAAACTTCAGTGTTCCAACTTGATATAGTTCTGATAATTAGTTTTGTATTGGAATTGCATTAGGAGGAAACTCATCAAAAGGCATGATAATATTCAAAAAAATTCTTCATTGTTTGTTTTGTAGATCATCCACTGCACTAGAACCATTTGAATGTTTTCCTTAGAAAGTCGATCTGTTTCCACATTTTGTTCCATGTAAACATGTTGAAAGGAAAAAATATCAAAAGTGTCCATGATTTTGAAAACTTCTTCCTATATAAAGATCAACAGGATATTATGACATTTTATAGTCTTTCTTACCCATTTTATAATAATCTGAGAATCTCCATAATATATTTATATTTGATTTACATTCCTTTCTTTGGAAAAGAATTCAATTTAATTTATTATATACAACTTAGACTTACTAATTTATTATTACTATCTTATTTTTAATTTATTTTAATTATCTTGTTATTAATTCATTATAATTTAATTTATTATATTTTCCTTATAGTTATTAATTTATTATTAATCTTTTATTTTTAATCTAATTTAAATTTTCTCATGGTGAATTCGTTATAACATTTTAAATTTATTATCATTCTCTTATGGGATAATTATTATAATTCTTTATATTATACTATTATGATCTTCACGCTTTGACTCCTTAATAATATAATATGATATATATTTGTTTCTAAATAAATTAATAATAATAAAATTTTGTATTCTTTTCATAATTATTTAATAAATAAACAATAATAATAATTAAAATCTTTAATCATTTCATTATTTCTCTTCTTTATTAACTTACACTAATTTATTTTTATTATTCTTTAACAACTAATTCTTTCATCTAACTCTAATTAATTCACCATATTCTTTTTTTATTTACAACAATTGTATATAGTCCATGGATCTTGAAGATAGGTGGTGGAGTGTCTACCCAAAATGCATTGATCATCTCTAAACTACTACAAAGTGAAACTACATAAATTTTAACACAATATTTAAGCACGGTCGAAACATTTATGCTCTAGAACTTCCTTAAAAACAAATATCCACTAAGTTTTAATAGCGGATATTTTCTTTTGTATTTTGTTGCAATATATTTTAGCGGTGTAATTTTCTATTTTTGTGCACTAGTGCACTTTAATATTATAGGAATATTGATGTCCAAAAAATATGTTGCACCCATTTTCCGTTAATAAATTGAAATTTCTAACCAAAAAATGAGTAAAAAATTTATTTTTAAAAGTGAGTTTATAATAGAAATCCTAATCACTATTTCATTCTTTTGTCAAAAGTTTGAGGGGAGACTTGTGCAAGAGAGATTTACAAGGGAAGACTTATGCAAGAGAGATTTACAAGGAAAGACTTGCCCAAGAGAGATTTACTAGGGAAGACTTTGGAGTTGCCATATTGTTATGAAGAGCCAAATTTAAAAGGGATTGTACATCACACACAACTTTATGGTGGAGAAATTTTAGGTATGTAACTTCTTACTATACATCTCAATTTTTCCCTTAATTGTTTAAAAAACAGTCAATATTTTTTTCTTTTCCTATTAATATTTATAGTACATTCTGAAAATAAAAGAAAAAAACGTTTTCATAGTTAACTTCAATGTTGGAAACCCTAGCTTTATTGTTGCTTCCAAATCTACTTTATGTTGCAAATTTTAGCGTTAGGATTTTACTCTCTCTACTATTTCATAATGAGCCCTTTTTTTAGGCACTAAATATTTAATGGCTTTATATATATATATATATATATGAGGTGTTGAGCATCAATTGCAATGGGACCACTTATTGCAATGGATCCCAAAATTTGTCCCTATTATTTTTTTTAATCACTTTCATGGTAATCAATGTGTATATAATGCACTAGTGCACTTTTTATAAAGAGAAATGCTATAGATTCATTTAATTTAATTTTTTTTAGTTGTATACTAGTGCATATTCTTGTGTACAATGCACCAATGCATATACCTCTACAATACACACCAATAAACTCGAAAACATTTTCAGCTTGAAACCATTTACTTTATTTGTAAAACATATTGCACAATTTCTTTATTTTATGATGTAGGTAATTTATTGAGAGATGTAATATATAACAAGGAAAAAAAAATGTTGTAATGAGCACAATGGGAGCGCATCCCAAAAAGAGAACAAGAAAAATTCTTTGAAATTTTAGTATAAAATTAATATATTTGAAATATCTATATGTTTAAATGATGTGTATTGGTTATAGGAGTGCAAAAGATCACCAAATATCAATGGAAACATTACAAAGAGATGAATTAGGTGAATCAAAAGGTAATCGACATGAATTTTATTTTTGAGTTTGCACTAATAATGTACTTATTAAGAATAGTCCATAACATTTTCAAACATTCTTTTTCATATTTATTGAATGTTGTGCAAGTACCGAAAGCAAGGGAAGGAAATGACATGCTAAGAAGATAAAAATTATGAAGGATGTAAATGGCAATGAATTGGTACTCAATTCATCTAGAGTGGTGCTGGAAATTAATGAAAGGTGGGGGGTGACTTTTATAAAACTATGAGGAATATAGTGGAAAGATTGTATAGATGTAGTTTCCACTTATAGTACAAAAATCAATCGATTAAATCAAATAATCAAATTATATATAAGATTCAATAGGAGATTCCATAGAAATGGTCGATGAGAACTGTCATATTTGGAATAGAAAAAACATACAGTAACAAAATAAGTCAATTATAAAGTATTATTCCTAAACATGTTTACGCACACACACACCACCACCACTACGAAAAATTATGAAATTAATATTTTGGCTATATTTAATTTAATATCAATATAATTGTTTTTTTTCATTTTTTAGGAAGATTATGAAAATTCCAAAGGATGAACAAGGTGATATTCAAAACATGTTAGTAAGGATGTCCAAAAAAATTACACGGAGATGGTAAAAAATTTAACATAAGTGCATTGCAGGAAGAGCCATTTCAACAATGTGCATCAAACATATATAATCATTGGCTTTTCTTTTATGTACTTTTAATTTAATTATTGCATGAAATACTAAATTTCATTTTCTTTGTTGCATAAAAGAAAATAAAAATGAACCTATTCATTACACAAAACATGACAACAAGGAAGAAAATGGTTGATTGCCAATTTTGTGAGTATAATTTGTGTTTTTCTTACTTAAGACTCCGTATATTTGTTGTGTATTTTATATTATAATTAATTTATGATCATACTTAGATATCTTCTGACATGTGCTAATATACAAATAAGATCCATCTGAAGCATTGATTAACATTGATTTAAGTATGGATTGTAAGTATATGTTGTAGTATCAAAAGTTAATTGAGCAATTTGCAAGTAGCTATGTTGTTTTACTTCCCTCGTTTTGTAATAATGGAACAACAATAAAATTGTATATCAATTATATCAATTCTTTTGTCATGGTGTATAAAATTTGCAAGAAACAAAGTAAGGAATGGAGCCAATAGAAGATTCACTATTGGAAGATGGCATGAGGATTGGATTTGAAAAAATGTGTATTGTTTGTGCATCACTTCTTGCTATGATATGTTTTTTTTTATTTACACAACCATGCATATTACATTATAAATGTAGATATACTCATTACGCTTTATTTCTATGTTTGTAGATCAAAAATAAAGGGGAGGAACAAAATCAAGTCAATCAACAAAATGTTGGGTCAAATAATCCAAGTGATGAAGAAATGAGGCATGCAAGCATCTCGAGAAATGAAACTAGTTTGAGTGAAGAATGATGATCAATATAATTGATGAATATTTTTAAAAGCAGTATGTTTTGAAATGTATTAGACATATTGTCCTAGTTGGATGACCACAAGTTACTAATAAGTGTAACAAATTACATATTGACATTTTGATTATTGTGGGCCTTTATGTTGTTCCATTTTGTATGATGAAGGGTCTTTTATTCATATATAATAAAATGAGTCTGATTTTATTTTTTATTGCATTATCCAATGTTGTAAAATGCTATATTGTTGATTAAAAATGGATGATTAAATATTACAATGAATATTTTTAGGAGGTGACGTCAATATCTAGATATTTGACATTTTACTATATATCAATACATGACTATCCCATTGCATGACTTTTATGCATTAGGTGCACGAGGGTGGAGCCCTTGAGAAAAAAAATTCTAGACCATTCTAGTGTATTTCAGTTCCTTCTAGAACTGTCATATGTATTGTATAAAAGGCCCAATGACCCCTAGCATTATATTGTAAGAGAAGAAATCATTTTAAGTTCTTTTGCAAGTAATACTAAAATATAAAAGCTACCATTACCTCATTGTCGTACCTGCACACAGTAGGGTTTCCATGTAAACCTTGTGTTTTATTGTTATTGTTGTTTGCTTCTATTGTTTTATTTATTTTAACAAATAGATAAGTAATTCGATGGTATAACACATTAATACAATCATTCTATATAAACACAACAATTAAAATTAAACTATTTGATTTTTTATAATTAATTGAAAATTAAAAATAATAATAATTAACATATAAATATATTGGTGCATTCTATTTTTTAATCACTAAATAGTGTGGGGAATATGTAAATCATTAACCTTGAGATTACTTTTACATCGTGAGAAATTAAGAACCAAATTATGTTTTTTATTTGGTAAACCTCCATAGTGTTTCTCATTATTATCAATGGACCGTTACCATGGTGCTCAAGTGATAATCACATTGATGAATTATATATACAATTCGAATATATGCTATTATGTATATAAAGAACACTAAAGTCTTGTTGCAGTTGCAACCTGATCCCTAATTTTTTTGTAAAAATGTAGGGCCCCTCCTTTTATTTTTTATTTTCACTCAGATTTTATTTTCATCCTAGATATACCTACCCCTAACACTTAGTTTTTTTAAAGAAACCAAATAAAAGAGACTTTCGACTTGTTAAATTGCGGATTGTAGAAGCGGGGATTGCTTGGAATTGTTTCCGCAATTCCGTAATCCTACAATCTAGCCTTTCCATAATCCCGCAATCACGCATCTCACAGTTCCGCATTATTGAATTCCCGCATTCCCAATTACGGAATGCAGATTGTGGGTTACATTCCTGTTTTTCCAAAAAAATTATCCTGCAAGCCCGCTTTTCTGCAGTTCCGATTGTGGATTGCGGGTTGATTTTTTATGGCTTTTTTATTTTGCCTCTCGCATTTCCGAAGATCTGCAATTACGCTTCCCGCAATTCCATTTTTCCGCAGTTCCGATTGCGAACTGCGGATTGAATTTTTTAAAACATTGGAAAATGGCACACGCAATCCCGACTTTATTTTGCTCATTTTTTACCCTTAGATTTTTCTTGAAAAAACAAAGAAAGGGCAATTTTTTGAATCGGAGCAACTCGCATTTTTCCACCGAAATAGTTGGAGCAACTTGCCATTCTTTTCTGAAACGGTCGGAGCAATATTCCATTCTCCGTCGAAACGATCGGAACAGGTGCGAAAGGGTGCCGGTTTTATCATTGAAATTGTGTTTCTGACCAGAATCTGAAGTCACTTTGACACGGTCGGAAGGAAAAAGAAGACTGGTTGATTTGGAGAAGTTATTGGTTTCACGTCGAAACAGATCAGTGAAAATTTGAAAGTCCGTTGAAACATTCGCTCACAAAAAAAAATGCTCCAAAACTTTCACTGCATGAACAGAATCAACATAAAATGGGAAAAGACGTCAAAACGTATCGATGTCAAAGTGAAAAGACGCCGAAAATTTCATTTCACAAAATCGATCGGTGTAAAAATCTGAAAGAGACGCTAAAGCATGTCATGGTCAAAAGAAAAGTCAGCCGACTCATGTCACGGTCAAATAGAAAAATGCTCCGATACAGCTTTGCCCGAAATGGTAAAAGGAACCTTTTTGCACGAACACATAAGCGCATTAAATGCTATGGTTTGCTAAGGTATATGTATAAGTTCCTTTTTAGACCCGTTTATGAACATTTGCAACAACATTACAGAGCACTCAGGACGCTAAAAGAACCCCGTTAGTTTTCTTTTCTTTCAACCATTCACACATTGCCAGGTAGATCTTTTATCTGTTTACTTTAATTGATAGAACGACGTTTTACCATAGTAATTTACAAGTCTATCATTGGCGCCCGAAATATTGTTAAATTTGAAAAGGTATAAGAGCTTGGGATTAATTTTTTTCTTTTTTACTTGAGTTAGCACATTATCATAAAAGATCGCTGCATCTCCATAGCTTATGCTGTCCTGACTAGGTTTTCCACTAGATAAAATTGATAGAACATATATAACCCCTACAGTGAACACCTATATCACTGGGGTGTTTTCTTGTTTAATGTTCTTCCCATACCTCACTAAAGAGATGAAACCTATTAGGTTAAACCGTAAGAACAAGGCTTCAAGTTTGTTGAGAACCCTGAATCTCCCCAGGTCGCATAAACAAGTGAAACATGCAGTTTTTTTTTAAGAGAGTGTTCGGATTTTACTTTTGTTTTGGTTAAAATGGGTGTGCTTTACTATTATCATATTCCGTCAATGGAACTCTTAGATAAAACCTTTTTCTTATTTTGGCCAATGGTGCATTGAAGAATCTAGATTAACTCAAATCAAGACCTGTTTGTACATTATTCACTACATATGTGTTTTCATTTTTCAACTAAGTTGTCAATATTGTGATAGATACTAACCAACATCAAATAAATCAGATATCATGGAAGTATGAATCTCCTAATTTTTGGGTTTCTTGCAAATAATATTGATGAATTATACCTTTGCATGTTGCTTTAAAATGTGTTGTTCTAACGATAAATTACTCTCATACATTGATTTTGATATTACTTCAGGACTCAAAAATGCAAAGGAAGGCTTCCAAGCATAAGAACAAGGCAGTAGAGTCAGATTCAGACATAGAGGTTCTTCGAGAAAATCCAATGGACACAGTATATGAGGATACCAAGGTAGTGATAGGACTCATCCGTGAATACAAATGGGGTGACTTATATCACCTAATAATAGATCAGAATATGCCAGATGCAACCATTGAGGAGATGGTAGTGTATCAAAACATCAAAAGGTCCGGCCTCCATCAAGATGCCACCAGACCATAACTTTTCCCATTCTCTGAAGTCATTGGCTGGATTCTACCTCGTGTAGATGTCAGCACAAGAATCATAGCTAGAGCAAGTGGAGTAGCCATTGGCATCATTTCAACCAGCCCATATCAACATAGCGTATAAATTTCCATCTCTCAAGGTTATGATGACTAATGAATGGATACAGGGAGTCAACATAGATCACTTTGAATATGCCAAGAAGATGTTGATCCCTGGAATGTAGATGAGACAAAGGGAAAGTGCGGAGTATGATACTCGGAACTTGAAGGCCCCTTTCAGAATTATAGCTTTAATGCTGAGCAGAATATTCGGCAAGGTGAATGGGAATGTATATAAACTAAGTTAGGTACCTCTCATGTACCACATTGCCTCCCATGGTACCATATTCAACTAGGGGGATATTATCTCGGAAAGCATGACATCGACGATAGCAGCATCCCAAGGAGGAATGACCCAGAAAAAGAGCTGAGTTCTACATGTCTTCCTACCTGATTGACTGTATCCTGATTAGACACCCATTCCACAAGTTGGGTTTCTATTGGGTCTCAGCTGAAACCCCACTATATGTGGTGTACCAATTAATGTGGGAACACAAGTATGAAATCTTCTATAAGCTCATCTGTGAGGAATTCATCATTCCTCTTTATTGGTTAATATTCAATGAAGAACCCAACTATATGTCAAAAAATGAAATGGTCGTCATCTACGAGTATGGAGATTTCTATATTACCCCTGAAGGTACTTATATCAGGATGTATGGAGGTACTAAAGAACCATCTCTAATGCTGAGGTACGTAACTAATTATGTGGTTCACAAGGAGGCAGTAAGACGGGTTTTCATTAATAGAATAGGTACTTTTTTAAATGAACATGAAAAAGCCTCCTATCCACCATTTCTTTTTGTCATCGGGGCGTATAAATTCCCCAAGGTGAAAGGAGAATTTTTTTTTGTAAAAGACCTGGAGACATTTCATTTTGGGGAGAATATATTCGTAAGGAATGACTCCCTACAAAATGGAACCCAACATTGTGTGTCATGCAAGATTCACTTTGAATACATAGACCACTTCCTTAAGTATGAGGAGTTATATCAGAGGGACAATAACATGACAAACTTGAATAAACGTTTTGGTCAGAAGAGTGGCGTAGGTCCTAGCAAGGCTATGGATACTGCCAAAGAAGCAGAAGTGCATAATTCAAGAGAAGAAGCAGAGAGACTTTAGGAAGAGGAAGTAGAAAGACAACAAAGAGAAGAAGTAGAAAGACAACAAAGAGAGGAAGTAGAAATATTGCAGGCACCAGAAGCATAAATACAAAGAATATAAGAAGAAGATAAAAGAAGAAAATAAGAAGTAGAAAGGAAGAAAAAAAGAGAACAAGAAATGGAAGAAAAGGCAGTTGAGTTGGAAGGAAAAGGGAAGAAGAAGACAGGCCCAAGAAAGCTGTGGAAGAAGAAATTTAGAATCTCCAAAACATGGACATAGACCCACCGGATGTGTTTGTAATCACACTTACACGAGGACATCTCCCATTTTCTGAGCTCGATCTCACTCCTTTTACCCCTTCCAAGCAACACTCAGTAGTGAAGCTGGACACGATAGTCTTTGACTCCAAAAGGAAGACAATAATAAGGAGAACAGAGAAAAGACTGAAAATGGGCACACAGCCAGATGTGGTGACCATTCAAGAAAGCACAATAGTAGAATGCACACATAAAGATCCCAAGTTCACGGCATCAGTAAATATGGCAGCTGCTCAAGCAACGCTGACAATGTTGATAAGTTGATGAATGACCTAGAATGCAACAAGGAAAAAATGTTAAAGCTGAAAGACAACCAAGTCAAAGTAAGAGGTGAAGGGATATAATTGAAGAGAAAAAATGATACAGTAATAGCTGAAAAGGGTAGGTTACTGGATGATTATAAGAATCTAGAGAACGAAAAGGATGATTTGAACGTACAACTTGTAATTATGGAAGGTGAGATAAGTGATTTATACTCTCTCATTAAGGAATTAGAAGAAAAAGAAATCATGACAAATCAGCAGGTGAAAGAAGTGCAGTCTCAGATTGTCGAGCTGGTCAGAGAGAAGGAATCTCTATTGGAACAGGTAAATGCAGCTCATAATAAAAAGTAGGATGTGACTCCTTTTCATGAGCAAGCATGTAAGTTACATGAATAAATCTACCACTCGCAGGAATTATTAGCTGAATAAATTTATAAAATGAGACGGATGATAGATAGGATGAAGGAGACCTCTACAGGTTCTTTGTCAATAAGACAAAATTTAGTCAATACTTTTAAAAAGTTGAAAAGGTTTATGACTTGGAAAGAGATAAATCCAGACCTCCTCGATCACCTATCACACAAAGAAGCTGCTGAACTCAAGCTAGATATAGCACTCCTAGAGAGTTGCAGAAGGGTTTCCAAGAAGATGCATGTGGAAATACCGAAATCTATTGCAAAGTGTGAAGAATTTTACAAAGGAATTTATCAGTTACATGAGAAATGTCACATCGCAATGGCACAAGATATGTACCAGTTACCCACTAAGGATCAGTGCTTAATGGAACTAAGAAATGGTCTAAGAGATGATCTGGAATACATCAGGAAGTTGGATATGTTAAATGAGGAAGACCTCAATCAGTACATTGGACAGGCATCTATAAATGCTTATTTCTTGGAAGATAGTTGTAAATTTGATACTACAAGAGTGCCAAGCGTAGAAAAGGAATTATTCGTGCATGAAGTGTCCTTGAAATTATTAGATCCCTCACAATGTAATATTATATTTTCAGGAAACAGACTGGTGGGATAAGTATATTTCCATCCTAGAGGACCCACCAGAAAGTTAAATTTAAATTGTAATTAATTATTTTGATGTGCGACACAAAAGGACAAATTTTGGTAGTCCAAATGTCAAGGGTAGCTAAAAGGATTAGTCATGTAAAGACAATTCTATTGTAATATAAATATAAGGGGAGGGATACTAGAAGAAGGAATTTTGCTAGTGAAGTAGAGACTGGATACATTGTGTAAGAGAACTACTTTTTTGCTAATGAAGAAAGGTCTATTTGTTGGGAAAAGCTTGCACGGATGTTTTCCTGGGATGTGTGACTGATATATCAGAACTATTTCTTTTATGTTTCTGTTAATGCTGTGAGATATTTCTAAATTTATTGAACTACTTCAATGGTGATGAATGATTTCCTTATCTATGCAAATATCTGTGTTAAAAGAGTAATAAATTGTGTTAATTAAAATCAAAGCTATCTTTGGTAATTCTCTTGTGGAAATGTGCATATTTTATCTTAATAGCTATCTGTTGGATTTTTATGAGCATTTTTAGATTATTACTCTTATTCAAATTCTCTCCTTGCAAGGATAGGTTAGCTTAGTGTAGAATAGGATTATATAATTGATAAGGTAGGAGCAGTAAGACGGGAGGTAAGAACCTACGCATCTTTAGTGTGGTTTCTACTGTCAATTATATGCATTATTTAGAAAGCACTTGCATATTCCTACTCTTAAACATAAAATATAAACGGTGGGTCAAGCCGCAACTGGTACATAACTAAACAAACACACTTATGGTAGCCAGACCGTTAACCAGAAAGATTCCCCATATGAAACACTGAGTGATCTAATTGGGATTATTCATTGGGGAGAATCCCTACTGTCGATACTAAGTTTTTATGGGCATCAACAGTTTTGGCACTAGAAGGAGGGCCTCCAGTGCATGGATGGCAGAGGAATTTCGTTTTCAAGAGGAAATTTCTCTGGGTCTCCATTGGAAATAAACCAACTAGAAGATTTCATTTCTGAAACTGATCATCGAGAAAAGTTGGATTCTGAAACTGATCATACCGAACATTTATATGTTGTTCCTCACACAGAAGTAGACAATTTCAGGAGACATACTAGATCATACATGAGGAAAATTGGTGGATTAACAGTGGTGCCTTTATTTACTAGAAGGAAATCTCCTAGAAGACAAGTTTTGCAAACTAAGTATTCTGTGCTTGTGTAATCTTTGGAAGAATTAGTTGATTTATCATTACAAGATATACCAGATCCCATTAATCAATTGAGGCCTAATTCTCCAGAAACAAACACTACTGCACACACAAAGGCTCATACACCACCTCATACACCACCCCATACACCCCCACATTATCCGAGGCGTATTGCTAACATGGCTCACAATGTCAATCAACCTCCTGCATGGAGATCCATAGGTCCACTCAACCTATCTTCTCCTTTGCATGATTTACCTAAGCATCCAGAACAAGTACTACCTAAGTTTGACCTTGGAAAAGGGATCTCTACTGAAGATCACCTGAAATTTTGTTACTTGGAATTGAACCTATTAAATGTGGAACATGAGGATGTAGTGTGCAGATTGCTCCCTTACACTTTTGAACCAAGAGCATCATCCTGGTATTTTAGCTTACAGGCTAATTCTATAGCAGATTGGGATAGTTTTGAAAAAAAAATTCTAAATAAGTTTGGTACTCAAAAGACCATGACTTCTCTTATGAAAGAATTATTGTCTATGCGGATGGAAAAGAAGGAGAAAGTTCAAGAGTTTAATCAAATATTTACTATGATTTTGAATAGTTTTAGCGCTGCAACTAAACCTGCTGAAGAATTATTGGTAGAATATTATATTGCAGCGCTTCTCCCATGCATAGCTATGTTTGTCAAAAGAGCTGTTAAAACTACTCTAGCAGAAAATTATGATGAAGAAAAGAAAGTAGAGGCTGACATAGACAATATTATCAAACATTCTTTGCATTTGGAAGTAAAACCTACAACAAGTAAGAAGCCTTTAATATTGACCAGACCTAAAGAAGAATATGCAAATGAATTAGAAAATGTGGTCAAAATGGTTCAAAAGTTATCCAACAAAATAGTAGACTTGGAAAAAGAAAAGGGTGCTAGTTCTTTAGGAAGAAAACCATTTAAACCCTTCTATAAGAAAAAGGAAGAAAGCACATAACCACAACCACCAGTAAATAATTTTGTTGTTTTCAATTTGAATGAAGTTGGCATGGACCACTTTTGTACATTTCATCAAGAGCATCATTCCTAGAAAAGTTGTCCACGGTGGATTAATTCAATGACCCTGGTAATGAAGCAATTATTAGATGCACAACTAATAGACCAGGAAGACTAGGAAGAAGATCAAATTAATGAACCAAAAGAACCAAATGAAGAAACTACCTTGGTATTATGGGATTGGGCACCAACTTTGGATTTAGATGAAGAAGAAAAGGTGGAAGAAGTACAAATATCATCTGTGGAGTATGCCACTAGGAGTAGGGGACCAATAGAAGAACAAAGTACGGTACTAACCAAAATGAAGTAATTCAAAGAAAATACTAACAAGAATAACGGTTTAAATCAGTCACAACCAAAATCAAATGCTGGGATCATTAAGGAAACAAACCCATTAAGCAATAAACAAGTAAACCCTGTGATCAACAAATCTAATAGTGGTAAAAAGGTTGTAGAAAATCACAATATGGGGTATGACATTGTAGAATATATCAAGAATGAATTATGTAATCTCCCACAACAGAGGACAAAATTATTGGAAGCTTTTGGCATAAAATCAAGCAGTACAGTAAATAAAGAGTCAGAAAGGGTTGAGTCGGATACCGAAATTAACGAAGCAAGTATTGGTGGTAAATCGAAATCTCAAACTCTCCCTTTCCTTTTAAATTTTGAACTCTTCAATTATAATGTACATAATTTCTTGGTAGACTCTAGGGCTTCATCTAACATTATGCCACTATCTATTTGCAAGAAGATAAATGGAAAACTCACTTCATCCCCTTCATGGATTATTCAACTTGACATATCTGATGTTAAAGTCATTGGGGAAATGAAAAATGTCTCGATCAGTTTAGTTGCAGACCCTAAAGTGTGTCAATTTATTGATATCATGGTAGTGGATATAGCAGAGGCTTATGGGTTAGTACTGAGTAGAGATTGGTCAAACAATTTGAATGGTTATTTTGCAACTGATTGGTCTCGCTTATGGTTTCCTTATCAAAATAAGCAGAATCAAATCAAGGTATTAAGAGAACCTCATATGAAACATAATGTGACTCAATTAGAAGAAAAAAATGAGCTAGTGAAATTTTCATCTTCAGCTTTGGGGAATTATTTTTTGGAAATTGAGCTAGGGAATTATCAGGCAGAAGATGCTGGCCATGATTCAAGAAAATAGTACGATCTCCTTTAATTTGCACGGGGTGACGATATTCACTATAACATAGTAGAATTAGTTACTTACTTAGATAGGCTAACTAACATAGTTGAATTAGATGATAAATTTTAGATTTTATACTTTGATGGCTCCAAAACACAAGAGGGAGCAGGAGTTGGTTGTGTTCTTTTTTATTCTCAAGGGAACATACATTTTCTCTCTTGTAGGTTAGAATTTGAATGCACAAATAATACTGCAGAATATGAAGCTTTGGTGCAAGGATTGAAAAAATCCATTGATTTGAATACTAAGAATTTAAAATTTTTTTGTGACTCGGAAATAGTTGTTAGGAAAATAAGAAACACCATTCTTTGTGTGTCTCCACACTTGAAAGGGTATTAGTCTGAAGTATGGAAGTTAATATCAAATTTTAATGCTTTCAACATAAATTCCATCCCTAGATTACAGAACATCGCTGTTGATTTACTAGTTGTTTATGCTTCACGGTTAGTACCAACCAATAAGAAGTGTTCTATTGAATTGCTTTTTAGGCCATCTGTACCTGACAACATTACAAATTTGAGAGTGTTCAATGATTATGAACATATTATCATCTTTCCGACAAATGAATATAACTTCAAAGAATCGATTATTGAAGAAGATGAGCACCAGTCAGAATTGCAAAACAAAGGTACCATCAAAGGCAATTTTATGACAAAAGGAGTGCGAACACTTGAAGGATTATTTGACTTACAACACAAGTTTGGGAAGCCTACAAATGTCAAGACAAAATGTTCCTCAATGCAATATGAGTTGGTAAACTTAGGAACGAAACAAGAGCCTAAATATGTCAATTTAGGACAAATTTGTTCACTTGGCGAAAGATCCAAATTTATTAAATTATTTCAGCAGTACAAGGATATTTTTGCATGGACATATGAAGATTTGAAAACTTATGATACACATACCATCCATCATGTGATACCTATCAAACAAGGAGAAAAACCATTCCAGTAGCAACTTCGAAAGATGCATCCTACACTTGAACCATTAATACAGAAAGAATTAAAGAAGTTGTTGGATGCTAATATTATTTTCAAGGTTAGACATTTTGAATGGGTGGAAAAATTGGTGCCTATAAGAAAGAAATCAGGAGAAATCATATTGTGTGTTGATTTTCGAAATTTGAACATGGCATTAGATAAAGACAACTATCTGGTCCCACCCATGGAACAAATTTTACAAATGGTATCAAGATCATAAATGTTCTCCCTATTAGATGGATTTTCAGGTTATAATCAAGTGCTAGTGGCCGAGAAGGATAGGCTGAAGACTACCTTTCACACAAAATGGAGAACATTCGCTTATAGAAGAATTCTTTTTGTCCTTATGAATGCTGGAGCCACATTTCAAAGAGCCATGGATATCGCATTCTAAGGTTTGTTCGACCACTGTGTTGACATTTATTTAGATGATGTGACTGTTTTTTCTAAGAAAAAGGAAGATCATGCTTTTCATTTAAAACAAATTTTTGAATGTTGTAGAAAGTATGGTATATCTTTGAATCCTAAGAAAAGCATTTTTGTTGTTCTCAAAGGAAAATTGTTAGGGCACATCATCTCTATAAAGGGAATCTCTATAGACCCGGAAAGAATTCAAGCTATAACTCATATTCCCATGCCCCATAATAAGAAAACTATGCAATCATTTATGGGCACAATAAACTTTGTGCAAAGGTTTGTACCAGATTTTTTACAGATTGTAAAACCTTTGTAGCAAATGGTGAATCAAAGTGTGCAGTTCAAATGGACTGATATTGAGAAGAATGCATTTAAGGATATAAAAATGGCCATTGCTCATGCACCTTCATTGAGCAGTCTATATTTTGAAAAATATTTTATTATATACACATTTGCTTCATATTTTTCTCTTGCAGCAGTGCTCACGCAGAAAGCAGAACAAGGAGATGAATACCCAATATATTTTATGAGCACTGGGTTACAAGGAACTGAACTGAATTACCCAGCTATAGATAAACAAGCGTATGCAATTTTCAAGGCAGTGAAGCAGTTCAGACCTTATATTCTGAAAAATAGAACAAAGGTTGTAATACCTCACCCAGTTGTTAGATCTTTATTTATTCAGAAGGAGTTGGGAGAAAGACGAGGAAATTGGGTGATTGCACTCCAAGAGTATGACCTAGAATTTAATCCAGCCAATATCATCAAAGGTCAAGGACTATGCAAGTTGCTGACTGAAAATACAATTGATAAATATCATGGATGGGAAAATGAATAAAAAATGAATCTAATTGAAGTATGTTCCACTTTTACCACTCTAGAGTCTTGGTACTGAGACTTAATTCATTATCTTCAAAATGGTTATTTTCCAGAACATTGGAGTTCAAAGCAAAGAAGGGCACTCCGATTAAAGTCAACATCATATCAAATAATAAATGGAGTGATATTTAGAAAGAATTACAATGGATTTTTTCTCATATGTCTTGAAAAGGATGATGCAAAGAAAGTGTTAAATGAGTTACATGATGGCCCTGCAGGGGGACATTATTCCGGAGAAACTACTTCTCATAAAATATTAAGAGCTGGATATTATTGGCCCACTTTTTTAAAAAATTCTCATGCTTATGCAAGAAGATGTGATGTGTGTCAGAGAAGTGCTGAAAGACTACCAAAATCAACAAATCCACTAAAACCAGTTATCATTTCAGAACCATTCGAGCAATGGGGTTTCGATATCATCGGGGAAATAAATCCCAACTCGTCATTGCAACACCGGTACATCCTCACAGCCACTGATTATTTCACGAGGTGGACTGAAGCAACTCCTTTGCGTAAAGTGAATGAGGATGTGGTCATCTGATTTTTGCAAGAAAACATAATAACCAGGTTTGGGGTTCCAATTTCATTAGTTTTTGATAATGCATCTTATTTTTCTTCTGCTAAGTTAAGTACAATTTCTATGGAACAAGGAATTAAATTGCATTTTTCATATAACTATTATCCTCAAGGTAATGGGTTGGCAGAATCTACCAATAAGAATCTCATACGAATTTTGAAGAAAACAATTATTGAAAACCAAAGAAATTGGCATGCAGCCCTTCCCAACGCTTTATGGGAAGATAGGGTCAATCCAAAAAGATTTTTAGGGGTTTCTCTTTACACCTTAGTCTATGGGAAAGAGGTTTTCCTTCCTCCAAACATACTACTTCCTTCCCTACAATTAGCTCAGGCATCTCGAGGATCAAATAGCGAAACCATGCAGTCAAGGATTAATACTTTGGTCAAACTTGAGGAGGCACGGAAAAAGGCCAAAGATAGATTCAACCATCACCAAGACATTGTTAAGAGGTGGTTTGATAAATGAAAATCTGTTAAGAAAAATTTTGAGGTAGGATACTTAGTTTTAAAGTGGGACCATCCTCACGAATAAAAGGGAAAACATACAAAATTTCAGCAACTATGGCTTGGTCCTTATTAGGTTGTAGAGAATCTTGGCCCAACGACTTATAAGTTACAAGATTTACAAGGGGAGGATGAAAACCTCCCTGTCAACGGCCTATCCCTCAAACAGTGCTTTTCTTATGTTTAGGGAAACCTGTTGTACATAAATAAATTTTGTTGATTCTTAGCTTTCCATTTGATTTTGGTTATTCCTTTTCTAGGATAGTTAGCTTCAACCTTATCTCATTTTTTTGTTTTGATTTTACTCTGTTTGTTTGATTTTTGTTTAAATAAATCCCAGTTCAACTTTCAGAGTGATGTGCAGAATTGCAGAGATCTGAACAATCTCATGTGAAATGATTATAATCAACGAAGGGTTAGAATCGTATTTATAACAAAAGGAATTATTTTTGTAACAACAATGTCATTAGTGATTTTAATTGCTCCTTTGTTTTAAAAGGGGAAACTTTCTTCATGTTTCAATTTGTGTCGATATAAACCTCGTGAAATAACCAAGATTCATGAATTCTAAATTACTATCTTGGGGATCCACTCACTCACACATAAATGCCTATCTTAGGAATCCTACTATAACTGACCCATTGAAAGGAAGCATGCCTTGCTAATGTATGGCAGTTAGAATGATCCCATGCTACAGAAATTACAGCCAAAAGGCTTATAATGAAGAGTCAAAATTGCTAAAAGGATTCCATCTCCATTAAAGAAATGGTATGGAAAAGTCAAATGTATCTAATCAAGAAGATACACCAGATGATATTCCAGAAGGTTCTTCTCCGTCTATGAGTATGACAAATAAATAAAACTCATAACTCACACAAAAGTACATTATGGCTGGAAGAACCTACATCAAATGTTTGAAGACTGAAGAAAGCTATTTTGAAGGACTCGGACAATAAAATCATCAAAAGAAAGCATCAAAAGAAATGTTGATAGCCAATGGGAATGAAGAACAAACGAGTACATCTGTCTAATTTTGTTACAATCCTGTGGAGTCATATGTAGAGGTAACCAAAAGATAGGAGTAGTAATGAACCCCATATTATGGCCTCAAGAGAGTGGTTAGAAAATCTGGTACAGGTTGCCCACTTCCCAAAACAAATGACCAATATGATTCAAGAAGCTACTCTCCTTGCTTAAAGATTTGGACTTTTAAAATCCTGAAAGGAAATGTTAGAGGCATAGTTTTTACATTTAGAATTAATAACAAACAAGCAATTGTAATCCTCAAGAATAATTAGTTCAGAGATCTCTGTTCACCAGCTAGTCGCCAATTGTTGCAGTTGCAACCAGATCCCCAATTTTTTTGTAAAAATGTAGGGCCCCTCCTTTTATTTTTAATTTTCACTTAGATTTTACTTTCATCCTAGATATACCTACCCCTAACACTTAGTTTTTTTAAAGAAACCAAATAAAAGAGCCGTTCTCCTTGTTAAATTGCAAATTGCGGAAGTGGGGATTGCTTGGAATTATTTCCACAATCCCGCAATCCAGGATTTCCGCAATCCCGTAGTCCTGCATTGCCGAATTCCTAAATTCCCAATTGCGGATTGCGGGTTACATTCCTGGTTTTCAAAATTTTGCTCCCGCAAGCCCGCTTTTCCGCAGTTCCGATTGTGGATTATGGGTTGATTTTTGTGGTTTTTTTATTTTTCCTCCTGCATTTCCATAGATCCGCAATTCCACTTCCCACATTCCATTTTTCCATAGTTCCGATTGCGAACTGTGGATTGCATTTTTCAAAACATTGGAAAATGGCACACGCAATCCCGACTTTATTTTGCTCATTTTTTACACTTAGATTTTTCTTTAAAAAACAAAGAAAGGGCATGTTTTTGAATTGGATCAACTCACATTTTTCCGCCGAAACGGTCGGATAACTTTCCATTCTCCGCCAAAACGGTTGGAGAAATATTCCATTCTCCATTGAAATGATTGGAACAGGTGTGAAAGGGCGTCGGTTTTATCATTGAAATTGTGTTTTGGACCAAAATCTAAAGTCACGTCGACACTGTCAGAGGGAAAACGAAGACAGGCCCATTCGAAGAAGTTATCGGTTTCATGCCGAAATGGATCAGCGTAAATTTGAAAGTCTGCCGAAATGTTCACTGACAAAAAAAAGAAAAAATAAATGCTCTGAAACTTTCATCACACAAACAGGATTGGCATAAAAGGGGACAAAATGCTAAAACGTATCGATGTCAAAGTGAAAAGGCATTGAAACTTTCATTTCACAAAAGCAATCGATGTAAATATGAAAGAGATGCCGAAACACGTCGTAGTCAAAATAAAAGTCAGTTGACGCATGTCGCGGTCAAACCGAAAAATGCTCTGATACAACTCTGCCCAAAATGGTAAAAGGACCCGTTTTGCACGAACACCTAAGTGCATTAATGCTAGCGTTTTCCAAGGTATATGTATAAGTTCCTTTTTATCCCCGTTTACAAAAATTTGCAACAGCATTATGAAGCACTCAGGATGCTAAAAGAACCCCATTGGTTTTATTTTCTTTCAACCATTCACACATTGCCAAGTAGCTCTTTTATCCGTTTACTTTAATTGATAGAACGACGTTTTACCATATTAATTTACAAGTCTTTCATTGGCACCCGAAATATTGTTAAATTTGAAAGGGCATAAGAGCTCGGGCTTAATTTTTTTTTTTTTTACTTGAGTTAGGGCATTCCCGTAAAAGATCTCCGCGTCTCCATAGCTTATAAAGTCTTGACTAGGTTTTCCACTGGATAACATTGATAGAACATATATAACCCCTACAATGAACAACTATATCACCGGTACATTTTCTCGTTTAATTTTCTTCCCGTACCTCACTAAAGAGATAAAACCTGTTAGGTTAAACCGTAAGAACAAGGATTCAAGTTCATCGAGAACCCTGAATCTCCCCGAGTCGCGTAAACAAGTGAAACATGCAGTTTTGTTTGAAGAGGGTGTCCGGATTTTACTTTTGTTTTGGTTAAAATGGGTGTGCTACACTATTATCATACTCCGTCAATGGAACTCTTCGATAAAACCTTTTTCTTATTTTGGCCAATGGTGCATTGAAAAATCTATATTAACTCAAATGAAGACCCATTTGTACATTATTCACTGCATATAGGTTTTCATTTTTCAACTAAGTTGTCAATATTGTGATAAATCCTAACCAACATCAAATACACCAAATATCATGGAAGTATGAATCTCATAATTTTGGGGTTTCTTGCAAATAATATTGATGAATTATACCTTTGCATGTTGATTTAAAATGTGTTGTTTTAACAATAAATTACTCTCATACATTGATTTTGATATTACTTCAGGACTTAGAAATGCAAAGGAAGGTAGCCAAGCATAAGAACAAGGTGGTAGAGTCAGATTCAAACATAGAGGTTCTTATAGAAAATCCAATGGATGCAATATATGAGGATACCAAGGTAGTGATAGAAGTCGTCCCTGAATACAAATGGGGTGACTTATATCACCTAATAAGAGATCAGAATATGCTAGAGGCATCCATTGAGGAGATGGTAGTGTATCAAAACATTAAAAGGCTCGGCTTCCATAAAGCTGCCGCCAGAACGAAAATTTTCCCATGCTTTGAAGTCATTGGTTGGATTCTACCTCATGTATATGTCAGCACAAGAATCATAGCTGGAGAAAATGGAGTAGGATTGGCATCATTTAAACCAGCCCATATCAGGGCAGCGTATAAATTGCCATCTCTCAAGGTTATGATGACTAATGAATGGATACGGGGAGTCAACATAGATCACTTTGAATATTCCAAGAAGATGTTGATCCCTGGAAAGAAGCTGAGGCAAAGGGCAAGTGCGGAGTATGATATTCAGAACTTAAAGGCCTCTTTCAGAATTATAGCTTTAATGTTGAGCAGAATATTCAGCAGGGCGAATGGGAATGTATATAAACTAAGTTGGGTACCTCTCATGTACCTCATCGCCTCCCATGGTACCATCTTCAACAGGGGGGATATTATCTCAGAAATATTGACATCCACGATAGCAGCATCCCAAGGTGGAATGACCCATAAAAAAAAGTTGATTTCTACATGTCTTCCTACCTGATTGACTGTATCCTGATTAGACACCCATTCCACAAGTTGGGATACTATTGGGTCCAGGCTGAAACCCCACTATATGTGGTGTACCAATTAATGTGGGCACACAAGTATGCAATATTCTATAAGCTCATTTGCGAGGAATTCATCATTCCTCTTTATTGGTTAATATTCAATGAAGAACCCAACTGTATGTCAGAAAACGCAATGGTCGTCATCTGCGAGTATGGATATTTTTATTTTACCCCTAAAGGTACTTATATCAGGATGTATGGAGGTAATAAAGAAACATCTCTAATGTCGAGGTACGCAACTAATTATGTGGGGCACAAGGAGGCAATAAGACAGGTTTTCATTAACGAAATAGGTAATTTTTTAAATGAACATAAGAAAGCCTCCTATCTACCATTTCCCTTTGTCATCGGGGCGTATAAATTCCCCAAGGTGAAAGGAGCAGAATTTTTTGTAAAATACCTAGAGACATTTCATTTCTGGGAGAAGATCTTCGTAAGGAATGACTCCCTACAAAAGGAAGTCCAACATTGTGCGTCATGCAAGATTCCCTTTGAATACACAGACCACTTCCTTAAGGATGAGGAGGTATATCGGAGGGCCAATAACATGACAGACTTGAATAAACGTTTTGGTAGGAAGAGTGGCGTAGGTCCTAGCAAGGCTATGGATACTTCCAAAGAAGCAGAAGTGCATAAGTCAAGAGAAGAAGCAAAGAGACTTCAAAAAGAGGAAGCAGAAAGACGGAAAAGAGAAGAAGCAGAAAGACAACAAAGAGAGGAAGCAGAAAGATTGCAAGCAATAGAAACAGAAATACAAAGAAGAGAAGAAGAAGATAAAAGAAGAAAAGAAGAAGCAGAAAGGAAGAAAAAAGAAGAGCAAGAAATGGCAGAAAAGACAGTTGAGTTCGAAAGGAAAAGGGAAGAAGAAGATAGTCTCAAGAAAGCTGTGGAAGAAGAACAAGCCCAAGAAGAAAGTCAGAATATCCAAAACATGGACATAGACCCACCGGATGTGTTTGGAATCACACTTACAGGAGGACATATCCCATTTGTCGAGTTCGGAATCACTCCTTTTACCCCTTCCAAGCAACACTCATTAGCGAAGCTGGACACGATAGTATTTGAATCCAAAAGGAAGACAATAATAAGGAGAACAGAGAAAAGACTGAAAATGGGCACATAGCCATATGTGGTGACCATTCAAGAGAAAGACAATAGTAGAAGGCACACATCAAGATCTCAAGTTCACGCATCAATAAATATAGAAGCTTCTCAAGCAAATGCTGACAATGTTGATAAGTTGATGAATGACCTAGAATGCAACAAGGAAAAAATGTTAAAGTTGGAAGACAACCTAGTCAAAGTAAGAGGTGAAGGGATAGAATTGAAGAGAAAACATGATACATTAATAGCTGAAAAGAGTAGGTTGTTGGCTGATTATTAGAATCTAGAGAACGAAAAGGATGCTTTGAACGTATACCTTGTAATTATGGAAGGTGGGAGAAGTGATTTATACTCTCACATTAAGGAATTAGAAGAAAAAGAAATGATGTCAAATCAGCAGGTGAAAGAAGTGTAGTCTTAGATGGTCGAGCTGGTCAGAGAGAAGTAATCTCTATTGGAACAGATAAATGCAGCTCAGAATCAAAAGCAGGATATGACTCCTTTTCATGAGCAAGCATGTAAGTTACAGGAAAAAATCTGCCACTCACGGGAATTATTAACTGAAGAAATTTATAAAATGATACAGATGATAGATAGGATGAAGGAGATCTCTACAGGTGCTTTGTCAATAAGACAAAAGTTAGTCAATACTTTTAAAAAGTTGAAAAGGTTTATGACTTGGAAAGAGATAAATCCATACCTCCCCAATCACCTGCCACACAAAGCGGTTGTTGAACGCAAGCTAGATATATCACTCCTAGAGAGTTGTAGAAGGGCTTCCAGGAAGATGCATGTGGAAATACCAAAATCTATTGCAAAGTGTGAAGAATTTTACAAAGGAATTTATCAGATACATGAGAAATGTCACATCCCAATGGCACAAGATATGTACCAGTTACCCACTAAGGATCAATGCTTAATGGAACTAAGAAATGGTTTGAGAGATGATCTGGAATACATCAGGAAGTTGGATATGTTAAATGAGGAAGACCTCAATCAGTACATTGGACAGGCGCCTATAAATGCTTATTTCTTAGAAGATAGTTGTAAAGTTGTTACTGCAGGAGTGACAAGTGTAGAAAAAGAATTATCCATGCGTGAAGTGTCCTTGAAATTATTAGAGCCCTCACAATGTAATATTATATTTCAGAAAATGGACTAGTGGGATAATTATATTTCCAGCCTAGAGGACCCACCCGAAAGATAAATTGTAATTGTAATTAATTATTTTGATGTGCAACACAAAATGACAAATTTTGGCAGTCCAAAGGTCAGGGGTAGTTGAAAGGATTAGTCATGTAAAGACAATTATATTGTAATATAAATATAAGGGGAGGGATAATAGAAGGAATTTTTCTAGTGAATTAGATACTAGATACATTATGTAAGAGAACTAATTTTTTGCTAATGAAGAAAGGTCTATTTGCTAGGAAAATCTTGCACAGATGTTTGCCTGGGACGTGTGACTGAAAGATCATAACAATTTCTTTTTTGTTTATGTTAATAATGTGAGATATTTCTAACTTTATTGAACTAATTCTATGGTGATGAATAATTTCCTTATCTATGCAAATATATATGTGTTAATAGAGTAATAAATTATGTTAATTAAAATTAAATCTATCTTTGGTAATTTTCTGCTGGAAATGTGCATATTTTATCTTAATAGCTATCTGTTGGTTTTTTATGAGCATTTTCAGATTATTATTCTTATTCAAATTCGATCCTTGCAATGATAGGTTATCTTAGTGTAGAATAGGATTGTATAATTGATAAGGTAGGAGCGGTAAGACGGGAGGTAAGAACCTACGCATCACTAGTGTGGTTTCTACCTGTAAATTATATGCATTAGTTAGAAAGAATTTGCATATTCATACTCTTAAACATAAAATATAAATGGTGGGTCAGGCTGCAATCGGTACATAACTAAACAAACACACCTATGGTAGCCGGACCGTTAACCAGACGGATTTCCCATACCAAACAATGAGTGATCTAATTGGGATTATTCATTGGGGAGAATCCCTTCTGTCGATGCTAATATTTTCTGGGCATCAACAAGTCCATAGAAAATGAGATCGTTATCATCACCATTAAATTTATAGGACATAATTGTGTGGATGGTTATAAAAGCAATAGTGCATTTGTGTGAAATTTATGCATCTGGGTGTTTAACAAGGATAATAAGCACTGGTGCTTTATAACATATAATACATATTGAGATTTTATATAAATGAAAAACACAAGTGTGTATGATTAAAATTGTTTGCACTGGTTCTTATATGTTTAAAACAAAATGGTGTAGATGTAATGTACCCAAATAATTATCAACAAACTACACTACTATAATTCTAAACAATCCTTAAGACGATCAAGCAATAAAACACTTACTTGAAACAAGGAAAACAACAACTTGGAGAATCGGCTCCTCCCAACCATAGGAGAGAGAAACACCACTACTTTCCCAACTCCACCCTCGAGCTGGATCACCACCAGGAACTAGAACGCCAAGAAATAATTCCACGCAACACTCCCTCTCAAAGTTTGTAACAAGCAATGATGGACTTATGAAAGAGAGAAACACTCAACCATAGTTTCTCTATGCACAACACGGTGTCTTGTGCTATCTCAGTGCACCAATATATATAGTTTTTCTCAGGTCTTATGCCATCCCAATCAAATATTCAATCAATCCTTCAATCCTTATGATTTGGGATATTGTTTGGTAGTTGAGATTTTAGATTGGATTTGACTGGTAAAATATCTCTTTCTTGCTTTACACATGTTCTATGTTCCATGGTGGTTTCCCCTCATTTAACTTAATTCTCCAAATGTCTTTTTCTTTTATTAATAATAAAATAATAGTTTATTGTACAAAGTGTCACTCACACCTCTTGTGAGTATTTTTGAGTTTTTAAATAACTCTTACAAAAATAATTGTTTTTGAAATATTTTCACAAATATTAAATCAAAAACTAAAATAATAAAGCCTTGGGGGTATCACATTTCTTCCCCCCTTATTCTTAACATTGTCCTCGATGTTTTTTTATTCTTAGCTCTCTTGTTCATTCCGGAACATTGAGGTATATGCCTCTCGCATTTTATCCCCCATTTCTGATGTTGCCTCTTTAGGGTTGAAGTGCTTCCATTGCACTTTTATTTGAACAATGGCTCAATTCTGTAGCATATGTTCATTCATGTCTACGATGCACAAAAGTTCTATCTAGAGTTCTCCCTCGAGTTCTACCTAAATCATATTCCAATCAATTACATGAGTAGCATCATGCACATACTTTTTTAACAAGTAAACATGAAATACATTGTGTACTCTTATAGTAGGGGGAAGTGCAAGCTGATATGCTATCAACCCTATCTTAGCTAACACTTCGAAAGGCCCACAATACCTGAGTTCCAACTGGGAACACCTTCCCAAGCTCAAGGTACTCTTCTTTGGTTTTACCTTTAGATACACCTGATCTCCAACGTTGAACTCTATTGGAGTTCAATTTAAATCTGCATAACTCTTATGGCGATCTTGGGAAACCTTTAAGTTTTGTTGCACTTCTTTGACCATCTGTTCCATCTCCTTTAACATGCCAGGTCTTAGAACAATCATATTAACAAGTTTATCCCAAGACATAGGACTGTGGCATTTCCGACCATACAATACTTTCACTCATTTGTAAGGAAGCTTGATATCCATTATTATAAGCAAATTGTACCAAATGAAAATAGTCTGCCCATTTACCCGGTTTATCCATTACATACATTCACAACATATCTTATAACACTTGGTTAATTCTTTCATTTTTCCCATCCATTTGAGGATGGTAAGGAGGACTAGAATTTAGCTCAGTATCTAGACCTTTAAACAAAGGCTTCCAAAAATTACTTGTAAATTTTGTATCTCTATCAGAAATCATAGCTTTCGAAATACCATGCAAATAGAAAATTCTTTCATAAAATATCAGTTATATTTATTGCTTTAAAGGTAGATTTCACAAGTATGAAGTGTGTAACTTTACTTAATGTGACAATCTCAAAATACAAAAATTTTAAAAATTTATTTAAACATTAATAAAAACTATTATCCTTGGAATTGTTTTAGTTTTCCTTTATAATAAAATGTGGTGCATAATTTTATTTTATTTTTTAAATCCAAACAAAATATATTATTTTAAATAAACTTATGTGACAATCGAAACTCAAATCTATATTTTTAACATTTTCCTCAACACATAGGTGCGATGCATTTATATAAAATTATGATGTGTCTTAAGGTCTATTTACAAGACTTCTGTTTTCTACAATATTTATGGACAATTTAGCTTGTTTAGCTACATCTTAACTTGCAAGTATTGGATATATAATTGTTTATATATATATATAAACATCTAAATAAAGTTCTAATGCCTCTATATTTTAACCATTTTCTTAATCTCTCTATATATAATCAACTAAATATCATATTGGGATTCCCAATATAAATTGATACCCAATGTTTTATAATCCATACATTTTTATATAAAACCCTCCATGATTTGAGGTATGTGCTTTCCACACAATTAAAAATTTGGATTTCTTTCATTATAATTCAAACCATATTTATCATTAATCTTCTATTCTTCCAATAGATAAACATATACTTTGATAAATCAAATATATATACCTTTCCTTTCTTTTGACCATCATAACCTTTCCGTAACAATATCCATACCATGATATAGTATTTCTAATTCTTAATATAAAATATACACATAGTTTTACTTAGAATGTTTAGCAAGTGGTTTCATAAATGACTTTCCCAATACCAATTATATATATATATTTATATTTAATAAGCTTAACAAACTTTACAGAGTTGCAACAAACTTAACAACAGAGCAGAAAATACATTCCACCGCCAACAGTCAGAATTCGACTTTAATAAAGAAAATGGTTCAATATTTAAACAAATGATCCAAAAGTTTTATACGCAGACCTGTTAGATCAAGCATCTAAGGAATCTTTGGCATATCTCTCTTACGACTGTCGTTACATGGATCCATTTACAGAAATAGACGACTTCTTAACACACGAGTCATTCAACAGGTTTAACACTGGAACAAGCATTACACGCTCCACACCGAGTTCACAACAAAAGACAAAATTCTCTCAATCTTAACAGTGATGCAACACGTATGACATTTATTAATAGTTAAAGCAGCTAAATCCTAAATTCTGTGTAACTCTTAGTTAGACTTGAAGCACTGCGACTGGGTTATTGATAAATCCATAGAAGGGGGTAGTTCTTACACAAGTTCTGGACATAAAACCCAAAATAACGACCACTGCGTCAAAACTAGAAATTTAATAATAAATGTAAGAGTGGTAAATCTAAAACACATACTTGCCAATCCATTACTCGATTCTTTCTGCGGTCACAGGAACACAGAAATAGCCATGTTCCATTGAACACAAAGCTCTGACTAAAATATACACAGAGTTTTAAATAAAATAACCACCGTCAAATAATAACGTTATTGCTACGATACGCCAGAATGCATAAAATTAGTGTTTCAAGCGGGATACTACACTGCTAGCGACACGATAACACAGAGGTCCCACATTAAGGTCCCACATTAAGACTTTTACAGTGGGTGCATTCATTGGGTATGTGTATATATATATATATATATATCGATTAAAGGATTCGGTTGATTCTTTGAAACCAAAGCTCAACAATGAAATCTGAACCGAGTTTAACATTTAGACACAATTTTGGTTTCATAGGTACTTATGAAACTCCACAAGGACAACGATTAAACTAGATTTCGGTCCACACAAATTTTAATGTTTGAACCGAGTTACAATCCATAGAATTTACGCGGCGTTTTCTTTTATGTTTTTAACAAAAAAAATTCGATTAAAAAAGGAAGGGTCACACACCAGCAAACAAACGTGGGAAGCAACTAACAGTGAAAAGTTGATTTTAAGGTGTGAAGTAGTAGAGTTGTCATTCTTGGAAACATTACAGTCCAGAGCCCCTCACCCATTCACTGGATAAGATGTCGAACAAAAACGTTTGAGAATCAAACTACTTTTAAACGAACTTGACCCTTCAAGGTTTTTAAGGAGATCCACTGGGTTTCTCCATAAATTAAATCCATTTCGAAATGATGGAATGACATCAATAGTTGAAACTGAAATAATAAATATATAAGCATCCACTGGATGGCAATTCATTATAAAATGAAACAACTAATCACCGCCGTTATGTGTAAGTTGCAATCAGTTTCAAAGATTATACACATTGTGCATTGGATCAACTTGAATTGTGCCTCGTATGGTTTCTAGCTAAGGAAGGAAGAACACGTCTGCTTCTGTAGAGGGAATGTTGGGATTTATCAAATTAAATAGAATGTATCATAAAAAATTATATAAATCGAAGAGCATACATAATTATTCGTTTTATAAAGAAGCAGTAGATCTAAACCAGTAGCACATCCTTTTAACTCGAAATGAAAAATCTGTAACTCGACATTCTACAATATTTTAGATATCGATAATCATTAAGCAGCATATTGACATTCAACAAACCTTACTTAAGAATCAAAGTAGTTTGTGTGCAGTCTGAGACTCACGCATGCAACACAAGGGAAAACTCTTGCCTCTTACATCAGCAAAATAAGAGAAGGGGCTTTCTTCCCGGGAACAAGACTATCACAATGAATTGATTTCTAGTCGCTAAAGACAAGACTGCCACATAAGCCATACAATGGAAGCCGAACATGCCACGGGGACCATGCTCCTGGAGAGTGGCCCTTTTCTACAGCTAAATGGAAATTTATGAGCCAATAGTAAACTTACTCTATCCCAAGCGATAGCAGAAAGAAAACGACGAGCCCTTAGATCCAAGCATTTGAACCATGCTGTGATACCATAATGTAATGTACCAAAAATAATTATCAACAAACTACGCTATTGTAATTTTAAACAATTATTAAGATGATCAAGCAATAAAACACTTACTTTAAACAAGGAAAATGACAACTTGGAGAATCATCTCCTCCCAACCATAGGAGACATCAACACCACTACTTTCCCAACTCCACCCCTGAGCTAGATCACCACCAGGAACTAGAACGCCAAGCAATACTTCCACGCGACACTCTCTCTCAAAGTCTATAACAAGAAATGATGGAATTATGAAAAAGATAAACACTCAACCACAATTTCTCCATGCACAACACGGCCTCCCATGCTACCTCAATGCACCAATATATATAGTTTTTCCCAAGCCTTATTGCCATGTCCTCGGTCCCCTCGGTGCCCTTTAGAGGTGATGGGGGAACTCTTTAGAACAACCTCCTAATTGTTTTTTTCAAACTTATCTGCAATTCTTCCCTTTCACATAGCTGCAATGTCTTCGGTCTGCAATCCGCAAGCTGCGATCTGCAAGTCCGAAGTCGGAAGTCGGCACCCCAACGCGCCACTTCAAGAATTACACTTCCGACTTCCGCAATCCGCGATGTGGGAGTCAGAATGGCAATTACACGGTGCCGAAGAAATACGCCTCTGAATTCCGCAATCCGCAATGCGGGAGTCGGAACGGAAAATACACGGCGTCAAAAAAATACGCCTCCGACTTCTGCATTCCGCAATCTGTGATGCGGGAGTCAGAAAGTCGAAACATCCAATTCTCTACTTCGCTGAATCATGCCCCGACTTCTGCAATCCGCAATGTAGAAGTTGAAAGTCAGAACACCCAATTCTCTGCTTCGTCGAATCACCCCTCTAACTTCCGCAATCCACGATGCAGAAGTCGAAAGTCGGAACTCCGAAATCACAACTCCGGCAAATTACTCCTCCGACTTCCGCACTCCGCAATCTGGCTTGCGGGAGTTGGAAGTTAGAACTCCAATTCAAGACTCCGAAAAGAAATACTCCTCCGACTTCCGCACTTCGTAATCCGGCTTGCAGGAGTTGAAAGTCAGAACTTCAAAGCACCACACTGAGAAATCACACCTCCAACTTCTGCAATCCGCATTGCAGGTTTGGAAAGTTGGAAGTCGACCACATACCTCTGTTACTGCCAACTCCTCAAGCTGATAAATTCTTCATCCTAAGTCCATTTTTTGCAAACTTGGTACCGTTGGAAAGCTCTCGGTGATCCCTATGCAACTGCATGATTCTAGGCCACACCCGAGAGCCCTAATCCTATTTATTCCAACCCAAAATGTGGCCCCAAACTTCATCAAGGCCTCATTACCACTCAGTAAGGAGCTTTGCTCCACTCTGTCATAGCCCTTCCCTTCAACTGATCCTCAAAGGGAACATGAAAACCATAGGGGGTGTCTATCTCTCCCCCAAAGACATGCCTGAATATTCTGAACCTCCTGGCCTCAACAAAACTTAGCCATATTCATCAATGACCAAATTCATATAAGTACAAACACATGGACACATATGAATACTCAATAAACACAGTTGAATGAAACATTATCCACACACATGTCTATCATGCATTCAGCAGATCAATAACAGTCATTAAATCATTAAATCATTGCAGAAGTAAAACACATAGAATACTTATCCTTTTATTGAAATCTCCAAGCAATTGGCTATGGACTGCAATGTTCCAATCCAACCATAGGTCTCTTCCCATCCTATAATCTTTCAGCACTCAGAGAACAACCCCAATTTGGGGCTATGTATCCACTAAGGAGGAACTACTCAGGTCCACTCACAACCTTCGTTTCACAATCATTCAGAGTCATCCATCACACAGTTGGCTTTGTCAAGCAAGTGGAGAGATAGGGTATGGGTTTTCTAAGTCAATGAGCTCAACCACAGAGCTACAAGTATATCTAATTGACTTCAGACAGTCCAGAAACCCCCATCACCCCCATTCTCATCCTAAATAAGTTCCCCTTCACTGCTACACAGTCCCTTGGGCGCTTCTTCCCTCAACGATGACCTGGGTAGGTATGGTTTGTCCCGACTACTGAACCATAGTTAAATGAGCCTTCACTGGCTCTTCCATGAAGTCTGAACCCCCCTGGTCTATTTCCCACTACGATCCACTCTAGGATCTCCTCAACATTGCGGCCAAACGCTTTGTCCCGCCACCAGACTTTCGGGAGATCAACCACACTACAATCCGCTCTTGGATCTTCCGCAAGGATGCGGTCGAATGGCTCTGTCCCGCGACTGGGTTTGGCTCGACATCATGATTTCTGGTTTTGTAAAAGGGTAGACAGTGTGGGAGTAAGCCCCATTCTGTTAGTCGAATAAATCGAACATTTGGAGAACTGTTTTAATGGCCAGCTGCTTTGTCGAGCATCTTCTGAAAGGCTCCACACGTATCTTAGCCCCACCTATGATGGGTGTCAAAATATCTCCGAAGCAAATATATGCTCTTGCGATCTTGCATTATCTGCATCCATTGGTTCGGGGACTTTCCTCGTCCTTTAAACTTTTGATTGGTCGAAGCCCTCGCCACCCTACCTGATTTCCCGTTTTCTTCATGGTCGGGATTGAATCCTCCATCCAAACTAAGTCTTACCTTCTCCACCCTCTCCTACGGATTTAACTTCCCACACGAAATTCTGGTCGATCATGGCACTTCCAAATGCGGCTACATCCCAAGTCACGATTTTATGGTTCTACCTCCTTGCTGGGCCTGCGTTTTTCCATCAAAACCCCTCCTCGCTATTCAACAATCCCATGGGGATGAGGGAAAACATCCCCCCATGAGGTAGGGTGACTTATGGGTCAAGAAAACTGAGCCCACACACTACCTTAGGATATTAAGGCTTCCCATCCTCCATCAATCCATGAACTAATTTCTTCAACCACTTACACACAATTAAATGACAGTTAGAATAGTCAAATGGGTTCTCAAGATGACATATGGAATCCTAGGGTTCAATCCCACAACTCGCTCACCTCTCCCTAGTGGATACATAGTCCCCCTCATTTAGTTACGTCCATAGTCATCCCCTTGGTATTTTTATTGCATGAGATTTGTTTACATCATTTTTACAATTTCCATGGCTCAGTGGCACATGGCTAGCACAACATAAAATACCATCCCTTCAAGGATGAGCATTCACTAGCGGGGGCTTGGCCTTGATCTCCATGCTAGGAATCTTACAACACATATATACAATATTTGCATTAAAATCCAATATATCCTAAGGGTTAAAACGGGGTATTACAATCCCCTACCCCTTAGAATAAAACCGTCCTCAGTGTTTCAATACTTAAGAATACTTACACACATCCAAAATTCACAAAATGTAGTAGGTCTTTCCGGCATTTCATCTTTTACTTTGAGTTTTCAGGACCAAGTCTTTTGGCTTCTACAAGCTGCTCCTACTGGCTTTGACCTTCCAGCTCCACAAGTGGGCATTGCTCCACAATAGTCCCTTCCTTTTCTTTACCTTCCAGTTGATCCACGGGTCGAGAAACTTTGTGGCTACAATTCTTCTTGTTGTCCTTTCCACTATTGATAGCTTTTGGTCTACTGCCATGGTCAATGTGCACATCTGCCCACATTTTGCTTACTAGCAACACTTGCCTTGTAACTACTGGAATGGTTTAAATTTCACTTGTGAAATTCATTATTGCAACTCTTGTTAGGCCAAGCATAACATAAGCATTAAGATCAGTTAATCACTTGCCCAATTGATATGGGAATTTCATGTTTGTCCAACATATAATGAACTCATTCATATTCATCCTTTCATAGGAAATTAACTAATTCAACATTCACACTTTATTCCAAGCAAAATAAACACAGTCAACTTTCATCCATGACATGCATTCAACATTTTTTTGTTTCTAAAATGCATCAATCAAAAGGGAAAGATAAGAGTAAGAGTTTGCCCCTCTTAATCTTGTTCCAATCTGGAGCCCCACTACAACTGTGGTTCCATGCTCCTTGGTCTCTTTCACTTCAAATGTGAATGCTTCACTCGCCTCTTCCTTGTTTTGGTGATGACACTTGGGGTCTAAGGTCTTTCCAAGGCTTCTCAACTAGGGAACCCCTCCCCATTATTGCCTACAGAACCTTTGGCTATTAGGACTCACATAAGTCCACTAGCACCATTTTCCATTGCAACTCATACTGAGCTTTCTAGGACAGTCACATGTCCAAATGCATTCTTAGGATGCCCTCAAGGTCCTTGCTTCCAGCAGTACCTACACTCAACATTGAGTCAATTCACATGTCAAGTTCATTTTCATAGGATTTATCTCTAAACAAGAGTTTAAAAATCATAACCAAATCATATACACACGTATATTCATATTAAATAAGCAAGAAGATGCAAGATAAACCAAATACTTATCTGTATTGGACGTCTTCCTTTAGCTCCACAGGTATCCTGCATTGACTTCAGACAAATATGGCACCCACAAGACCTGCCCCACCCAACACAAGGATGCTACATCTTCTCTGCTACATAGTACCTCGAGCGTACCAACCCCTTCCATTTCTCTTCAGGGTGTGCATCAAAAGGTAACCAAGTTTCTGCAAGCCTTGGATCACCTGTGCATACAATAACAAATGTTTGGCTAGCAAGCAAGCTGCTCCACAACGTTCAAATAACCAATGCCAAGATAGTACGCCGACTGGATTTATCAGGAAATCCATTAACTAGTATGATAAGCCAGCTCTCCGACTGGGTTTATCAAGCATACAAAAACCAATATGCTAAGCCAGTTCTCCGACTGGTTTTATCAAGCATACAACAACCATCCACATGAATAGGGATGGTACCCCTTCTTCACTTTTCTTCTTAGTATGTAGCACCAAATGGCATGATATAAAATTGTAACATAATTCATAACAATTCACTCTCTAATATTGAAACACCAGGAATGCGTCCATTCCCTTAGGGTGTAATCAATGTTGACAACCATAACACAACACAACACTCGAAAGGTGTGCACCCCTTTCCTATGTGATTCATGTAGATAATAATCACACTCAAGCAGTCTGAAATAAAAACACATAATCACACAAGCAGTCTGAAATAAAAACACATAATCACACCCAAGCAGTCTGAAATAAAAACATGCTCTGGATCTTAATTCTAATAATCAGACATGCATATTTTTCACAAGGGTTACAAAATAATTATCTTTTTTCCAGATGTATTTTCTCTCCCTTTCACGAGGAATGGGTCTCCCTTCCTAAGTTAATAGTCCCTCGAGATTGTCACCCCAATCCCTTTCCATTTCATAAACAACATATGCCCTATTGGAATAACTTCACCATCTCACCCGCGTTGTTTAATAACAAGCAGTTCAGATGAGACATTATCAAAATTTACAATGGTGTGTTTCACTCGACACCCATTTCCAAAGCATGGGAACCTTCCCATGGAGTTTGGCTTCTGCAAGCCATAGCACATGGTCTTCCTGCAATGTTTCCTCCTGACACACTTCAAAAACAACCAAATAGTTAGCAACAGTAGCAATCAATTTCAAATCTGAATTTACAATAATGTTCACTACATAAATCAGATTTGTTTAACCATGAGGCCATCCTCATATTGTTTGGATCTTGTAAGTGATAACATTCTGCCCCTCGTGGTTTTTCATTTGTTTCCATAACCTCAACATCCACCTACAACATGTCCTCTTGACACAATTATGGAGAACTAAACAACCATTAGTAATCATTAGAAAAATTTCAAATATGAAATTTACAAATCTATTATGTACATAAATTATATTTTTGCAACCATGAGATCCTTCTCATAAACTTAAATCAAAAAATTTACAAATCTGTTTTATACAAAAATCATAGTTCGCAAGCATGAGATCATCCTCACAATATATGGCTCTTGTACATGGTATATTCCAATCTTTATTATGGGCTTACATGCATTGCCATATGCAAGGAAATTCTACCCGTGATCTAAATTCTTCAATCAACCAAACAAGTTGTGAGTACCCACACATATAATATTTCCATTGTAGCATTTACAACATCCACTGAAGTGATCTTAGAATTATAATCAAACAATAATTCAAACACTATCAGTTGTTAATATCTCAAATGCAATGAAATTCAATTACTTTATATGCATTGTATTCACAATTAGATTCCAAGATACAGTCACATTGTCTATGCAATTAAACAAAATTTCCAATACTTATGATTACACAATCATATCCATTCATGCAACTCTATCCTCCCAATAGAGCACTCTGGTAGCCCATCAAACACAACTACCTTATTTATGCAATTCTTTCCCCATAGCATTTCATGAAAGGGTCTTAGAATTTTCAATAATTCTACCATTTCATCTATCAACAAATTGTAATGTAGTATACACCACAATCATGCATTCACACAATGCATCTTAACATATGTACTGACACATATTTATGCATGACCACAAGATTTATAAAATCTTTCAATGCACTTTTACTCAATGCACCCAATGCACTACGACATTGCTCTAAAAATGTTTTTGTGCCTATACATATGTCATGCCATGGTAAGTTGGGAATATTAATCAATGCTTCAACACAATACCCAGCCATCTCCCCAATTACTTGGTTAACTAGATGGGTTCCTTCCTTCTTCATATAAACACAACACATCAAGAGTTTTCTCATTCCTTAGTTTTTTGCAAAGAGGTTTCATCCCAAATTAACACCAATAGAGAGTTCATGGGATACTTGTTGAGCATTGCACGCTTCACAACCCAACATCCTCATGGTTTCACACATGGCATGCTCTTATTTCTTATGGATGCATTCAAAATTTTAAACAGTCACATGGTATAATGCTCATTTCCTTTACTACCACATACCTCACCATACCATGGCGGTATGGCATTCACATAAATGCATTCATACTTACATGCATACCATTTTATGATGATTAAAAATATGGTAGAAGGGATTCTTACCCATCATCTTTCAACATTTATACAATTAGAATAAATAAACATTACTTGTATGGCTGCCTTCAACATATCTGATGTTACCTGGTCAATTGGCCTCTTACCAAGGGCTACATAGTCATTCCACCAATCGTTTGATCATAGATTTGTGCTCTAGCCTTTATTCACAAGGATGTTTGTCATATGCAATATCATCATCAACATCTTCAGCCTTGTTTATGTTGTATTTGGCCTTACAACCAATACCAATCAACATTAATTATTATCAACCACAATAATTATTAAAAGTGGCTCATTGCATAGGTAAAACCTCACCACTTTTATCAATATGCAATATCATATTCATGAACAAGCAAATTCACATGCACTATGCATTATCTCTTAATATGCCCATTAATGCATAATCATTTCACCTATCTAACCTCTTGCATTTCCAACATTCCTATGCCAAAATTTCATATATATAAAAATAAGAAAACATAAATATATCAACAAGAGATGAGTTTAGTAATTCTCCCCTTCCACATCATAGCATGGAATTCCTATTCCACATCATAGCTAGTCCATTTCATGGCATCTCTATCAAGCACACAAGGAATCACTAGCTATTATTTTCTCACCAAGTAGCAATTCAAGGCATACTGTAACATCCCCAAAATTTACCAAAAATTTAAAATTTTCTATGTAGCATTTAATGCTAATGTTTGTTATGCGGAAAGTATGATAATGATGAATTACTCTTTTCAATAATATTTCAGTTATCAATATGACGACACATGCTTCAAACCATCGTCTGCATTTTAGTTGCCTTGTATCGTCTACATGTCGCAATTACAGAAATATGTCGTAAATACCTTTTATTGCATGCAATTGTTTTGGAATAATTATTCTAACTGTATTAATACTGAAACATCATATCATAAGCATCATTTCTCTATCTGAATGCAACATTAAGATGAATATTTACATAATATATTCCTTGTCCAAATACTTCATTTGTTTTCATGTTCAAAGTGCACATCGTCATTTATTTTATTTCTTAATACGTTATAATGGAACTTGGTTTTAATGTTTTATTTGGAAACCGTATGCCTTATGGCATCTCTGTAACGAATTCATAGGGTATTGAACCCTCGAGCTACGACTCTTGAAAAAAAATGTTTTGGAAAGCTACTTAATGGAATTTGAGTTTTTGGTTTGTTATTTAAATGTTTACGTAAGAACTTGAAACCCTCAGGGTTGAATCCTGCAACATAATGTGTATGTTTGGGTCCTCGACATTCAGTCGGCCCTCACGAAGACCCTGTTCTAACACTCTAAAATACGATTTTATTTTTATTTTAAAAAGGGAGAAAGTGTTGATATAAAAGTGTTACGCTTGAACTGAGAAATTCTAAAATTGTTTTTCGTGATCATACCGTTAGATTCAAATAGATGAATTTCACAGTATCTCTACGTTATTAAGTTACTACTGTATTTTAGGTGTCTTGATGGTTTTTATAAAGCATTTGTATGTATTGGGATCCTTGGGAAAAAACCCCAGTTCATAAACTTGACTTATGTTAATACGATATTCATTTCGAAATATTTAAGTTTATACCTACCATGGTAAGAGCCTGCCTGAAAGTATATGGCTTCACTCTTCCTTGGTTTCAGTGGTGATGACAGAAAGTGGGCCAAGCCCTAAATTTTAATAGTTTAAATTGATATTTATATTTTACATACTGTGTGTTTATGTTCAACAATTTTAAGTCTTCATGGCCCTATTGAAAACTTAGTCAAAAGTTTATTTGAGCATCAGTTAAAAGATTTCTAAGCTGGGCTTCATAAAAGATTTTGTTATGTTGAAAGAATATATATATATATATATATACACACACATAGAGTGAAACTCTGTTTCCAACCCTAGTTTTCTGGGTTGTGTTTGAAGGATGGATGTCCAAATAAAGTTGACTGGGATGAACCTTAGTGGGTCTCAATCATGATACTTTTCTCAGCCTTGCCCGAAAGCTTACTTTTGATCAGCATTAGTATTATTGATTTCACTTACATTTATGGTTTGTAATTAACAAAATGTTTGTTATATGAATATGTATATTCATAGAGTTGTTAGGGATTGCAAACTGCATTCGATTTAAATCTTTTACTATGCAAGCATTATATTTCTATATATAATAAAGAATTTCAATATTGTTTTGATAATGTATATTTTAATTTGTTTAGTTTTGAAGGTTGTAAGCATTAATCCTTCAGTCTTATGATTCATGGTTTGACATTTGGTTTAAGTATTATCGAAAGGTGAAAGTATAGAACTTTTTTCTTTTGTATGAACCTTAGTATAATGTAATAGTTATGTTTATTATTCATATAACCTGGTTCTCAGAACTAGGATTCGAATATATATATTATCCATTTCTATGATTGATAATACTTACAGGATTTTGAGATAGACTCTGTTCATAGTAAGAGTTTGATGCTTATTTGTATATATGTATCATTTCCGGAAATGGTGTTTATATAATTATTGCATAGTATATGATGTTTAACCTAGACTAAAAATATTACAATACAGTTCTAGGGTTTATATTAAGGTTCTACATAATAACATAGTTTGTTTGACTGTGATACGAACCGTTACACCAAAACCTCGAGATGTTAATGAAGGCCGCCCACTAGGATCTTAACATCCCACCACGCTCCGGAGTCCAAACTCTGGGATGGATTTGCGCCTGTATGATGGTGTCCCCTTTGCGCCGTACGAGCCCCGGGCGAACACTGCAATGCTGACGTTTCCACCCGCCCTGTGACTTGAACCCTGGTGGAGGCTCTGATACCAAATGATACGAACCGTTACACCAAACCCTCGAGATGTTAGTGAAGGCCGCCCACTAGGATCTTAACAGACTGTAAGTAAACTTTGTTTCCAGTTTATAAAAGACCAAGCATATGTAAAATAGATATCTTCAATATTTGAAATAAATGTTCAATCCTAAGTAGTATTTTTATGCCTTTTCAAATACAATAAAATTCACGTAGACAGATCTTTATAAAACAATTCTATCTGAGATATTTCCAATCATACTGATCTATTTATAATTTAACTCCTTTGTACTAGAGTACGACACTTTAACTGTGTGTGAAAAAATACAGTGGAGTATTTCATTAGTTCATTCTACATTCAACCAGAAATAAACTATCAATCCAGAATGTAATCATTCAGAAAACTAAATCGACAGGAAGTAAAGAAGATAACACAATAAGAAACTTGTTAATTGTGGAGAGTGACAAACATCCAAAGGAGCCTGTTCCACCCAAACTTCTACTGAAGATAGCTAAATCACTTGCCTTAGGACCCCCGGGCCTGTTCACTGAACGACCAGGATGAAGATGTTGTGTGGTGTAATGGATAAAATCCTCTGCAACTCAGTAGTAGTACTCACTAGTAATACCTCTTCCTTTAGCAATATTGAACTCAACATAAATTTGTACTAGTTCAGAATGCAAACTTAACTCCATCAATCACTTCCTAGCCTTCCCCTCATCGAATCTCTTATATACCCTTATTTTTCTCTCCTCGGAAATGGTCACAAGGAAAGCCTAATGAGCCTCCTACTCAATTTGATGGGTGATATAGCATGTCTAGGTCTTTGGTCAGTTTCTTAGTTATTGAGCCACCTGCTCAGTTCCACTTTCTTGGGGAACATGACCATAAAATAGGGAAGTTTCCCCCTGCAACAGCTAGAAGTGATTGAGGATGCTGCCAAGTGTCAGTTTGCTCTCACCCTAGTCCATTCCTCCTAGTGGGTCAGTGAACACTCTTTTCAACACTCTCCTTTGGATATTTGTCTCTTCTTTTATTTATTAATAATAAAATATTTAGAGTAATTAATTACAGTCATCCTTGACCCCACTTGGTCAATAATCATAAAACTTTACAATAACATATAACATAATGTTTTTCTCATAACATAAAATGTTCAGATTTTGGGTATGTGACACATACACACATGCATGAAATTTACACTTGCTACTTTACAAGCATGCAATACTTATGCTATAAACAAAAATAGTTTAAGGTGAGAAATTGCCCTTTTATCAATATTGCCCTTTGGAGATTATTCTCCAATTTTCAGCTGCAACCATCTTGTCAGCCCTATGGAGCTTCCTTGATCACTGCAATGGCTCTCATTGCACCATGTTCACATGCTTTGCTGCTCACATTGTTTTAAGGAACTATGGTGAAGTCCAACTTGGCCTTTCTTAACTTCCCTGCACTTATTAGCACTGCAATTGTTCAATATTGATGCTAGGTAAAGGCTAGATGTCTAGCTGGATCTGAATTGTCCTTTCTGTGTTCATTAGATAGTCCCTATTGGTTGTCGGGTCTCACTCACTCAAGACGGATTCCATAGGTATCAATCCTTCCACTAACTCTCGCGTGCTTCACCCAGCGAAAAGCTACGAGGTCGTTGATCCTTCTCGATCTCTGTTCGTTCCGCAGCTCTAACAAGCCTGTAAGCTCTTGCTTTGGCCCAAGCCGCACCCCAGTGCTGAAACCTTGGGATCTGATACCATCTGTCATGTCCCCGGTCCCCTCGATTCCCTTTAGAGGTGATGGGGTAACTCCTTAGAACAACCTACTAATTTTTATTTTCAAACTTATCTGCAATTTTGTCCTTTTACACAACCACAATGTCTTCGGTCTACAATCCATAATCCGTGATCCGCAAGTTGAAATTTGGCACCCCAACATGCCACTTCAATAATTACACCTCCGACATCCGCAATCGGCGATTTGAGAGTCGAAAAGTTAGAATGGAAATTATGCGACACCAAAGAAATACACCTCTGACTTCCGCATTCCATAATCTGCAATGCAGGAGTCAGAAAGTTGGAATGGTAAATACACAGCATCAAAGAAATATGCCTACGTCTTCCACATTCCACAATCCGCGATGCAAGAGTTGGAAAGTTGGAACACCCAATTCTCTGCTTCACCGAATCACGCCTCCGACTTCTACAATCCGCACTGAGGAAGTTGAAAGTCGAAACACCCAATTCTCTGCTTTGCTAAATCATGCCTACGACTTCCACAATCCACGATGCGGAAGTCAAAAGTGGGAACTCCAAAATCACAGCTCTGACAAATTACTCCTCCAACTTCTGTACTTTGCAATCCGGCTTGTGGGAGTCAGAAGTCGGAACTCCAATTCATGACTTTGGATAAAATTACTCTTCTTGCTTGTTGGCCCTGTGGAAAATTTCTGGGATGATCTCGAAATGGTGGTTTGATTCCATTTTTCCTTTGTTCAAACCTTCCTCTGGGATTTACTTTCCATGTTGGCTGCACCTTTGTCTTACCTTTACTCTACTCATAGCAATGCTCTACCATTCTAATGGCTTCATTCAAGCTTGGTGGGTTGACAAACTCAATCCTATCTCTATAATTATGTGGTAGACTACCAAGGAAACATTGGATCTTCTCTCTTTCATTCTTGACGTAATCGACATACCTCAACATCTACAAAAACTTATGGACATGCTCATCCATAGTATTCTGCCCCAATATGAGTTCATTGAACTCTTTTCTTTTGTTATCATAATACCTAGCTGATAGGTATTTCTCCTGGAGGTAACTTTTAATCATTTCCCAGTTGATTCTTATTTCACTGATTCCTTTCACTTGCATGAGGTCTTCCCACCAAATTGAATCTTTTCCACTTAGGTTATAGATGGAAACTCTAGCCTTCTCATTCTTTGAATAATCATGCATTCTGAAATACTTTTTGATTCCAAGAATCCATGCCTTTGCCTCGTGACCTACTTTGCTTTCTCCATCAAAAGTGGGAGGCATTGCCTTCCTAAATTCACCTTGTGGAATACCTCAATGCTTCTTTCTTCTCTCACTTCTACTGGAAGTATGTCTTGGGATTCCCTGAGAACCTTTGGAGTCATCTGACCTGCTGGAAGGAGATCTAGGAGAGGGCATTTTGTGCTTTCTGCTCATAGAACTCCTTCTAGGGATTGGAGTCTTTCTCTTAGAATGGCCTCTAGAGTGACTTTCTGCATTTCTTCCTTCTTGGCCCTCGTTGCTTGGGTTAGACCCACCACTTATCCTTTGGTGCATATCAGTGAGTCTCTACAAGATGGCTGCATTGATCTGGTGTTGTTCTTCCTGCACCTTCATTAACTGCTCGTTGAAGCTCACCATGGTCTCGGCCAAGTTTGGGGGTGTTACTTTCTCCTTTCTTCCATCAGACTCGGCCTCAGTATGTGCTTCTTTCACATTCTCACCTAGCACGTCGTCCTCTTGCTCAAACGGATCCTGGGCATCGTTAAGCGTAACCATTCCCGCATTCTCTGTATGATGCCCTACTATACAATTCAACTTACCGTTGCTGCCATCAATGTGCATAACAGAGGCATTTATTAGACATTACAAGCATTTATATAAACCCTAACACATCCATTCAAATCTGGGATTATTCATTGGACAATCAATCAATCAATAAATGTTTATCAAAACCGCACCATGGGCGCATTCCTTTTCCTATAAATCCATTCATGGTTCGTCCCAACAACCCCATTGATGCAACTGAAGCTCTGATACCACTTTTTCACATTCCCTGACCTCTCTGGTGGCCTTCAAAGGCCATGGGAGACCCTGAAACATTTTTTTTCTTCCAATTCCTTCATTTTCACACACAACCGCAATGGCCTTCCATCTACAATCTGCAGTGCCCTCTAATCCACAATCAGATTTGGAAGTTGGATTTCCAATCTTCCTTTCCGATGAAATCACGTTCCCAAATTCCACAATCTACAATGCGGAAGTTAGAAGTCGGATGTTGGAAATCAAGTTGTTGCCCCGAGAATTTTCCTCCTCCGCGATCTGCAACTTGCGTTGTGGATGTTGAGATTCGGAAACCTTGTTTCGTAACCCGGGAAAAATCACCTCCCACATTCCGAAATCCGCAACCCACTTGCGGATGTGGAAATGCAAAATTCCAATGCGCCGACCCCATGGAAGTCGGCCTTCCGACATCTGCAATCCACAACCTGCTTTGCACATGTGGAAAGGAGGAACTCCCACGCGCCGTTTCCGTTGGACTCATCCTTCCGACTCCCGCAACCTGCAACCCGCTTTGCATATGCGGAAAGAAGGAATTCCAACCATGCCCCTCCAATGATTGGTCCCCGATCTCCACAATCTTCAATCCGCATTGCAGATGCAGAAAGGTCGGGAGCATAGACCCCTGCACCGGCAAGCTTCTAAGGCAAAATTTTAAGGGTCATAACTCCCTCATCCTTGGGCCAAATTCGACAAGGATGGTACCGTTGGAAATCTCTTGGAGAGATCTATCCAATGATGTAATCCCCACACTAGCTGAACACTCCAACCTTTCCCTTTTTCCAATTGAAACTCTAACCATAACCTCCTCTAGGTGACTTTATCCTTCTGAAAGGAACTCTGCCTACCTCCTGCCATGACTTCTCCCTTCACCTGACCTATATAGGGGTCCTAAAAGACCATAGGGGCTATCCACTTCCTTCCCCAATCCCAGGTGACGTCAATAAAACCCTCTTAAGGGTGAATACAATGCATAAATACACACATAGATTGAAACTAGAACTAGTCATTACACCTATAGCCTGCAAGGTTAGCCATACATCTCATTCATGCAAATGATGAAGTATTTAGACATGAATTCAACCTCATACTCAGGCTTATACATACCTTCCTAATAATCAAGTTCATGAAATCATCCATTCATTAATATCGAGCATGCCAAGCATAACATAACAAATAGATATAACACATGAAATAACATCATTTAACACCACAGAAGTATGTATCTTTGGAATCAGGCTGCCCCAAGAAACTGGCTAAGTGAGGACAATTTTCCACCCAACCTTAGGTTTCTGTCCAGCCTATACTCTTTCAGCTGAGATACCACCCCCGAGCTGGGTTGTGTATCCACTAAGGAAGGCAAATGGACTCTCTCAGAGTCAAGGTTCCATCCCAATGCTAAGCCAACTAACATTTGGGTTTATCAAGCACACAAGGGAACATGGAGGATATTTCAAAGCCAGTGAGATCACCCACAGAGCTACAGGCATCTCAGATAACCCATCCAACATGGCACCCACATTACCTACCTCACCCAACACAAGGAAGGCCCTCTTCTCTACTACAAAGTACCTCAAGGCCCCTTCCCTCCAATGCTATTCAGAGTGGGCATAGAAAGGTCCAACTTCTATTTTCATGAGACTTTCAGCCTTCACTGGGTTTATCAAGCAGATCCAAACCTAGGTTAACCTTCTTCTCTACTCTTCAAGATGGTTCTTCACAGGGTTGCGACCTAAGCTATGCCTCATGACTCGGTCCTATGAAAAACATATCTAAGTTTTATAGTGGGTTCTCTGATCCTTTCAAGCTCTGTAAGTCATCCCCATGATCTAATCTATGGCTATCCCAACTGGTTCAATTCTTACACAGGGTTTTCTTGGGCGTTCTCGGCTCTACAAATTCGCACACACGGGTCACGATTTTTCTATTGTTGCTTCACGACTCGGTTCTGCAATGCGTCCCTGACTTGGGTTGTTGGTCAACAATGGATAGCGATCAGGGTGAGCGAATTCTCAGGTGTAGAGTGGCTTAAGGGGCAAGGTAAAACAAAGTCATACCCTGCCATATGGATTTGCCAGGCTGCCCCATACTCCATCTAATTCATGGACTGGTTTTCTCAACCACCCTCTTACAGTTGCATTAATGTCAACATGGGGAGTCAAATGTGTTCACAAATGGACATGTGGTAGCATGGTTCCAATCCCATGACCCACTCATCTCTCCCTAGTGGATACACATGCACCCTTCTCATCGATTGCCTCCTTAGCCATCTTTCTTGGGTATTTAATTACAATAATTAATAATTACATCATTTACAAATCCCCATGGCTTAACAACTCATGGATAATCAATCTGTAAAATACTTTCCTATGCAAATAAAACCTGAACATCCATTAGTGGGTCCTTTGCCTTGAGCTCCACACTAGGGTAAACACACATGCATTTATACAATATTTATATTGAAGCCAATAAACCCTAAGGGTCAAATAGGGGTATTACAAGGATCTTGTCTAGTAGTTGAGCTTTTAGATTGGATTTGATTGGTAAAATATCCCTTTCATGATTTACACATGTTCTATGTGCCATGGTGGTGTCCCCTCATTTAACTGAATTCTCCAAGTGTATTTTTCTTTTATTAATAAGAAAATAATAGTTTATTGTGCAAAGTGTCACTCACACCTCTTGTGAGTATTTTTGAGTTTGTAAATAACTCTTACAAAAATAATTGTTTTTGAAATATTTTCACAAATATTAAATCAAAAATAAAATAATAATGTCTTGGGGGTATAACAACAAACAATTTAAATGTTACACACTGGTGCACTTATGTTGACAAAACACCGGTGTGTTCGTATGAATTTTGTGGATCGATAAAAAACCTTTGCTATAACCTCCAACCACCCAATTTTTTTGAGTTATAATGAACCTCTAATACAACCTCCACCAAATCATTTCTTACGAATGGTTAAGGCTTTAGCAAAGTGTGTGTGTGTGTGTGGTTTTTAATAATTTTTCCAAATATTGTAACAAAAAAAGCCTTTGCAAGAAGTTGTTTTCGTTATAGTATTCTTACCTAGATGTCTTGAATAGGGATTGGTGGTTCATACTAAGACATAATCCAAGATCAAAGCCTGTGTTTGAGAACAATAATGTTATCATCCCAAGGGAGGAAGATAATCATGGCGATAATAATTAAGTGGCTGAAAAGAATGAGCCTTATGTTTGCAAAAAACATAGAAACTAAGTGTTTTTTACCCAAATTCATTTGATAGGTATTGATGGTTTGTCTTAAAGACAGGATTTGAGAACAAAACATGTTTTTGAGAAAAAAAATGTTATAATTCCACGCAAGGAAGATAATCGTGGTGATCTAGTAATGAAGAAATATGTACATGTTTTATTTCAACATTTACTTGTGGACATGCGATTTTATTATGGATTTTACTAGGCTACCAAAAAATGCTATCTACAAAATATATCATAGGGAAGATAACGTGCTACCCATTAGTGGTATGCCATGCTAGTATGGTGATAATTATGCACAAGCACCTATCCTCCTTAGATACAATAGAATGTAAGTAAAAACCTATTAACTTGGAAGTAATCAAGGCTAGTAATATCTTGACTTCATATCGATAAATATATTTCAGATGGATCTCTCCTAGAACACCAAGTGGCACATAGGGGAATGTGAAAAATACCCTCCTCTTCTAAATAAATTAGTGATGAAATTGTTTTCCTCATTTGTGGGTTAATACCATAGATTGAGACCAAACTTGACTGTATGTTTTCTATGATTCCAATGATAATTCAACTAACACAATGAATTAATGTTCCTCTTGATGGATTTAGCCTCCTCAAAAAGCTTGGTGATACCAATATCCCTTAAAAAGAAGCCGGTCTTAGCAATAATTTAAAGAAGAAACAAATCCATCTCCTTGTACCAATACTACTAATAATTTAAATAAGAAACAAATCCCTTTTATTCTACCATTACTGCTAATAATTTAAAGAAGAAACAAATCTGCTTCTTCTACCAATACGCCGTAACATGTATGGCACCATACATATTAATCATTATTTGTTGTGTTTATCCTTGATTCACATACAAAAAATAGATATAAAATACACAATTTATAGTAAATTATCATTCCTAATAATTTAATATTGAATTTTAAATTTAATGCATTAAAAATGTGTGAAACACTCTAGCGCACCTATGTTAAGACATCACATTGTCTTTGATGTGCATGTGTTTATGTTACACACCATCTCCAATGTTTTTATGTTTATACCATCCCTCTACGGTGATATGCATTCTTGCACTCATATAAATTAATGTATTGTAATGTTGTTATTTCTAGACCACATCATTTCACCATGAGATTGAGGCATAGGGATCACAAATGCACTGGGTAGAGGATGTCTTATAGCATCGTATATGGTACACTATGTAACACTTAAATGCACCAGTGTAAGAAATAACTTGAAAAAACTTAATGAACACATTGGCATGTCTAGACACAATTGCGTGTGTGTAGTCATTGACTTCGATGCATATGGAATAATGCATAGCACCACTACACGATGCTACATGTCCTCATCAGTGCACCCTAGACAATAGGCACATACAAATGATCAAGAAGTGCATTAAAGTGAGCTAGTAGCACCATCAAGGGTGTGCTAAATGATGATCCACACAACATCACCATCATGGTACATTATGTATGTCATTTAGCAATGCGTGCTAAATAATATGTATCACCAAAATTGGATGTTAATATTCCAAATTTGTGTGTCAATTGAAGGCATATGCAATTTTTCCAAGTCATTGTTGCAATTTGGTAGGTTGCACCATTATTGGTATTGCATTGAGTCATCCTGCCACACATCACCATCATAAGACATAATTTCTATGTGTGGATATTCCATTGTGATCATGATGCTCCATAACATCCCTCATAACATCCCTTAGCACATCAAACAATGTTGTTAATATGCACGCCAATTTTTTCAAATTATCAATGCACTTAGAATGTTAAGGAGCATTGCCTATTGTGCGACTCACAAATCCATTGTCATGCAGTCAATGAATATAAAGAAGCCTGTTATGAATTGATGTGTTTATAATTTTATTAAACATTGTATAATATTTTTTTTCAATTTTTTATTTTATTTTTAATTTAACCCTAAGGTAGTGTGCATTGTATCAAGATGGCTCAATATGATTATATGTTTGGTGAACATGCGAGTGTTTATATGTTATGCATTTAAGGTAGTGTGCATTGTATCAAGATGACTCAATATAATTATATGTGCATTGTATCAAGATGGTGCATTGTATCAAGATGGTTCAATAATTATACGTGCATTGTATCAAGATGGCTCAATATAATTATATGTTTGGTGAAATATGTTATGCATTTAAGGTAGTGTATATTGTATCAAGATAGCTCAATATGATTATATGTTTGGTGAACATGCGTGTATTTATATGTTATGCATTTAATGGAATATATTTTTTATTTTTAATTATCATATTTTATAAATTTTGAGTATAAAATACTATATTTTGATTTATTATTTATTATTGATTATGCATTTAAATATAGAAAGACACCGATGCATGTGTTATCATAGAGCAACAATGTGCTAATCATTAAGCCATACTTTAGAACTAAAGAACTTCTAATTTGTTTCAAGATTTTATTATCAATTATTTTATTTATTTCATTTGACATTAGAGACCAATACTTGCAATTGCAATCTAGATGATGAGTTGGAAAATATCTTTGCCCATTTTCCTTTAAGTCAAGTTGAATTATTTATTCCAAAATAAGGATTGATAACATTATCATCACTCTTTCGAATAAAAAAAACATAATGATTGCAAATGTAGATAGATGAGAGCTGCACCAATCAAAGAGCATGCCCATCCTATAATGTAATATTGATTGACATGTTTATCCTATAATGTAATATTGATTGACATGTTTATTTTATAATTTATGTGGAATTTTAAGAAAATCTTACGTATGAGCTGTTAACTAAAGTATGACTCACATATCCATTATAAATGAGGTTGGAGGAATGGTAGGTCAGGCCGTCCACAAAGTGGTTTGATGGACATATTTGTCCCGTTTTCGTAATATACCTACATAGCTCAAGAATGTTGGGCCCACTGTCCCATAATAATAATAATAATATGATGGAGACGACATTGCACATATCATAACTTTTTTTTAACGTCATAGCAAAATTTTAGGAGCAATTGTCAAGCTCAAAAATTGATTTTTTGTTGGAGTAATCAATAGTGTTTTCAATTTAGAGATATTTAAGGACAGAGGTAATGTCCCATGATTCATTATCTCATAGAATTTAGTAATATTTTGTTTTATTGTTGTCGTTGTTTTGGGAAAAGTGGGATGAGGACCACATGACGATGAGTACAAAATAATGGAGATAATGATAAAGTAGAAGAGAGTAAATATGTTATCTGTTTTTCAAATTTATTTAATTTTAATTTTATATATAAAATTAGGTAGTGATGAGATTGATGATGATAGTTATTAACGTTCATTGAAGTCAATTTTGATTTTTGGAATCTTAAGAAAAAATTAGAAATTTTTGGATTGGTTTAAAATTTTATTGTTGTTCTAAAAAACGCTTGAAGAGAAGCATTCCTAAGTGAGTATAGTTTTGTTGAGTTAAAAGTTATGAAAGTCATTATTATAACAAATATTTTGAAATTGAAATCTAATATGGGTGTAAGCACGACAATCTAAGAGGAAGTCTTTTTCATCCTCAACTTTCTTAGTCTGGTAAATATGATAAATTATTTCTGCTCATGATGTTTTAGAAATTGTCCCACTTCCAACTTCACTATGGAGTACATGAGAATTCATTCTTATTTTAGCAATGTTGATTTTCTTCTTTGTGCCATTTAAAATACTACCTCATTTACAATTTAACATCTCATCTAAAAATATAAATTTATGATTTAAGTTTTAAATAAAATAATACAATATTTTAATTAGTTAAATATTTTATTAATTATCAGTGAAAAGCCGTGATCAAGAACTTAAGCATCCTCAACTTTCTTAGTCTCATAAAGATGATAAATTCTTTCTACTTATGGCGTTTTAGAAATTGTCCCACGCCCAAATTTACTATGGAGTGCATGAGAATTCATTCTTATTTTAGCAATGTTGATTTTCTTCTTTATGCCATTTAAAATACTACCTCATTTACAATTTAACATCTCACCTAAAAATATAAATTTATGATTTAAGTTTTAAATAAAATAATACAATATTTTATTAATTATCAGTGAAAAGCCGTGATCAAGAACTTAAGCATCCTCAACTTTCTTAGTCTCATAAAGATGATAAATTCTTTCTATTCATGGTTTTTTAGAAATTGTCTCATGCCCAAATTTACTATGGAGTGCATAAGAATTCATTCTTATTTTAATAATATTGATTTTCTTCTTTATGCCATTTAAAATAGTACCTCATTTACAATTTAACATCTCACCTAACAATATAAATTTATGATTAAAATTTTAAATAAAATAATACAATATTTTATTAATTATCAGTGAAAAAACGTGATAAAAAAAAGGATAAGGGGATACCATTACTTTTTAATTATGATTGTGAAATGACTTGAAGAAGGGAAAACATATAATGACCCGCTTTTTTTTGGGAGCATCAAACACATAAAAGGATGTGGGGATGCATAAATGGCATGTAATGAGTTGATTCATATAATTCAATTCATTTTTTTTTATAAATATTTCATTAAAATTAAAGGAGTAATTTATTTATTTTATGTTTTGGAATATTTTTGGTAATTTTTGGTTGGAATTTTGGTAAAATTTAAATTTGGAAGTATTTAAATTGTGTTTTGAATGTATAAATAGATTCAACACACTCAAATACTCTTATGTCATTCCAATAATGCAATTTCCACAACTAATATATGTGACTAAGATTTTTTTATGATAATTCAAACAAAACAAATAAAAAAATATACCCATAAAAGATTAAAAACTTAGAATATTTAAACTAATCCATAATCAAATATTTCATATTTCTAATTAAGTTTATAATTAAATTTAAATACGAAGTCAAATTCAATATTTATAAATCCATATCATGAAATCTTTTTGATACCAAAAAAAGCATCTTATAAATCTTGTATCAAATTAATTGGTACCAATAAAATTATCTCCAATATCTAATATCATAATTTAATTTTCAAAAAATAAATTGATTTGATTCAACTTTTGATGTATCAATTGAGAAATAGAGTGGACCATACGGGATTAGACAAGTTTGATTCCATAAATGGTTGTGAGTATTGTACCTTTGGTCTTTGTTAGTATTTTTGGTTTTTTCATAAGTGGAAAAAAAAGGTTATATATATTAAGATATTTTTCATTTCCACTCTCTTCCCTTTCTTTTTCCCCTGATTTTGAGGATTTTGGGGATTTACAGTGTTGAATTGCTCAAACTATTGAGCTTGTTGTGTGAAAGAAGGTTGAACAAGGTTGACTCCCATGTGAGGTGTGGGGGTCTAACCAATCGGGCACATAATGGATAGTAAGGGTTATATCTCGGTGGTGGGATAAATGCAGTTTATGCTCCATAAGATGTGGACGTAGAAACGGCTTGGGCCATTTGTGGTGTAGGAACTGTTGCTACCTAGATAACAGTTGGATAAGTAGGACTATAAGGTCCATACTATAACTAACAACTAGTGGGATTAGTACAAGAGGAGGGGGGTACTAAGACAGGTGGCATGGGTGGGTATTCCAGGGTCATATTAAATGGTGTCGGAGTAGTAAGAGGAACCTTTCCTAGATGGGAAATGGACACAATAAGCCCATCCGTCGAGTGTGACGAAGCCGCGGGTGTAGGATCCAATGACTGGTGTCGAGGGGCATCAAGGAGGATAGTGTAAAGGTATCTGTATTGTGCATATATAAGATCGAAATGTTAGGCTTTCATAATAGCCTCTTCCTCAATTTGCAGCATGGAGGTGATTACATCTTTGGCAATGGTTGGTTGGAGTGATTTGATGAACCAATCCAACAAGAATGGTGGTTGTATTTCAATTTTACATAATGTTTGGCATCTACGCTCATGCATATGGTATGATATGTGGGTAGATGTACTTTGTCAAAACTCCATGAGAATTATGAGACCAAGGTCATGGTGAGTGGAAAGATGGAAGTATGTGAGAAATGTTGTGGCCAATGTTGCGAAGGTGGCATGGGTTGATCATGTTAAGTTCACATACCATTAGGTTGTCATTCCGATGAGGGTGCGCTAGAAGAGGCAAAGCCTCACTAAGTCTTCCACTATGCTATTGGAGGAACACCACAGGTGGAAGGACATGACATGGTTGGTAGGATCACCCCCTTGCTTCCCTCTGAATGTAGGAATGTCAGAGGGAATTTTATCTATCATAGTTGTCCATGTTGGATCATGTGCAATAGGGTCATTGATAAATTTGGATAAATATGGGAGATTTAGGCTGGCCATGAAAGGTAGGGTGGGGTTTGGTCTGGGTATTGTGTGTTGTGTAGGGTTTCCGCGAGGTGGAGACCAAGGTTGTGTTGAAAATAACGAATGACCTCCTACGAGAGAGGATGGATCAAAGTGGTCTAGAGGATCTCCAAGAGGATAATCCAAAGGGGAACCTATTCCAAGAGGAGGGGAGGTAAATTTATATAGATGCTCTCCAAGGGGAGAAAATGAAGGTGAACCTCTTCCAGTGGTGGAGGAGGTATAAGGGTTAACACTCTCTCCGAGAGAAGAAAATGAACCAACAAGGAGTGGCCTCGCCCTGATGATCCTATCAATGTGGCCTGGGAGTGGCCCTTGCTAGAGTGTCTTCCATGTGAACCACAAGGAGATGGTGTAAAAACACCCCTTAAGAGAGGGGATAGGCCTTGCAGTATTCAATACTTCCTTAGGGAGTTTTTTTGTTCCTCTATGGTGAAAGCTTCATGTCAAATGAGACTGATGGTGGAATTAAACACAATTGAACAAATGCAAAATATGCCAGCCACAACAGATGCAATATGGTGCAACAAGTGAGTGATATGTGCAAAGTCAATTTAGTGCAAGAGTTCCCATATGTCAGTTCGTTTTGATTACAAGTTAGCGAACTTGTATTTAGAAAGAAAATAAGTGTAAATTCCATCAAAAGACCTAACGCCCATCCTCTCAAATGTAACTAGGCCTTACAAAAGCACAATTGATGGTGATAATGGAATCCATGCATGAACTGACTAGTGAAGGTAACAAAGAGCCAGTTCTACTAGTGATGGGGCCAATGTTCCAATCAAGAAGACTTGGCAACACCTCCCAATGGAAATAGCTAACTTCAAGAGTCAATTGCACCCCGAGTTGCTCCTTGGAGATGACCTAAATTTTGCCACTAGGATACCGTGCATCAAGTTTGGATCAGTGGTTCAACCTGCACAGCATAGTCTCGTCTCAGTATAACGAGTTGAGTGAATCGTAGGGGAGAGTAGGACAACTATACCTCGGATTTCACCTCCTTGGTCATGATGCACTTCTAATCTGTTTTTTCTTTGAACACTTGCTTGTAGCAAAATTTTGATAGTACCATATAACTCAACAATGCTATGTTTCAAAATATCGCTAATGAAACTAGATTGGTGGGATTAATGGATTCCTAGCCAAATCAATCATATCTAACTAAAATTTTGTTTTGTGACCTCCTGTGAAGAATTTTAGTTGGTTGGAAATTTACAAAGTTTATTTTAAGGGTCTACTTTTGATTAAGGTGTGTAAGGAAGGTATTTCATAATTCCCTTCCATTTTAATTCACCAAGCTTATAAGAAGTGCGAGGTGAAGAGCATACTTGGAGTGAAAAAAAAGTTAGGTCCCTTAGTGTGTGCTAGTGGTGCAAACACATGTGAGAAAATTGATTGTTGCAAACTAACTAGGGGAGTGTAAAGTAAATGCAAATGGAGATAAAATTTTAACTCTAAAAGATGTTAAGGGTGTTTTGCAAACAAAGTGCCAATGAAGTAAAAGTGTGCAATGGAGGTATTTCACAATTCTAACCCCTTTTACAATTCACGAAGCTCACAAGAAGTGTGAGGTGAAAGAAGTGTGAGGTGAAGAGCATACTAGGGGAGACTAGAGTCTTTAGGTCCTTGCTTGTGTGCAAAAAGTGGATTCTACACTAGCTTTGATCCTAAAAACATGTCAAGTAAACACAAACAAAAGATTTCTTGAATACTAGTGACAACAATGAGGCATGTTGAAAGCCTCAAGATTGGTTACCTAAGTAATTTTCGAGAGATGTGGACTTTTTACTCCCTAATATTAGTATAAGTGGGCTAATTACTATAGAATTAATGAAAACTATTGCAATGTAAGTTATTCTAGTTCATTGGTGAGTGGCCATTGGGGCTGCAAGATTGTTGCATGCAAATAAAAAGAAAATTAAATGATTGTAGCGCTGGAAACTATCACTCTGTTGCATGATAGCGTGGAACAATTACAAACAAGTGCATGGTAGTGTGGGCCACAAAAAAAGGTGGGTGGGTAAAAAATAATAATACCGCATAGGTGGTGAACTGATTATATGTGTGGGTAGCGCGACTGTCAAAGTCATTTTTGCATTGTAGCGTGTCTGAGACGTCGAGATCCATGCTATTGTGTAAAAAAATAGTGCGACCGACAAGGGGCCAAATTCTGGAGTTTGAGGTGGTAAAATTGATCTCTTGCAAATGAAAAGCACCCATAATTAATCAATTAACACAAAACAACCTAGTTGAAAAGAAATAAACAAAAATAAGTGGATTCGACATAAAAAATGTTGCAAAAAATATTGCACAAGGAAAATCCTTGTAGGTTGTATCAAGGCCTCATTCCTTGGTGACCCTGGTGGGGTGAGTGAGTTATCCAAGTGATCCTACAAGTTGTTGTTAGTGAAATTTGAATAAAAGAGAAAAATATAACAAAATATAACAAAAAAATGGGGTAGGAATGCAAACTCCAACAACCAAATATATGCAAAACCACTTTGCATTTCCCAGTGTTCAAGCATGTACAACACCTAGGAGGTGTATGATTCAAGGGAAGTCAACAATCTCCCTTAGGGACATCCTTCTTGTCCAAACTAAATGCTAAGTGGATTGAGAGAACAATCGAGAGAAACTCTTGCTCCTTGGAGGAAGGAGGCAAAGGAGCTTTGGAATTCTTTCAAAGGTGGGAATATTTGAGCTATGAAGGAGATCTAACATAAATACAACAGCATAACTTTGTTATTTTTTCTCTCAACAAGATGCATGCCCACAGATTCCTTTTATAGGACAAGAGGTGGCCAAGAAACAACTAGCTCCAAATGTGAATGCCATCACCTTATAAAGTGGTTCCAAGTACACAAAGGGGGATATTTAATACCACAAGGAGTGTAAGGATCCCAAATTCGAATTGTGGAGGTGATGGGCCATTGATGATCCTTCAAATCCGTCGCTGGTGGGTGAGATTCGTCAGTTGCTAAGACATCAAAGGAATTTTCGTGCAAGGGTCATGCGGAATCTGAACTGGTAACATGCACTATAGCATAGGTGTTCTAACCAAATTTGGCACTTCTCTACCTGTGACGACACTTTCATGTTATGCTTTCATGACGACACTTCCGTCACAACATTTCATGAAGCTGTTGTGGGTCACACAAATGGAAACTGTGGATGGACAATCCATATTTGGGACCTCAATAGGATGGCCTTAAATTATTCATGGTTCATTCAACAGTTAGGGATCTTATGAACACATTTGGATACCAAAACACCCCGTGAAAAGCCTTAGATTTGGCAGTTTTAGCTCATTTTTTCACCCACGCACAGGTTGCACATGCCTCACTTGCATGTTGTGTGCACCTTGCTCCATATCCCACCATCATATGCCTCGATAGATGCCAAAAAATATAAAAAATCAATAAAAATGGGTGGTTTTGGAACTGCCTCCTCTATTTTAACTGCTCCCTCCTCGACCCTATCTTCTTATTTCACTGTAAAAGAGAGGGAGAGGGGGCTTGAATGGGACTCTTATCCCATGTAATGTTATGTTGGAGAAATTTTGATTCCCATCCCCATCACTTGTGCCCTAGATGCTCCTAAACCCTTATACATTTTATCAGAGGTTGGGATCCTTGGAGAAGAGAAGCATGAGACCTTGAATCTTGGTTTCATGAAGTGCTTTAATTGGAGGAAGGTATATTATGTACTTGCTTCATTCTTTAATGAAAGAATAGAGTTTCTTCCCTTTCCAAACAACTGTGTATGTGTCTATCTCAGATTTGGTTGCATCTTGTTGTTCATTGTAATAGCTTTGTATGCTTCATTTGAATTTCAATAATGTGTTTGTATCCAAATATGCTTGAGAAGGGTGTTTGTATTGGTTTGCAGGTTATTGGATTGGAGATCAAGAGGAAATCTAAAGGAGAAGGATAGAATCAAACTTCAGTAGTAAGGTGCATGTCTTCTTAACTAAAAACTCTTGCTTGTTTTGATTATTGCAAAACCCTAGACATATATTCTTTCTGTTGATGTAATTGTAACTTCGGAATGTATTTCACCTATGTATATTGTATTCCTATATAGATTTTATTATTCCTCTATACGGAAGTGTTTGTATTCCTATAGAGATGTTATTATTCCTCTATACGGAAGTGTCGTCATTTATATTTTAAGTGTCGTAACTTATACTTGATGGGTTATTAGACCACCTTGATGGGGTTGGCCCTGTATGAGTCATGTGGGTAAAAGGGTTATTAGACCACCCTATTGGGGGTCGGCCCTGTCAGCATTATGTTATGTGGTTAAGTTAAGGCCGACCTAGTAAAGGTTATTAGGCAAGTCAAGTCAAGTATAAATAGAGTGCGAGAGGCACTCTATTTGATCATTCACATTCTCACTCTTACTCTCATTGGAGAGTGGCGCACTAGTGGAGGAGGAGAAGCTGCTGCTGGGAGTATATCTCTTATGCTTGGGTTGTATCATTGCTCTATCTATCTCTGAGGAAGTTGTGGGGTTTTTCACCTTTATGGTTTTCCCTAGTGAAACTCTGTGTGTCTATTGTCTCTTGTGTGCTTGCATTATTATGTCCATGATTTGATATGCTGTAGATAAGTTGTACATGTTGTTCTCTCAGTTAAGATCCTAGATCAGATTGAAGTAAATTCTGAAAAAATTAACATGGTATCAGAGCTAGCCTGAAAGAAGGCATGGTATGGCATTTATGACACTTGTTGCACTTGTGAAGCTAGGGCTTGGTATAGCAAAAACCAGTCATCGTAGCACTTTCACTATAAATTCATTTTGGCAAAGTTTCAGACAGGTCGAAGTTAAGATCCCCATGCATGTTGCGTCTGAAGGAGAGCCTCTAATTCGTTGTACTTTCAGATTTATGATCTGTACAATATAGGGTTTCTGCCTCTTCTAGATCTTAAACATAAATAGGTGACCTAGGAAAAAAGGTCACAACTTGGGCTAGGAAGGTCCAAATGAAATTTCGTAAAACGTTGCAGGTAGGGCATAGAGTGTACTTTCACAGGTATGATTTTCAAAGGCCGAAATTGAACAAGTGACACGTGGAACTCTGTACAAGTTCGCTCTCCTATTTTATCCCATAAACAGGTCACGTTGCGACACTTGGCATAACTCTCTCTCAAAGAATCCATTTGAGGTCAAAACTATGGGGTTGGAAATATGAGAGGTGAGGCTACCACAGGTAGAATTTTTAGACCCTATAAATCTGAAATTTCAGAGTTACACCAAAAACAATCAGGTACATAATTCTGTCAAAACATAATTGGATTTTGAGCACCTTCATTCATGGCTCCGGGAATTTAGGGTTTCGGAGAATGTTGGAATTTTTTGTATCAGAGACCATGACTGGACGCTCCTGATCAAAATCAAAATTTAGAGACCAATATCAAATTTTTTGGTTGGGCAGAAAGTCGGGCTTGATCAAACCCTAGTTCGGGACTTTGATCGGAAAGGTGAAAAATTAGGGCTTCTGCAAAAATGGGAATTTTTGAAATTTGTGACCATAGTTGGAAGCTCCTTGGAAAAATCAAAGTTTAGAGATTTGGATCAAACTATTTGGTTGGGTGAAGCTCCGGGAAACTCAAACCCTATTTCAGGGTCCTACCTAGTGAATCTGGAAGATTGAAAAGCAAATTTGAGGGATGAAACTTTGTAGTTTTCAAATTCTAAGTATACCAGGTTGATAAGCTCATCAAGGCGCATCTTTCTATCCTTTCAAAAGTTTGAAATTCAAAGTTTGAATTTTTAGGGTTTCCTTGACAAACCCTAATCGAGCTCCAAATCTAGTTTCTGCAAATCAAGTGGATTAGGTTAATCCTAGAAGAGAATGGATTGATCACCTGCATAAGTGAAGAAGTTCCAGTTTCAGAGGGAGATGAGGCTAAGGCCTTACATAATAATATTACAAGCAAACTCGACAGGTATGACTTATGGGTACGTTTCAAAATCTGTTCATGATTAAGTTTATGTTTGTCTTCATTAATATTAGTACAATCTTGATTAATTGTAGACGTGTCGTATCATCTTAATAAAAATATGAATGCATGATAGAAGATATTCATTGATTAGGATTTTGACACTTATGATTGTACTAATGCATTGTGGTGTTGTATGAGGTTGATGTTGTCCACTAACACGAAAGGTACATCAAGAAAGACAAATCATGTTCTAGTTCAAGAACATATGACCACGATGACATGAAGACAAAGATTCATCCATTGTCATGGATCACATAGAAGCTCTACTTACGAGGTATGTATAATTTGGTTCTACAATGCTTAACCTATGAGATATGCAGGTTACTAGCACAAGTCATTGAAGAGAACAAGAAGACATTGCTAGACATAACTAGAAAATATGATAACCAGGTATGTTTTTCCTATATCAAGTTAGAATCCTTCCTTGTATATTGTTGTATGGTTGATAATGATTATTCATGAAGTTAGAAATGTAAGTAATCAAGGGTTTATGCATATTATGTCTCTTACCTTGATTGATGATATGACTAACTAGAAAAGTCCTTTGGTCAAATAAGAATATGCATGAGTAAAAGAAGTATTCCTTGAAACCTTGAATACTAATGTTTATTATTTGTGTTTGAAATGATCAAGACTATACATGTTTAAGATTATTTTGTTTTGATAGTATTGAGATTATACTAATGAATGTATGTCTGAGACCTCGAGGATAACACAATGATGATACTAGTAAGTATGCATAAGTGATCGAGAATGGATATAAGTTCAAGGACATGTAATCTAGGAAGTAAAGATAAAGAGGGAGTCCACCCAACAAACAAACAAAGATAAGTATTTGAATTGTCATTTCTTGTATATTTGATTGTTTAAATAATACTATTCAATAATGTATATGCTTATGTTCCTAGACTTAGGGTGTGTATTATGCATATTAGAATAATTGCATTAATGAACAGTATACTACTAATATGCATATGATGGGTAAGTGGCCTATGGCACTGTACAACATTCCACTACTACTTATCTAGAATGAAACCTCTTTGCTGACATGTTGGGAGTTGTGCACACTCTTAACAATGTTCTGGTAGAGATTGGAAGGCATCTAGAAAGTTACGGGATATGGATAAATGTTGTATTGAAGCATTGGCTAAGAGAATTGCATGACTGTATGACATATTTCTTTATGTGTAAGAATTTGTTATGAAAACTATGAGATGTTTCTAATCATGCAATTTAACTTGTTTTGTAGGAAAGATCGTATACCATCACCTACAAAAGAAGGACTACAACATTTGTTCTAGCAATAAAGCTATCTATTAAAGTAATGGAAGAATGCTATGATCCATTGATCATGAAGAATGATGTTTGGGATGTAGTCCCAAGACCTGAAGGGAAGTCTGTTGTGACTTCCAAGTGGATCTACAAGATCAAGCATGTTGCAGATGGCAACATAGAAAAGTACAAAGCGAGATTTGTAGCTCGTGGCTTCTCCCAGAAAGAGGGGATAGACTATGAAGAGACTTTTGCTCCTGTAGCCAGGTACATTTCCATTAGATCAGTACTTTCCCTGGCTGCAGTGATGAAATGGAAGATACACCAGATAGATGTCAAGATAACTTTCTTGAATGGTGTAGTCAAGGAGGAAGTGTATGTGGAGCAGCCACTTGGTTTTGAGACACATGACAAGAAGTCATATGTGTGCAAGTTGAAGAAAGCCTTGTATGGATTGAAGCAAGCTCCTAGGACTTGGTATGGTAGGATAGACAGCTTTCTATCCAGTTTGGGCTTTACTAAGAGTAAAGCGGATTCCAACTTTTACTACAGGGTTGAGAAACGCAATCTTGTGATACTACTTTTGTATGTGGATGACCTGTTTGTTACAGGTGAGGATGGATTGATTGCTGATATGAAGAGGAAGCTTGCTTTCGAGTTCGAGATGAAGGACTTGGGGATGATGCACTATTTTCTAGGAATGGAGGTGTGGCAGAGTGCAGATGGGATCTTCCTTGGACAAGGGAAGTATGTAGTAGAGATCCTAAAGCGGTTCGGGATGATGGATTGCAAGACCATGGCCACACCTATGGCATCGAACCTGAAGCTTCTCTGTGATGCTTCGTCTGATTTGGTTGATGTCACGGTGTATCGTCAAATGATTGGGTCCTTGATGTACCTGACGAACACTAGACCAGATATTTGCTTTGCAGTGAACACATTGAGCCAGTTCCTGACGGATCCCAGAGGTGTTCACTTGGTTGCTGTAAAGCATATTCTGAGGTACCTGAAGGGTACAATTGATTATGGGCTCAAGGATAATGTGAATCAAAATTTTAACCTGGAGGGTTATGTTGATTCGGACTGGGAAGGCAGTGCTGCAGATAGGAAGAGCACTTCTGGGTGTTGCTTCTATATGGGATCAGGAAGGATCTCTTGGTTTAGCAGGAAGAAGTCCTATGTAGCACTGAGTACAACCAAAGCAGAGTACGTTGCAGCTTGTTCGGCTAGTTGTGAGGCAGTATGGCTTTGGAAGCTACTGTCTGAGTTATTTGATCTCCCATTGGAGGCCACTGGTATATTTTGTGGCAACCAGAGTTATGTGAAGCTATCTGAGAACCTGATGTTCCACGACAGGTTGAAGCACATTGAGATCAAATATCACTATATCAGGGATATGGTGCAGAGAGGAGCAGTGAAGCTCCTGTATGTTGCGACGGATGAGCAGGTTGCAGATGTGTTGATGAAACCACTAGCCAGAGTGAAGTTTGAACACTTCAGAGAGAGGCTTGGTGTTCTTCAGATTGACGATAGACACATTTGCTGGAGCCATTCCAAGCATGGTGAGAGGAGGATCCTTCCCATGGCTATGGATATAAGCGTTGTGTGATGAGTATCAGGACGATGCTCCAAATACTGCTCTGTATATGCATCATGTTGGATGCTTGTTATGATCAGTTGGATCATGTATATGTATATGCATCATGTTGGATGCTTTTTATGATCAATTGTATCATGTATATGTATATGAATCATTTTGGATGCTTGTTATGATCAGTTGGATCATGTATTTGTATATGCATCATGTTGGATGCTTGATATGTATCAGGTGGATACATTATATGATCAAGTGGATCATGTATTTGTATATGTATCAGGTGGATACATTGTATGATCAGGTGGATACATTGTATGATCAGGTGGATCATGTGTGTTGATATGTATCAGGTGGATACATTATATGATCAGGTGGATCATGTATTTGTTTATGTATCAGGTGGATATATTGTATGACCAGGTAGATGTATGATGATATGTATCATGTAGGTACTTTCTATGTATCAGGTGGATGCATTGTATGATCAGGATGATCATGGATGACGAGCTTCAGGATGTTTCTCCAGATGATATGCATCAGGATGATGCTATGATGATGATCAGGATGATCATGTGATGATGTACATCAGGATGATGTATGGTGAGTATCAGTTTGATACTCTATGGCCGTGGACAGGTTGTGCAGATAAGCATATAATAGCGCCCTGGGAGATTTGTAGATACTCTTTCGAGGTTTTTCCTATGGCATATAACAGCGCCCTAGGATATCTAGAAAATGCTCTTTCGAGGTTTTTCTTGGGAGGACATATAATAGCGCCCTGGGAGGTTTGTAGATACTCTTTCGAGGTTTTTCCTATGGCATATAATAGCACCCTGGGATATCTGGAAAACACTCTTTCGAGGTTTTGTCCTATGGCATATAATAGCGCCCCGGGAGATCCGATAGGTTGAGCAATACGCTCGTAATCAGTCCTAGGATGCTCTTTCGAGGTTTTGCCATGACCACATATAATACGTCTTGGAGATCTGGACAGGTTGTGCTAGTCACGTAAAAGGCCTTGGACGCTCTTTAGAGTTCTTGATAGTCAAGACACTCTTTTAAGGTTTTGTGGTGGGGGTCACATGTAATACATCCTGGAGATCCAGACAGGTTGTGCTAGTCACGTAAAAGGCCTCAGATGCTCTTTAGAGTACTTGCTAGTCAAGACACTCTTTTAAGGTTTTGTGACAGTCAACATGTAATAGTGCCCTGGGAGATCTTGTCGGTCGTGCTTAGTCACATAAAGGATCCTGGGATACTCTTTCAAGGTTTTGTTGACGCACGTAATAAGTCTTGAGGATTCCACAGTATGGCCAGTGATGATGAAGACCTGCAGGTGGTGGGCCTACATCCAATATGAAAAAGGGATGTCTCTATAGAACTTCTTGTGATGAGTAGATCGGAGAATGATTGAGATAGCGACAGCAGTGACGATGACGATGATCCAGTGACGATGATCCAGAGAAGAAGACTTGTGCTAGAAAACCTGTGTCGAGAAATACCTTCCTAGTTAAGAGGGAGTGTTGATGTAATTGTAACTTCAGAATGTATTTCACTTATGTATATTGTATTCCTATAGAGATGTTATTATTCCTCTACACATAAGTGTCGTCATTTATATTGTAAGTGTCGTAACTTATAGTTGATGGGTTATTAGACCACCTTGATGGGGTCGGCCCTGTATGAGTCATGTGGGTAAAAAGGTTATTAGACCACCCTATTGGGGGTCGGCCCTATCAGCATTATGTTATGTGGTTAATTTAAGGCCGACCTAGTAAAGGTTATTAGGCAAGTCAAGTCAAGTATAAATAGAGTGCGAGAGGCACTCTATTTGATCATTCACATTCTCACTCTTACTCTCATTGGAGAGTGGCGCACTAGTGGAGGAGGAGATGCTGCTGCTAGGAGTATATCCTGTATGCTTGGTTTGTATCATTGCTCTATCTATTTCTGAGGAAGTTGTGGGGTTTTTCACCTTTATGGTTTTCCCCAGTGAAACTCTGTGTGTCTATTGTCTCTTGTGTGCTTGCATTATTATGTCCATGATTTGATATGCTGTAGATATGTTGTACATGTTGTTCTCTCAGTTAAGATCCTATATCAGATTGATGTAAATTCTAAAAAACTTAACACTTTCCAACCCCATTATGTTGGTGGCCTCACCCCTATTGATGTATATGTAACTTTGGAATGTATTTCATCTATGTATTTTATTGTACTCCTATAGAGATGTATTATTCCTCTATACGGAAGTGTCATCATTTGTATTGACATGTGGTGCAAGTGTCATAACTTGCCGATGGGTTATTAGACCACCATGTGTGGGGTCGGCCCTAATTAAGTTAACCTGGGGTTATTAGGTTGAGTTAGACAAGTCGACCCCATAGGTTTATTAGGCTACTAAGAACAAGTATAAATAGAGAGCGGGATCTCTCTATTTGATCACTTCATTACTCACTCATCCATCACTCGGAAAGTGGCGCACATGTGAGGAGGAGGATCAACTGCTAGGAGGAGACTATCTCTATGTACTTGGGTTGTACTTTGGTTGTATCATTGCTCTATCTATCTCTGAGGAAGATGTGGGGTTTTTCACTTTAGGGTTTTACCCACAGAAACTCTGTGTGTCTATTGTCTCTTATATTTGCATCTTGCGATGATTGGTATGCTTGCTATGATTGATATGCATTGATATACTATACATGTTATTCTCTCAATAAATATCCTAGAGTATATTGAATTAATGCTCAAAAATTAACATGGTATCAGAGCTAACCTGAGAAGAAGACACTATGCAGTTGCGGAAGCTAGGGCTTCTTGTTTTTGGGTTTCTCTCCACAGATTTGGGAAAAGCAATATGATAGATTGACTCTCCTCAGCAAATTGAATCTTTCTGTCCAATCAGAATTCAGTTCTGAGCACTTTCAGTTTTGGCCCTAAAAATTAGGGTTTCCATAAAAATAGGAATTTCTGAAATCTGAAGACATATCTGGAAGCTCCTTGGAAAAATCGAAGTTTAGAGCTTTGGATCAAGATTTTTGTCTAGGTAAATCTTTGGGAAACTCAAACCCTAATTCAGGGTCCTCCCTAGTGAACCCAGGAAGACTAAAAGGCATTTCTGAAGGGTAAATCTTTGCACATCTTAAATTATGAATACACCAAGCTAATCATCTCATTAAGGCACATCTTTCTATCCTTTCAGAAAGTTGAAATTCACATTTTGAATTTTTAGGGTTTCTCTAACAAACTCTAATCCGGGACCAGATCCAGTTTTCAGCAAATCAAGTGATAAGACCTAAATATTTTCTATTTCCATTTGAAGTACTCTTTAAGATGTCTCACCACACTAATCTTGAGGATAATCTTGAAGGGGCTGATAACTTCCGAGCATGGAAGTATAGGATTGGATTAATCCTGGAAGAAAATGAATTGGATACTTACATAAGGGAAGAGGTCCTTGTCCCAGAGGAAGAAGAGGCTAAAGCCCTCCACAAGAAGACCTTGGTCAAGGAAAAGAGAATCATTGCTGATTCTATCAAGGACCATCTCATCCCTCATGTGTCATCTCTGAAGACACCCTAAGAGATGTTTGATTCCCTATCCAAGCTATTTGAAGGGAAGAACATAAATCGGAAGATGACTCTACGGAACCAATTGAAAGGGGTAAAGCTTCAGAATGGAGAATCCATTCAATCTTATTTTTCTAGGGTCTCTCAGATCAAGGAACGACTAGAAGCAGTGGATGAAATGGTGGAGAATGGTGAAGTTGTCATGACCACTCTGAATGGCCTACCCAGGTCATGGGATTCCTTTATCCAAGGAATCCATGCAAGAAAGAAGTTGGTATCCTTCAGTAGACTGCAGGAAGAATGCTCACAAGAAGAAGCAAGGCTTGTGGCACGAGAAGAAAATATGGGGAATGAAGATCAAGCTCTCACAACTCACACCAAGGGGAGCAAGTTTAAGAGGGAGAAATATCATAACAAGAAACATTCTCACCCTCATCACAAGAAGAAAGATCTATCTCATGTTCGATGTTACGAATGTAATGAAATGGGACACTTTGCTTCAAATTGTCCCAAAAGAAGAAGGACAACAAATTCAACAAGAATAAGAAGAATAACAAAAGAAGATATCATGCTCATGCTGCTAAGGATGATGAACCTCCCAGGGAGAAAGCTAGAGAAGAAAGTGATGATGATGACTCCTCAAGCCAAGAAGAGTATGTTCTAATCTCTTCTCTCACAGGTACTATTTCTCATGGTTGTAATGATTGGTTAATTGACAGCGGGGCTTCTAAACACATGATTGGGTTTAAAGAATATTTTTTAAATCTATCTGAACATGAATCACCCCATAAAGTGAAACTTGGGGATTATTATCAATATCCTATCAAAGGAAGTGGGGAAGCCTCCTACAACCTAGAATTTGGAAAGTCCTTGAAGATGAAAGATGTGTTATTTTTACCTGGGCTCAAGAAGAACCTACTCTCCATCTCTGCATTGGATGCACAAGGCATGAGGGTTGCATTTGTAGATGGCCAAGTCCTAATGTGGCCAAAGGATAAAACTATTGATGATGTAGTGGTGATTGGAGAGCAAGAAGGAGGATTGTAAAAATTGAAGGGACAACCTGAACATGCCATGGTACATGAATCCATGGAGCCAAATGAACTTTGGCATCGAAGGCTTGCACATGTGCACTACAGAGCACTACCAATTGCAAGCAAAGATGTAGAAGGTCTTCCTGAAATCAAGACCAAGCATGAAGGTGTTTGCAAAGGCTGTGCAAAAGGAAAGAACATAAAGAAGGCATTTCCAAGCAGTGAAAGCAAATAAAAAGGAATCTTGGAAATTATCCACTCCGATGTATGAGGTCCGATGTCATCCAGTTCTCTGAGTGGGTATGTTTACTATGTCTCTTTCATTGATGACTTCTCTGGGAAGACTTGGGTTTATTTCTTGAAGAACAAAGATGAAGTGTTTGACAAGTTCAATGAATTCAAAGTCTTGATGGAAAATCAAACTGATAAGAAAATAAAGACATTCAGATCAGACAATGGCGGAGAATTCACTTCAGGTGACTTCAAGAAGCTATGCAGTGATTCAGGGATTAAGAGGGAGTTGACTGCTCCCTACAATCCACAACAGAATGGAGTTGCAAAAAGGAAGAATAGAACAATCATGGAAGCAGCACGGGCAATGCTGCATGACCAGGATCTTCCTATGCATTTATGGGCAGAAGCAGCTAGGACAGCTGTATATGTGCAGAACAGAACACCTCACAAGATATTCGACAACAAGACACTAGAAGAGGTCTTCTCTGGTAAGGAGCCTAAAGTCAGCCATCTCAGAATTTTTGGTTATACACATGTTCCAAAGGAAAAGAGGACAATGCTAGATCCTTCAGGAAAGAAAGGTATCTTTGTAGGGTACAGTGAAAGCTCGAAGGCTTACAGAATATACTTTCCAGGGTTCAAGAAGATTGATGTCAGCAGGGATGTGACATTTGATGAAAACTCAGCATTCATGAAGTCAAGGAAGACACCTGTTGAAGATCATGAAGAACCAAAGGAAACCAGATTTCAAGACACTACTATGACTGAAGCAATTATAGATGTTGATCATGAAATTGAAGATCCGCAAGAACTTGTAGATCCACCTCGTGAGAAGGACTCCCACAAGAGGAAACCTACATGGGCTAGAGAGCTCATTCAAGATACAGAAAGGTATGGCATTCCAGAAGAAGAACACAGAGCAAAGAAGAGAACTAGATCACATACCAGCTATGTTGCTTTACTCTGTGATATCATGAACAAAGAACCTTCCAGTTATGAAGAGGCAGTGAAAAATAAAGAATGGAAGGATGCCATGGTTGAGGAATACCAATCAATAATGAAAAATGATGTTTGGGATGTAGTCCCAAGACCTGAAGGGAAGTCTGTTGTGACTTCCAAATGGATCTACAAGATCAAGCACACTGCAGATGGCAGCATAGAGAAATATAAAGCAAGATTTGTAGCTCGTGGCTTCTCCCAAAAAAAAGGGATTGATTATGAAGAAACCTTTTCTCCTGTAGCCAGATACACTTCCATCAGATCAGTACTTGCTCTGGCTACAGTGATGAAATGGAAGATACACCAGATGGATGTCAAGATAGCTTTCTTGAATGGTGTAGTCGAGGAGGAAGTGTATGTGGAGCAGCCACTTGGTTTTGAGACACATGACAGGAAGTCATATGTGTGCAGATTGAAGAAAGCCTTGTATGGATTGAAGCAAGCTACTAGGACTTGGTATGGTAGGATGGACACTTTTCTATCCATTTTGGGCTTTACCAAGAGTAAATCAGATTCCAACCTTTACTACAAGGTTGAGGAAGGCAATCTTGTGATACTACTTTTGTATGTGGATGACCTGTTTGTTATAGGTGATGATAGTTTGATTGCTAATACCAAGAGGAAGCTTGTTGCTGAGTTTGAGATGAAGGAATTGGGGATGATGCACTATTTTCTGGGCATGGAGGTGTGGCAGAGTGCAGATGGTATCTTCCTTGGACAAGGAAAGTATGTAGTAGAGATCCTGAAGAGGTTCAGGATGATGGACTGCAAGGCCATGGCCACACCTATGGCATCGAACCTGAAGCTTCTGTGTGATTCTTCATTTGAGTCGGTTGATGCTACTGTGTATCATCAGATGATTGGGTCCTTGATGTACCTGATGAACACAAGGCCAGATATTTGCTTTGCGGTGAACACATTGGGCTAGTTCCTGACGGATCCGAGAGATGTTCACCTGGTTGCTATAAAGCATATTCTGAGGTATCTGAAGGGTACAGTTGATTATGGGCTCAAGTATGATGCGAATCAAAAGTTTAACCTGCAGGGTTATGTTGAGTCAGATTGGGCAGGCAGTGCTGCAGATAGGAAGAGCACATCTGGATGCTACTTCAGTATGGGATCAGGTGTGATCTCTTGGTTTAGCAGGAAGCAATCCTGCATAGCACTGAGTATAGCCGAAGCAGAGTATGTTGCAGCATGTTCGGCTAGTTGTGAGGCAGTATGGCTCCGGAAGCCACTGTTTGAGCTATTTGATCTCCCATTGGAGGCTACCAGTATCTTTTGTGACAACCAGAGTTGTGTGAAGTTGTCTGAGAACCCGGTGTTCCACGACAGGTCAAAGCACATCGAGATCAAATATCACTATATCAGGGATATGGTGCAGAGAGGAGCATTGAAGCTCCTGTATGTTGCTAGGGATGAGCAGGCTGCAAATGTACTAATGAAACCACTATCCAGAGTGAAGTTTGAGTACTTCAGAGAGAGGCTTGGTGTTCTTTAGATCGACGACACTTCGAGGAAGAAGTGATGGACACATCTGCTGTAGCCATTCCAAGCATGGTGAGAGGAGGATCCTTCCCATGGCTGTGGATGTAAGTGTTGGATGATGAGCATCAGGACAGTTACTACTCTATATATGAATCATGTTGGATGCTTTGATCAATGTGATCATGTATTTGTATATGCATCATGTTGGATGCTTTGATCAGTGTGATCATGTATTTGTATATGCATCATGTTGGATGCTTCATATGATCAGTTGGATCATGTATATGTATATGCATCATGTTGGATGCTTGTTATGATCAGTTGGATCATGGATTTGTATATGTATCAGGTGGGTACTTGTATGATCAAGTAGATCATGTATTTATGTATGTATCAGGTGGATGCATTATGTATATCAGGTGGATGCATTGTATGATCAAGTAGATCATGTATGATGATATGTATCAGGTATGCATCAGATGGATACATTGTTTGATCAGGATGATCATAGATGACGAGCTTCAGAATGTTGCTCCAGATGATATGCATCAGGTTGATGCTATGATGATGATCAAGATGATCACAGATGATGAGCTTCAGGATGTTGCTCCAGATGATATGCATCAGGTTGATGCTATGATGATGATCAGGTTGATCATGTGATGATGTACACAAGGATGATGTATGGTGAGTATCGGTTTGATACTTTGTGGCCGTGGATAGGTTGTGCAGGTAGCATAGAAAAGGTCCTTTAAAATCCGGACAAGTAGAGTGGTGTGCTCGTAACATCCTGGGATGCTCTATCAAGATCCAGACAGGTAGAGCGGTGTGCTCGTAACATATTGGGATGCTCTGAGTAGGTTTTACTACAGTTTCGCATAGAAAAGATCCTTTAAAATTCGGACAGGTAGAGCGGTGTGCTCGTAACAGCCTGGGATGGTCTATCGAGATCCAGACAAGTAGAGCGGTTTGCTCGTAATAGCCTGGGATGCTCTGAGTAGGTTTTTTGAAAGTTCACATAGAAAAGATCCTTTAAAATTTGGACAGGTAGAGCGGTGTGCTCGTAACACCTTGGGATGCTCTATCTAGATCCAGACAAGTACAGCGGTTTGCTCGTAACATCCTGGGATGCTCTGAGTAGGTTTTATGAAGGTCAACATGTAAAAGATCCTGGGAGATCCAATAGGTTGAGCAGTGTGCTCGTAATCAGTCGTAGGATGCTCTTTTGAGGTTTTGTTGAGGCATGCAATCAATCCTGAGTATTCCACAGTATGGCCAGTGATGATGAAGACCTATAGGTGGTGGGCCTACATCCAATATAAAAAAGGACCGGCTCTATAGAACTTTCTATTACGAGTAGATTCAAAGATTGATTGAGATAGCAGCAACAGTGATGATGATGATGATTCGAGGACGATGATTCACTGATGATGATCCAGAGAAGAAGACTTGTGTTAGCAGATTTGTGTCGAGAAATACCTTCCTAGTTAAGAGGGAGTGTTGACGTATATGTAACTTTGGAATGTATTTGATCTATGTATTTTATTGTACTCCTATAGAGATGTATTATTCCTCTATACAGAAGTGTCGTCATTTGTATTGACATGTGTTGCAAGTGTCGTAACTTGCCGATGGGTTATTAGACCACCATGTGTGGGGTCAGCCCTGATTAAGTTAACCTGGGGTTATTAGGCTGAGTTAGACAAGTCGGCCCCATAGGTTTATTAGGCTGCTAATAATAAGTATAAATAGAGAGCGGGATCTCTCTATTTGATCACTTCATTACTCACTCATCCATCACTTGGAAAGTGGTGCGCATGTGAGGAGGAGGATCAGCTACTAGGAGGAGACTATCTCTATGTACTTGGGTTGTACTTTGGTTGTATCATTGCTCTATCTATCTTTGAGGAAGTTGTGGGGTTTTTCACCTTAGGGTTTTTCACCTTAGGGTTTTCCCCACAGAAACTCTATGTGTCTATTTTCTCTTATGTTTGCATCTTGTGATGATTGATATGCTTGCTATGATTGATATGCATTGATATACTGTACATGTTATTCTCTCAGTAAAGATCCTAGAGTATATTGAATTAATGCTAAAAAATTAACAACCCCAGCCATAGAAACTTTTTCCTAACAAAAGAATTAGCGACTCCACTGGGGAGAAGTCTATTTGCTTTGGGATATCCAAGGTTATTTTTTCCTAGTTTAATTGAAGTTCCGAGTCTAATTACAAGTTAGGAACGGTCTCTTGGCTTTAATAGACTCTTCTATTGGTGATTTCTGAGTTGGATTTACATTTTTTGAGAATTCCAATAACCACGTGCAGGTGACAGTACTTACAGGTGCGTGTCTGCCTCATACACATTTTTATAGTCTTCTCGCCTATGTGTTACACCCTAGTGTACTAGTAGTTCACCAGTGTGTCCCTCCTGTATGTGACGTTTTCACTTTCATGCCTATTTGGGAGGTTTTGGTTGCATTTTTTTGAGTATTTGCTAATCCTAGGTCTAATTAGGACCCTTGGTAAGTGTGTGATTTGTCTTTTGATTTCCCTTAACTTGATTTTAGGGATCTTTTGTATCCAATTAGGGCTTGTTTGGAACAATTTGGACCCTCTAGACCCAAGTTGGAGCTCTTTGAACCAATTTAGTGTAGTTTGAACCAAGTTGGATCTAACTGAACCTATTTTCTCGTATTTGATTGGATTTGGAACCTATTGAGGGTATTTGAGCCTATTTGTACCTATTTGAGTAATAAAAACTCTTTTGGTAGGGTTCTTGTATTTTCTTATGCTTTTGGTCTTTCCTTTGAAGTGAAAGCTCAAGTGTTCTTTCAATTGTTTAGGACCTTGAATGCATTCATTGTATGCAAATCTGGCTTTACCAAACCATATTTCCTAGTAGGCCCTTTTCTTTGGTTGGGTCTAAAAGAATTTTGGCATGCTTACATGAATGGAAGGACTAGTGTTTATGGCTACTTTTCCTGTTTGATAAGGAGATCATAAAGTTTTTGCACTTGTTTTGGTTGTGTGTTTGTTTGAATTTGGATTTTGTTTCTCATATTGAAAAGGATAAAAGTTTGGTTTAGCATTGAGTTGTAATTAGTTGAGTACTTTGTAAATTTTCTCAAAGGATTTCAAATTGCTTGATATTGAAATATATATATATATATATATATATATATTGCATAATTAGTTGTTTTGGTAGTTGCATTCTCACATTGTAGGATTGATTTTTCATTTAGGTTATAAATTTTAGTCTCTTTTGCATTTGAAAAGACCAAAAAATTGCATTAGGTATGAAAAACTTGCATATGCATTCTGAATCTAATATTTAGAACTTGCATTGGAAAGAAATTGAGAGTGGAAAGTGGATGGTTATGGCATTTAAGTGCTTCATATTTCTATTAAAGAACATGTTGTCTTTAGTTGTACTTTTTTACTTGAAAATTTTTGAAAGTACATTTTAAGAAAGTAATTAGTAACTTGAGATAGGATCTTAGGTTTTCTTCTAGTTTAGAAACAAAACTAATAGCTAAGTTAGGATTGTGGAGGTAGGGATTTGTGGGTTAACTCCTCCACAATCACTAAAACTTGTCAAAACTTAGGTGTCTTTCGTCAAGGAGGAAATCCAACACCATAAGGATGTGGCTGGGAATCTCCTCTACCATAGGATTCAAGCACGAGGTCATGTGAGGTTGAGTTGCAGAGAGATCCCTCCAATACTTAATCGAGCATCAACCATGGATTTTGCATGTATGAGGACTTTCGAAAATATAGAGTGTTGTTGTAGAGTTTCAGGCTTAATTACCCTACCCATACGCACGATGCCGACCTGTGTCTGTTTCCCCGGATGTTGTCTGTGGTTTGATATCCATAGTATCATGTCTTTAGGATCGTACATAGGTGTTAGCAGAGTGTTTTCTATGACCACCTTGAGTGTACCTTGTGATTGGAGCATTAGTACCCTTGGAGGGTGTTTTACAGATTTAACTGGAAAAACACATGCACCAAGAAGGGAAACACACCCAAACTTGGTAACTACTCTCAGATTTTTACTGATTAGACTTGGTCCCTCATCACCACATGCCGATCTTTGGGAGATCATAAGCTGCTCTTCATTGGATTGTGCTTGTAGCCAAGTAATCTTTTAGTGTGAGAGTTGTTTTCTTGGTTGACATTTTTCAAACACTTTTTAGTGTATGTTATTTGAATTTTATTTATGTAGAATTTATTCTTAGTGTATTCTACGAGCCACCGTGGTCGATCAACCTCTGCGTAGATCTCGAAGGATTCAAGGACATTATATTGAACAGATAGAATTCCATACACCGAGGAGAAGAATGAATTATACCAATCCACCCCCTTAGGGAGCATAAGAGTAAAACCGAGAACATCAAGTAGAACAACCAGTAGAAGAAACCAGTTCTAAGTCAGGTGAGTCTGAGAGTTCTTCTGACGAAGGACACTTTAGAGATAATTAGGAATAGCTACGGAACTCTCCTAGATTTCATTCTCCTCAGCTTGAAGAGAATTCAGGTCCCATTGAAATTAAGGACCTCTTAGATCCATCTGGACTTTTGAACCCACCACAAAGTCCTAGTTTTTCCCAAATAGCTGGTATAAACATTCCTAATCCATTTTCTAGGAAATTTAATATGGAAAATAGAGAACACATTTTTACTTTAGAGGACATATCTACTCCATTTAATACTTTTCTTGTAGGAGGAGTTACTTTTAATACGACACCCACAATAGGATCAAGATGGTTCACCCCATCCTCAATGATACTTACTGGTACTAGTTCTTCAACTCAACTGAGTTCGAACCCCTTCTCCTTTGTATTCCCCTTTTCAGGATTTCAACCTATGACTACTACTATTCCTCCTAGTTCAATATTGACCATTTTTTTATGTAGTATCCCATCTGTTCCTTTCCATAATATCCCACCCTTTAGTGGACAAATGTTTATGTCTAACCCGCCTTTCACTGGATTTGTTTCTAATTCCACCCTATCCCAATTAAGCTTACCTTTCCAATCTATTGGAGGTATGAGTTCGGTTAAACCTTTTGGTCCAAACATATCACAAGGTATTCCATTTATACAATGGAGCACTAGTACTGGATTTCCATGGGGGAAGAATGCCACTCAAGGAAATATTCTTTTTTCTTGGATGGGAAGCTCTAATGCAGCTAATCCTGTTATGACAAATGTCTTACAAGGTAGCCAACCTTTAGGAGGGATGTGAAGGATTGTTGGAACAAATTATCCTTATTTTCAACATGCTCAAAACTTTGGACAACCTAATCCACTTTTCACTAATCCTATAAATCCATATATTCCGGGACAACCATATGCCAAGACCAACCAATGGGAATCTAATGCTCCCACAACGTCTAACACAATGGCTCATAAATTTTTTCCATTTATGGCTACTTTGAATTTTCCCAACCTCTCAAAATTGACTGATGATCCAATGTTACTTGACCCAAGATGGCTACGCCTACCCAAAAAACATCCTTCAAACATCCCAAAGTTTGAAGGTAAACCCAAGGAATACCCAGCTAACCATGTGATGACTTTTCATCTATGGTGTTCATCCAACTCTTTGATGGATGATTCTATTCGATTGAATCTTTTCGAAAGGACTTTAATTGGTGTAGCAGTGAAATTGTACATTGATTTACCATGAGCATATTTTCAAAATTATAATCCATTTGTGATGGAATTTATTAACCACTTTCAGCTCCCAGTTTGTTATGAAATTGGAACCGAGTTGTTAACATCTTTCCATTAGGAAAAATCCACCCATATCTCCGACCACATCCGTGAATGGAGGAGGAGCCGTAGCTTAATCAAGGCTCAAATACCTGATGAATTCCTTACTGATTGGTTCATTAAGTCATTGCAATCCGTTATTGCAAAAGATGTGTCTATTTTTGGGGTTTAGACTGAAGAGCAGGCTATTATTAAAGCCCAACAATTGGATTTGGTTTATTCCCAATCCAAGATGTTGTATGATTTTTTTCCCACTGCTCCTAGAGAATCAGTTGACCCAACAAAACCCATCCCTATACCTCATGCTGATGGTGTGATTGGTGCAGTTGAGAACAATCTAGTTAGCTCGGGTAACAACTTTTCAAATCAATATTCACTGAAAACTGGTCAAAATAATGCACAGAACCTTAAACCCAACCCTCCTTCTGATGTTCTGTCAGTATAGAACTCCTAGGAAAACCAACATCTTGGAGGGAAGGAAAACAAGAATAAGAAAAATGGGAATAAGGGGAAAAACAATGCAAACAATAACTACAACACTAATGCTGGTGGAGAAAATAATGAAAAATCTAAGATGAAATTCCCTTTCCTTTTATGCAAGGAGGATCATCTAACTTATAAATTCCCTAAGATGGAAATGGCACAAAAGTTGTTGGCTCAACACGAAAGGGTCCTCCCAAACTGTTGTCTTAACTAATCCATTTCCTCAACATCAACAACAAATGATTGTTGGTGCTCACCAAAACCTTGTATCCTATCAAGGGGGAAACCAGGGAACCCCCTCTCAAAGGGGTAGTTCAGTCCCATGTGAAGTTTTCATGTGTGAATGGGATTTGTATCTCTAGAATAGGAATAAGAATTATGGATCTAATTCATCTGGATCAAAAGGTAAGGAACCCCTTAATGATGATAATGATATTTATTTACACATAAAGAAGCCTCCCAATGGTACTATGCCTCGAATACCAAAGGGTGTTCTTAAGAAAGCATTGTTTAATCCCAATACACGTGCTGCTCAGAATTATAGTATAGTTGAAGATTTGGCTCAGGATCCACGTGCAATGTCTACAATTGAGGTCCTCCTAACTTGTCCAAATCAAAGGAAGAGATTCCTTTTAGCTTTAGGAGCTCTCGATCTCGCATATAGTTAAGTGATTGCTACCTATTTTGAGAATTGGAAGCCTCATCTACCCCACCATGCTTCTTTTCAGATGCAAGTTGTATCTAGAAGCACTAAGATTCATAGAACAGTTGTATATGAGGGTGCATCCACATGCATCATGTCTTTATCATGTTGGAAGGATTTAGGATCACCTGATCTAGTTTCTCTTGTTACCATGATGAGATCTTTTGACGACCATATTTTCCAGCCTCATGGAATTATCCTGGCTTTTGCTATAGAGCTAGGGGAAAAGTAGTCAAAGTGGATGTGGAAGTGGTCAATTCCCCACTTGCTTATAATTTATTACTAGGGATAAATTGGACTCAAGCTATGATGGCAATAGTGTCTTTGATATTTCGCGTCATTAAGTTTCCACATGAAGGAAATATTATAACAATTGGCCAACTAGACTAAAATAGTGTTGAGTTCAATCAATATCATGGATCCAATATTCCTTTAGCATCCCATTCCACAAGGAATTGTGAGAATATTGGTGTGGGGATGTATCCTTCATTAATGGGAACTTTTAATCTTCCTCCACTTGATCTGCATATTGATGCATCACCGGTACACACAACTTCAATAGTTTCCACACCTTCAACAAATAAGGAACCTCAATTTAAGTCTTTGTACTTTAACAACCCTTGGACGTTTTTCGCCTCTAATGTTGAGTGTATCCATATCAAACAACCTTTATATCCCTTGGATACAATTGCTACTGAGAAGAAGCCTCTGAGTTCATTTTTACCTTCCTAAGAATTGGTCTCAGCAATTGACTAGGTGATACATCCAATAAGGTCATCGGAGCTTTCCCTCCACCATGTTGATCCAACTGAATGATTGGACATGTGTTCTATCTAGGATGACATACTTCCTGCTGATGAATTTTTCCTAGAGTTGATAATACAATATTCCATTCAGTTGTATGATGGTTCAGTTGCAATTCATTCTAGCCCTGTTTTTCCTTTGGAATATAATCCTATTACCATTGAGACTTTGGACCCTTCCAAAGAACTGCAAGTCGGTGTTTTTACTGGGTTTGATTATGCTTTTAGAATTTTCAACTCCCATGATGAATTTGTTCCTGCAGATTCCATCACTTCCTTCAACTTTGATCTTCATCCTGAGTTTGATCTTGTTGATTGTAACTCCTTAGGATTTTGTACTATAGAGTCTTCATTGGTTAGTTATGCCTTCATTATGCATGTTGTTGAAGACGGTGAAGTTGAAACTATTTCTACCACAATGACCTGTATCAGATATTTTCTTACACATTTTTTGGATATGATCTTGGTACTATTGTTTCTTGGAGATAGGATTCTTAGCTGGACTCATGGTTTCTTACTGATCCTTTTCGACATATTGTTCGATCAATTCAAGTATATTTAGAACCTCACATATAGGTTTAGGTTTCGATGTTGTAACAATGCATTTGAACCTTTTTCTATTTGAATTCACCATAGAGTCGAACCTGTTGGATATTGGTGTGTTACCCATATCTATATGCATTATGCACCAATCTGACAGCAGATCCTACCTAACATGGGCCACCCTAGTCAACACCACTATGACATTTTGGTGCCCATGCTGAGTTTTTATCATAGGCTCAGGAGCCTTTCTAGTTTTACCATGACTTTGAGAAAAAGCCTCATATCTTTCTTTCTCATATAGTTATGGCCATCCCTTATAAGGATCCCATTTTTGTGTTTAATTTGCATATGCATTTGTCTCGATCCCGCTTGCATTTATGAGCCTAATTCCGACTTCCACGCTTTTAGCTTGTTATATAAGCCTACATCTCTTATCTCATTTTTTGTTAAGCCATGTATCATTCAGCCTTTGCAACTTGACACCCCTTACCTGGAGGAAACATACCCTGAGTGTCCTTGTCTTTCTTATGTTCCTTGCATTATGCATACATCTGTTCCATGCACTTGGAACTAGTTATGCATACCTATGGCACTCGTTTCCTCCTATTATTAGCATTCTTCCATCCTTCCTTCGATCTCGTTAAAAACATTAAGGAGGCCATGAGTTTACTTTTTCAAGCTCGTTAAAATTTCATGGAAAATATTTTATGGAGTCCTCTTTGCTGCTCTTTTCAGACTCCTTAAATAGGAAAAGATCATCGATCCATCTTTTCTCTTTCATACTCGTTAAAGTACTTGAAAGTTCGTCTCTACAGTATAAGTTTAACCCTTTTCTGGACCATTTAGACTATGTACAAAAAGGGATACTCTAGTCATTCATGGCTAGAATAGTTCTCTCTCACATTGTTTTATCCTTTTTCAGGTGAGGAGACTAACTGTATGAAAAAAGTCCCTCTTGGATTCTACTTTAGGATTTTTAGACCCTCTAAATATGAAAATACCATTCGAGAATCTACCAACTTGGGCTCGATATAAAATCCATGAGATGGTGTATAGAGTTCTTGTTTAAGTTTTTCAGACTTGTTTAAATTGAAAACACCTGTGATCACGAAGAGATCCTGGCTCGATATTAAATCCACGGATCAGTATTATATCTATTAATTTTCTATCTTGTCTTCAAACTCATTAAACAATGAATAAAGTGTTTAGTTTCCCTTCCATGGACTCATAAAATTACACATGGATGGACCCTTATCGAGCATTCTTTATTTCTTTTTCAAGCTCGTTAAAAAATAATGAAGGTACTTAATAAGAGAAAAGGGAAGAAGAATCTCAAATGTATTTTAAAATAATGGCAACAAGTCAAACATATCCTTTAACAAAACACATGTTTTGATTCTGTCAAGCAAGTTGGGTTCTAGTTTTGGCTTTAGGATAAACCTGATCTCAGAGTTATTATTCCTCTAGTTGATTACTCTTCCAGTCATATGGAGAATCTGTCAATGTCTCCTACATTGGAGATTTATATCATGGCACCTTTCTGTTCAAAGCTACCTAAGTCACTACTGTGTCATGCTCACTATTCAAGGATAAAGCATGTGTTGACCATTATGTGGTTTCCTCGACTTCACATGTTGGCCAGTCCTTGGTGTCAATATGTTTCATCATGTATTCCATCCTGTTCCAAATCAAATAAGTCCTTTATTGTTCCTTGTGTTGGATGGTGGAGGTTTCCTTAAGTCCCCCCTTCCAATGGACATCTTCGGGCATCGAATTCAACTCATCTTTCTCTAGGAATGAATTTTAGAGTTTTGGTAGTACCTTGGGGATTTCATTCATCAGTGGTAATTTCCCTCGCTATCAAGTTATGGGAATACATAAATGTCTCTTACTCGATGGATTCTTCAGGTGTTCAACTTCAAGAACATCTATTTACACTTGTTAGAATGTACTAGGTACCTTGGGGCCCATTTTCATTATTGGTGGGTTCCCTCACATTTTTTAATGGTTTACATCAATGACTGTTAATCAAATGGTGTCCTCCATGTTCGACTTCAACTCCTTTATTCACATGGTTAGGATTCGTACCTTGAGACGATTTGGATTGAAGACATTGGGCCTATGGAAACATTGTCATATATTGCTATTTCCCAACCTACACAAGACTGATCCACACTCATTTTTCCTCTTGATGAGACATAGATCCAGTTTGTTCAGTATGGCTATGATCTCCAGTTTTGACATAGATCCACCTTTTGTATTTCTATGGCTAGGTTCATACTTATGATTCTCATGGATCCATGCTTATACTCTTGTGGCTATGATAAATGCATCAGTTATACACATGTATTGGATCATCATTGTATCCTCCTGGAGGTTTTTCTCCATCATCTGAACATGGAAATTTATCCCAAGGATGAGATTGTCTAACACTTTCCTCTATTTCAGGTACTTCATTTGAGCCTACGTTCCTTTGTTACTCCAGTTTCCTCTACTCCATAACCCAACCGCTCATTGTTTATAATGTATTTCGGCCATCATGTTCCCCTCTGACCTCATATATTAGGGGGCATCTGTTATAACCAAATTTTGCATTTCTCCTTCAGTGACGACACTTGCATGTTATGCTTTCGTGATGACACTTTCGTGACAACATTTCATGAAGTTGTTGTGGGCCACACAAAAGGACATTTTGGATGGAAGAGCCATATTTTGGACCCCAATAGGATTTCCTTAACTTATTCATGGTTCATTCAACAGTTAGGGAGTGTATGAACACATTTGGAGACCAAAACACCCCATGAAAAGCCCTAAATTTGGCAGTTTTAGCTCATTTTTTCACCCACATGCAAGTTGCACATAGATCACCTGTGTGTTGTATGCACCTTGCTCCATATCCCACCAGTGTGTCCCTCAGTAAAATCCCAAAATATAAAATATCTCAAAAAATGGGTGGTTTTGGAACTACCTACTTGGTTTTAACTAGTCCCTCCTCAACCCTATCTTCTTCTTTCACTATAAAAGAGAGGGAGAGGGGCCATGAATGGGACTCTTAGCCCACGTAATTTTATGCTGGGTGAATTTTGATTCCCATCCCCATCACTTGTTCCCTAGCTACTCCTAAACCCTTATACATTTGATCATAGGTTGGGATCCTTGGAGAAGAGAAGCAGGAGACCCTGAATCTTGGTTTCACGAAGTGCTTGCATTGGAGGAAGGTATCTTATGTACTTGATTCATTCTTTAATGAAAGAATAGAGTTTCTTTCCTTTCCAAACAACTGTGTATGTGTGTATCTCATATTTGTTGCATCTTGATGTTCATTGTAATATATTTTTATGCTTCATTTTAATTTCAATAATGTGTTTGTAGCCAAATATGTTTGAGAAGGGTGTTTGTATTGGTTTTGCAGGTTTTTGGATTGGATGTCAAGAGGAAATCTCAAGGAGAAAGCTAGGATCAACCTTTAGTAGTAAGATGCATGTATTATTAACTCAAAACTCTTGCTTATTTTGATTATTACAAAACCCTAGACATCTATTCTTTCCAACCCCGGTATGTTGGTGGCCTCATCCCAGCCATAGGAACTTTTTCCTAACAATAGAAAGTTAATGACCTATTTATTTGATTGTTATTGGGAAATTTTGGACTCACCTTGCCTTTTGTATTTTTTGAGGATTCCTTTAGTGAGATGCATTCTATATGTTGATGATTCCTTATTGCAACAATCGCCAAAATGTCGCATGTGTGCGAGATTTATTTGTTAACAGACGAGTTAGATCAAGTGGTTGAGAGTTGTGAATTGTAAGCAGAAGGTCTTGGGGTCAAATCCCTGGGTGGCTATGCATAGATATATAAGGGCCTCACTTGATTTCCCCATCGGGTTAGGCTCCATAATCAAAGCTGACGGGGTGAGGCCCCTTTGGGTGGCCCCCCTCTGAATTCTTCTCATGGACGTAGCAACTCCTGTCCCGTGTTATGAACCACATTGAAAATAAAAATAAAAATATATTAATATGCTTTTTAATTTTCTTTTACTTTTAAAAATGTCGATGTAATTTTGTTATTTTTTTCATTTTCCAATCATATTTATATCGTGTATTTATATTTTTTTAATTTCTTGAACTTTATTTTATAAAAAAATATAGTGTTCTACTTCGATAGCTTTGTGTATATACAAACATACTTAATGGGAGTACTTTTGTGACTAGAAAACTCTAGTATATCCAATTTAGGTGACAAATTTCTTCCATCTATAGTGGCAGTGGATTCCATTTGGTGCTTCAATCAAAAGAAGATAGTTGTGTCTATAACATTATGCAAGTGAGGGTGAGCCTAGTTTTATCAAGATCACCTCGTTTTCTAATGAGCTAATTGAGTCAGTGATCCTATGTTATAATTCCCTTGATCCCTTTATTATGATGGGTCACCTCCTCTTTACCTACATGGATATGGTTCGAAACAGGGTAAAAGGTGGAGGAAAGACATCACAAATCTACTTCATTCAATAGAGTATTATTATGGCCCTACTTTCCTCTTCCAAATGTGTGTGGATGAGCTGTCAAAGAAGGAGATCACATATATTTTTGTTAAGTGGTGGGGGTGTTTGGTTGAGGTTTTTTTAAATCGGCTTACACATCACAACCTTAACCAAAATTAAAAGGAGGGCACAATGTTTTGTCAATAATCTCTAATCTTTTGGTGTTATTTTGAGTTAGAACCAAAGGTAAATGAGGATGCATGTTGAGTGTTTGAGGAATTGTTTGCTTAGTAAATTTTTTTAGAAATGTTTGCTCATTAAGTTTTGGGTTTTAGGTATGTTATTGATAACCCTTTTGGGATGGAATTATGAAAATAGAGTCTCGATATCTCAATAATATTTTAGATTATGGTCAAGTCTCTCTCCAGAAATCAAGTCTCTTGTGGGTGGTTGCAACTTGAATATTGTGTGGTTGAAATTAAGCAGAAATAAAGGCATAATCATAGGATTATTATGTCTCAACAAAACTTACTTTACAAGGGTAAGAAACTTGAGGGCGTCACTCAACCATTTGATTAAAAGTTTCAAGGATTCATCTCTTATTTTGGCATGTTGATTGTGTGGTGGAGTGATGGAGCCCTAGGATCCCTCATCTTCAAATTCAATGTTATTTATGTAAAGATTGTCCTCTTATCAAATATTAGTTTTTTTTATATAACTTTTATTACAATTAATGGCAAAACATAGTTTTGAGGTAAAAATTTACAAAGTTTTTATTCTAAGTTGGAGATAGGTAACAATAAACTTTATTAAAATTTATAGATCCTTTCATTTCATGTCATTTACTGCAATGATCCAATCACACCATATTTTAACTATTTACAACATCTAAGTAGAATTAATTAATTCCCACCACAAACAAAAAATCTAAAACAAATGTTATTTTTTTACCTGTTATTATAATGCATACTCTAACTACAATAATTATGTTAACATTCCACACAATGAATTGAAAATTTACCATGAATATGTGAATAATAGATTTCAAATAAACACGAATTTTTTGAAATAGTTTTCAGAATGTCTTATTTCCTCATTATGATTTGATGATATCCATAGTGAAGATCCAACTTGGTAAAGACAATTTCTCCTTGCAATTCATCCAATAATTCATTAATGACAAGAATAAGAAACTTAACTTTAATGGTCATCTTGTTGAGCTTTGTATAATCTAGACACATATGCCATAAAAATTCATTTTTACGAACCATCACAGCTAGTGCAGATAAATCACTTTGCCTAGGATGAATGATGAAAACATATAAGATTTCTTGAACCACATTCTCAATCTCACTCTTTTGTGCATATGGGTACCTATAACGTCTGATGTTTGGTGGTACACTTCCTGGTTGCAAATAAATATCCATTGAGGAGAAAAGTTCCTAAATAGTATGGGAAAACTATTCTAGATTGAGACAGAGGATATCAATCTTCTTTTAACTAATTTAATTCTTTAATTTTTGTGAACATAACTTGAGAGTGATAGAGATTGTGTACATATTCCAATAGTTTCCTCAAAGCGGGAGTTGATCACTAATTCCAATGCTTCTACTTCTAATCCACTCTAGGATTTAAAACCTACAGAACATAGCCAATACCTTCCTCAAATCGAATTGTAAATAAGCAAAGAACATATAATAAGAATTAATCTAAAATGAACTAGGTCAGAAAGCCATTTTATTAATCCCAATGCAATATCATATTAACCAAACAATCATAGAATTACTACTTTTTTCTCTCTTTTTTGATGGGGGGGGAGAGATGAGAGATCTTATTTATTGATAAGAAACAATATAATACAATTATTACTTGAACGTTTTCTACTGGAACCTTTCATAACCTCCATTTGGGTCCCTTTGAACTTGAGCCACTAATGATACACCTTCCAAACTTTGATCTCCACTCTGAACAATATGGAGAGGGAAACTATGGAGTCTGGATTTCACCACTCAAAAGGAAGATGAAGCTTAGAAACAAGGGTTTTTGAGGGGACACAAATCATAAAAAAACTAAAGATAACACAAGACACTTTATCCATCATAAGGGTAGCATAAGCATGACTTCTCTTATCTCTCCCATAAAGTATTATTTTATACTTTTTTGAAATGGTTGAAACAATTAGAGGAAAGTTCCAAGGATTTATGGGTGAGAAACTACCAAAGGAGTTTATCAATATCACAAAATTTGTGTTATTTATATTTTTTTTGCACAAATTTAAGTCCCACACACCTTTGCTAGAGGAAAGGAGCATGTACATGCACCTTGTTCAAGGTAAAGGTTCATGTATTCCTCAAAATGGGGTTTTTGAAGTATTTTTAGCTTTTTAAAGTTGCAAGTGGATTTGATGCAATACATTTATTTATAGAAGACAATGATGTGTCAAATCATGCTATAATACATGCCCCCTAATGTATATGGTCAAAAGGAGAGTTGATGGCCAAAATGTATTATAATTACAAGAAGGAAGTGTTAAGTGGGATCAGGTAGAGTTCCCTAGACTTTGGTTTGGAAACGTACCTACAATAAATACCAATATATTAAATGAATCTCTTCCTCGAGGCTGGCATACCCATGCTTAGGTGTAAATAAGGATGGTCACTAAATTATGTACACTCTGGACCTATGAAGTATATAAATTGAGGAATCATGGCCATGAAAAGATACACGATGAATCCATGTCAAAAACAACTCATAGCCATGAGAAAATACAAAGTTAGTCTACATATTAGGGAACATTAGTAGAACAGAGGGAAGTAGAATAAGGAAAAATTGGTTCTCCACAAAGTACCAATGTTAAAAAGTATGTGGTACAATATTGTACAACTCGAAAAATAGCATAATAATGTAATGCTATAGAAACCCAAGGTATTCAATCCAAACCTACCAATATGTGTGAGTCCCTACCATGCGAATAAATTATCTCAATTTGAACATGGGGGACCCCTTTTGAGTACTAGTCATTGATGTATATTGTTAAAAAACACGAGAAAACCCATTAATAATGATAATGGGAATTAAGGCACTCAATACATTCTAGCAAGTGTGAATGTATATGTTGATGTCGAACACTTGTAGAAACTACTAATCAAGGGACATTGATGTATTCCTACTATCGATAGCAAGGGAACCTTCCATTGATGACTACAAGACCCAAGGTACTACAAATGTCTCTAAATATATTTCCCATAAAAAATTATTTAACATCAATAGGAAGATATCCATTGGAATGGAGGCATTAGGGAATCCCCCATCAACCAACATGAGAAAATGTTAAGAACTGATTTGTTTTGAAAGGTATTGGAGATTTTTTGCATGAAAACACCACCCAGTCATCTTTTGCATGAACCAGATGATAATAGTGCATGGAAAAGACCCTCTGAGAAACAACCAGTAATGGAATATGTTGACAAAGGTGAGTAATTCCATCAATGATGAAAATGGAATCCAAGGTAAATCATGAATCCCAAAATGTGAATAAAGCTCTTACTGTTGAACATATAGGAAACCACTCATTCAACAACCAATGATGAGATGTCATCTACTAATTGAAAGTAACCTACCAATGATGAAAATATGCCTAGAGTACTACCAAATCTAGGTCAATCTCTCATAGAAATGTGTGGTCATATACGAGAAATGAACTTCTAATGTGAAGTCAATGGGGACCTTATATACTATCAAGGGTAAAGAACACTAGTAATGATGATGAAATTGGGAGAAAATTGACAAAAGTGAAGGCCACCATGAATAGTTAGAGGATCTAAGGAATGTTTGAAACAAGCTTAAAAGACAACCCTTGAACATTAGGATGACACAATGGTGACCCAGGAAACATTTGGCATAAAGGGAACAATGATATAAATTTGCAACGTAGTAGGAATTAATAGATTCTCCATAGTTATTGGAATTATAACCAATCATATGAGTACAAACTCAGAGGTCATGGTTCAACTCCGAAGGAAATATTAATACCCAACTTGTCAAGAAGACCCAAAAATAGTACCTTGTTCAAGGATGGCATTATTGAGATTCTTGCCACAAACAAAATGAAGATCTAAAATACCCCCCGCTATATATATTTTATAAATATTTTTTTGTGTGTATTTTTTATGTTAGTAAATCATGAAAAAGGATAAAAGAGTGCCATGATATAACATAGTCACTAGTTCTATTGAGGACAAAAGTTCCTAAATAGTTAGGGAAAACTAGTCTAGATTGAGATAGAGTATATAAGTCTTCTTTCTCATAAATCAATTCTTTAATTCTTGTGAATATAACTTGATAGTGATAGTTATTGTTTACCCATTCCAATAGTTTCTTAAAGTGGGAATTGATCACTTATTCCAATGCTTCCATTGCTAATCCACTCCAAGCTTCAAAACCTACACACCATAGCTAATACCTTTCTCAAATCCAATCAGTAATAATAAAATCACATATAACAAGAATTAATATAAAATGAACTAGGTCAGAAATCCATTTTCCCAATCCTAATGCAATAACAGATTAACCAAACAATCATATAATTATTGTTTTTTTGGGGGGGGGAGTATGAGAAATCTTCTTTATTGATATTAAAAAACATAATACAATTGTTACTTGACCTTCTACTATTGGAACCTTTCATAACCATCGTTTGGGTCCCTTTGAACCTAAGCCATTAATGAAACACCTTCCAAACTTCGATATTCACTCTGAACAATATGGAGAGGCCAACTATGGAGTCTGGACTTCACGACTCAAAAGGAATATGAAACACATAAACAAGGTTTTATGAGAGGAGAGAAAGAATAAAAGATCAATATAACATGAGACTTTTTCTCTAACATAAGGGTACCATAAGCATGAGTGGTCCTATCTATCCAATAAAGTCGTATTTTATACTTTTGTGGCATAGTTGAGATAGTTAGTGTTGATGTATATGTAACTTTGGAATGTATTTCATATATATATTTATTGTACCCTTATAAGAGATGTGTTATTCCTCTATAAGGAAGTGTCATCATTTGTATTGACAAGTGTCGCAAGTAGATTAATTTGCCGATGGGTTATTAGACTACTTGATGTGGGTGTCGGCCCAATATATATGTAACTGGGGTTATTAGGCTGAGTTAGACAAGTCGGCCCCATAAGTAATTAGGCAGGTCAGGACAAGTATAAATAGAGAGTCGGGATTCTCTATTTTGATCATCTCAGAACTCACTCTTCTCTCACTCAGAAAGTGGCACACATTGGAGGAGGAGGATCAGCTGCATAGTAGGAGACTATCTATTGTACTTTGGTTGAGCCATTGCTCTATCTATCTTTGAGGAAGTTGTGGGGTTTTTCACCTTAGGGTTTTCCCCATGGAAAAATCTGTGTGTCCACTGTCTCATGCTTTTGATTATTGTGATACTTGACATGCTTGATATGATTGTTATGCATTGATATACTGTACATGTTATTTTCTCAGTGAAGATCCTATAGCATATTGAATTAATGCTTAAAATCTAACATGGTATCAGAGCTAACCTGAGAAGAAGACACTGTGTAGTTGCGGAAGCTAGGGCTTCTTGTTTTTGGGTTTCTCTCCATAGATTTTGGAAAAGCAATATGATGGATTAACTCTCCTCAGCAAGGTGAATCTATCTGTTCAATCAGAGTTCAATTATGAGCACTTTCAGTTTTGGCCCTAAACATTAGGGTTTCCTCAAAAATAGGAATTTCTGAAATCTGAAGACACAGCTAGAAGATCCTTGGAAAAATCGAAGTTTAGAGCTTTGGATCGAGATTTTTGGCTGGGTAGATCTCCAGGAAACTCAAACCCTAATTCAGGGTTCTCCTTAGTGAATGCAGGAAGACTAAAAGACATTTCTGAAGGGTGAAACTTTGCAGATCTAAATTTCTGAATATACCAGGCTGATAAGTTCATCAAGGCGCATCTTTCTATCCTTTCAGAAAGTTGAAATTCAAAGTTTGAAATTTTAGGGTTTCTCTGACAAACCCTAATCCGACACCAGATCCAGGTTTTAGCAACAAGTGGTAAGACCTAAATCTTTTCTATTTCCATTTGAAGTACTCTTTAAAGATGTCTCGCCGCACCAAGCTTGAGGATAAGCTTGAAGGAGCTGATAACTTCCGAGCATGGAGATATAGGATTGGGTTGATCCTTGAAGAAAATGAGTTGGATACTTATATAAGTGAAGAGGTCCCTATCCCATAGGGAGAAGAGGCTAAAGCTCTTCACAAGAGGAATTTGGTTAAGGCAAAGAGGATCATTACTGATTCTATTAAAGATCATCTCATTCCCCATGTGTCATCCCTAAAGACACCAAAAGAGATGTTTGATTCCTTGACCAAATTATTTGAAGGCAAGAACATAAATCGAAAGATGACCCTGAGGAATCAATTGAAGAATATCAAGATCTAGAATGCAGAGACTATGCAGTCATATTTATCAAGGGTCTCCCAGATAAAAGAACAACTTGAAGCTGTGGGTGAAGTTGTAGAAAATGGAGAAGTGGTGATGACCACTCTTAATGGCCTCCCTAGGTCATGGGATTCCTTCATCCAAGGAATTTGTGCTAGAAAGAAACTTATCTCTTTTGGTAGGCTGTGGGAAGAATGCTCACAGGAAGAAGCTCAAATTGTAGCCAGAGAAGAGAAGATGGGGAGTGAGGACCAAGCACTCACAACTCACTCCAAAAGGCATGGTGACAAGAAATCTCACCATCATGGCAAGAAAGGAAAATATCAAAATCAAAGAAGTAGTCCCAAACATCGAAGGGAGATGACCCATGTCCGTTGCTATACATGTGATGATAAGGGACACTATTCCAGATATTTCCCTAAGAATAAGAAAGAGGGTACTCACAAGAAGAAGAACTTCAAAAGAAGACATCATGCTCATACTGCAGAGGATGATGAACCTCCCAGGAAGAGGGGTAGAGAAGATAGTGAAGATTCTTCAAGTGATGAAGAATATGTTTTGATTTCTTCTCTCACCAGAACCATTACTTATGGAAGTAATGATTGGCTCATAGATAGTGGGGCTTCCAAACATATGACAGGATTCAAAGAATCCTTTGTGAATCTATCTGAACATGATTCACCCCACAAGGTGAAACTTGGGGATGATTACCAGTATCCCATAAAAGGGAGTGGTGAAGCCTCCTATAAACTAGACTCTGGAAAGTCTATGAAGATGAAAGATGTACTCTTTGTTCCAGGTCTCAAGAAGAATCTACTCTCAATATCTGCATTGGATGCAAAAGGTATGAGGGTTGCATTTGTGGATGGCCAAGTCCTAATGTGGCTAAAAGGTAAAACTATTGATGATGTAGTAGTGATTGGAGAGCAAGAGGGAGGATTGTACAAATTAAAGGGACAAACTAAACATGCTATGAAGACAAAGATTCATCCATAGTCATGAATCACATAGAGGTATGTATAATTTGTTTTTGCAAAGGTTAACTAATGAGTTATGCAGGTCATTGAAGAGAACAAGAACACATTGCTAGACATAACTAGCAAATATGATGACCAGGTATGTTTTTGTTATATATATCGTATATTTTTGTATGATTGATAATGATTACTCTTGAAGTTACAAGTTTGAGTAATCTAGGGCTTATGCATATTATGTTTCTTACCTTAATTGATGATATGACTAACTAGAACAGTCATAGGTTTGAGTAATCACGGGTTTAGGTATATTATGTTTATGACTAACCATACGAATGCTTATTATTTCTGTTTGAAATGATCCTAACTATACATGCTTGAGATTATTGTGTTTTGATAATATTAAGATTATACTAATGAATGTTTGATTATGTATGAGACCTCGAGGATAACACAATGATGATACTAATAAGCATGCATAGGGATCGAGAATGAATATAAGTTCAAGAACAGGTAATCTAGGAAGCAAAGATCAAGAGGGAGCACACTCTAGTGGTTTCTGCAAGGATGCAAATATTCAGAGGGAGTCCACCCAACAAACAAACAAAGATAAGTATTTTAATTGTCATTTCTTGGATATTTGTTTGTTTAAATAATATTGTTCGATGATGTATATGCTTATGTTCCTAGATTTAGGATGTGTATTATGCATATTAGAATGATTGCATTAATGAACAACTTACTACTAATATGCATTCGATGGGTAAGTAGGCCTATGGCACTATACAACATTCCATTGCTACTTATCTAGAATGAAACCTCTTTGCTAACATGTTGGGAGATATGCAAACTCTTAACAATGTTCTGGTAGAGACTGGAAGGCATCTAGAAAGTTATGGAACATGGATAAATGTTGTATTGAAACATTGGCTAAGATAATTGCATGACTGTATGACATATTTCTTTATGTGTAAGAATTTGTTCTGAAAATTATGAGATGTTTCTAATCATGCAATTTAACTTGTCTTGTAGGAAAGATCGTATACCATCACCTACAAAAGAAGGAATACAACATTTGTTCCAACAACAAAGATATCTATTGAATATATTGAAGAACATGAAGTTCCCCGGATCCGGGATGCAGTATTGGAAGAATGCCATGATCCGTCGATCATGAAGAATGATGTGGTCCCATGACCAAATGGGAAGTCTGTATGGTTTGAAATAGTCACCCAGGACCTGGTATGGTAGGATAGATGGCTTCCTATCCAGTTTGGGCTTTACCAAGAGTAAAGCGGATTCCAACCTTTACTACAAGGTTGAGGAGGGCAATCCAGTGATTCTACTATTGTATGTGGATGACCTGTTTCTGACAGGTGAGGATAGACTGATTGCCGATACGAAGAGGAATCTAGCTACCGAGTTCGAGATGAAGGACTTGGGTATGATGCACTACTTTCTTGGTATGGAGGTGTGGCAGAGTGCAGATGGGATCTTCCTGGGACAAGGGAAGTATGCGGTAAAGATACTAAAGAGTTTTGGGATGATGGACTGCAAGGCCATGGCCACACCTATGGCATCGAACTTGAAGCTTCTGTGTGATGCTTCTTTTGAGCCGGTTGATGCTACGATGTATCGTCAGATGATTGGGTCCTTGATGTACCTGACGAATACGAGGCCATACATTTTCTTTTCAGTGAACACCTTGAGCCAGTATCTGACAGATACGAGACATGTTCACCTGATAGTTGCAAAGCATGTTCTGGGGTACCTGAAGGGTACAGTGGATTATGGGCTCAAGTATGAGGTGAATCAAAAGTTTAACCTGGAGGGTTATGTTGATTTAGATTGGGAAAGCAGTGCCATTGATCGGAAGAGCACTTCGGGGTGCTACTTCAATATGGGATCAGGTGTGATCTCTTGGTTTAGAAAGAAGCAGTCCTGTGTGGCACTGAGTACAACTGAAGCAGAGTATGTTGCAGCTTGTTTAGCTAGTTGTGAGGCAGTATGGCTTAGGAATCCACTGTCTGATTTGTTTGATCTCCAGTTGAGTGCTACCTGTATATATTGCGACAACCAGAGTTGTGTGAAGTTGTCAGAGAACCCAGTGTTCCATGACAGGTCGAAGCACATTGAGATCAAGTTCCACTATATCAGGGATATGGTGCAGAGGGGAGATGTGAAGCTCCTGTATGTTGCGATAGACGAGCAGATAGCCGATGTGTTGACCAAGCCACTTGCCAGAGTGAAGTTTGAATACTTCGGAGGGAGACTTGGTGTACTTTAGATCGAGATGCCTTCCAGAGGGAAGTGATGAAGTTCAGAGACACAGATGCACACTGGGCCATTCTTGCATGGTGGCAGGTTAGTCCTCCCATGGCAAGATGTAAGGGCCGGGCCATTCTTGCATGGTGGCAAGTTAGTCCTCCCATGGCAAGATGTAAGGGCTGAGCCATTTTTGCATGGTGGTAGGTTAGTCCTCCCATGGAAGGATGTAAGGGCTAAGCCATTCTTACATGGTGGTAGGTTGTTCCTCGCATGGTAAGATGTAAGGGCTGGGCCATTCTCACATGGTGGCAAGTTAGTCCTCCCATGGTGAGATGTAAGTGCTGGGCCATTCTCACATAGTGGCAGGTTAGTCCTCCTATGGTGAGATATAAGTGTTGAAGCCTTTCCGACATGGTGGTAGGTTGGTCCTCCCATGGTCGTTGATGTAAGTGTTGGGCCTTTCCGACATGGTGGTAGGTTGGTCCTCCCATGGTCGTTGATGTAAGTGTTGTTAGCCTTTCCCAGATGGTAGTAGGTTGGTCCTCCCATGCTGGTGAGTGTAAGTGCTGCGAGCCTTTCACATGGTGGCAGGTTAGTCCTCCCATGGTGAGTGTAAGTGCTGTGTGTGTGCATCTGGGTTGTGCTCCATGGAATTTGTGGTGATCTGAAGACATTGATGTGACAGTTTGGTACACATGTTTTGCAGAGGCATATAATCAGTCCTGAGATGCTCTTGCAGGTTTTGCCGAGGCAGTGTAATCAGTCCTAAGAGATCTTGCAGGTTTTGCAGAGGCAGTGTAATCAGTCCTGAGGTGTACCTACTTGATGGCTTGCTCACAAGTGATGATGATGATTAGGTTAATCATGTGATGATATACATCAGTTGGATGTATGGTGAAGTATCAGTTTGATACTCTGTGGTCGTGGACAGGTTGTGCAGTGGCATGTAAAAGATCCTAGGAGATTCGATAGGTTGAGCTGTGTGCTCATAAAAGGCCTGGGATGCTCTTACGAGGTTTTGCAGATGCACATGATGAGTCCTGAGGATTCCACAGTATGACCAGTGATGATGAAGACCTACAGATGGTGGGCCTACATCCAGTATGAAAAAGGATTGGCTCTGTAGAACTTCCTGTGACGAGTAGATTCAGAGATTGGATGAGATAGTAGCAGCTATGACGATGACGATGCATCGATGACGATGATCCAGAGAAGAAGACTTGTGCCTGATGATCTGTGTCGAGAAATACCTTCCTACTTAAGAGGGAGTTTTGATGTATATGTAACTTTGGAATGTATTTCATATATATATTTATTGTACCCTTATAAGAGATGTGTTATTCCTCTATAAGGAAGTGTCGCCATTTGTACTGACAAGTATCGCAAGTAGATTAACTTGCCGATGGGTTATTAGACTACTTGATGTGGGTGTCGGCCCGATATATATGTAACTGGGGTTATTAGGTTGAGTTAGACAAGTCGGCCCCATAAGTAATTAGGCAGGTCAGGACAAGTATAAATAGAGAGTCGGGATTCTCTATTTTGATCATCTCAAAACTCACTCTTCTCTCACTCAGAAAGTGGCACACATTGGAGGAGGAGGATTAGCTGCATAGTAGGATACTATCTATTGTACTTTGGTTGAGCCATTGCTCTATCTATCTCTAAGGAAGTTGTGGGGTTTTTGACCTTAGGGTTTTCCCCACGGAAAAATCTGTGTCCATTGTCTCATGCTTTTGATTCTTGTGATACTTGACATGCTTGATATGATTGTTATGCATTGATATACTGTATATGTTATTCTCTCAGTGAAGATCCTATAGCATATTGAATTAATGCTTAAAATCTAACAGTTAGAGGGTAGTTCCAAGGAGTTACAAGTGATAAAGTACCAAAGGAATGGTTCATGATCACAAAATTCACATATTTTATATTTTTTTGCACAAATTTCAAGGCCCATGCACCTTTCCTGAAGGAAATAAGTGTGCACACATTCCTTCCTCAAGGGAAAGTGTGTGTACTAATCAAAATGGGTTTTTTGAATTACTTTTAGTTGGAAAAACATGTAACTGATTTGATCCATGCAATTCATTCATTGATGACATTGATGTGCCAACTCATGCTATAACAATATCATGTTTGTGTTTTTGACGAGGTGGAATAACATTAGACCACTCTCCAAATACCTTGGAATGATTGTCAATAACTCTTTGAAGATCCAATGGAATAGAAGGTATAGATGCTTGAGCATCGAGTGACCACAATTGTTCAATTACACCATGTTGTCCCTTTTTTTAAGCAATTTTCATGTTGTTACAACTTATCACTTTAGAGGGTTTTCTTGGAATAAATTTGAATTCAATTTCCTTTCCTTCTAAGGAAAATCTCATGAAGAGTTCCTAAAAATTAACAGCCATTGTTCCCACTGATTGTAACCATTGGACCCCTAATACAACATCAACACCACCCATTTTGATTGCAATATTTGTACTACCCAATAAATTCTCCCCCATAGTAAGCTTAGTACTATGGCACTTTCCTAAACAATTTATGGTACCTCCATCGAAAATCATTACTTGAAAAATATGGGATGGATATATAAAGAAATTGAGAAGTTTGGTTTATTTTCAATTAATGAGGTTATGGGTACTACCATAATCATTCAACATTGGTACATTTTTATTTTTGATATATCCTTCTACTCTAAGAGTATGAGGAGTGATAATGCTCACCAATGCATGGCAATATATGGTTGTAGTAGTATCTTCTAGTTCTACCTCTTGAGGTTGTTCTAGTTCTGGATCTTCTTCCTATTCACGATCTAGGTAGAATAATTTATTCTCACTGCACTTATTCCCCTTTCTATAATTTCTATAACAATTGAAAATAGTACCTTTGCTCTTCTTTCCCCTACTTTATAACAAATTAACCTTGTATGTTGAGTGAGGCTGGGGGGGGGGACATATTAAACACTTGCCTCTTTATAGGTGCTAGTGGTTTCTCTTTTAGTAGCCCTATTTTTAGTTTCAACTTTCTTTTCCAAACTAAAATAATTCTCTGGTGATTTAGGTTCAAAGAGACATAACTCATGCTAAATTCTCTCCTTTAAAGTGTGCATAAAGAGATCCAACAAATTATCCTTTGAAATGTATGGTATTCACTCTAAGTACCAACTTTTAGAAGTTCTTAATGTGCTCTATAACTAGACCTGTTTGCCTAATATTTTTCAATTAGCTAAAGAGGTTGTTTCTTTTATTATCCATGTAACGTGATATCAATTCATCCATAAATATATACCATGAGACAATAGATTCATATCTATGATCACAAAGCCATTGGTATCACATAGATTGATTAGGTTCTAGATACACGGATGCGATATTTACTTTTTGTAAAATTCACACTTGGTGTAGATCAAAAGATTGCTCCATTTGGAATATACATGTTACAAGATAATTACCATCTATATTCTTCATATCTATATTGGGAATGAAGTAGTTCCTTGGTCCTAAGTTGAATCCATGATTGCATCGAGGGTAGTGAGGTGCTTTATATCCCATTATGGGGGAGATGTTGTCACATAACGTAACATAATGTTATGCTACCAAAAAAAATTAATTAAAAAATCATGTCGGCTCATAAAAAAAAAAATTTAAAACCAAATAAATTATTTCACGTGGGCTTATAAAATAAAATAATTAAAACCAACATAGAACAATTGTAAACCTGAATCAAACAACCACTAAGAGGATAAAATTTATGGAGGTGTAAATCTTGTCCTGGCGTGTAAAACATTTAAGAGAAAAAAAATTACACCTAAAGAAATAGGATCCCTCTCGGTGCTTGATAGATCCATTTTTAAGATGGACCTATGTTGGTTATGTAGATCTTGGAGTGGTGAGTGATTAGGTGTTTGGGACTCAAGCCTCTCATTATTTGATTGTGATAGAATTTTCTCTTGAGGTGATTGGGAATCCATCATCTATTTATCCTTGTCCTCTTATCGAGGAGTTTACTTTTGGGTGAATAGGATACTTATATCCTTCACGTGTTCCCCCTTCACGTTTTCAAGGTTCTTTTTTAGATCAACTTCGATATCCCCTTTGTATGTTTGGAATTCATTATTTTTACCATATTCATGATGTCTACCTTTATTACCATTGTAGTTTCAATGTTCTCTACTCTTTTGGTATGCTTGAACAACCTAAATTCTGCATTTTAATGTTCATCTTGTGTCATGGATTAGCCTTCAGGAGGTTTAGCAAGCGTATAATATTTTTCTCCACCGCTTGCCATGTGAGGCCACTAATACTAATTTACTAAATTTATTATCTATTTTTGTATTATCTATTGCACCTTTTGAATCACCTTAAACACATATTCCAATCAAATGTATGCAAGTTTCAAGTTAACATACATTTAAAAACTATAGTTTGTAGGTTGTCTTTCTATCCAACCTTTCTCTTGAAGTATCTCTTAAATGTTGGCCCCTTTGAGTCTCAAATTTTGGTTTGAAGTATCCTAGTATGTCTTCTTTATAATTCCACAGGTTTAATTATATTTTTATAATCCAAGAGAAAGTTATGGTGACTTTCCCAAAACTTATTGTTTTTGTTCCTTTTAGGAGAGTGCACTTGTATGACATGTCACATGTCCACTTTTTACGATAATATTTTGAATATTTTTCTAAAAACACAATGGTCCATATCATTTCTGATGCATCCCACGAGGGGCAAATAAAGTGGTAACTATGAGAAGTTGTAATCAGTTGTAAATGGAAGGTCATGTGTTTAAATCACCCCAATCTTACCTGTACGCCATGGTTCGGGCCTTTTGGATGCACCTAGGAGTATAGGGGTAGCAATTTTGGATCCTTGGACCCCTCATCATGCGATTACTAGCCCAACTCCAGTTGTCGATTCCCCTAGACAAAAAAATATATTATTTCTGATGTAAATAGTGGCACACAATTTGGATCTTTTAAAATTTAGATACAATAGTTTTATCCAAACACTTGTTTGAAACTAGTTTTTGGACCAGCAAAAAAACCCTAACTTCCACAAAATACAACTTTGTAAGTATACTGAAACAAGACCTAATTTTTTTACAATGCATACTTCTCTATGTCTCTTGAGGTGCCTCAAACGTTTTCTATCTTAAACATCCCTAAAAAAAATTATAGTGAAAATGGCTTTGATACCAAATGTTATGCACCAAATTTCCAAAATAGCATAAAATTAGAAAGATGGAGTAACCCAACCCCTTGAGAATGAAATAAAGAGCTGAGAAAGAAGCCTATTTGAGAGGGGGAACTCATTCTACAATTTATGAAATCCACTAGACAATATGAGATGATTTCTAAAACTAGGTCTCATAGGTATCTATAGGAGACAAAGGGTACACTTACAATTAAGGTCCTAACCGACCAGTAAAGAAAACATTAATATAATAATATAAATTTAATGTCACAACATATAGGGATTAATAGGTTTCACTTCCTAAATCTACTACTCCATCTCTGGAATCTTCTAGTCATTTAGGATATTGAAAAATATTTGAGTAGATACTTAAATTCATATATTGAGTGGGTTAATATGGAACATTTTACTTATGCTTGACTTTGCGTAGAGATTGATATTAGTAAAGGTATTACAAATAGGATGACTCTAAAGAAAAAAAATCCAATGTAATGGATTATGAACTAATTCTTTTGGTGTAATATGTACCAAAAAATAGGCCACCTTCAAAACTCATGTCCCCAAGCATGAGCCCATCCAAAGAGGAATAAATGTCTTTCTTTCAAATCTAAAAGTTGGCCACTGTATGTTCTCCCACTCTCAAGGAAAGAATATTATTATATCTCAAGAGCCTCATCCTCATCATAGATAGAGAAATATACAAAATATGGATAGTAATAACAAAAAAATTAATAATTAAAGTTGTCCTCAAAGATTCAATAGGAAGTAATCAGTATTGGGATTTTGCCTCACATGAGATAGATGTTAATGAAGCTTCATTATGAGGAATGAATTAATTTCACTAATCCAACAATTTTAATTATGTTAACGAGATGAATCTATATTCAAACTTATAATTTATAATGCTAATTTACAATTATTTCTCATAGATTATTCTCTAGGAGGTGTTGGTGTACATGCACTTTTGTGGTCTCCCCCAAGCCTCTTTTCCTTGATTTTAGGAGTAAATGTGCCCTCCTATTCCTTTCTAGGGACTAGTGAACCTTCCTTGGGAATGGACATCCAGTTGAATCCATAAGTGTACTTCTCTTGCATGTAAATGGATCAGTTAATTGATGTGGCTCGTGCATGCTAATTTAATTAAACCTCACTTAACAATTGTGAGTTAGCTAACACCACTTGGCTCATGTATGTCAATTTAACTACCCTCACTCACTAGTTGTGAGATAGTTGACACCACTTGGATAGTCTAAGCTTATTTAACTCCTTCATGAGGGCCCATATGCATGCACAAATGCATTCACTCATTTCTTTCCCTCATTTAATCCTAGATAAGGTGATTTTTTTGTCTAGCTAGCATTATCTCTTGAGTCCTAATGCATTTTATATTGTAATTCTCATCTTTGATGAGCATTCTTTTATAGGTCAATGAATATTGTGTTACTCTAATTCTCTCATCTCTTCTTCTATGATTTTCTTTATGTATTAATGTTCCAATTAGCATCTAGATCCATTGGTTCAAAATATAAAATGGTATTAGATATATGGGGTAACTAAGGGATTAGTATATATCTTGTAGGTTTAAACATAGAATGGAGGAAAACCCTATTTTCCAAACTTTAAACAATTTATATGACCTCTATAGAGAATTTTAGAGGGTCTATCATAGCTCATCGAAAATATTTTTCTATCATCTCAAATGGGTATTCAACAAAATTTGATTTCTCTTCATTGCTTGAGAGATATCATCAATTGAGTATCTACACATATTTGACAAAAGAAGATCACACACCTTGAGTTTTGACATAGTACAAGGTCCATTTAGTTCAGTGGTAGAGCCTTAGACTATCCAAAGGAAGTCTCATTACAAAAAAATTCTCCAAACATGTTGAGTGTTATGTTCTCTTGCATATCTTGATGATTTGGCGAATAAAAAATTCTAAAGAAAATTTAGTCTCAAAGGGAGATCCTCTCTAATGGTATACAAAGATCTAATAATCTCCAGACTTCACAATCTCAATCAAAACCTTGTCAAATAAGATATCAAAATTCAAGGTGAACAAGAGGAGCTCAAGATTAGTTTTCAAAGAGCATATGCAATTGTGATTTCATGAAAGGTGATGCAAAATAAAGATTATGATTGGATCACCCTATATGGTGATATGGAGGAAAAATTAACTATATGCATTTAACAACTCTTGTCCAAGTTAAAAGAGAAAGAATATACTAGTAATACTTTAGAATAGGGTCTATGTTCTCTTTTAGTTTGGTTAAGGTCCATTATCATACATGAATCTACTATAGATAATGATCATGAATCATCCAATATTGTTGATGACACTTTTGATGATGAGAATGTTGATGAGGAGTCTATTTCATGCACTGTTGATAACTCTACCCCCTTCACTAATTATGATGACTATGCTTCCTCTATTGTTGAGAGGATTCATTTTCTGATTACAAGAATGATAATACTACATATCCTATAGATTTGACTTATGTTGCTACTAATTCTTCATATACCACTTCAGATAATGATTTAGCTAATGATGAAGAGAAAGATGCTACATAAACTATTATGGATTCAACAAAAAAATCACATTGGGGACATTAGACACCACATCCATACATTGTGACTCCTAATTTTCCAACACCAATATTTTAGTTACATATTAGTAGTATTGGGTCCAAATTGATTCTTAAGATCGGACACACTAGTGGTGGCCTTGATAAGAATGGACAGGGGATTGTAAATCCTATTCATCATGTGATGAGACTAACAAAGTCGGACATGTTTTTTATTGTTCTTCAACATGAACAAGCTATCTCAACCCTTCTACCAATCATATTCAGTTTGTTCCAGTAGTAGAGTCTAGCACATCAGATGACTCTTCTACTGATAAATTGTAGGATCCATCTCCTACATTGCATATTGATACAACTTTGGAGCTTGCTTAGCCAAATTTGGTACCCATTTCAAAGTTATCAAAGTTCTTGGCAATAATAGCCTCTTCAACATCAACTTCAAGTTATATATCCTTTACATACAAACATCCTCATCATCATGATTAGATACATCATTATCTTCCTTTTAAGTATCCACAATGATTTTCCAGTTCCCCTTCATTCAACACATTGATGAAGAGGTGTACTCAACAACATCATGGAAAGGTACCAACTCCGAAGATTGCTTGTGGTTGGATTGATAATTAGTCATGGAAGCATTTGAACAATTTTTTGAGGACCTCCTACACATGTGTTTCATTCATGATACATGGAATCCATTCTCATTAATATTCACTTGACCGATCAGGTTACATTTATAGCTCCATTCACCATTCCTTTTACGACTTCTTTGTGTTTTAATTCTATGCTTTGGAAGCATTCTGACTAGCCCGGCCATAGTAGTGTAGTTTGTTTCCTTAAATTTTGGGGAGATCTTATTGTTGTCGACTAGCATCAACTGCAACATTTTTGCTTCAATGCACTCCCATTTAATTGATATTTTCACCATCTAGGAATAAAATAGTGAAACTATTACAAAGTATAAAATAAAAAGGAGCATGGGGTATGGTGTGATCTAGATTATGTTGAGAATGAAATGGAGATAGTAATAATAGGATAAATAAAAAAGAGATAGTATTTCAAAGGGCACAATAATAAAGTGAAACCCAAACTCTTTTAATGAATGAAATAGTAAAAACATTGCAATATGCAAAGAAATACAAACTTGCTAGAATTGTGGAATCGTATCTCTAAGAAGAGATTTGTCAGTTATGCTCATTTAAAATAGACCGATAACAAGATGCTAAAAAGCATATTTTATAAATTACATGAAAACCCTAGATGAAAACAATCTGATATGAAAGAACCTAACCCTATCATGAAATCAAGCTTGAGTGGAATACTATATTGAGGAATTTGAGTTGTCTAGAAATGGTGAACCTTGCTGAGACCATAAATTTTCACTCATTATTGTTTTTGCTCCTCCTTATCTTGATGGAAAGAAATTAAAATATTGATTTGGCTCCCCCAAATAATGCATATTTGGGTGGAAACATGTTGGAAATCCTAGTAAAAGATGCATTGAAATTTCGAGACCCAAAAAATGTCAAAATCATGATTATTTTTTAGATTCCCTTAGATATGCACTTAGAACATGGTGGTATTTTCTAAATGCCATTACCAAATTTATTTTCCTAGAAAAGGAATAAATATAAGGAACCATTTTATGGGAAATTTACATGGATTGAACTAGAGCAAGCTATGACGTCTCTAACCAGTGAATAAAGTGATGCATGCTACCAAAACTTACTTTGACACCTTCTAATCTAATGGTTGTTATGGAACCAACCCTCACAAAATACTTGTTTATTATTTTCTTTACCATTTTTTTGTCATAAGCACTTCATAACTATGTATTCCATAAACTAGCAAGAACAAATAATAATGGATCAAAATCAAGATAAAGAGAACTGCAATGGTCCATAAGGTGCCTTAAGTGGATGAGAGTTTCTCTGCTTCAAAACTAATTATTATCTCATTTAATTTTCCACGTCATATTGTAGTTTAATTAGACATTAATTTTCATGATAAGTCTTATTATTGTCTTAGCTATGGTTGGTCTTAGTCACCAATGTAGATCCATCATAACTTTGGCTCTATCAAGCAACAAGAGGGACCAAATATGTGGAAAAACTTTTTGAGGGAGAAAAACACAAGGAAGGATAGCACTTCAACAAATTTGATCCCTCTCAATGTTTGATAGAGATGGAGTAAAGATGGATATACATTGTTATATCTTCTTCTCTCTTACTTTATGTTTAATATATTTTTCCATTTTTCATTTTTTTTTAAGATTTCACTTTGTTTATCCATTTGTTTTTGTTTTTGGAATTTATTTTCTTTATGAGAATTGCCTCTTTTCTTGTTTTGTTTAAATATGTCGGTGGATGTGGTTTATAGAGGCTTTAAATTCCATTGCAGGGTTTCTAAAATATATAATACCCATTTCTTTTGTAACATATAAGTATGTAAACTTTCTTCAGTTTGAAATGACTAGAATTAACCACATATATAAATACAATTTCACTTGATATAATACTAAAATACAATACTATTCCATAATTTACTAAGGTACCATTTACTTTTTATAGATCATACAATCTTTCAACATCGAAATATTAATGGCTTGTTAAAATTGATTTTTGTTTATTTGTTATTACAACACACATATAAATACATATATACATAATTATATTCTATGTATCAGCTTCCCATTAAGCATAAAACTAAACATATCCCTCATACTAGATTATAGAAAACACATATTAACACAATTAACTTGTACCATTAAACAAAATAACAATTCACATACAATATGTTATAAGCCACTATAACCTACATTTTATTCATAATATTAGGTATTTTTGGAAACTAGGATGCATTCGTTTATCACATTAGAAAGAAGAAGAAATCCTTTTCAAATTACAAGAATAACACAAACCAATGTACACAATTTATTGAAGATATTCGTATCCATATTAGGCAAAGAGTAAATTCCAAATATGAAGGCATTGTATTATTTGTTTACACTATAGAGTGAAAAAAATGAAAAATGTAATGATGTTTCTTTAGACTTCTCAATTTGCAAGACCAAGAAATATGTAATACAAACACACAATATTTTTAAGAGTGGCTATGTATTACATTAGAGAAAACTCCAATAGACATGTAGATTAATAAAAATATTTGTACTAAACCAGCAAAATTTATGCTCGATTAAAAATCATATTAAAATGTATTCTATTGCTTTAGCTAATGTGCCAACAAGTACCTTGATTTTTTTGGAAAATATACATCATCGCAACATTAACAAAAAAAAAAAAGCATATAAAATTTTGATGCATAGAGGCATGATTACACAAGGACAACACATATTAGAGTAAGAGAGATGACATAGAAAGATTCTATTTAGAAAATGTATTTCACACATCATGGAATTTACAAAGATGGTAGATAATTAAGGTTAGCATGAATTAAACACTCCTAACCATATAATGTTTTTTTGTTTTAGAAATTCTATCAGGAGATGGTGAAAACTCAGTTTAAAGTTTTTTTTACATAGGTGAACACATGGGTGAAAGTGTGTTTGATGTTATTCTCATAGATTATAATCATTTTGTTGTTCGGAAAAGAATGGAATTTTGATATGTGCATAGTACATGATGGTAGGAAGAATACATATACTACCATAAAGGATGGAAAACACATACACTTGTTGCCATAAAAGGAAGAATACAATTATTTTTGGTGATGATCAAATAATTTTTCAATATAGTAAATGAGATAAAGGAATCTTGTAAAATTAAGGGAAATCACACAATGCAATAGTGTGAGGATGAATCAAAATTTTCAAGGAGGTCCTTGATTAACTAAGGTATCCCTTTGGAAGAGTTTGGAGATATTGTGTAGGAAGATTATTTAGGTGTGGGATTACTATACAAGAGAGATATTACACAAGAAATAGACCTGATTTTTGGTTGTGAGTGTTTTGAATCAAGTTGCACATAGGGTGATCCCACTTAAGATCACAGATTTTAATAGATAGGCATCAAATTTTTTATAGAAACATTTAAGATAAGAGGAAGTATGAGCCTTTGTGCAATTACACCCTTAATATTGCTAAGGAAGAATGGGGGAATAAAAAATACCGTATGGGATTTGAGATATAAAATGGGAATAATAAGGAAAATAATATAAATAAGAAGTGCATGTATTCCTCACCACACTATTAGAGGGATTATTTATTGTATATTTATGGCAACCTATGTTAATGTAGATTTAAGAGGTGAAGGTTTAAAATAATAATACAAAGTCCTTGTGTTATATTTTTTATCCCTCAATATGTTCCCATTTTAGAGGATAGTTTCAAGGCATCCAAATTCCATATGAGGTGTATAACCTCCCCATTCTGGATTTCATAACAGATATATCTTTGGCAAAAGGGGGTAACCCTTTTCTATTGTAAGTTGTTTCTATGTAAATATCACTATCACTAGAACTTTGAAATATGATAATTATTAATGAGAACATTATTAGATCTAGATATATAACATAAAAAAATCCACATAAACCCTTTAACCATTGGGCATATTTATCTTTAACAATGACACATATTGCTTAAGATTTTTGGTAGATACAAGAGATTATTTGAGTAAGAACATAGGTCTATGAATCTAAAGAGGGTTACAGTCTTGCATATTCATAAACAACACAAAAAAAGAACATATTGAGGCCATTAAGGACACTTCAACACTTCATGCAATTAACATTACAAAAGTAACCAAGATTCCAACACATAATATTGTTGAGTAGGTCCATTTTATTGTTATTGGGGCAAATGCACTATAATATTGAACACAAATCATCTCACTATTAGTAGGTTTTTTGATAAAATAGATACCATTATAAAATAATGGTTGAGCCATGAAAATTTTTCACTGCTCCATATTAAAAAACTCATAGATTACTGCCAATAGGGGTCATAGGCACACAATCTCATTAATAGCCCAGAATTGTGGTAAGATGCATGGTCACACAAAACATTATTGAGAGGAATATAAGGTGAATTGTAGAGAAGGTTTAGAATAGAGGAATGATAAACTCATAGTTGTAGTGGTGAATCCTCTATTAATAAACAGATGTGAAAGTCACACAAGTAATAATATATGTTTATGCTCTCTTTGATATATGGGATCAAGAAGTTCTAAATTTGTTGACCTTTTGTATATCATCCTACTATTATTTTATATGATATGGAAATATTCATGTGCGATGAGTTTTCCATTCCCTTTCTATCCATGTGGATGCTTACCCTTTTCTAGTCTTTCTAGTTCTTTCTTGTCACAACAATTGTTTGTTTCCCTCTATAGAGGACATTGGCGACTCCATTAATTCACCCTTGAATCATATGGTTCCAAGTGTATAATTTAGCATTATAAGTTTCATCTCCTCTCTTTAGTAATATTTCCCCTCTAATATTGATTCTTCATACACATTAACTGATTCAACGGAAGTATGGTTCCATAGAGCATGTAAGAGCAATTTTCTTCATCAACAAACAACATTAGTGGGGAATAATAGTTTTGTGGGTATCAATATTTTTAAGATATGGCCTATCACTAATGAGGCACGATAGGAAATTGAGGAGACTCATAAGAGGCTCTAAGAAGGTTAACACATGTCCCTTCTGGTTGAAATTATTTGTGACCCTTGGGATACTCATACCTATCACATGATGGGCCTTGAACATTCTTTATTTTTCTACCAGCCACATGCATTTACATTTATTCCTACTAGTGAAGAATCATGTGTCATTATATGATTGGATTGAGATTTTAATAAATTATACCCAAATCTAGATTGGGAAATATCCAAGACTTACCCAAGACCAACACTTGGATTCTGTTTTGTACTCAGTACCAGTGGGTATTCCTTAGAAAATCCCTAGGAGGTGAAGTAGGGAATTAGTATCATGATATCCCTAAATCTAAAGAGTTAGTCACTGTTTACATTTTGTTGTTGGGGATTCTTTGTAATCTCCCTTGGAGGTAATGTAGGTAAGTCTCATGTGACCCCCAACTTGGAAGAATTGCTTATTCACTGTGAAATCCACGACTTCTTCTCCTAGGGTCTTGATTCAACATATATTGAATCATTATTCTAAGAGTATACCAACTCATGAGTATAGAATTATCGATATACACTTAATTCCCTTCTTCCTAATTTCACAACACTCTCTCTTTAGAAGTTATGGACTAGGATGGACCCTCCGTATGGGAAGTCTAGTAGAGAAACTCTAAGCTATAACATAAACTTCACTTGGGGACATTACTAGCTTGAGATGTGAAAGAGGACCTTAGTAATATCTACATTCCACTTATGTTACTTATTGGGATAGAGAGTTGTCCCAGGGAATCATTGTGAACTTCCATGGTCCTTTCATTATTACGATTCTTGGCTCAAGCTTATCGACCCATAATTTCCATCCACTTGACATTGTGTTGTATGTCTTATATTCTATGTTTTGAAGCTTTATATGATCATTTTTGTTATTGAGAAGTAAATGTATCATTTGTTCCTTATGGATAGATACTAAGGGTAATAAATTTTTGTATGTGCTAAGATAACCTAGGGTTATAAGGGATACATGGCACCGATATCATTTGCTTTGATAACTCATTATTCTTGATTTCAATTGTGATTATTTTTTAAAGGTGTTGTTAGCGACCAAAATAGAATGGAATTTTGAGAGCATTTTTATCCCTCTTTTTTTTAGAGCATTTTTATCCCTATTTATTTGAATTATAGCTTTCTTCAGTCCTTTGGCCAACTTCCAGGTTCTTCATCAAGCTCTTGTTGATCACTTTTTCCCGGAAATCTGTTTGCTTTCCCCTTTGACCTACATTCCAAAAGTGTGATGTCGAAGATCAATCATATCTCAACTTTGAGTTATGTTGTATGCCTAAAAGCCACGGGTCAATCTTTAAGCTCAAAGCCACGAATCAAGCCACAAATTAAGCCATGCGCTAAGTTAATGATACAGGTGCCATAAATTGGTTTCATTATCTAATCCTTGCAGAGAAGATTGAGTTATTTGTGCCAATCATCAGAATTTGAGGTATCCATCGCCAAACTGCCAGAATCAAATCATCAAAGTGTCTCTCACCGAGCTGATTATCTTGAAATCAGAGGCGACAGATCATGAGTTTGCAGGTGTCGAAGACTTTGCATAATAACTCCTCCGTTAGATATGAGCTTGACCCCCACTATTGCGTTCAACCTGTTGGGTCAGTTGGATAGATATCCTCACTACCACGTCCTTTAGATTATTGCTCGTTTTGCTTCAGCTGGTGATGCTGATATCTATGAATACTTTTGTTGTGGAGAAGTAATTGGTTTTGACAGAGCAGTGCCCGTGTTCGTAGGACCTATGTCATACTTGCTCCTATCTAAACCTGCAAAGGGTGTGGCAAAGACATTCAATCTCCTTTCTCTTCTCGATTCAATCCTTCCAAATTACAAGCAAGTTATGGCTAAGTTGGTGGAAGCTAGTGCCACATGGATTCAATCTGATAAATCATCTCTCGTAATGGATCTTGAGGCTCATCAATTGGATGCCTTTTCGAAGGTTTACTCTTATTTGGAAGGAGCGTCCTTGGGTGTGAATCTTTTTGTAGAAACTTACTTTGCTGAGAGGCATTTTTACAATTGTTGGATTCGTATTACCTTCTGACTCTTCACCTGAGCATGCTACACTAATAGGTTTGTTGTACAGCTTATGGAGGAAATATGCTGCAGACAATCGGTTAAATATATTCAAGACAAAAAGAAAAACAACAATCAAAGCCAATACAAATCAGCATGAAGAAGTTCCCATTTAGAAGCAGGCGATTTGTGTGTCGAAGATATAGAATCTGACACTTGGCAGCAACTGGCAGCTGAATATTGCTTCAATATTCTTTTATATTTTCGGCAGCTAACCCTACTCTGTTTCAGACCTATAAACTACCGAAAGCACAGATAGGAGCAGAATGCTAGTGTATTCACCCAGGTCAGATCTCCTTGCATCCAGGAGACTTCCAAGCCAATGCCAACTTCTAAATACAGAAGATAAATGTCTTTTGTAGATTTTGAGGAGAGTTTTTAAAGTTAAAATTTGGTTTCGTATTCGGTTGAAAGATAAGACGATTAGCTTCCAGATGTCAATTGAAGATTCTAGAAGGCATAGTCTTCATCCAGCATACAAGAGCAGCTGTCAAAGACTTAGTATTAGGATAGGGTTTGACTTCCTTTTAAATAGAATCTGTTCCTATACATTTGTAATTAGTTTTATATTATGCTATTTTTAGTATTCTCGATCCTTCTTCACAAGATCTCATTTGTATATCGAAAAAGCTATAAAGCAAATCAGTCATGAGGGGCTAAATGAAGGTTCGATTTTGGAGATTGGCACACATATTGTACTTTTTCAGACTTCTCATTATATATCATAATCTAAGCTTCTTTTGCCTATGATGTTCAGTTTCACTTATTGTCCATTCTATACTTGTATTTGAATGAGTGTTTCATTTATTTAAGCTGATCTAGTGTCTGAGAATTGTCATCTTTTCATTACACTGATTGATTGAGTTGTGCAAGTATCATATTCTTGTAACATTGGCCATTCATATATATTGCTTATGTATGTTTCTGCTAATGATATATGATCTATCCATCCATATATTTTATCCAAAACCCCTGGACAGAGTTGGTTAAAAGCCTTGTCCATTGATATATCTATGCATGCTTTGATTTAGTAAAACCTTGTGTTAGTCATCCAACTTGATCCAATTGAGAAAATCATTAAGTTACCAGGCATCTTCGAGCTGCAACCTAGAAGAGTTTCCTGGAGAGATAACATTTTGGCGTCACTGCCGGGGAGAAGAGATTGAAGCTTAGCTTCCTTGGGAGAACGACATAGATCCAGCTTTGATGATAGACAAATCCTGGACATTTTCTTGGTTGTAATCATCTATCTGGCGACCCCATGAAGGACGAATTCAATGGCGACTCTATTGCCTAGAAATCTGTTGGAAAATCCATTGGTATGACATGAACAAAATCTTAGCAAAGAGGTATGCTTTTTGCGATTTTTCAAAGATTGTTGGTTTCCCTAATCCAGTGCCTAGTAGAGATGAATGGGATTGTAGTATTCCCACATTTCGAGGAGAAGAATGGGAAGTGCCAGCTGAACATTTGCTTGACTTTCATGATTGCATTCATTGGTTGCAAATTGTACATGAATATGTTCAAATTAAAAAGTTTTGGTATTCATTAGAGGGGATTGCTCGTGATTGGTACCGGTCCTTTCCTATTACTAGTATCAGATCTCTGACATATTTTCATGCTACCTTTCATGTGTTTTGTAAAGACAAATTTCTAGTTGATCTTTTGTATCCCGAATGCTGTCATGAATTCAATTTATTGAATAAAGATTCAAACATTCATGAAGATTTTTCTACAATAGAAGATACTCTTCATTATGATCGAGAGATTAGTGATCCACACTATGATAACCTTAGTGATGCTTTTGACCTTGTACCAAATGCATCTACTGTTTTATGTTGTCATGAAGATCAGATTTTTCCCTCTGAAAACTTTGAATATGTTGAGCAGATCGACATATCAATAGGAGACAGTTTCAGATCTGCAGCAAATACTAAGGACAACCCACAACTTTCAGTTTTGCAGACAAAGGGGGATTACAGTAGACATAAAGAGTAAGATGATGAGCAGAAGGATCCAAATCAATAGTCCATCCTATATGACTCTCTGACAGATGTTGAGCAATCTACATTCAGTATTGAGATCAGTGAATACAACCATCAGCAGCTGCAATACAGTCAGTTGGAACAGTAGTTTAAAGAGGTATTCCTTTATGGTTTTAATGACCCTATTGCAAACTATTCGGAATCTATGAGCAGCATTTGTGTTAAAGTATTTTTGTCAGATTAAAGTTGGCTTTATCATCTATTCAAACCACTTTTATGTTGACTATGCATTCCATTATTTTTCGGTTCAAGATCAAGAACAGGTTCAACAAATCAATTTCTATTATGGCTTCATTGGAAGCATGAATTTACTTGATTAAGCATCAATCAAATGGTTAGAAATAGGTAGAGAGAATAAGCTCTTCATATGAGTAGGTAGATTTCTTTCAGTTTTCTTGAATAAGCAGGTAGGATGCAAGTCTACAGAGGATCAGTTGCACAAGCCAAATGACTCCATAGCCCAATGGTGAAGGTGACTGGAACTACTAGGTTCTTGGAGCCTCGTAGGGAGGTCCCCATCCCAGTTGGAACCAGATGTTAGCGACCAAAATAGAATGGAATTTTGAGAGAATTTTTATCCCTCTTTATTTGAATTATAGCTTTCTTCAGTCCTTTGGCCAACTTCCAGGTTCTTCATCAAGCTCTTGTTGATCACTTTTGCCTGGAAATCTTTTTGCTTTCCCCTCTGACCTACATTCCAAAAGTGTGCTGTCGAAGATCAATCATATCTCAACTTCAAGTTATATCAAAGCTAAAGGCCTGAGCCACAAGTTATGTTATATGCCTAAAAGCCACGGGTCAAGCTTTAAGCTCAAAGCCATGAATCAAGCAACAAATTAATCCATGCACTATGTTAACGATACAGGTGCCATAAATTGGTTTCATTATCTAATACTTGTAGAGAAGATTGAGTTATTTGCGTCGATCATCAGAATTTGAGGTATCCATCACCAAACTGCCAAAATCAAATCATCAAAGTGTCTCTCACCGAGCTAATTAGCTTGAAATCAGAGGCGACAGATCATGAGTTTGCAGGTGTCGAAGACTTTGCATAATAACTCCTCCATTAGATATGAGATTGACCCCCACTGTTGCGTTCAACCTGTTGGGTCAGTTGGATAGATATCCTCACTACCACGTCCTTTAGATTATTGCTCGTTTTGCTTCAGCTGGTGATGCTGATATCTATGAATACTTTTGCTGTGGAGAAGTAATTGGTTTTGACAGAGCAGTGCCCGTGTTCGTAGGACCTATGTCATACTTGCTCCTATCTAAACCTGCAAAGGGTGTGGCAAAGACATTCAATCTCCTTTCTCTTCTCGATTCAATCCTTCCAAATTACAAGCAAGTTATGGCTAAGTTGGTGGAAGCTAGTGCCACATGGATTCAATCTGATAAATCATCTCTCGTAATGGATCTTGAGGCTCATCAATTGGATGCCTTTTCGAAGGTTTACTCTTATTTGGAAGGAGCGTCCTTGGGTGCAAATCTTCTTGTAGAAACTTACTTTGCTGAGAGGCATTTTTACAATTGTTGGATTCGTATTACCTTCTGACTCTTCACCTGAGCATGCTACACTAATAGGTTTGTTGTACAGCTTATGGAGGAAATACGCTGCAGACAATCAGTTAAATATATTCAAGACAAAAAGAAAAACAACAATCAAATCCAATACAAATCAGCATGAAGAAGTTCCCATTTAGAAGCAGGTGATTTGTTTCTTGAAGATACAGAATCTGACACTTGGAAGCAGCTGGCAGCTAAATATTGCTTCAATATTCTTTTAGAATTTCGGTAGCTAACCCTACTCTGTTTCAGACCTATAAACTACCGAAAGAATAGACAGGAGAAGAATGCTAGTCTATTCACCCAAATCAGATCTTCTTGCAGCCAGGATACTTCCAAGCCAATGCCAACTTCTAAATAGAGAAGATAAATGTCTTTTGTAGATTTTGAGGAGAGTTTTTAAAGTTAAAATTTGGTTTCCTATTCGGTTGAAAGATAAGACGATTAGCTTCCAGATGTCAATTAAAGATTCTAGAAGGCATAGTCTTCATCTAGCATACAAGAGCAGCTGTCAAAGACTTAGTATTAGGATAGGGTTTGACTTCCTTTTAAATAGAATATGTTCCTATACATTTGTAATTAGTTTTATATTATGCTATTTTTAGTATTCTAGATCCTTCTTCATAGGATCTCATTTGTATATCGAAAAATCTATAAATCAAATCAATCATGAGGGGCTAAATGAAGGTTTGATTTTGGAGATTGGCACACATATTGTACTTTTTCATACTTCTCATTATATATCATAATCTAAGCTTCTTTTTCCTATGATGTTCAGTTTCACTTATTGTCCATTCTATACTTGTATTTGAATGAGTGTTTCATTTCTTTAAGTTGATCTAGTGTCTGAGAATTGTCATCTTTTCATTACACTAATTGACTGAGTTGTGCAAGTATCATTTGCTTATAACATTGGCCATTCACATATATTGCTTATGTATGTTTCTGCTGATGATATAAGATCTGTCCATCCATATATTTTATCCAAAACCCTTGAACAGAGTTGGTTAAAAGCCTTGTCCATTGATATATCTATGCATGCTTTGATTTAGTAAAACCTTGTGTTAGTCATCCGACTTGATCCAATTGAGAAAATCATTAAGTTACCAAGCATCTTCGAGCTGCAACCTAGAAGAGTTTCCTAGAGAGATAACAAGTGCCTCATCCGAAGTTGATGGGAACCTTAAATATTATGTGATAATAATGATCCCAAAGTATACCATCTATAAGAAAGGAATTATCTCTTTCTATAGACTTGAGTGTGCTCACATTATCTTCTTTGTGTACTTCTACCTATATGTTACCAATGTCTTCTTATTTTGACAATGTGAATCCATTCAAATAAGACAATGTTTTTGCTTTGAAGTTGGTGCCTATTCGATTTGATTATCGAGAAATATTGGAGAACATGGATTCGACAAAATCAATACATAATGATATATTTGGGTGACAGTAGTGACACTAAGTGAATAGTCTAGATAGCTTTTAGAGTGAACCAGGTATCATACTTAGAAATGGATATAATATTTTGTATCATAAATATCTTGTTCCTAATTCCGTGAATAGTTAGTGGTGGCCACACCAAGGTAATGATTAATCACCATAGAACATTCATAATTAATTCTACTTTATTTAAAGATAATGAATTGTATCCCAAAAATTAGAGGGAGTTTGTATCTTGATTTCCAGGAGATATGGATGAAAAAGTGGTAGTTAAGGATGAGAAATTAAAATATTAGGTAAATTTTTGGTACATGATGGTGGAGGAGTATCTCATTGGAATTCTCCTACAAACTTGACTTATATTAAGAAAATGCATACCCTTTTTTTTGTTGTTGGATATCTTCTCTTTTTTAGACCATAAAATAATTGATTGCATTGGTTATGGAAGGCACAAAGAATGAACAAGGAAAACTACACAATATTGAAAGAGATTTACAAGAAAAATTTATAGAACTTAGATGGACACAAGAGAAGTGAAAAGTGACTTATGTCATATTTGACACATATTGCAGGGTTGAAGATCAAGATAGAAAGGGAGGATCATAATTCCACAATAATCTCCATTTAATAGGTTTTCCCATATTTTTATCACTTATTTATTTGGTCAAGAAATCAGTTTTTATGACTAAGTTTTCTCTTCAGGTCTTCTATGAATACTTCTTCACAAGATGTTCAAATTGATGGGTATGTCTCATACTTTGTGGCACTACACTAGGTTTAACATATTTACTCTCTCCAAGAGTTTCTTAGTGAGATCATTCCCTATTTACTTATGCATGCATGTGTTCATGTAGAATACTACCTCTTTTACAACACCATGTATTAATGTTGACCTCATGGAACATTGCATACTTATGTAGCCATGATTTGAAAAATAGCGTTTTGGCTTGCCTTACTTTTTGGCTCTCAAAATGTACCCATGTATTTCCAAAATGTATGATCTTTTCATGTTCAATATATTCATAATCTAAATATAAGAATGATAAATGAGCATGGGATTAAATCTAAGGATTTGGAGTGTGAAATCCTAATAAACAAATGAAAATCATATTTTACTAATCTAACTCATGACAAAATAATATTACCAATATAATCAAATAAATATCCAAATTAGGGTATGATAATATTCCATTTTACTATTTATGGGAGAAAGAAACATGATTAGTGGAAAATGAAGATGATGGACAGAGGACCTATAACTTGAACATTTAATCAATCCTCTCCATGGGCCAATAATACTAGAAAACTTATCAATAGTAGATTCCATCCATAAATTAATCGGGTCATTAAATAGAAGAGACAAAACCATGTGATCTAAGATAGGATACGAAGGAATTACCCCTTCCCATTGTTGATTCCATCATTTTCTCATCATGACTTCTACAACCTTACCTTCTACTATATGTATTTCTCTTTGAGGTATTTCAATAATAAGAATATCTCCTAAATCATGATGAGAATCAACAAATAGAATGTTTTTATTGATAATAAAAAGTATAGTATCTCCTACATTGTTATTCATGTTTTACGCGGGTATATATATTTTGTAAATAGGAGATCTATGGTGGATGAGTTTAGATCCTCAACATTTCAAACCCACAATCGGGTCCATCATTAGGAGCAAGAGACTCACGATCTATAGCTAAAGGAAAGTGTTATTAATACACATGGAAAGTGCTTCCAATGCTAATCATGGGTTATGTCGGCCTCCTTATTGAAGAGGTAGGGTTATTCTAAAGGATGTGGATGACAGGTTTCCAAGCTTCCTTTAATTTCAGGCCATCATCTTAGTTAAAATTGTTCACACATTTCTCAATTTCTAGAACTTCCCATATTTTTCTTTTGTAGTGGTGAGGGATAGTTGCAAGTACTTTTGTATCCTCAAGGAATATATGGTGCTTAGTGTCGTGATAATGTTCAGCCACAATGGATTTTTTAGCTCTCCCATGTTTGATGTCTGCAATGTGCTTTTTTATCCTGGATTTTATGGAGCAACCTATCTCACCAATATACTTCATCCCACACGAACAAGAAATTGCATAAACACCTTTATGGAGCTTTGGTTCAATAGGATCCTTAGCAAAGTCTAGAATGTTTCTAAGGAAATTTGGAGGGGAGAAAGAAACACATATATTTCTCAGTCCTTATGATCCTATCAATCTTGTCAGCAGTGCCTTAGATGTAAGGAAGAGTTGTCCTTGGAATTTTTTCCTCCCTATTTCGAATCTTAGTTTTTCCTTTCAGTGCTCTTTGAATGGTTTCATTGATTATTCTTTATTTGTATCCATTGTTTAAGAGGAATTTCTTGAGGTGATCAAATTTCTGTTCTAGATGGTTTTTGTTGTGGAAAAAATTGCACAAGTACACTCTTCCACTTGGTAAGGGGCTAAACCTTGTAGGTTTTAGCAAGGCATCGGTCCTTGGAGCCCCCTTTTGGTTTGGTTGGTATTCTTCCAAGTGATCCTGCAAGAGATTGTTAGTGTAGTTCACATTCAAACATAGAAATATTGATAAAAACAAAATGAAATAGATGGGGGGAGAATGAAAAATCCAACACCAACCAAAGATATGGTAAACCACTCTTGTATTTCCCAATGGAATAACTGTACAAAACCTAGGAGGTATGGGCTTCAAGGGAATCGAACAATATCCCTTAGGGAGGTCTTTCTTGTCCAAACTAAATGCTAAGTAGATGGTAGAACAATGGAGAGAAACACTTTCCACTAGATGGAAGGTGGCAAGGGAGCTTGTGAATGCTTACAATGGTAGGAAATGGTGGGATATCAGGAAGCTCCAACTCATATCCAACACCATAACCTTACTCTTATTTCTCTCTACAAAATACATGCCAATGGCTCCCTTTTATAGGCCAAGAGGTGGCCAACAAACAACTAGATCCAGTTGTGAAATCTGCTCCTTCATCAACTAGCTCCAAGGTACACAAGGGGGGATGATTAATGCCACTAAATGTGTGAGGAGCCAAATTCGTATCTTTGGGGAGGACTGAGTCTTCAATGCCCCAATGGGAGTGAGTGGTCTCGTTGTTTTAACAGTAGCGCGACTATCGAAGGAAAAGCTACGCAGGTGTAGCGTGGGCGTTGTTCAGATAACCTGCGCTATAGTGCAGGTCAACTGTGTATCACCCGTTCTACCCCTCTGTTTTGACTATTCCTTGGAAATTATGGACTCATGCTTTGTTTTGGATCTTTTGAGGATTCCTATGGATATTCATTCTTTATGTTGATGACGCCTTACTGGATGAATCACTAAAATGTCGCATGTGTGTGACTTTTAGGCGTTAACAGATGCCCCTAGATGTATGAGGTTCAGAGGGTACTGCAGATCCGATAATGCATCATGTTTTCTATTATTTCTCTCATGTTCTATTAGGGCGAAGCATATGTGGACAAATGGGGTTCTCCCATCGGGGGAGATTGTTGGTGACGACTGTTGGAGCTGTAATAAAGAATATGTTTTATACAAACGAGGTGGGTATATCCATGATCGTGAAATGTTTTCAAAGTGATTAAATTGATAGAGGACCAAGGTCTCGACTCTACTATACTGTTGGGACATGGATGAAGGCGGCTTCAATCCATGTGTGATTCAATAACCCAAGAACTATTACGAAGTGTTGAAGAAGTGGAACTGCTGGTGACCATGACAAGACCACTGGGGTGGGGGACCAAACTGGTATGTAAATATTCCTAAGAGCTTCACTTATACCAAATAGGATGCTACCATGATTTCCAAATGTGAATACCGCTACCTTCAAAAGTATGTTTCCCCATGCTACGATGATGTGTTGACGTCGAGCATAGGGGAAACTACTTAGTTAGGGGGCACTAATAAATCTCCCTACTAAGTTCGAGGTGATCCCTTATAGTGATTGAAATGGGTCCCAAGGTACAATTGCAACTACTGCAACTCTCAGAATGTAGTGTTTTGACGTCGACGAGAGCTAATGTACATGATAAAATGAGAGTCTTATCTTAAGAACTGAGATCATATTGTAACCGAATAATGGACGAACGGAGTTGACACAAGACTGGTTTATAAGCATGGGGCTCATAAGTTCCTTTGATCGATGTAAACATGGGGAGTAGGGACAACAACTTTTCTTTCAGAATGGCACAGATTGAAATGGACAGAGACAAACTGCAAATGAAAGGGATTTGATGGAGATGCAAAACGATGAGCAATGGTGAGCGAAAAAACAAATACTGATGAACATATTGAGACTTAGATACATAGATCAAAGGTGACCATGGGTTGCTGCCAAAATAATATGGTGTACTCACGATGAGAATTGATGAGGGAACATGTTTCTACATAAAGAATAATGGTGGGGTCCCCACAGTTTTGGGTGTGTCGGGGGACCAATTTGATGATGGGATGAGTCCCCATAGTTTTGAGTCGGTTGGGTGACGCTTTCCAAGATGAAGTGGGGTTTAACTGGTAGACGCAAAGATGGGTGCCCCATGAATCAATGCAATGCAATGTATACTTGCAAGATAACTGAATAGAACTGGTTACTTCTAAGGATGGGGACCCCATAGGTGTCTTTGCGAGAGTGATGATATGAGGGATATTGCAAAGGGGAATATGCTCATGGAGGTAATAATATGATGAGTGTATCCTTGGTGGGGAAATTCCCAAAGGAAAAATGATACTCTAAGGGAGGGTCTTTTCACGTTGGGTCAAATTCCTCGGGATTGTGGGGGGTCGACATCATGGGTGTCAAATATTGATGACGGGGATGGAAATGGTGTGCACACGCATGGGGGCACATGATATTCATGGAAATGATGTTGATGGAACATCAAGGCCATGAATAGGGGCCTATGGTTATCAATGGGAATACTGGGAAATGCATTATAAACGAAGGGTAAATAGTGTCTATATGCCAGTTGTGGAATGATACCTATGGTACGGTGTGTGGCCCATGTTGTTGTAGGGTGGATTCTTGTTCTTATAGTGGAAAATAAATAGCCTCCGATATTTTCCTAGTCAGGATATTGCAAACATGGCACACATACCCAAGTGTAGTAAAGAACGTGACCAATGTATTAACAATGTAGAAATCATACAACCAAAACATCTCGTACCTATGGGGTATCGACTACAAAAATAGTGTCCTAGTGACATTGGTGGGAATCCAGATTTGTTGGCTCCATGTTGAAGATCTCGAAGTGTTGGTCATGGTGGTGTGAACGGTTTGGAAAACAGAGTTACGGTTTGTCCCTAGCATCAATTGGAAGTTTGGGTCAGATGAGTATAAAATAGGGGCGAGGCCCACTTTTTGAAATCATTTGTACTTTGTCCCACCGACCTCTTAGAGCATTTTTTGAGATATTTTGGGAGATTCATTCCACCGTTCAATGCCCCGTGAGATTTTTTTATGCCTCACCCTTGTAATTTTTAATTTTGTCTAGGTAGGTTCAGGATTAGGGGTCTCCTGGGTGGCTAGGGGGATTTTTATCTGTTTTTGGGGCTGCTGCATGGGATTTTGGGAAAATCCCATGCAGTAGCACGATATTTTTTGGAGAATCTCCCATTACTATAACGCAATATTTTTTGGAGAATATTGCGTTACTATAGTGTGGTATTTTTCATAAATCGCACGCAGTGTAGCGCACCCAATAGCACGAATGAAATGCATTGGTTTGTGCTATGCGTGGGACAATAACTACTCGGTCACGTGTTGGTTTAGCGTGGGAAAATAGTGAGTCATTCGTGCTACCAGTGTGTCCAAGTAGTATAACTCTCGTGTGCTGGTTGTTAAATTTTGAGCATTAATTCACAATACTCTAGGATCTTTACTGAGAATAACATGTACAGTATATCAATGCATATCAATCATAACAAGCATGAAAAGCATCATAAGAATCAAAAGCATGAGAGACAAGAGACACAGAGTTTCCATGGGGAAAACCCTAAGGTGAAAAACCCCACAACTTCCTCAGAGATAGAGAGAGCAATGGCTCAACCAAAGTACAACCAAAATACATTGAGATAGTCTCCTAGTAGCAGATGATCCTCCTCCTCACTAGTGCGCCACTTTCTGAGTGAGAGAAGTGTGAGTTTTCGAGTGATCAAAATAGAGATCTCCTGATCTCTATTTATACTTAACCTGTTTGTCCAATATCCTTATGGGGTCGACTTGTCTAGTTAGGTACATCTACAATATAATATATATTTCAGGGTCGACCCCACACATGGTGGTCTAATAACCCATCGGCAAGTACACACACTTGCGACACTTGTCAATACACATGATGACACTTCCTTATAGAGGAATAACACATCTCTTATAAGGGTATAATGAATATATATGAAATACATAGATGAAATACATTCCAAAGTTACATATACATCAACACTCCCTCTTAACTAGGAAGGTATTTCTCGACACAGTTCTTCTAGACAAGTCTTCTTCTCGGGATCATCATCATCGATGCATCCTCATCATCACCGTCACTATTACTGCTATCTCAACCAATCTCTTACTCTACTCATCATAGGAAGTTCTTCAGAGCCAGTCCTTTTTCATACTGTATGTACGCCCACCACCTATAGGTCTTCATCATCACTGGCCATACTGTGGAATCCTCAGGACTTATTACGTGCGTCACAAAACCTTGCAAGAGCATCCCAGGACTTATTACGGGCACACAGCCCAACCTATCGGATCTCCCAGGGAGCTATTACATGTGACCCTACCGCAAAACCTCGAAAGAGAATCCCAGGACTGATTACAAGCACACAGCTCAACCTATCGGATCTCCCAGGGCGCTATTATATGTGGGCACCACAAAACCTTGCAAGAGCATCCCAAGACTTATTATGGGAACACATCCCAACCTATCGGATCTCCCAGGGCAATATTGCATGTGTTCATGGAAAAGCCTTGCAATAGCATCCCGGGACTTATTACGAGCACACAGCTCAACCTATCGGTTCTCCCAGGGCGCTATTATATGCCATAGGACAAAACCTCGAAAGAGCATCTATCAGATATCCCAGGGCCAAATTATATGCCATATGCAAAACCTTGCAAGACTATCTACAGATCTCCCAGGGCCAAATTATATGTCATCCCAGAGCAAAACCTCGAAAGAGCATTTGTCAGATATCCCAGGGCTAGATTACATGCCATAGGAAAAACATTGAAAGACTATCTGCAAATCTCCCAGGGCCAAATTATATGCTCATATGTACAACCTGATCCACAGCCATAGAGTATCAACCTGATACTCACCATACATCATCCTGATGTATACATGATCATCCTGATCATCATCACTGCAACATCCTGCTGCATGTCATCTGGAGCAACATCCTACAGCTCATTATCCATGATCATCTTGATCATATAATGCATCTACCTGATGCATACCAAGTATCTACCTGATACATATCACCATACATGATCCACCTGATCATATAATGTATCCACCTGATACAAATACAAAAACATGATCCACCTGATCATACCTGATACATATCAACATACATGATCTACCTGATCATACACAGTATCCACCTGATACATATACAGATACATGGTCCAAGCATCCAACATGATGCATATACAAAACATATACAAATGATCCTACTGACCATATCCAACATCCAACATGATGCATACATACATACATATATATATATATATAAATGATCCAACCGATCATATCCAACATCCTGCTGATGCATATATAGAGCAGTAACTGGAGCATCGTCCTGATGCTCATCATCCAGCGCTTACATCCACAGCCATGTGAAGGATCCTCCTTCCAACATGCTTGGAATGGCTTCTGCAAATGTGTCCATCACTTCTTCCTCGAAGTGTCATCAATCTGAAGAACACCAAGCCTCTCCCTGAAGTACTTGAACTTCACCCTGGCTAGTGGCTTCGTCAGCACATCTGTAATCTGCTCGTTCGTCGCAATGTACAGGGGCTTCACAGCTCTTCTCTGTAGTGATATTTGATCTCTATGTGTTTCGACCTGTCATGAAACACTGGGTTCTCGGACAGCTTCACACAACTCTGGTTATCACAAAAGATACCAGTAGCATCCAACGGGAGATCAAATAACTCAGACAGTAGCTTCCGAAGCCATATTGCCTCACAACTAGCTGAACAAGCTACAACATACTCTGCCTCAGCTGTACTTAGTGCTACGCAGGACTGCTTCTTGCTGAACCAAGATATCACACCTTATCCCATACTGAAGCAACATCTAGATGTGCTCTTCCTATTTGCATCACTGCTAGCCCAATCTGAATCAACATAAACCTGCAGGTTAAACTTTTGATTCGATTCATACTTGAGCCCATAATCCACTGTACCCTTCAGGTACCTCAGAACATGCTTTACAGCAACTAGGTGAACACTCCTCGAATCCATCAGGAACTGGCTCAATGTGTTCACCGCAAAGCAAATATCTGGTCTTGTGTTCGTCGGGCACATCAAGGACCCAATCATCTGATGATACATGGAGACATCAACCGGCTCAGATGAAGCATCACATAGAAGCTTCAGATTCGATGCCATAGGTGTGACCATGGCCTTGCAATCCATCATCCTGAATCTCTTCAGGATATCTACTGTGTACTTCCCTTGACCAAGGAAGATCCCACCTGCATTCTGCCACACCTCCATACCTAGGAAATAATGCATCATTCCCAAATCTTTCATATCAAACTCAGCAGAAAGCTTCCTCTTAGTATCTGCAATCAATCTTTCATCTCCTATTACAAATAATTCATCCACATACAGGAGTAGAACCACAGGATTCCCTTCCTCAACCTTGTAGTAAAGGTTGGAATCCACTTTACTGTTAGTAAAGTCCAAACTAGATAGGAAACTGTCCATCCTACCATACCAAGTTCTGGGAGCTTGCTTCAAGCCATACAAGGCTTTCTTCAATCTGCAAACATATGAATCCCTGTCATGTATTTCGAAACCGAGTGGCTGCTCCACATATACTTCTTCTTCAACTACACCATTCAAGAAAGCAGTCTTGACATCCATCTGGTGTATTTTCCATTTCATTACTTTTATATTTCTCTATGCTGCCATCTGCAGCATGCTTGATCTGATAGATCCATATGGAAGTCATAAAAAACTTCCCTTTAGGTCTTGGGACTACATCCCAAACATCATTCTTCATGATCGACGGATCATGGAATTCTTCCCATATCTTGGGAACTTCAATATCTTCAATAGATAATTTTGTTGCTGAACAAATGTTGTAGTTCTTCTTTTGTAGGTGATGGCATATGATCTTTCCTACAAGACAAGTTAAATTGCATGATTAGAAACATCTCATAGTTTTCAAAACAAATTCTTATACATAAAGAAATATGTCATACAGTCATGCAATTATTTTAGCCAATGCTTCAATACAACATTCATCCATATCCTGTAACTTTCTAGATGCCTTCCAATCTCTACCAGAACATTGTTAAGAGTTTGCACTACTCCCAACATGTCAGCAAAGAGGTTTCATTCTAGATAAGTAGCAATGGAATGTTGTACAATGCCATAGGCCTAGTTACCCGTCAAATGCATATTAGTAGTATATTGTTCATTAATGTAATCATTCTAATATGCACAATACATATCCTAAGTCTAGGAACATAAACATATGTATCATTGAACAATTTTATTTAAACAAACAAATATGTAAGAAGTGGTAATTAAAATACTTATCTTTGTTTGTTTGTTGGGTGGACTCCCTCTGAGTCTTTGCTTCCTTGCAGGAGCTGCTGAAGTAGCTTCTTCTACACCTTTCTGATGTGGAATGTAGAAAGATCGTCAACTCCCTTTGAATATATGCATCCTTGCAGGAGCTACTGGAGTGTGCTCCCTCTTGATCTTTGCTTCATGGATTACCTGTCCTTGAACTTATATTCATCCTTGGTCCCTATGCATGCTTATTAGTATCATGATTGTGTTATCCTTGTGATCTCATACAAAATCATACATTCATTAGTATATTCTCAATACTATCAAAACACAATAATCTCAAGCATGTATAGTCATGATTATTTCAAACAGAAATAATAAGCATTAGCATTCAAGGTTTATATAGGACTCTTATGGTTAGTCATATCATAAGAAACATAACATGTCTAAACCTATGATTACTAGAACCTATGACTCTTCTGGTTAGTCATATCATTAATTAATGTAAGACACATAATATGCATATACCCATGATTATTCAAACCTATGTCTTTATGGACAATCATCCTCAATCATGCCATGCATACTTATAGAAGAGATCCTATGATATAAGGAAAACATATATTTTCACCATATTTGCTAGTTATGTCTAGCAATGTTTTCTTATTCTCTTCAATGACCTACATAACTCATAAGTTAACCTTTTCAAAACCAAATCATACATACCTCCATGTGATCCATGACTATGGATGAATCTTTTTCTTCATGTCACCATAGCAAGTTCAGGTTGTCCTTTCAATTTTTACAATCCTCCCTCTTGCTCTCCAATCACCACTACATCATCAATAGATTTATCCTTTGGCCACATTAGGACTTGGCCATCTACAAATGCAACCCTCATGTCTTTTGCATCCAATGCAGAGATGGAGAGAAGATTCTTCTTGAGCCCAGGTACATAAAGGACTTCTTTCATCTTCAAAGATTTTCTAGAATCTAGGTTGTAGGAGGATTCACCACTTCCTTTGATTGGGTATTGATAATCATCCCCAAGTTTCACCTTATGGGGTGATTCATGTTCAGAAAGGTTTACAAAATATTCCTTAAACTCAGTCATGTGTTTGGAAGCCCCACTGTCAATTAACCAATCATTACAACCATGGGAGATAGTACCTATGAGAGCAGAGATTAGAACATACTCTTCTTCACTTGATGAGTCATCATCACTATCATCACTTTCTGCCCTAGCCTTCTTCTTTGGAGGTTCATCATCCTCGGCAGCATGAGCATGGAACTTTCTTTTGCTGCCCTTCTTCTTCTTGTTGGAGTTGTTGTTGTTATCCCTTTTGTTCTTGGGACAATCTGAAGCAAAGTGACCGTTCTCATTGCATGTGAAGCACCTTAGATCCTTCTTATTCTTTTGCTGATAGTGAGTGGACTTCTTGTAGTGAGAGTTCTCCTTCTTGGGCTTGCTTCTTTTGATGTGAGCTGTGAGAGCTTGATATTCACCTCCCATTTTCTCTTCTCGAGCTACAATCCTGGCTTCTTCTTGAGAGCATTCCTCCCACAGTTTACTGAAAGAGATCAATTTCTTTCTTGCATAGATTCCTTGAATAAAGGAGTCCCATGACCTTGGAAGGCCATTCAAAGTGGTCATAACAACTTCACCATTATCCACTACTTCATCCACAGCTTCAAGTTGTTGCTTGATCTAAGAGACCTTGGAGAAGTAAGATTGAATGGTTTCTCCATTCAACATCTTGACCCCTTTCAATTGATTCCATAGAGTCATCTTCCAATTTATGTTCTTCCCTTCAAATAACTTGGTCAGGGAGTCAAACATCTCTTTGGGTGTCTTCAGAGATGACACATGGGAAATGAGATGGTCTTTGATAGAATCAACAATGATTCTCTTTGCCTTGACCAAGTTCTTCTTATGAAATATCTTAGCCTCTTCATCCTCTGGGATAGGGATGTCTTCTTTTATATATGATTCCAACTCATTCTTTTCCAGGATTAACCCAATCCTATACTTCCAGGCTCGGAAGTTATCATCCCCTTCAAGCTTATCCTCAAGCTTGGTGTGGTGAGACATTTTAAAGAGTACTTCAAACGGAAATAGAAAATATATAGGTCTTACCACTTGAATTGCTGAAAATTGGATCTGGTCCCGGATTAGGATTTGTCGGAAAAACCCTAAAAATTCAAAATGTGAATTTCAACTTTCTGAAAGGATAGAAAGATGCACCTTGATGAGCTGATCATCCTAGTGCATTCAGAATTTGAGATCAGCAAAGCTACACCCTTCAAAACTGCCTTTCTGTCTTCCCAGATTCACTGAGGAGAGCCTTGAATTAGGGTTTGAGTTTCCTGGAGATCTACCCAGCCAAAAATCTCAATCCAAAGCTCTAAACTTCGAATTTTGAAAGGAGCTTCCAGCTATGTCTTTAGATTCCAGAAATTCCTATTTTTGAGGAAACCCTAATTTTTAGGGCCAAATCTGAAAATGCTCAGAATTGAATTCTAATTGGACAGATAGATTCTCCTTGATGAGTAGAGTCAATCTACTATACTGCTTTTCCAAAATCTGTGGAGAGAAACCCAATAAACAAGAAACCCTAGTTTACGTCACTGCATAATGTCTTCTTCTCAGGTTAGCTCTGATACCATGTTAAATTTTGAGCATTAATTCACAATACTCTAGGACATTTACTGAGAGAATAACATGTACAGTATATCAATGCATATCAATCATAACAAGCATGACAAGCATCATAAGAATCAAAAGCATGAGAGACAAGAGACACAGAGTTTCCATGGGGAAAACCCTAAGGTGAAAAACCCCACAACTTCCTCAGAGATAGAGAGAGCAATGGCTCAACCAAAGTAGAACCAAAATACACTGAGATAGTCTCCTAGTAGCATATGATCCTCCTCCTCACTAGTGCGCCACTTTCTGAGTGAGAGAAGTGTGAGTTTTCGAGTGATCAAAATAGAGATCTCCCTATCTCTATCTATACTTAACCTGTTTGCCCAATATCCTTATGGGGCCGACTTGTCTAGTTAGGTACATCCACAATATAATATATATTTTGTGGCCGACCCCACACATGGTGGTCTAATAACCCATCGGCAAGTACACACACTTGTGACACTTGTCAATACACATGACGACACTTCCTTATAGAGGAATAACACATCTCTTATAAGGGTACAATGAATATATATGAAATATATAGATGAAATGCATTCCGAAGTTACATATACATCAACACTGGTTCCTCGCGGTGGAATGGTGGTCTTGCTGCGCTACACACAGTTATCTTTGAGAGAGTCATGCTATGCACGAAACTTTTTAAGGAAGGCCACGCTGATGATTTTTTGCAAGTCTAATGGGTGGTCATTTCCTTGTGCAGTTTTTTGATTTCTACTTTATGGATCACATCAGAGATGTTGAGTGGAGAGATAGGGAGTACGATTCCCTATGAGACCAAGTGTTGGCTGACCCAGCAGCGATCAAGGCATTACGTAATGTGGGACTCTTGAAGTTCTTCAAGAGCCCCTTGATGCGATTGGCGGACTACCTACTATGGAGACTATTGTACATGTGGGTCCTAGACCCAAAGTTTTTCTGGGTAGGAGATGAGGACCTGAGTATCATGACTTAGGACATTTACTTCTTGACGGGTTTGACTCACCGAGGGGTGAGGAAGTCGTTCCCTCCATATATGGTGGGGGAGAAGATCCACACACTAGTGGATTGATATTATGCGGTGACCAGTGTTCTATTAACTCTGGTGGAGTTCTTGTGAGCCATCTGAGGGCTCTACTGGTGTAGGCTATTGTGACATTCGTTGTACGTGTATTGGGGCCTACGTCCCCTAACCGAATTAGAGGGGGCCAGTTCCAGCTGGTGGAGAGGGTGATGGTTGGTCAGCTCATGGCATGGGGTCCGTTGTTGCTTGAGTATATGATGCAATAAATGTCAGATTTGCATTGGCGTGGGGATCGAAACACCTTCTTCTATGGCAGTGTGTTGTGCTCCGATTTATTCAAGCGCTACCCATCACTGATGCCAAAGGTAGCAGCTCCACTGAGGGGACCACAAGAGCCTCAGATAGCCTTTTGGGAGTGTATTATGCCTTGTGCTAGTGGCGGGCCAATGAGGGCATATTATACTCCCTAGGTGTTGGATATCTGGGAGGGATGCATAGGTCGAGTGGAGAGGTATCCCTAGAGCGGCATGGATTACTAGGGAGATATGGAGCTTAACGTTCCTCCTGGAGGTTTTGATGCTACAGGTACATTTTATGGTTTGTACTTTATTACGTATATATTTGTACATATTTTTATTTCTACACATTTATAATATATATTTTTATCAGGTACTGATTATGGTTTCCTCCTATGTGATGCAGATGTAGGTCTTGTGAGACCAACTCGGTGGCAGAGACTGAGGAGATATCAACCAACCATTGGGGCTGGTCAAGCCATTGGAGGAGCAGGTGCAGCCGAGTGTGGGGCTGCTAGAGTATGGGGATCCGAGGCTAGAGGAGTTGTGGCAAGGTCCAGCTGTGAGGGACCGTATGGAAGTTATGATAGTAGAATTGGAGAAGTGATTCAGTTGGATTTATGCTGGGGTAGATGAGTGGGGTTGGGCCGACCTTGAGGATGATGAGGTGGATTTGACACTTCACCTACCAGTTGAGTGTGGGCCATATTGGAGGAACATCATGCGGCAGGTTGCAGTAGCGTGCCACATGGTAGGGGATGTGCAGGGAGGAGCAGCCCTTCCTCCACAATAGTGGCCTTGGCAGGGACCAGAGCCGGTATGAGGGGAGGTTGTGCAGACTTTGGATATTTTGGGACCCTGGGATCCACCAGCTGGTAGGGCATATTGATTTTATGTAGATTTATGAGCCCCAGTTTTCTAGATACGTATTTTTTGATGAGCCTATGGAAGGCGGTCTTTAATGTATCCCCCATAACGATACTATGTATATCCCCTACGAGGGCCATTTTTTGTTCATGACACACATATTTGTTTATGAGATATAAATATACCATTTTGGTGACACATGATGTATGTGTATTTTGGTTTATGTTGCCGATGTGTTGATGTGATGCATATATAGTAGTTGATATTGACATATTTGTTTTGGGAATTTTTTATCGACTTTAGGACTTTATGATGACGATATACATGTATGTGTAGTTGTAGGTAAAACACATAGACGTATTTATGTATGCTTTCTATGCAAGGTTACCCATTCAGGTTATGTATTAGGTGCCAATTCAATACCTCATTGATGATGGAGTTAGTGAATGCATTGACATTTCTCGATATATGTGTGAAAGTTATGGTTTCAAACTGTCTAATGAGAAGTTGCACACACAGAAAATTTGGGAGGAGGAGCGAGTTGAGGACACGAAACATATTATTCAACTGCGATACAACAAGTTGTGAGTCAAGGTGTACTTGTAGATGGTGAATTCCCAGGTGCAAGGCATCGCTTAATAGACCTATTATGGCATCATATTTTGCTTGGTTTCTTGTTAGTGCCCCCAATCACACCCTGCCAGTGTGGTGGAGTGCATGAGAGAGGGAATATATAAGCTAGGCAGCGAATGGTAGATGTTTGGACCATTGACTGGAACCGTCCCCATATCCTGTGTAAATTTCTGACTGGGAGGCCATCTGCATTTAAGACGAGAGGTAGTTTACTTTCTAATTCGAGATAATGTGAAATGAAAGTAGTTTTTTGAAAAAAATAAGAATATTAATGGTTGGTGGTGGATGTCTTGTTTGTGTCCCTAGGGTAAAACCCCCTGTTGATTTGTTAATTTTTGTGGAAAGCTTGCAGATGGTCTACGTCTTCGTCGGAAGACGCGGAATCACTGTAAGTGAGGACACTAGCTAAAGGAGATTCAACATCGACGATATCTGGTAAGGTTGGTGTTACTTCCTCAATTGGTGACCTTTGTGAGGTTATACGGAGGGGTTGTAATTGATATTGTATTCTCATTAGTTCAAGACGAGCTTGTTGTTCAACGCGCAAAATGGGGCATTGAAAGGAGAAGTGGGCGGTCTCTCCATAAGATCAACAAGGTCTTGGTACGCGTGGACAGAAGCATTCTTGGTATTCTTGAGTATTGATTTGCTCCATGATGCATGTGATGGTGCTAGGAGGGAGCATATTTGTGGAATTCCCATAGGAAAAGCATTCATCGTATGATAGTGTTATCGTAATATTAGACGGTTCTTGTGAAGGTATAGGTTCTATCATAGTTGTTGCAGCTGGTGCAATTTTTGTGGGAGGGGATACTAACGGTGCCATTGATGTGGTGACCACATTAATGGATGTTGATTCCTAGTTTAAGAATGGGGGTTCCTCAATGGTTACTTGAGTGAGACGAACTGTTTCCAACACCTCCCAATAGCGAGGGAGTTCGTGGAAATGGTGTGTATAGTTCCCATACTGAGAGCATATGGAACATGCATGATTTGTACGCAATTTTTTGGACTTAGATGTGGGCGAGGGAGGTGTTCCCCCTTTTATCATCATTGGAGCGTGGGTGATGCTAATGGGAGTTTTGATAAAATTCCTTATCTCCGATAGAGTAGGACATAAGTCGGTTGCGTGGCCTTGCTTCCCGCAAGGGAACACGGTGGTGTGACCCTTTGAGTGGGAGTATTGATCATAACTGGGGCATTTAAGTCATGTTGGTTGATGCTTCCTTCTTTAGGCTTAACATTTCCTATTGGGTTGGGTAATAGGGGACCTTTCAAATTTGGTTGTTTCATGCCCCCATTGGTGGTCTTAGCGACAACCGATTATGGTGTAGTTGTGGATGTCATAGGTTGGGTTGTCATAACTAAATGTGTTACATTTCTTGCAACCGTACTAGCTGAAACAGGGACAAACGCATAATGGACGACTGGTTTAGAATCCATCTCTGGGAAGGGTGGTGTAAGGTACCAAACCACGATTCCTAAAGTTAGCCTAGGTAGAGTTGACTGAACCATAACCGACGTCCCTTGTACACCTATGGGAGGATACAATAATGGGATTTGAAAAATTGGTGGTACTGATGGACTCAATGTTTGTTCAATTCCATGACTCAACACTGGTGCTAATGACGTTGTTGAGGTGGAGGCGCTTCCATTTTCAACGGTGAAAATTGTGCACATTATGCCATCGGTCGATGTAGGGATCTTTGGTGGTGGTCCCGAATATACTCCTAACAAATTGGAGTCCTTATACATAGCGGGGGAAATGTCAACATAAGTTTGATCATCGCCCAGTACAGTCGGTAGGACATTGTTGGGGTTGCTTGTAGTATTAGGGTCATAGTAGTTAAGCTAGTCAAGGGTAACTACCTTCCTGTTTAACGGAAACCTCATGATACGGAAGACCAAGGAGGAAACAACCTTCATGGAATACATAAAACTTTGCCCCAAGAGGATGTTGCAGTCGAGTTAAGCATCGAATACCTCAATATCGATGGGAAAATCCTCATAGCAGATCTAAGAGATGATGTATACCTCGCAAGAAAGTAATTGATTAAGCAAGAAAATAGAAGAAGAGTGGTCAATGCAGTATAATGAGCAACAAAATAATAATACAGTAGAACTCGGATAGAAGCAAAAATACTTCACACACACTAATTAATTAATCACAATATGGACAAATAAATAGGACAATGCATGAGGATTCGAATGCCTGAGGTGGCAATTCGAATTAGAATTCATGGAGTGATCAAAAGATCACTGGAGTGCCATCGGAGCACAACTAGTAGTCTATCTCATCATCAGTGGTCATCAATGCTCAATTAATTGTCAACCATCAGTCAAACTGAGTCTAACTGAGTGTGGTAGGTGTAACTGGAACTAATTGAATGAAGGAGGCTCAGTGGAGGGTGCATGAGGAGCTAACTGAAGTCAGAATGGGTAGTTATGTCTCACTGAAGATCCATCAGAGTGATACAGTTAGTTGAGAGTGAGTCTAGCCTTAAATCAAGGAAAGAACTGATGATAACTCAATTAACTGAAGTGCAACTGAGTGGTAGGTGAGAAAGGGCGCATGAGATGCATGCAATTGCATGAAGGGGCGCACTAAGCACTAGGAGGGATAAAACTAATCTGAGAGAAGCTCTTGGGGGTTGGCTAACTGAGGGCTAGGTGCTGGATTGATGACTGGGATGCATGCAAATGCATGCAAACCCTAAATAATGCATGCAAACCCTAAAAGTGCATGCATGACTAAAAATGCAAATAATGAAAATGCTGCTAGGACTAGGATGGAGTATAGGAATATCCTAACACCCCCCCTTAATCCATCTTGGGCCTTGGTAACTAAGACCAAAGGTCACCCAATACAATGAATAATAACAGTCAATAAACCGAGGAACTGGGAAAAACCTCATGGGAAAAATACCCCCCCTCAAAATATACTGTAAGGCACACACAAAAATAAATGCTCCAAACTAAAGCAGGTGTGATGCTTGGTCATATGTCTGGAGGTATCTTCTTCTTGGGAAGAAGTGGATCATGCTCAGAAAGCATGTGCTTGTACTTGCTCTTCAGATCGAATGTGATGAGAACAAATCCAAAAGTATGAGGATGATCCTTGAACCTGTGATTCGAATCAGCTGAGGTAGGATCAAATCTATGAATGTGTAGATAGTCTTTTGTCTTCTCCTTCGAACCAACATGGGTGAGATTATGCCAAAAGGAACCATCATATGATTTCTTGAAATCCAAATCATATTTAAGACTTGAAGAATAGTTTCTTGAGATCTCCTTTGAACCAGCATGGGTGAGATCAAAACTATCATATGCATGAGAAATTATCCCAAGTAGTGATTGCTTAGAATCCAAATTAGATCCAAGACTTGAATCATGGTTTCTTGAGATCTCCTTTGAACCATAAGAGGTGAGATCAAAACCAGTAAATGTAGGAGAAGTTATCCCAAGAGAATGGCAATGGTTTCTTGAGATCTCCTTTGAACCAGTAGGGGTGAGATCAAAACCATGATGTGCATGAGAAATTATCCCAAGCGAATGGAAATGGCCATATTCTTCAATAACCTTCTGAAAGCATGGAATAATGATCATATAGTAGTAAATAAGAGGTGATTGCTTGAGGAGAGCGAATGCATTACCTCCAATAGATGATTTGACCTCTGAAACATTCAATAGATCATGATGCAGACCAACAGACTCTGGTGCAAGAGAGGATTTAGGACCTTTTGCAATATCTAGAGTGTGAGCTGGCACAGAAAGAGAAGAAATTTGGAGCATGAGTGTAGAATCTGCAAGTTCTTCTTCTTTATGGACAACTTCAATATGAGATGTGTATGAGATGTGTTTGATACGAGTTCATGATCAATGAGATCATCAAGGAGGGCGAATGCATCACTTTGCTTGCTCTTGAAGGGGTTTGGACCAAATCCTTCATTCTATTTGCCGAATCTTTCATCCAGATGGGCCCATAGCTCTTTTGGAGTTTCAACATCATCAATGATTTGGTATATTATGTAATCATGCATAGCAAGCATCATCCTTCCAAAGGCCATGTCACCTTTATTCAACCAGTCATTCTTCTCTTCAGAGGATTTGAATTCTCTTTCAAAATAACAATCAAAGAGATCATGTCTCTTCAAATATGTTATCATTTTTGGTTTCCATTCATCATATTTGAGTGGAGAAAGAGGAGGGATTTCTTCTGAAATCATTGAAGCTGTAGAAGACCTGCAAAAACAATAGAGAATATCTGCAACTGCTACTGCTGCAACTGCTGCACTCGAAATCTTGATAATAACCTGCAAAAAACTCTCAGGAATGGAGATAAACAATACTCTCAACATGCTCTAATACCATGTGAAAATGCTCACAGCATATCTAAGAGATGATGTATACCTCACAAGAAAGTAATTGCTTAAGCAAGAAAATAGAAGAAGAGTGGTTAATGTAGTATAATGAGAAACATAATAATAATACAGTAGAACTCGGATAGAAGCAAAAATACTTCTCACACACTAATTAATTAATCACAATATGGACAAATAAATAGTACAATGCATGATAATTCGAATGCCTAAGGTGGCAATTCGAATTAGCCTTCATGGAGTGATCAAAAGATCACTGGAGTGTCATCGGAGCACAACTAGTAGTCTATCTCATCATCAGTGGAGTCATCAATGCTCAAGTAACTGTCAACCATTAGTCAAAATGAGTCTAACTGAGTGTGGTAGGTGTAACTGAGTGTAACTGGAACTAACTGAATGAAGGAGGCTCAGTGGAGGGTGCATGAGGAGCTAACTGAAGTCAGAATGGGTAGTCAAGTCTCACTGGATATCCATCGGAGTGATACAGTCAGTTGAGAGTCAGTCTAACCTTAAATCAAGGAAAGAACTGATGATAACTCAATTAACTGAAGTGCAACTAAGTGGTAGGTGAGAGAGGGCACATGAGATGCATGCAATTGCATGAAGGGGCACACTAAGCACTAGGAGGGATAAAACTGATCTGAGAGAAGCTCTCGAGGGCTGGATAATTGAGGGCTAGGTGCTATACTTATGAATGGGATGCATGCAAATGCATGCAAACCCTAAAAGTGCATGCATGAATAAAAATGCAAATAATGAAAATGCTGCTAGGACTAGGATGGAGTATAGGAATACCCTAACAATCGATCATAACCATATTTCCCCCCAGATCTATGGGGACATTTTGGTACAATCCTCTTGGTTGGGATGGTCTCCCATCATATGCGCAAAGAGAAATAGACGAGGGGACAATCTCAGGAGACCCTAATCATTTCCATAATTTTGCAGACATGATGCAAGTGGATGCACCTTCGTCGATGATACATCAATGGATCATGACATTCTTTACAGTGACTGGAACTTGAAATGCGATTAATGATGGTAGTCACAGATCACCTTTGTCAAGATCAAAGGTCATGAGGTGTGATTCGAAAGGATCGACGACACCAAGTGCATTGATTAATTCCTTTATCTATGTTGGGAAAGACTGTAACACTTCTAATGTGGACATAGCTATAGGGGATTGAGTCAAGTCATCCACAATATTGTAATTGTGGGCGGATTTCATGTGAGGGTTATTAGGGGTACGCCAAAGTGGAACTTTCAGAATCCATGGGATTTGTTCGGTATTTGGGTGTGGCATCTGTAGAGGGACCCCCGAGGGGATAGGAATGTCTTCCACTTGGGGGGTGTAAAGCCCATCATAACCTCTGTCTCATGTTTGAATGTTTACATCCAATGTATAGATATTTTGAAAATAGCCATCATTGGGTGGGAGAGGGTATTGTTGTTGTGTGTCTACCCCTTTATTCACAAAGGGTTGTTGCAATACAGTGGTTTGTCATTGGGGAGGATTCACTACCTCAGGAGGGTTCGTCATCATCTTCTTTTTGGCTTCCACTAACTGTTGGCAGTGAGGGATAAGAGGACAATGATCCATGTAGTGACCATAATCACCTCAAATGGAGCAAAAATAATTGGTTCTCAGGGTGGTATTATTCCCTTGTTTGGTGGGATTGTTTGTCCCTTCATTTTGGTTCCCCGTATTCTGGTTTTGTTGGGGAGGGGGATTGCCCCCTTGCCTCGGCTGCTGATTCGGTTTGTTCTTCCCTTTTTTATTTCCTTGAGTCTGTGGATTCTGGGGGTTTGCGGTATTTCACTACTCAAATTGTTGATCTTGTTGGATGTAAGAAGGTTGAACTAGGTTGACCCCCATGTGGGGGGCAGGTTGCTGACCATTTGGGCATGGGAAAGGATAATAAGGGTTGTACCTAGGAAGTGGGATAAATGCGGTTTGCGTTCCATAAGATGTGGACGTAAGAACAGCTTGTGCCATTGGTGGTGTAGGAACCGCCGTCGCTTGCCTAACATTCGGGTATGTAGGACTATATGGTCCATACTAATTTTGACTAACTGGTAAGGTCATTACCAATGTAGGGGGTACTGACACAGGTGACATGGATGGGTAATACATGGCCATATTAAATGGTGCCGATGTGGTAGGATGAACCTTTCCTAGATGGGAAATGGATCCAATAATCCCATATGTTGAATCTGATGAGCCCAAAGGTGTAGGATTCAACGACCTATGCCGAGGGGCATCAGGGAGGATAGTGTAAAGGTAGTTGGATCGTGCATATCTAAGATCGAAATTTTGCGCTTTCCTCTTCTTTGCTTTGTGGCATGGAGGTGGTGACATCTTTAGCTACGGTGGTTTGGAGAGATTTGATAAACCAATCCAACAAAAATGGTGGTTGTATATCGATCTTGCACAATGTACGATGCCTGTGCCACTCATCGATGTGATCTATGATGTGGGTAGATGTGTTTTGCTGAAATTCTATGAGAATTTCGAGGCCAAGGTCGTGTCGAATTGGGATCTGTAAGTAAGTAAGAAAAGTCATGTCCAATGTTGCAAATGTGGTATGGGTTTTTCTTGCTAAATTGACATACCATTTGGTTGGTGTTCCTATGAGAGTACGCTAAAAGAGGCGAAGCCTTTCAGGGTCATCCACTATGTTGTTAGATGAACACCATAGGTGGAAATACATAATATGGTTGGTGGGATCATATCCTTGTTTTCTTTCGAATTTAGGGATATCGGAGGGAATTTTATCTGGCATAGTCGGCCATGTTGGATCATGTGCTATGGGGTCATTGATCAGTTTGGCCAAAACGGGTAGATTTAAACTAGCCATGAATGGTAAGTTAGGGACTACTGGTCTAGCCATTCTATGTGGGATGTGATTTGCACAAGGGGGAGACCCAGGTGGTCTTGTAAACAATGGTTGGCCTCCTATGAGAGAGGATGAGTCAAAGGGATTTGAGGGATCTGCAAGGGGAGAAGTGAGCAGGGAACTGGTTCCGATGGGGGGATAACTGGTGTAATTAATAGTTTTGATGAGAGGCGAAAATGCACCTAGAAAGGCTTGGAATCGACAAGATGATCCTATCAATGTATCCTTAGAGTGTACCCGGCTAGGGTACCTTCCTTGTGAACCATGGGAAGAAGGTGAATAAAAACCCCTTGAGAGAGGGGATAGGCCTTGCAGTCTACAAGATTGTCTCAGGATGCTATTTTGTTTCTCAATGGTGAAGGATTTGTGTCAAACAAGAATGATAGTGGAATTTAAACACAATTGAACAAATGTAAAAATATGCCAACCACAACAAATGCAAAATGGTGCGATAAGTGAGTGATATGTGAAATGTTTGTTTTAATGCATGAGTTCCCACATGTAGGTTCTTTTTATTACGAGTTAGTGAATCTTGTAGTTAAAAAGAAAATAAATGTAAATTCTCTAGAAAACCTAACGTCCTTCCTCTCAAATGTATCCACTCACCAATCGACTAGTGGAGGTAACAAAGATCTAGTTCTATCGGCAATGGGGCCAATGTTCCAATCAAGAATACTTGGAAACACCTCCCAAAGGAAATAGCTAGCTTCAAGAGTCAATTGCACTCACAATTTATCCTTGATGATATCCTAAGTTGGGTCACTAAGATAGCTTGCATCAAGTGTGGATCAATGGTTCGACCTACATGGTATAGTGTCGTCTCCCTACAACAAGCTGAGTGGATTGTAGGGGTGAGTAGGGAAACTATACCTCAGATTTCACCTCCTTGGTCATGGTGCACTTCTGATCGGGGTTTTCTTTTAACACTTGCTTATAGAAGGATTTTGTAAGTACCTTGTGAGACAACAATGCTATGTTTCAAGATTATGCTAATGAAACTAGATTGGTGGGAATTAATGCATGCCTAGCCCAATCAATCCTACCTAACTAAAATATTGTTTTGTGACATTCTATGAAGTATTTTAGCTGGTTAAGGCAATTACAGTGTTTATTTTAAGGGGTTTGAGTTGTTCACTTATGGAGTGCAAGAGAGGTATTTCACAATCCCTACCTTTCTGATTCACCAAGGTCACATGAAGTGTGAGGTGAAGAGCATAATTGGATTGGAAGAGTATTTAGGTCTCTTAGTGTGTGCTAGTGGTGAAAACATGTGTGATGAAAGAAAATTGATATCATAAAATTAACTAGAAGAGCATATCAAGTAATGCATACTCTTAACTCTAAAACATGCTAATGATGCCTTGCAAATCAAAGATGTTGACTAAGTGTGCAATGGAGGTGTTTCACACTTCTCACCCTTTTCTGATTCACCAAGATCACATAAAGTGCGAAGTGAAGACCATACTTTGGGAGAAAAGGGTCTTTAGGTCCTTTCTTGTGTGCAAAAAGTGTATTCTACACTAGCAATACTACTGAAAACATGCCAATTGATGCATAAACAAGAAATGGTCTTGAATACTAGTGACAACAATGGGGACCATTGGAAGCCTCAAATTTGGTTACCTAGGTAATTTTCAAGAGAGATGAACTCTTTACTTCCTAATCTTGGTATAGGTGAACTAATAAATAATTAAGTAATTATGTGAATTAGCCTTAATTTAATTTCACTAGTGAGCAATATTTGGATTGCCAAACTAAGCCATGTAGATCAAAATCAAATAAATAACAGTAGCGCGGCTAAACCACACTTTGTCACACGGAACACATAGGTTAATACAAAATAGATGCATTGGTAGCGTGGGTAATATCCTGACCTTCCGCGTTGATGCGATGAGAAGTGTAGTGCAGGTATAACACTGGTAACTTGCATTGTGCGTGCTACTGCCCGAGTCATTTCCGCACTGTCAGTGCATCAGAGACACCGAGAACCGTGTGGCTGTGTAAAAAATTAAAGTGTGGCCATGATGGGTCCAATTTCTAGAAGCAACAGGTGGAATACTTTCTCTCCTGCAAGTGATAAATACCCATAATTATATACTTAGCATAAAACAACCTAGTTTAAATAGAAATGAACAAAAACCAATATGGTCGCCATTAGAACTGTTGTGGAAAAAATTGCACAAGTGCACTCTTCCACTTGGTAAGTGGCTAAGACTTGTAGGTTTGAGCAAGGCCTCAGCCCTTGGAGCCCCTTTTTGGTTTGGTTGGTATTCCTCCAAGTGATCCTGCAAGATATTGTTAGTGTAGTTCACATTCAAACATATAAATATTGATAAAAACAAAATGAAAGAAATGGGGGGAGAATGAAAACTCCAACAACAACCAAAGATATGCTAAACCACTCTTGTTTTTCCCAATGGAATAACTGTACAACACCTAGGAGGTCTAGGATTCAAGGGAATCCAACAATATCCCTTAGGGAGGCCTTTCCTATCCAAACTAAATGCTAAGTAGATGGTATAACAATGCAGAGAAACACTTTCCCCTAGATGGAAGGTGGCAAGGGAGCTTGGGAATGCTTACAATGGTAGGAAATGGTGGCCTATGAGGAAGCTCCAACTCAAATCCAACAACATAAAATTACTCTAATTTCTCTCTACAAAATGCATGCCAATGGCTCCCTTTTATAGGCCAAGAGGTGGCCAACAAACAACTAGATCCAAATGTGAAATCTCCTCCTTCATGAACTATCTCCAAGGTACACAAGGGGGGATGATTAATGCCACCAAGTGTGTGAGGAGACGAATTCATATATTCAGGGAGGAATAATTCTTCAATGCACCGCTGGGAGTGAGTGGTCCCGTCGTTTTGACAATAGCGCGGCTATCGAAGGAAAATCCACGCGAGTGTAGAGTGAGCGTTGTTCAAATAACTTGCGATATAGCGGAGGTCAATTGTGTATTACCCACGCTACCCCTTTATTTTGAATTTTCCTTGGCACTTATGGAATCATGTTGTTTTTTGGATCTATTGAGGATTCTTGTGGTGATATGAATTCTTTATGTTTATGACACCTTACTGGATGAATCGTCGAAATGTCACATGTGTGTGACTTTTAGGCATTAACAGTTTTCATCACAGACTCTTAAGGCATGTGTAGCTAGTGTATTGATTATTCCGATCTTCTGTACTAGATGGTGATGAGATCTTGCATGCAAGTATCTATCTAAGTGCGTTTTCTTCCTGTATATTTAATGAGGTAAGGACCCATATTATTTCTTTGTGGTGAGTACATCTAGGAATGGAATGCAATTCTCCTCCTCCTTTTCTCCTACATTGTTGATCCTAAGGTATTCTGGGGTAAGTTTTGTATCTTGAGTTATTGATTCTTAAATCATTGATTGAACTCCAATTATTATCCTTGGTCTAAGAGGAGCATGCATTACAAATGGTCATTTTAGTCAAAAATATTGGTTCTCTACCTCTTACATCTCTTGAGCATAAAATTTAATGACATCCTCGAAGGATTGTTGACCAACGTTTCTTTATCCTATACCTTTCTCATTGTTGTGCTTATTTCTTGTTTCAAGGAATCCTTCTTGCAAAGTGATGGTAGAAATCCATTGGATTCTAAGTTGTAGTCAATCTCTCCATAATGTGTATGATATATGAGTCCATCATTAGAGATGCAAAATTTTCGGTGTTCCCATTCTAGGTCTTTTCTACTATGTAAAATGTTGGAGAATCATTCATACACAATTATTTTATTAATAATGCCAGTTAATTTCCTTCAGGATCACCCTCCATTTCTGTTTCTAAAAACTGAAGAGTTTCAATTTGATATTCTTGGGAACGCATTCTTCACTAAGTTGGGGTCGAGGGATTAGTGTATTGGTAGTAGTAAAATCAACATTGTAGTCTTGAAGGAAATATTCCCCTTATGAGGGAAAAAAAACTCCTTCATTGTCTTTAAATAATCCTCCATGACATTACTTCCTTCGAGAGAATGGTATGGCTGGAAAATATTATTATTTCTCTCAAATCCTTCTATCTCTTCCATCTACGAAACTTTATGAGCCATTAGTTGATTAATCTCTTGGCCTCCCCAAAGTTCCATGATCCTTTCCATGGAAAGATTAGTTTGAGCCAATGTTTCATTATACCATTCTTCAAATGGATCTAACTATTTAAACAAGTAATAAGACATGCCTTGGAGTTTAGATTCACATAATGTACACTCAACAAAAGGGTGGAGTTTCTAGGTGAATATCATTGCCTCTATATGATAATATAAATTTGAATTGAAGAGGTTGTTTTATTTTAGTAGCAACTTATCTTACTTCACCTTAAGAGATTAAAAATTATATCGTTTTCATTGAAACGTGAAGAAGACTCCTAAACAATGACACCAAGTGAGATGTTTTCCCTAAATACATTCATTTGTAAAAGAATAGTGCCAATGTATGCACATGAGGTGTGAAAAATATATGCTCTAGGTCAAATAAAGAAGACTCATCTAACCAAAAGGGGCAACCATTTTGTGATGTAAGATATTTATATGTAAAGATCACTATAACTAGATATTTTAAATATGAAATTTAATAATTGAGAGAAATATAGATATACACCTTGAAACATTCCACATAAATCCTTTATCCATAGGGCATATTTTTCTTTAACAATAAGGCATAGCTCAAGGTTTTGGTAGATACAATAGGTCTATGAATATAAAGAGGGTTTTAGTCTTACATACTCATAAATAACAAAAATAAGAACTTAATATTGTATACCATATCTATTCTTTGATATCATGGGAGAGGCATTAGAATCTCGAACACAATAGATTTCACTATTTACAATACCCTTTCAGTAACACATATACAATTATAGAAAAAGGTGTCAATCCACAAAATGCTTGTAGGTAGCGTTTTGAAATGGAGATGACCAAGTCTTCTATGCCACAACCCAAATAGACTGATTGTGTCATAGATCATGGCTTGAATAAGCTTTCCAGGAACTTTGTAGAGGCCTCCCTCTCTACCTCCAACAACTTATGCAGAGTTCAAGTCTTCATGATTAGGCCACATGAGCGCTTTGTTGTACATAAAGATAACTTTGAATCCTTTATCTTCTAGAACTAAAACATACAGGAGGTTCTTCTTCAATCTGGAGAAAAACAGGATTTCATCCACATGCAGTACATCTCCTGAATCCAACTGAAAGGAAGTGGATCCAATACTTTGGATCGAATAGGTGGTATTATCTCCAAGCTACAACTTACATGAAAACTTCTTTTCCTTCGGATCTGTGATAACACTCATATATCTAGTCATGTACTTGGATGCGCCACTGTCTATGAACCATGTCTCAGCACTAGTAGTAATGGATCTAGAAAGCGTTGAGACAAGATAGTAATCCTTCCTCATCTCTTAATCATCGAATGAATTATTCCTTGTAGGTTCATCTTCTGTAGAAGTAGAAGCATGAAACCTACCCTTGAAATTTCCTCTTTACTTTGCACGACATTCTCTTTCATAATGACCCTTCTTATAGAAATTCAAACATTTAACTTTAGACTTATAAAATTTCTTGAAATCATTCTAATTTGTAGTCAATCTTCCATAATGTGTATGATATATGAGTCCATCATTAGAGGTGCAAAAATTTTGGTGTTCCCATTCTAGTTCTTTTCTACTATGTAAAATGTTGGAGAATCATTCATACACAATTATTTTATTAATAATGCCAGTTAATTTCCTTCAGGATCACCCTCCATTTCTGTTTCTAAAAACTGAAGAGTTTCAATTTTATATTCTTGGGAACACGTTCTTCACTAAGTTGGGGTCGAGGGATTAGTGTATTGGTAGTAGTAAAATCAACATTGTAGTCTTGAAGGAAATATTCCCCTTATGAGGGAAAAAAAACTCCTTCATTGTCTTTAAATAATCCTCCATGACATTACTTCCTTCGAGAGAATGGTATGGCTGGAAAATATTATTATTTCTCTCAAATCCTTCTATCTCTTCAATCTACGAAACTTTATGACCCATTAGTTGATTAATCTCTTGGCCTCCCCAAAGTTCCATGATCCTTTCCATGGAAAGATTAGTTTGAGCCAATGTTTCATTATACCATTCTTCAAATGGATCTAACTATTTAAACAAGTAATAAGACATGCCTTGGAGTTTAGATTCACATAATGTACACTCAACAAAAGGGTGGAGTTTCTAGGTGAATATCATTGCCTCTATATGAAAATCTAAATTTGAATTGAAGAGGTTGTTTTATTTTAGTAGCAACTTATCTTACTTCACCTTAAGAGATTAAAAATTATATCGTTTTCATTGAAATGTGAAGAAGACTCCTAAACAATGACACCAAGTGAGATGTTTTCCCTCAATACATTCATTTGTAAAAGAATAGTGCCAATGTATGCACATGAGGTGTGAAAAATATATGCTCTAGGTCAAATAAAGAAGACTCATCTAACCAAAAGGGGCAACCATTTTGTGATGTAAGATATTTATATGTAAAGATCACTATCACTAGATATTTTAAATATGAAATTTAATAATTGAGAGAAATATAGATATACACCTTGAAACATTCCACATAAATCCTTTATCCATAGGGCATATTTTTCTTTAACAATAAGGCATAGCTCAAGGTTTTGGTAGATACAATAGCTCTATGAATATAAAGAGGGTTTTAGTCTTACATACTCATAAATAACAAAAATAAGAACTTAATATTGTATACCATATCTATTCTTTGATATCATGGTAGAGGCATTAGAATCTCGAACACAATAGATTTCACTATTTACAATACCCTTTCAGTAACACATATACAATTATAGAAAAAGGGGTCAAGCCACAAAATGCTTGTAAGTAGCGTTTTGAAATGGAGATGACCAAGTCTTCTATGCCACAACCCAAACAGATTTATTGTGTCATAGATCATGGCTTGAATAAGCTTTCCAGGAACTTTGTAGAGGCCTCCCTCTCTACCTCCAATAACTTATGCAGAGTTCAAGTCTTCATGCTTAGGCCACATGAGCGCTTTGTTGTACATAAAGATAACTTTGAATCCTTTATCTTCTAGAACTGAAACATACAGGAGGTTCTTCTTCAATCTGGAGGAAAACAGGATTTCATCCACATGCAGTACATCTCCTGAATCCAACTGAAAGGAAGTGGATCCAATACTTTGGATCGAATAGGTGGTATTATCTCCAAGCTACAACTTACATGAAAACTTCTTTTCCTTCGGATCTGTGATAACACTCATATATATAGTCATGTACTTGGATGTGCCACTGTCTATGAACCATGTCTCAGCACTAGTAGTAATGGATCCAGAAAGCATTGAGCCAATATAGTAATCCTTCCTCATCTCTTAATCATCGAATGAATTATTCCTTGTAGGTTCATCTTCTGTAGAAGTAGAAGCATGAAACCTACCCTTGAAATTTCCTCTTTACTTTGCACGACATTCTCTTTCATAATGACCCTTCTTATAGCAATTCAAACATTTAACTTTAGACTTATAAAATTTCTTGAAATCATTCTCCTTCTAATGAGAGAATTTCTTGTGATATTTCTTACCTCTTGCCATATGTGCCTCAAGAGAAAGGTTCTCTTCTTTGGAGGTAGTATACTTGCTCTAGACTCACCCTTCTTCTTGAAGGAAATCATGCCACAGTCACTCGAAGTTAGGTTGCACTTCTCAACCATTTACTACAACCAAGAATGTCTCCCATGAATATGGAATACCATTGACAAAAGTATGTATGACATCATCATCATCGATCGCCACACCAATGCTCATGAGTTGATCTCTTACTTGAGAGACATTTGTGAAGAAGGAAGCCACAACTTCGTCCTTTTCCATCTTCATATTTCAAATCTTGTTCTTTAATGCTCTGTTTTGACTGGGCACCTTATTCTCATAAATATTTGTCAAAGTGTCAAAGCATTCCTTAGCAATATTCAATGGAGTAATCATGGTCATCATGTTGTCTTTCACATAATCATAAATGATTCTCTTTGCTTTGGCTTGATTCTTCTTGAAGGCAATGCACCCTACATTAGAAGTAGTCTCTTCAATAAAACTGGATACATATCCATCTAAATCATGCTCTTCCAGGATATTCAGGATCCTAGCCTTCCAAGTATTGAAGTTCAAAGTTTCTTCAAGATGGTTTTCTTGTCTTACTGAGAATTGAGCCATGATTCTTCAAGTACTGTGCACACTCGGGATCTATGTAGGCTCAAGATTGATTGCTAAACTTAGCTCTTTCACTCCCTGAGATTTGATACCATGTTAACATTTTATCTTTAATTTGGAGGTGCAATAACACTTGAAATCAAATAACAATCATACACACAATCAATCAAATTCAACACATGAATTTACCCTGGGAAAGCCCTCTATGACTTGAGGGAGAAAACCCCAGCAAAACCTTCCTTAATATATTGATAGATAGCAGAGAATGTATTTTACATCAAGCACCCCCACTATAATTATAGAGCAAGAGAAATATAAATAAGAGAGACTCAGAATAATATCCTACACAAAGAAAAGCGCATTACGTTCAAGAGAGAAGAGAATTCGCTTCACATTGAATTCATCAATCCTATATAACATATTTATATATTCTTCACATGCATCGGCTTCTGTTTTTATATTCTAACTTCAGGATGAACTTGCCCTCGATCTAGATGCATCAATCTTGCATGAAGAAGTGCGCCCCACTTCTCATGCAGTGCATTAACTCATTGAACTGACTCTTAGGATCAATACAGAATTTGAACCAAAATCCGACCATAAAATCCGATGAGATCCGACAAAAAGGACCGTGTTGTCGGATTTCACCTTAAAAATTACGAAATTTGATGATTTTTTTTTAAATTGATAGAAAGGAACGTCGGATATCCGACGATGTCTTTCGAATAGTGACCAGTGTCTTCGGATATCCATCATAATATTATGCCCGAGGATGTCGGATATACAACCATATATTATGCCCGAGGATGTTGGATATCTGACATCATATTATGCCCAAGAATGTTAGATATCCGACATTATATTTATAACCGAGGATGTCGGATATCCGACGGTGTTTGTAGAAAATATCAAAATATATATAAAAATATTTTGCAAATCTTGTTTTATCTAATGCACTTTCCAAGAACGTACTAAAACCCTGCCATCTAGCATAACCCTGACATGCATAACCAGTGCAACTCTCCCTTGTTGAAATATACACTATTAATGTAAATTTAAACATATTAACGTAAAGTTTATGCTCGAGGACAACGATATTTTCCCAACATGTGAAAGCGCATTGTGTTTTCTTACTGGACTCTATGTAAGCACAATTGAACAAGAGAAATATATTCAATTTATGTTGAAAATATGTTGCATGGTTGTTTATAACTATGGCAACTTAGCACTTAGCAACTACTTGTAAATTGCATAGTATTAAAATGAAGGAAGGAAAATCGTCGTCCAAAATAGTGACAAGCTATGTAGGGACTCGAGGGTCGAAACTGATCGAAAGAGACATTGTGATTGTGACCGTTTGGATGCACAGAGATGATGAAATTGTCATACACACTTATGACCATTTGGATGCACACCCGAATATGAGTTTGTTATCGAAAGAGACGTTTTAGTTGTGACCGTTTGGAGGCACAAACATGATGAAATTGTTGTACACACTTATGACTATTTGGATGCGCACACGTTGATGAGTTTGCTGTGATGAATTATGATTAAGATAATATTTGATTATGTTTCCTGGCCACCGGATGCTCGGTTTGAGATAATGCGATAACATCATTGACATTCATTTTGTTTCCGTATTTTGTTTTGTAATGGCTTTTTAAGATTGTACTGCATACTAATTTTAGATCATGGAAATTGGCAAGTATTTTATAAGTTGCATGGGGATTAAAGTTTAAAAAGAGGGTCGGTTGTCGGATGGAAATAGTGACAGCATATTTGCATCATTAAAACAGAGTGTATATTGGAGGTGCAGATATTATGAGACTGGTGTACACTCACTATCAGAATCATATTATGATAACAATTATATCTTATTTCTTTGGGGATGCTATGAGTCCGATTCCCAATGTTGTTTTCTAGAGTTTCCATTTTTTTTTACTTTTTCCACGTTTTCTTGGTTTGGATTTGTTAGTTAAATGTTATCCCTATTTGTGGCTTCCCACTTTCACTTTGAAAGGCAAGGCAGGCGCAGTTAGAGCATAGCAAGGCAGGAGTTAGCTTAGTTTCATTTAGTCTACAAAGTAAATAGTGACCAGTGTTGTTAGATATCCGACATTATGTCATGCCTGAGGATGTCAGATATCCGACAGTATATCATGCCCTAGGAGTCGGATATCCAACATCTATTCTCCAACGGTAACTATGCTCAATTCGTCGGATATCTAACGAAAGGTTATATTTTAAAATCTATAAATTTCGAAACATTCCGACATGTTTGTTATACAAGCGACGGTTTTTGGATGTTTTTTATTTGGCAAACTATTTTTCATTATTTCTATTTTTTGTGATTAAAGAGAGCGAAGTGTGGAGCTTGATTTTCTAAGATCGATAATATTCATTCAAGCTCTTTACGAGAAAATGTCAAATAGCAATATTCCTGATCCAGATGAACAAAATCGACAATTGCTTGCTAGATTGTGGGATGGAGTGAAAAGAAGCGGTGATGGGAAATTTTATTGTCCATGTAGTCAATGAAGGGGATTTAATAGGAGAAGAATAAAGATCTCAACAGCCAAAAAACATTGTAGGGAACATGGACACACTGAGGGGGGACATGAATATCATCCATTTGTAATTTTTGCATTATATATGTTTTTATTTTGTTTGCTTTTGTAAATGTATGTATTATTTTAATATTTATTATATTAACGTTTATCTATTGATGGTTTCATGTAATTATAAAGGAAATACATTGTACAGAATATCATCCGGAGGAAGTGCTTTCAGAACAAGTACCGGAGGAACATGGAGCTATGAATAATGGAGAACAAGTTAATGATCATATTGAAGAAGATGATCATACTAATAACATAGTTGAAGATGATGGTACAAATACTTTGATCTATGATTCATTTAATGTTAGAATGGATGATCATGATCATGATCATGAAAATGATGATCATTTTGATGATATTCATGATTTACCTTTTCTTGAGAAGGCATATGAACCCCTTTATGAGGGCTCCAACACAAATCTTCTCTCTACTATATTGTTGATAATGAACTTGAAGGTTATGAATGGTCTTTCAAACATATCAGTCACACAAATGTTAAGGTATGTAATATATTCCCTCACATAATATATATGATCGTCTAATAATTGTATTGTTAATTCATAATTCAAATTAATACGGATTAAATGTGTTTCATTAATATTATTTCTATATTATATTAACTAGATTTTTATTTTAATTTGTTGTAGCATGATAGGTGAATATTTGTTACCACCATCATGAAAAAAATTGGAATGCAATATGAAGCAATTCATGCATGCCTCGATGACCATGTTCTATATTATAATCAACATGAATTTGCAACAGAATGTCTGGAATGTCATATCAGTAGATATCGAATAGATCAAGTAACAAAAAAGGTGCCTCTCAAGGTTCTTCATTATATTCTCATTATCCCACGTTTGCAACGACTGTTCAGGTGCAAAAACATAGCACAGTTTATGGATTACCATGCACGGAACAGAAGTCAAGATGACATTATTCGAATGCCTACAGATGGGTCTGCATTTAGAGATATGGAGGAAAAATGGCCTCACTTTAAAGAATAACCTTGTAATCTTAGGATTTATTTGACAGCAGATGGTGTCAATCCATTTGTAGAGATGAAATCCGTTTACTCGGTGTGGCCTATTTTTGTTATCAACAATAAAATTCCTCCATGGTTGTCAATAAAGAGGGAGCACATAATGTTGCCGATGATTGTTCCAGGTATATTGTGTCTACAGCTTCTTTTTTTAATGTAGTGGAATCTCATTTGTCGTATTTTGTTGCATAATGTCATAGATATATTTATTGTTTTTCTCTTGTGCAATATGGTTTATATATCTAAATGGTACATCTCATAATTATATTTTTTATATGTTCAAATCAATCAGGTAAGTACCAAGTCAAATATATGAATGTATATGTCAAAACTCTTATTGACGAGCTACTAAAGTTATGGAATGGCATCACTATGTATGATGTATCTAGACCAATACGACAAAGGAAAATTCAATTCCATGCAATGCTTGTATGGACAATACATGATGCCCCAGGGTTAACCCATTTTTGCGATATGTAATTATAAGTTCCACTTTATTTGCATTTAATTTTATGAATTAGTTAATATACTACGCACGCATGTTTTTCTAAATAATCCAGTCATTTTGTATATAATTGTAATTGACATGGATATTCCATCTCTTTATGTAGGTCTTCAGACAAAGGGGAAGTTTGCATGTCAAGTTTGTGGTCCTAAGATCAAATCTCGTTGTTCAAAAATCTTAGGAAAGGAGGTGTTTGATGAGTATAGGCACTTCCTCTCTAAGAATCATAGGTATCGAACTACCGAAAAACATATGTTCAATGGCAAGTAAGAGACTGCATTAAGACCGCAAAGAATGACACCTCACCTATGGAAGTTGAAATATAATAGAAATCGTCAAGGTGCGTATGAATCATCGTATATGAAATGTTATATTGTATTTTTTTATTGTGTGTTGTTTACTATAATTGACATTGATTTATGTAATTTCTTTATAAACTACTATTCACGATTGTCGTTCATGTGATCATGAAGGCATTAATGGGATTCCACAAGTAAGGAAAAGTTATCCTAGACAATTTAGTAGGTTTCCCTACTATGAGCACCTACAAATTGCTCATATGTTTTATACAATGCATATCGAAAAGAATGTGACTGAAATATTATAGCGAATATTGGATGGAAGGAGTGAGAAAGAAAAAATTGTCAAAATTTGCAAAGACATTCAAGATAGAAACCATGCAATGAAAGACGTCATTCAATTTCATAGCAACGGAGAGAAAATTAATATAAACTCACTTCCATGGATGTTAACGGACCAGCAAAGTAATGTTGTAAAAGAAGTCATGCAAAAAATTAAATTTCCCACTGGATTTTGTGCGAACATGAAGAATATCATAACAAAGAAAGGTGATTTTGTGGGGGTGAAAACGTACGATTGGCATGTGTTCATGAAGGTAATTATTATGGTATGCATTTAAATTTTTTTGTTGTATTCTAGTGAATATGGTTGGTATTTTTGTTTGTCTACTCTTTGTTTAAAAAATGAACGATTTGTATATTGTTACAGTATGTTCTACCTCTCTCTCTCTCGGACAACTTCGATAACAATGTCAAACAAGTAATATATAAGCTCGGGAAATACATGAGGTAAGTAGGGATTTTTTGCATGCGCTTAGTGTTTGTTTAATTCATCGTAGAACTTATATTTGATTTTTGTTCTCTAATTCATGTTATGTAATATAATGTTTTTTTCTTAAATCTCTTGATTGGGTTGTCATGTCACTTGTAGATGGTTGTCATCTAAAGAATTCCATAAATGATATATAAAGTATTGGAGGAGAGAAATTCTTCGTCTCATGTGTGAAATGCAGAAGCATCTACATTCAACATTTTTCAATGCACAGGAACACTACCTCCTACACCAATTTGAGGAGATTGAATTGTGTGGACCTGCGCACTTAAGGTCCATGTGGATGGTTGAGAGGAACTTGAAATTTATGAAGGGTTTGGTCAGACAACGAGCACATGCTGAGGTTTCTATGATGGAGGGATATATGGTATACCAAAACATGTTATATATTAGTGAATATCTTCCTATATTAGCATCAAAGATCAATTTACATCGCATTTGTGATCCAGACTCCAATAAAGATTTCGAAGGGGAGTACCCGAAGGGGAAAGGTAGATCGAGGAAGGTGAAAGGTAATATAACACATTTGACTGTTGATTTTTATGTATATATATCATACATATTCTATTTTTATATTCAATATTTTGCATCAATTTAGAGTGTAATATACTTTGTTAAGTGACTATACATTTGTATTGAATTTTAATTTTATTGTCTTCAAACAGTTGGTTGAGAGTGGGATGCAATTCATTTATACATCACAAACAATCTTGACTGTATGAAGGTATGGATTGAACGATGTGAACAATCTGGTCATGGAATATCATGGAAAGGTGTGGCTTCATTGGTCAAAGCTGCACATCACAATGGAGATGCCAATCTAACACAAAGGGAAATCGATTTAGCATATGGTTTAAAAGATAAGCAGGTAAGCATAATAATCAACCACACTATTTTTTTTTTTTGCAAACATATTGTCGTTGTACACACTAAGTTTTTTCCTTGTATGGAATTATAAACATGCACTAGTTAATCATAAATTTGGATCATTATGTAATATTTTCTTGTATGGCTTGTTCTAGGTAAAACACCATAAGGCTATGTGGTGCAATGGCTGTAGATATCGCATCAAAAAGTTGGATGAAACGAAGAAAACATCAGATTGTGGGATATCTGCAGTCTTTGAGGTGACCAATGTTTCCTCTAGAAGTGACAGACATCCATAACTCTCTGAAAATCGATACTATGGGTATCTGGAAGACATTCTTTAGTGTGAATTTAACTCCTTAAAGGTATTAATGTTCATTTTCAAATGGTACAGGTGTCGATTGAATCAACATGATCCCTATAAAACAAATATTGAACATGATAATGGATTTACCATGGTAAATACAAGGTTGTTTGAGCCAGGAACGGAGCCCTATGTTCTTCCAACCCAATGTGAACAGGTATTTTACTCTGAGGTTCTAGGTAGAGCGGGTTGGTCATTTGCTGTGAGACACGATCCAAGGGGAAGGCCGGTAAAGTATAACGTAGATGAAGGTAATGAAGACGTTCTCGAAGAAGAAGACAACGTTGAAGATGATCATGATCAACATGAGTTAGATGATCATGTTACAGAAGAAGATGTTGAAGAATTAGTTGAATCGGATGATGTATAAGAAAATGTCCATGAAGATGATATCGATGATGACATGATGATCGTAACTGATATCGATGACGATGATGATATGGCCAATCCTTACAATGTTGAATCTGGATCGGATGATACAGATGATGAATTGGATGAAGAAGATGATGAAGTCCATTGAAGTGTACGAGGTATGCAGTAATATATCTACTCTATATATTTTGATTTAATATTGCGATAGAAATATTGACTTTTATTGTTGGTACGTATAATAAATTAACTATTTCTTAGTGTTTTTTTCCATTTTCCTGTATGTTATAATTAGAAACATTTCTTTTTATAGAGTATGACAAAAAGCACATTTAATTTTTTTGTACATAGATAGATATTTTTGTTGGGTTATGGAGAATTGACAGTGATGTGAGGGGGGGAGGAGCCATAAGAGATTCCACCTTCACGTGGTTGGCCCTGTTTAGTAGAGAATATTAGATTATTCTTGAAACAGAGAGAAGATTAGTAAGGAAATGCACAATTATAATGCTAACCCAAATGGCGTGCTTGATCACCATCATCTTCATCATGATCATCATCGTTGTATGATATCCAATGCAACTACCTAGAAATACCAACGACGTTTTTCGTCGGTGGTTTAGCGAGCTCGTCTGATTCTTTTGAATTCAAAAGTCTAATATCCAACGCCTCTTGACATTGGTGGTATGGCGAGGTCGTTGGATTCATCATCATCATCATCTTCATATTCATCATCATCATCTTCATCATCATCATCTTCATCATCATCATCATCATCATTATCATCATCATCATCATCATCATCGTCATCCTCATCATCATCATCATAATCATCATCATCATCATCATCATCATCATCATCATAATCATCATCATCATCATCATCATCATCATCATCATCATCATTTCTTCATTTCTACCATAGAGAATAATCTATTTTCCCAAGTTGTTTCCCATCAAAAAAAAATTCATGGGTCCAACGTTGAATTTTTTTAAATATGTGCTGGCTTGTACTGAAATTTGGCATGGTTAGACTAGATGCATGCATTGAAGTTGTGGGAGGGTCTCCAGGCTCAAACATGACTAACACTAACCATTGGAGCATCAAAAACCATACCTATAGATTAATTAATGTGCTACATGGTCCCAGCGTTGAATTTTTTTAAATATGTGCTGGCTTGGACTGAAATTTGGCATGGTTAGACTAGACGTATGCATTGACGGTGTGGGAGGGTTTCGAGACTCACACATGACTGACACTAACCATTGCAGCATCAAAAACCATACCTATAGATTAAATAATGTGATACATGGGGCCAACGTTGAAATTTTTTAAATATGTGTTGGCTTGGACTGAAATTTGGCATGGTTAGAATAGACGCATGCATTGATGGTGTGGGGGGGGTTTCCAGACTCAAACATGACTGCCACCAACCATTGGAGCATCAAAAACCATACCTATAAATTAATTAATGTGTTACATGGGGCCAACGTTGAAATTTTTTAAATATGTGTTGGCTTGTACTGAAATTTGGCATGGTTCTACTAGATGTTGAAATATTGTAACTTCTAAGAATATTATATTTGTACTTTATTATTTCGTAGATGTTTCATTCCTTCGTGAAGACCTTATTGTATATCCGTAGATGTTTTATTCCTCCGTGGATAATGTGGTAACTTGGGTTATTAGACTTCCCTAGTGGGGGTCGGACCTGTATGTGTTATGTGGGTTAAAGGGTTATTAGACCACCCTAGTGAGTCGGCCCTGTCACATTATGTAAAGTGGTTAGGTTGGGGCCTACCTAGCTTGTGTAAAAGACAAGTTGGAGTTGTGTATAAATAGAGGAGGTGTGTTCCTCATTTAACACACATTGCACTCACTTGTGATTAGCGCATAGGTGAGGGAGAGATATTCTATGGAGGAGAAGGAGCTCATGTCTAGGGTTTACATCTTTGTATTTGTTGGTCATCTATATTGAGGAAGCTTTGTTGGGTTTTCTACCCGATGAGGGTTTCCCAGGATAAATCTGTGTCTCTTGTGTTTATGTTGTGCTTGTTGTTCTTTCAGTGATCCTGTATATGCTATTGTTGTGAAATGGAATGTAATGTTGATATTTTATGTCTTAGCATATTGAATTTTAACATGGTATCAGAGCTAACATGAAGGAAGGAAATGTATGGCACTTACGACACTTGCTTCACTTGTGACAATTTGAAGGTTAGGGTTTATAGCAAACACCATTCATCGTGGAACTTTCGCTATAAATCCATTTTGGCGAAGATTTAGGATCAGAAAACTTTACAAGTCGTATATAACATCCCCCTGTACCTTGTGCCCAAATGAAAACCTCTAATTTTTTGTACTTTGTGAATTATGATCAGTACAAATTAGGGTTGCTGCCTCTTCCAGATCTCAGTCATAAACAGGTGACCTAGGAAAAAAGGTAACAACTTGGGCTAGGAAGCTCCAAATGAAATTTCATAAAAAGTGATAGGTAGAAAACGAACTATAGTTTCTCAGGTAAGGTTTTTAGAGGCCGAAGGTGAACCAGTAACACGTGGGACACCGTACAAGTTTGACCTCCTGTTTTATCCCATAAACAGGTCACGTTACAACACTTGGCGTAACTCTCTCTCAGATAATCCAATTGAGGGAAGACCTGTGGGGTTGGAAATATGACAGGTCAGGATACCACAGGACAAACTTTCAGACCCTGTGGATTCATAATTTCAGAGATGCACCAGAAACAATCAGGTGCATATTTCTGTCAAAACAGAATTGGATTTTGAGCACCTTCATTCTTGGCTTATCACTGCTGTGGGAAATTAGGGCTTCGGAGAAAGTTGGAATTTTGGAATCGGAGTCCACGGCTGAATGATCCTCATAAATATAGAAATTTAGAGACCAAGATCAATATTTTTGGTTGGTCAAAAGGCTGGGCTTGATCAAACCCTAGTTCAGGATTTTGATCGGAAAGGTGGAAAATTAGGGCTTCTGCAAAAGTTGGTATTTTTTAAGTCTGTGATCACAGCTGGAAGCTCCTCAAAAAAATAGAAGTTTAGAGATTTGGATCGAACCTTTTGATTGGGCAGAAGGGTGGGCTTCACCAAACCCTAGTTTGGGATCCTGTCTAGAAGATCCAGAAGTTTCAAAGGCAATTTTGAGGGGTCAAATTTTGGAGATTTCAAAATTGAAGTATGCTAACTTGATCAGCTCAGCAAGGCTCATCTTTCCATCCATTCAGAAGTTTGAAACTTTAGGGTTTCTCTGACAAACCCTAATCCAGCTCCAGATCCAGCTTCAGCAAATCAAAGTGGATTGGGTTAAAAGCAATCCTGACAGGTATGACTTGAGGAGATATAGGTATGTGTTGAAATATGTTCATGATTAAGTTTATGATTGTCTTCATATTATTTAGGTTAGTACAATCTTTGTACAATCTTGATTAATGTTACACTTGTCTTATTACCTAGTAAAAGTATGAATGCATTGGGATGATAGAATACATTTATTGATTAGGGTTATGACACTTATGATTGTACTAATGCACTATGGTATTGTATGAGGATGATGTTGTCTGCTAACAAGATACAGGTACATCAAGAAAGACAAATCAAGTTCTATGACCATGATGACATAAGGACAAAGACGCATCCATAGTCTTTGACCACATAGAAGATCTAGTTACGAGGTATGTATGACCTTGTTCTACTATGCTTAACCCATGAGATATGCATATTCTAGCACAAGGTCTCTAAATCATTGAAGAGAACAAAGAAGATATTATGTTAAGACATAACCAAGCTTGATAATCCAGGTATGTTTTCCTATATCAAGTTAGAATCCTACTTTGTTAGGATCTTAGGTAAGTATACATATGTATGAAATGATCATGACCATACATACTTAAGATTATTTAGAATCATAATGTTCTGATAGTATTAAGACTATACTAATGAATGTATGATTATGTATGAGATCATGATGATGACACCAGTGCACAATTAAGCATGCATAGTGGTCCAGGATGGATAGAAGTTCAAAGACATATAAATCATGAAGGGAAAATAGAGATCAAGTGGGAGGCAACCACACAAACATAAAAGATAAGTATTTGAGTTGTTATTTGAATCTATGAAATAGTAAATGATATTTCTTGTAATAGTTGTATGCATAGAGTATAGCATGCATAGTGTAAGCATTCATATAGCATTGAACAGTATACTACTAATATGCATATGATGGGTAAGTTGGACAAACATTCCATTGTTGCTTGTCTAGAATGAAACCTCTTTGCTTACATGTTGAGAGTTGTGCACGCTCTCGACAGTATGTTCTGGTAGAGATGGAAGGCATCTAGATAACCACTGTATGCATACAGGATATAGAAAAGTGTTGTGCCAAAGTATTGGTCAAGATATTTGCATAACCATGTGAATCATATTTGTATGCATAATAGGTTATCATGTCAACATGATTTGATGATTATGAAGTATTAATAATCATGTAATTAACTTTGATTTGTAGGAAAGATCATGAAGAATGATGAACACCAAACAAGTGATGGATGTTCAACAAGAAGACTTCCAAATCAAACATACTATATATGGCTCGTGGCTAGAAGATTTTCTTAGAAAGAGGAAGAGCATCATGACGAGATGTTTGCTCCAAGTGGCTAGATAATACCATTCTCTTAATGGTGTAATTGAAGAAGAAGTAAGAATCGAGAAAACTCTCAGGATTCAATTGAAGAAAGCTCTATACAAGTACCCAGGATCGATAATCATTTGATGAGCTTAATGATCACCATGGGTGATGCGGATTTCAACCTTTGCTACAAGGTTGAAGATGGTTTCTATATACAGATGGCATGGATGAAAGAAGGAACTCACCACAGAGTTCGAATGATCTTGAGTCTCATATCAGTAGACCCATCTAACGAGATATGGCACAGATAGGTATGCAGAAGATCACTCAATGCAGAGCGTGAATGATGTTTAGTCACAGAGGGAGAATTGACAGTTTCTTGACAAGCTTGGGATTTACCAAAAGTAAAGCTGATCCTAACCTTTACCTTAAGGTTATGGATGATACTATTATTGTATGTGGATGATCTCTTTCTAACAGGGAATGAGAAATAGATCATGGAAAGCAAGAAGAAGCTAGCTACAGAATTTGAGATGAAAGATCTCGGATTGATGCATTACTTCCTAGGTCTGGAAGTATGACAAGGCTCAGAAGGAATCTTTCTCAACCAGGGAAAGTATGTTGTGGAAATCTTGAGAAGATTTGATATGTTGGAATATAAAGCCATGGCCACTCCCATGGATTCCAATTTGAAGCTGTTAGCTGATGACTCATCATAGTTAGTGGATGTGACTCTGTACAGATAGATTATTGGGTCATTGATGTATCTGACAAATACAAGGCTGGATATATGCTTTGCTATGAAACACCTTGAGACAGCATCTAGTGGAACCTAGGAATTTTCACCTGATAGTTGCAAAGCATGTGATGAGGTACCTAAATGGTACGATAGACTTTGGTCTATGTTATCTTGGAGATCATGACTTCAGATTTTATGGCTACACAAATGCTGACTAGGCAGGAACTGTATCAGATAGGAAGAGCACATCGGGCAGCTGTTATTGTCTGAGATCTTCCATGATCTCATGGTTTAGCAGGAAGCAGTCAAGTGTGGCTCTCAGCACAGCTGAAGCGGAATATATATAGCTTCTTTCTCTGCTAATTGTGAAGTGGTATGGCTTCGGAAGTTGTTATCAGGATTGTTTGACTTAGAGATGGATCCCACTGTGATCCTGTGTGACAACCAAAGTTGTATCAAGATGGCAGAGAATCCAGTGTTCCATGATAAGTCAAAGCACATAGAGATCCGACATTTTTATATACGAGATATGATGTAGAAAGGAGTTATCAAGCTCGAGTATGTGAGCACTGACGAACAAGTTGTTGATGTATTGATCAAACCTCTGTCTCAAGTAAAGGTTGAGTATTTCCGAGACAAGCTTGGTGTAGTTCATAAGGACCCTCCTCGAAAGGGGGAGTGATATGGTCGATGATGATATTTGGATATTGGTATCATTGTGGATACCTGTATCGATGATGATATTGCCTATATCGATGGTAAGGTTGATGATGTGGATACTGTATTGATGAGGATACTGTATCGATGATGTGGACACTATATTGATATAGATACTTGTATCGATGACGAGGATACTTGTATCGATGACGAGGATACTTGTATCAATGACGAGGATATTTGTAAGGATGACAAGGATACTTGTATTGATGATGTGGATACTTGTATTGATGACGAGGATACTTGTATTGATGATGAGGCTACCTGTTCCAACGATGAGGTCGATGATGAGGTTACCGGTCCCGACCATGAGGTCGATATATGGTCCTTAGACTTTGTCTAAGTGGACGAGGAAGGATTGTATCATCCCTGGACACATGTCCTAAAAGAGATCCGTAGACATATGTCTCCGAGAAAGTGGTCCCTAGTGGACGTGATAGGACTGCATTGTCCCTGAACGTTTAGTTCAAAATGTACATGATAGGACTGCATCGTCCCTGAGCGTTTGGTTCAAAATGTACATGATAGGACTGCATCATCCCTGAGCATTTGGTTCAAAATGTATGTGACAGGATTGCATCGTCCTTGGACTCATTTCCTAAAGTGATAGGAATTGATCATCCCATAAGTGGATCAGGATTGCATCATCCTTGGACTCATGTCCTAAAGTGATAAGGACTAATCATCCTGTAAGTTGATTCAGGATTGCATCGTCCCTAGACATGGTGAGATGTCTTAAAATGATAAGGACTAATCATCCTGTAAGCTGATTCAGGATTGCATCATCCCTAGACATGGTGAGATGTCTTAAAGTGATAAGGACTAATCATCCTGTAAGCTGATTCAGGATTGCATCATCCCTAGACATGGTGAGATGTCTTAAAGTGATAAGGATTAATCATCCTGTAAGTTGATTCAGGATTGCATCATCCCTAGAGATGGTGAGGTGTCTTAAAAGAATAAGGATTGATCATCCTGTAAGTTGATCTCGATTGCATCGTCCATAGACATGAGAGATGTCTTAAATTGAGAGGGACTGATCATCCTGTAAGTAGATCAGGATTGTATCATCCTTGGACCTATGTCCTAAAGTGAGAGGGATTGATCATCCCGTAATAGGATCTTGTACATTACAGAGTATGCTGCTATGTTGATGTTGTTGATCGAGAGGATCCAGATGTTGATCGTGATGATTTAGATGATGATGTTGTTGATCATGATTATCTAGATGACGATGATGTTGATCGTGATGATCTAGATGACGATGATGTTGATCGTGATGATTTAGATGACGAAGTTGTTGATCGTGATGGTCTAGATGACAATGCTGCTGATCGTGATGGTCTAGATGACAATGTTGTTGATCGAGATGGTCTAGATGACGATGTTGTTGATCATGATGGTCTATATGACGATGATGTTAGATCCAGACGATGAGGCTGTTGATCGGGTGATCTAGATGATGATGATGTTGTAGCTGATCGAGTGCTGCAGAAGATGAAGACTCAATACTGACGATGCTGATGTTCTAGTATTGAAGATCTTGAAGATGTTCTAGTAACTGTTTGAGTTACTGATGATGTATGAAGAAAGTTTCCAATGATTTATAGATGTATCATGTATCATGTAGTTGATGACTCCTTTCTCGTGCAGATGTTGTTATAATATCCTTCTTGTTAAGGGGGAGTGTTGAAATATTGTAACTTCTAAGAATATTATATTGTACTTTATTATTTTGGAGATGTTTCATTCCTCTGTGAAGACCTTATTGTATATCCGAAGATGTTTTATTCCTCCATGGATAATGTGGTAACTTGGGTTATTAGACTTCCCTAGTGGGGGTCGGCCCTGTATGTGTTATGTGGGTTAAAGGGTTATTAGACCACCC